>OU015659.1:10042500-11408750 GCA_907165275.2 Zygaena filipendulae | reverse complement strand
TTACTAACCGCCGCACTCAGAGTCGAATTTAATGATTACTTAGTTAAGTATAGATTTTTAAAACAAAACTGCCGCAATCAGACAAGTTTAATAAATTAATGTTAATTGGCAATTAACTAATTATGTTACATCTCATTAAATGCCAATTAACATTAATTAACTGAACGTACCTGATTGCGGCAGTTTTGTTTTAAAAATCTATACTTAACTAAGTAATTATTAAAGTCGACTCTGAGTGCGGCGGAAAACCATTCCAAAAATTTAAAGATCGTAAAAAGACCGTAAAAAAGTCATCAAAATCGATTATGCAACATAAAATATACAATATTTAGATATGTAAGCTACATAGAATAGGGTCACATAACCCTATAAAAGTACTTTAAGGGCTGTTGTTAGTTAAGATCAAAAACATACCTATAGCTATAGTGACCTCGACCTAAGTAGAGCTTAAACATATCTGTGTAACCCGCCCACAAACTATACGCACTTACCGTCTACGAGCATTCAACGAGACTCGGTTTAGCAAAGCCGTCAATTTAGTAAAGTGGTGTGTGCTATATACCTACAAGAGTTTATTCATTGTTTTTTTTTTTTGCCGTCAGCGTCCCCAGGTGGCAAAAGTAATCGATTGATTACATCCATTCCACGGGCATTCGAGCGGCAGTGGAGGCGTGCCTGGGAAACTGAAATGTGTGCCTACACTCGCATTTTTTTTCATGGAATTTTTTGATGAAACAAAGGGCAATTGGCGCTTCCGCTTCAACTCCCTTTCGTCGCCTTTAAAAAAAGAGATAATTCTCACTTTGTCCATTTTTTTTATAATATAGATAAGTAAGTATGTTATTTTTATCTACAATACGCAATAAAGTTATTTGTAAGTTTTGATGTAGAGGGTAACTTCTGGAACTACTAAATCGTTTCTGAAAATTCTTTAATTTACATAAGTTCAGGAACAGTAGGTACTGCAATTTTCATCTCGGAATGTATTATAGTATTTTAATATAAACGAGCTAAGTACTTGTATTAAACATGAAAGGCAAGGGTCGTATTACCAGAGACTAGAGTTTCGGATACTGCTACGTCTACGGCACGTGTGGAAATTACTGGACATAATATCGTATCTCAAAGTGGGTTGACCTTTAAGTGTAGGTAATGAAATATGATGCCCTAATAAAATACAAGAAAGGGTTCCAGGTATAAAACTCCATATGCGTTGAAATTACCCATACTTCAGAACCCTTGGTGTAGTCGCAAGGTAAGTGAAGTAGGTATTTGTTACCACAAGTGTCGTGGGTTCGATTCCCGCATCAGGGAAAACATTTTTATGACGACAGTGTTTATTCAAATCAAATCAAATCAAATCAAATATACTTTATTGCACACACAGTAGAAGACATAATATTTACAAAAACACAGAAACATATGGATACGTACAATGAGGCGACCTATATTGCTGAAAGCAATTTTTTCATAGGCAGCCTCCTCCGGTAGAGAGAGATGTAAAAAGGAAGGTAGATAGTGCGGCATTAATATCTGCATAATAAATTTCAATAATAATAAAAATATATAAATACTGATATATAGATACGAGAAATAATAGAAACTATACGTAAACTTACAACATACAGATACTTATACGTAAAATAATTGTATACTAAAAACAATAAACAATACATAATTCTACTATAATAGAATACGAATTTTATGCGTTAACTGTTTATTCTGACTGTGTAGTATGAATCGTATGTAATTACAAAAAGTATATAAGTACAAGCTGTACTCCGAGGTTTTGCCCACGGTAATAACGGAGATCCCGCGCGAGTTCCGATATAAAAAGTACCATAAGTCCTTCTTTGTACCCCTGACAACGTGTGTACAAGATTTCATGATGATCGGTTAAGCCGATATGGCGGGAAAGCGTAACCAACAAACAAACTCACTTTCGCATTTATAAGGATTATATCAACTGTGTCGTCTGCCTGGCGCTCATAGAACCAGCTCTCCTTAGTTTGGGTTCAGAGTGGCACTGTGCGATGGTGTCCAAACGTTATTATTATTATTATTATAATATACTAGCTGTCCCCCGCGATTTCATCCGCGGTAATTTCGGAGTTCCCGCGGAGGTTGCGGGAAAAAGTACTCTATGTCCTTCAGTTCCCGAGGGAATTCCGGGATAAAAACTATCCTATCTTTTAAGTTGGCCCATATTATAAATGGTTGCAAAATTTTATCAAAATCCGTTCAGTAGTTTCGGAGTCCATCGCGGACAAACGACGTGACACGTGATTTATATATTATACTAGCTGTCCCCCGCGATTTCATCCGCGGTAATTTCGGAGTTCCCGCGGAGGTTGCGGGAAAAAAGTACTCTATGTTCTTCAGTTCCCGAGGGAATTCCGGGATAAAAACCATCCTATCTTTTAAGTTGGCCCATATTATGAATGGTTACAAAATTTTATCAAAATCCGTTCAGTAGTTTCGGAGTCCATCGCGGACAAACAACGTGACACGTGATTTATATATATATTAGACTAGCTGTCCCCCGCGATTTCATCCGTGGTAATTTCGGAGTTCCCGCGGAGGTTGCGGTAAAAAGTACTCTATGTCCTTCAGTTCCCGAGGGAATTCCGGGATAAAAACTATCCTATCTTTTAAGTTGGACCATATTATAAATGGTTGCAAAATTTAATCAAAATCCGTTCAGTAGTTTCGCAGTCCATCGCGGACAAACAACGTGACACGTGATTTATATATATTAGAAGATTAGCTAGATGGGCAGCGTCATACCTAATATAATGTTTAATTCCTTCATCCTTACTAATATTAATGCAATATTAATGTGAGTTTATTTGTTACGCTTTCGCGCTACAATCTTAAAAAGAATGTTTGAACTACTAATTAATTAATTAATAATTTATTATAATAAAAAATAAGACGAAATATTGACACAAAAAAAAATAACGTCTTTGAGAAATTATTCCATAAAAAATAATTATCTACAAACAAAATCATAGTAAAACATACAATCTACACTAATAATAAAGAGAGCTGTTTGTGAGTTTTTGAATTGTGAGTTTGTGACGTTTTAGGGGGTAATCTCTGGATCTGCTGAACCGGTTTTGAAAATAGGGATGTGGATTACTTTTGAAAATCTAAATTCTAATTAGTCCGTCAGTTAGAAAATAAAAAAAACAATAGACACGTATTTTTTGCTTTTTTAAATAAATTAAAATATAAAGAGATAAAGCACATTAAAGTTTAGGGTGAGGGGGTCGTGACGTCATTAACCGCTAAAACCGCCATACAAACTGTCAGAATAGTGACGTCACGCGAAATTTCAACTCAATATATCGCCGTTATTTTTTGATTACGTAAAAAAGGAAAAAATACGTGTCCAATATTTTTATAATCTACAAGACGGACTAAAAAATAAAAATTAGTTCACATGCCCATTCTTTCACTTACAGGAAGCTACGGCAGTTGTGAGTGACATAGGGTACTTTTTATCCCGAAATTCCCACAGGAACTCTATAATTACCGCGGGTGAAACCGCGGGGAACATCTAGTATATAATATATCGGGACGGTGGTTCTATTAACAAACAAGGAAAACCGTAAGCTTAATAATAATTATTTTAAACGCAATTGATTTTTAATATGTACTTATAAAGATTAACAAATGTTATTATTACAGGCAATGTGGTGTTAATACCGAACAATATATATACAAAATAATAATAAGGCTCTCGTAGGTGCGGGTACATACCTACATGCGCACGCGCCGCATGTGGCGTATACAGGATGGTCGAGAATGTGACGACCCAAAGATGCGCTTTAGTTGAAGAGTATAAAAATCAATCCCATGCACCTATGTTTCGCGATTTATCTATAACTATCTGTATACTTATGTCTATATCTATACTAATATTATAAAGAGGAAAGATTTGATTTTTTGTTTGTTTGTTTGTTACGATTTAACTGAAAAACTACTGGACCGATTTCAAAAATTCATTCACCATTAGAAAGCTGAGTAAGACAGGTTATATTTTAATCCGGAATTCTCGCGGCAACTATGAAATTAACGCGGGTGAAACCGCGAGGAACAGCTAGTATATTATAAAGATAAAGATATTTTTTAAATTGTCATTTTATTTGTATGGTAAAACCTCAAAAACGAATTAACTGATTTTAAAAATTCAGGGACAGTATTTCCGAGTTAAATAGGATGCTCCAATATCAGAGTGTGAAACCAAACAGACAAAACTTTCGATTGTTCATGATTTTATGTAGCTAATAAAAATAAAATATACCTACCTACATAAAAAAAAACACACACACAAAACCACAGGTGAATAACCTGTATGTATATATATAATTTTTCGACATATCAGATACAATACAGAGGAAAAGGGCATTGAATCGTCCTCAGATTTTCATATTAATTATCATCATATTAATTACTAGCTGTGCCCCGCGGTTTCACCCGCGTGAGTTTCAGAATTCCCGCAGGAACTCTCTTTAGGGGGATGAAAAATAGATAGTAGCCGATTCTCAGGCTTACTGAATATGCATTAAAAATTTCATGAGAATCGGTCAAGCCGTTTCGGAGGAGTATGGGAACGAACATTGTGACACGAGAATTTTATATATTAGATTTCATTGGATAATTGATATGACACAAAACGTAGCACTTGAGCGCTTTTTTAATTTTTGGAATGAATTTTGGATACTGAATACCATGTCTTAATATGTCCGATGTTTTACCTAACATCCTGTATGTATAAACCAGCTGATAAGATCACATTTAAAAGTAATCAATAGCCATTATTATTCAAGTTGAATAGATAGTAATTAAATGGTAGGTACATGTTCACAATAAATTACGACCGGTCGTTAAAATTGAGTTGAGTAGATAATTCTAGCACAATAGAGTCCTAAAATAAAACATACTTCATGTTCTAGTACCTATTAACTGAAACACACCGCACCATCAGAATTAAAGTGATCTAACGCGGAAAATGCAATTTGAAATGAGCATGACAGTCTCTTTCACAAAAACAGAGGTACTTAAGTGAATAGCGATCAACGAATGCGACCGATAGGAAGAAGGTATATAAGTTTTGAAGCTTTACTTATACTGGCGTTCTTTGTTTCCTGTTTTTATTTTCACTTGATTTTTTGAAAACACAATGCAATTTTTATGATTTTTTTATGATAGAGACGTATTTTTGAATCGCTCGAATTACTATTCACACACAAAATCGCCCGATTCGAAAGCGAATGCGTGAAATAGTATTTTTGAAATGTCATTTCACGTAAATTTTGCAACGAGTGGGTCGGACCACTCTTATTTGAATTCATCGATCGAAAGTTTGATGTTTAGTGGCATAACGTCATTTTCATAATTTGACATGATTGATAGTTTGACAACTTTTATAACGTTTCGTTTTAAGTCCGATTAAGTACCGTTTTATGAAAATCTATGAGAGTTAGCTTCTGGTTTTTAATTAATCTGCGTCAAATGCAACTAATCTAAAGGAGTTTCAGAAAACAGCAGCACTGTATTCGAATGATTAAAAAATATGACAAATTGGGATTCAGTGAATTTAATTTCACATGTGAATTGATTTCATTTAAGATATTCGAGCGATAATACGGCTCGTTTCTGTTGTTACTCACAAATTGGGCCTCTAGGTTGATATCCTAAAACGTCCACTTTCCTAAAATGACTTTTCATCACAGGTTTTTCGAGTAGGTTTTTTTAGATAAGTTTTTTAAGCGAAACCAGAAGTTACCTACATTAATTTTGAGTTAGGTCACTTTAATAGGCTTGTTTAGAATACATAAAGGAGGGTAGATAATAAAAAAACTAATGATAATTGCATAGTGGCTTTTATAAATTTTGTGTCGGGTAGTTAGAACAAATTGAGACTTGAATCGGACAGCTAGGTGGAGATCGGTCGGCTCCCTAGTTTTATTACTAAAGCTATTCAGTATATTTTTGGAGTATTAGTATAAACTGGTAGACGATAGATTGTATAAAAGTGCTCAGTGAATCCAAATTAGTGGTGTCAAGCAAGAAGATTGGGGCCCCACGAAGCGGATACCACCACCATCAAAGGTAACTGACGCACTTTAGATTACATTCTTAACTCCGCGCCATCGCGGACTTAACAAGGCTATTTGACTACTTTTTTTTCTAAATTCTAATTGGTCCGTAGATAATAAAAAAATAATGGACACGTATTTTATGCTTTTTCAAATAAACTGGTTAAAATTAAAGTTTGGGAGTGGGGGCTCATAACGTCATACGCAGTTAAAAACTGCTCCTGCTTGTGACGTCACGCGACATTTCGACTCAACGTGTCTGCGTTATTTTTTGCTTATGTGAAAAAAGAAAAAAATACGTGTCTAATATTTTTTTATGAATCTACACGCGACGACGGGCTAAAAATAAAAAAATAGTCAAATAGCGTATTCCGAAGGTGCGATACTATAAATGAACTCATGTTTTAGCGCGTAAGTATAACACTAACACTTTTAACCCACATTCTAAATTTGAAAAATAATATATCGATCGATTCGACTGTGTTTAAAGTTGTTCATAACATGATTTGATGATTTACGATCGAAAATACGCACGTCACTACGCATCATACATGTTATGAAACAAAGTCCACCGCGTTTGTCTGTGTGTTCGCGATAAACTAAAAAAATCTACTGAACTGATTTTCATGCGGTTTCCACCTTTAGATAGAGTGATTCGTGAGGATGGTTTAGGTATATAATTTGTCAAGGTTTTTGTGTAAATTAGTTGAAACTTGATATCCTTATCTTCTTCTTCTTTATAAATAAAAAAGGAATGTTTGTATGTCTGTCCTCTACGTTTCGAAACCACTGGTCCGATTGTGATGAAACTTTGGCGTGTTGTTCTGCCTGCGTCCGCAAAGTTTCCTGATCCCAAAACTCACGCGGGTGAAACCACGGGGCACAGCTAGTACTATTATAAATGTGGAAGTAAGTTTGTTTGTTTTTTACGCTTTCACGCCTTAATGGATCAAGCGATCATCATGAAAATTTGCATGCACTTGGACAGAGGTACAGAAAAAGACGCAGGGTACTTTTTATTCCGGGATTCCGGCGGGAACTCCGCAATTGACACGGGTGAAATTGCATTGAATTTTGCATATTATACGTAGTCAGGGGTACAGAAAAGGGTATAGGGTACTTTCGTGCCGGAATTCCCGCGGGAACTCCGAAATTAGCACGGGTGAAATCGCGGGGAACAGCTAGTATAACGATAAATTGTTCGAAGTGTCGGAAAATGCTTATGAGTTTTGCATAGGTACCTTTGTTGCCGGTACAGAGAAGGAAATAGGGTACTTTTTATTCCGAAATTAACGCAGGTGAACACGCGGATAACAGCTAGTATTATTATGTTGCAAGAATACTGAAGTATGTAAACACCAAAGATCGCAAGAGTACTGGTAATAGACACCTCAAGACCATCGATAAATTCGGATATGAAATCGAGCGTGACTCGATTTCAAAACCGATAATAAGTGAGTATGTTTGATAGTTTCTTTGTTTGTATGTTAAGCTTGTACGCTTTAACTACTCAACCGGTCATCGTGATGTTTCGCATATACATGTTGTCTGCAGGGGGTACAGAAAAGGACATAAGGACACAGGACCTGCCTTTCATTGTAAAAAAAGTACTGTTCTCGAGAGATAGAAAATGCAATGCGATGAAATGATTTCGCTATTTATAAAATGACAAATATATTCCTATAAGTGAAAGAATCTTTGAAATCGGTTCAGTAGTTTTTGAGTTTATTCGTTACGAACATACAAAAATACAAATCTTTCCTCTTTATAACACCTACCTACGTAAAGTGTAGATTGAGCGGGCACCAGCTACTAAATGATAAACTAGTTTTAGTTTTGTTTTAATTTTAACTTCCTGGCTAGTAATCATGATAGGTATGCAAAATGTCAAATAATGTATGCGCAACTTTTATGTGTTTTTGTGTGTGTGCATAGTGATTGAATAGATTGAAGTAGCGTTCCGCAGGTTTACGGTATAGTAGCAAACTCCATATTAATTCCAGGTATACCTATTACTTTATTTATTTATTTTATTTATTTATTTATTCATTGCTTACTAACGGCCGCACTCGAATTTAATGATTACTTAGTTAAGTATTGATTTTTAAAACAAAATTGCCGCAACCTGAGACGTTCAGTAAATTAATGTTAGTTGGCATTTAATGAGATGTAACTTAATTAGTTAAATGCCAATTAACATTAATTTATTAAACTTGTCTGATTGCGGCAGTTTTGTTTTAAAAATCTATACTTAACTAAGTAACCATTAAAGTCGACTCTGAGTGCGGCGGTAAGTGTACTTCACCTGCCATAGCTGGAATGGGGATCCACTATTCCCATCGCGGGTTCCTTCGGGCGCGACAAGAGGTCAAAAAGCGTCAAAATTGCAAGCATGGAACTAGTGTTTCAGCAAAGCTGCAATGTAGGAATGTGGACTACTTTTGAAAATCAAAATTTCTAATCTTGTCCGTCGGTTAGAAAATAAAAAACAATAGACACGTATATTTTGCTTTTTCAAATAAATTAAAATATACAGAGATAAAGCGCATTAAAGTTTAGGGTGAGGGGGTCGTGACGTCACTAACCACTAAAACCGCCATACAAACTGTCAGAATAGTGACGTCACGCGAAATTTCAACTCAATATATCGCCGTTATTTTTTGATTACGTAAAAAAAGAAAAAATACGCGTCCAAATTTTTTTAATAATCTAGGTACTAGACGGACTAAAAAATAAAAATTAATCAACATGCCCATTATGTTATTTATGTCATTATCTATACTAATATTATAAAGAGGAAAAATTTTGATTTTTTGTTTGTTTTGGTACTATACCGTAAGTCTGCGGAACGCTGGCTCTTAAACTTGGTCTGGCCTTAGCGGGTAGGTACATAGGTAATAACCAAGTTCTTCTAAGTTTCCTGTGCAAATATCGGATAAAATCTGTAGTTTTGCATATTATATAGGCCATAGCGGGCTCTTTTATATGTAAGCTAGATGCTAGCAACGTGTGCGCAAAATTACATGCCAATCGGCTGAGCCGTTCAGGCGTGACAGCGTAACAAACAAACAGACAATTTTTAATTCGGTTTTCCTTAGGGAACTATCTAACTATCAATCTTTGCGATACGTGTTTCTCAAATTAAATGAAGAGCTCATACCAATTTCCATGACCGTAATTCCAAAACAAATAGTAGATACTTCCATACTAAGTTCTATCCTTATTTTCGTACCCTTAGAGTTTGGATTTCCGAAAAGTTTTCTCATAATCATATATCTAAATCTGATAAACAAATTTTCATAATTATCTTGAACTTAACGAACCGCACTGTCCTTAATGTAAATGCGAATGTTTATTTGTTTGTTTGTTACGCTTTCACGATTTAACTACTCAACCGTTGTCAGGGGTACAGACAAGACATTAGGTACTTCCATCTCTGAATCCCCGCGAGAAATTCGAGATGAACGCGGGTGAAACCACGGAGAGCAGCTAGTCTAGACATATAAATAAAATTGAAGTGTCTGTTTGTAATTCCAAATTAACAGGTTTTCACAAAATGGTTTCCGAAAGTATCTACGGTACTTACGTGGAAAAAAAAACAATTTTAAATTTTTTTATCGGTCTGTCTGTATCTTTGTTTCGGCTAATCTCTGCAACGGCTGGACCGATTTCAACGGGACTTTTACTGGCAGATAGCTGATGTTATAAGGAACTTTTTTTTCTTCTTTCTTTCTTTTTTTTTCTGGAACTATGATATACTAGCTGTTCCCCGCGGTTCCACCCGCGTTAATTTCGGAGTTCCCTCGGGAATTCCAGGAAAAGTACCCTATGTCCTTTTCTGTACCTCTGACAACGCGTAGTGTGCAATAATTAATTCAAATTCAGCCGCATTAATTTCAGAGCTCCCGCGGGGGTTCCGGCGATAAAAAGTAAAAGATGTGTTATTCTGATGTATAAATTATACTTACCTAATATCTATTATTGTAAAGTAGAACACAACAAATCCTTTTAAAGCAACTGTAGAACGATATATTATTGTACATGAATGCAACTATGACTTATGGAACTTCAAAAGAACTTCGTATCCAGTTGGATCTCACTTCTTTTTCTAGCGAAGCTGTTATATTAAGTATCTTGCGAAGATAAGGGTAAAAGCTAGTTTACAATATCCTTATATTTCCATATCTACACATATAAAATGTATATATGTAAAATGTATATAGGTATACAACGTATTTTACATCAATGATCATTAGAGAAGAAAAGATCATGTTTACTAAATCCTAGCTGACCCGCATGGTTTCACCCACGGTAATTTCGGAGTTCCCGCGGGAATTCCACATTACAATATACCCAATGTTACTCAGGGATAATGTAGCTTTTTAGTGGTGAAAGAATTTTTGAAATCAGTCCAGTAGCTTTTTAGTTAAATCGTAACAAACAAACAAAAAAATCACATCTTTCCTCTTTAGTATAGAACGGAGAAGTAGTCTTTTTACGTAGCTGGTTACGGAACTCTATAGTTGCGAATATGACAGAAAGGATCAATGGCAATTGATTTAAAATAATAATAGATAATAATGTTTAAGTTTTTTTTTGTTGTTATCGTTTACTAATGTTTATAAGAAATGATGTTACTAACAGAATAGATCCATGTCGATGGTCGAATTAAATGAAATTTATTTATTTATTTATTTAATGTAGCTAATACTGACTAGCATTACTAATTGAAGTAAAAGTAGGTATCTAGTTTAAATTTAATTAACGTTTTCTACATTTATGAATGTGTTCTATTAAATTCCATTAAAATTTTTCGTAGGTATTGTGTTCACAAAACAAAATAAAAAAATTGTTTGAAAAGTGGCCGAACGCTCGTATTTGTCATGATAGACGTAGGCGACCCTACGTACATTAGGTACATTATATGGACGCAGATAAGCAATAACATGTTAACCCACAAAATTAAGTTACCTATTCAGAACGATTTATTGAGAGTTAGGGAACGTTTTTCAATTACCTTTTACGTTGTTTAACTACGTAACTAAATATTGAACATAAAAAATGTTGACAGAAAATGGCGCTATAATTTTTAAACACGATTTACTCAAAATTTCTCAAGTGTGGGTTAACACACTATTGCTTATCTATGTCCATAAATGTAAAAATGGGGATAACGCCGATTTGTATTATAGACGTAATTGGTAGGTATTGGTAAATATTTACCTTATTCTGATTTATATATTAAAATAGGTTTTGTACAAAGTAAATACATAACACTTATTCTAGACATAGTTTGGCAAGGGAACCCAATCACGTAGCAAAGTTGTCAAAGAAACGTCCTTGAAGAAGCTTTTTATGACCATGTGTTTTTATATCAACTTTCAATTTCAATATAATATCTACGTATATGTGATAATGGTGTTAAAGAAATTCACGGTTTTTGTAAAATACCAATCTCAGTACAAACAAACACTTGTGTAACAACTAGCTGTGCCCGCGGTTTCACCCACACGTGAGGAATTCCCTCAGGAACTCTTAATTTTCTTTAATTTTTACTAAACCTTTTCCAGACAATTACGAACGCAACAAGAAAGAAAATAAAATATTAAAATCGCTTGAACTATTTTCAAGGTTTTGCAAGACTAACTCCCGACAATTGATTTATATATTTTACTAGCTGTCCCCCGCGATTTCATCCGCGGTGATTTCGGAGTTCCCGCGGAGGTTGCGGGAAAAAAGTACTCTATGTCCTTCAGTTCCCGAGGGAATTCCGGGATAAAAACTATCCTATCTTTTAAGTTGGACCATTTTATGAATGGTTACAAGATTTTATCAAAATCCGTTCAGTAGTTTCGGAGTCCATCGCGGACAAACAAAGTGACACGTGATTTATATATATTAGACTAGCTGTCCCCCGCGATTTCATCCGCGGTAATTTCGGATTTCCCGCGGAGGTTGCGGGAAAAAAGTACTCTATGTCCTTCAGTTCCCGAGGGAATTCCGGGACAAAACTATCCTATCTTTTAAGTTGGACCATATTATAAATGGTTGCAAAATTTTATCAAAATCCGTTCAGTAGTTTCATTTCGTTCATCGCGGACAAACAACGTGACACGTGATTTATATATATTAGATAGATAGATAGATACCTATATCTAAATAAATATTACCAGTGGTTTTAAAACAATTAACAAGTAGAAGAAAAATAGATATACCTACTTAATATTAGCTACCTACTATTAAAAATTATTATTGGCAGAATTTATATCATAAAAAAGATACCAAAACTAAAGAAGAACAAGAATAAGTGAAACCAATTCTGCTGGTCATGGACCCTATTGAGTGGACTGTATATGTTAACTTTAAATAGGAAAATAAAGGCAACATATTTACATAATTTCCAAGGTAAAACCTTCGTTACAATCAATTAAAATCAATAAAAAAAATCTCTATAAAAATGCATTGCTGTTCGTTCGTCTCGCTAAAACTCGAGAATGGCTGGATCGATTTAGGTAATTTCGATCTTGAAATATTTGCGGAAGTTCAGGGGAGTAAATCCGAAACTCACTCGGGTGAAACCGCGGGGCACAGTTTAGCACGGGCTAGTTTAGATGTAAAAATAGGTAACCTTAAAAAAGTACTGGCAGTCGATAGAAAAAAAAAAATTTAAAACAAAATTAACATAACAAGTGATCCCCTATAAGTACCGCAAAAGGTGACTAAACGCCAGTGCCGATATACCATCACTCGAACGTACACCTTTTGCATCGTTAGAAAAAAGCACTAAAATCGCTTGCACGTCACACATAACCACTCCCGGGCCCGTCCGAACACTTCACATGACGTCACCACCGGCTCATTAACTTAATACGTAAATAACAAAATCATCGTTTCATTTTTAAATGGATGGTGTGCTATGGCTACTCACGCGGCGATGCTTTTAGACAGCGGCCAACGCTCCATTGAAGCTTGGTACTTCATGTTTTCGATCTGCTTTTTCAATGCTTCCTTATCCATGGTCGCGAGTATACTGGGATCCATAGCGCAGAATCTGTGGTATAAAACACGCACACATGAACATTCGCTCGTTGTACACACGTCGTTATGTTTGTGCGCGAAACGAGCGAGACGATAAGTACTGTTGCGTTGAAAACTGTTTATCCTTACTTAATAATTATAAATGCGAAAGTGAGTTTGTTTGTTACGCTTTCACGCCTCAACGGCTCAACGGATCATCATGAAATTTTGTATACATGTTTTCTGGGATACAGAAAAGGACATAGGGCAGGTACCTCCTTTTAATCCCGGAATTCCTGCGGAGACTCTGAAATTAATGCGAGTGAAACTGTATTAAATTTTGCTTAAAACAGTCGTGAAAGGTAGGTAGACAAAATATATAGGGTAGCAGGTACTTTTATCTCGGAATACTCGGTATCACCGAAATTATCGCGGGTAAAGCCGCGGGGAACAGCTAGTCGGTGAAATAAAAGTGTGTTAAAAACCGCAATGTTATACTGCGTTTAAGAGACATGGAGTTTTGGCTGATCGAAGCGAGTCCTTCTGTAATCCTTACTACGAGTATTAAAAATGCGATTAATTATTTGTTTGTTACATGGCATGCAAATTGTCTGGGGACAGAAAAGAACAGAAAAGAATATCAGATACTTTTATCCCGGAATTCGCAAAAACATACACATAAACTTAACTAAAACCGGTAATAAAGGGCGGCCTTATTGCTTTAAAGGAATTTCTTTAACCATAATGGGCATGTTGACTAATTTTTTTTAGTCCGTCTTGTAGATTAATAAAATATATTAGACACGTATTTTTATCTTTTTTTACGTGATCAAAAAATAACGGCGATACATTGAGTTGAAATTTTGCGAGACGTCACTAACAGGACAGTTTGTATGGCGGTTTTAGCGGTTAGTGACGTCACGACCCCCTCATCCTAAACTTTAATGCGCTTTATCTCTGTTTAATTTAATTTATTTGAAAAAGCAAAAAATACGTGTCCGTTGTTTTTTTATTTTCTAACTGACGGACTAATTAGAATTTTGATTTTCCAAAATAGTCAACATCCCTATTATTTAAAACATAAATAAACAAAGAGTAATAATTTTAATAGTTATGGACCTATGAATTTTTGCACACGACTGTCCAAAATATACCCATTTCTCTCCAACGAGCGAGGGGGAGAAGCACGCACCAGTGTTGGTGATTGCTGCCGTGTGTGCGGTGCGCGCGCAACGCGTTAGTTTCTATGACAACTCGCCACACAAGCGCGGGGCAGCGCTGAGCTTACGCGGCTCAACGAATTTAAGCTCTATCACCATAGTGAATACGATCGACTATCTAACAGAGGTAATCGAGCGTACAATTAATGAATTAAAACATAATGCCCTGTTGTAAGTTTTTCGTCGTTTTTTTTTTCTGTTTTGCTTTTCATTGCTTAGGCCAGTTCTTTTCTTTTCTGTTTTCGTTTCAATGGGCAGACTATCGAACCATAGGAAATATGTACAAGTCGAATTGAAAAAAGCAAAGAACTTACTTCTTTTTAAATTAGGTAAATATTCAAAGCCAGAAAAGAAAAAAATCCCTACCATACGAGCAATATTATTGAATTATTTGTGGGCGTCCAACAAGCTAAACGATATCAAATCTCGGCATTTAGTTTCCGAAATATACGAGGTTTTGTAAAGTTGGGTGAAAAATTGCGTTCGCGATTTTAATTGATTATTATTTATTATAAATGCTCAATTTTCTACAATTTCATATAGGTATGTTATTCTACCTACATTAATATATAAAAATCTATGTAACAAGCAAGTGTTTTTTTTCACTCGAACTTTTATAATGCTTTTTCTGAAATTTAGCTTTTTTAGAATTTCAACCTCAAATGTCTGACAAAAAAAGTGTGCTAGTTTTTGAATATTTTTTCAATACTTACTATCAATTGACTATTTTAGATACCGAATCTAGTCTTAACTCAATACCCCACTACTGGTACCTTTTTAAGTTGACGCCCACATTTTAGTAACTTCGTCAAAATTTAAAAGAATTTATATCAGTCCCTGATATTGTAAGCCAGGCAACCCCAGTCTTATCATGAGATCTGCCACGAGTACTATTTGTTGACTAGTAAAATCGGCGCCGAAAATATACGTAACTGTACACTGCTAATAGTTTTTGGTCTTTATTGCCTATGCAATAAGATTCAACAAATGAAAATGCAGACAAAAAATGTACAGATCTTTTGAGGCTGTCTGTACAATGTACATAGGTACCTAGTTGGCATTTCATTTATCAGATAGACGGCGTTTTATGCTAGACTGTCTGTGTCAGACTGTCCCCTGGGAACTTGTCCCTTTCCTTGACTCTAATATTCTTATTTTTTGACAGTCGGTCTAGCTGATCGGTTCGAAGTTGCCATTAAGGACCTCCTCCTTTTTTGGAAGTCGGTCAAAAACAACGAAATCAACTTTTAATTAAAAAAAATCGACATTAATTATTTACCTACATAATCTTTGATCCCCGTCAAAGACAGACAAATCATATAATATGCCGTATATGTAGGTATAAGTAAACAAAGTTTATTCGTTAATATAAGAGCTAGGTAGAGGCTAATTGAAGATTTGAATCGAAAAGTGCAGATTTTCGATGCAAAAGCCTCCATCACAGCGCCTTTTCTGTTCTCGGCTTTATACAAAATACCTTGTAAACGAACCAATTATACAAATTGCTTGCGACAGAAATATTATATTATGTTGTATAAACTACGAGCGAGCAAGTATTAAGGCCAAGTTGTGAATTTCTGATTGGTTATAATCGGGCACAGCTCGGCCGATGTCAAAGGACTAATTAATTGAGTTACTTAGCCGTGTCCCGGCTCAGCCTAGAATTCTGGGGGCCAAGCTTGGGATAATTCGGATATTGATAGTATAAATTGGGGGTACAGTTTTAAAAACTTTGAGGTTATAGCAGGTCATAGCAGGGAAGGAAAGTGACGCAGGCAAACAGAATGATGAGCATGATGTCATTTGCGTTACACCTTAGGCGCTTCATACACGTGACGTGACACGAATGAGAAGAAGGTTGCCATTTATAAGAAGAAGAACAAGAAGAAGAAGAGAATGTCATCAATTGTCTTTCCGTGAACCGTTTGCCATTAAACTAAGCTTATTTTTTTAATTAAAAATTACGGTAGGCAAGGGGGAAAACTAAATTAAATTTCCTTAAATAGATTTTGCAAACAGACAGAAATCTAAAAATATTTCAGATATATTTCTCGTACAGTCACAAGTAACACAATATTATCTTTGGATCTTTTAAAGTTTAGTTTGTTATAATTAACTCTACGATGGACAAACTCTCTTCTATTTAAAATTTTACTATGCATACTTAAGAGTATAGAGTTTGTGTTTTATAATATGTTTAATTATCTGTCCCCCGCGGTTGTACCCGCGGTAATTTCGGAGTTCCCGCGGGATTACCAGAATTAAATATAGATATAGACCTTCTTCATGAATCACTCTATCTATTGGTGGACACCGCATGAAAATCCGTTAGGTAGTTTTGAAGATCTAAGCATACATAGGGACAGACAGACAGCGGGAAGCGACTTTGTTGTATACTATGTAATGATGTTAGGTACATACTTACTGTCCCAATTCTAGAAAATATTTCCTTGATAGAAAACCTAGGAGATGGAACCCTGGCACTAGATGGAACCCGGTAAAAATTATACCTACTTGTCAAAGAAATTCTAAAGTTTTTCAGAGTTCAGAGAGACATTAAACTTTGTTTACTTTACTTGTTTGTTCATTTTAATTTTGTATTAAATAACGATAAATCTGTATAAAGTCGTAATGTGACGTGTTGTTTGACCTCAGACCTTTGGGCCTTGCACGTGACCCGAGCGCCTTTGAGTCAATTGTTCCATTTTTCAACGACGATCCAAATCAAGATGAACGCGGGGCCGAGTACGGGAACTCACTGAGTCAACTGTACTGTTATAGATTACTGTAAATATGGAGTTTGGCATTGATAATTGTTATACAATAACCAGAGATGCACTGTTATATGCAAATAGCAGATAAGAAAGTGGTATTAGATGGAAAGAACGAAAATAAAAAAGTCAATTCAGTTCAATTCAAATAAAAAGGTCAAATGATCAAAAAGTCTGATTGTGAATGGAAAGTACGGAAAGAAGCCACCTTTTTAAATTTTATATTTTTCTATCTATACTATAACAAAAGAGTAGAATCCGCGATTCTGTACATTGAATATTTTTAAGAAAAATTGACAGGGGGCGATAAAAGAAGAGTAACCAAGCCCAAAAAAAAGTTTTTAAAATTCTTTTGTCTGTCTGTCTGTCTGTTCGCGATAATCTCTGAATCTACTGAACGGATTTTCATGCGGTTTTTACAGGCAGATTAAGCTAAACCTGGCGCTACATATAGGCTTTGTTTCATTCAAATCGGATGTCGGGAAAAAAAGTTGTTACACAAAAACGTTTCATACGGGTGAAACCGCGGAGGACAGCTAGTTTTACATAAATTAATATACTAAGGGTACTTTTCGTTCCGGAACTCCCGCGGGAACTGAAAAATTAACGCGAGGAACAACTACATAGTTTAAGATACGATTACGTTTTCGGATTTGAAGCTGCTGATTTGCGATGTGCTGTACTGAGTGTATAGTATAAAGATGGCGTAGGTCGTAAGGCGTATATTGCAAAAAATTAAAATATAATAAGTACTTCGCAGAGTTTCAAGAAGACCATTGGACCGTTTAGTTACATCGCGTCATCTAGAGATTACTTCGCAGAGTTTCGAGAAGACTATTGGACCGTTTAGTTACATCTCGTCATCTAGAGATTACTTCGCAGAGTTTCGAGAAGACTATTGGACCGTTTAGTTACATTTCGTCATCTAGAGATTACTTCGCAGAGTTTCGAGAAGACTATTGGACCGTTTAGTTACATCTCGTCATCTAGAGATTACTTCGCAGAGTTTCAAGAAGACTATTGGACCGTTTAGTTACATCTCGTCATCTAGAGATTACTTCGCAGAGTTTCGAGAAGACTATTGGACCGTTTAGTTACATTTCGTCATCTAGAGATTACTTCGCAGAGTTTCGAGAAGACTATTGGACCGTTTAGTTACATCTCGTCATCTAGAGATTACTTCGCAGAGTTTCAAGAAGACTATTGGACCGTTTAGTTACATCGCGTCATCTAGAGATTACTTCGCAGAGTTTCGAGAAGACTATTGGACCGTTTAGTTACATCTCGTCATCTAGAGATTACTTCGCAGAGTTTCGAGAAGACTATTGGACCGTTTAGTTACATTTCGTCATCTAGAGATTACTTCGCAGAGTTTCGAGAAGACTATTGGACCGTTTAGTTACATCTCGTCATCTAGAGATTACTTCGCAGAGTTTCAAGAAGACCATTGGACCGTTTAGTTACATCTCGTCATCTAGAGATTACTTCGCAGAGTTTCGAGAAGACCATATTTGGACCGATTAGTTACATCGCGTCATCTAGACATGATATCGGTTTTTTTTTCGTAACGTTTTAATTTCTTGAGTATTGTTTAGTTACCTATAATAATAATATACTTGTAGTAGGTAGGTACATGAGTGAAACTTGTTTGTAATCAGATTAAATTTCTCACCCCAAACGAATCTCAAACGCTTTATTTGTATGAAACCAAAAGTTTATCTTAGTAGGTAGGTATAGATAAGTACGTACGTGAATGTTCAGGTTTGATCTCCAAGTAACAATTTTTCTTCACAGATCTGCTAGCAGGGCTGCCCTTTCTGGATTCCCGAAACTTTAGGTCGAAACTGTAATAAGATTAAAACAGACATAGATTATATTATGAGTATTTTTAAGAAGACTGTTAAAGAGATGGTGGTAAAACGGAACAGATAGAAAGGGCATCCACTCTGTCGAGTTTATAAACAAATGAAAACTAGTATAGTGTCGCCGGGTGATTTTCGTAACCAACACTATTCATCGCGCACAAAAACATTCATTAACGTAGTTAAATGCATCATACGCTATTTAGTAACGTTTTAATTAGTCTCTATTTAAAAAAATGTTGCTTTAACAGTTGCTTCAACTGCCTGCCTGAATTATAAATAAATAAATACTAGCTAGGAAGTTTTGGGAAAGTTAGAGCATTTCTTTAACTTCCTTTGCAACCGTGGCGTGCCGCTTGCATGGCCTTTCTATAGATATTAATATATTATTTTCTCTGTGGTTGAAACACTGCTCATGTTTCTACATAAATGTATCACGCATAAAGGACGAGGTGTACCTACGTTACTGCAGAGGCCGGCAAATCGGGCATTGATGGAGGAACTTGATAATTTGAGCCGAGCTGAGGCGTGGCCGGGCATGGATATAGCCTGATATATTCGCGAGTCCATCAATGTCCGAGTGCCAGGATATATCACAACTCTCATACACGATACTGAAGGATTTCTGAAAACGAAAGGCACGGATTTTCATATTAAAGTTGCCGGCGTTTTTGAATCTTGACGAATAGACATCTCTAGGAAAGTTCTCGAAATAATTTCATAAAAAATACCTGTGAACGTTTGTCTTAAATTAATAGACGCACAGTGATGACACAAGTGAGATCTTAATTCAAATTTTCATATTATCAAATCAGATTTTGTAAAAAAAAAAATCAAGTAACATTTCATATTTTTTTTCTTTTTTAAAGACCTAAAATTGTCATAGGCTTAGTTTTTTGTTAAATTGACATTATAAGTACTTTCTTAGGTAACTGGAGAAAACGTTCCTTTTCGTAACCACTGATGCGGTCAGAAACCGTGTGGTTTAGGTACTACCGAAATATAAGGGCAAATACCGTGTCGCTATCGATCGAGGAGGGAGGCCATGTCCCGAAAGCACACATATTTTTTAAACAATTACGAACTTTATTAGTATGGTATAAGAGCTAGATGTACTGGACGCCAGCCCCTGTGCTAGAGGATTACCTACTCGCGTTTAATGTACCGTGATTGTCTGTAATAGAATGACATGTCATAATCTAATTATCGTATATTATGTTGAAATATCTAAATAGAATAACATTAACTGGAGAAAATTACGTTTCTATAAGTGGAATTTATTCAACTGACTTTAATAAAAGAAATGTTATAGGTGTTATTCTACTTGTGAATCATAGAGATAAAAATAATACTTGGACATTATCAAATAGCGCCACCTGGTCCTAAACAGTTGTCTTATAATAATAATAATAAATTCTTTACGGAACAAATAATAAAAAAAAACAAAATATTTTACTATAGAGTGTTACAATATGCGGTAAGGAATAAGGAAGATAATATGGGATAATATCCTTGGATCTCACTCTCGTAAAATTGGACCAGATGCCCAAATATTTATAATTAAGATCGTTAAGATCGTAAAACCTAACATTATTTATGCCATACACACATAAAGTCAAATAAGGAGTTTATTATAAATAGAAATAGATGAAATCTCTTTATTGCAACCGAGAACAGATACACTGGAGATCAAATAAACTGGGTCACTCGCTAATCGTTAGGTATTAAAACCTATTTTCCTTAAAAAATACCCATACTAATTATTATATTGATCGAAGTTATCCCAAGAAATAGAGCATTTAAAGAGGATTAAAATAAAATGAAAAGCATTTGGTTTATTTTGTGTTCTAACTGTTTATAAGGATGAACCAATTAAAAATCGCTAAACAAAAAAAGTTATCAGAACACAAGAAAAAAAAAAGAAAATCGGGTTTAGTCCCCCTTGTAATGAGGCGGCTGTATGTCACCCGTTAATTGTTATGAAATCTCGATGCCTCATTTCTATTACTTTTTAGTATTCTATGTATTTTAATAATACTTTTCAAAATTTGTATTTTCTATTTTGTTTTGTTTACCATTCACTTTATAATTAGATATCAAACAATACTCATCACAATTATTAAAATTATTAAACTTTCCTTAGAAATTCCAATAAAACATCAGTCTCCTGTAACCGTTTCATATTTCATTTAAAAGTACGAGCTATCGGAGATCTATAACCCTCGCATTATATGAAACTGACTCCCTTGCTCGGATTGAAGCTTGCAGCCTCTTCTTCTTCTTTTTTAATAATGGCGTCTATAATAGGCATGTTGACTAATTTTTAATTTTTAGTCCGTCTTGTAGATTATTAAAAAATATTGGACACGTATTTTTTTCTTTTTTTACCTAATAAAAAAATAACGGCGATATATTGAGTTGAAATTTCGCGTGACGTCACTATTCCGACAGTTTATATGGCGGTTTTAGCGGTTAGTGACGTCACGACCCCCTCACCCTAAACTTTAATGCGCTTTATCTCTGTATATTTTAATTTATTTAAAAATATATTTTAATTTGTTGTTTTATTTTCTAACTGACGGACTAATTAGAATTTTGATTTTCAAAAGTAGTCCACATCCCATTATAATTTGCCAATGACAACCTCGTATTAGACATTAACATTGATTGATAACAATGACGTTGTCATTACTTGACAATCAGGTTTATCATCATTTTAATAATTTTTAAATGCTCGAAAATTTTATCAGTATAAGTATTATATCATTTGAGAAAATCAGGTTTTAGTACCAGATGGCCCAGTTAATTTGATCACCAGTTTATTAAAAAAAAACTAAACCTTCTATTTTATACGAATAAAAAATAATGCTTGAACGTTTATCCTCAATGCGTTGCCAAATCATTGTTCCGATTGTGATGAAACTTTGGTGGTTGTTATGCCTACGCCCGCGGGAGTTTTTGAAAATTCCTGTGAGAAATTCGAAACTCACGCAGGTAGGTAAATCGCAAGCACCATGCAGCTAGCTCAAAATAAAATTGAAGCTTCAGTTAAAATATCTCGACATCGTCATGTTTTTTTACCATTGTACCTAAATAATTCTATATGATAACTAGATCGAATGCTACATTGTCATACATGCTTTGTTTGTCCATATTTTATTACGAGTACGTCCGAAATTGTAAAACTAAAAAACCAAACGTTGAGTTTCAAGTCTACGAGCATTCCATTTATGAATTACCAGCTGTCCTCTGCGGTTTCACCCGCGGGAACTCTAGTCCCTAAAAGTAATAAAAAGTCCCCTATGTCCTTCTCTGTACCCCTGACAACTTGTATGCAAAAAAAATGGTGATCGGTCCAGCCGTTCATGCGTGATGCCGTGACCAAGGGAAACGGGTATTCTCCAAGGTATGAATATCAAAATTCTAATTAGTCCGTCAGTTAGAAAATAAAAAAATAATAGACACGTATTTTTTGCTTTTTCAATTTAATGAAAATGAACATAGATAAAGCGCATTAAAGTTTAGGGTGGGGGGCTCGTGACGTCAATATTCATTATAAGCGCCATACAAACCGCACCGAATTGTGACGTCACGCGAAATTTAAACTCAATGTATCTCTGTTATTTTTTGAGTATGTAAAAAAAGAAAAAATACGTGTCCAATATTTTTTACTAATCTACACGACGGACTAAAAAAAAATTTTTTGTCAAGTAGCCAAATAGGGATTCATTTTTATATATAGACTAGGTACGTGACAGCTAAGGGGGTCTGGGCATTTTACTATAATTTGCAAAAAAATTCTCGGAGCTCTATTGGAGCACACCGAATAAATCGGCTAGAAACGTCGTATATCTTCTTGCGCATATAAAAAACCACCACTGCAAAAATTATTGTCCCATACAGAACCACAAAACACAACAAAATCCAATTTATCGACACGAAAACATATGAACGCTGTGTTCAATTCCCTTCAAAAGCCCCATTAAAAATTCTAAAATTAAATATCTTAAAAAAAGTTCAAATCGATTAAGTCAAACCTTTTTCTGAATTCTTTCGTCACGTTCCCGTAGGTACTTGAAATGACGAAAATACTGATAGAAAACTGGCACTTTCACAAAACCATTATATTACAAGTAAAAGGGTTTTCTCATTTGCTTAAAAAAGCAACCGATTTTCAGCTACTATCCACAGCACTATCCACGGCAAAGTCTAATTAAATTATCACTAATTCCATTATACTTACTACTGGCAGGTAATCCCTAGTATGTTTTTACACGCAAACCAACTCACACATATGAGCGGAACACACACCCATACTTTTTTATTTTATTTAAAACTAATACTGGCTGAATTATATTATTCCTTCGAGAAAATTTTCATGACATTCGAATTCGAGACGTTCGAAATTTGTTGAAAATCTATAAAACAAATAATAAATGAATATTTCTTTTTCTTTTTGTTTGAAAATTGATAGACTACAAAGATAGAGTTTACAAAGTCAACTTTTTTCGTAGCAACCGTACTTCAAATTTCACAGGTTTTGCCGCGTGTTCAGTCTAATGGGAATAAAATCAACAACCGTCTATCTTGAAAGCTAGATCCACTATACTAGTATGGGCTCGTTACCGTGTCACGTGTATACCACGCTCCAATTGTGTAAGTATGTACATTGTACATGCATAATATGTAATTATCTCGCTTTTAGTAAAATTTGTTTAAAGATTCTCATCTCATTAGTTCCGGATTTCATATACGTACGTGTTCATTTAGCGTTTACTTTAGAAAAATCTTAACATTACAGAATACAGAGAATATATTTTTACTGAAAATAGGTACCTTTAACTTTGAAGACTATAGCATAGCGAAAATAATCACTTTAGGCTGCTATGCAGCAAAGGAATTTAGACTACACACACACACACTTAGTTTAAAAAGTTATTTCTACTACCTAATAATATCTTACAATTCTATACATAATATAAAATGCTTTGTCCTCAATGACTGATCGATCAACGCACAGCCTAAACCGCTGATCGTAAAGACCTGAAACTTGGGTCGTGTGTTCTTTGTATGACGTATGCATCCGATAAGAAATAATTTTTGAAAATTCAACCCCTAAGGGAATGAAAAGGGGTTGCAAAGTTTCTATGGAACAATTACGCGGGAACTTCGAAATTATCGCGGGTAAAACCGCGCAGGACAGCTAGTATCTAATATAAAGGCAAATAGAGTAGTAAATAAGTTGGTTTTAAACTACACTGAGATAGAGATAAAGTGTTAAAGGCTGTCGGCCGCACTCAGAGTCGTTTTAATGATTAAGTACTTAATTTTAAGAGAAGTAAAAACAAAATTGCCGCAGTCAGAGATGTTCATTAAATTAATGTCGATTGGCATTTGACTAATTAAGTTAAAAGTTAAATGCTAATTAAAATTAAGTAATCATTAAAATGACTCTTGTTTTATAACGACAAACTCGTAGAGCAAATTTAATTGAAAATTGAACTTATTTTGTAAAATTAATACCATTTACACCTCTTTACACGAAGGCCGTCCCGTTACTAGACAAAGGTTCTAAACACAAACGATGTGCGAACAATCAAAACGGCATGTGTATACGGACACAATATTGTCATTGTAGATACGTTTACACTCACGTTGTGTCGGGTTCGTGTACAGCATTGATTCCCAAAGTGGTCCAGGTGGACCCCCAGGGGTCCACGGGAGCCCGACAGGGGTCCACGCTTGCGTGGAAAAAAATGGGGGTCCACAATTCGTTAACGGAACTTGACTTCTCCTATGAATATAGGCAGACAATATTATAAGAAGCTCAGCATTTGTTGATTGAAAAATAGCCACAACACAGATTGCCATAGACATATACTTTTTTCGGGTTTCGGAAGTAACTTAGTAAACGTAATAGCGCAGGGGGTCCACCAGATCCAGCAAAATGTTTAAAGTGGTCTATTAGAAAAAAAAGTATGGGAACCTCTAGTGTACAGTGTACACTGTACGTACACCTGAACAATTTGACAATTTTCGTAAGAAACTCTTTTTAATGCGTCAAAGGAGAGCACTTTTGTGTGTTTTGTATTAGATTAAAACACAAATTCGATGTAGAGACCAATCACCATTCAATAATTGTGATGACTGCAAAGAGAAAAGAAAAGAAGTGGAAGTAGGACTGATAAAATAATATATTATACTTAATAATTAAAACAGTGAAAGACACTGATCCGAAAATAGAACAGTAATATTCTCTGGCAAGATGGTAGGAAACCATTTTTTCTTTACTGTTTTTGAAATTAGAGTGCGGCTAATTTTTTTTTTTCAGAGCAACACCAGTGAAGTAACAACGTCATTAAACCTTCAAATATTATGTATTATGATAAATCTATACAAATATTATAAAACAGAAGAGTTTGTTGGTTTATTTGAACGCGCTCCTTATCTATGGAAATACTAGTTCGAATTGAAGTATTCTTTTTGTGTTAGGCATGTAGTCCATTTATCGAGGAAGGCTATATAATATCACATTAGCGCGGGTGAAACGTGGAACACAGCTATGTATCTATAAAATGATGAAAACGTGTGAAACGGGAGTGGAAACGTATCATTATAAACATTGGTGACAATCGACACGTCTGTATTTACATTTTCTATAGGCATAAGTATAGGCCTTCCTATACCTACCTATCGCATTATGCAACATATTGCCGGTAACTCATGACGTCAGTACGGAGTGTATGGAGACATTGCCGATTACCAAAAGGTTGGAGAAAGATTCGACTCGTTCGACTTTTGAAAATAAAAACTCTAATTAGTCCGTCAGTTAAAAAAAAAAACAATAGACACGTATTTTTTGCTTTTTTAAATAAATAAAAATATACAGAGTTAAAGTTTATGGGGGGGGGCTCGTGTCGTCACTAACCACTATCAGCCGCAATACAAACTGCACTGGTTAGTGACGTCACGCGAAATTTCAACTCATTGTATCGCCGTTATTTTTTGATTACGTAAAAAGAGAAAAAATACGTGTCCAATATTTTTTTATTAATCTACAAGACAGACTAAAAAGAAGTTAGTAAACCAGCTCATTACCCAAATCTCAGTTGATGTCTCTTCCATCTATTCTGTGATTTAGACCGGTCTACGATTTTTCAGTGCTGTAGAAATTTCATTTCAATTCCTGTATGTGTTTAATTCGTACTGCGAGCAACAACCTACGACATCATAGGAAAACTAAACTGCTTACTAAATTCTGAACAAAGTCAACCACCTATCGTACGCAGCAGCACGAGGCCAATCGTCTTTTCGTAGAGTAGTCTTATGTATCCGGGAGTTAGTGTAAGCTCAGAGTAAATATACTACATACAACGTAAGGTGTAAGGGAGGAATGCTACGCAGTCTACCTCTTTAATGTCTGGAAAAAGAAGAAGAAAGTTAGTTTTTCTATGCTTGTATGTCGGAGGCCATTAATTTACAAACTTCGTGTCAACTACGCAACGTAATATTGATTTAAATTACATAAGTCGGTACCTATTGAATATTATACTAATTCTACTAATATTATAAATATAAAAGTTTGGATGTTTGGATGTTTGTTACTCAATCACGCAAAAACGGCGGAACGGATTTGGATGAAATATGGCATGCACGTTGTCAGGGGAGGGGTACAGAGAAGGACGTAGCGTACTTTTTATCCCGGAATTCCCGCGGGAACTCCGAAATTATCGCGGGCGAAATCGCGGGCACAGCTAGTACCTACCTACTTAAATAATATCATTGATTTTGTTTGTTAATTACGCTTTCACGCCTTAACAGTTCAGCCGATCACCATGAAATTTACACGTTATCGGGGGTAGAAAGGGATATACAACACTTTTCATCCTGGAATCCCCGCGGGAACTCCAAAATTGACGTGGGCGAAACTACATTAGATTTTGCATGCATTGTCAGAGATACAGAAAAGGATAAAGGGTACTTTATCGCGGAATTCCCGCGGGATCTCCGGAACAAACGCGGGTGGAACGGCAGCGAACAGCTTGCTAATACGACGCGAC
Organism: Zygaena filipendulae; assembly: GCA_907165275.2. NCBI lineage: Eukaryota > Metazoa > Arthropoda > Insecta > Lepidoptera > Zygaenidae > Zygaena > Zygaena filipendulae. The sequence continues at coordinate 11,381,713 of OU015659.1, read as the reverse complement.
GGGGCACGGTCGAAAGTCCCGGCCGTGACGACTAAACGTATACGTATAGGTAATACGTAAACACTGCTATGTCGATTGTCGCGCTCGCATTTGGACATAGATAAGCAATAGTGTGTTAACCCACACTGGAGAAATTTTGAGTAAATTAAAGTTTTAAAATTGTAGCGCCATTTTGTGTTAAATTTTTGATGTTAAATATTCAGTTACATATTCAAACGATGTAATAAGGTAAACACATAATTAAAAAACGTTCTCTAACTCTCAATAAATCGTTCTGAATCAATAACTTCATTTTGTGGGTTAACATGTTATTGCTTATCTGCGTCCATTTGATGTTTGCACGCTCGAAACAACATCAATTCAGGTGCTTGTTTGTTTGTCCGTCACTCGTGACGCACTATTCCGAACTAAAAATAAAGGGCAGTTAATCGTTTGTAGCGCTTACTGTCGAATAAATAGCTTGAAAGGTACGTGGTGAAACGAGATTTTCATTCGCTTTTAAACCATATCTATACTGATATTATAAAGAGGAATTTTTGTTTGTTACGATTTAACTCAAAAACTACTGGACCGATTTCAAAAATTCTTTCACCATTAGAAAATTACATTATCCCTTAGTAATATAGGCTATATTGTAATCGTAATGGATGGATGTTTGTTAATCTATCACGCAAAAACTACTCAATGGATTTATAGGAAACTTTACAATAATACAGCTTATTGGACACCGATAAGCAATAACATTTTAACCCAAAAAATGAAGTTATTGATACAGAACGCTTTATTGAGAGTTATAGAACGTTTCTTTTTTAAATTCTGTATTTACCTTATTACACTGCTAAATACTAACCGTGAAACCGCGGGGAACAGCTATTAGATTGCTAATTAATTTTTATAACATTTAGCTATCTGCGAGTTAAAGTCCAGTCAAAATCGGTTCAGCTATTTCAGAGATTAGCCGCAACAAACAAACAGACAGAGAATTTTTTTTTAAATGGAATTTTTTTATGTAAGTCCCAATTCCCATACCTAAATATATACTTTCGTATGCATTTAATGAAAAGCTGTTCATTTTGAAATTATAAACAGACATTATTATTATTATTTGTATATGTTCCAATTTATTGTACACTAGAACTCAGGTCTACTTCATACATATTATATCCACATAGAGTACAGGTACGGCACACAGAGGGATCTTAACAAAAGACACTGGAACAGCAGCGAACGTGCTACCTTTGTATTTAACTTGTTCTTATTCTGACCTATACCCTAGAACGGTAGGGTTGGTCGACATTACATAAAAAACGGGGTAAAATAAAAAAAATGCCATAGATTGACTCACATTGACAGTTTTTAGTAACTTCTTTTTTCTATTTTTGTTCTTACTAGTTCCCAGCGGTTTCACCCGCGTTAATTTCTGAGATCCCGCGCCAAGGGTATTACTAAGCGAGAGGCACCATCTTTCGAATCTGGAACTCAACTGCGAATGAGTGTTGATAAAGATATTGAGGGTTTGATTGATGTCGATTTAAGGGAACGTCATTGACTGAATCGTTTGATTAAACTGTGTGATCGTTTAGGGCCTACTTAAGGACCTTCAGTTTCAGTCTCACCTTCTACGAACTTTTTTTTGACCCAGAGAAAATGAATCATACATACCACCGGCATGTATAATGCATTTTCTGGCGGGCTGCTAATGAAAACCAGCAGTAGGTGTTCCCGCACCTAGCTGCCAACTGCTAGCCAACAATGCTGAGTTGGTGACCCTTTCGGCAGAGCATACAAGAGATATTATCTATGTCTCTACAGATTATGCACTGTTGATGTTTGTTTCTTTTTCTTGTGTGTTGTGCTGAAATAAATGTATTTTCTTCTTCTTCTTCACCGCCCCTGGGCCGGGGCGATAGTTATGTGGGACTGCGCCCTGAAAAGGGCGACCTACCCACTAAAAACTCTGGGGTGTTCCTCCTCTGCGCCTAGCGCCGGGGTCACGGGAATCGCTCTCGCATGCTCCGCAGCGCAGACAGCGTCAGCCCGTCCGCCGAACTCCTCCTCGAGGGGCAACCATTCTACTAACCTAACCTAACCTAACCTAGTCCGCTTCGGAGCGCCCCCGAAGTGTCACGAAAACACGTGGCTCCACGCTCAAAAATCCGTTTTTGTGGGTAAAGTTTATCCGATGTATTACCTATTCGTATTACATATTATGCACATTACGGTTAATTTACATTGAACTGGTTTGAAATTTACAACGACGTACCTAATCGTCACAATGCGTAGGTACATAATGGGGATGTGGACTAGTTTTGAAAATCAAAATTCTAATTAGTCCGTCAGTTAGAAAATAAAAAAACAATAGACATTTTATTTTTGTTTTTTCAAATAAATCAAAATATACAGAGATAAAGCGCATTAAAGTTTAGGGTGAGGGGGTCATGACGTCACTAACCGCTAAAACCGCCATACGAACTGTCAGAATAGTGACGTCACGCGAAATTTCAACTCAATATATCGCCGTTATTTTTTGTTTACGCAAAAAAAGAAAAAATACGTGTCCAATATTTTTTAATAATCTACAAGTCGGACTAAAAAATAAAAATTAGTCAACATGCCCATTATAATAAACGTTGAAAACTTTCTGCCCTTGAGATGCATCATTTGTTTCCCTTACGCGAACCCATTCTGGGGCTGTCAGTGTCACCAAGTTTAATTTTGCACCCTTATTCATTGCCTACCATCTACAGCGAAATTTGAGAAAGGGGAAGTAAGTAAACGGGTGATTAAATAAAAAAAAACGGCTTCTCTAAAATTTACAAAATGCGCCACACCAAGACGGCTAATTTATCATTAGGTCCATGAAACTTTGATCCTAAACAATGATCTTAAAAATTTAAACGGGCGTATATGCACACAACTGATGACCAGTGCTTTTTTTCTTAAAGTTACAGTAGGTACTTGTCTTTAGGGGTTTCTCAACAAACCTATATACTCGTATATAAACATATATAGGTATGTATGTGTGTATTGATATATGTGGGTATCTATATCTATGTGAGTTTTTATCTAAATATATATCGTAAATGCACCGCCAAGTGAGCTCTCTGTACTACCTGAAGGTTGACTGGTAGAGAATGCCACTGTGGCATTAAGTCCGCCTTTTGTACCATGATGTGCATAAAGTTTAAATAAATAAATAAATAAATAAAATCCCTAAATCCCTTGCAACGCGCGAACGGCTGGACCGATTTCACTACTTCTTTTTTTTGTGTTTGTTATTGTAAGGTCTTATGAAAGTTTGGAGTTTCTGCGGGAATTCCAAAACTCACGCAGGTGAAATTGCGGAGCACAGCTAGTTATTAATATAAATTAACAATGCCATTGATCTAGCAGTTATAGAATTTGGTAGGGTAGGTACTCACGCCTGTTGACGCGAGTTCGATTCTCGGGTCGGAACGTGACGAACAGCTCGTACGTATGTATTATAAACATGTTGAAACTATATATAAATATTGTGTAGGTTGTCTGGTATCTAATAGTAGGTACAAGCTTTGCTTAGTTCGCGCCACCTGGTGCACTGTGTGGTAATCCAAGCGTTACCTATTTATTTATTTATTTATTTATTTATTTATTTATTCTTTATTGCACAGTGTGTACAAATGGCGAACTTAATGCCTTGCGGCATTCTCTACCAGTTAACCATTGGGTAGACAAAGAGATATAGAAGATGGGGTGTGCAAACAAAACAATAATTAATATACTTAATACTAGATACTAATAAACATTTAATAAATGAATCATGTGAGTACGGCTGGATCGAGCAAAATAATTATATTTTATCGTGGACAGTTTAATAGTTATTCGACTCCGTGACCCCTTCCTGGCTAATCTCGCATTAAACGTCTAGTGATGTGAAAATACTCACCGTGATTAAATTATACCTACGCAAATTTATGTTCGGTTTTCGCTTGTCACCCCTGCACCGAACAATTGCTGTGACAATAATTGTGGAGCCGTCAACAGAGACAAGGGTGTAGCACAATAGAAACGTTGAGTTGTACAGAACCTTGTCACATTTAACGTTGATTTAGTTAGAAGTCAAATGAATGGTTCAACTTAGCGTTGTTGTTTGAAAGTCGATATCTCAATTTGAATATTTAGCTACTGTAGAAGAAGGTACTTTAAATCGATATTGCATAGCTTCATTCGAATTTCCATTGTGGCGCGCGTGATATTACGTTTAATACGTTTAATTACGTTAATACGTTTACGTTTAGTTCACGCTGAGAGACGTAGTAAGGTGGTCCCACCACCCGTGTAATTGCATCACTATGCCTGCGCTGAATGTGGTTGTATTCCTACCAATATACATATATGATTAAAATTATAATAGGCCATTAAATAAGTCACGAAGCCATACACTATAAAAGCAGCGTTACTACATATATCACTAGTATTTGAACTATGAGCTTGTACAATTGTATATATAATATGGACAATTGTACATATCAACACTCGACGAATTATGGCAGTAATAGTGTACTTTCTAGAATTCTTAATACTTACAATTGCAAATTCTCGAACATAGACCCATTTAATTTGTCCAAGTCCTCATTTAAACATAAAGTTAGATTAAAACTTTTAAACTTTACGCCCTAATATTAAGAGTTGGTGTAGCAATGCTACTGTATCTATTGTATTTATTGTTGTATTCATATTGCTGATCGTGGTTCAACTGTATATGTACTGTACCTAGATTAAAGTAAAATGTTGTTGTTTCCCAAACGGTATTATGAAATTATGTGGATAACTGTTATTGGCCTTACTTCTAAATGTTTATGTTTATAAGATGTAATAGTAATAATGATGGCTGTTGTTGTCCTTAATAAAATAAAATAAAAGTATATATCTTTGACTCATTTAATTTTTTTTTAGTTTCCCGCGGTTACACCCGAGTCAATTTCGGAGTTCCCGCGGGAATTCCGGGAAACAAGTACTTACGCTATGTCCTTTTCTGTACCTCTGACAACATGTTTGAAAAATTTCGTGATGATAATCAAACAAACAAACAAATGAACTCACATTCGCATTTAGAATATTAAGGATTTGAATAATATCGTCAATCGGTCGGATCGTTCAGAAGTTACGCTGTTACACTAGACGCACCAACGCCTGACGAAGTGTAAAGTACCTATTGTTATTTCCATTGTGGATGGAGAGAAAGCATACACATTGTCCTAAGTTCTAAATAAGTTATCTCTATCACACGAGATAAGCTGCGCAATGCGCCTTTTCATACGCTAAATATTATAAAACTAGCTAGCTATTTCTCGCGGCTTCGCTTACGTGAATTTGGTATTCCTACGGGAAATTCACAATAAAATGTGTGATAAAAGTAAGCGATAGTAAAAAACACCATACCTATGTATTTGTGCCAAATTTAATCTAGTTATACAAACTTTCAAACCTTCAAATATTTTGACAAACTTATTCGAATTTGATTTGCCGAGAATTTCAGGAAAAAACCGTATTAGTACAGATCATAATTTTTTGTAAATAGAATCGCCCCCTAATGAATATCTTATAATAGTTATTACGAAGTTAGTAAAAGTTCACAATATTCGAAGTTTTTTGGCGGAACTCAAAGATTTCGGTTCTGGTATTTATAAAAAAATTGCTGTAACTGGGTTTTCTTGTACACTGATTAAGGTTATACAATAAAGTTTCACAGTGATGGTTTTTTATCAGTACCTACCATAGACCTCCTCCCTCTATGGTACCTACATTCGGTATCCGCCAGTAGCTCTGGAGAAGTTTTGAATTCTATAGCAGCATAAATTCTAATTTAGAACCCTACAAAGAATCTAACGAAAGCAAATTTATTTGATGCTGGCTAAATGTATTATGGACAAAAGTCCCGCATTTAAGAAAAAAGAAAAAGAATAATACGTTTAAAAATAAATTACGCCGAAGACCTATTCCATTGTAGAACAACCACCGTTTGGAATGGTCGTGTTTTTAATCAAGTGCAGCGGTCTCGTGTTGGCCTACGTGTAACATAATGGACTCGCCGATGCGGCTTTAATGGGTTTTGCGTATTCCTACTTGTTCCTATATATCTACATATCTGTGACACTTTCTAATGAAAAACCATCTGCTGTATTTTGATTAACATAAAAAGTACTTGTAGTCTATTCAGTTCAAACCGTACAACGATGCTAAACGCTAATTTGTGCTTACTTATTTTACTTGAAACTGGCTAAATACATTATATGCAAAAGTCAAATAGAAGAAGAAAGAAAAAGAAAAGTAAGCTGCAAATTCCGTCCTGTTTAAAATTAATTAAATTAGAATTATCAAAAAGTTTGCAATTAAATAAAAAAAAATATAAAATTGAATATTTAACATGATGTTAAAATTTCCAATCGGTTTGTTTCTAATGGGTTCTGATTCACTATGACCATTAACAAATGCTGTAGATGTCAAAAAAATTATTAATTGCTACGTACCTACTTTTCTGCATAATTTGACACGTTTTTTATTTATTTTTCAAGTGAAACTTCTTAGTGCGGCCTTATTGTAACTAGTCGTTTTGAATCAGGGAGCTAATTTGTACGTACGTATCGACTATGGGAAATGTAGAGAATATGAAATTGAGGTCAATAACTTTGAAAACCGACAGAATACTCATCTAAGAGTGAACGACAATGTATCGTTAGTATCTCTTGTGAATTTTATGTGGGAAATAATCCATTGTGTACGAAATAAAATTATCCCGGATGTGGAGGACTAAAGCTCATAATTTTACATTATTAAAGCTGTGATTAAGAAAAAGTAATGCATTGTTGGAGTCAACTAATTTGTTTTGCATATTGAGATATTTTTTTATGCAAAGCATAGGTAATAATTTTTTAAGCAAGCAAATGCATATGGAAGTGCAATAATTAATATTTTTTTTATTTAACACGTCGAGAAATATATGTATATTATATCTGTGAACTTTATTGGATATTTAAAACATATTAGAACTAGCTATTAACTGATCAAGTTGAGGGTCGGAAAATAGCACACTAAAAAAACGGATGTGTACCAATATTATATAAATATGGAGACCTAATAATGGGAAAAGCCGCTAAAAAGAATGAAAACAAGACTAATTCTTCGATTCCTAACACCAAAAGAAAACGCGTGCAGCATCCAGAGGTAGGTATACATCAAACATAGGCGTATATACGGGGCAGCCGGGTGGGCCGTGACTGCCCACCCCTGGATGGTCTAGTGCCCACCCCAGGATGTTGGGCTACTGATTCGAAATTCTATAATACTATAATAATAATCCACATCACAACACACAGATCTACTTGATCCCACAGTAAGTTATTGACTTGTGTCGTGGAAACCAAGCAAACGTGGTATATACTACATAGAATTACTTATATATTACACTATAGATATATAAACACACCCAGACTGGAAAATGGAACCCTGTGTTCATCACACAAAGTCCACCCCCACCGGGAATCGAACCCGGAACCCCTTGATTAGCGGGCAGGCATGGTGACCATTGCGCCAATCGGGTCGTCAATAATATAGTCCAACTTAAAAGATAGGATAGTTTTTATCCCGGAATTCCCTCGGGAACTGAAGGACATAGAGTACTTTTTTCCCGCAACCTCCAGATGGCTCTTCAAAATAGAGTTCTTATTTAAAAGTTTGCATCCGCGACCCCCCGAGTATTATTTTTCAACGAAGCTTGTGTTATTAGCACCACCTACAGACTTTTGCATCGGCCATAAGGCCCGCCGCCGATTGTGACTTTTTGTCGACGTGACTTTCTGTCACTTAGTCAAGTGCAATGAAAACTATACTGAGTGCGCTCATTATGGTGACGTGACAATACGGTGACTTCAGTATAGTTTTCATAAGTGACAGAAAGTCACGTCGACAAAAAGTCACAATGGGCGGCGGGCCTAACATGTCAGGGGCCAGGCCCCCCCTGAAAAATAACCCTAGATGCGCCAATGCAATCGAAATTGAGGTGTATTTTTCCAAAATGTTAAGAGTGGAAGAAACAAATTATAATAAGTAAGTAGGTACTTACATTTTATAAGGAATTCACTTTCAGAGATAATCTCAACGCGACCGAAGTCCCACGAACAGAAACCTCTAAGTGGCACATTTGAGGTCCTTGCTTCACTAATAATAAGAGAGTATAAATATTTGAAAGGACTGTGCATACTGATGCAAATTGGAATCAAATTTTTTAAGATTGATTGATTTACAAATGTCATAAGGTAATATTATAATAATTATGTATTAATTGGAGTCGTTAGAGCAAAACTGTCCCAATCTACATATCTACACATTTCTACTTCAAACTACTGTGCTTTGGTACCTAGCACTGATTTTTAGTTAGCCATAATATGAGATATTATTTATGATAATATATTGAAATTATTATGTTTGAACATAGAAATAACTGTAAAGTAAATGCAAACAGGCTTAAAAAGGCCGTACCCATTTTGTGCATGTTACCAAAGGCACAGATAATATAGTACTATAATAGTTAAGTTAGCGACTTTCCACGCAAACGTCGGTTGGTTTTGTGTTTATATTTCGAAAGGAATTTTGGATTCAATCAAATCGTGTATATATCTATATTTCTATAATATATATATCTATATATCTAAATATATATCTATATATCTATAATATATATATCTATAGTATAATATATATGTAATATGTGTAGTATATACCACGTTTGCTTGGTTTCCACGACACAAGCTTATAGCTTAGTGTGGAATCAAGTAGATCTGTGTGTTGTGAAGTTTATTATTATTATTATTTTTGACGAATGCATGAATCGTTTGATTTGCCACGACGGCGAGTTATGGCGATATTACTAAATTCGCATCAATTCAAACTGTCCTTAAGACTTGAACCGTAAAATATTGCGGTCGGTGCTAAAGCTGCCAGTAAAATCAATAGGCAATTTTTCTGCTAACCACTTTTGTGATAGGCGTAAATTTATCGGACGTTATACCTACCTACTTCACTTAGTTACGTAATTTGGAATGAAGGTGAAGAACACCGAACCAATTACGCGGAGTTTTAATTAACAGCCTATGATACTCTCTACTCTGCCATCCAAAAAAAGAAGAGGTCTGTTTTTGTAACCTCAGGTTACATTTGAAAGGGGTTAAGTTTTTTTTTTCATCTATGCTTCTTATTTCGCTAACCAGTATTGTATTTGTTTACTAGATGTACCCTGCGGTTTCGCTCGCGTTAATTTCCGAGATCCAGTAGGAATTTCGGGATAAAAATGTAGCCTAAGTTACTCTTTATAACATCAGCTATCGGCCAGTAAAAGTCCCGTTAAAATCGGTCCAGCCATTTCAGAGATTACCTGGAACAAACAAACAGACAGGCAGACGGAGAAAAATTTAAAAAAATATTTTTTGATGTTAGTACCGTATATACTCTCGTATGCATTTAGTGAAAAGCTGTTAATTTGAAATTACAAACAGACACTTCAATTTTATTTATATGTCTAGATTTTCACTTGTTACATCTATTGTCTCTATTTTTAATTCATGTTATTCAACTTATTATTAGCATAACATAGTAACTACGTATAATATATTTTTATGAAACCCCCTCCCCCCACAAAAACAAACCAAACACTTACAGCCGCACTCAGAGTCGACTTTGATAAATCAATGTTAATTGGCATTTAACTAATTAAGTTACATCTCATTGAATGCCAATTAACATTAATTTACTGAACGTCTCTGATTGCGGCAGTTTTATTTTAAAAATCTATACTTCTATCTTAACTAAGTAATCATTAAAGTCGACTCTGAGTGCGGCCGTTATCTATGTAAAAATAGTATTTCATTTCATTCAATTCCATATTGTGCCGGCAGAATCTTGAATAGCGAAAACGTTATTTAGTAAACATTAAAATTTTTGTTGGAACAAAACGAGATGAATTTATTTTAAGTACACATTTGTTGGAACAGCACTTAATTTATTTAAAGCGAGTTGAAAAATAAATATGAACGTTATCACGGGGAGTCGTGATGTCTCCCGGGGTGCTACCAAATTTTGCGTGAGAGGTGAAACGTTGAATTTCGAGTCGGATAAATCTCTTGTTTCGTTTGAATAGGTAGAGCCTACCTGGGCCCTTATTCACTATGACCAACAAAATTTCCTTGCCCCTAACGCGCGTCCCAAAAACGCAATCCTAAACGTTCTAGAAGAAGAAGAAGAAGAAGAAAATACATTTATTTCAGCACAATACACAAGAAAAAATAACAAACATATTCTAGATATCAAAATATTAGAAACTAGCTATTCCCCGCGGTTTCACGCGCGGTAGCTTCGAAGTTCCCGCAGGAATTCCGAGATAAGAAATACCCTATGTCCTTCTCTGTATCCCTGACAACGTGCATGCCAAATTTCATCCAAATCCATTCAGCCGTTTTTGCGTGATTGAGTAACAAACATCCAAACATCCACACTCACATTTGGACGCAGATAAGCAATAACATGTTAACCCACAAAATTAAGTTATTGATTCAGAACGATTTATTGAGAGTTAGGGAAGTTAGGGATAATTATGTGTTTACCTTATTACATTGCTTAAATATGTAACTAGATATCGAACATAAAAAATGTTGATACAAAATGTGGGTGTGGGTTAACACACTATTGCTTATCTATGTCCATTTATAATATTAGTAGGATTATTATTCTGTGTGCCATAAGAAACGATGTGAATGTATTATTATAGAGTAAAACTTCATTGATTACGAGGGATAGACAATTTTTGTGGCGTTTTATCTTAAAGTGGCGTGTTATGGTCATAGTGAATAAGGGTACCTGATGTTTACGTTGGGTTGCGTAACCTAAATTTTCACATGGAGACGCTTTAGCATATAAAATAAATTTGATCCTACACCTGGCCTCGGATTTTGAGGGTTAGCACTTAGCACAGGTAACTCTGAAGTTAACTGGTAACAGTTAACAGGTAGTTCTGAAGTTAACTGTTTCGTAGCAGAAACCTATTTACATCCCATAGATAAAGAACTCTAAACGGTAGGTGGATCCCTTTAACCATGAACTCCTCTACAGTTGGATGGATTACCTAATTCCTAATTATATACGTTTTAGTGTTTGACTGTAACAGTGATAAGTTTTGTAAGGTTCTTCTAGTTGTAACTTTCACCCTCCTTCATCAATTTATGAACAACATCAAAGATGTTGAACATTTTAATTTGGCCAATTTCGTCTAATAGTTAGACCCAGTTTTACGTTGTGTTTTGAATGACTCCAGTTCTTTTAGGTTGAGATTCGATTCCGTCACCATCCTATCCGCATTATTATAATGGGTCGAGGTTGGACTTAGGTATTAATTGAATAAAACAACCTTCAATTAATTTGACATTTTATTTTAATATTTGTGCATAATATTTCTGTAAGAAATATTTATATTTAATACTCCCAACTGCGTTTGAGTTGGGTGACATTCGTTCTTTATATGAACTCGCTCTACACGAACGGTTCTATTTTTAAGTGCGAGACTACACTGTACATTTATTTAACGTCTGTGCGTTAATAGTGTTGTTAGCCCGGAAGCAGAGAGACTCCAAAGACGGTATCCTTATTACAGTGGTACACATAATCACTAACTTACGTCTATCGACGTTAGTAGTGTTCGGATTCTGAGATAGGAATATGATGCTCATAGAACACCTCCCATACGATGTTTATTATAATCAACTTGATATTCCAATAGGAATATTTACAATGGCTCTCACTACATAACAAGTTTATTATATAGCGAGAGGTGGCATAGCCCCGTCCTGCGCTACCCACGGTGATGGTCATCCGCCTGCTCATAAGCAGTTACCACCCCCCCCCACCTGTGTTGCACAAGGTAGAGAGTTCTCCAAATATGCATAACCGACATCCGTTAGAGGATGAATCAGCTATATGAGACTGTACGTCCCGTATCAGCAGCAATCGTTGGAGGTCATAATTCGGCGGTGCCGAGACCCCAGGGTACGTGTCAGCCCGAAGACCGAGGCCATAATGCGGATAGTACCGCGACCTCAACACCATCCCAATAATTCAAATATAAGTATATGAGACCAGTCTCGCCGGACATCATAACTTCAGTCGGTCATTTTGTGTTATAGTAGCTACACGTAGCTAAGGCCGAAGCCCAATTGATTGGATCACAACTCGTCCTCATACAACACCCACTTGGCACTCATTCGTTTTGATAAACAAGTCGTGTTGAAAAACACAACTGTTTACCGAGATCAAGCGTTAACGACTAGGTCGTCCACAGCCGATCCCCTAGCCTCTGCACAACGTAACAAAGTCACAAAGCGCATTGACTATAATTATTATGTTTGTAAAAAAAAGAAAGGTTTATCTGAAAGAAGAGCGTTCAACACTCCCTTGGTGTAGGAAGCGATCCCGCGTCTCCAGTCAGCCGCATATTCGATGATAGTTTTTGAATAACACGGAAGGCGTAGTTATTCAATTGACAAGATACAATACGTGCACAACGAAACCCGTCACGGCGAAGACAACTCAAGGCGCGGATTTTTACCTCTCTACGTTATCTTACGCTCGCGACGCGCGACGTCTAACCGCTCAGGATTAGAGTTCATCGTCGTTGTAAATTCCAATAAATTGAAAATACACGTTTGCATCGAGCCGATAAGATGTGATGAATTATAATTTAATAACAATGAAATTACAATCCATACACACCGAAAACCTTCCTCATAATAATATTTGTCTTCGCACAAGATATCCTAACGGACGTCGAGCGCGTTGACAAGGCTTTCGTACAGAGCGACAAAGTCACTAAGCACGTAAGCTCGTTCGAACTCCCAACTTCATCATCTTTTGTGTGATCAGTGGTCGACGGACATTTCACCTAGACCTTCATGTGAGTCTCCAATTTAATTATTTAGATAAGCATAATAATGCAAATCTATATTCGAGCCACCACCAAACTCGTTATACAACATTGAATGTTGTATACGCGATGCGTTGTAAACGCGACTCGTTGCCTTCCGATCCGACTCGCTCGTCCGCCGATGCCACTTCACTACTCAGCCGCCCGCGTGGATACTGGCGGTGCGCTCACGCCTTATTTGAGAGGGGTATGCGGGGGGTTGGGGGGTACAAGTCGATATCACTGTTACATCTAAAACCAAGCACACGGTTAATATACCGTATTATAAATATTTTATTTCATGTGGATAATCATTTTATTGATTTTAGTTTGTAAATTATACATCAATATCCTTACTCAGTTTAGATTATGAGTGTATTAACTCGCAATGCTTTTTTAATAGCTTTTAAATACATCTCAACTTAATTTTATAGTGTTTTAACTTATAATACTTTATACATATATCTTTAAAATGCTCATTCGAATATAAATAAGTTTTTGAGCCTCATAGGGCGTCACATAGTCATTTTACGTGGTAAATATATCTATAATATCACATAGCAACACTTTTCTTTCATAAGTATCTCGCATACTATTATAACAGAAGAACAAAATTAGGAGCGCAAGACTCCGAAGCGGAGAAATGCCATCACTAGTTTTTGTAGCTTATTTGTATTGTTTGAACCAACCTTGCCACTAATATTCAAACTAAAAATTTAGCTTCAGAGGTTAGTGAAAATTAGATGTATTGTTGCTTTCAAAAAAGATGAGAGTATGCTGGTAAGCATACCCGACTTCTGTGCCTGGTTTCGTGGATTGGACTTAATGAACATTGAAGTTTACTCTGAGTCTGGGTGTTAAGGATGTATCATAAGTTATTTCAAGTACTCTGTTCCCCCGCAGTTTTACCCGCGGTAATTTCTGAGTTCCGGTAGGGATTCTGGGATAAGAATACGCTATGAGACTCAGGAACACTGTAGCATTCTATTGGTAAAAGAATTTTCAAAATCGGATAAGTAAATCCAGAGATTATCCCCTAACAACCACACCAACTCACAAACTTTATTTATTTATTTATTTATAGCCTTAGACAGATTCCTCTGTGTGCCCTTTGGCAAAGGCCTCCTCCAACCTTTTCCATTTCATTTTATCTTGGGCTATCCTTGTCCAAATTTTTCCTGCTATCATCCCTATTTCATCATTCCATCTCTTTAATTGGCGTCCTTTCTTGCGCTTTCCCTCTCTAGGGTACCACATGCTGATGACCTTGCTCCATTTATCCTGTCCTCGTATCATGTGACCAGCCCATCGCCACTTTAAGGTCCTTGTTTTTAGTACCACATCGTGGACTTTGGTTGTTTTCCTGATGGTTGTGTGTCGAGTTTTTTCAATTATTTTCTTGTTAAGCATGCTTCTCTCCATGCTACGTTGACATGTTCGGAGTTTATTTTGCTGAGCATTGGTGAGGGCCCACGTCTGGCATCCATATGTCAGTATAGGGAGGATACTCGTGTTGAATAGCTTTCCTTTTACTGTAGTACTCATTTTTGGGTCTTTCATAATCTCTTTCATGGACCAATACTGTTTCCAGGCGTGTGCTATTCTTGTATCTATTTCTTTCCCTGATATGTTCTTTATTGTAACCACTTGTCCGAGATACACATATTCTTCGACATACTCTATTGTGTTATCATTTACTCTGATTGCCACCATCTCTCTGTTAGTCATTGCTTTAGTTTTTTTAGTATTCATGGCTAAACCGACTTCTTTGCTTTGAGTGTCCAAGTCTACAAGCATTTCTTGTAATTCCTGGGGAGATTTAGCGAAAAGGATGATGTCATCCGCAAATCTTAGGTTCGTTAAGTATTCTCCATTGATTTTTAGGCCATGTTGTTTCCATGTGATTTTTCTGAACACTTGTTCTAACACCGCAGTGAATAATTTTGGTGAAAGTGGATCTCCTTGTCTTACGCCTTTATCTATGTTGATAGTGTCTCCTTCTCTATCTAGTTTCACCTTTGCAGTGCTGCCTGTGTATATGTTCTTTATTATTCTAATGTATTTTTCTTCAACTCCTTGATTTTTTAAAGCTTCCCATATTTTTCCATGTTCTATGGAGTCAAAGGCTTTGCAATAGTCAACAAAACAGCAGTAAAATGGCAACCCATATTCTTCATACTTTTCTACAATTTGTTTGATGACATGTACGTGGTCGACTACCGAGTAATTGCTTCTGAAACCTGCTTGTTCTTTGGGTTGATTTTCATCCAGAACCCTCGTGATGCGGCCTAATACAATTTTGGCGAAAACTTTATATAGGTTTGACATTAAGCTTATAGGTCTGTAGTTGCCAATATCGTTTCTGTCTCCTTTCTTGTGTATTAGTATTATACTGGAAGACAGCCACTGGACGGGTATGGTCTCGGTAGTTAGCACATCGTTGAAAATAGAGGTAAGTACAGGTGTAAGCGTACTTTGCGTTTCTATCAGAAGTTCGTTTGTTATCTTATCCGCGCCTGGTGCTTTATCCCTCTTTTTTTAGAGGAGGGAGGTAGGGATTCTGGGATAAGAATACGCTATGAGACTCAGGAACACTGTAGCATTCTATTGGTAAAAGAATTTTCAAAATCGGATAAGTAAATCCAGAGATTATCCCCTAACAACCACACCAACTCACAAACTTTACCTCTGTATAATATTGGTAAGTATAGATTATATTAGTTGTCTGCAACTCATACTACAAGTTTTCCTTAGTTTGAGACCAGGTGGCTATGAAAATGTCCAATAATTATTGTATATATTATATTATTATTACATTTATTCTGGGGAAGCCCTTAGAGATAGTTGGGAGTTGGGACATGCTTGACAAGGAACTTTTCAAAAGCTTTTTGTCTACCCAAGTCTCTCAACACTTGCACCATCGCCCACCATTAGCGTACCCTCATCAAAGAACACTTAGCGACTGTCTCCAGACGTCCAATACGACCCGAAGTATTTAGTATACTGTCGTGTCCTGGAAACTGAAAAATTTCCTTTGGAGAATCGTTAACTAGAAGTTTGAGAAAAAATAGAAGACTAGGATATTTTTCTTTTGAGTTTGTTAAACTATTTTGATGTAAGACCAAAAATGGTTTGGGAACACACTTTCAAGTGAGGCTGCCGAAACATACCGTTAGGTGCTTTACGATAGTTTTTATTCTTGAAGATAGTAGCGCTAGAAAGTGCCCCACCACCATGCTATGGTTACCTCAAGATGTTTTCCTTTGCCGGAAGAAAAAACTCATTGCTGGGATTTGAACCTACACTGTAGCGTGTGATCTGACGCATCAACCACTGAGCTAATACTTACCATCGATCGCTGCAATTTGCCCGTAAACTTTTATAGTCATCTCTCAAATTTATATGTCAACCTTTTACGAGTGTACCGCAACGAAAATAATTCATAATTTTATTAGTTATAATAACCGAGTTCACTGTTCCTCAATGTCAATAATATCGACCAATTTATGGGTCAATTTGTGATTTTACTGACCCCATTAAATATCACTTTGCTCTCACTTAGCGCCCGACAGATGCCAATACTCATTTGTTCATTATCAGACGATAATAATATAAAACAGCGATTTTAAACCATTGATATATTTAAAAAAAAGTGTTTTAAACGCTCATTTTAATATAAAAAACATAATTTTAATAAGTAGATTCTTACAGTTTCACCCACGTTACGTTTAGGAGGTCCCGCAAGAACACCGCGAGCACAAAACCGCGATAAAACAGCTTTTAAGTTTCTTCGAATGTTTGAAGTTGACCATTATGTTTTAGCCTTTTCATAAATTATGGCAATAAGTATCTTCAATCATTAAAATAAATAGGTGAAGGTGCAGGTCGCGATTATTAAGAAAATAGGTCGAGGGTCAACTAAGACAAAAGATATCTAATATAAATATTTTTTATTATGATTAAAATAGATTGAAAGACTGTTTTCGTTTGTTTCCTACGGTCTTATTTGAACCTTCGAACCTTCGAATCTCTTCACGCTCTACATAACTTTAATATGTACAATGTACATACTTCCATAAACCTTGTCCCTCAAAGTTATTGACGATCCCGGTTACAAAGTCAGCTAGAATGAAACAATATTTTTTAGTAGTAGTACCAGAGTCCAACACTTTAAATATTCAATTTACTGGTTGGTTGGTGCGTTTAGAACGCTGTAAAGTACTTATAAGGTTTAATTCCTAACAATGAGCTTTTGGTGTAGTAAAACATTGTTAGAAAACCATGGTAGGGCATTTGCTAGTGCCCGGTTGGTTAGCTCCATCTTCAGGTTGAAAATCTGTCGCCAAGCTCCTAATGGTGTGCTCGCCATCCTCGCTTGAAAGCCGATTTGCTTTTCTTTTTTATTTACTACAAAAGTTACCAAACACACCTGTATGTCTTCTAGTGTTACAGATGTCCATGGATTGATGTAATTACCATCAGGTGTACCGTTTACCCCAATGACAAAAAAAACAGGTGAGCTGTGTAGTCTAGTAAAAATTAAAAAAAAAACGCAAAGCTTTTTAAAATTGGATTTTTAGATTTTTTTATTTTGTGATTCGAATTTAAGCGTTCATCATTTGGTGAGCGCCATTTTAAAGTTTAAATAGGAGTAGGTATACAGCTGACGGCCGTTAGGAATTCCTTCGGGAACACCTTCTATGGGAATGAAAAGTACCCAGCTACAGTATCTATTTTTAAATCCGTTACGAAACCAATATATTATGATATCATACATTTCGTTTATTTCGTCTGAGTTCGTATTCTAGAGAAAAAAATAACCAAAAACAAAAACTTTATGCTACAATATCGCACCACAACAGTCTCCATTTGTAAAGGATATAAAATGTAATGGCTGCTTGCGTGTTGGAAATTAGTGTCATTTGATTCGGAGAAAAATCAATCAGACCGAAGAGTTTTCGGCCGCCCCTCGTTGCCTGAAGGATAATATTATGTAGGCGACACAATATCTTAAATTCCTTCTCACCGGATTCCTTCGCACAGAACAAACCCATTTGTATCTGATTCTTTTACTCTTCAGGCTATCCAGCATTGGAACTCTCTGCCCACTGACATTCGTCAATCTACGAGTAAGTATGTTTTCAGAACTAGGGTATATCAGCATCTCCTTAGTAGGCAGTAGATACTCGGAATGTGCAGCATGCTGTGCGTAGGAATGCCACTGTGGCATTAAGTCCTCCTTTTGTACTATGTTGTGCAATAGGTTTAAATAAATAAATAAATATCTGCAGTGACCAGCAGGCAAAGTGATCGACCCCGCATAGTGTCAATAATGTGTTAACTACGGGAGAGTATACCCACTGATCAAACATGGTGCCCAACCGGACACCGGTAGCAGAGATACTGTTGACCAATCTTCGGTGGGGAGTCGCATATACAAAACAGTCGTGTCTTCTGTCCTCAGCATTACACGAAATGGCGGCTGCTTGTAAATGGACGAATAGTTTATCTTGCCTACGACATTGTTCTTAGTGCACCCAAAGACATTATAAGAGAATAGACGAACAATACAAACTGTTACTATGCAATCCACGTCAACCAATTTTTGCGGGGGAATGATCAAAATAAAAACCAACCACATCGTTGCGACGCAATCAAATACCAGTCGCAACAAAGTAAATTTCAAATAGCCAATCACATCGATTTCCGTCAAGTGGTCACTATAGATAATAGTCTCTGCTAGCCAACGCCATTTCGTTAGCATGAGATCATTTGACTGCTGCGTGGTTCAAGGGGAAAGCTTAGCGGCCGAGCGTATTATCAATCTATTCTCTTTCAATATCTTTAACTGTACCTATTAAAGACAGAGCTTCCAATAATACTGATCGCTAAACGTGCAACCGGTATCAATCGCAATTCGCAATACATTCGTAGAGCATAATCCTGAGGGCCAAAAGGGTCTCCCCATATATACCCGTGTTGCGACGACCGATCGGCTTGGTGCGAGTATGCTAGTATCCATCTAGGTGGGGAGACCCATAACGGGGCGGGAGTGGTATTGTATAACGCGTGAACGATTGGCCCTTTGATCGCTTTACGTGTTGGATAAATACGTGACGAGACTATTCTACACAAATTTTGATACCTTAAGCTGTTTATGTAGATTGTAGTTACTGTATCTGATAAAAGGCTTGTTCTTTGAAAGCCTGTGAGCTTATCATCCATTTTTATTCAAAGTTTTTTTTTGAACCCATGTTGGGTCCTGAAAAAAATTTAAATACGTGAGATTTATAGAATACCTACACAGAAGACAGCTTCAGTTCGTAGAATCTGTCTAATTTGTATAGTTCACAAAAATAATATATTTTTTCAACATTGTTACACTAAATGCAAGATACCTATGGGTTTAAATTAGGCACTCGTTCAATGTTTATTTGTTTTTTCTTGTGTGTTGTGCTGGGATAAATGTAGTTTTCTTTCTTTCTCTCAAATACGCAAGATTTATATTTATATTGTTATATATTATGCTTTCTTTATTTTTTCTTATCTATTTATTTTACAACTTTTCTTTTATTTCCTTTCCTTTTTTATCCCTAGTTTTGATTCTATCGAACCATTATTTTTATGTTTATCAACCTCCTTTCTATTTATCTCTTCTCTCGCCAATGCTCACTTCAATTCCTTTCGATTTTTCAAAGGTTGATTGGAAGAAATCCCCTCGCGGGATAAGTCCGCCTTTGAGCATAATTTACCTACTTGTTTTGGTTTTATCAACTTGTAAAAACTTTGTTTATGCTCAATAAAGTATACAAAAAACAAACAAACAAGATACACAAGTTCTAGTAGCAGTTAATACTAAATAAATGACTACTCGAATCATGGATAGGACCTAAATGTAAGATAGTATCGACTTTTGCATTGAAACCTTGGAGTCGAGCAGTAGGTACTTTTCATTTCGATACAAAAAGATGAAGTGAAATCTCGGGGGAAACAACATATAGTTGATACTAAAGAACTACCGCCTTGAAACATGGATAGGTCCTTATCAAAAGGTGTAAGATGGTGTGCCATAAGACTAGCACTGAAACTTTGGAGTCAAGAGTTACTTTTCAACCTTAAAAAGCTCCCGAATTTGAATAGGAGTGAAACTCCGGGAGTGATAAAAAAATGGAAACAGCTGATATTTGATACTAAAGAAATATACGCACCTCCTTGGAACATGGTAAGGTGCTATCAAAAGGTGTTAGATGGTGTGCCGTAAGACTTTTGCAGACCTCGGGAGTCAATACAGCTTTGATATGTCAACCGTGGAGGCCATCGGACGCGACGACTGAATGAACGCCGCTTTCGCAATAACTCCGATATTGGTTCACGTACTGACCATAGATTAACTAGTTTATTTCGGGCAGACTCGACACATTTTTGAGGTTATAATTCTTCGAGCGCGTTGAGATTAACTTGAGGATTAACTATTTAGCTGGCAGCGGAAGTGGCTTCACGAATTCGACAGCGTCCGTTACAGCTTACGGAAATGGGCATGTTGACTAATTTTTATTTTTTAGTCCGTCTTGTAGATTATTAAAAAATATTGGACACGTATTTTTTCTTTTTTTACGTAATCAAAAAATAACGGCGATACATTGAGTTGAAATTTCGCGTGACGTCACTATTCTGACAGTTTGTATGGCGGTTTTAGCGGTTAGTGACGTTACGACCCCCTCACCCTAAACTATAATGCGCTTTATCTCTGTATATTTTAATTTATTTGAAAAAGCAAAAAATACGTGTTTTTTCGAAGTAAATGGCATTACATAAACACAAAGCTAACTGCAATTTGATGCTCATAAGATATATAAGATAAATATTTGTGATCAAACAATGTCTGGAGAATTTTTTGAATTAAACGATCAAAATATTTTAATATTTAAATGTAGTAAAAACTTGTGAGACATTTTTATTTCTTACTAGTTCAATGATCAAACAAATGAGTTAAACCACATTTTTTTTAAACAATCGATATCAGTGAAAAATTAAATAAAGTCACTCATCTTCAACCAAACTAATATACCATAATCTCTGGTCGAGCGAAATCTGCACGGATCACTAGTGTTATTGGATTTCTAGCTATGATATTCCCTTTCTGTGGGCCCCACTCCAGTTTCATTATATTTTATATTTATGCAAGCGGCCTGCTATGAAGGTGACTACTTTGGGGCAAAATATAAAAGGGACCACCGAGGTCCGACGTGGATTACGTATGGAATAACAGACTTTCTTTTACCTAAAAAGGAATCCGCACTTATAATAAAAATGAATTAGGTTTGAGAGGGGATCAAGAAAGTATTGGGTGCCACCGTATTGACTTCAAAGAAATTTTTGTAATATAACATCACTAGCTGTTCTTCGCAGTTCTTCCGGCATCAATTTCGAAACTCCCTTTGAACACATATCCTTACTTGTGGACTGTGGTGTTTTTTACTATAAATTACGATTACTTGTAAAATTTCAGTTTTATGTCAAGTTGTCCGTGCGTGACAAAGGGCTGCCAAGTGAAAACCTGCGCTAGGTGTACCCGCACCTAGCTAATGCTGAGTTGGTGACCCTTTCGGCAGAGCATGCAAGAGATATTATCTATGTCTCTTTAGATTAGGCACTGTTTATGTTTGTTTCTTTTTCTTGTGTGTTGTGCTGAAATAAATGCATTTTCTTTTTATATTTCAGTTTTCTAAACATCGTGACATGGTATATATAAAATAGGTTAAAAAGCTTGTTTATTTGATACTAGCTGTAACCCGTGGTTTCACCCGCAGTAATTTAGGAGTTCCCGCGTAAAATCCGAGCTATAATATAGCCTATGTTATTCAGGGATTATGTAGCATTTTAATGGTGAAAGAATTATTGACATCGGTTTAGTAGTTTTTGAATTAAATCGTGACAAACAAACAAAAAATCAAATCTTTATAATATTAGTACCTATAGATAAATAATTTTGTACTTTCCTTACGGATTCAGGAGATTTCCTACCTTTCTGCAGGAATTTTGGGATAAAAGTACCGTATTATGTCTTTTTCTGTACCCCTCGGGTAAGGTGTAGGCATAAAAAGTTGAATCGGCATAGCATAAAGTTGATCGGTTGAGTTGTTAAGGCGTGAAAGCGTAACAACAAACAAACTTACATTTGCATTAATTTTATTAGTTAGGATTTTAGTATTTGCGTAGGTATGTACTTGTACTTGTACTTACATACAAAAATATTTTGGAAAACGAATCATAAACAAACAATTATTTTCAAAACGTTTTTTTTTTCATTCAAAACCGATTGTTCATTCGATGTGTTGACTCTGGGATTAATCAAAAAGGAAAAATTCAATCAAAACAACTTTATTTACTGAAACAGAAAAGCGTAAAACAAATGCCGATAGAAATATTGGAAACGCTTCCCTTTGACATTTATTACTAAACAGTGAATTCGAGAATGAAATAGAGACGTACATAATATGGTAGGTATAAACGTAGATGAGACAAAACAAGAGCATTGTCAACATAAAGACTTAAGTTGAAATAATTTGCCTTAATAATGCTTAATTAAAAAAAAAGGGGAAGAAAACAGTTTTGAATAACACTTAAAATAAATAACTTAATACAACTTACAAGAAATACCTATTAAATTTATCAATTAATTACACTGGTCAACAAAAAAAATAAAGTTGTTTGTTTCCTGTGATTTTTTTTTTGTTTCTATCTCAAATTGACTCGTATTTTTTAAATATGGCAACAATTTTTCTGTAACAGCTTTTGTTTTTGAGTTATAGCTAACTACCCTCATTTACTATTTTTACTTAGATTTGAGTTTTTATTGGACACTGAAATATATTTTGTTGTTATTATCGATATGGCTTCGTCAAGAAGATGTTTTGTGCTTAATCCAGACTGTTATTGCTATATTTTTGGTGAATATGAATTTTAAAAATATCGAAAATCAATATAGGACTTTGTAAAAACTGCGTATCTCCAATACTTTAAAATAAAATTGTGTAATCAGGACAAGCCATGGGTTCCTCGTATTGTATGCCAGAAATGTATGATATGTCTACGGTCATGGTCCAGTGGAAAAAGAGCCTTTAGGTAGCCAAAACCGCACCATACCACTTCATATTAAACGCGGCCTAATGAAACAGTTTGTGAAAGCGCTTAAAAAAGTGGCGAATGTTTGAATTTTCTTTCACGCAAGTTTCCAGGATTACTTAAGTAGGTACAGAAAAATTTAAAGCTGATATTTTTGATGGGCCACAAATGATTAGGCAACTCGTGAAAGATCCTAATTTCATCAAATCAATGAGGCCGAATCCAAATTTTGGAATTCATATCTTTTGGTTATGAGTAATTTCCTAGGCAAAATCTGATGACCACATCGAGCTAGTTGAGTCCATGCTATCGAACTTGCAAGAGCTAGGGTGCAACATGAGCATAAGCTATAAAAATCCACTTCATAAATTCGCATTGAGACCGATTCCCACAAAATCTGGGTGATTTTAGTGAGGAGCAGGATAAAAGATTCCATCAGGATCTTCGGACAATGGAAGAGCGTTATCAGGGGCGGATGGGACTCACATATGATGCCAGGCTACTGCTGGAGTTTAAAACGAGATCTTCCTAAAGTTGTTAATTCAAAGAATTCTTATAAAAGATCATTTGATAGGGTTCAATAGAAATTTTGTTAACATAATATATGAATTTTTTGTATATTTTGTCAAAATAATAAAACTGTATATTTCAAAAAGTAAAGCTGTTAGCAATCTCCCAGTATTTTTTCCATAGTCTGTGCCATAGAAATATCCAGTAACAGATAAAAAAATAAAGGAAACAAAACCTGTGTTGACCAGTGTTATAATTATTATTTTATTAATGTAATTGCTGCTTGCTTCGCCTAGTAATCACTCAGCTTTCCTTTGAATATTAGTGTTCAAATCCCTTTGAGCACATAAAAACCCGAGTAATAAACTTCAAGTGCAGTGTTTATAAATAAATAAGCAGTCAAGGATAAAAGTACTCAAACAAAAAGTGGTGATTACCTACTTTTCTCCAGGAAAATTTTATTTCCTGATGGAATTTATTTCTTCTTTGCTTGCGTTGCTTCTTGCTTCTTTTTTGTAGCTGATAGGTTTCTAGCGAGGGTCTCTTGGGTGATAGCCTCATCTCGTCCCTCCATTACTTCCATTAACTCTGGATTCCATTGTGCATCTGGAAATAAAAAAAACTACAAGACGTGTCTCATTTAAAAACCTCTGCTCCTAAACCTCAAATACCTACTTCTCAAAATGTTATTGACGAAATCAATATCAAACACTTGACATCTTGGTAATAATTCTTACCCGTGAACAGTTTCTCTAGCAGTTGACATCTTGTTTTTTGTCGGAGAAGGACAAAAGTCTCGTTGTATGCTTGAAGCTCGTTCATGCGCTCTATGGCTGCGTCGATACGTGCGTGTCGTTCTTTCTTGGCTGCTTTGGCTCTGTCGGCTGTCACGAGGACGCTAAAATCGCAGCCAATCTCAAGTTTATGGTCTTTCTTTAATTACAAACGTAGTTAGTAATGTAGGTTTTGTGCCTGAAATCACTGAAATGATTAGGTTACTTGACAATACAAAGGGAAAAAGTTCCAATGTTAGCTGATCCCTGCGATTCCCTTGGAAACTCGTGGCACCGTACCTAATATAATATTTACAATTACAATGGGCATGTCGAATAATTTTTTTTTTTAGTCCGTCTTGTAGATTATTAAAAAATATTGGACACGTATTTTTTCTTTTTTTACGTAATCAAAAAATAACGGCGATATATTGAGTTGAAATTTTGCGTGACGTCACTATTCTGACAGTTTGTATGGCGGTTTTATCGGTTAGTGACGTCACGACCCCCTCACCCTGAACTTTAATGCGCTTTATCTCTGTATATTTTAATTTATTTAAAAAAGCAAAAAATACGTGTCTATTGTTTTTTATTTTCTAACTGACGGACTAATTAGAATTTTGATTTTTAAAAGTAGTCAACATCCCTATTACAACCTATAGTGTCGAATCGATTCGGAAGTTTAACCGTTGGTTATCGAGACCCAAAAATGCAAATCGTAAATATAATAAGAAATATGAAATTAGTTTGTAGTGCTTCCAGTCTATAACCTTTAAATAGCTGGGTATTGAGCTACAACAAGTAAAACGTATTAGGAACAGAAGACATAACAACCGTTTTATAGCTTAAAACCATGAAAATGGTGATCAAAAGACGGTTTCTCCTATAAAAATGTTTGCCGAAGATGTGACGGTTTTCATTCACTTTGACTTATTGTAAAAGTTTTCCAAATCAATTTAAATTACCTCTCCAGTTGCTCCTTTGTACAAAGCGGCACAAAGTACAGCGGAACGAACTTGTCCTTTAACAGCTCGGGCATCGTTAAATACTTCGCTTCTTCTTCTTCTTCAATCGTCATCTCTATTACTGCGGAATGAAAAAGTTTCATAAAAATAATTTCAGTCAATATGAAAAGAACATTAATTATTTATCATCAATCTACTACGACCGTTTCGATTTTTAATTTTCCGTAAACGGTTGGAATCCGTCGTACAAGAAATCATTATATAGAGTACCTACTAGCTGTTTCACCCGTGTTAATTTCGGAGTTCCCGCAGGAGGAAAAGTACCCTATTTAGTATGTCCTTTTATGCAGCCCTCACAACGTGTATGCAAAATTTCATGACGATCGGTTGGGCCGTTAAAGCGTGAAAGCTTAACAGACAAACAGACAGACTTACTTTCGCATTTATAATATTAGTAGGAATTACCGATGGATACGAAGATAATTTTGATAACAATGGTGAGGGCAAAGGTACTTTCAAAAACAGTTTGGCTTGACGAAGAATCACACATTTTTATGATGGTGTGTATATTTTGCCACGAAAAGATAATAATTAGTATCCACACTTACAACCACTTTCAGTTACTGGCGAAGGACCTTGATGAACGGGCGATTGATCTTCTGAAAAGAAAAGAAAATAATTTTTAATTTATTTCGCTGTACAGACTGTTGAAAATCTAGGATTAGTAAAGGCAAGACCAATGTGTTTATCGAGGGAAAACAATACTTAAATTGATCATCCTACTAATATTATAAACGCGAAAGTTTGTAAGTATGTATGGATGGATGTTTGTTACTCTTTCACGCAAAAACAACTGAATGGATTTAAATGTAACTTTACAATAATATAGCCTATACATCAGATTAACCCATAGGGTACTTTTATCCCGGAATTCCCGCGGGAACTCTGAAATTAACGCGGGTGAAACCGCGGGGCACAACTAGTCATAGATCATTTACCTAATACCATAAAATGTTATGTGAATATTTCGTGAAAGTTGAACGTATTTGGACCAAATTTGGCATAGATATATAATAATTTTTGTTTCTATGAACAAAAAAATCTCTAACAAAATTAATAATAAATTTAGTAGGTAAAACTATTTACTTATTTCGTGCTCGCCAATCATCTCCTCGCCGAAGAATTCCTAGAAATGTAAATAATATTTCATTAGTTGTGAAAAGTTTCTGTAACTTTAATAAGCTAAAACTAAACTTAACCTAACCTAAAATAAAGCTAGAATATATTATTAAAAGGAGTCCCTTTAGGCAAGGTTCCGAAGATACTGGCAGCGTTCCCCCTTTGAATAGCTAGGCTAATTCTTTGTCAGAGGTAGCTGCCAGCTCTTCGGTCTCCTGTGATGTCGACTCGTAATAAGTGGTTTGTTAAATAAATTACGTGGTGTTTGCAGCCCTCGAAATATGTAGGTACACTATCGTATTTCTAATAACGAATAAATATAATCCACTTGATGTTCAAACAAACATGAAAAATCAATTTTTGAATATGAAATGCGCCCTACTACTACCTATATTAAAGTTATGTTAAAGTTATGTATTAGAACATTTAATTCAAAAAAGCACCACAAGTGACTGTTTTCTTAATAGCACTTTTGGCTTAAATTTTTTTATTGCCATGATCAACAAGTATTTCTCCTATCGATTTATTTTTTGATTATCTTAGGTGACACTTTTATAGCGGGCTCTAAATGAAACTTCTCAGGTGTGACTTTTATAGCGGGGGGCATTAGTTTGACCTCTGTAAGAAACTTAAACTCACTTCCGGGAACGAGTGAACACTTTCAGAGGGCGGCGGCGGTAAAGCTTCCAAGAATTCCGCACGGAACTCGGCCCTGCGAAAAATTTGCTCAACGATAAACCCCTTTTATAATTAGTTTCAGTCATCCAAAACTAATTTTAACTCTCGAACAAAGTTCCACGGAATTCTGCTCGGGGACCAACTAATTATCATATTTATCTGACTTATATTTATCTTAGTTTGCCGTGTGCGTGCAGAGTTGAATTAATCATTGTTTAATTTATGTCACAACGCACTAAACACTTTACGAAAATGTCTTAAAAAAATGTGTTTTTATACTCATATCTGTTGTTACTGTTTACAATCCCTCATTCATATACATCACTATACCATACTGGCTGTGTGATGACTTTACTGGCTATATCTGCCTAGTCTGCAGTCTTCTGTGGTAGGATCCCAGAATCTGCTTCTAGACTAGTCTGCAACCCAATCTCCAATGTGTCTTAAAACGATGCTTTACGGGGACGCCTGCCTCCACAAGAGCGTTAAAGACTAGGTTTTTTTTTTTTAATTGTGAACAGGCTAGGCGTTTGACCGCAGCTCATTTGATGTGACGGTGTGGTTGATGATTGCAAACACAGCTAGCCTGGGTTGGGAACTGGCTTTCAAGTGAGCCTGCCGTAACACACCGTTAGGAGGTGCTTGGCGATAGATTTTCCACTTGACGATGGTAGCTAGCTAGCCGGGCACTAGAAAGTGCTATAGTTTCCTCACTATGTTTTCCTTCACCGATAGCTCAAGTTCGTTGTTATGGTTTGAGCCTGCACCCTACGGCGTGTGATCCGAACGCACCAACCATACATGTATTCGTACTAACCTGAGTTGTGCTCCCCTCAAATTCCTTCCTGGTTCATGTAAATCCCAGGCGCGTCGAGCCGCAGCGAACTCCAGGTCCCTTTCATCATCACGCTTTGGGTGCGCTCCGCCACCGATCGCATAAGAACACTCTATCTCCACATAAGCATCGTCAGGTTGAGGTTGGTGCATCATCATCACAGGCGAGTCTTTGTCTTTGGCTGAACCACCCTGATCTTGAGAAAATTTACAAAATAATAGCGCAACACGATAACGGAAACTTTACAATCTTTCACTATTATAAAGGGGAATGTGAGCTTATTTGTGTGTTTGTTTGTTAAACTTTCACACTTTGACGGCGCGATCGGTCATTATGAAATTTTGCAAACACATTGTGAGTTTTTGCAGAGAAGTAAATAGGGTAATTTTTATCCCGGAATTTTTCGGAAAATCCGAAATTGACGCAGGTGAAACCGCGAGAAACAGCTAGTATCGATCAATTTACAGCTCCGTCTCTTGTTTGTTAATAATAAATAATAAGCAGCATAATTTAACGAACCAATTTTTATAATCAAAAATAATTATACTCGTATCATCTTGTGGGTAATCTATACATATAAAATGCTTTGTCTTAAATGACTGACTGACGGATCAACGCACAGCCTAAACCACTGATTGTAGAGACCTGAAACTTGGAGGGTGTGTTCTTTGTATGACGTAGCCATGTCTGATAAGAAATGATTTTGAAAATTTAACTCTTAAGGGGGGGTGAAAAAAGATTGCATAGTTTGTATGGAACAATTTCGCGGGAACTCCAAAATTATCGCGGGTGAAATCGCGCGGGACAGCTCGTAAGCAACAAAATAAATACTTGAATATTCTATATAAATAAAGAATAAAAGAAGAAAAAAAGAATAAAATCTATTATAATATCCAATATGATATTACTACCAATGTTACGGTGTATGCTTTGTTGGTCTTTCTTTTGAATAAATCCTACTTAATATTATAAACGCGAAAGTTTGTAAGAATGAATGGATGGATGGATGGATGGATGTTTGTTACTCTTTCACGCAAAAACTACTGAATGGATTTAATGAAACTTTACAATAATATAGCTTATACATCAGATTAACACAAAGGGTACTTTTTATCCCGGAATTCCCGCGGGAACTCCGAAATTAACGCGGGTGAAGACGCGGGGCACAACTAGTAAACAAATAAATAAATACTATAAGTAGGCATCGAAGCTACGAACTTTGTGATCAAGGTTCCATGACAACAAGTATCGCCTCTAAGTGGAAACATTCCAATTCACAACAAAGAGAAAGTGAAACTGAAATGTTCTTTTCAGAAAAAGAAAGTTGAACAGTGTATACTTTTGAAGTTCATGGAAAGTTGGAAACTACTTAACAACTTTCAGAAACTACTTTGTTGCGAGTATTTCTGAAAGTAAACCTTATTTCGATATTTTGACGTTCATTATAATTTCACACCATTTATGTTTCATTGAAGACTATAAAGATATGATTTTTAATGGTAGCTTCTAGACTTTTAAATAAGTATTTACAGTGACAAATCTGACCTTTTCTTTTCCCGGCCTTTTGCCTGCAACTTCAGGCTTTGCTTTGTTGACCTGCGTGTTTCTAACTTCGATCACCCTTTTCCACTGCACCAATGTCAATGGCCATCCATTCGGTGCTACAACCCTAGGAACCAATTATTGATTGTAATTAATTGAATGAAATAATCTAGAAATAATATATTGTAAAAGAATTAACTAAAGGGTCACCTAGTGAACCGATTATTATAGAGAAAAGCAAGTTTTGATCTTCTAATAAGTACTTACTGTATAAAGTATTGTTTAGGTTCTTGGTGAGGTTTATTTTCCTTCATCTGAAATTATAAATCAATGGGTAGTGTTATTTTATCATTCCTTGTATCCTTTCATAGTATCAGTATATTATCACTCCTTTGATTTTTGTTGAAAAGAAAATAAATAATTGGACCTTCGTAGATGATTTAGTCCTTCCTCCAGCACTAATAGGCTTTGCAGACCTTGAAGCCCTTGGCGATCGGTTATAAGGCATCTGAAAAGACGAATCAATCAACATTAACACATCTTTATTAATACTCATGAACTACTGATGATACGCAAAGACTTATTGGAAGTACCTAGTACCTACCGATAAGTTAGCGTGCGACATCGAACGTTTCTTCAACGCCTGCAACGGGGCAGGCGTCGGCTCCAGTCTGATAAACGGCCAGTATATCTCTCCTGTACCCTCACATCTATCCAGTTCCTCAGTTACACCATCTGCTGTGCGTGTCCGAAGAATCGCCTCCATTTTCAACTAATAAGAAGAGATAAGAGCACCTGGTTTTGTTTGAATTTTTTTATCTGGAGATGAAAATTTTACATTTCCAAAGCTACGTATATGTTGAATTCATGGTAGGATTCCGTAATAATCCCAAGTCCCAGCTAACCTTATACATCTTATCTTATCTTAGACAATGGGGTGGGCAAGTTAAGC
This sequence comes from Zygaena filipendulae, assembly GCA_907165275.2. Classification (NCBI taxonomy): domain Eukaryota; kingdom Metazoa; phylum Arthropoda; class Insecta; order Lepidoptera; family Zygaenidae; genus Zygaena; species Zygaena filipendulae. Next base: position 11,351,172 of record OU015659.1, on the reverse strand, counting down.
CTCGGTACTTCGACCCTTGGGATCTTTTGTACCATCCCCATCCTGTGCTTCTCTCTCTACTCCCTGAAAACCTCGGCGGCGAAGGCTAGGGTGCCAGTGGAGGGGTAAGAGCCTAAAGTCCTCTGGTTCTGGGTAAGCCGTCTCCAGAAGGTCCAACCTTATACATACTTTATGCCCCAAAACAGCACTATGATAGACGCGATTCCCCGGTTAACCTTATATCGTAATCCTACTAATATGATAATTGTGATAGTGTGGATGTTTGGATGTTTGTTACTCAATCACGCAAAAACGGCTGAACGGATTTGGATGAAATTTAGCATGAAACGTTCCATCACTGTGGAATTTTCTACCATAGGGATGAATATTACGTATCAAACTAACATCAGGAGATGTAGCAGCGATCCTGAAACTGACTGACTCGTGTTTCACGACAGATATTTGAACCCCTCCCAATATATTCCTTCTGTTCGGTATAAAAATCTCATCCAAGTGCAGTTTCGAGGCGGGCGGCAAGGGTAGCTCTCTGCAGCCATCGTGTCCGTTGTTGTCGCAGACGTGGAACACGTTGTCAGTGCAGGAGAGGACGGTCAACTGCCAGTGAACTTCGGCGCTTATACCGGCAGGCTCGTTAAGAGTGCCGTGCCCCATGACAGTGTAGCTATAATCATATAATAGTATATATAAAACAGTCAGTCGGTCATCTATACTAATATTATAAAGAGGAAAGATTTAATTTTTTGTTTGTTACGATTCAACTCAAAAACTACTGGACCGATTTCAAAAATTCTTACACTATTAGAACGCTACATTATCCTTGAGTAACATAGGCTATATATTAATCCGGAATTCCCGCGGGAAATCCGAAATTATCGCGGGTGAAACCGCACGGGACAGCTAGTATAAAATGCTTGTAATTTTACTTTCCCTTTTGACTGCCCGTCTTGAGTCTGTGCTGAAGAGTAGAATTCTAAGCTTTATAAAGCTGTGTTTACAGCTCTGTAAAGCTAAATTATACTAGATTTCTCGCTTTTCACATGATTTGAAGCATAAATAAGTAGAGTGGAGCTCACCCATATATGTTCGGTGCAAAATTGAACGTAATATGTGCATTGTACAATTGCGGCATTTGTCTACCGGTGTCATTGTTGTATACTGAGATTGTGCTGTATGGGAGATTACTATGGACGTCGAAATGGACTTTAACGGGAGCATGACAGTAAAATACTCCTTGAAAATATGGCACCCATTTGCATTTAACTGTCAACGGCGATGTTCCGTAGCTTTGACGCACGCCGTATACACCACTCAACGCTGAACCCACTGAGTACGCATACTTAGTTCCAGGGTACATTAAAAATAATTCGTTCATCAACGCCGACAAAGATTCGAGGTTACCAAAAGCATTATCCATTAACTGTAATGGTAAAAAACAAAGCAACTGTTGATCTTGACGAATTAATAATCCTGAATCAGACGGCGCACAGCGTTAAAAATTTTTTGCATATTTTTTAATTAACTAACGGATTTCATAACTTCGGGTGTAATAAAAACGTGGTCAGTCAAACATTTTCTCGCCCACGTCCCTCTCCAATGAGCTTGCAGAAACGTAGCTGCTTCATGCTTTCTTATGACCTTTTCTCTCTCTTCTTTCAGCACTCCACAGGGTAAGTCCTCGGTGGCCAGTTCACATACTTGTGAAGTAGCTGGTGGTTTCGGTGATTTTAACAGTTCATTCATTACCAACGAATTGACCAGAGGCTTCTCTTCGATTAACTTAAAATTGAAATATTTTATTTCCATATCACTACATAGTATAAAACAAGGTCGCTTCCCGCTGTCTATCCCTATGTGTGCTTAACTACGCAACGGATTTTAATGCAGTTATTTTATATATAGAGTGATTCACGAGAAAGGTTTATACGTATAGTTTATCCTGGAATACCCGCGGGAACTCCAAAAATTATCATGGGTGAAGCCGCGCGGGACAGCTAGTTAGTTATAAATTATTTACAAAATACGTTTAAACAAAATACTAACCTCTTCTATTTCGACCTGTTCCTCATAAACCTCAGGCTCTTCGACTTCAGGCATGACGCAGTCACAAGGATCCACGTTGGCGACGGACCTTAAAGGCTTAGTAGGAAGTGGTTTTTCCGGAAAACCGAAATCGGGGTCACAAAAGTACCTTCTCAAAATTGGACAGACCGATTGGAACTCTGTTGCAGACATTCTTTTATATAATAGCGATTGGAGAGCTTTCCTAAACATCCAGTGGAGTAAAACTTTATTATATCCAATGACGTCTGTATTCCAGTCTAGATCTGGTTGATAAGAACTGAAAATGGATTTATTTTGCTATTATTATCTTACCATAACTCATCATTTTCCATTGATTTACAAAAAAGCCATGTGTTGTTTTCTTTAGAAATTTACAAAAAACTTACGTATAGAATTCTCTATCAGCCATAACAATGAAGTTAGTGTTGGATCTGTTTACACGTATCCAGTTGTTAAATGCTGCTCCCAAGACTGAAAGGAATCGAGCCGACCACGGACACTCGAGAGCAGCAGCTGAGAGTATGAGGTCACGTGTACCAAGCAATAAATTGGACTGGCTCAGGACGGCCAAGTGCCAATTAGTACGAGAATGCACCCAGATTCTGAGAGAAAAATAATAAGACCAATCAGATTTGAGAAATACCGTCATTGATTAAGGCCAAAGTTACTTTTGATAGCATTATCAGAATTTTCAGTGTCACAGACTACCTCAATGCTGAGAATGTGTAGGATTGATGAAAGATGAATTACACGGGCCTGTGCGCATAAGAAGCAAGAATTTACCTGCAAAAGTGTCTTCCTGGAAGAAATTTGATCTCGACCGTATCGTACCCTTTAGTTTTGACAAATGCTTTAGGCAACGGTACCTCTGTATCTATGAAAAATTCAAATCTCTCCATAATGAAATATGCGGGCTCGATGTAATCATCAATTGGTACACCACTGTTCATGAAAATTCTCGGGTGGATCGTGTTCAGAGAAATACGGACGACATTCTCTTCAGGTCCATCTATTTGTATGTAGAGAGGAGCTGACTTTGATGCTTGTATCTCCAATGCTCTGTTGGGCACCTTCGTTATCCTAATTGAAGGAGCACTAGCAGCGGTCGTGTATTGAAACAGTGATGGAAAGTAGAGTAAACTGATAGTTCTTACTAGTGTTTGTATCTATTTATGGAGAATTTTTAATTAGAATATGAATAACAAGAGTTGAAAAATAAATTAAATATAACATGAGTATTTACAGCATCATAAAGAATCCATTCACGTAGTTCTTCCTTCATTTGCGGCGTCATTATATTCAGGGTATTCGTAAAAGATCTATTCACATCCTTTGCACCTTTCTTTAGCGGCTGTCGAAACGGTAAATCAGTTAATTCCACATAAAGTTGCATTAGTAGACGTAACACTTTTAAACTTACTGGCGGATTGGTTTTATCCTGCTCTTCGCGAAAGTTAAAAGTAATCTGAAATTAAAATGATTGCCGTTTAGGATTCCATAAAAATTTTTGGCTATCTTTATTTGGTTTGCAGCTCATTACCGATTCGGTGCTTTGAACGTCTAATAAATGCGGTGCGTAAGATAGCTTCATTAGACCATTGACTTTTAGGAATCTGGTGCGAGGGCAATCGTAGGCCTCATAGAGACCATGTCTGCGAGCCCAGTCGACCCATCGATAATTTTTCCAAAATGGAACATCTATGGTTAAGAAAATAAAATCTAAAAAACATCAAATAAAATCTAAATCTAAGAAACACAACCTCGACAACACAAATATAAAACGAAGACTAAGAAGGACCAAACCTTTTGAGTTAGTGTAGTGTATAGTGATAGTGTATTTAGTGCTGTGAGTACTGTATCCAAAGAACACAAGAACAAAGTGTTTTCCCCTTAATAGAGACAATAAGAAAAGTGTTATTGGACCCATTCTTAGTATAGTCTTGTTTAGAAGTTTAGGTCAGATTTAAAATACTTATTAGTCATTAGTAGATTGGCTAGATTGTATTATAATGATTTACCTCCTTGGGTATATCATTCAGGAAAAATAAAATAAAAAAAAAAAAAAAAACTCTAATAAATTACTACTTGACAAGTGTTTTTTTTTACCAGGCTCTGGCAAAGGTCTCTTCAAGGGAAGATCTCGAGCCATAGTGACGATCAGACTCATTTCATGTCCTGGCGTAATGCCAGGTAAGGCATAAGGAGGTAGATTCTTTGTATCCTCAATAATTATTGCAACCATTGAGCCTTTCTGAAACATATAACAATAGGTACAAAATTGGAAGATGTGAAAAACTAAATAATTAATTCGATCGACCGATTGGTAATTTTGTTTTATATGTTAGGCAGCATTTATAATTACAAATATCGTAATTTTGTCGTGAATATAGCAAATTGTGTGTATAATTTTTGGCTTTATCAATCTGCTATAATAAAATTATACGAGTATTTAATATCTTCAAAAGTTGAGATGAAAGAAAACAAAACTTTGTTGACAACTTGGCAGACCTACCTAATTACACTGTGATTGGAAACAAAAGCAATTATTATTTTGATTGAAATTACCACAATAATTTTTAGGAAAATTCTGACTATCATAAACAACAAACTCTTGTGTAAAGGCATTTCGTGTATAACATATTTTAAAAAATGTCTTATGTATATTCTATACCGTTTCAATAGGTATTTCGAAATACTATTGTATCAAGATTAAAAAGAACACTTCTAAGATTTGTAGCATCTGCTTAAAAGTGGTAAGAGTTTTGTTAACTCATAACATATTTTATTTTTTGTTAATCAAAATTATTTATTTTGTACCTTGTGCTTATACCTAAAATTTGAGATAAATTGACGATACTCGTTCTATATCTTTTTCTATTTAATATTTTTTGCATTCAAAAATAATTATTTACATCCTCACTCGCCTTGACATATTCCGTCTCTTTGTTAGAAGGCTTTTTAGTGCTCTTCGATTTGATGGTGCTAGCCATGGTGTCGTCGTCGTCATCCCAAGAGAAGACTGAAACTTCATCAGTGATCAGCTGCCAGAGTTCCTCGGAATCTTTGAATTAAAGAAAATTGAACTTTCCTAATCTAATTTAAAACTTGGCAAATACCTAATAGGCTATTTGGCTAATTGTTTTTTTAGTCCGTCTTGTAGATTAATAAAAAATATTGGACACGTATTTTTTCTTTTTTTACGTAATCGAAAAATAACGGCGATACATTGAGTTGAAATTTCGCGTGACGTCACTAACTAGTGCAGTTTGTATGGCGGCTTGTAGTGGTAAGTGACGTCACGAGCCCCCACCTTAAACTTTAATGCGCTTTATCTCTGTGTATTTTCATTTATTTGAAAAATAAAAAATACGTGTCTAATGATTTTTAATTTTCTAACTGACGGACTAATTAGAATTTTGATTTTCATAAGTCGTCAACATCCCTATTCATAACATAGCACATTTTAAAACTAGATAATCCCCGCAGTTTCACCCGCAATAGTTTCGGAGATGCCGCGGGATTTCCGGGGTAAAAAGTAACCCATGTCCTTCTCTCTACCCCTGATGATCGGTTGAGCCGTTAAGGCGTGAAAACATAACTCACTTTCACATGTTTAAGGATAAGTCCTGTAAGATTTTGATTCCTGTTTTTATTTGAAATTATAGCAGTTCATAAAATATGAGATGAAAGGAAAGATTAAATAGGTACTTCATCGAAGATTTTTTTACACTAAATAAATAAATTATGAGTGCTTTTGCCTTTTGAGTGACACCTTCAAAACCAGTAAGATTATTAAAAATATAAAAACGTACTTTTGTTTTCTTTTATCTAGTATCATATCCATATAACTTAAAAAAAAAAACAAAAAATCCACCCTTTGACTCCGTAAGCTCCATTAACAATATCGCTTGTCCCCAACAGCGCTCGACCTTTGTCCGGATATATAATACCCCGAGACAGTCCAGATAACAGCGTAATAGCAAATAATTACCCGTCCACTCTAATTAAGACCCATTCTCGTAAATTAATTACGTACATTTTTCTGTCGTGACGTACATTTCTCGAATGAAAAACAAGAGGAATACTTAAACTTTAGACTTCCGGCTTCAGATCTTTTTTTCTAAGTACTTGAATAGAAATCTAGGTACGTGGATACGTGTTTTGTAGTTAACAAATTTTATGAAATCACACGTTAGAACGCTTTTTATATAGATCTTTTATTCAGTAAAAGAACACAACGCAGAACATACTTTCTATAGATACTCATACAACAAGACGTATCGAATTAGAAGAAGAAGACGAAGAAGAAGAAGCGAAAGAAGACTGTCTTAGCGTACTTAATGCTGTTTTTACCCCAGCTCGGTGCTTATTTTCAGCTAAGGCTCAAGTATCATCATAGTACTTAAGTACCTATTTTATCTGTTCAGTGGAAATCTAATTCAAGACCTTAGCCAACCTGAAAAATAAAAAAGTAAAGAAAATCAATTCTTATTACCGGTGACATTAAACTTTAAATTCATCGATCCAGTCAGAGTGTGCAGTATATTGAACTCCGGCGTGGTTTCGTCTTCGAAACATTCGATCTCTTCATCACAGTTCATGTCCGGTGCAGCCAATTTCAACAACGCCTGGGAAATTTTTGTGAGCAAATGAAACAAAGTAGTTTTCAGAAATTAAATAGGTGATAAACTGCAGGAGTTCAGTGAAAGTTTAACTATGCTTTTCCGAAACTCTGTATATACCTATATTTTATTTGTTGTTTTTTTTTTAAACACTTGAAAAAAATGATTTAGAAAAATCTTGTGTTTTAGGATATACCATAGTCATGATCGTCATTCCTACATAATGTAGTACATTACTATTATATACATATCTATATTAGGTAACTATGTATTTTAATTTAGCTATATTGAAAGCCTTGCCTATGAAAAGATTGCTCTTAGCAATATAGGTAGGCCACCTAAATTGTACTTAGGTATCTAGTACTATACTTATGTGTCTATGTTTTTGTAAAATGTATTTTTTACTGTGTGCGTGCAATAAAGTAAGTATATTTGAATTTGAAAATATAAAATAATTTTTAATTGAAATTACATAAAGATAATTAAGAAAAAAAAGAAGTTTGATAGAAGGTAATATGGAATTGTATTACCATGCGAATGAAGTCGCGGCCTTTGCTAGTGAATGAAATACCTACATAGTATTGAAAAGTAGATGAAGTAGAATTTTCATTTTTCATTCATAAAAAGAATCATGGAAAAAGGACTTTGAACCGTTCCACTGAGCTTCCTGTTGGCTTTCTTCTCAGTATATACGAAGTATAACAAAGTCTTTCGTAAAGATAAAATTCTTGTCAAACGACCGAGTATTAATGTTTCTTGTAATTAATACAGCAAATACTATACTACAGTATTTGCTGTATTCATCATGCTTAGTCGTCATGCTAACTACGAGTATGTCTGCGTTTTCTCATGCACGATTTCGGGAAACTCATTACAATATTTGGATTAACAGGGTTAGCGAAGCCAAATGCCGGGTATTAGTGTAAACATAATATATGTATTATATCTATGTGATGTACAATATCACGCAAACGTGTGAAGTTCGAATCTGGGTGCATATAGTACCTATATTATGTAATAAAGATATTATGTATTTCCAAAAGTATAATTAGACTAATTAGGTACCATCAATAGGCATGTTATCGGGGTGTGAAAATCAAAATTCTATTTAGTCCGTCAGTTAGAATCATCATTTGGACGCAGATAAGCAATAACATGGTAACCCACAAAATTAAGTTATCTATTCAGAACGATTTATTGGGAGTTAGGGAACGTTTTTTAATTATGTGTTTACCTTATTACATTGTTTAACTATGTAACTAAATATTAACATACAAAATGTTGACAGAAAATGGCGCTATAATTTTAAAACACGATTTACTCGAAATTTCTCCAGTGTGGGTTAACACGCTATTGCTTATCTATGTCCATATGTGATGTACAATATCACGCAAACGTGTGAAGTTCGAATCTGGGTGTATATGGTACCTATATTATGTAATAAAGATATTATGTATTTCCAAAAGTATAATTAGACAAATTAGGTACCATCAATAGGCATGTTATCGGGTTGTGAAAATCAAAATTCTATTTAGTCCGTCAGTTAGAATCATCATTTATTTTCCTGTACAAAAAACTACAAGTATACGATTTTCCTATATGTAGATATCTATGCAAGTACGGGTTATAAGTACACATTTTCATAAGGATTTCCAAATCCTATAATAATTTTTCTGCCTTTTATCTAATCAACAGTAACGAAAATCTACTTCAATTTTCATTTCATTCGTATTTATTCAACTTATGTTCAATCAGCTGGTGTGCAAACGTCTGGCTGAGGAACGGATGTTAAATGAAGTCGTAACTTAGAATCCAACAGTGTTCATCTGAGTTTTCTGAATATTACATTATGCAGACTTAATAAAATCTTGCTATTGCAAGATTAAGGTAGGTAACCTACATTGTTACAAAAAAACATCCATAAATTCAAGAAACACAATGTATGTTTTCTGTTTATTCTTATTCATTTTTTTACGTGTTGGTACATTTTACATTCACTTATTTGTTACTCGTTGTTTCTTTTGTATGAATCTTAAGATTCCCCCAAAGACTTCAATTGGGTATTCTCCAAGGTATGAATATCAAAATTCTAATTAGTCCGTCAGTTAGAAATTAAAAAAAATAATAGACACGTATTTTTTGCTTTTTCAATTTAATGAAAATGAACATAGATAAAGCGCATTAAAGTTTAGGGTGGGGGGCTCGTGACGTCAATATTCATTATAAGCGCCATACAAACCGCACCGAATTGTGACGTCACGCGAAATTTCAACTCAATGTATCTTTGTTATTTTTTGAGTAGGTAAAAAAAGAATAAATACGTGTCCAATATTTTTTACTAATCTACACGACGGACTAAAAAATTTTTTTTTGTCAAGTAGCCAATTATGCTAAGGACGAAATGTCGTTAGGTGATAGTGTAAACCGCACAAAAATGCGTTATGTAGTTTTATTACTAAGCATTCACATAGAGAAGCGCGAATAGCAACTTTGTTTTTTTATATATTTAAGAAGCTCAATGGAAAAAATGCATCGTTTTGACTATCATAAAGTTTTAAACAAAGGAGATATATACAATATACCTAATATACCTATCATGTTAACGTAGTTAATCTTGCTTAGCACAAATAAGCAAAAAATTGAACGCTATACCTATGTAGTTTAAAATTGCTTGTCGTTTCTCACCTTGCAAATCAGCAGTGGCCACAGATGGACTACAGGAGCGGTCACCATCGGAGGTGGTGCTGGACCTTTAGTTTTGATGCCGGCTGGTGCGTGGCTTAGTAATGGTGAAAACGGCAGCAGAGGCGAGTCTGTCGCGTCGACTGGTACCTGATCGCTGACCCACACACAGCGCCAGCAGCCAAGATAAAACAGGCGGACGAGGTAGCATCCTGGATAAAAAGGAATACCATCTTAGCCTTATCAGGTAGACACGTAGGTACAACCCGGACACTTCGACCCTTGGAATCTTGTGGAGTTTGGAAATTATTTGTGTCATTTTTACAATCTTAACTTACTTGAAAAGCATCTCTGATAGCAAGAAGTTATATGGAGTGAAAGTGGTAAGATCTTTAGAACTTTCGGTTTTGAATGAACCATCCCCAGAAGGGGATCTCTTGTGTGCAAGATACATAGATCGCTAGATGGTTAAGAGAGGGACAGTTAATATGATTTTTACTGGAAATTCTTTCTGATATTTTCTAGAGTGACGAATACCATTCTTCGACAGCGTTGGCCGATGTTGCATTCCACCACCAGGTTTTATTCCCGGAGAGTAGATGTGATACCTGGCCCGCCAACCTTCAGGCCCTAAGGCGAACGCAAAGTTCTCCCATTGATGCTCAACCTATAAAACATTTTTATCATGGCAATAATTGCTAAAACGTTTCTAATTATGCTAACGCTAACTCTTTTCCATCTTCATAGTTTTTATTTATCACATTTTCTCAACGAAACGAAAAAGGATTGAGCCTAAGGTAATTTCGGCGTTCCCGCTGGAATTCCGGAATAAAAAGTACCCTATGTCCTTCTCTGTACCTCTGACAACGTGCATGCCAAATTTCATCCAAATCCGTTCAGCCGTTTTTGCGTGATTGAGTAAACGTATGCGAGGATAAGAGCACGAAAGCGCATTTTTATCCGACTTGCTTCAAATTTATCGTCACTGCTCAGCTCCTATGTGTCTTAGCGTAATGTTATACAGCCTATAACCTGCCCAGGAGTATGGACTACAATCGAACCAAGTTTAGTTAAAATCCCTTCAGTAGTTTTTGACCCATGCGTGCACATACAGACAGACAGACAAAAAATTTTGGCATCAGTATCGATCACCATTCATCCTCCAATATTAATTTTGAATATATATTAAATGTACAGAATTGACCTCTTTACAATTTTATTATAAGTATAGATGTAGATAAAACGTAAAAAGTTTTAATATCTCTATTCAATCTATACTCTACTCTATAATATTTTTATTCATAGAAATAAAAAGATTTATGTTCAAGGTATGTACCTACCTACTAATTAGTTAACAAACCTTCCTTTATCGTTAGGTCTACGTTTCCTTCTTGATAAAGAGAATGCTCAATTTAGTATAAGTGTAGGAAATAGATAAACGAAATGTAAACTCACAATAAAACCTTCAACTACTCTCTCCAACATAAAGCATGCAGACAACACTCGTCTGCAGAACGAAGATCTTAATAATACTTGAGCATGACTGAGCTGTATATCTGATATGGACATCTTGCCTCCATCGTTGTCCTGCGACGCAAATTTTCAAGTTCACTTTTAATAAATTTAATTTCTAAAAATTTTATGAAAAAAAAAAAACAAATTGGAGACCTGAAAACTTAACCCGTTGGCCAGTCATGATCATTCTTTGGGTTTAATGTCCAACGATACATAAACGGTCTCTTTATCCTCAAAACTTCTGGAATGAACTATGTCCAGGTTTTTGGTTAAAAAAAATCCTTAGAAACATCCCGGCTAATTTCCAGAGGATTTAGGTCCGTATTCCAAAAGGTTACTCAAGTCATGAATCTATTTTTAAAACTAATTTCAAGTAAAACTTTAATTTTAGAGCCTTACTTGAAACGAGATTCATCATTCAACAATCAGCTGAGTTATTTCCTTATTCTAGAACGACGCTTGAGTACTAATCTATACTCAAGTAAAGATTTGATCTTTGTTTACGTCTGTCACGTCAAGACCACTCAACCAATCAGAGTTCCAAATCTCTACTCAAGACTAGTTTCAAGTGATTAGAACCAATCAGAGTTCAGAATCTCTACTAAAGACTAGTTTCAAGTGATTAGAACTTAAAACGAATTCTATAATAAGATGTACGCTTGAGTTATGATTTCAGCTTAAAACTAATCTCAAGAGAAACGGGATCTGAGTCACCTTCTGGAATACGGACCTAAGTCTTAAAAACTGACCTCAAATATAACAACTTCGGATTCCCATCGATCCATTGCCAGGTCTTCAGCTCTGATCCATCCATGGAGATACTGTCTCACGGATCTTGGTAACGGCTGAGTTTGATCGTCAGTCCAGATCGGTTCCATTGGAGGTTTTGAACCCCCTTTGGCTATTTGAGAAGCTGCACGAAATGGTGCCGGACCCTGAATAGAGGAAAGCATCGATACAATTTTGACTATCGCGAGACCGCAGACAATTTTTCTCTTCTTCTTTTTCTTCAATTATTATTATATTTTCTCAGGGTGATATTTACTATTTGACAGGCATTAAGGACAAGTTTGTTTTTGAATGCGGTATGATGAACTAAACTGTTCTTTTAACTTATTATATCACTGTCCAAAACATTCAAAATCTTAAATTAGCATCAAGTACAAACATGGAGAGTAAAAATATAGGTAATTTCTGATCGAATTGATAATTCTGTTCGGATCCGCATCTTACCCTAATCCCCTTTGCTTATCCAATGATTTTAATACTTATAATATCACTAGCTTGCGGTAATTTCGGTGCACCCGCGGGAATTCCGGGATAAAAAGTACTCTATGTCCTTTCTGTACCCCTGACAACGATCATGCCAAATTTCATCCAAATCCGTTCAGCCGTTTTTGCGTGATTGAGTAACAAACGTCTAAACACCCACACTTTCACATTTTAATATTAGTAGGACTAGCTGTGCCCTGCGGTTTCATCCGCGGTAATTTCGGAGTTCCAGCGGGAATTCCGGGATTAAAAAATACCCTATGTACTTCTCTGTACCCCTGACAACGAGCATGACAAAATTCATTCAAATCCGTTCAGTCGTTTTTGAGTAACAAACATCCAAACATCCACACTTTCACATTTATAATATTAGTAGGATTGTTATCAAAGACATTCTATTTGCATTGTTATAGTTTCTTACCATCCCCCAAAAATCCGGTGACAGATCAGTATCCCTAAATTCTCTGAAAGGACATTCCGTCGGGTCCACTTCGTACACTAAAGCGTTCTTCGGTGGTGCGGCAGGTTTCTTAGACATTTTCGCGATTCACTAACTTTCTGGACTCTTAAAATAATAATTTCCACAGCTTATAAGACGACTGATATTGATGACATCAAAATATCGCGATGACTCGCGGACTTTCTGAATAAAACGTCAAAATAAATTTAATGAGGTGTGATAAGTGTTGGTGATTCACTATATTGTTGATTCACTCTTTGGCGTCTATGTTATGGCTATGTTGCCTTTGTTTTTAATATAAAAAGAAAGTTAGAAAGTTTCTCTTCGTTTAATTTAAGCTTCTTTACAACTTCGAAATTACCCGCGGTAGTTTTTGAGTTTATCGCAAACAGACAAACAGACAGACGTGGGGGTGGACTTTGTTTTGTAATGGTATGTAAAGTTATTGTTTGTATACTTTATTGAACATAAACAATTTTTTTACAAACTGGTAAAATTAAAATAGGCAGATAAAATATTGGGTCCTTACATATTTTATGAAATTGCCCGTTATGTCGTACCTACTGGCCACTTTGATCACAAATATCTCCTCTTTGGTTAGGAATTCCAATTTTAAATTTATACAGCTATTTACTCATGCTTTTTTTTAGTTTTTAGTATATTTTTTTTATTGTAATTTTGGTTTTATAGTTTATTTTTTACTTTTATTTTTATTTATTTTTTACTGCGGTTCCGGCTGAAAACCAGCGCTGCCTCACACTGTTAAGTGTTTGAGATAGTATTATGCTGAGCCGGGACCATTTTGTCAACATTTTTGTATTGTCGCAGTTGTAATATTTTGTGTTGGTTGACAGATAAATTTATTTTCTTTCTTCTTTCTTCTTTTGTGTTTTGAAAACTTTGTCTTTTCCTCTTTTGGTTTTTTCTTTGCGTCACTCAGTTTACAAAATGGAAATTATTGCGTTAATTCTTTCACAATTTTCAATTTAAAGCCTACTGGCAATCGCTACTTAGGTACTAGTTAAGATCGAGTGTCCATTAGAAATATAATAATAATCTCTAATCTGTTGTCTGTCCATGACGAGTTTTTTACGTGTGAACGACCTTGCGCATTCTGTTGCCTGAATATAAGAATGTCATTACATAGAATTTGATCAATCTATTGATTGTTGCATTAAAAACAAGTTTCATGCTATTACTATCTATTATCTAAAAAAAATTGTCAACAGCAATTATATTATACGTGTTGGGTTTAAAGTCTTGAGGAAAAGGATTTATAAATTTAATAGAAAAATATGTATTGAACGTATAAAATATTGAAAGCTTAATAAAAAGAACATCATTGTATGAATGTCATTTAGTTTAAAAAATGGAATAAAAATGTTCAAGGAGATTTTATTGCGAATCATCGCAAACAATACGTATTTAAGGAAGAACAGTATGTAAGAGTAATTTGAAGTTAATTGTAAGTACCTAGAGGATACCAAAAGTTAGTTTATTTAAATTGATGAATTTGTTAAATTTGTCAGGATATGGTATAGAACAATTGTTAGCTTAAAAAACTCTACAATAAAAAAGTACCTATGTACTTATATTAGACATAGCGGGAAATATATATTTCAAAAATAAAAAAAAATAAAAAAAATTACTTCCCGTCTTAGTATTTGTACAGTTACCGCATAAATTGATTCCTATACCTATATCTGTGTTTGTGTGAGCTGATTCATATAGATCGACATTCGCAGTAGGAAGTAAATACGCATATCCGCCATTACAACAAGTCAAGCCGCCAGAACCAATCTCGATTGCCGTGAAAGCTACCCACCGGCATGTGTGAACATGGTGGAGTAAAAAAAAATGTATAAGTAAATTATAACTCAAAGTATAGGATTTTCTTTGCAAAATATCAAAGCGACGCGTTGCTTTGTAATTGCGACATGAAAGTCGTACAAACGAATAGGTACACAAGTAAACCTTCTCGATTAATATTTAATTTAAAAATGAAAGGTTTATAAAAATACGGAGGAGAAAAACAGCTTTCACTGACTGAGTATTTACACGGACCTCTGTCTTTTTAAGATATTCTCGCTTAAACACCAATCTATACATATAAAATGCTTTGTCCTGAACGACTAACTGACGGATCAACGCACAGCCTAAACCGCTGATCGTAGAAACCTGAAACTTGGAGAGTGACTGGTTTTCTTTGTTTGACGTATGCATCCGATAAGAAAGGGTTTTCCCTAAATTCTATCCCTAAGGGGGCGAAAAAGGGGGTAAAGTTTTTATGGAACAACGTGATTCCTTGGTCTAATCTAACGTAAAAAATCGATTAAAAAATCAATTTGAACAATAGAGATGTGGACTACTTTTGAAAATCAAAATTCTAATTAGTCCGTCAGTTAGAAAATAAAAAAAACAATAGACACGTATTTTTTGCTTTTTCAAATAAATTAAAATATACAGAGATAAAGCGCATTAAAGTTTAGGGTGAGGGGGTCATGACGTCACTAACCGCTAAAACCGCCATACAAACTGTCAGAATAGTGACGTCACGCGAAATTTCAACTCAATATATCGCCGTTATTTTTTTATTACGAAAAAAAAGAAAAAATACGTGTCCAATTTTTTTTTAATAATCTATAAGACGGACTAAAAAATAAAAATTAGTCAACATGCCCATTTTCGACTTCTACGCGCACGAAGTCGCGGGTAAATTAAGCTAGTGATATTATAAAGATTTGATAAACACTAATAAAAAATTCATTGAGTGACGTCATAACCTTAAATCATACATTCATAACATTGAAATCAGGTATAGTTCAAGAGTTTTCTCAATACAAGAATCTTGTGTTGCTCATTTTATAAATGTTCATCTTCCAAGAGCCCAATTTGTAAAATACGAATACGTATAAGCAAACTAATCTTACTAATACTATAAATGTGAAAGTGTGGATGTTTGGATGTTTGACATAGACATAGACATATACTGAATTTGGCATCAACATCAAAATACCTAAAAAATCTTTGATCAAAATACAAAAAAATACAAGTGCGTAAAATGCAGAGATCATCAGTAGGAGTGAATTGTTAAGTATTTGTTGCGATGCCAAACTGGACACCCATTCCGTCAAAGTAGTTTGGATGTTTGTTACTCAGTCGCGCAAAAACGGCTGAACGGATTTGGATGAAATTTGGCATGCACGTTATCAGGGGTACAGAGAACATAGGTTACTTTTTATCCCAGAATTCCCGAGGGAACTTCGAAATTACCGCAGGGCACAGCTAGTATATCAATAAAAGGTTCCATTTTTGTACAAGTAGGATTTAATCGAATTAGGAACATTATCGTCTCGTTTTTGAGCCCAATTTATAAATAACGCTCATACAAATGAACTAATACCTACATCAGAGAAATGTTCCATTTTTGTACGGGGAATATTTTCGCCCCTTTTTTAATAATCTTGAAAGAGAAGTTTCTTTTTGTATAACCATTCATATTTCTATCATGTATATAGTATAAAAGTCTATTAAAATATGAAACGTTACGTTTGTATCTAAATTTAAGCTAAAAGGCCTGGTGGCCAAGTCTGTATAATTATAATGGTGCATGGTGATAGGGCGCTCTCTAGTGCCCGGCTGGCTAGCTACCACGTTCAAGTTGCAAATCTGTCGCCAAGCACCTTACGGTGTGTTCCGGCAGCCCCACTTGAAAGCCAGTTCCCATCCCCATTCCAGGTCGGCAATGCACCTGCATGCCTCCTGGTGTTGCAGATGTCTATGGGCGGCGGTAATCACTTATCATCAGGTGTACCACTTGCCCCCTATGATATAAAAAAAGCAAAAAGAAACGTGAGAACTGATTTCTATAAATTCTTATTCATTTAAAAGGTGTGCCTTCAGGGTGGACCCAAATTTTAGTGAAGAACTGTCTCCGTTTTTTACTTCTTGTTGCATAAGTACTCATTTGTGACCGAAACCAGTTCGGTGTGGAGCTTCGCGGCCTTAGATACGTAAGGTATTATTCAAATTATTCAATTTAGCATTACGTAATGAATAAATTTTATAATAATCTTTGATCTACTTAGAATTTCAAGTGCGCTAAGAGCTTTAGAGGTAGATCTCAATGTCATATGTCGAGACATGGAGTGGTAACTATTGTGGCTTCTAAATCTGAGAGCTAAAAATAGAACACCCGTCTGAAAAGAAGAGGAAATTTGGTGAAATAAAATGTGGATTGTGGTTATTTCAATAGACGTGATCTAACATTTCTTTAGTAATAAAATATTCATCCAATCACCTGAAAATTCTGTCAAAAATATTCGGCACAATACGATTATACAAAAATAAAACAAATGAGGAAATTGAATCCACTAAGTAAGGCTGCCAAGTACTGGATGTTCTAACAATTATTATTTTAAATAAAATATTTTTTCCATTATAATGGAAAATTCTCATCATTTAAAATAAAAATTTAGTAAAGAGACCGGTTGGTTAAATAGATTAAAAATGTTATATCGCTTGTAGATGCATTATAAATGTTACAAGTTTGTAATGCAAAGTACGTACCTACTGACATTAACAACAGTTCCTGCATAAAGTTGATATTTTGGAAGTTGAAGCATATACCTACTTGTATATATCTGAATTTTTTAAAATATCAATGGTTGATTGTCAACTATCTATGTAGTCTTTCAAGGTTAAATATACAACTAAAATGTCATCTCTATACACAAATCTGACGTTTTCTTCGTTGATTTATTTATTTTATTAATTTATTTATTTAATTGATACTGATTGTCTAGATAGGTTTTGTCTTCTTCATTCATAATAATTATGTTTTAGTTGAAATAAAAAATCATTTAGGTACACATCCTTAACACTGCTGATTTTGAGATTCAAAAAAACTAAAATAATTTATTTGAATGGTTCAACAGACAAAACAAAATTTGAAGATTGTTTTCATTCCGGTTGCGTTTATAAACACTCATCACATCTGTTTGGGGAGAAATGTTAGTGAAGGCGTATTCAAACCTTTTTGCCTCGTACAACTCCATCACCTTATCGTTAGCTTCGAAGCATTTTCAAGGACGTCCTCGGCTTGACAGGTTGCCTTAGAACTTCTTCCTTCAACGTTCGCTCTCCAATAATTTATCTAATTGTCTGAACGGGCTGTTACTATAACAACTGTATAATATTAAGGCCAGTTGCCAAATGGACTGGCTCGAGTGAAAGTAGTTTCATGCGGCCATTCTGTTTGACCTTCCTCGTCCCCCACTCCAGTGGTGGAGTCTGGTACACCGGCGGGTACGACAGCTCAAAGCGGTACAGCTCTCCATTTCCTGGTTACGGTTTGCGGCCGGAGAATGCCTGGATTATACTATTGCAAGTCGAAGACGGAGTAACAGTTAACAAGTTGCGGTGCAAAATGACACAACTGGGCTCTTTAAGTAAGTAAACTGAGTTTGCATTTGAGCAATCTCGTTCAGTGGGTTTCCTGTTATTTAGTTATAAGTGTACTTATATTGCACAATTTTACTAAAGCAACGAAATGTGAATGAAAAAGTATAATTTTACTTTGGCTTCAATCCGAGTTTCAGTTTTACGTGCAAACAAAATATATTCGAAATCATCTAATATTATAAAATTCTTATTTAACGGCGTAAAAGCGTAACAAACAAGCAAATTAACTCGCATTCGCATTTATGGACGCAGATAAGCAATAACATGTTAACCCACAAACTTAAGTTATTGATTCAGAACGATTTATTGAGAGTTAGGGAATGTTTTTTAATTATATGTTTACCTTATTACATTGCTTAAATATGTAACTAAATATTTAACATAAAAAATGTTGACACAAAATGGCGCTAAACTTTTAAAACACGATTTATTCAAAATTTCTCTAGTGTGGGTTAACACACTATTGCTTATCTATGTTCATTTATAATATTGGGACATTTAATATCTGAGAATTTTTAAGAAGCTTTTTTACCTATATACTAAGTTGGCATAACAATGTTTTATCAATAATCCCTACCAATATTATAAATGCGGAAGTAACTCCGTCTATCTGTCTGTCTGTTATCCTTTCACGCCTGGGCTCAATCAATCATCACCAATTTTTACATACACGTTGTCAGGGGTACAGAAAAGGACATAAGACAGGACCTGGTAAAAGACATAAGGTACTTTTTGTCCCGGAATTCCCGCGGGATGTTCGACATAAATGCGGGTGAAACCGCGGGGCACAGCTAGTATCTGAATGGAATCTTTAATTTTTAACGGCCGCACTCAGAGTCGACTTTAATCATTACTTAGTTATGTATAGATTTTTAAAACAAAACTGCCGCAATCAGAGACGTTCAGTAAATTAATGTTAATTGGCATTTAATGAGATGTAACTTAATTAGTTAAATGTCAATTAAGATTAATTTATTAAACTTGTCTGATTGCGGCAGTTTTGTTATAAAAATCTATACTTAACTAAGTAATCATTAAAGTCAACTCTGAGTGCGGCGGTAAAAGTTTTGCCATCAAAAACATTAATGTGTGTCGTCCAAAAATAAATTTTGCAATACCTACACCAAAAGTAAATCAGTGAAAAGGCAATATTTTTAGGTCTTCCAATTTCGTATGTCAAAAAACGTTATCATAACAAAGGGGGTAAACGTTCCTATAAACCTACCTAAGTACCTACATACTACATAGCAATTCCAACCAAAACGCGCGCCTGATGTCTCGTATACCAATTACCTTGTGCAAACATTTGTTCGGGCGCGTGAATTTCTCTGGGTCTTATCCGCTTCAAAACTGGAGGGTCCTAATCAATTAGTAACAAAATTTCGTAACGCTCCAACAAAATGTTCGCAAAATAATCCCGAAATTGCAACATTAATTTTCATTCATGACAAATGATATTCGTTAATCTTCTATGTTTCTATTGTTTTTGTTGGGACACGTTATGTAAGGGGTTTCGCTGAAATAATATCTATTAGGTAGGTATACTACCTATAAAATAACTTGCTGTTCCCCGCGATTTCACCCGCGTATAATTTTGGATTTCCCACGGGAATTCCGAAATAAAAAGTAATGTCCTTTTTGTACCCGTGATAATGTAGACGGCTTGATTTTTCCAACACTTCCAACAATAATTATTTTAATACAGTTGCTCAAAAAGTGGCGTATTGCAGGGACGTTTAGCGTTCGGGATGTGGGCTATTACATACTCGAGCTTTTTGTAATTTGTAATTTTTTCGTAACTGTATTAAAAATAGTTGTTCAGTACACGTGCGGAACCGTCATTGCAACTAGTTCCGACTGTCAACCCTCACCTTCGGCTGCGCCTCGGCTCGGGTAGACATTTGTCGGAACTCTTTGCAATGACAGGCTTTCCGCACTTATAATGAAATATACTATATTGATATATTTCAACCAATTTACACAAAACCTTAACAATTTATATAGGTACCTAGGTACTTAAACCTTCCTCATGAATGACTATTTATGTCTGAAAATAGCATGAAAGTCCGTTCAGTAACTTGAGTTTATTGCGAACAGATTGACATACAGATGCGGCGGAGGATTTTTTTATAATATTATGCAGTGATTATAATGGGGTGTTGTTTTAAACGAGGGACTTATTCAATTTTTTTAAGCCTATTAAGCTTACATGAAAAAAAAGATGATAAATCTCACAGAATTATATACAACGTGTTAATGAATTAAGTGAAAACCTGATACTCCCCATTAAAAAAATAAACAATAATATGATGGACAATAATAAAGTATATTTTATGTCGAAAAAATTTATACTACATTAGTTATTCAACATTAGTTTGGAGGTGACCTATCTAGGAAATTCCAAGCGCTACGCCCGCGCCTACCGGTTCGAATTTTTTTGCTGCGGGCAGCGTACGCGCTAAATATTGTATTATGAATAATTTAGACGTGGGCTAGTAAAAATGAAAAAATATATCCTATCAAAACATAGTGCGATCGATTCGCTAGTCGATTCTGAGCACACTACTTTCTAGTTTTCAGTTAATTCATTAACACGTTGTATAGGTGAATGACCTTTACATTTTGTTTGTCAGCGAGACAGCGGCATCGGCAATACGAGTACAAACGAAATGAGCGTTGAATAACGCAAAAACATAGTTTTAATGAGATGTGTGGATTTCGAAATCGTAGCTGATAATTATTTTAAATGCAAATGTGAGTTTGTTTATTACGCTTACACGCCTTAGCTCGGTACCGATCATGATGAAATTTGGCATACTGCACCTTCACGTAGTTTAGGGGTGCAGAAATTACATAGGGTAGGCAAGTACTTTATAATCCGAAATTCCAGCGTAACTACGAAATGAACGCGGGTGAACTTTTTTTTTTGTTAAATTTACCCAATGGGAAAGGCAAAAGAAGCTAAGTCCATACAGCCAATTCAGTAGTATTTTTCTTCTTCTGAAGTTATTTACATCGAAATGCATTGGTGAGAAGCATTTAGATGCTTTACCGGAACTTTAGGCAGCAACTTTTTACAGTTGAACCTTAATAAGTTGTATAGTAGAGCGACAACCTCCCGAGGAACGCCCCATTTCATCTTATTTCACTGCTTTCAAACACTGTTCATCACTAATGGATCACTATTATGCAAAATCCACCACATTCACTGCACAATATTAATCACGATAAACTATTTTGCAAAACAAAGTAATAAAACTGACGTCCGTCACTCCTTAAAGCTTAAAGCTCCGCGGGTGAACCTTCCATAAAAAAAAAACTGGCAAAAAAAGTTACAGTGAAAATTGTGGTCCAAAACGTAGGTACTTATTTCGTCGTTTTTTTTTGTCATTGATCGTTTTATAACCGAAGGATATAAGGCAATGCTCGGTTTGGTGCCGCGGGGCTGTTAAGGTCTCTTTAATGGTTTCCGGTCGGTCGGGAGTGTGCTTTCACTTTCGTCAGTCGACGATGTGAGTGATTATTTTGCGATTGTGTGTGTGTGTTTGTTTTTTCGATTTGCAAAGACCATATTATTATGTTGTGATCAGAAAATATTTTGTAACTCGTTTCTCGTTCGTCCGCATTATTTTCTTAGTTGCCGCGGGAATTCACGGATAAAAAGTAATTGATGTCCTTTTTTATACCCCACCCCACGTGCATGCAAAATTGTATCATTATCGGTTGAGTGGTTAAGGCGTGAAAGCGTAACAAACAAACAATAGTGGTACTGTATCATTGTTATTTTATGTGCAATAAAGGATTAAATAAATAAATAAATAAATAAATAGAAGTCACATTCGCATTTATGATGGGTGCGTTGTAAGGTGTGATTCTAGTTTACTAGTTTAGTAAAAAAAAAAGCTGATACCTACTGTGCTTTGTATGCGTGTATCTGAGTAGTCACCAGCAGCAATATGTTAACACTTCGGTCAGTATTTGAACTTTATTAATATATATAATGCAAAAAGATTCAATGAATATCAAAAGTGTTAATATATTTCTGCTGATGGCTGTATACGTGTATATTTGATCAATGTGTACCTACAAGCGTAAGAAGTGAAACTTCTGTTAAAACAATTATAATCATACGACTATGTTGCTATTTTTCGAAACGTCACAAATCCGTGACAAACGACACCTGCCCTCTTAGTTAAGTTGATAAATTGAAAAATTGAATCGTCATATTATGTACTAGCTGTGCCCCGCGGTTTCACCCGCGTGAGTTTTGGGATCAGGAACCTTTGCGGACGCTGGCAGAACAACCCGCCAAAGTTTCATCACAATCGGACCAATGGTTTCGAAATACATAAAGGACAGACATACAAACATTCATTTTTATTTCGGGATTCCGGGATAAAAAGTATCCTATGCCCTTCTCTGTACCCATGACAACGTGCATGCCAAATTTCATCCAAATCTGTTCAGCCGTTTTTGCATGATTTAGTAAACGTATGCGAGGATAAGAAAGCTCGAAAGCGCATTTTCATCAGACTTGCTTCAAATTTATCGTCACTGCTCAGCCCCTATGTGTCTTAGCGTTATGTTATACAGCCTATAACCTGCCCAGGAGAATGGACAACAATCGTACCAAGTTTGGTTAAAATCCCTTCAGTAGTTTTTGACCCTTGCGCGCACATACAGACAGACAGACAGACAGACAGACAAAAAAATTACTGATTGCATTTTTGGCATCAGTATCGATCACCGTTCATCCTCCAATATTAATTTTGAATACATATTCAATGTACAGAATTGACCTCTCTACAGTTTTATTATAAGTATAGATAAAATAACCACAACCAATGTTAATCTGTTATTGGCAGTAGTAGCTTTAATCATCATGTGTACATATAGATGTTAAGTGCTGTGGATAATGTTAAATAAATAAAATAAAAAACACGATACTGAATTGTTTAAAATATTATATTAATATTATTGACGTTTTAAAGGCTTTGTTTTCTTTTTATTTCGTTATGAAATAGCGCGATTGACTTCATGCAGCGGTTACTTGCCGCACGTCTAAAATAATTACTAATGAAAAACTTTTACTATAAGTATCATAGTAACGCGTGTGTAGTAATTAATTAATTAATTAATTTATGGGCAGGTTTTTTGTGGTAAATACGCTCTTCCGGAAATTTTACATTTTAAATGGGTTAATATTGCAATTATTAGAATACGTTATAAAAAAAAATCGGTTTTATTTAGGTAGGTTGGTATATCGAATACAAACACGTTTATTAAAATTATTTTATTATTCAACCAAATTTTAAATAAAGGAAGTTTGTATGTAAATATAAATAAATATTACGTCAATTCGTTATTCTAACTGTGTGGTTTATTATTACTGGTAAGTATTACGTCACAAAAATTTAAATTAAAAAAATATCTTTTTAGCTAATAAAGTTTCAATGATTTTGTTTTTCGTAGTTTAAAATTGAAATATTCCTAATGAGACTGACATATTTTGTCGAAAGTATAACCTGTGCACACTTTTTTTTACAATTCCCAAACTGTAGTAGGAAATATTATAATAATATAATGTTATAAACTAACATAATAGCATTGATTGTGACGACACTTGAATATAAAACACAATTTTTATCTCTTTCTGTCATATAGGTAGGTACCTACCAAAAAAGGGGTTTCATAAAAAACAAAAAAAAAGCTTTGACTAAACCTCCTCGAGACAATATTAATAAACTTGATAATTTTATAACATACTAAATGTGCTCCGCGGTTTCACCCGCGTAAGTTTCGGAATGGGCTAGTATGTTTTTTAGTCCGTCGCGTCGTGTAGATTAATATAAACTATTTTCAACCGCAGTTTGAAAAATAGAAGGTTTTCCGTATGTATGTGCGTGTGTTTTTGTTAAACTATGCGACCGATTAGTAAGTTTATTTTATTATAGGTAATTTAACTTAGGGCGAGATTTTATTCTATAAAATATTAATCGAATCTGCTACTTTATCTATAAGCTTGTCCTTACGAATTTCATTACGATCTGTTGAAAACTTTTAAGTTGGTTTTCCTTTTCGATGCAAATTGTTCCAATAGTACATATTTGTATTGTACTAAAACATTATATTTAACTTTTCTCAAGCACCACCAAGCACACTTTCTGAACATCATGAAGGTTGACTGGTAGAGCTGCCACTGTGGCATTAAGTCCGTCTTTTGTACCCTGTTGTGCAATAAGCTTAAATAAATCCTACTAATATTATAAACTAGTTGTGCCCCGCGGTTTCACCCGCGTTAATTTCAGAGTTCCCGCGGGAATTCCGGGATAAAAAGTACCCTATGTGTTAATCTGATGTATAAGCTATATTATTGTAAAGTTTCATTTAAATCCATCCAGTAGTTTTGTGTGAAAGAGTAACAAACATCCATCCATACATACTTACAAACTTTCGGGTATATAATATTAGTAGGATGTGAAAGTGTGGATGTTTGGATGTTTGGATTTTTGTTACTCAATCACGCAAAAACGGCAGAACGGATTTGGATGAATTTTGGCATGCATATTGTCAGGGGTACAAAGAAGGACATAGGGTACTTTTTATCCCGGAATTCCCACGGGAACTCCGAAATTAAGGGTGAAACCGCGGGGCACAGCTAGTAAACGAATAAATAAATAAATAACTAAATATATTTATGGCCCCCTCTCATTTTTTAACTATCCCAGTACAGAACGAATACCTCAATTGAAATGCATATAGCATCAAGTATCAAGGCAGCGGAGCCGCTCTACAGTCGCACGCGCACACCTTCGGAATCGGTAAGCGAATAGGCCAAACCGCGTACTTTCGGAACTCCATTCAGTCCACGACTGTCTCTCAACCCGGACAGACGACAGGAGGTGACAGTTTTTACGATTTGTGTACAAGAAAAAAAAAAAAAAAAACATTTTTTTGTTGAATTCGAAGATCTACGAACTGTTTGTCAATGTGAAAAAAAAAATAAAAATTACTCGTAGAAGTTGTGTGAACGATTGTACTTTGCATAAGTTGGTGCGGCACTTTTTGTGTTGAAGTTTTTTCTGTGGTGGTGTTTTTATTTTTGTTGGTACTTTTTTGGTTTTTGGAGTGCACAGGGATATCAGGCGAAAGTTGGACAAAATGGTGAGTTTTATTCTGTTATTACTGTATTTAAGTGACTAATGGCAAAAATTAAAATAAAATAATTGAAAATTAATAAAATATTGTAGAATGTAGAGTAAGGATTATTTTTTATTTTTCAGATTACATAGCTTTTTTGATGCTTTTTAGTATTTAAATATTTGAAAAAAAAAGACAATACTCGTTGTATTGATTTACGTTATACCTACTAAATAATTAAAACTAAAAATATTCCATACCTACATATGTATTAACAAACGACACAAAAGAAATTGCAAAAATTCAAAAAACAATTTAGAATAAAAAAATTAAGAACATTCTAAAAATAAAAAATAAAAATGGAGTCATTTTTTTTGCGTCGATTAATTCGCAATCAGCATTCGAATATTTAAACGAGCGCGCGGGCAAGGTGGCTGCGCGCGCGCAGCGGACAATGTTAAACGCGGTTTCTCTGTAGGTGAAAGTCGCTAACAATCGACTTGTAGAAATCGGTTCGCTCTCTGCATATAATATCTTTGTATGTAGATGTGTTATACCTATCCCCATACTATATTATGATCTGTAAAAAGGTGCCATTATACCTATTTATATGTAACTATGTATTTTTAATATACAACGTATTAATGAATTAACTGAAAACTAGAAAGTAGTTTGCTCAGAATCAACTAGCGAATCGATCGCACTATGTTTTAATATAGGTTATATTTTTTCATTTTTACTAGCCCATGTCTAAATTGTTTATAATACAATATTTGGCGCGTAACGCCGCCCTCAGTAAAAAAAATAGAACCGGTAGGCGCTGGCGTAGCGCTTGGAATTTCGTAGATAGGTCACCTCCAAACTAATGTTGAATAACTTTGAAAGTTTAAATTTTTTTGACATAAAATATATTTTAATCATATTATTTTTTATTTTTTTAAATGGGGTGTATCAGGTTTTCAGTTAATTCATTAACACGTTGTAATATCCTAAATCCTAATATTATAATATATTTAGTATCCCGGAATTCCTACGGGAATTCTGAATATAACACCGGTGAAAGTGCATTAAATTTTGCATACTACACGTTGTTAGAGGCAAAAAATAATATAGAGTACTTTTATCCCGGAATTCCTGTAGGAACTCCGAAATTAATGTGGGTGAAACCACGGGGCACAGCTAGTACAACATAAGTCTTTGTCTTGAAGTTCTCATGTTTTATGTTTATATTTCTCGAGTTCTCGACCTTCGACAAATATTGACGGCTGGCTTATATGTATTTGCAGGTATGACGTTAAGAGACTGACTGGATGTTAAAAAAATAATTAACCAAGTATCTGCTTAATTTCATGATGATCGGTTGAAAAGTTTAGACGTGAAAGCGTAACAAAGACATAAACAAATACATATTTATGTTAGAAAGAAAGAAAGAAAACTACATTTATTCCAGCATAACAACAAGAAAAAAAACAAATTTCACATTGAACAAGTTACACATATTTTATTAATGGACATAGATAAGCAATAGGGTGTTGACCCACACTGGAGAAATTTTGAGTAAATCGTGTTTCAAAATTATAACGCTCTTTTGTGTCAACATTTTTTTTACGTTCAAGATTTTTTTGGTATTTAAACAATGTAATAAGGTAAGCACATAACTAAAAAACGTTCTATTACTCTAAAATAAAGCATGCTGCATCAACAACTTCATTTTGTGCCTATCGGCCTCCATTTACAATATTAATGATTGAACTGCTTATGACAGAGCGGCTCTTTACGATTTGCCAGTGTGTCTAAAGAAATAGAGGGTTCGTTTTGAGGTCTGAGAAACTTTTTAGTTTGGGCCATGTTTGAGACAAATAAGTCAGGGAAAGTATGCCCACTAGATGCAATGATACGGTGAATAGAGTTCAGAGTGGTAGCCTCCACCCTGGGCCATCGTATCCTGATCCTCATCAGTGTTAAAACGATGAGGAAGAAGAAAAGGATATCGCCCAAGTCAATAAACAAAAGTGGTGGTAAATCCAAATCATCAAATTTTTTTTTTAACGATTTGTGAGACATTTTGTCCTTAATCTCGCCTGATGATAGGCGAAGAAATAAACTAAGGTGTTACAAGTAGGTAAGCCAATTAAATTCTGTATTCATTTTTTTCTTGAAGAGGTCCAAATTGTAGTTCCGGGGAAACGGAGACTCCGGCAGGTCATGCATATTTACAGTATAGGGATGGAAGCCCGCCGAAGTTCTGGTAGGTCGCAATTTGAAGGGAGATGGAGGGACTATCTCGAAAAGCTCTTGCGCGCACTCTCCGACATGCGGCCTGTAGAAGACATCAACGATATCAACGTACATACAAAGCACGGTCCAAACCGCCACCAAGTCTAGAACCTTGATACAATACAATATAGTTTATTGCACCAAAGATTTTTACAGTAGGTATTTATGTAGATTATATACATTTATAGCGTAGGGCTCAATGGGGGTTCAAAGTTTGTATAAAGATATATTTTGACATGGTCCTCTGAAGTTGAAATTTAGCATTTATAAATGTTAGGTTTATAGGTAGTACACGTCAGTAAAGAAAGAATTATAATGCCAGAGTTCCTGAGGGAATACCGTAATTTACGCGGGTGAAACTGCAACGATCAGCTACTAGTTAGATATAAGCACTGAACTCTACCTTTATTGCAAGCAAACAAACGTGAATATATTAATAAAATGGTACCTCAGTACTTTATTGATACTCGTATATAATGTCACAACCGGAACACGTAATGGTAAGCTGTTAGTGTGGTATGTTGAAATAGACATACGGACTGACGATTGGCTAAGTACACGTTCGAGTTATAAAAGATTGCTTCAACTCGCGAAACGTTTAACCGTTTTCTGCACGATTTTACTCAGTACTGGCGCTGACAAAAGTGTCATTTATTATATTATTACGTTTTTTGTTTAAGTTCCTTCAAAATTTTAGCACAAGTGAATGAGTGAATGAGTGATTAGTATCTCATAACAAAAGTTCGTTGACTACATTCACAATATCTATCTAACAAAAGATATGGTTACGTGAAATATTTTTTTAATAATAAAAAAATTCCGAACAAACCATGAGAACATTCTGTAGTGTGCTTCAATACATGACACCCTTTGTATTGCGACGCGGTAGATATATAATATCATAGGTTGCGACACACAGACAGTCTGGCTTTACATAATGTGTACATATACGTAACGAGGTGGGACGGGTGCCTTGTCTAAGCGAATGCGGCAGTTTGCACTAGTTGCGGCTCGCGGTTTCACCAACGTAAAAAAATTGTGCTGACGGAAATTAAATGTATCTTATATGTATATGCTATGACTCTCCGACTATGACAATTTCTGCACAGAAAATTACGTGGATGCTTGCATTGAGTAGGTAGTTAATGCATGAAAGCGTAACAAACAAACTCACATTTGCATTTATAGTAGTAAAGTTAGGATTAGACTTTTAAGAACGTTTTGTCGATAGTCTCTGAAGTGAAAGAAGCAGTTGTAGCGTATCTAGCCCCCTCAATCAAGTTGACAAGCTATATTTGTAACGAGGCGGCTATATGACACTTGTTATGATATCCCACCTCATTTCTAATACTTTTTTTTTATAATCTGTTCTTTTGATATTTAAAATAATTTTTGACGGAACGAAAACTACATACGAATTTTATTTATTTATTTAATCCTTTATTGCACATAAAATAACAATGTTACAGTACCTAAAGAAAAAGGAGAAAGCAAATGACGGTCTTATCGCATAGTTGCGATCTCTTCCAGACAACCAATTATGCGAAACGACAAACAAAAATACATAGACACGGGTGGTTGGGTAAAGCATTCCAAACATTATACTATATAAATATATACTATATACCATAGTAAATATATACTACTAGCTGTCCCCCGCGATTTCATCCGCGGTAATTTCGGAGTTCCCGCGGGAATTCCGGGATAAGAACTATCCTATCTTTTAAGTTGGACCATATTATAAATGGTTGCAAAATTTTATCTAAATCCGTTCAGTAGTTTCGGAGTCCATCGCGGACAAATAACGTGACACGTGATTTATATATATTAGATATACTATATTAATATATAAACTACTCAATACATGACAATACATAAACATATAAAATCATTACATATACAATTACAATTCATCTTTTATTTATTATATTTGCGCTAGCCGAAGGCTTTCACTACTACGAACCTCACATATTCGTTAACGCACAGAAAAATAAGGAACAAATCGTCATATAAATCATCCAATCAAAAGTCTTGGGGCCCTATTTTTGAATCGCTCGAATTACTTTCGCGCACGGAATCGCGAATTCACGTGCGAATGCTCATACATTTTTAAGCATTCACACGTGAATCTTGCAATTCCGTGTGCGAAAAGTAATTCGAGCGATTCAAAAATCGATCTCCTGATCTATGAATCAATGACACGCCTGCCGGGCTAAGATGCGCAACACGATAAAATTTTATCGAGCCATTTTATCGATTCTCGTCGACAAAGCCATACAATATGTAATAGGTAATAAGCCTTTGATCAATATCAAACGTAACAGAATAAATGAGTTAAGCGATTACGATAATGAAGTATCATAATATATATATATATAACAGTATCTACTGCTTTTTCCACACCGTTACAGACTCTACATGTAGAATCAAGGCTCTTGCAAGGTCAAAATAGGCATGACTAGATATAAAAATCTAAATTCTATTTAGTCCGTCAGTTAGATAGTACATAAGTTTCGATAGAAAAACCTTATTCATAAACCAAGCTTTTAGAATATTCAAATGCGCTTAAAAACAATAAACCTTGTATTGTCATCCAAATTAAAGGTGTATACAAAATTTCAGCTTGAGTTGTGAGATTCCACCCGAACATAGTTACACACATAATTATACTGCAAGTAAAATAAAAGCTTTTAAATAATAATAGACTAGTATTTTTTGCGTTTACAAATTATTGAAAAAAAAAAAAAAAATACTTAGGTAAAACGCATTCAAGTGAAAGTGACGTCACACGGAACTTCAATTCAGTGTATCGCTGTAATTTTTTGATTACCTACGTAAAAAAAGGATAAACATTTTTGTGTCCAATATTTTTTTATTAATCTACAAAACGGACTAAAAATCAAAATTTAGTTATCATTGAGGCAAAACGAAAAATAATCTGAAGAATAGGTACGTAATATATTTCATTTATGAAGAAATAAAGTGGAGGATATTAAGTAAAATATAATAAATACTAATTTTCGATCATAATTCAGCAGCAATTAATAAAAACGCTTAAACAAAATCTTCCCAAAACGGCCAGTCTGATGTTTTCTAATAAACTTGTTTCTTTATTTGTTGCAGAACTATCATAAAAAATTGTACCTATTTCTATTTCTGATCACCCTATAGTAAACATATTATTCTCCTATGGATTTATTTTTAAATTTAAGATCTGACAAGGTACCTATACCTAAGTTTTTTTAATTTTGTTAGTGTGAAATTAACATAAGTAAATCATATTATTTATCTCTAACTAAATAGAGCCCATTTAGTCAGAGAAATTTAAATTAAACTATCGTAATTTGCTTTGTTAATTATTTTAAATAAGCCTTTCATGGATAACGTCTTCAGTTATAGAATGTGTGTATTCAGTTATAATGATTGGAATATTAATTAATTTCATATTAAAAGTAATATTTTGAACTCGCGTATTTGAATATTTGACATTTTGATAAAAAATACAACAGTAGTTTTGAAGCCAACTGTACATTGTACAATCAGAATGACATTGCAATTATTATAAACAAATTTTTATACAGTCTCTCACATTAATTGTGGGACTTCTATAATATATGCGTAACCTTCAGAAGAAATTCTGTAAATGATAGTAAAAACAACATAAAATTCGTTCGGGATTCAAATCTTAATAGGGTGAAACGCGGGTGAATCCGCAGCTAGTTATAAATAAATGAAGTCGAGTCAAATCGATTGATTCGTATCCATATAGCAACCGGTAAGCCGTGACATTTGAGAAATAATGTCCCATACAAGAAACTTCTTGTGAGCGTTTTATATTCTACTCTATTACATTTGAAATAAAGACTCAAATTAGGTGGCGTCGCGTGATTTAAATATACTAGTTTTTTTTCTACAACCGCAAGAATCAAGGCTCTATAAATCATATAGAGTCTCGAATTAAAATTTTGAATATTATGTTTGGATCATTCTAGAATTTTATGATGTTTTACACATTAAAATGAGGGGAAATTGAATTTTAAAGATACGAAGCACAGATTTTTTTGCTCTACATCTACGCCAGCCAGTTGTCATAAAGATAAATTAATAAATGAAGTTTTTTTATTCATTTGTTCTTTTTATTGAGCATCAAAATTTACAGAAATAACTGAAAACTAGACGTAATTAAAAGCAGGAACAGTTAAAAGTGGTTCTAAAGGGCCACCATACAAATAACCACTCTTAGAGACTAGTGATCTCTTTCAAGCTACCGGGTGGAGTATAGAGACGTATTTTATAGCAATAAAACCGTGGGTAGACGGTGCAATCGTAGGGGCAAATCTATCTTTATTGTTTTAAATGACAACTAACTAATACATAAAACTACATACAATATATACATATCCAACTGTTTCTCGCGGTTGTATTCGCGTTAATTTCAGAGATCCCGCAGGAATTCCAGGATAAAGTATACTTACGTGTAAACCGCATGAACTGTTTCATTTTTTTTAGTTTAAATAGTTTAATTCCTAATTCTGCAATATTTCCTTAATTAATTAGGTATTATTGGTAATCAGTTCAGTAATTTTTGAGTTTATCGCGAACAGACAGACAGACGCCGCGGTGCTCTTTCTTTTATAATATGTAAGGATAAATAAATAATAACAGTAAATTAAAGAGGCAAATTGCATTTTGTTGTTACATCATTTTGGTAAGGCAATAATTCGACAGACCGCAGAGTAGTTTTTTCAATTAATTTGACATTTTATAAAGTTTTTCACCGCAAAACCTTACTGTTACTTAATCAAATAACAGTTAATAGCGGATAAAAAGCAGCTGTTAGTTTCTGCTATTGTTTCCTATTATATTTTTTTTTACGAATACCGTTACGCAAACGAGGAAGAAATAGTATAAAAATATTGTCACGTTGATTTACACAAAAACATGTACCTGCGCTTTCACTGTTTTTTTCGTGTAACTTTTTGAAAACTTTTGGTATATTTTGAACTACTTAAGCTTTATATACCGAGGTAATTTCGGAGTTCCCGAGGGAATTTCGGAATAAAAGTACCCTATGTCATTAAGCACCACCGTAGCTTCCTATATTTAAATTTCTTTTACCAACGGAAAGCCACGTGATTTGTGAGTGCTATAGGCTATATTGTAACCTGGAATTCCCACGGGAACTCTGAAATAACCACGGGTGGAACCGCGGGGAACAGCTAGTCTTGATATAAAATTAATTATACGACGAAATCGTTACGAAAGAAATTAACATTCGTGTAGGCCTCCAAAATTGATATTTTTTTGGCACAACTCTGATTCCCACCGTATATAAACAATAATAATTTGATAAAAGATTATTATTATGCATAATAATTAAAAAAGCGCATGCGACTCTACTCAGTACACGTGACTAAAATGGAATTATGTAGTTATCTCTTTTTCTCAAGACTCGCGAGCTAAGTTTAGGTGCTTTTAAAGGCGGCAAGATAATGTGAAATTTGCATAAAAACCTATTTTTATGCCAATCGATTCTGTTTTTTAATAGGATTCGAAGATTCAATTAGAGTTAATAATTAAATCTCTACAAAAATACTTTTTTTCCTACATTTACTACACGAAAATGAATCACATACAATTTTTTCAACTTTCCACGCTTACATTGTAAATATAAAATAATATTGTGCAGATTTTTAGGTTCGTACCTATAAAATCTACTCAAATTCGATACGCTCACAGGTCTTTTCTCTCTTCTTCTGGAAAACGAAGAAGACAAAATAAGATTTGAGAGCTACGTCAAAGTGTCCACGTCTTCAAACCCCTCGTTGAGATTGTAAAGTTTAAGATAAAGTTGATGTAAATTTACTGGTTATAAATTACTAGTTATACTGGCAAGATATAAGTAACTTTCCTTAGAAAACGACCGCTTTCACAGAGGCCTTAGGTCGCCTAGGTACAGAGCTTAAACCAGTAACTAGCTTCAGTACTGAAGCCTGATTCACTATGACCATACCACGCCGTATTAAGACGCACCAGAAAAAAAAAATGATTTAGTTAACAACGTGTAGAAAGAAGTTTCACTTAAAAAAAATATATACATTATACATACATGACGTATTTTACGGCATCGACAGCACCGTGGGTGTAGTGGTAAGGTGCGTAAAGTTTGACCTTATCAGGATAAACACTTATGTGATGAACATCGGTGTTTACCTACTCTGAGTATGAGTTTTTGGTATATATTATTAAGTATTATATACAACAAAAAGTAAATAAAACTTAATCAGTTGTCAAATAAGAATTAATTAGTGCCCATAGTATAATACAAGTTTGGGACCAGGTGAGTGGGTGATAATGTCCAAGCATTATTATTATCTATAATATAATAAAAGAGTAGAATCCGCGATTCTGTATATTGAATATTTTTACCTAAAATTGAGAGGGGTGATAAAAGAAGAGTCACCAAGCACAAAAAAAAAGTTTTTAAAATTCTTTCTATCTGTGTCTGTTCGCGATAATTTCCGAATCTACTGTATAGATTGTCATGCGGTTTTCACAGGTAGATTAAGCTTAGCCTGGAGCTACATATAGGCTTTGTTTCATTGAAATCGGATATCGGGGAAAAAAATTGTTGTGTAAAAACCTTTCGCGTGGGTGAAACCGCGGGGCACAGCTAGTTTTTAATAATATTATACACACGTAATACTGATCGGTGATTTTTTCTGCCAACATAGCGCATTCGGGATTGTGTCACAGGCACACGTTTTATAGGCAAGGAATGTTATTGGTCAGAGTGAAACAGAGTCCTGACTTGTGAATCGTGACTTCAATCACTGAGCGTTAATTTATCAATACTTTTATTAAATTTCAATACGTAAGTTGAGTTTAATGGCGTCTCGAACTCGTCTAGAAATAGTGAAAACAAATTAATTATTATCAAACAACTGTTCCAAGTGGTTTCTTTTACCTCCGTTTCACCTTTTAAGGTATTGAATAATGAATTCCTAAAAACCCTAAGTGCTTTTTAGTGTAATTTAAAGTTTGGAGACCCTGCAGCAATTTGGTGTCTCCGGTGTCTATATATTTCATGTTTCTAGCTTTAGTAAGCTTTATAGTATATTCAGCTGGCTATGAGTTTATGAGTTAATTCTTAGTGCAGAAAGCTTTCATCGCCTCTTTTTTGGAATGAAAATGTTTTATCGAAGATTTTGCATTACTAACTTTACCAAGTACACTAACGAGTATATCACTGAATCCTTATCCTTACTATTCTTATCCTTACTGATATTATAAATGCGAAAGTAACTCTTGTCTGTCTGTATGTCTGTTATGCTTTCACGCCTTAACGGCTCAACCGATCATCATGAAATTTTGCATACACTTTGTCTGGGGTACATAGGGTACTTTTGTCCCGGAATTCCCGTGGGAACTCCAAAATTTGCGTGGGTGAAACCGCGGGGAACAGGCAGTATAAAATCTTTGTTACAGCAAAAAAAATTACGGTTGCGGTATGTAATTCATTTTAAAATAAACTTAAACGTTTTAAACTGTGAAAATGTGCAAACTAAACCAATCCTTGGCCTAGTAGTTCAGTGTTCGCCTGTATAGATATGGAGGTCGCGAGTTCGAATAAAGATCTAAAACTGTTAAGTTGTTTTTCGGTTGACATTGTATGCATATAAAATATTTTTCGCTATTGTCTATTTGTGTATGATTTATGTGTGATTTAAAGTGTTGGGAAATACAGTATTATATACATTCGTATGGTCATAGTGATCGGCCTAAACACAAATACTTTGGAGTCAATTCAATTCAATTACAGGCCCACCCGGCCCCCCCTCTATATACGCCTATGCTGAGAAAGAGAGAATTATGGATTAGTGACTCGAGCACCAGCATATCGAAGATGTTGGTAGTCAATTTCAAAATTTTAACACTCATGTCGAAAAAATTCGAACTATGAATTATGAAAATTACGCTGTTGCGTTGTGAAATCTGAGAACGGAAAGATCCTTATAATTCATATAATTTTTTCAAATAACGTAAAGGTCTGTTAAACTTTACCTAATCGTAGTGTTGTAGATCAGGTGATCGGTATAGGAACGCTTAGAAGACGAATGTACGAAGTCAAAATTAAAAAGCAATCTATGTTGATTTTAAGAATTTGTTTTTAAATCTACGTACAGCAACTACTTTTGAGAAAAATAATTTTATTTCTAATGAAAAAAAAAGAACAGGAAACAAGAAGAGAAAAATAAAACATGAATCGTAAACAGACGCTTTGTATTTATTAGTCCTTCGATTCCAAACACTATCGTAAATTTTCTACATCAATGCTAAAAACCGAAAACGCCGAAAACACCATAATAGGTATTATTAATCAGATGCAGGATTTTTATTATAATAATGTCAAAAAAAATTAGTATAATGCGCAAAAACCAGTATTTTATCAATATTTAATATCTATTTGCCAACCAAAAAACACAAAAACAAGTTTTGTTTCTCCAACATTTTGCTTGTAAAAGTGGTCATTTTAAAAATTCGGTACTTACCTACCTAATCTTTTAAAGTGAGAGAATTGTGATTTGCAAAAATAGATCACTTACAATTTATATGAAATGGAAAAATTAGGACCTGTTTAATTTAAGTTTGAGTTTAATTTAATTTAAAAATTAGGACCATTTCAACTGCTTGAATTTAGCAGGTTTAGGGTAATGTGTCCTTTTCAAATGTGTTTAGGTGATAATCCTACTAATACTATAAATGTGAAAGTGTGGGTGTTTGGATGTTTGTTACTCAATCACGCAAAAACAGCCGAACGGATTTGGATGAAATTTGGCATGCATGTTGTCAGGGGTACAGAGAAGGACATAAGGTACTTTTTATTCTGGAATTCCTGCGGGAACCCCGATATTATCGCGGGTGAAACCGCGGAGCATAGCTAGTACAAAAATAAAGAAAGAAAGAAGAATATGGAATGAATGTAATATGGAAATTAAAAACTCTATGTGTATTTACGTATGTAGGAATTTGTACTTCCTTGGTGGGAATAAAACGTTGCGCTCGTTACAAACTTCATACACGTCACTTCCGTTGACTTCATGGGCGCTCTTCCGTTGTCTGTCACTAGATTTTTGACTTATGGTAGAGAAGGATGTACAAGAATTCGTTTTTCAAATGTTCAATTGATCATCAGTGATATACTTAAATACATTTAAGGTTATATTGAGGCTTTGTACCTAAACCTTTTTCTGTGTATTTGGAATAATAACTAACATTTACTGATTGCTCTATGACAATATTTCACATGGGACGCCGTTTCCTAAGCGAAGGGAGCTACACTTCCCTGGTCTTTGGAATTGGTGACCGATTTAATCTGATCGCTGTTCAGTGTTAAACTGATAGTGGTAAAATTGAATTTCCAAAGGTGATCATATTGCGGTAGGTCAATTTAAGCTGGCGATTAGTGGTCTGCTAACTTACCGCTGTGTTGTGTAACAGCGGCGGCAGCGGCGTGTCGAAAGCTGCGCGCACGCATCGGACAAGGCCGGCCAGTCGTTGTAGGACACGAAACTCGTTGTTCGTTGAATTACTACGAATTGTCGTTTCGGATTTGAGAAGTTTTACTTTTTTATTGCGATTAAAAAACTTAGAAACTTAAGTTGCCAGTATTACGTATATATGTTATGAATGACGTTATAGTCGGAAACCGACAGTCCGAAGGTCTTGATTCCAATACATATTTTTAATGATAAAAAGATTAATAATTTTGTTTACATAATATAATATTATATAGGTACTGTTTTAGATGGTAAAATTTTTCCAAAATTATAATATACGATTCAACAAAATTTTCTACTCGCTGAAGACTAAGCGTAGGTAGATAAAATTCGGTCGGAGCAAAAAAAAACAAACCCTTATGAAAAGCAGATACGAAACTTTGCTCACTGTTCTAACAATAACAATAAGTGGAACATAACGCATGTATGTGTGCTATTCACATATGTGGGTTAGGTGCAGGTCGAGGCTCGACATCAGTGACATAATCACAAAATATATTGGCTCTGATTACGCATGAGGTCAACGACGTTCAACCTAGGGTTGTCACCCGTACTATATTACCTATATAGTATCGTACTATATTTCAGTCAATTGTACTATACATTATAGAAAAATAATATACTACGAAAAATACTATATTTTTATCTCTAATTCAACTGTCACGTTTTTTATATTAACTGTGACTGGTCTGGAACGCACCCGCAGCGCAGCATGGGGAATTTCAGAACGAAACGCAAACGCGACAACAAAACGTCAACTGTCAAACTTGAAATGAAATGAAATAAACTTTATTTGTTACGACAACCGTTAATATGTATATGAAATAACATAAACAAGCACAACCAGCGTGTCGCAACAAAAATTCAACCAGCTCAGCATAAGTCGGGAACCGGGGGGCCCGACGCTGACTTGCAATAATTCATAGACGAATGCTGCCCGATACATACCTAATGATTAAAATTAAATAAGATGTACAATTTTTTTCCCTGCATTTCCCAAAAGTACTATATTTTTGCATCTTTTTTCGGATAAATACTATATTTTATCCAAAAAAAGGTGGCAACCCGTTTCGCGGCAGTTTTAAATATGCGGCCACCAAATGCTGGAACAACTTACCTCCACCTATGCGCGCACTCAAATCAGTTCCTGTTTTTAAAAAAAAGCTAAAACAATATCTTCTGTTTCAGCAAAAAACCGAGCTGGATATTGGTGGCCAAGTTATTTAAATAATTTATTTTGTTGTTTTTTTTCTTTGTCTTCCCCCTTTTCTATATAACGCTTATACACAGTATTAGGTATGTATGATGGGTGTGATAATATGTATTCATTATTTTATAGAATTTCAATAGTGTGTTTATGTATGTGTTTATGTATTATGTGCTATTTATTATTGATGACTCATGATATTATGGTATATTATATTAATTAATTATGTATTCTATTTGTTTGATTTGGCGGAGAGACGGGCGGCCGGGTATCGCGCGAACGCATCGCATTATGGGCTCCGCTGAAAATCAGCGCTGCCGCATTCTATGCGACAGCATATGCTGAGTCGGTGTCCAGTTTGGCATCGCAACAAATACTTAACATTTTACGTACCTACTTGTATTTTTTTGTATTCCTATTTAAGGTATTTTGATGTTGATGCCAAATAAAGTATATGTCTATGTCTATGTCTATGTCAACCCTAGTTCGACCCCGAGTTAGTGTCGTAACGAACGACATGCGTTCGAGATGCGTTCGCGTACCAGTGTTTGTGGTTATTGTATGAAAATTCACATTGTACCTATCCGTTATTGATATAAAGTCATTATCCTTCGTGAATTATTTAGCTAGCGTTGA
This sequence comes from Zygaena filipendulae, assembly GCA_907165275.2. NCBI lineage: Eukaryota > Metazoa > Arthropoda > Insecta > Lepidoptera > Zygaenidae > Zygaena > Zygaena filipendulae. Next base: position 11,312,277 of record OU015659.1, on the reverse strand, counting down.
GGCACTTACCGTTGGTATGTAGATATTTTGATAGCGGAATAAAATTTTCGTGTGTTGAATTTATGACTGTGACAATGAGCTGCTTAGTTGAAGCTATTCTATGTTGGATATTTTGTAAAAATCATTATTTTAATTGTTTTATATTTATTTTACTTTATTTTGATTAAATGATTGATTAAATTGCCAGATCGATAATTTTGTGCAAAATCTTCTTATATGATGCCTAGGTGTATACAAGCACTAAGAAAGGGTTGAATTTAAACATGTTATTAGAAATTCATGTTCATATTTTCTAAAAAAATCATATTTCCTAGACATTTCATTTAAAAAAAAAACGATGATTGTGTAGCAATGTAAAATACTTACCGCCGCACTGAGAGTCGACTTTAATGATTACTTAGTTAAGTATAGATTTTTAAAACAAAACTGCCGCAATCAGACAAGTATAATAAATTAATGTTAATTGGCATTTAACTAATTAAGTAACATCTTATTAAATGCCAACTAACATTAATTTACTGAACGTCTCTGATTGCGGCAGTTTTGTTTTAAAAATCTATGCGTAACTAAGTAATTATTAAAGTCGACTCTGAGTGCGGCAGTTAGTCCACTAAGAATGGAGCTTATAAGAAGTTTCAGTTAGTTGATCTTTCATGCATTTGAAAGTAGAAAACAAATTAGCAGTAGGTAATGTCATATTAATAAAATTATTTCTAAATGGTGCCTTAGTTATTCTTCTGAGGTGTTGCCTAAAACTTTATGTTCGGCTTTGCATTGACGTATTGACGTTTCTCATACAATGGCTAGGACTTTGCAAGTCTACATTTGCAAGTTACACACTCCCACTGCGTTGTGGGCTGTCGATACTCCTTCCATTTTAATCAGATGATGAAAACTTGTATTCCTTGACTAGGTTTGTATATTGTTTTAAACTAATTTAATAATTTTTCGTTGCAGGTAAGTTCGAACCGTTGTTGAGAACATGAATTTCAAGAAGTTGAGGTGTAAGTAAATATGTACATATTATGTACATATGCATCTATGGGTACTATTATATTAATTTTTATATAGTCTTTTAATGGTACTTATCATAATAGGACATAGATAAGCAATAAAGTGTTAACCCACACTGGAGAAATTTTGAGTAAATCGTGTTTTCAAATTATAGCGCCATTTTGTGTCAACATTTTTTATGTTCAACATTTTGTTGGTAATTAAACAATATAATAAGGTAAACACATGCTTAAAAACGTTCTATAACTCTCAATAAAGCGTTCTGTATCAATAACTTAATTTTGTGGGTTAACATGTTATTGCTTATCGGTGTCCTATATCATTCATTAAATTTCTTAAGGCAAAATTTTTGTCCTAATAAAAGAATAGTTCCTCACCACTTTTTCATAAACCATTATTGTAATCTTACTTTAAAACTTCCTCCACAGTAGGTAATTTCCACTTCATGCGTAGTGTGATAGGTTAAAATTCCAATGCTGAAAATTACGATTTAAATTTTAAGGTTACAATATTAACGGCCGCACTTAGAGTCGTTATAATGATTACTTAATTTTAAGTAAAGATTTTAAAACACTAGGTAACTGCCGAACTTTGCTTAAAATTAAAAATCATTAAAACGACTCTGAGTGCGGCCGTAAGTCTTATAAAGAGATGGTGGAACTACTTTGCCTTTGAAAGTTTTCATTCCTTCATCTATCATTTTCTGGGTTAAAATTTGTTTAAGCCCAAAACGTGTACCTGGCGTTAACACGAAGAAAACTGCCGTAAAAGCGCTACCCTAATTCATAAATAGCAATTAAAACGGAAACTAAATCAAATGGGACCCCGCAAAGTTTATAACGACACGACCTTTAAACTTAAGGGTCCCCTGCACAATAGAGCTTTCGCCTTTTGACCACGAAACGGAAACGACCCAAGTTTTATTCTGAACTTAGTCGATTAAGAATCGTTAACGCATTTGGGCGTTATTTGGTAATTCGTGATACTGTCAAATTAATTATATTACAGAATCTATAACTCTACACAGATATTTATTTAACCAATTACAAGGTGGACCATTTGCGAATTGGACCATTTGCGAATTGGACCATTTGCGAATTGGACCATTTGCGAATTGGACCATTTGCGAATTGGACCATTTGCGAATTGGACCATTTGAGAATTGGACCATTTGCGAATTGGACCATTTGAGAATTGGACCATTTGCGAATTGGACCATTTGCGCCTAAACGATATCTAAGTATATACTTGATTCTCCGCTGAGTAAAAGCTTTTTTAAAGAGAGAACTGTTCCCCGCGGTTTTACCCGCGTTAATTTTGGAGAACCTGCGGCAATTGTAGGGTAAAAAGTACCCTATGTCCTTTTCTGTGCCCCTGACAACATGTATGCAAGATTTCATGATGATCGGTTGAGTAGTTGAAGCCTGAAAGTGTAACAAAGTATTTTTTCCGACACCATCAACATTTTTATTATCGTTATAATATTTCAACCAATTATATTATGTTCCTAAACCTTCCTCATGAATCGCTTTATATATTGGTGCAAACCGCATGAAACTCCGTTAAGTAGATTTTGAGTTTATCGCAAACAGGCAGACAGATGCGGCGAAGGACTTTGTTTTATAACAAGGGTCTAGTGTATACTAAATCTAAAAAGCGCGATGGGCAATGTACGCCAATGATAAAGGCGACTTCGTTGCAAAACGGCAAGCGTAAGCGTCGTAAACGTCCATGGACATTGCACACACACAGTACGCCATAACGACTGTATATTTAGTGTCGCAACTGAGTTACGATATCGAGAGTCGATACCATAACAGCCTCCTTAGCCAAGTCGACATAACACGTTAACGCATAGAATAACTGGACATAGATAAGCAATAGAGTGTTAACCCACACTGGAGAGATTTTGAGTAAATCGTGTTTTAAAATTATAGCGCCATTTTCTGTCAACTTTTTTTATGTTCAACATTTAGTTACATACTTAAACAATGTAATGAGGTAAACACATAATTAAAAAACGTTCCCTAACACTCAATAAATCAATGAATCTCAATGAATAGGTAACTTAATTTTGTGAGTTAACATGTTATTGCTTATCTGCGTCCAACTAAGGAACGAATCGTTATGTCACTTGGTCATTTAAAATCGTCCTGGATTAGTTATAAGTCCAGTTTATAGTGTGACAAAGTGACATAACTATCCCTTTCCTTGGTTTTCTGTGTGTAAACGATGAGGCCAACTTGACTAAGGAGGCACCCGTCTCATTTAAAATACATGAAATTCAACCGCACATATACCATTGCTCTATTATTGGTGCAATGAAACCTTTTTATGATATTAACAATATTATATTTAGAGTAATTTGGTGTTGAGTGAGACTCGAGTTGTTAGATGTTGTAATTGATTGTCCATTATACTCCTTTTCTTTCTTCTTCTATTCTTTCTTACGCATCAGAAATTTATATCTAACTCTTTTGTGGTCAACGTTCAAACCTATCCTAATATTACCTAGCTCTTACATACAAGTAAAAAACCGCGGCGTTTTCTGTTTTCTGGCATTATAAAATGTACAATTGCCAGCCGTTTCTTAAATAATTTGGCTGCAACATAATATTATTAGATCCACTTTAGAGTTCAGAGCCACCCTGCGTCATTAGTCAGTGTTATCTTACACTTTAATTAACAAGTTAGAAATTACTTGGTAAATTAAAACAAAAAGTCTACTCCTATCATCAAAGGTCGTCTAATTAATTATGATTAATTATCAGGGAGTCCCGAAACGTAAGCTGTTAACACTTTGAGAGATGCGGTTCCTTTTTTGTGGTAAATTTAACTAATTTGTTACAATGTTAGTATACTTAGTTAATCTCGACTAAAGAAAAATGAATTATAAAACAACTTCAAAAAAGAAGTAAGTAATTGAATTTCTGTAACAGAAAAAAATTGAAAAATAAAACACGCTTTTTCTTATTTTAATTCTTGTCTAGCGTAGGTTGGATCTGCCTTCTAGAAATTTCATACACGTATATCAACGACAAATACAATCATTTCAACAACAATACATGTACCTTTTTTTCAGTAGGTATAATTTGTTAAATTATTGCTACCTAGTTACTTTGGTGGCGGTTGAGCCGTATCATCTACAGCTCCCGCTACAGTGATGAGTGGTGACAGTGTTCTATCGCCATATATTGAACTCCAATATAACTTAGGAAGATGCTACAAATTGAATCGGAAGTTTGCTGAGACATTTAGCTTATTCGCCTCTGATATACGATTTCAGAAGAGCCCAAAACATATGCTGGAGTCATTGCTGACTACTGACCCTGAGTAAGCTACTCTTCTCGTGGATTTGAATGTAATTGATTGTGGGATTATTATATTAAGATCTTGTCCGGTTTCTTCAGTCCTTTACTTAAGGCTAGCTTCTTTTTTGTGTTGTCTCAACCCATTTACATATTATATTAAAAGAAAGCGCCTCTATGCTATATGACGGCCAAATATTTCTTAGTCTTCAAGGACATTAGTTGACATGCATAGGAGTAAAATAAAATTTGTTTTACGTTCACATAGAAAGTTGAACAGGTTCGTTGACCTCAATATATTATTTTAATATTGATGTAAGTAGATTTTACACTGTCGAAATCGGGGTCAATAGACTAAGTCAAGATGTTGACCCAACGTTGTAATATACTCGTATAAGTTCGAACGAAAGACTCCAATCGAATCTTGGCAGCATCACGTTTGCTTACGTGGGTATGTAAACCAAAAGTCCAAACTTTCGTATGACTAGTTGTTAGTTGTAATCCCAAGTAATTTTCAATTAAAAGTATAGTCAAGTTAATAATGAGATATAGATAATAAAATTCTAGTCTGTAATCTTGCAAGAACTTTTAAAGCTAAATCATTTAGCTTTTTTAAATATAAAACCGCAAATACATAAAATACATAAAATACGATAAAATACAATACTTCTCTCAATTTCAGAAGTATCGTATTTTATGTATTTCATGATAGCAGTAAAAGTTTATTTTTTACTATCATTCTTCGATTATTCTTTTTTTATATTGAAAAAACTTGATTTTAACTCCGAATTCTGACGATAAACCTTTCAATGACCGTGGTCAGATAATTTTTCATTTTTATTATCTACCAAAAAATTCTTTTTTATCGAACATAATAGTTTTTTTAACTGTCTTCAAACATTTTGTTCAGTATTTTGTTATTCAATTCTTTCTCGCTTTCTCCTTACAATTTGAAACGCATTTTTTATCATCTATAACATCAGTTTCAAAGGCTCTCCCTGACTTGTCCTTTTAATGAAGCGTTTAAAACTGAGATTCTTTGGACGGATCAATAACCTGATATTCTCAACAGCTTATTTCTTGTTCCTTTGACATTTAATTTATGTGAGTGTTGGAAAGATTTTGTTTGAGAGGAAGTGATCCTTGTTTTTTTAATAGAGAAAGAATGTATTGGTAATAATAATCGTAGGTATGTATGTACTAGTTGTGCCCTGCGGTTTCACCCCCGTTAATTTCAGAGTTCCCGAGGGAATTCCGGGATAAAAGGTACCCTATGTGTTAATCTGATGTATTAGCTATATTATTGCAAAGTTTCATTTAAATCCATCCAGTAGTTTTTGCGTGAAAGAGTAACAAACATCCATTCATCCATCCATCCATACATTCTTACAAACTTTTGCGTTTATAATATTAGTAGGATATATGATACGATGACACTAACTTCAATTTATCGTACCCGCCTAGGATTATAAAGATTAGAACAAATGTATGTCTAGATTTGACGTCAATTTCAAACTGCGGCATTAAATGTTACGAATTTCAAACACTCAAAATAGATAAATTGTAGTAACACATTTAAATTATGTAAATTAAGCTAGGTATATGTATTTGGAAATTAGATATTAAAAACTGTCCTAAAAGCGTAATAGCTATTTATCGTTGAAATAACAATTGAGGCTACAGACCGAATTCAATTTATGTAATACTGCAGAAAAAATATGCAAATGGCTCATGCCACTTTTACTCTTCCAAAAAATAAAAGTGGTTTGGCGGTCACTCGTCTGGTAACTGTTGCAATTATCTTATAAAGAGTACGTATGTGTGTAGTTGATAGTGACTTTTGACTTAAGTTCTTATTGGAAAATCAATTTCTATAAAGAGAAACAAAGAAACAATAATAATTTGCCTCAATTACGAATAAATTATTAGTGACAAAAATAAAACTATTTCTATGTAGTTTTGATTTATTTACTGAAGGGATTTTTGAAACGAAATCCATAAAATATTTACACGGTAGGTACGCATCTATAAAAAATATTCTTTCCAATTTATAAAACGAAGACTTATTGATTTTTAATTGAAAAATCTAAAAAAATAATAAATCTTGTGTTAGTCTCACCATATTTTGTTCAAGTTTCGAAAATACGATCTCACGGATTGTATCGTTTTGAATAATATTATTATGCTTAGTGATTTTCACATATTATTTAAAAATAAATGTCAATATTATTATTATTATTAAAGAAATATGAATGTAGAAACATTTATAAGCTAAAAATTTCAAAACTATAACTTTCGCAAAATCGTATTTATGAAACTTGACCAAGGGGTGGGACTGACATCGAGAGAAATTTCTCCCTTATTTGTGCATCTTATAAGGGCTTTAGGGATATACTACACTAGCAAGTCTCTTACAATAAAGAGTTGCGGCCAAATCGGTGGCCCGAAGCGCGTAAAGTTTCTTTTCGTTAGCCAAGTTGACATTCTACAATCGTTGACGCATAGAAAGCATACGCAACGATGGTCATGTCACTTGGTCAGCAAATCAAAACTCGATTTTGGCGTGACGCTAATTTCCATCCTACTAATATTATAAATGCGAAAGTTTGTTATAATGTATGGATGGATGGATGGATGTTTGTTACTCTTTCACGCAAAAACTACTGGATGGATTTAAATGAAACTTTACAATAATGTAGCTTATACATCAGATGAACACATAGGGTACTTTATATCCCGGTATTCCTGCGGGAACTCTGAAATTAACGCGAGTGAAACCGCGGGGCACAACTAGTCACATAATAAGTTTACCCTGACACAGGAATCGAACCTGGGACCTACACCAAACGGTGTTGTTATACACACAATAATAGCTCAGTTAAATTGTGCGGGATGACGCTTACCAATGTAAACAGACGCTGAGCTAATGAAAAAGTAATTCGCAAACGCCAGCAAAGAGTTTCAAGTTGTTTTAACCGGAATGATTTATATCTGAGACGTGGTCGGAAAACGCAAGAAGCGTTCTAAAAGTTAAAACGAATAAACGAAAAAAAAAAGCTTGTTGAACGTTTTTTAACGTTTTTTTTTGTTGTGTTGTTATTTCGAGCCTGAAATGTCGGTCGTATTATAAATTGAACAGGTGTTTCTCATAATGCCTTTTTTTGATTAATAATATTCCTTTTTTAATTATTTTGATTATCTACCTGCCAGTGTTGCCAATTTCATAATGGGTAATTTGGCAAAAATATTAAGTAGTTATATTATCTTTATTTGCTTCCGTATCCCTCGTATTATAAACTCGGAAGCCAGGTTAATTATAGTGAGAGAAAATTACAATTGATGACGTCACAAGATAGATGGTAGGTGGTATGGTGGTAGGTATTGCTTATTTTTTTTTTCAATTTTCTTTATTTTGAAATCTTCAAACCTCTTTACTATAAAGTTTGTAATTTGGTGGTTGATTCTTTGTAGGTGATAGGTATTGATATGTTTTATTTAAAAAAAATATTGGTTCACATCAAATAGGTAAGCATCTCTATTCTTACTTACGTTTGTTGTATTTACACGCTTTTTTTACTTCTAGTAACTAGAAAAAGGCGTGTTAGTACCAACGCAACGTTCCCTTCCGTTACATAAAAAAAAATTGAACTGGAATTTTTTAGAAGGACACGATCAAACAAAGAACAACAACGTGAAACACCCAAGAAAAGAGTATAAAGGAGAGGGAGAGAAAAAATAAAGAAGTATTATGGGAAACGTTTGTACCTACTCCCCGATCGTAAATACCATAGAACGTTATATTGCAATGGTTCTAAGCCGGAATACTCGATAGACATTCCCATTACGATCGTTGAATACTATTATTTTTTCTTTAAAGCGAGAACCTGACCTGTAAATTTATTTGTATGAATAAAGTGTGTTATGTGTTATTGGAATCACTTCTAAATATATAAAAGGCAAACCCGACTCAACTGACTGAACGGATTTCGCTGAAATTTGGCATACAGATAGTTGTAATGACGTAGGCATCCGCTAAGAAAGGATTTTGAAAACTCGAATTCCTGATGGATCTCCGAAATTTCCGTGGGTGAAACCTAGTTTGACATAAAATACCTAGTAAAAATGCAGTTTGTCGACCATACACATGGTAAAACTAACGTGATTTTGTGAGATTCATTTATTATCTCTTAATCTATTACCAAGAGCTTTGACAAAATTTGCGGTAGATACAAAGAAAAATAATGATTATGTGTTCGGAAGGAACCTTATGTACTTAGTTTATGTCAATTTATACGGGAACCGAACCTCAAATTTTGTTTTCATTGATACAACAGCTAGTCGAGTGTTAAACGAAACGGTCCGCTCCCGCTACCTCTTATGCTTTATGCTCCGCTTGCGCCACTCTCCGCCTCCTCAGCGGCGCTGCGTGACGGAATCTCAACACGCTCCACTTACTGCAATTGTACCACTGGTCAATTTCTAACCAACTATTTGAAATACTTAGCTTTGACGTTATTGTCACTCTATTTGTAGCCTATTTTTTCAGTTTGTTTTGTTATTTTCTAAGCGTACAATAAGTAACCTAGCCCAGTTATGTACGCACGATTTTAATAGAATTTAAAGTATTGTAGGCTTATTTTGTGAACCTATCCTACTAATATTACAAATGTGAAAGTGTGGATGTTTGGATGTTTGTTACTCAATCACGCAAAAACGGCTGAACGGGAAATGCACGTTGTCAGGGGTACAAAGAACGACATAGGATACTTTTTATCCCGGAATTCCCGCAGGAACTCCGAAATTACCGCGGATGAAACCGCGGGGCACAGCTAGTGGGAAATAATTAAGTGGGTTATGTAAGGCCAACATAATAAATAAATGCATATAAGTATTAAGGTACTATCGATGACCACGCGATTTCAGCCGCACGTGTTTCAGAACTATTTTTTTTATCGGAATAAGTACTAGGTATATTATAATGTTTAAAATTCATCCATAGGAATAAAATTTATAATGTGATAACCTTAATTTCTAAATAAAAAACAAAAAAACTGTCACTTAACATGCGCAAAGCGTGTATGATAATGGAATATATCACTACATAGTAGATAGTATAAAACAAAGCCGATCGCTTCCCGCTGTCTGTCTGTCCCTATGTATGCTTAAATCTTTAAAACTACGGAACGGATTTTCATGCGCTTTCCACCAATAGATAAAGTGTTTCCACCAATAGATAAATTCTTACCTACTAAATTGCGAATGTTGTTTCACACCTATTATTAGCGAATAGGCTTGTCTTAGTTTACCTATAATTAGTTATTGATATAATGCTTTGCCTGTAAGCAGTTGGTGTGCCAATAAAATAAATAAATAAATAAATAAAAAGTGATTCATGAAGAAGGTTTATAACTATATTTTATTTATTTATTTATTTATTTATTTATTGGTCTCCCGAAACAGGTAACAATCGGAATATTGGCTGAAATTATAATACAAAGTTGTAGAGCTAGACTGTTACCACAGACATGTGGGCACAGCATGGTAAACGCAGTTATTAAATAAGAATAAAGAGCTGTTAGGTTGTTAATATAAAACTTAAAGTTATGTTAGTACTGTTAAAATAAAAAATAAAAAAAGTGAAAGAAACGATCAGAGCAGAGAGGAACGAACCGGGATCATGCATTTTTTATGGTTGCTTTAAAAACGTTATGACGTGAGTCAAAGATATCAACAGCACCATCATTAGACATATCGTTATTCTGGAATTCCTGCGGGAACTCCGAAATTAATCCGGAGGACAGCTATTTATTCTATATACCTACCAAATACCTAATAACTGCTACCTATACTACATACATCACCTACTGATGAGGGTTGCGGGGCAATAGAGATGTGGACTACTTTTGAAAATCAAAATTCTAATTAGTCCGTCTGTTAGAAAATAAAAAAACAATAGACACGTATTTTTTGCTTTTTCAAATAAATTAAAATATACAGAGATAAAGCGCATTAAAGTTTAGGGTGAGGGGGTCGTGACGTCACTAACCGCTAAAACTGCCATACAAACTGTCAGAATAGTGACGTCACGCGAAACTCCAACTCAATATATCGCCGTTACTTTTCGATTACGTAAAAAAAGAAAAAACACGTGTCCAATATTTTTTAATAATCTACAAGACGGACTAAAAAATAAATATTAGTCAACATGCCCATTATGTAACCTTTGTTGCTATTATATTTCAGTTTCAATCAGAAAAACAGCGATTAAGTGATTAATTAACCATGTTTTGGCAGTTTCAATTTTTGAAATATGTTTATTTTGGTTGATTACTACTACCTAGATACTGTCGTTGTCAAAATGTGCATATTATTGTACCTAATCGCAAAACCGTCATGTTTTTGATTGCAACCGAAAAATGATAGAAACCAAAGTTACATAATAACCCCTCTGGTATTGGTATAGAAAAACTGAAGACATGGTATTGGAAGTATTCAGTAATCTCGTCGACGGCAAAGAGCCAATTGTTAACTTTGTTATCAGAAAAGTGATCTCTCGTCTTTAAACTAAACCAAATAATCTGTGAAATTCACTTTAAAAATAAATAATTAAATTAAAATAAAACAAGTACTAAGGGGGGCTCCCATACAACATACATTATTTTTTTACGGTTATTATAGGTAATGGTACAGAACCTTTCGTGCGCGAGTCCGACTTGCACTTGAGCGGTTTTTGAATGCCGCCTTGCGCTCGCCTCAAGAGTGTTTTTGTCATTTTAATTTACTACTTACTCTCTCCGCTGCATTCATTGTGTGGGTTATCTAAATTGTTTTTGTGATGTTTGTCTTGTTGGAGTTATCCTATCTTAACGTATTTAAACAACAACACAGCATCTGTATAGTCTTATAATATTAAATAAGAGATTTTAAAGGATTTTTTTTTAATTTACTGATTTACAGAACTTTGCATGATCTTTTTTATAATACGTATAAGTAAGTATATTAGAAATAAAATTATTGGATACATCAATGTACCTACTCTATAGAATAGTATACAATATTATATCCATGTTATTTTTATGTACTTATTTTTTGGTCATGACGTGTTTACACTTGACATTTCTCGCTAGTTCTATTAACTTTATTATTTAGAATTTTTATCTTATACATATTACAATCTCTTTTGTGAACTGATACACAATGCTAATGTAAATTTTAAAAAGAGGAAAAAAACAGGTATTTATTTAAAAACTTGTATTCTGAGATAATTATTTCATTTAAAAAGAAATAGGAGAATAATATTATGCAAAATACAAAGATGGATATTAATTTCTTATCATAATTCTGCAGTATTGTAACATAATCCAAAGAAGTGGTTGTTTTGGCACTTTTTGTTTCAACATTATGATTATCAACTTTAAACTTTACAGAGTTAGAACCAGTAATAAAATTAGTACTTAACTTATTAATCCTAACTTTTCCCCGCGGTTTCACCCGCATTTCGGAGATCCCGCGGGAATTCCGGGATAAAAAGTACCTTATAATATTCTGTACCTCTGACAATGTGTAGGAGGTATGCAATAATTAATTCAACTTCACCCGCGTTAATGTCAGAGGTCCCGCGGGGATTCCGGGATAAAAATACCTTTTGTGTTATTCTGACGTATACGCTATATTATCGTAAAGTTTCATTAAAATACAATCAGTACCTAGTTTTTACTTGAAAGAGTAACAAACATCCATACCTACAAACTTTCGCGTTCATAATATTAGTTGGATGTGAACTTTCGCGTTTATAATATTAGTGATCTTTTAGAATTTAATATCTTAAAATATAATGTGGCTTTTTAAAGAGCGTCTGCTAGAACCTTAAAGGACATGAAAAGAAAACCCCGAAGACAATAAGACTAGGTGACTGAATTTGACTAGGTGACTGAATCCTGTAGATTATTATTTTTATTTTTTTGCGTAATCAAAAAATAACGGTGATACATTAAGTATAAAAGTCGTGTGACACCAAGCCTTGGTACATTTTATACGTGGTTACCTATAACGTCACGTGCCCCTACTTCTAGAAAAAAATATTTTCATTATTTTGAAAAAGCATAAAATACACGTCTCTATTTTTAATTTTTTTTACTGACTGAGTAAATATAATTTTGAATCAAAACCTATAGGTGCATAAAATGAAAAGACTAATTGACGTTTGACCCAATATCTAGAATACCGGACAAGAGTTCTAATTTCAAATTAGCCCCTACCGGCTACCGCTGTTCCGCATTGAGTCCGCAGTGCTTTTCAGCGAGACGCTGGTACACAGTTTTAGGGAGGGGAATATGTTTAATGTATTTTTTGTCGATAATTAAATTTTCCAGTTCTTTACCCGGCAGATTGATAAAATCTGTAAATAGATGTGAATCGTTATATAAAAAAATTAAAGTCTTTTAAATATAAAAAAAAAAAATACCCGCTGTCTTTTTCGCCCGCGGTTGTATCTGCGTAAATTTTGTGATTCTCTCAGAGACTTTTTGTAACGGAATATCTTTAAAAGGGGAGATAATAAAACTTTGTATATAATAAACTGCTATATCTTTCTGTTCGCATACGATTGCGTGAGATATGAATACGGTGAATCGAGATTGATTTGATAGCAACTTCACACTCTAGTGACTATTAAAACCAAGCCATCTTCGATAAACACCCGCATTGTAGGGAAAGTAAGAATTTTTCTTATCGAAATTTTAATGAATTGTCTCGTAATGATAACTATATGCAAATAATTAAATTTTATTTTATTCCTTTAGCGTCTAAAAAATAAACTATTCATCTAAGATACGTTTAAGCTGAAGCACAGTTCAACAGAAAAATAATAATATTTTTGTTTTAATTTTCTTCATTTTTTATAAGAATGCATGTTAACAAATGGTTCTTTAATATTTATATATTAATCAATTAATATCATTGTCAGAATTAATGCAAAATAACACTAATTGTTTTATACCTCAAAAGTATCAAAAGTCTTTGCCATGTCATGGGCACTGAATTTAAAATATTTAACCTCACAATTCATAACTATTTAAGTAATATTGTACTAAAAAATATGTATACTACTACAATCGCTTACGCCTTTGAATCGGTTAGTAACCTTCAACACTTTCTGCATTGCTTTAAATCAGTTATTACCTTTCATGGAAAGACTGTATATTTTTAAACTTATTTTATTATGAATATTACATGAACATAAAAGGCTAGATTTAAAATTAAAATAACTTAGTGTATTTCCAAGTATTTCCAGGTAAAATAGGAAAAAGATCGTGAATTTCGCGTAGGTAACTTTTTTTTACAAAACTATCGATAAATCTTTAGCTGTTTATTATGTATTACTTGTCCCATCACTACGATAGCGACAGTTTCGTACGGGTTGCATCGTCCAGCAAAAAAGATTAGACTCATTGAAAATTTATCTGCCCTGGCCCCTGGCGTTTTCATCGTCTAGTGATTAGGGTTGATACCTGTTCCAATTTTCTACAATTCATATCGAATGTAATAGTTTAGTTAGGAATGGGGATGTGGACTACTTTTGAAAATCAAATTTCTAATTAGTCCGTCAGTTAGAAAATAAAAAAACAGACATAGAACAGACACGTATTTTTTGCTTTTTCAAATAAATTAAAATATACAAAGATAAAGCGCATTAAAGTTTAGGATGAGGGGGTCGCGACGTCACTAACAGCTAAAACCGCCATACAAACTGTCCGAATAGTGACGTCACGCGAAATTTCAACTCAATTTATCGCCGTTATTTTTTGATTACGTAAAAAAAGAAAAAAATACGTGTCCAATATTTTTTAATAATCTACAAGACTAAAAAATAAAAATTAGTCAACATGTCTATTGTAATACCTTAATATTACAAAAAATCAATCAAATTACAAACAAAACAATCTGTATGCAAAGTATCACGATGATCGGTTAAACCATTAAGGCATGAAAGCGTTACAAACAAACAAACTTACATTTACATTTATACCTAATTTTAAGGATTATTTAGCTTACAAAAATAAGTGCGCCCTATTTGAGTTGTAGGCTTAAAAAAAAAATGGCAGCCCTATCCCAATTGCACACAAAAACAGAGACGATGGACGATTCGGTCGCTAATGAAATTCGAACGAGCTGCACTAAGCATATTTGTGTCAGGGCTACACATATTTTAAAAGATTGCATATTTATCGTGCAATTAACTATGAAAATTAGCGTGTCCTGTGCAGCATCTTCTGCTATAATGTACAGTGTATCTACATGTATGAGATTTAAATTCATTAAATTATCGCAATAGCATGTATTCATGAGCGGCTATGGTTCTGTTGTTATTTTAAAACTAAGTATATTTATTACTAGCTGTTCACCGCGGTTTCGCCTGTGTTAATCCCGAGTTCTCGCAGGAATTTCGAGATAAACTAACTTTTCATTTATTATGTTAGTTAGGATTATTTTGTATGCGAATTACGGGAACTCCGCAAGAGTACCAGCATAAAACACCTAGGTAGGTATATATTAATTTAGAATGTCATTATTTTTTAAGAAATATGATAAATTTACTTTTTACTTTTTTAGGTTGATAATTAACAAATACGTTGAACCAAAATAGCTTTTTTAGATGAGACCATTTCAATGTTTAGATTCGAAAAAAAAACGTGCTTTTTTCTATCCTTAAAGAGTAGGTAGGTACCTACTTTTAGCAAATAATAGAAGCAAAAGTTATTCGCTATCATATGATTAACTATACTATAATAACTTTAGATTTGGTGGTCCCAAACAACCTCGAAAATACTCGTATACGTATATGTACATAATTGAGATGTGGACTACTTTTGAAAATCAAAATTCTATTTAGTCCGTCAGTTAGAAAATAAAAAAACAATAGACACGTATTTTTTGCTTTTTTAAATAAATTAAAATATACAGAGATAAAGCGCATTCAAGTTTAGGGTGGGGGGGTCGTGACGTCGCTAACCGCTAAAACCGCCATACAAACTGTCAGAATAGTGACGTCACGCGAAATTTCAACTAAATATATCGCCGTTTATCCGTAAAAAAAGAAAAAATACGTCATAATCTACAAGACGGACTAAAAAATAAAAATTAGTCAACATGCCAATTATATTTATATCGTTATTATTATAGCTATATTCATTATGACAGTTTGATTTCGCGACGTACACTAAAATTATGTTTAAAACACGCCAACTTGTAACAAAGATTAATGGTTCTGCGACCACAAGTTTTTCGACGATAAAGTCGGGGGGCTAATATTAAAATGAATGTTTAAATTCGCCGCAGTGTATATTTCGTAGAATTTATAAACTTTATGTTTTATAGATAATAATAAATATCTGGGCGACCGGGCTTCGCTCGTAGCGCCATCTGTTGTTAAGTAGAGAAGCACTACCAAAAACTAATTTTTCATTGACTGAAAACACAGATACAACGACATTTTCTAAAAATGAAACCGAGCTAGATTGATTAATCGCCCCCGAAACCCCCTGCATGCTAAATTTCATGAAAATCGTTGGAGCCGTTTCTGAGATTCAGATTATATGTATAGTATACATATGTATACTATACATATAATCTGTTCCCCGCGGTTTCACCCGCGTTAACTTTGGAGTTCGCGCGGGAATTCCGGACTACAATATAGCCTACTCAGGGATAATGCAGCTTTCTAATGGCGAAATAATTTTTGAAATCGATCCAGTAGTTAAATCGTCACAAACAAACAAACAAAAAATCAAATATTTCCTCTTTATGATATTAGTAGTCATTCATTACACTTTCATGATATAATTATCATGAAATTTCGCATTAAAAAAGGAAAGGGCATAGGTTACCTGTCATCCAGAAAAAGTGCGTTCCTGAGGAATAGAAAATTGATTGAAATAATCTAGATTAATGCGAGCAAAGCTGTCTGTTTAGCTTTTCACTAAACGCATACGAAAGTATATACGGTACTTATGATCTCTGTCTGTCTGTCTGTCTGTTTGTTTCAGCTAACCTCTTAAAAGGGCTGGACCGATTTTGACAGGACTTTCACTCGCAGATAGCTAATGTTATAAGGGGTAACTTAGGCTACTTTTTATCCCGGAATTCCGGCGGGAACTCCAAAATTAACCCCCGTTAAAGCTAGTTTATAATAATATTATTATGTCGTTTCATAACATTATAGCTCGATGCCTATAAACCTAAAGGATGATTTCAATACTAAAACCAATTATAAAAGAATTAACAGCCTCACAACTTTTAGTTTACATACGATTCGCCATTGTAACCTTGCTGTGTGCTTTTTGCAGAGTAAAGCAAATAAAACAGACGGTTTGTTATTTTAGCTTGCTAGCTATTTGTGCCGTGTTTTTACTCTTTTCAACAAAGAGGTTTATTACAAAAGATAATGGAAATTTCTTATTTTAGAAGTTTGAATTAAATACCGATTAAGAAAACAAATGAAATAATCAACTTAATAACAAGCTAATTGTCTCAACCAGTTCACGAAAACAGGAGTTATGACAATTTTTCAATTTGACATTGGTGTCAGCGCTTGTGCGAGAGCAGCCGGGGACAAGCGCTAGTCACGAATAAATGCCTTGACCATAGAACGTAGAAAGGAGACCAACTCAGTTTAGTATGGAAACAAATGAAAAACAACTGTTTATCACGCACAAAAACGTTTAGTAACGTAAACGCCATTTTGTTACGTCTTTAATTAGTCTTAGTTTTCAAAATTAAATATAGAGAAAAATACTTTAGATGTAAGCAAAAAAAGTTTTTAGAAAGTTCATCATTAGCTCCTACTTCCTTCGCAATCGTGGCATGTCTGCTTCACCTGTACAATATGTCCTCTCTAGTTATTTTTATTTTCTCTGTGGTCTCTACTTGATTGATACAAGTTTAATCTGTTAAGGTTTTTCGACTAGTCTACCCATACAAGGCAACCTCTGTAGCATTAAGTACTCTGCTAATAACGTACCGCAGTTGGTTCCTTTTCCTTTCGTTTGGCCTTGTGGTCGGACAGTGGACCGACGGGCAGTTGTTCGAACACAATATGATATAGTTAGCTAATATGTACGTACGTTTTACGAATTGGTTAAGAGTAGGCTGTAGACTATGTATAGCACTCATCAGAGCAATAAAATGTACTCCTTGTAGTAAAAAGTCCTCTTTTCTTTCCTTAAGTTTTTATTCGGATAACGGCCGCACTCAGAGTCGACTTTAATGATTACTTTGTTAAGTATAGATTTTTAAAACAAAACTGCCGCAATCAGAGACGTTCAGTAAATTAATGTTAATTGGCATTTTATGAGATGTAACTTAATTAGTTAAATGCCAATCAACAATAATTTATTACACTTGTCTGATTGCGGCAATTTTGTTTTAAAAATCTATACTTAACTAAGTAATCATTAAAGTCGACTCTGAGTGCGGCGGTAAGTGAATTTTCTCTCAAAATATAAATTTGCCGTTCTATTTTATGGTAGTTTTCGTTCGTCGACATTCATAAAAATCACATAGGCACAACACTCTTGGGACCGGACGTTGGTCTGTGAAAGAACGATTTAAACACTTAAGGTAATGGTCTTATAGTCCATTTTCCTTGGCCCAGTTGTTTCGTAGCGGAAGTGACTTAGTAAATGAGAACACTTTGAAATAGAGGTTTATAATTGCGAAATATAATTTGAACTGCTATTAGGGTTCCTTTTTTAATTAACGAAGGGAAATGTTCTGTTAATTCTTAAACGGATGTTAATTAATATAGTTGCATATTTGTATATTTTTGTGATCTTTTATGGAAAGATAAATTGTCACATTACTAGGTCGAAGCCTTTTATATAGTTTTCTATTTATTAAAATCTATAGGTTCTACTATCTGTTTCACGCGGTTTCGCTCGCATTAACGTCGGTATTGCCGCGAGAATTCTGGGATAAAAAAGTAGGTACTCTATGTCCTTGAAAGCGTAACAAACATAAAAAATGGCAAGCTAACATTCGCCTTTATTTAAGTACCTACCAAAGTACCGACATTAAAATAGTATGATTTGTCAAAATTCCATGTCAACCCAACGAGTACATAAAACTATTAAAACTTTAACACGACTTTAGTAGTTTTAATGACGCTAGGTCCTGACCAGTTCATCTGTTTTTTTTTTTATATTTACATATCCCCATAGTCCTATTTGTGCGGGGTGACATTTCACCCATTTTAAATTAAAACAGCCTGAAGCGATGCCCTTATTTCACGAATGCACACCAGCACAAACATAAGCTGATGGCACACTGTCCAACAAACAGCGTTCGCACAGAAAATTATCTTTTGTTATTTCTATGAATAGAACAAGCTGTTCCCCCCGGTTTCACCCGTATTGATTGCGGAATTCCCCCGAAAATTGGGATGTGGACTACTTTTGAAAATCAAAATTCTAATTAGTCCGTCAGTTAGAAAATAAAAAAACAATAGACACGTATTTTTTGCTTTTTCAAATAATTTAAAATATACAGAGATAAAGCGCATTAAAGTTTAGCGTGAGGGGGTCGTGACGTCACTAACCGATTAAAACCGCCATACAAACTGTCCGAATAGTGACGTCACGCGAAATTTCAACTCAATATATCACCGTTATTTTTTGTTTACGTAAAAAAAGAAAAAATACGTGTCCAATATTTTTTAATGATCTACAAGACGGACTAAAAAATAAAAATTAGTCCACATGCCCATTCCGAGGTACAAAATACCCTATGTACTTTTGTGTACATATGCAAAATGTGGTGATGTGTTGTAATTTACGAAGTTCCTGGGGAATTCTGGGATGAAAAGCACCTCCTTTTCCGTACCCTCGACAACGTGTATAGATAATTTCATGATGATCGTTGCGTGAAAGCTTAACAAACAAATAAACAAACTCACTTTCGCATTTATAATAGGGAAAATAAGGATTGTTCGCTCTGTTGGTGAATTAAGATTAGCCAACATCCGAGGGTAGATTAAGATTACGATGTTTTTATGGAAATTTTTCCGAGCTAATAAAGAAGGTAAAAACCCCACTGTTCCGGTTCCCATTGCGGACTGAAAAGGAGGCGTTATTTATTTTATTGCTACTCATTTTGTGGGATTCCGACTTCAAAAAAGAAAGGTTATTATTATTCAAATACGTTTGCTATGATTTGTTTACTGGAATAATCCATATATACTTACCTACTTCTAGGAAAGTTTTGATATTATTTATCACTACATAGGTAGTATAAAACAATATCGCTTTCTCTGTCCCTATATCCCTATGTATGCATAAATCTTTAAATGTACGCAACGGATTTTGATGCGGTTTTCACCAATAGATAGAGTGATTCATGAGGAAGGTTTAAAACTATATTTTATCCTGGAATTCTCGCGGGAAATCCGAAATTACCGCGGGTGAAACCGCACGGGTCAGCTAGTAAAATAATAAGGTACTATTCTTATGTGGATTAGCCTCGTGGTTTCACCCATATTAACTTCTAAATTCCCACGAGAACTCCGGGATAAAAAGTACCCTATGTACTTTTTTGTAGTGCCCCTGACAACGTGTATGCAAAATTTCACTCGGAGTGGTTGAATAGTTAATTCTTGAAAGCATCACAAACAAACAACCACAATTCGGATTTATAATATCACCATTTAGGGTTAAATCCTACTAACATTATAAATGTGAAACTTGTACTAATATTATAAATGTGTAAGGCTGAACGGATTTAGATGAAATTTGGCATGCACGTTGTCAGGGGTCCAGAGGACATATGGCACTTCAAATCCCGAAATTCCCGCGGAGGCACAGCATGGGGCACAACTAGTATTATATAAACATCTAATGTCGTGCGTTAGTTTTGCAAAAACTCAAAAAACGACCTCGGGTCGACAAATTTGAATAATTTTTGTTCGGAATGTTTTTAGGGCAACTTAAAGCAAAACTACAAGGTTACATGGTATTAATGTTAGAATATTATTCTTCTAATAACTCGCATTGCATAGTGTGTGAGGAGCTTTACGAATGGTCTGTTTTCCGCGTAGGCCTGCGAAGGCCTTGGTAAGTTTGCTTAATGAGTGTAGTGAACTGTTGATTAATTATTTATTATAGTGGATAGTGAGAGGTCCGGTTTTTTGGTACATATAATACCATATAGCACATCTCGATGAGTCTTATAGAAAAAGTATGCAACGCAAACAACGTGATCAGATAAACTAGTTATGCGCGAATAGTATTCAAGAATTTATCATTTACTAGTTATGCATCGCGGTTTCACACGCGCTAATTTGAGGAAAAAAAAACTACTAAAATATATTATCCTTTAAGTCGAAAATGACCGCTTTCCTAAATTCCACAACGGAAGCTCTCAAAAGGAATATTTTTTCATGTTTCCGCAACATTTTTCATTGCTGCTCCGCTCCTATTGGTCGTAGCGTGATGTTATGTAGCGTAAAGCTTT
Source organism: Zygaena filipendulae (assembly GCA_907165275.2). Taxonomy (NCBI): domain Eukaryota; kingdom Metazoa; phylum Arthropoda; class Insecta; order Lepidoptera; family Zygaenidae; genus Zygaena; species Zygaena filipendulae. The sequence continues at coordinate 11,291,452 of OU015659.1, read as the reverse complement.
TCTCGATAAATGTACTGTCCAACTCAAAAATAAATTTTCAATTCGAACTCGCAGTTCCGGAGATTAACGCGTTCAACCGAACAAACAAACTTCAGCTTTTTAATATTAGTATCTAAATGTGTGTAAAACCTTAATACGTATGCTAGAAAATAGAAATGAAACCTATAGAACCCAGAACACCGAAATTAACGCGGTTGAAACCACGGGGACAAATAGTAAGAAGAAGAAGAAGAAGAAGAAGAAGAAAGAAGATAATACATTTATTTCAGCACAACACACTAGGAAAAGAAACAAACATCAACAGTGCCTAATCTAAAGAGACATAGATAATATCTCTTGCATGCTCTGCCGAAAGGGTCACCAACTCAGCATTAGCTAGGTGCGGGAACACCTAGCGCTGGTTTTCAGTTGGCAGCCCGCTGTCACACACGGACGGGGGTAACAAAAGAAGAGGCAAAAAAAAAGATAATATACATATAAATACTAGTACACCAACTATACATAAAAATATAAAAGATGAATAATATAAAAAAATTAAAGTAAATAATTCTTACTAAAATAAACATTACATACAAAGTACTTAAACATTATAAATACTGTAAGATCTGTAATACACTACTTATAATACAATAATTATAATACAATACTTTTAATACAATGAAACTAAATTAAGAAATACATAGAATAATAAAATAGACAGTATTTTACAATATTACCACGGAACTAAATAATAGTACAGAAATGTAATAAATAAAAAAAGTAACGAATAAAGTTATTAATTTCGTTTCATTTTCAATTCATTTCAAAGACGAGTTTATTTTGTAAAGTATTAAAGCACGAATTCGACATATTTGGTGCATCGATCATCGCCATTAAGAGATGCTTATTGCACTTTTAAAGCACTTTTATGATCCCGTACATATATAGATATTATTTATTTATTTTTTTTGGCTTCATTTATTCATCGATCCTTTTATTTTATTTTGTTTTTTTAATACCAAATATTCGGTATAAATTTTTCTTTTTGTTAAGACTGTTGTTTTTTTTTTATTTTTTTTTTATTTACCTATGTACGACAATAATGTGTATCATCCGGTTTAGTGAACCTTTAATAAAAAAAAAGCAGTTCAATAATTTCGTTTTGTTTGTAGAATGCAATGTATTTACAACGTTATACTATAATTCCCGCTCATTTAACTTTTTCTCAGTTATAGATTTTCGCTTAATTACCTACTCAGCGTTGCCTTAATTACCGGGCGGAAGTTTCAGAGAGAAAACAACAAACGATCGTATCGTGGTATACTTATTTTAAAATTTTCCGAACGATTTCGTTCGTTCAATAATACATGAGCTGGGTAAAAGTTTGTGAGCTATTTCTCATTAGATTGGTTAAATTGTAATAAATTGCTGTGTAAAAATTTTAATGGTAGGTAAAACCTAATTATGTGTGAAATCAATTTAGTCTTTAGTGTCTAATTAGTAGCCAAAATGCAATAACACAAAATTAATTATTATATTTACCGTTATTAAAATACCTATATTTTCCCATATTATCTCCTATTTTTTCCAATAATATATAATATAATAATAATAATAATCCACTTCACAACACACAGATCTACTTGATCCCACACTAAGCTATGAGCTTGTGTCGTGGATACCAAGCAAACGTAGTATATACTACACACATTATTACATATATATTATACTATAGATATATATATATACATATCCAGACTGGAAAATGGAACCCTGCGTTCATCACAAAAAGTCCACCCCCACCGGGAATCGAACCCGGAACCTCTTGATTAGCGGGCAGGCATGGTGACCATTGCGCCAATCGGGTTGTCAATGCAGTAATATCATGACTATGACGGTATAGGTATCATCAGTTCATGATTTCCATGGTAGATACAGATAAGTTCATTCGTCGTTGGCAGCACACTTTTTTATGTTATACGTATGTGAATGTTGTTAGTGTGTTAAAAATTCACAAGTGTGTCAGTACATAAGTATACTTTTAAAGGAAAGTATACGTACCTACCTAATTTATTTTTATTTTGTGTACATTTATTGCTTCTTTCTCTCGTGCATGCTGTGGCGAGCTATGATTGAGGCAGCGCCATAAATTTTTTTATTATAATATCCTATATTGTATCACTACCAATGTTACGGTGTATGCTTTGTTCGTCGTTCTTTTGAATAAATAAATAAATAAATATAAAAATAATATAGATAATATTTAAAAAATGAAAAATTATTGAAATGGGCAAAATAATTTATGCGATGTTCTCTATCTACAATTCTACATCTTAATAGAGATTTAAAATAGCTACCGGAAAAAAATTCAACACAACTATACCCCATGACTTTTCGAGAATGTTTTTTTTTCTGGTAATTCATAGATTTTTTTAACAAATCTGTAAAGTTTTTTTCATTACTCATACTCGGAAAGTAGGTCTGAAGTTGCCTGAGAAGCGGGTTAAAAGTAACACTTTTCAGCCCTAGGGAGAATCGCTTTCAACTGACAGCTGGATACTGCAGAAACTCAAGTTTTTTTTTTATGTCATAGAGGGCATACTTACTGGCCAGTAGCACACCTAATGGTTGATTTATGTAAAATAAAATTCACTCATTTTTTTCTTTAGCTAATTCCTATTATTATTTTGACTTTCCTTGCATTCGTAATGAAAAGCACAGTGTTAGCCTCGGGAGAAAGACTTACTTCACTTTCACCCCTAGGATAACAATGTACTATTGTTCGTTTGTCTAATAAAATGAACTTTTTGTTGCAGTTACCACCAAGATTACTGCGGTGGGTGGTCACAATCGCGCTATTAGTTGCTGTCATTGCTCCGACATCTGGTTCCACGAGTAAGTTTTACATGCTTATTTTTTTACATACTAACGTACTAACACTCTCCCTTTGAAGAATATTCTTGCTCTCTATTTGTTTTTCTTCTCTTTCTCTTCTTTTAAGAGAGTCACTCCATGCTAAGTCAAGGTGTAATCGAGGCGTCATTGAGGCGGTCGGCGTCGGTGTCGCGGTGCCATCTTGAGATTAAAATCGAGGTGCGAGCGATTATTCTTAGTTTTTTTCATTTATGTCGTTATAATCCTAACTAGGTAACCCTTGCTGTTATAAATGCGAATGTGAGTTTGTTTGTTTGTTATGCTTTCACGCCCGGTTAGACCGATCGTCATGAAATCTTGCATATACATTTTCAGGGATAGAGAAAAGGACATAATTCTGTAATTCCTATGGGGAACTGCTGGTAATTAGTAAACTTTTTATCAATCCAGGCTTCCCTCATTGTTGTGACAAAGCCCTTTAATACTATAATAATAATATAATAATGTCAGATGAGACACGAAATAAACCTACTTGGTTTTTGTGTCTAGACTGTATAAAAGACTATTATATGTACCTACTTTTCTTTTGAATATACAAAATAAATAAAAAAAATACTTTTCATTGTGGCTGGGTACAAAGTGTCGATTTTTTATGTAATATCTAATACCTACTAGTAATTCTTAGCTGAATAAAGTAACTGTTAGTATTTCTTTTAAATTTTAACACACATTATGAAAATTATCCAAAAGTCGAACACCAATCAGCAGCAGCAGCAGCTCAGCAGGTCAATTATGTAACTTGTTGTTAACATATTTTAGTTTCAATCAGAAAAATAGCGATTTTGTGATTAATTACCTAATCTTGTTTAGACAGCTTTAACTTTTGATATGTTTATTTTGGTTGATTGCTAGATATTGTAGGTGACAAAACGTGCATATTGTAATCGCAAAACATGTTTTTGATTGCAACCGAAAAATGATAGAAATAAAAGCTAACATAATAGCCCCTCTGCTCTCCTGTTTCTTTCAATTCGATGTTTTCTAATAAAATTAGATCCAGCCCGACTCAGTCCTGTCGTGTCGTCGGAATTTAATTATAAACTACGAATCAATTTAGCTTCTCGTCCTTCAACTCAATCTCACTTCGTTATCATCTAGATTGTTTAATAAACTGCAATTTGACATCTATTTTGAAGGATATACTTACCTAACATTTTTTTATAAAATAATTTCAAGCTGTAAAAGCGAAGCGAAACTCATTTTAAGAAATAAAAAAGACGTTAGGTTATTTTACAAGAAAGTTTTTCTATTTAATTAGTTGATTGTTCATATACAAAATATTATATTAAGAAACAAGTAAAGGCCAATGAAATAATGTCACGAAAATCCCTAAGAGGTCCCAACGGTGATCTTACATCGTGACTTGTTTTTATATTACGATATCTGCCCCCTTAGCCAAGTTGACAATCAACAATCGTTGTTGCTATAGAAACTAAGCTTATCGTCATACTCATTTCAAGTGTCACAAAAATTCGTCCAGTCGAAAGTGAAATTTTTCGTGACCTCGTAACGTAACGATACGTTCCTTAGTTTTCTATTAAGATAACGATTAATTATTATTAGATTGTCAACTTAACTGAGGGGTTGCTGTCACTTCTCTAGCATTAGTAACTTTTGCGTCGTCTTTTACGAACGTCTAATTAAACCGTGCTCTATATTTGTCTACTAGCTGTGCCCCGCGGTTTCGCCCGCGTGAGTTTCGGGATTCCCACAGGAACTCCAATGAAGTCTAATTTACTCCTTATAAAAACAGCTAATTAGTAGTAAAAGTCCCGTCAATATCGGTCCAACAGTTTCGGAAATTCACCCGCGTGAGTTTCGGAATTCCCGCAGGAACTCCAAACTTCTTTTATATTAACCTTGTCCTGACAATAACGAACACAAAAAAAAACAATTATCCAATTTGGTGCAGTCGTTTGAAAATTATGCACTTAGCAACACATTTGGCGATTCATTTTTATTATATAGAAGATGGACGCTCAAAAAGTACACAAACAAATTCTCGCAATAAACATCGGTCCCCACGCTCTTGTAGATTTATTGCTGATAATTCGACAATTTATGCGACATAAAAACATTGGTAATACGTCACGTCCACGTCACGGCTAAGTGAGAATAGGGTGGATGCTACCAAAACTTTTTGAATAGTATCTACTTACTAGGTATGTACCTCTTATTTTTCATCGTTACATATTGCCCACCTATATGTATATTAAAACAAAGTCACTAACGGCCGCACTCAGAGTCGACTTTAATGATTACTTAGTTAAGTATAGATTTTTAAAACAAAACTGCCGCAATCAGAGACGTTCAGTGAATTAATGTTAATTGGCATTTAATGAGATGTAACTTAATTAGTTAAATGCCAATTAACATTAATTTATTAAACTTGTCTAATTGCGGCAGTTTTGTTTTAAAAATTTATACTTAACTAAGTAATCATTAAACTCGACTCTGAGTGCAGCGGTAAGATTCCGAGGTATAAGCTAATTAACCAATAAGCACGCACCTATGACGCCGTGACGGAAAATTATTATTATTATAATCCTAGCCCCCCATGCGTACCCTCCGATACAGAACTTCCTTCTAAAAATGCTTCGATTAAGCTACTTAACATACACAACTCTACACATCAGTAAGTACCTAAGGTTAGACAAATACTAGGGAACTCCATTAACTACGATTTTCATACACCTCCATGGGTGTCCTGGCATTTTATTTGCCTACCTATTTCCAAGAGGTACAAGTGTTTGTAACTGTGCTGTCATATCCATACTATTTTTCGTACTAGATTTATGCATTTCATAAAGGGACTAGCTACTCGTGTCGTAATTTACTTTTATACTCGTCACAGGTCACACCAAATGTTATATAAAAAACACTTTTTACAGAGGAAAAAACTGCTTAGGTAATTAACAGCATAAACCAAACTGTAATATATAGCAGACCGCAAATAATTTGTACATCCTACCTAATATTATAAATGTGAATGTCACTTTGTTCGTTACACTTTTACGCCGTAACAGCTGCTCAACCGACCATCGTGAAATTTCGTATTCACATAATCAGGGTTACAGAAAAGGACATAAGGTACTTTTTATCTGAGTGTTCGCACGGGATTTCTGAAATTAACGCGAATGAAACCAAGGGAAAAGCTAATATTTTTACTGAATGAAGCAATTAACAGCAATAACCAAACTATGTAATAAATCGCAGACCGCAACTAATTAGCACATAATTAATAATATGTAAGCTTATATCTACCTATGAGACTGAAGACCGCAAACCCGCAGTCTTGCTAGAGACCCGGAGTGTGGTCATTAGCCACAAATTAAATGGTCCAGATAGGTATACAAGGACAAGATAGGTATCCTACGTTATGAACTCATTAAATTCCAACCGCAAATCGAGATATTTTGTCTTATTTTGATGAAACAGTTGCTTTATGGGGAGTAAAGTCGTTATAACAGCAGTTACTACAGCTATTATAAGAACTATTTGCGCTGGGATAAAAAGTATTCGATGTGTCATAAATATGGATTTAGGAAATATTTCTTTTTAATCCATCCATCGGTGTAAAAGCAGTACTTAAATATTAGTTATCACTTCTTAGAGTAGGTAAGCTTCTTCATATTGTAGGTACTCTTAGTCAAGAATAGTATTATATTATCTGTGGTCGAATCACTAGCTGTGCCCACAGTTTCACCCTTTTTTAGGATTTCCATCAAGAACATCTGATTTTATTTACTAAAAACCTTATCCTGATATTTACGAGTACAGAAAGAGAAATCAAATCGATTGACCAATTTTCGAATTTTTGCGGGAATAAAGCAAGTCAATTGAGTTTTTATTTGAATAGAATTAATTTGTTCTTTATAGAAAAACAAATAATTAAAAACATTTATGAGCAAACCGTTGAAAATCATTCCTATAATGCTCTTTTGTATTATCGGATCGCTGTACAAAAGGGACGATGGTCATTTCCGAATCACTGAATCGGAAGTTCACAATTTTACACAAATTCTGATAGATATTATTGAAGTTAACAGAGTGGAAAAGAATTTAAATTATTTTTGTATACGATATAAAATTAAAACTTTATCTATTACACGCGTTAATTTCGTAGGTCCCGCGGGAATTCCAGGTTAAAAGTAACTTATGTCCTTATTTGTACCCCTGACAACGTGTATGTAAAATTTTATGATGATCGGTTGAGCAGCTGTTAATAATGCGTGAAAGATAACAGACATACAGAGAGGGGCGTTCTGTAATAATGTCCAAGTACCTATTATATTATTATTATAAGGACGCAGATAAGCAATAACATGTTAACCCACAAAATTAAGTTATTGATTTATAACGATTTATTGAGAGTTAGGTAACGTTATTTAATTATGTGTTTACCTTATTACATTGCTTAAATATGTAACTAAATATTGAACATAAAAAATGTTGATACAAAATGGCGCTCCTACTTTTAAAACACTATTTACTCAAAATTTCTCCAGTGTGGGTTAACACACTATTGCTTATTTATGGCCATAAGTAGGTATTATTAGATGTAGATATGATTTAAATATCAATGTCAAGTTGTGAATTAATTACTTTTTACTGCATTACACTATGATTAACATTAAAAATAAGTAACTAAATATACTTACAACAAGTGATGCTAAATTATGAGAAATATCGTAATTTTGGAGGTTAAATATACAATTGCCAATCAAATTTAACTGCACCAAAATCAAATGCAGCTCAGTTCGGAGCAGACGTTGCGAAAGCGGCCCTAAAATTTAAACATCAAAGTTACTTTTGCAGCGCACAGCAAATGCTATATGTTGCAGCATTATTGTCCTGGGAACGCTCGAAACAGCCGTTTGTGGGGAGTTTTATGACTCGGAACAGATTGGAAAATAGTAGATTTGCATTCACGTATAGAATGAGACCTGGGCAGGTCGCAGGTACTGTGAACTTGGCTGAACTTATGCACTTTCCATTGGGAAAAAGTGCCAACACTAAGAACTGATGGTGCTATTATTTTCCTCAGAGCAGAATATGTATATGAATATTTAAAAACTACACGTCGCACCACACTCGTTTCACCTAAATTCACCATCAGCAGTACATTCGTTGCACCTACGGAGTTGAAAACAAGAGCTCAAATAATAATTTTCATGATTAAAACTCAAAAACTAATTGTAATTCCATACAAATATTCAATCCTTTCTTTAAGCTTTTAACAAGTTAAATTTTCAAAATAATTTTCTTGGTGCTTGCCTAGTTAATGAAATAAAGCTAGGCCCAGTGATTCGTGCTGTATGTAGACTTTAGACCGTCATCAGTGATGGACTCTTATTTATGATATATTTACATGTCATTCTAAACATCTATATATGTATTATGAATAATTAGTAGATTTTTTATATTTCCATTTTATTATGTACCAGCTTACCCCAGATTGGACTGGTGCAATCCGATGTATTAACACGAAATACATTATTTTTTTTAATTCTATATATACGCAGAAATTTAAGTCTATTAGAAAAAAAAAGATATAATAATAAATAAAATTAAAAACAAGATTTCAGAAAAAAAACCAAAGAAAATATTATTTAAAAAAGGACAAAAAATGTTTTGATAAACGCTGAGTTATGAATGTTCAAACTTATTGCAATGTTTTTCATTAAAATTATTGATGAAGGTAATTAATATTATAGTAACAATATTATTTTCATCTACGAGTAATGGGTGATGCATTAAAACTATCGAGATATTGTAAGTAGGTAGGTATATGCTCAAAGTCAGACTGCTATCGCTAAGAGTTTATGGAACAACATCGAAAAATGGAACGCAACAAAATTTCCTTTGACCGAACAAGATGGGAGTGTCATCGTAAATATGAATTACGACTCGCTTAGTTGGTTCGAACGTTTCTTATTATGAGTGAAGAGTCATAAAAATTGGAGAAAAGGCGTTAAAGTTCACAAACGAAGGCCGTTGCAAGAAGATATTGGGACCTGTAGGTGAAGCGAACAATACTCGATAAAGAGAAATTGCATAAACTCATTAATATTTATATTAAAATATATTGACGTAGACAAGACAAAGTCTTAAAACTCTATGGAAAAATTAATCTGCATTGTGTTTTTTACTCTGCAATAATATTATTTGACCGTGTTCGCTTGAGTCGAGATCTATTCCAAGCTTTGCAGCGGCGTATCTTTGTTGTATTAGGTAGAGGTAGTCCGTGATAGGTATTCACTGTCAGCCAACATTTCGTTGGCTTATATACGCACCGCAATTTTAACAACCAGTGAAAATTTGGACGCAGATAAGCAATAACCGCAGATAAGTTAACCCACAAACTTAAGTTATTGATTCAGAACGATTTATTGAGAGTTAGAGAACGTTTTTTAATTATGTGTTTACCTTATTACATTGCTTAAATATTTAACTAAATATCTAACATAAAAAATGTTGACACAAAATGGCGCTATACTTTTAAAACACGATTTACTCAAAATTTCTCCAGTGTGGGTTAACACACTATTGCTTATTTATATCCATTTATCTATGTGATCAACTATGTCAACGAAAAAACATCTGCTATTTTATACTTGTAGGTAAATTTGATCTATGTTGCTTAGTAGCGAGTTAGTTTATAAAATACTTGTGGTGTTATGGTATTTTATGCTAACAATGACTACACGTATACATTTAAAAAGAAAAGAAAGATTGAGTGTCAAAAATACAATTCGCCAATCCAATTAATTCATTGCAATGTTGCACGTTCCAGATCGTTAAGAGTGTTTGCAAAAAGTATTTTTCAGCTTGCAAATTTTACAGTCCGTTATGTTCACGACGCTTAAATCGATTTAATGCTTATCAAGCAATACTGTTTGTTTCACTAATTGCATTATCATTAATACTTGCAATTGTTTCAAGTTAACTACTGTTGGCATAAGCTATTGTTGAAAATTTCATCAGTATCATTACATTAGTTACATTAACACACATCAATGGGCATGCATAGCAAAATTTTAATTTCTAGTCCGTCCTATAGATCGAGAAAAATAATTTGGACACATATTATGCATTTTTTTACGCAATAAAAAAATAACGGCGATACATCGAGTTGAAATACTGTGTGACGTCATACCTAGGTACGCTTTATACCTACTTAGTTTACACTCCTAAACTTGAATGCGTTTTATTTAAGTAGGTAATTTTCAATAGCGAGAAAAACCAAAAACTACATATTGTCTATTATAATTTTTCACTGTCGATATGACGGACCTAATAGAATTTTCGATTTTTATACGTTGTCATGCCCATTAGAGCAAGTGCAAGAAGAGTTAGATATAGCTCAGAGTAATAAATATACTGCTATAGGTAGGCTTTACCTCTTTAAATAAAAAAAACCTAAGGATACAGAGTAGTTAGCGATAGTTCTATTAACAGTATTGCGTAGATCCCTACTAATATTATAAATGCGAAAGTAACTCTGTCTGTCTGTGTGTCTGTCTGTCTGTTACGCTTTCACGCCTTAACGGCTCAACCGATCTTCATGAAATTTTGCATACACATTGTCAGGGGTGCAGAGATGGACATAGGGTACTTTTATCCCAAAACTCCCTCGGGAACTCTCAACATGTCGCGGGTGAAACCGCGAGGAACAGCTAGTATTACATAAATGTACAGTTGTTTATGCTTCTAGTTTAAATATGATAATGTCAGAGCTAGTACATGTACAGAACCATTAAAACCGCTCTTGACACGACCACCCGCGTCATTTGGGTCCTAAAACCTTCTTTGTTAACCGATCCGAGCATTAAAAAAGAAACCAGTTCAGGGATGAGTCAGGACTTAAAACACCACCAGAAACTTAAACGGTTCTCTTTCTTCCGCAGCCGTTCGCAGAAGACTCCGCAAACCCTCGACGGTGTCGAAGTCAGTTTCAACGAGCGTGTCGTCGTCGTCGTCGGACCAGGCGGTGTCGGCCAGCGTCAACAGGCCAAGAGTACGTGGCCGGCCCAGCATAGCCAGCCGCAAGTCCTCGAACGCAATCGACAACTCTGTTGCCACGGACGACCACAAAGATAAAGATGGATATAAGGTACGCCACCGTCTGTTCTTTTATCTTCTTCTTCTTCTTTAAAAACAAAATTGAATGTTTACATGTCTGTCCTCTATGCGCTTCTAAACCATTGGTCCGATTGTGATGAAACTTTGGCGGGTTGTTCTGCCTGCGTCCGCAAAGGTTCCTGATATAAGGATATCCTGTGGGAATTCCGAAACTCACGCGGCTGAATCTCCGAAACGGTTGGACCAATATTGACGGTACTTTCACTGCTAATTAGCTGGTGTTATAAGGAGTAATTTAGGCTACTTTGGAGTTGCTGCGGGAATTTCGAAACTCACGCAGGTAAAACCGCGGGGCACAGCTATCTTCAATAATAGTCAATTATTTATAAGTTTTTATCAAAAAATAGAATCCTGATTCCTCTGGAATAAATCTCATCCATTCCATTCAAATTCCATCTGGAATAAATAGAGTGACTCTATTTATTGGTGAAAACCACATGAAAATCTGTTCAGTAGTTTTTGAGTTTATCGCAAACAGACAGACAGACAGACGCGGCGACTTTGACTTTGTTTTATAATATTTAAGGATATATATTATGTAAGGATATACCAACAAATTCAATTGATTCAGATCGGTGTAAACGAATTTTGTTACACAAAAAATTGTCGTAACAAAATTCCTAGTGGTCAATTTCATATTGACAGTCCCTTTAACTAGATCTGAATTTTCTGAGAATCTTATGGATTTAATTAATATCTAGATTCATTTAATAAGAACTAGTAAGAAAAACGCTCGCTTTAATCCTGATCTCAATAGTGGGTGCGAAGCGGATATGAAATAAGCTTTCACATTGAAGTTGCTAGCCTTCAATGCGTCCGTCTATGTGAAGTACCTATGGCATTTCAATAAAAGATTACAACTCTGGATTTAAAAAAAAAAATGGTTCATAATGCTAGAAATCGTCAGGCCAATCATATAACTTTTTTGATATCATATTTCAGTTTCAATCAGAAAAATAGCGATTTTGTGATAAATTAATCATGTTTAGACAGCTTTAACTTTTGAAGTATTAAGGTATGTTTATTTTGGTTGATTGCTAGCTATTGCTAGATATTGCAGGTGTCAAAACGTGCATATTTTAACCGCGACACCGCCTTGTTTTTGATTGCAACCGAAAAACGATAGAAACAAAAGTTACATAATACTACCCCCTACTTTTAACTCTCATTCATATTGTTCACCCATGGTAATTTCGGAGTTCCCGCGGGAATTCCGGGATAAAGAGTAAGTACCCTATGCCCTTCTCACGTTGTATCCCCAACAACGTGCAAATTTTGCAACGTGCCAAAATTTCATGATGATCGGTTGAGTCGTTCGAAATCGTAACCAACAAACAAACTTACTTTCGCATTTATAATATTAACTAGCTGTGCCCCGCGGTTTCACCCGTGGTAATTTCGGAGTTCCTGCGGGAATTCCGGCATAAAAAGTACCCTATGTCCTTCTCTGTACCCCTGAAAACGTGCGTGCCAAATTTCATCCAAACCCGTTCAGCCGTTTTTGCGTGATTAACTAACTAACATTCAAACATCCACACTTTCACATTTACCATATTAGTAGGATAAGGATTAAGTATAATAATTTCTACAGATTCGTAAGTGATTCACTAATAAAATAAAATCAGGTTTGACATTTCTAAATTATCATATTATTTATATACATGAAATTTGAAAATTTGAAATATATTTATTTATACATGAAATTTGTTAATTAATTTTTAGTTTCCTAATTTACTCGTTGTTGACTCACTTCTGAGTCATAGTAGGCACTCGTTTTCCCATATTGCATTACTGTTTCCGTATACTGCCTTTGTGCAAGCGCATTACTTAGTATTTATTATAGTCAAACTGGTATTTTATAGTGCTTAAAAGCGATCACTTGGATATTTTAATTTACACTACGGATGTTTACAGTCTCTTGGATAAAAATTCAATCGACAGGCAGTTGAAATAATCGAATTTGCATTTTGTACCTTGCCTTAAAAGATTTTTTGTTTTTTCATGCTTACGTCTTCTTCTAAACTAATATTAAAAAAGAGGTAAAGTTCTCTCTTTATGTTTGTAAATTTGGATTTAGGGTAATCTCTGAAACTATCGGACTAATTCTGATAATTCTTTCATTGATAGAAAGTTACATTATTCCTGAATGACATAGGTTTACTTTATTACAAAAAGATGGAACCGCAGACGTTACATAATATAGGTAGGTAAGTACTTAAAAAAAATAAAAATTACCATTTTCACAATGTAAAATTATAACTATAAATAAATAGCTGGAACCTCCTTTTAGGTATAAGTATAAGGCTGTGCCAGGAGACTCCGCTCCTCATAACTACTTCTAATTCAACAGAATACACATTCCGAAAGAATATAATAAATATTTGGTTTATAGCTATGAGTAATTCAGGCATTGGAGTAGGGGATAGCGTACCTTCAGTCTGGTATAAAGAGTTTCTGTGCAAATTTCGAAATCGACGATGACCAGCCAGCCGTGTTCTATGAACCTGAACTAAAGTGAAGAAAATGAAGAAAATAAGGCTTCTTGCCTGAAGGCTTCTTCAGTTTCCTAAATTTATGTTATAATCTAATGTTGTTATTAGTCATATTGATGTATAAAATCAAATTTTTCCACCACAGATCGTCTGCTACTACACCAACTGGTCCCAATACAGGGTCAAAGTCGGCAAGTTTGTCCCGGAGGACATCCAACCCGACCTTTGCACCCATCTCATCTTCGCTTTCGGGTGGCTCAAGAAGGGCAAGCTCAGCTCCTTCGAATCCAACGATGAGACGAAAGACGGCAAGACCGGATTGTACGACAGAATCAACGCGTTGAAGAAAGCCAATCCCAAATTGAAGACATTACTGGCAATCGGTGAGTTATAAAATAGGTTAGAATATGAATAATATGCACCATATTCGAGTGTTTTTAATCGGAAGAGACTTTAATCGAGAACAAGGCGTGTGGCTATTCGTGTTTACTTAGAAGTGCAGTATAAAGTGTCATAGTAATACATATTATATACTTTGAATTTTGTGATACTAAATGTCAGGTCTTTGAACGAAATTTAGTGCTAGGTAGTGGATAAATGTATTCAAAATATGTTCTCTCATCTTATTAATAGCGGTTTTTCTAGTAAATTGAAAAACATTATTTCTGTCAGAATCTATATAGGTACCTAATAAAAATGAATCGCCAAATGTGTTGCTAAGCGCTTAACTTCCAAACGACTGCACCAAAATGGATAAATGTTTTTTTTTTGTGTTAGTTATTGTCAGGACAAGGTTTACATAAAAGAAGTTTGGAGTTCCTGCGGGAATTCCGCAACTCACGCGGGTGAATCTCTGAAACGGTCGGACCGATATTGACGGGACTTTCACCGCTAATTAGCTGATGTTATAAGGAATACATTAGGCTACTTTGGAGTTCCTGCGAGAATTCCGCAACTCACGCGTGTGAAACCGCGGGGCACAGCTTGCTACTAATACATAAATAATAGATGGTCAACGGTTAACTTGATCGTTTGATTGATAGAAAGTGTGTTTACTATACGCAACAGTTTAGTTAGCTAAAAACGGCTTATGTCAACGCAGTTATAATTGAGGAACAGAATTGTTCCCATAGATTCTAGCGCGACAATTTCCTTACGTTGCGCAACCAAATTCTAAAGTAGTGCAGACCGCAGGGTGTTTTTTTATCGACATAACCTCTGATAAGAGGTGAAAATAGAGTCGACAATCACTTTGTGCCGTGAGAAACGAGCCGCGGTGGGTTCGCACACGTATTAGTGTTGGGCTAAATACATAATTATAAAGTTGTCGATAACATCTTTTTCTTGGTATTTTTATTAAGAACTGGTAATTTGTTCCCCATGATTTCACCGGTACGAACTGATATTTGGGGTTCTCTCGAGAAGTTTTTGTATCGATATTAAAAGTATAGTATCAGTCTCAAATACTTAACGGTGATAACAGTTTAGAATTTAAAAAAGTTATTCCTTTATTTTGTTTTTTGAACGTTTTTTTTTAATTCCGGTTTTGGTATTGCATTAAAATAAAATAAAAAAAACATCTATGTGCATTTTTTGCCTAACTCGATATAAAAATAAAAATATTATTAATTTATAGGTATTTGTTTTGTACTTACCACTGAATATTATGTTATCATTATTCGTCAATGTCAAAAACCATAAACTTTTTTTTTAACCGCCGTATAGTTATTATATTTAGAAAGTTGTAATTAATTTTAATCTAACTTCACATAAGTATTAAGAGTCGTCAGTTTTATACGAAGCAATTATATCTGAAGTTACACGAGTTTGTTTCCGGATGTGTTTTTGTTCAATTCTCACATGGATATTGGATATAGTATTCAATATTAAAATACGTAAGGAACGGCAGTTATTACAGCATGCTACGTAATGTACAACATAGAGTTACATCACTAAAGTAATTACTCTCATACAGATACCACCAAAGCTTGTAGCTTTTCTAATGTTGAACTGCCCAGATATAAGAGTTAATATTAGACCTCTAGGTAGAAAAGTTGCTTGTTTTTTTAAGGCAGTGTTTTACTTTTGGACTAACCCTTAAATAGTTTTATTGAGGGAACAATCTTGAGAATTTTTTTTTCTACTCTTCTCTGCGAGAGTTCTGTTACGTGTCTTTAAACGAAATTCAAATTCTTTTAGGTTGGTCCAAAAGTGATAAAGAACGTACTTTCATATATGAGCAGAACTGATTATATAAATGTCAGAAATACTGGTATACCAATCATACCAGTTTTTAAAGTAAATATCGATATCGATTTTCGTCTAACAATACCTATCGACATTGCAATACACGTTACGTAACCGTCGCTAGATATAGGGCTTTGTACGTGGTCTATTACGTATCTAATAACATTGCCTGTTGCCTCGATACTCTGACATATTTGTTTCGTCCGTCTGAGGCTGAGATTATATCATAGGAAATCGAAATACATCGTGCCACATTACATCCACGTACCAACACGAAATTCTTATTAGGGGTACGGAGTTGTACCTATTGTTTTAGGGGCTCATAAAATAATGTGTAAGGTTTTTTGGTTAGTACCCTAATTTTCTTTTGAACGGTTTCTAAAGGCGTAAATCTTTCACCTATATGATAGTTTTAATACTACTACCGGGATAAAAAGTAAATATCCTATAAATAATAGATGTAATATTTATAGACACCAGCAGGAACGTGTTAACACTTTTGACAATCATTGATTCTAATCGAAAAAGTTATAAAGTACAAAGAAATTGTCGAATTGTTGCTGCTGGCTGTATCCACAATCTAACGTTCCCCTTTTTGAAGTCGGTTAAAATTAAAGTGTTAATTTTTTTCTTTTACCAGGCGGTTGGTCATTCGGAACACAGAAATTCAAGGAGATGTCTGCTACCAGATACGCTCGGCAGACGTTCATCTACTCGGCCATCCCTTACCTGAGAGACAGGAACTTCGACGGATTGGACATGGATTGGGAATATCCTAAGGGATCGGACGACAAGAAGAATTTCGTGCTCCTGCTCAAAGGTAAGTCCTCATAAACACTTTAATGGGCGTCCATTAATTGAGATTGTAACGATATTTTGACCTCATCGAGGTGGTGGTGGTGAGATGTCGTAACATTCAGCTCGACCCCCTCCTTCTAATTTCATGTGAGATTTTCAAAAAGCATATTTCAATATAAATACGTTAATCTGTGCTTAATTGCGATTGGATTTAATAAAAAAAAAATCATTTGCTCCATATTTTTTTTAATTTTGGACTAATGTTTTATATAATCACGTTAAACATTTAACCTAGTAATTTACCGCTATTTTACAGTGTTTTTTTTTTTTTATAATGAGTTTGCATGAAATTTGGTTGGACTTCCCCCCTTCCCTCCCCCCCTCGCACGTCAGCGATACGACCAAAACTGCGGCACAATAGAGCAATGAAGATAATAATTTTTTGGCACGTGAGAGCAAAAATTTCAGAAATGATTAGGTAATTATTTTTTGGCGAGTAACGGAAGTGATGCAACGTATGAATTTAGCAACGAACGCAGTATCTATATTATTTATTTTTTATTTACATCAAGTGAGTATAATTTCGTACATGCGTTCGTTTTTCTTTTAACAAGAAATTTTATAAGTAAGTATACTCTAGGATCTAGGATTTATGTAAGAAATATTTTTATAAACATCTTGCTAAGTGATATTTTATAACTCAAACATTTCGAATCACCCGAAAGATTTGAAGTGAAGTTTAAATTTGCGGCCATCCGAGCAAAACTTCGAACTTTCAAATCTACCTCCTGTCCGCTGCATAACATAAATAGATATCGTATCTCTTGTTCGCTCCTGAAGGTTTCATTTCGAAGGTAAGTACAGTCTGCTACAGTGAAAGCTGTGTTGACAAAAATAAAAAATTTAAAAAGCTTAAAGAAATTTAAGCATAATGGGCATGTTGACTAATTTTTATTTTTTAGTCCGTCTTGTAGATTATTAAAAAATATTGGACACGTATTTTTACTTTTTTTACGTAATCAAAAAATAACGGCGATATATTGAGTTGAAATTTCGCGTGACGTCACTATTCTGAATGTTTGTATGGCGGTTTTTGCGGTTAGTGACGTCACGACCCTCTCACCCTAAACTTTTATGCGCTTTATCTCTGTATATTTTAATTTATTTGAAAAAGCAAAAAAATACGTGTATATTGTTTTTTTATTATCTAATTGACGGACTAAATAGAATTTTTATTTTTTTACCCAGGAAACTAGCCTATTATGTCGACCGAGCTTCGCTCGTAGCGCCATCTGTTGTTAAAGTAGAAAAGCAGTAACGAACACTCATTTTTCATTGCTCGAAAACACGGATCTAAAAATGAAACCTAGTTAGATCGATTAACCGCCCCCGAAACCCCCTGCTTACTAAATTTCATGAAAATTGTTGGAGCCGTTTCCGAGATAAATTTTTTATTCCGAATTAATTCGTTTACCAAAAGGTAGTAAATCTACGTACCTTCTTATATTAGAAAGAAAGAAGAAAGAAAGAAAAGGCATTTATTTGGACACAGAGACAACACAATTACAATTATTTTATACAAACGTGATTTAACAAAAAAAGGTATATAGTTATATATATGACAATATTATGAGAACAAAATGGTGTTTGCGTGGTGCGTTCCCATGACCAAAACGGTCACTGCCTCAGCATGTTGCTATGAGTGCGGGCACTCCTAGCGCTGATTTTCAGTCAGGACCGGAGGTTCACAAATATAAGATTATACATACTATGTCACAGTCTACACGTACACATTCCACTGTTTTTTTTTTGTTACTTACATAATAAACGAATATTATACAAAGTGTCAGGTTAATCTAGAGATCTATTGAAGGAGGGATTCAGTAAGTATTCGATTCTCTTCCCGTCAATAATTCGATTCTCATCACGTCAATATTCGTGATAAAGTTTTAGAATAGTTCCACGATTTTTCACGAAAACTGAACGCGCAAGAAATACCTACACTTGCTGACGAATTAAGGCCAAAATTAATGTTCCTTTTCTTCGTATTGTCACCGATGCACGATGTGCCGACTGCCGGCAAACCACAAAGTAAAGATCATTAATTTTACTGTCGAACACCGACATTTTTTTTAGTTTTCAGTGTGATACCTATAATTGTTTTTTAAGTAATGGAGAGTGGAAAGGGTACTCGTTATATCACACAAAACCCAGGTGAAACCGAAGAGGGATGCTTTTAAGTACCCAAGTATGTAATTTTGTGAACTGTACCTGATCGGAATTGCAATATCGGCGGCCAATACTATCATAGTTCCGGGTCCGTTAAATATTGGCGGATACCGGACAACGGTCGCGTGAGCCAGGTGCTTTAGCGATGTAGAGCTACGAAGAGTTTTAGACGGGAATCAATTTGACAAAAAAATTATGAGTTTTCATCAATGATTGATTCTATGCAATTTGTAACTTTTTGAATACCAGGAAAGCCTTAATCTGGTCGTTTTTTTTATAGTTTTTGCTATAGGATGTGTAGTTATTTAAAAAAAAATATTTATAGTAGGACAGAAGTTGTTTTTTCCAAAGAGAACATTTTTCCTTTCATGATTACAGAGTTGGTCCCAAACACAAAATAATGAGCAAAGTGAGCCTGTAAAAATCTAAAACTGTTGATTTATTATATTCTGTAAAAAAGGTTTTACATCAATGCTTTATTCTTATATCCAGCTATGTTATATATCATCAATAGACAGTTTCTTTGATCTAATCACGTTACTAATGTAGCTATATGGCTTCGGAATCTATATCAAATTTGGATTGGTCTTCGCTACCTACTCAGTAGTTTTTATCTTGGCAATAAAAATACTTAGTGGTGCTTACAATACTGGTAAAAATAAGAGACATGCGCTCGACATCTTGATAAAAACATTTATTTTTAGTTTCGTGCCTTTATTAAATTGTTCACGTCACTTCTGCTAGCTTCGATAGTGTTGTGAAAGAGTACCTAAATATAATCTGTCGATATAACGAGTACATCTCTACATCGCGTACCTATCGATACCCGATCCCGTGCTTGGTTACACCTGTCGCCAACAAGGCTAAAATGTTGCAGTATAAAATTGTTTTATCGTTAATATTTTGATGTATCTTTTAAAATCTACATGCATACTCAATTAAGACAGAATAATTACGTCGTCTGTCTGATTAAACACCTATAGAGCAAGATTAAACGCTGCGCATATCAAGTGATTTAATATAATTATAATAATAATCAATATAATATTATCTAAAACTCTTAATAAAATTAACAAAAATTTAAGAGATTTATTTGCATTAGATTACAAATATTATCACAATAACATGCCAACCACCATAAAACACGTGCTTGTCCAAAAATCCCTAAAAACCTCCTTATTCGCATGTGAATCGTTCGTTGGATATGTAGTGTCTTAATGATGATGATGATGATAATCTAAAATTTAATAAGTTATTCCGGTTTTGTTTTTTGAAAAATAAACCGGTACCTAATCTATTATTATCTATGAATGTGAGTCATAACCTATGCTTTATTCGAGTATTGGAAACTAGTTAAAAACAGTTGGTATCAGGAATAATATTATGACTCAGTCTTTATTATGTTGTTTTCATGTAAATTTTATAAAAAACCTTCTTTAAATAGGAAATCATCGGTTAAAGTGTAACTTTCAACTACGTCTTTGAATAATCCTTTTTAAGAATTTTCAAATCGATAAGCCTTTCTAAAATAAGCATCAATAAAACCGACTACATACAAAATCTAAACTCATTCACCAAAATGTTCTGGTGCTATCTTATCTGTTTAACTAAAATCTTTTGATTTTTTTTTTCAATTAAGTATTTGACAAACAAACACATTGACACCACTTTTTTATTAGATAAGTATACCTATGTATTAACTGAACGAAGAGGCTGAGATGTGTCGTAACAAACCGTGATGGACAGACGTGACTCCCAACTCTAGGAATTATGATATTGTTAACACGATTTTGCCATTTCAATATAAGTATTGTTGTTTCGTTCCTTCAAGACACAGACCAGTTGGTGTAGTGATTAGCGAAGCCTTCTGCTACGCCTGGCGGTGCGAATTCGATTCCTGTATCAAGGTTGAACATTTGTTCCATCCCATTTCTCCAACTTAAAACATAGGGTTTGTTTCATCGCAATCGGTTCATGGAAAGTAGGTAGGTAGGTATATACGACATTTTAAAACATAAAACGTATAGTCGAGGTGACAGCTAGAGCACTTCTTCTAACACCATGCGAGCGAAGCCGCTGGTCATAGCTAGTGACTTAGTATTTTAAATAACACTCCCCGCATTTCACCCGCGTGAGTTTCGGAATTCCCGCGGGAACTCCCAATTTTCTTTAATGCAAACCTTCCCTGAACTTCCACAAATATTTCAAGATCAAAATCGGTCTAGCCATTCTCGGATTTTAGCGAGACAAACGAACAGCGATTCATTTTTATGTAGAAGAAAATTAACTTCATCAATATCTATAGTCTTCAATACGCTTTCAAAAAAAAAGCCAACGATACCTTATGCGACGGAAACAAAGCTATATTCTGGTAGTAGATTATCCGGTTTCAAAGTAATTATCACACATGGGACCGACGCTACTTGTAAATGAGCTTTGCGCTTGAGAATGGTTCTCTGGACACATAGTATGGAAGCGGACGGATGGACGGACGAATGGATGGATGATTCATCTACTACTGTTAGTACTAATAGTCCTTTTAGATAGGTAGGTACCTCCTCCTACGTTCATATCGAAATTCAATAATGGTGGTTTTTTTTTTTAAACCCACAGATACAAATATACATATTTCCAGTGACACCAAAATCTTTGGTTTGCCTGTGCACTGCGACAGTTTGAGGCAACATTTATATATATATTTATTCTATGTGCGTATGTATACCTATAAAGCTTTTTGGTATAACATGGATAGTTATAGATAAAAGGTTAAAGAGTAAATAAATAAAAAAATAAGTAATTTTTAGTTATTTTTTTAACTTTTATCTATACACTAGCTGACTCCGGTGGTTTCACTCACGTTAATTTCAGAGTTCCCGCCGGAATTCCCGGATAAAAGTACCTTATGTCACTCAGGATCACTTCCTATAAGTGAAATACTGTTCAAAATCGGTTCAGTAGATCCAGAGATTACCCCCTACAATGTCACAAACTCACAAACTCTTTGTCTTTGCTCTTTATAATATTAGTATAGACACCTATAGATACTAAACACCCAGATTCGAGAAATCTATTATTATGTTTATAACATTAATAAATACCTAATGGATACCAGGTTTTTTTAAAGGTTTTATATATTTTTTTCCATTGCGTAGTTTTAAAAATCTCTATTTTTCAATGGAATAAAAGCAACAAAAACGAGAGAAGAGCAACTGGTTTGTCAGGGTTTATTGCGTCTGTAATAAAATTCATATATTAAATTATAAATGCAAATGTGAATTTTTGTTTGTCTGTTACGCTTTCTCGCCCCAATGAAATTCTTTTATTAAATTTATTTTGTTTACGTGCTAATAATTTTTATTTTGTATGTCGTTGCAAATAAAGTTTATTTTTGTACCTATTATATTCCTTTCAGTAACTATTCATGATGATCAGTTGATCATCATGAAATTTTGCAGTGTTAGTGGTTGTTAGTGGTACAGAAAAGGATGACAGAAAAGGATGAAGCGATTATAATCACATGTTATTTTCCTGCGGAGCTAAGATGCGCAACACGATAAAATTTTATCGAGCCATTTTATCGATTCTCGTCGACATATTTTATCGTTTTGTCTACCAGTGGTAAAAAATGTTCAACCGAATCTAGTCTTAGCTCAACTTGCAACTTGCTTTGCTTGGACGCCCACAAATATTTGTCGTGTCGACAATTTTATCTTTCGTTCGATAAACATATCATATCATCCTAGCTCCGCTGGGATTTCTGCAAGGACTTCGAAATTTAAGCGGAATCAGATGAAACCAGGGAAACCTGCTTATAAAGAAATAGAATAGGTATAAATTAATACAAGATAATAAAACTGATAGCGTGTTTGATAAAATGCTAGTCTCATGCAATGTTTATTCATGACAGACTAGTATACCAGTATTGGTTGGTTTTTTACAAAAATTTCACCAAACAAATTGAACACGCTGGCTCCACTTGCTCATTGAAACAATCTGCACAAACCATGGAAGTATTATGTACTATACCTCAGAAGATGCAGACCTTAGTTATTCTTCTGAGTACTATACCTATGACTGACATAATAATAACTGACATATCATCAGTGAATTTATAACCTAAATTCAATTTAATCTTATCATCTCATCATATTGAATTTAAGTGTCATGAAAATCGGTAGATATTTGTATTCTTCTAATATACTAATACTAGCTGTTCCCTGCGGATTTTTCCGCGGGCATTTCAGGATAAACTATACCTATAAAACTTTCTCTAGAATCACTCTATCTATTGGTAAAAACAGCATGAAAGTCCGTTCAGTAGTTTATGAGTTTATTGCGAACAGACAGACAGACAGACCGGCAGACACAGTGGATGACTTTGTTTTATAATATGTAAAGATTTTAAAGAGCTAAGGAGTGTGAAAGTTTGCAAGTTTGGGTGTAGAGGGTAACCTCAGGAACTAATAAAACGATTCTAAATTTTTTTTCACTGATTGGAAGATACGGTATCCCTGTATAGAATATGATACTTTTCGCGTTCTCGGAAAAATTTAGAAATTCTTGCCTAGGAATAGCTAAAAAAACAAGTATTACAGCCACACTCAGAGTCGTTTTAATGATTACTTAATTTTAAGTAAAGGTTTTTTAGAATAATTGATGAACTTGTGATGGCAGCAATTTCGTTTTAAAACTATTTACTTAGAATTAGGTAATCATTAAAACGACTCAGAGTGTGGCCGTTAGGGTTTTTGCTAAATAAAACCACGTGGGTTAAGACTTGATGTTTTAATTTACAGAAAAAGTCCGTATCCACCCTTTATAAGCGTTAAGAAGTAGCCAAGTATGGAGTACCATTGTTTACCCCGTATACAACAGTGGAATTAGGCTTTCGAAGTCAATATTAAGGGATCTTCGAGTCGTGGTACACGCGATGTTGTTCGGAAACGGTGGGCGGTGCTGTCGTACAGAACTAGTTGACTGTAGTTCTATTGTCATCTAGCGCCGATGGAACAATATGCCAAATACTTCTTCTTCTTCTTCTTATTTAATAATGGCGTCTATAATATAATTATAATTTGCCAATGACAACGTTACTTAGTAATAAAAATTTCTTCATCTACTTCTTCAATTATAGCGAAACGCCAATGACAATGTTAGATTGTTCCCCAAGTTAAAACATGGCTCTCTTCAAAGCCAGTTTCCTGCTCGGGGTCCGAAATAGATGCTGAAAAGTGACTGAAATAACGAAGACTTCACGTGACACGCGTGTGTTCGGTACGGCTTTCACCCTTCAACAACCCAAATACTTTTTACATCCGGTAGTTTATTGAACGTAGCGTATGTCATCACCTTACCTTATGTTATCATCCTTCTGGAATCTTCTCTCTCTTCTTTTTGGTTAGTTGTAACGCGTCGTGCTGCTCCAATTAAATTGAGTTAATTAATCTCAGTGTTTTTCTAATATACCACACATCCGTTCCAATAAACACACAATATTTTAGGATTTTGAATAAATACATTCTAAGTGGATGAAATGGGAGTGAAACAGTGGGTATCAGCTAGTGTAATATTACCTAAATACTATAGCTGTCCCGCACGGTTTTACCCGCGATAATTTCGGAGATCCCGCGGGAATTCCGGATTACAATATAGCCTATTACTCAGGGATAATGTAGATTTCTAATGGTGAAAGATTTTTTGTAATCGGTCCAGTAGTTTTTGAGTTAAATCGTAACAAACACACAAACAAAATATTTAATCTTTCCTCTTTATAATATTATTACTAGCTGTCCCGCGCGCTTTCACCCGCTATAATTTCGGAGTTCCCGCGGGAATTCCGGATTACAATATAACCTATTACTCAGGGATAATGTAGCTTTCTAATGGTGGAGGAATAAAATTTCGGTCCAGTAGTTTTGTGTTAAATCGTAACAAACAAACAAACAAAAATTCGAATTTTTCCTCTTTATAATATTAGTATAGATTTGTAATAAGAGTAGAGTCTCTACCTTGAACGTACTTATTGTTTATCATAAAAAATGCTAGGGGATAAATGAGTTGGGAAAAATTTAAAAAATCGGTTGCTCTGTCCTATGGAGAAATAAGCAAATTAGAATACATAATGTAAGGAGTAGTGATGTCCTCACAGACATAATATATTCCGTGAACATCATCGAGTGGCAACATTTCCGTCACGTATCGATTTTCTTTTACTGCGTCAGTGTGGAATTTTGCTGTGCTTTTTACCGCATTAGTGTCGGGAGGGTTGCCAGTGCTGGGTCATTAATTATTATTATGGGGACAGTTCGGGTCCATTAAGTGTCAGTAATGCAAACCTCATTAGATAAGTACCTATTAATAGAATTGTACACTGGACAGGCAGTTAATAACTAGGCCATACTGAATGTTTCCTTAGTCCTAAAAAAAAAATTATGGTGACAAAAAAAAAATAAGATGATTTCGATGAAAATGTCTATAATAATAGGTTGCTCTAAGCTAAACTTTATCGTCCGTTCAGGTTTCGGAAATTAGTGTGAACAGACAAATTATTAACAGTTTTTAGTTTGTTTCTCTTTTTTATCGCCCCCTCATAATTTTTTTTTGTAAATATTAGGTACTAGCTGTTCTCCGCGGTTTCACCTGCGTTAATTTCGGAGATCCCGCGGAAATTCCGGGATAAAAAGTGCCCTATGTTCTTCTCTGTATCCCTGACAACGTGTATGCAAAATTTAATAATTATTACAAGTTGAGCCGTTAAGGCGTGAAAGCGTAACAGACAGACAGACTGACAGACAAAGTTTGCATTGTATTGATATTTGTAGGGATATAATTGTTCAATGTACAGAAAGCGGGTTTTGTTATTTTATTATAATTATTTTGGTGATTTGTAACGCAGAAAGTACCTACCTACTTCTAAGACAAACACCAGTCTCTCACAAAGACCTGTGAAAACTCACAGGTCTTGGTGGTGTACTTGCTGTTGAGATTAATAGAGATATTATTATTATTCTTGTGGCATGATTGTAACCCTATGAAAGCATATACAGGATGTCCCGTGAATCGACGTCAAGCCAGAACCAAGTCATAGGCTAAGTCATAACAGCTGGTAACAGAAAAATATAAAAAGTTTTGCTATGCCTATTTAAAAAATTACAGTCATTAAAATTCACGAAAGCAATAATTTTGAAAACTTCATTGGAAAAAACTTAAATTTTTAAGCAGCAGTTTTCAGAAACACTTCAGGATTATACAATAAAAAGAAAATTGAAAAAAGTTAAGGTTCGTAGCAACAGGAGTTAACCGTCGCAGGGTATAAACTTTTATAATTTTCATAAATGACCATTTTTTTTTAAAGGTTATTTTTTTAGTTACGACTCCTATCATCCGGTTTTGGCTTGACGTCGATTTACGGGACATCCTGTAGGTATATTTCTGAAAGTGATTCGGACAAAACTTTTTCCAATCCGCTCTCCTCATTCGAAATTTCACAGATGATCTGTGAGACTTTCTATACTGTCCGAACGGTAATCTAATTTGAATATAACTGCTGCATTGGGTATCCCGTAAACTTGCAGTATTGGCACTCGGCTATAGCGCAGCGAATAGCGTTCCACTCAGACCAGTTTAGAATCCGGTATTTCGGACTCCTCGTTGGAAGGTATGACCATTGGAATTTAGATGATATATTATAGTGGACTTTTTCCCGAAACTAAATCAATAAATTTTTAATAATTGCTTTAAACTGACAGCGTGCTGCTATAGAGTTTGTTGCGCAGCTTCTTCTCTTCAGCCATAGCACTAGGAAGCTGTGAAGGGTGGACATTTTATGGGTGCTGTCTACTGTAAACTGTAATTTTATTGACGTCAAAAAGAGCCACATTATGGGCCTAATTTGAATAAATGATTTGACTATTGACTATAAAAGCGTGCATTTTTGGACATTAAAGTTGAATACCAAATCTACACTAGTATTGTACATTATAAAGGGGTAAAGTTTGTAAGTTCAGACTCCATACAACCATTAGGAGTCAGGACCAAAAGGGAACTAAAATGGTATGGTTGGTAATTTCGTTTCAGAATAGCGAGTTCGGCCTGACATGATATTATTTATCTTCTGCGTCCAAACATAAGCCATCTGAAAATCGATTTAGAGATTTCAGAGAAAAGTGGAAATCACAATAGGTAGTAAATATGTAGTAATATATATATATCTCTGTAGATACCTACCCTTGATAACGTGTAGGTATTAGTATGCAAAATTTAATGTAGTTTCTTCCGCGTTAATTTTGGAGTTCCCGTGGGATTTCCAGGATAAAAGGTAGCCTGTGTCCTTCTCTGTACCCCTGATAACGTGTATGCAAAATTTCGTGGTGATCGGTTGAGCCGTTTAGCCGTGAAAGCGTTACAAACTCACTTTCACGTTTATAATAGTAAGGATTTCACTTGTTAATATGATGCAAAAGAATATTTCAACGTTCGCATTTTATCTGACTGCTGAAGAGTTATGTTTTCGACGAGGTTGGTAGTTGTTGGTGGCGTTTTTATTTTTGCGCGTCGTCGTGTCAGCGCGTTTTATTCATAGACTCCTTATTTCTCTTGAATAGCAATGCTGACAGTCCGCGGACCTCCTATAAGTCTCTTTAACGTTTTAAAGCAAAAGTTACCTCCAAAAAATCAAACTTTAGGGATTGAAAACGTGACGCTTTTACGAAACGGGTCAAGAAATTTGTATGAAGTTTTACCTGTACTTAATGAATATTATGAATCAAAATATGAATTTGAATCTGAAATTTAGCACGTACATGGAATAGAGAGAGCGAATTCCAAAATATACTTTTGAAAAATCGCAGTCTTAATATTTGCTGATAAATAATAATAGGCTTGTTTTAGGGGTACGAAACTCGAAATTGTATTTAGTCCGTCTTGTAGATTATTAAAAAATATTGGACACGTAATTTTTCATATTTTACATAATCAAAATATAGCGGAGATACATATCGCGTAACGTCACAACGTGCTATAATCTACGCACTACTAATCTACAAGACGGACAACATGTACTATGAATGTATTTCCAAGTTATAATTATTCATGCATATCACTGCAAAATTTGTGTTTGCAAAGTTCATAATGGGGTGGTCTATTGTTTTAGAGGAGCCGGAACCAATTTGCCTTTACAAAAGCAATAACGCGTCGTCATCCAACTAAACGCAAACTCATTGTGG
The DNA here is from genome assembly GCA_907165275.2 of Zygaena filipendulae. Taxonomy (NCBI): domain Eukaryota; kingdom Metazoa; phylum Arthropoda; class Insecta; order Lepidoptera; family Zygaenidae; genus Zygaena; species Zygaena filipendulae. Next base: position 11,263,404 of record OU015659.1, on the reverse strand, counting down.
CCCCACAGTAATGTCGAAATGGTGGAAATGTGTTTATGCTAACACAGCACGTTTTTCTTCAACTTAGGTAGGTATATATAGTTATACACCCAACTCTGCCTACCTCTTTTCACTTATCCGTTATCCCACTTATCCCTTTTACTGGCATGTTTCATGGTCTTGATTCACTATGATCTTAATGTGCCACTATAATTGTTTACGCGCGCCAGAGGCCAAAGATAAGGATCCACGTCGCCATTGAAACGGGTCGTGACTTGTGAGTAAAACTTGGTTCGTAAAGTAAAAAGTTTAATCAGTAGAGAAAAGTAAGTTTTAGTAGGTAAAATAATTATATTCATAGTCAGTGGCCTTCGCAATTTGGGGAAGTGCCTGGAACTGCAGAAGCGTCGGTCAGGAAGGGCAGACCAGGAAAAAGAAAACAGGAATAGTAGAAATTCCACAGACGGCTTCATGTTGAAGATTAGGAGTTTAAAATCCATGAAAATAAGCTGTTCGATTTTTAGCTACCTACGAGTAGGTATTGTAAAGCTGTACTTAATACAATATTATATTTATCGTTTAGTATGTATGTATAGTTACTAGTTAGGTATTTAGCTCTCTTTTAGCTTTAGGTATTAGATCAGGTCGCTGTATTTATCGTAACAAGATTAAAGAAAAGAAAGAAAAACATTAACGCCAATGCCCGAAAAATTGTTTGCATTTAGATTTTAAAAACATCCTACCACTTCCATGAGCCAAGGCATCACGTCATAAGTTTCATCCCATAAAATAAACATAGATAATGGGGCTTATGTATTCAGAATACTATTATAATGATTACATGATTACTTTTATACCTACTTTCTTTCTTTTTCATATTGTCCTTGGACCTTGTATGCATTGATTGTTAAAATAAATGAATAAATATAATTTCTGTAAATCTTTGTTTTTGTCATATAAAGCTTTTGGAATTGGCGTGTAACGTAACCTAAGTATAATTTGGTCATAGCGAATCATGGTTACGTAAAATAATGCAGGATGTTTCATAAAAAGGCATTGCTTAAGTGGAATAGCTTTTTTCTGTTGGAACATTACATAAAATACTACCTGATACTCCAAATGATTGTGAAGACTTTTGAAGAGCGACTTATATTTTGTAAAGACTTTTGTTGTTAGGTCTCTGCTGTCAGTCTTTCTTTTCAATAGACAATCGGTCAGAAAGTCAGCGAATACCTACGAACTGTGTACCTACGTTGTATTGTCTGAAACTTTTTATAAGACAATTTTGTCGGAAATGCCAGTATAAAATGTAGGTACCTTTTCTATAGTTTTCTGTACCCCTGATAACATGTATGCAAAATTTCATGTTGATCAGCTGAGTATAGTTAAAGCGTGCACAGGTAACAGACAGACAAACAGACTGACAGAGTTACTTTCCCACTTATAATATTAAGTACCCTTTTTATTTATTTATTTATTTATATTTTTACTGTTGAGTAAGGTACCTAAAGCTCGATCGTGAATCAAAATTGAATAAATAAACAATAAAATTACTCGTATGATCTCACTCTGTAAGTTCCTTCTTCCTTGACGCCATTTTAATTTAGATACTTGTAATCGATTTTTCCTATAGTAAAATAACAACATAGTAAATAAGTGTCGTCCTGGTATCGATTTAAATATCAAATTGACAGTTAATAACTAATGCACACTATAAAAAACGTATTTAAAAATAGCTTACCCAATTTTAGGCGTGGGAAACTATCGATATTATACGAATAAAATCCGAATTCGACCATTTAGCAATTAAATTGACAGATTAATAGCGCTATAACCAAGTATAGACGAAACAAAACCTCTGGAATGTATCGATTCAGTTTCAAATAGCTAGCGTAAAAGGAGTTCGTGGTATTCTATTTTGTCTATGTTACCTACAGTTTTGTCCTTGTTATAATAATTATTATTTAGAACGGCTTTGAATCTGCCTCTGCCTTTCGAAAATACCTTTGAACCACATTTAGCGCAAAAGGTCTAATCCGAATTGTTTTTTGTTGATATACCATTTTTTATGTACCTACCTAAAGGGTCTTTCAATAGGGACGGGTCGATGTTGGCAGCCTGTGGCGGCCATGTTGTTTTAACGTCGTCTTTCTAACCTATATTTTTTTATTCAGTTAGTAATGCCAAATCACCATGGCAAGTTACACGGTTGAGCAACACGTCCAAATGTTAAAAATGTATTACCAAAATGAGTGTTCGTTAGTGCAAACGTTACGTGCATTGCGCCCATTTTACGGCAGACGAGGTGGTCCTTCAAAGTCGACTCTCCAACGTTTGGTGGCCAAATTCGACTTATCACCTTTAGACTTTTTTTTGTGGGGTTTTCTTAAGTCGCAGGTCTATACCAATAAGCCACAATCGACCGATGCCCTTAAAGTCAACATAGCTCAGGCTATCGCTGAAATTCAACCCGAACTATGCGGCAGAGTTGTTGAACATTGGACAACTCGAATTCGTGCCACCGTGAGAAGCCGCGGCGGACATTTAAACGATGTGATTTTCCACACATAATGGCATATATAGCTCTTTCAAATAAAAAAAAAAATCGTTAAAATCTCACACACGGCCTTTTTTATTTCATGTCAAAATCGACCCGTCCTTATTGAAAGACCCTTTATATTAAAATCATTTCATTCACCCCTTTTAGGGTTCTAAATAAATGATAAAAACCGAACCCATAGGATCCGCCCGTTTTTCTACTATCAGTACGTCCGTCACAAGAAAGGGGAGTTATGATATAACGTACTCACCTAAGAAGAAGTATAGTGACCTGTAGGTAGGTACCACAAAAAAGGAGCTTGAAAAGCGGTACCTGTTTTTACAACAACGGTTATGCTTCGTCTTACCACCCGTCGTTAGATGGTGCTATAATCATTTCTATAATCAATCAAATAGTTTGACTGCAATGCAGATAACTTTTTTAATTTCACTTCTTGCACGAGGACACCGGCAGCGCCGGTCCTAGCCACCGACGCGCCCGTGTGCGATCTGAACCCCGGTGCCCTCCCCCATATCACGGATGTAATAAAATGCCTGCGACACCAAAAAAATAGTAGATTATGCACCGAGGGAGTAAAGCACTGTATTACGTCACCGGCGGCATATTGAACCCTGAGCGTAACGATGGACTCTAGAGTTAATCCCCGAGCGTAACGAGGGTATTTAAAATATAACTCCCGAGCGAAGCGAGGGAGTTATGTAGAGTCCTGAGTGAAGCGAGGGGTTTAAGCTGCCCGTGACGAAGACAGGCTTTATCCTCGAGGTGCATACTCTACTTTTCATATCTACTGCGAGACATAAACCCTGTGTACACGGGCAGACGGTTTATTCGAAAATAGAACTGGCCGATCACATAAAAAGAAAACAAAACGCTATGAGTTTTCCTACAAACAGTATATTTACTCTGAGCTACAAATAACGTTCCAAACTCAAATCACTTTACTCCCTTGGGAGTTTCATACAACATTACCTCCCTCTCTTGGGTTGGGATGTAATGCCTTGCTTTACGTTGAGATTGCGTGGTATGTAATTGGACATTATCGAGCAGGTGGTATGAAAAGGATTGAAACCACCAACCTTATCAGATACGTTAATTTTATTACCGTACCTCACAGGGGAGGGAGAGTTTAGGTAGTAAGGAAGACGACATCGCGACATGCAAACTGCAAAGCGCCTCGAGCGTAGGGGGGCACCGGTACGAACGCTGGTTCGTCCGATTCTCAGCCGAATTCGGTTTGTCGCTGAAGTCGGCGCCCGTGTGCACCGCACACGTATGGTTTTTAATTGTAATGTGATCATAATATGGGGAATATAAGAGCGTTTGCGCATGTCGAATACAAACCGCGGTGTGTAGAAACCGTCCGAATAGGAACAAGCGCCGATAGTTACCTACCGATGTTGCAATTCCATTCTGGTTTAGACGAAGCTAAACTAACGAACTATATAATTGCTTCGGCAGACCGCTCGCTCGAAACCAAGCTCGAAACACAATCGCACAAAATAAATGTGCACGTTTCAAACGCGAACTGCAGTATACAATTCGAAGCTGTGCGATCCTAACGGAACATCATTACGGTGATTGAAATTTAGCTCACTCCGAATTCTCTCATCTACTTACTAATGAAGAACATACATGTAATAGTCCTTAGTAACTTCTAACAAATATTCTATATGCGAATTTGAGTTGATTTGTTTGTTTGTTATACGATATCACGCCTTATCTATTGTCGATCATCATATTTTGATTATTATTTTTTTTATTATCTTTTTTAATGTAATATTTTGATTTAATGCAATTTAATTATTAAATATTACATAGACGTTATCAGTGGCACAAAACAGGACATATGGTACTTACTTTACTTAACTCGGGATTCCCGCGGGAACTATGAAACTAACGCGAGTGAAACTGCGTGGAACAGCTAGTCTTTATTATTTACGAAAATATGGTTTTAATCATATAAATAATTGTTTAAGTTTGGATATTTTACAAAACATTACAATTAATGGTTTACGTACAATTTTTTTTTTTGTTTCATCGTTTTTTACAGGACGTCCTTTATTGTCAGGGGTACAAAAAAAATATGGGGTACCTACTTTTTGTACTGAAATTTTGGCAAGAACGCTAAAATAACAAGCTATTCTTTAATAATAATTATTGGCAAAAATATGTTTTCCATCCGCGATAATTTCGGAGATCCCGTGGGAATTCCGGGATAAAAAGTACCCATGTCCTTATCAACGTGCATGCCAAATTTCATCCAAATCCGTTCAGCCGTTTTTGCGTGATTGAGTAACAAACATCCACACTTTCACATTTATAATATTAGTAGGATATTATTCCGAGATTATAAAAAGAGAGTACCTACATAATAATAATTAATAATATCTAATACTTTTATTCAATTAAAACAAATGTACAAAAGAAATACAGTTTGTGTTTTTTGTTTTTTTTGTAGCTTAATTTCGACTTTTTTTACAGAACGTCTTTTATTCGTATTCTTTATCTTCTTTTACAGAACTGAGGGAAGCGTTCGAAGCCGAGGCCCAGGAGGTGAAAAAACCGCGTCTGCTTCTCACAGCCGCCGTCCCGGTTGGTCCCGACAACATCAAGGGAGGATACGACGTGCCTGCTATCGCCAGGTAAGATAAAATAATTAAAACCATGGACCATTAAACTAGTTTAATTGGTCCATGTTAAAACGAAAATGGGGTGTTTAGACAAGAAGAAAATGAAAACGTTACGGCGCGTTACATGGGGCAGGGCGGGGGGGGTCAAAAATCTCAAAATCTCAAAAAAAGGAGAAATTTATGCTGCTTTTGTTTTAGAAAAAAAAATAGTTCCTTCGGAAGTTGCGAAACTCACGCGGGTGAAACCGCTAGTCCTACTAATATTATAAACGCGAAAGTTTGTAAGAATGTTTTAAGGATGGATGGATGGATGGATGGATGGACGGATGGATGGATGGATGGATGTTCGTTACTCTTTCACGCAAAAACCACTGGATGGATTTAAATGAACGATCCAATGATATTATAAGTATTATAATCTCTCCAGATCTCTTTCACGATAGAGAAAGTGGAGAGTGGATTTGGATGAAATTTGGCATGCACGTTGTCAGGGGTACAGAAAAGGACATGGGGTACTTTTTATCCCGGAATTCCCGCGGGAACTCTGAAATTAACGCGGGTGAAACCGCGGGGCACAACTAGTCTTCTATATGAATGACTTCTGAGCCTCTGAGGTACCTATTTGATCCGAATACCGACAGTCGACGCATACTTTAGGAGTCCATCGCGAACAAACAACGTGACGCGTAAATTATGTATATTATATTTAAATAGCCGCCTTTTGTACCTTGTCGTGCGAAAAATGTAATTAAGTAAATGTGTGTATAGGGTTAAAAATGATACAAAACAAATCACATACCTACAATAACTAAACCGACACTGGTTGTTTCGCCGCAGTAGAAAGTAACACTTTTGAGGGTCACACGTCGTTTGTTTCGATAACAATTCCACTGAATAAATCATATTGCAATCAGCACAATATGTACGCGATTACGCGTATACAACCAGTAAAGAAGGGTTTTTTTATACGTGTCATTTGTAAACTCATAATTTTTCCAACCGCCCATTGTAGTAAGGCTTGTTTTCGGGGTTTGAAAATCAAAATTCTATTTAGTGACGTACTAAATATTGTAGATTAATAAACAATATTGGACACGTATTTTTTCGTTATTTACGTAATCAAAAAATAACGGAGATACATTAAGTCGAAATGTCGCGTGACGTCACAGCGTGCAAAAAACTGTAGCCGGCGTGACGTCACGTGAACTAAAATTTTGTTGCCAGGCCCCTTATACACGGTGTATAAAACTCTGCTACAATAACACAGGTAATATACTACACAGAGATATACATGGTCCGTAGTCCGTAGATATTTGCCAGAGACCAGACAGTTGAAAAGGGTATGCTGAGGAGCCAGAAGTCAGACTGAAGTGGCCTTATCTTTCAAATGTTAAACAAATATGAATTTTGCAATTGAGTATTCTCCAGGGTAGGAAAATCAAAATTCTAATTAGTCCGTCAGTTAGAAAATAAAAAAATAATAGACAGGTATTTTTTGGTTTCTCAAATAAAAGAAAATGAACATAGATAAAGCGCATTAAATTTTAAAGTGACGTCATTTTTCAGTATAAGCCCCGTAAAAACTGCACCGGTTGTGGCGTCACGCGAAAGTTCAACTCAGTGTATCGCCGTTATTTTTTGATTACGTAAAAAAAGAAAAAATACGTGTCCAATACTAACGGCCTAAAAAAACAAATTTAGTCAAGTAGCTACTCGCAAAGTTTCTTCACTAAACACCTTCTAAATACAAACGTGCATACGTTGTTGCAAGTTGTTTTTTTTAACTATTTCATCGCGTTTACCGTTTTTTGTTTTTTAACTTTTTAATTTTTTTACTTCTTGTGCATGTTATGAAAAATCATTATCACAGTTGCGTACTCGTGAAATTCGTAATTATAATATTTTCAAAACATAATAAAACCGTTGATAGAACCGTTGACAAACCGTATTTTTATATCAATCAATAAAACTAACAATTAATATAATTAAGCAGTTGCTGTCTCAAAAATAATATAATCACTACAACGTGTTAATGAATTAATCAAAAACTAACCACACCCCATTTAAAAAAATTAACGAGAATATGATTTCAATAAAAATTACGTCGAAAAATTAATACTTTAAAGGTTATTCAACATCAGTTTGGAGGTGACCTATCTACAAAATTTTAAGCGCTACGCCCGCACCAACGTGTCAATGACCGTTTCGATTTTTTTTCTAGAGGCGGCGTACGTATTATAAATAATTTAGACATGACATGGGCTAGTAAAATGAAAAATATAACCTATATTAAATCGTGGTGCGATCGATTCGAAAGTCGATTCTGAGCAAACACTTTCTAGTTTTCCATTGATTAATTGGCACGTTGTATATTAAAGCAAGGGAAGAGCCGCCATTTATTTTTATTGTTTTCACTTCTGGCGCGTGTGTTCGCGCATATCTCCACATCCCTGTTAATTACACGCACTTATTTTTTTTACGTATAGAATTTGTAGGAGACGCTTCCTCATCTTTTTTGCTAACTGTACGTACAATAATACACTGTCGCACGATATTGCGAAATTTCTACTTATGAATATTCCTTATTTTATTGTTCAACCGACGACGCACATAGGTTTCCCATATTCAACACACAATGTCTCGAACACAAATTAACAGCTGCCGAGTTGAAACATTCTGACATGAGCTCCTGTGATTTGAGAGCCTTTATGTAGTTTGCAATAAGAGCTATAGTTTATTTGTTTTGAATTTCACGATGGTCCTGTTAATGTTGTTCGTCTGTTCGTCAGTTATATTATCTTGATGGGGGTGGATTATAATATTATGACGTGTAGTAAAGCTTTCTGATCTCCGCGTGTTTGTTATTTATATATATATATATATATATATTTAGGGGGTTAGGGGTTTATTCCGGAATGGTTCCATTTAAATTAACTTTCGGAGAAAAAGAAAAAAAATTTGCTTATTATTTACCTACTAGCTGTGCGCCGCAGTTTCACCCGCGGTAATTTCGGAGTGCCCGCGGAAATTCCAGAATAAAAAGTACCCTATGTCCTTTTCTGTACCCCTGACAACGTGCATGCCAAATTTCATCCAAATCCGTTCAGCCGTTGCGTGATTGAGTAACAAACATCCAAATATCCAAACATCCACACTTTCAAAGTTATAATATTAGTAGGATATTTAGATGGTCAGGGGTTTATTCCGGAATGATCCCTTTTAAATTTCATAAAGATCTGATAGTTTTTCGGAGACAAACAACTGAACGCTTGAAGTCGGTTTAATTTTATTTACTAAAATTTTGCTTATTATTTACCTATCAGTAAACCTTTAATTTTGCTTTTCTATCCCAACAGCTATCTGGACTTCCTGAACGTGATGGCTTACGATTTCCACGGCAAATGGGAGAAGCAGACTGGTCACAACGCTCCCCTTTACGCGCCCTCCTCCGACTCGGAGTGGAGGAAGCAGCTGTCGGTGGACCACGCAGCGCACCTCTGGGTCAAATTGGGTGCACCCAAAGAGAAACTCGTCATTGGTATGTTCAGCCCAAATGGTATTACAATATACCTATTTACTAGCTGTCCCCCACAGTTTCATCAGTGTAAATTTCATTTATGCTGAGACAGTGACCAGTTGGCCCCTACATAGCACACCCTTCTATATCCTTCACAATATTCGTTAAAGTATCTATTTTTACTGTTTCTTATTTTGTACCTTTCATGATGGGGACCAATAAACTCCTTTTCTTTCATTCTTCTTTCTTCTTTCTAAATTTCGGAGTTCCCGTGGGAATTTCGGGATTAAAAAGTACCCTTAGCTTCCTATGAGTGAAAAAAGAGGACAACGTCATAAACTCACAAACTTTACCTATTTATAATATTAGTATAGATAACAGGCTCAATTTTTTAGGTGGCCGTGAATGGCCATTTCCAAAACTATGAGGACTAGTTAAAATCCATGGGACCGATTTTCATAAAAACCAAAACTGTTTATTTAGATGTCGTTTAAAATAATATCAAAATTTAAAAATGGGCATGTTGACTAATTTTTATTTTTTAGTCCGTCTTGTAGATTATTAAAAAATATTGGACACGTATTTTTTCTTTTTTTACGTTATCAAAAAATAACGGCGATATATTGAGTTGAAATTTCGCGTGACGTCACTATTCTGACAGTTTGTATGGCAGTTTTAGCGGTTAGGACGTCACGACCCCCTCAGTCTAAACTTTAATGCGCTTTATCTCTGTATATTTTAATTTATTGGAAAAAGCAAAAAATATGTGTCTATTGTTTTTTTATTTTCTAACTGACGGACTAATTAGAATTTTGATTTTCAAAAGTAGTCCACATCCCTATTGTACCCGTTGATTTAGAAAAGAAACACGTCCATCCTGTATTACTGCGCCATCTCATAGTTGTTAGTGTTAGGCTTATTAGGATCGAACTCTGAGAAGTAATTGGAAAGCTAACAGAAACTTCTTATTTTCTAAGAAATACCTACCTACTATTGAGTATGTTTTGCAATTCCTTATAGTTTTTGACTATGTCATCCACGAACAAAAAATTCATCCTGTATTAAAATTACTTTCTCGGTTACAGTTCTAACTAACGATTTAGATAAAATTTTGTATTTAGACAATATCGATTTCAAAAATAATGTTCAATTTAATGAGTGTTGTTTAATTCTATTAAACAATTTGGGCTCATTTCACCCCAAAATATTAAAAACTGAATAACAATGTTCCTCGAGTTGCGAAGTGTGTGTTATGAAAATATTAAGAATTCATCCACGAAACAAGAAGAACTCGGCAAAGCCCGAAAGTATCGCAAGGAACAATCCGCCAAAGCCACTGTTAATTCCAGGTATGGGTACTTACGGCCGCTCCTTCACCCTGGCCAACCCTGATAACTTCAAAGTGAATTCCCCGGCGAGCGATGGCGGCAAGGCGGGCGAATATACAAAAGAGAGCGGCTTCCTAGCTTACTACGAGGTAATTTTAATTAAAGATACTCCACGACATTAATGTTTGCTCAAGATTTCGTTATTTTAAGACACTAGATGTGCCGCACGGTTTCACCCGCGTTAGCTTGAGGAAAACGAAGAACCAACTGTGTATTAGAATATATTCCACAGCGTTTATGCAGTCTAGGTACGCAACGGAAACTCTCAAAAGGTATAATTTTTACCGTTTTTGCAACTATTTTTATGGCTGCTCCGCTCCTATTGGTGGTAGCGTGATGTTATATCGCCTTTAGCCTTCCTCTATAAATGGACTATCCAACACAAAATAGTAGGTACATTTCGTTAAAAATGCGGGATGTCTGTCATTGCAATGAGTTCCAACTTTTGATCCCCCGAGCCGAAAGCGAGGGTCAGCAGCCGGAACGAGTTGAAATGACAGTCCCGTACGTGTAATGAACGACTGTTTTTAACACAGTTGTGATTTATAAGAGCACTCGGTGTCTCCCGCGGTTTTACCCGCGCAATTTCGGTGTTCACGTAGGAATTTTGAGGATAAAAATTATCCTATGTCACTCAGGACTATCGTAGCTACCTAAAAGTGAAAGAACTTTCAAAATCGGTTAAGTAGATCCAGAGATTACCCTCTACAATGTCACAAACTCATAAACTTTAGCTCTTTATAATATTAGTATAGAAGTATAGATAGCTACTTTCACATACGCATTTATCAATAGCAATGATAGTAAGGATAAGTTTGCCCACACATTATTAACTTACCAGCGATGATAGCTCAGTGGTTGGTGCGTTCGGATCAAATGCTGCAAGGCATAGGTTCAAACCCTAACAATGAGCTTGAGCTGTCGGTGAAGGAAAACATCGTGAGGAAACACATGCTTTCTGGTGTTGCAGATGTCTATGGGCGGCGGTAATCACTTACCATCAGGTGTACCACTTACCCGTTTGCCCTCTATGATAAAAAAATAAATAAAAAACTATTAAAATAACTACTCCAAATGAAATGAACGGTCACCACACAGATCTGCGAGATGTTGCGCAACGGCGCCGCGTACGTGTGGGACGACGAGATGAAGGTGCCGTACGCGATCCAAGGCGACCAATGGGTCGGATTCGACGATGAGAAGTCGATCAGAAACAAAATGAGGTGAGTTCGTAGATTACATATTACATACTAGCTGTTCCCTGTGGTTTTACGAGTTCTGCGGGAATTCTGAAATAAAAAGTACCCTATGGCCTTTTCTGTACTTTTTATCCCAGATTAGGGATGTTGACAACTATTGAAAATCAAAATTTTAATTATAGTTCGTCTTTTAGAAAATTAAAAATCATTAGACACGTATTTTATTATTTTTCAAATAAATTAAAATACACAGAGATAAAGCGCATTAAAGTTTAGGGTGGGGGCTCGTGACGTCACTTACCACTACAAGCCACCATACAAACTGCACTAGTTAGTGACGTCACGCGAAATTTCAACTCAATGTATCACTGTTATTTTTTGATTACGTAAAAAAAGAAAAAATACGTTTCCAATATTTTTTATTAATATACAAGACGGAGTAAAAAAAAATTTGTCAAATAATATGAAATAATATGCCCGCGCGGGGCATCAGCTAGTACAGCTAGTACCTACATATGTGTCATACCTACCTCTTCATTCCATACTGTCTCTTTAGTAGGTGCATATTGTGTAAATATTAAATATCTGAGCGACCGAGCTTCGCTCGTAGCGCCATCTGTTGTTAAGTAGAAAAACAGTACCAAACACTCATTTTTCATAGCCTGACGTTTTCTAAAAATAAATCCTTGATTAATCGCCCCCGAAACCCCCTGCATATTATTAATTTCATGAAAATCGTTGGAGCAGTTTTCGTGATTCAGATTATAGATATATACAAGAATTGCTCGTTTAAAGATAGTAGATAGCTCAATAAAGCACTTTCGATATTTCCTAATGACGGCAAACCAATTTGAAAGTGTACTTACTATCTAATGCATGTAATTGGTGCAATTGAACTTTAGTGTGGCACGCTTGAGGGGACAACTTGCTTAGTCGAGTGTATGACGTGTAACGGTCTGTGTGACAAAATAATATGTTATCTGCAAACAAACCTTTATACAAACCTTTTGGTCTGTTGACATAAAAGCTGAAGCCGCAGGGTAGGTATTGTAATCGAATCTATGTTTTGATTTAGGAAAAAGCTATTCAATAAATTGATAGGATGATTATCTTCGTAATATAGATACGTTTACTGCATAACGAAACATGTAAAAGTAGGTTAGAGTATTATATACTAGCTGTGCCCCACGGTTTCACCCGCGGTAATTTCGGAGTTCCCGCGGGATTTCCGCGATAAAAAGTACCTTATGTCCTTCTCTGTACCCCTGACAACGTGCCTGGCGAATTTAATCCAAATCCGTTCAGCCGTTTTTGCGTGATTGAGTAACAAACATCCAAACATCCAAATATCCAAACATCCACACTTTCACATTTTTAATATTAGTAGTATTTTCGTTTTATAAATTCACGAATGTTAGGTAACCTCGCTTCATGGAGTCTTAGGTAGGTGTATTAAAAATTAAGAACAAAAAAAAACTAAAGCCTACACCAAAGAAACGAAATTAATGTTCATTTCGTGTCTGCAAATTTTTCCCACCTCATTTTCTGCGGTTGGGCAAATATTGCTAGGGGGATGAGGCAATTTGGTTGGGAAAAAAGCACCTAAGGGAAAAAAATACGTGTAAATTAATCTGGGTCGGACAAAAACAGCGGTTCACGCTTCGTGCGGTGACTTTAAAGCGGTTTTAGCGGTTTCTAATTAAATCTATACTAATATTATAAACAGGTGAAGTTTGAGAGTTTGTGAGATTGCATAATAATCATAATCTCGGGATCTACTGAACCGATTTTGAAAATTATTTTACCAATAGAATGATACGGTGTTCCTGAGTATCATTGGGTACCCGGAAAAGGACATAGGGTAGATACTTTTATCCCGGAATTCCCGCGGCAACTGCGAAATTACTGTGTGGAAACAGCTAGTATGTGGATAAATTAAGGAACTTATAAATGCTGCATAACGTAGGTTTATATCCCAACAATGAGCTTGAGGTGAAGGAAAAGATCGTGAGTAAACGATAGCATAGTGGTAGGGCACTTTCTAATGCCGGGCTGGCTAGCTACCTTCAAGTTGATCTGAATCTGAATCTGTCAATATCAAGTGATGTTTTGGTCAAGCCTGTTAACAATGCTTACTATTGTTATAAATGCGAAATCGAGTCGGTTTGTTTTTTTTTTACGCTTTCAGGCCTTAACGGCTCAACCGATTTTCATGAAATTTTGCATAGAATATGTTGTCAGCGGTACAAAAAAGGACATAGTATACTTTAATCCCGGAATTTCCTCTTTTCTGTACCCCTGCGAACATGTAAGTGAGGTGAAACGCTACTAGTATCAAAATTAAGTTGACTAAATGATAGATGGCTCGTTACGTAATTTACTATGCTTAATTTTGTATGCTGTTTATTAGAATTATACACGATTTAGTTTAAATTATGCGTTAGACTTTCTCGTATAGGTACGCTATGTTTTTTTATTATAATCAACGGTGAAAACTTTCTATTTTATATCATCTTTATCGATCTAAAATCATTTTTAATTAGTAATTTTTTTTTATATTATTGCTTGGACCATATTTGACTTCTTATGATTGGATAGTTGATAGCGGTTTTGTTCCGCATTAATTTCGATGTTTCCTCGGGGAGGCTTTGTTTCGGGATAAATAGAATTCCACCTCACTCAGGAATAGTGTAGCTGAAAGAATTTCTAGAATAGGTTCAGTAGTTCCAGAGATTAGCTCCTAAATCCAAACTTACAAACATTTCCGTCTTAATTACATTAATGCATTAAGCTAGTTAGATATATTAACAATAGATATAGTTACTTTTATCTATACATACCTACATATAAATAAAATTGGAGTAAGTGTCTGTCTCAAATCAACAGCTTTTCTGCACTAATGCATATGAAAGTATATACGGTACCTAGGTACTTACATAAAAGAAAAAAAATTATCTGTCCGTCTGTTTATCTGTCTATCTGTTTGTTCCGGGTAATCTCTGTAAAGGCTAGACCGATTTTAAAGAGACTTTCACTGGCAGATAGCTGATGTTATTAGGAGTAACTTAGGCTACTTTTTATCTCTGAATTCCCGCGGGATGTCTAAAATTCGCGGGTGAAACTGCGGGGCACAGCTAGTTTGTAATATTATTGTTAGAGCTTATCTAAGCTAAAATGACGCGCCCCTCCATTGGGCATACGCACACGGACAACCGTTAAAATATCGATACGACACATAGGTATAAATCTGGTCTTGCCATTCGTCCTCAGTTGCCGCATAGTGTCGCCGCACTCACACTATTAAAGAGATATTATCAATACATGATATCGCACATCTATAACTGCTTATTGAGTAGTGGGGTGTGCCATTTTAGTTAAGACAAGCTCCACTAACTTTATTATTTCTTTCTCTTTTTGCACGTTCATAAAAAGCGACTGTATTTCCTCAGGTGGATCAAGGACAACGGCTTTGGCGGCGCCATGGCGTGGACGGTCGATATGGACGACTTCAGCGGGAATGTCTGCGGTGGAGACGTCAAGTATCCACTTATCAGTGCTATGAGGTTTGTTACCTTAACCTCATCTATAGCGTAGCTGAAGTAGGGGGAAAATTTTGTCCAAATTAGAAAAAAATACAGTATTGAGTCGAGACTGTCTTGAGCAATTCCGACTTGGATGGGGAGTTCAATGGTGATGAAGGCTGCTTTCAATCACGTAGGGGTCACCACTGTGGCGGGAGCGGGATGGATGATATGGCTCGACCGCCACCAAAGGGGAAGCTTCCCGCCGGGCGAGGTAGTATGCCCGGGGAACCGCGGCTCCGACTGTAGATCGTCGGAGGTCGTATATATGCAGCGCAGTGTGAAAACTTCGTTAGCGCGATTCAGGGCTTCCATATAGCCAGGACTCGTCGCTTCGTTGTAGTTCGTGACTTGTGGCGTAGGGGTCGCCACAGAAGATTTACCATTTAATCGCTTTTAAGGGGAGGACCACCCTGGGCAGTGATGAAACAGGCCATATTATGGTAAATAAGAGAGTGAATGAAGTGCATTATTTAATATTACCAAGCATCATTATTTATGATCTCTCATTACATAGTTGTGATTAGTTCAGATGGACGGCAGCATCTATTATTTTATTTGTTTTAGAGAGGAGTTGCGTGGCATATCCCGTGGGAAGGACGCAAAAGATGTCGACTGGGCGTCGGTGGCTGCCAGCGTGGTGATCGAGGAGACGGAGAAACCTGAGCCCATCAAGATCAGCCTGTCCGAAGTCCTCAATAAGGCGAAGAAGCCAGCGAAGTACGCTATCGTCAGAAACAAGAACATCGCTGCCGTTCCTGATAGTTCGAGTGAGTTACATTGCATCACTAATCATCTACACTAATAGTTTAAGTAAAGTTTGTGAATTTGTTTGTAATAGACAAACTCAAAAGTATGGAATCGATTTAAAATATTATTCAATTTGTAATAAGCTACAGTGTTCCCGGGTGACATAGGGTACTTTCTATCTCGGAATTCTCACGGGAACTCCAAAATTAACGCGGGTGATACCGCAAGATCGACTAGTCTAGATACGAAATATTTATCTAAAGCAAAGGGTTAAAAGTACCGACTTAGTGACTAAACACGGAATTTCAAAACCTACCTACATAGTTTACAGGCGGAAATGTTTAGTTAAGAACGGATTTTACGGAACCCCGCAGGAACTCCCCAACTAACGCCGAATAAGTCTTAGGGAACATACATTACATAAATAAATAAATAAATAAATAAATAAATAAATTACATTACATTTTTTCTCCAAGGTGTTTTGTGGCAACGCAATTAGGTATGTCTCTTAATTTTTTATCACAACTAAAAATTCAGACATCATTTTAATGTTTAAGTTCGCCGCTATCGACAAAAACTAGGGAAATAGTTGAAAATTGGTGTTTTCTATTGTTTAAAATGAGTATTTTCATTAGTTAAATGCCACCTGTTGATGACCATTGGAGACACGCTGTTCCACGTTGTTTTTACTCGCATTAATTTCTGAGTTCCTGCTTGAATTCGAGATTAATTAAAGCACTTACCCTGCCTTTTTTGTACCTCTAAAAACGTGTAAGACATAATTCCATAATTATCAATTTAGTAGTTAAGGCGTGAAAGCGAACAAACAAACAAAGTCATATTCGAATTTTAATATTATAAGTAGTTAGGAAGTATGGCTAAGTTGATAAGTTGTAACAAATAAAACGAGTTTTCTTTGTCGTGTATTACGTAAAATATTTCATACTATAGGTAAGTACTTGAAAAAGGAAAGATATGAATGCGGGGTTGGTAAAATATTAAATGCAAAGCAAAGCTTTTTAGTCCATTGTAAGAAATCCTCTGGAGGTTTATGAAATTTATTGTTTGCTCTCTTTGCATTGCTGTTTAGATTGCATTTCTTTGCCAACAAAACTATCTTCAAAGACTCAGGATAAGCTAGATCTGTACTTTTGAGAAAATACTATTAAGCGATGTTTTGATAATCACTTATCCACTTCTGTGTGCATAGTTTATCTTAGATAGTATGTTCTAGGTATCATAATATTGTGACAAATAAATATATTATCTAAAACTTATATTAATTATCTATTACCTATTATATATTATCTAATACTTAGGCTACGGAAGTATTTTTATGATTACTATTAGAATTTATGGGATATTATGCATGAATCTTAAATATGAATGATAATATTATGGATATTTTATTGAAAACTTGACTCTAATTGATTATATGAATAACTTGTTAAAAGTAATACCTATTTAATTATTTCTATTAGGTTTTGATTGATGCCTTTTGAGGTGAACTTTAAAATATTTTTATGGATTAAATTATTGGAAAAAAGAGTCAGTGGTTCATCTGAACTTTTATTTCAATTTTAAGAAAATAGATAGACAAATCGCATTCCACCGAATCTATATATTCTTTACTTTAAAATAAGCGAAATCATCCAACATCTGGTGACTAAAGTCTGAAGGCAGAATGATTGATGGTTCTTTATACTTTTTATCTTTGAGAATGGACGAACTTCTTTCAACAACCAACCGCTGAAAGCACAATACAGATAATACCGTTTTCTTTTGATAATATATATTATCAGAAAATTCAATCTCGCTTATTATAAAAGTAAAATTACACAGGGCTTTTTATGCAATATTGTCGTATGTACCCATCTTTTAGACTGAGAGATACCCCATGCTTGATATCGATTTATTCACATCCACAAATATCTTTGCAAACACGGATTCTCGACACGTTATGTCAGTTTTTCTCTAGTGTTCGATGTCTTATTCTGTAATGTCTCTGTTTATTACGTCTATAAACGTATTTCTACACAATTTAACGTCCATTATATCACCCGAGAATACGCAAAATATCAAAGTACACGGCGGAAACAATGTGCGTGGCACAAAAGCGCCACAAATCTCCATTAGGAGTGCCACAAGGGTCACTCTTTGGCACTCTGTTGTTCACGACAGTCGGGAGCGGCTTAGCAGCCGCCTCCGATTCGTGACATAGTTGCTAAAAGTTTGAAACATCGAGTGCTTTCACGTTCAAGTGCTGGGCGGCCAGAAATATTTGAACTGCGACTTTAATTCCTCTGAGGGGCGACACGAGCTATTCTTTGAAACTTCAAAGGGTGAAGGAGTTCTGAATAAATTGGCCTGTTCGCTAAATGGGGTTTGTGATTTAAAACCTTCCGGAGTTTATGACGTGGTACGCGCGCGCTACCGCAATCCTTATGAGTACCTATACCTACTTATAACAATGTTCCAAAAATTAGATATTGTCCCCAACCCTCTTATACATTACCTAAAAATCCTATTTATGAATTCCGTGGATAGCTATTGCTTGCCATTTCATACAACATGCGGTATAATTAACTGCAAGCTGTTGATATATCTGCAAGCATATAAATACAGGGCTGAAAGTATACGTTATAACAAACAGGATAAGCGAAAAATAATAATAAAAGTTCGGTAGTTTTTCAGAATATGAGGAAAATAAATTCATCGATAGTCATTAGATACAATTAGATTCACAAGATAATCAATAAACGTAGCTCACTCATAAGTGGACATAGATAAGCAATAGTGTGTTAACCCACATTGGAGAAATTTTTAATAAATCGTGTTTTAAAATCATATCGTGATTTTGTTTCAGCATTTTTTTATGTTTAAATGTTTTTTGGTATTTAAACAATGTAATAAGGTAAACACATAATTAAAAAACGCTTTATAACTCTCAATAAAGCGTTTTGAATCAATAACTTAGTATTGTGGGTTAACATGTTATTGCTTATCTGCGTCCAAGTATACAAGGCACGCGCCACACACACAGCGATACTGGCGCGCGGCGATGTGTGTGTTAAGCGTTTGAGCGGCGAGCGAGCGCCATCACAGGTTATTTTCTTTTTGATTGATTAATTTTGTTTGAAAAAAAAAATATAATATTATATTTTTTACCTTGTTTATTTTATGAATATATTTATAACTGTGTATACTTTCAACCCTGTAAATATTTGCAGCTAATTTTAAAACATGTTATATACATAGATACTTAATTTTGGTTCGTTTTTAGTTTTGTGTGAGGTGTAAGCGATGAATACAAGGTAGGTGTCGATAGTTCCGAAATTACGTTTGTATAATATTGTAAAATACCTATAAAGTTTCCAAGAGCGACCGAGTTTTTATCTGAATTCATCACTTCACACTCTGAACTCTAAAACTTCAACCCAGATCAAAGGTAACTCGTTTGATTAAAGTTTAGTTATGCTGTCGATTTCATTTTCAAAGTAAAACTTACGTAGCTACATTTTTTAATTCGAAACATAAATTTATGTATGTAAATGATTCACGATTATAATAAAAGAAAAAAAAAAATCGAGTCAATCTCTTGAATAATACATAAGCAATGATATTATACGATGAGATGATTGACAGGTAAAATTTATATTAAATCAATGTGGCAAAATGAATTTTGAAATGACGCGTGAGTTTTTAATTTAATTTGATTTATTGAGGAACGATCGCCTTAATTTGTTATTCAACGAATCAGTTTCAAATCCCTATTATGCTGTAGACAGCTAAAATACGATTGGAATAACGAAAAAAGACTTCATGGACCATTGAAATTTCATTTAAATAACTGGCAAATTCAATGAATACACACAAAGGACAATGGACTCAAACATATGGGGCGTCATAATACATAGACCATACAGGACAGAATAGCCCATTTTCCTATGTAGTTGACATAAAGCTGTTTTATTAATCTCCTACTAACTGAAAAGGACTGGGTAGATATTTTTCACAGATTTAAAGTTTGTGGATATTTTTATAGTAAAACTGGTTGTGCCCCGTGGTTTCACCCGCGTTAATTTCGGAGTTCCCGCGGGAATTCCGGGATAAAAAGTACCCTATGTGTTAATCTGATGTATAAGCTATATTATTGTAAAGTTTCATTTAAATCTATCCAGTAGTTTTTGCGTGAAAGAGTAACAAACATCCATCCATCCATCCATACATTCTTACAAACTTTCGCGTTTATAATATTAATAGGATTTCAATAAATACATACCTACCGATTTACATAACGACAAAAACTTTATTTATGAATAAATAGTCTACACTTTTATAAAAAATTGGGTTTTATAACAATTTAAATGTTAATTTACCTATTACTATTTATAACATCGTATTACAATATTACAAAAACATTTCACCTAGATTTGGCAGAGAAAAAATATTTTTAAATTAAAGAAGGCGCTGCGTGTCTGTTCCCTGTCAAAAGGTTTTAATAAAAACTGAGCATTGTTTAGACGAATTTCTAAGTTTTACGAAGTCTTTTTAATCTGTTTTTGTCGGTCTACAATATATTTATCCTACCTGGCGTATTTCACAACGAAGGTTATCCACTTTCTCTATCGTTAAAGACCTGGCGAGATTAATACTTATAATATCATTGGATCATTCTCTTTTACTTGGGGGTTGTAAACACTAATTTCTTTATAATCAGTCTCTACCAGACGACGTTTTGATAGAAATCGAAAAAATTACAAAATACTCGTATTACACAATTTCTATGTATAGATTGTTTCTGATAGGTTCTGTAACAATTCGTTTTTAACATTTGGCGTTCCCTAGCCGGAACTTATTGAAAGTTGTTTGGAGTCGAATGAATTATATTATGTTGACTCTATCATTTGAAAACAAAAACCGTTAACAAAAGCAAAGCACCACAGTAAGAAACAAAAAATACAGATAAATAAAAATCTGAGGAATGAACTCTATGTAGGTACCTGCGGTGAACCAGTAACTAACAGCTTTGTTGCTTCAGAATTTTGGTCAAAAAATATTTCGTTAAAATATAATAAATATAAAATATCTATAAGTAAGTTAAGGCCGTTAATCACATATAAATACAACTTTTATTCCTTTCCAAGAGTCATATTTGGATCCAAAACATTACAATAATGCTTTTATTCTACAGAGCGTGAACCCCAAGTACTCTGCTACCTAACCTCTTGGTCATCCAAAAGACCCAGCGCCGGTCGCTTCACACCAGAGAATTTGGACCCAAATCTCTGCACTCACGTCATCTATGCCTTCGCAACCCTCAAAGACTACAAGCTGACCGAAGCTGACGAGAAAGACGCAGACATGTACGAAAAAGTCGTTGCTTTAAGAGAGAAAAATCCTAACCTAAAGGTATTTAAGTTATTTTTTAATGATTTTTTAAAGTTGGAAAATATTAACGTAGTTTAACATGAGGTCTGAGACACTTTTGACCTTACATTTTTATAATAAATATTACACCAAAAGATCAACAAAGTGCACATACTGTTTGTGATGAATTAAGAAAATTTGTCAAACATTCAGATATTTCATGAGAATTAAATTGAAATCATAAGACTACAGATATTATTGTGTATTACGAAATGGCATGTTAACTTACAGATTCTTCTTGCTATTGGCGGCTGGGCATTTGGCTCCACTCCCTTCAAAGAACTGACTTCTAGCGTCTTCCGTATGAACAACTTTGTGTACGAAGCTGTTGATTTCTTGAGAGAATACAAATTCAATGGATTAGACGTAGATTGGGAGTATCCTAGGTAAGTTAAATGAATACTTACCTACATTTCAAAAGTTTATTTCATTAGATCTCTCTATTCAATCATTCCAGCCTTTTTATTAAAAAAACAGCAATATACTTAAATAAACGTAATTCTATCAAAAATATGGCTACTTAACCTACATTCTCTTTCTAGGAAAAAACTTTCCCAACTATTTCTACCTATGCATATTTCACTCGCGCTCATACTTAAGTGTTGGCTAGTAGTTATTAAATTATTTTATTTAACTTAATTTGTTTCTTGTCCTAGGGGTGCTGATGACCGAGCAGCTTTTGTGTCTCTCCTCAAAGAACTTCGTCTAGCTTTCGAAGGCGAAGCGAAATCATCTGGACAACCTCGTCTTATGCTTACTGCAGCCGTCCCAGCATCGTTTGAAGCGATTGCTGCTGGTTACGATGTACCAGAGATCTCTAAATACTTGGTGAATAACACTTAGTTTGAAGATCTGATTAAATTGGCCACATTTCTGTTGATCGTGAACTAATTCGTCATTATTTGCAGGACTTCATCAATGTAATGACCTACGATTTCCATGGTCAATGGGAGAGACAGGTCGGACATAACAGTCCACTGTTTCCTCTAGAAAGTGCCACTAGCTACCAAAAGAAACTCACTGTGGTAAGTTATAAGTCCTACAAATACAATGTAGAAAATGACCAAAAATTGATACGATAAAAGTTCTAAAAGAACTATTTTGTTTTCATAATAGGATTATTCTGCCCGTGAATGGGTGCGTCAAGGGGCGCCTAAAGAGAAATTGATGATTGGCATGCCGACATATGGCAGATCATTCACCTTGATCAACGAAACACAATTTGACATTGGTGCTCCAGCTTCTGGAGGTGGTACGTAAAATTTTAGAATGTCAACTCCTTGCAATTTGTCAAACAAACATTGAAATTATTTTATCATAATGGCATTTTTGTATAATGCAAGTTTGAAACTAGATCACTTTACTTTCAAACTAACTAATACTCTTTATTACCTTCTGAGGTAGAATAGTTCTCGAGTAGTGACCACGTAGTAGATATTATGTGAGCGGACCTCCCACGAGATAGTCCAATCTGCTAAAGATATGGAGGTTGGATGAGGGTAGCACACCTGCTTATATTTTTATTTTTCTCAGGTGCGGCTGGAAGGTACACAAACGAGGCTGGGTTCTTGTCGTATTACGAAATTTGTGATTTCCTTCGGGAAGACAACACTACCCTCGTGTGGGATAACGAACAAATGGTTCCGTTTGCATACAGAGGTGATCAATGGGTCGGTTTTGATGACGAAAGATCTCTGAAAACCAAGGTATAGTACTTATTGTAAGGAAATTGAGCAACGTAGCACCTATTTCATAACTTTATTAATACAAAAATTATTTTACTTCAGATGGCATGGCTTAAAGAAGAAGGCTTTGGAGGCATCATGGTGTGGTCTGTCGATATGGATGACTTCAGAGGATCTTGCGGGACCGGAAAATATCCGCTTATAACAACCATGAAACAGGAGTTAGGCTCCTACAAGGTTAAGTTGGAATATGACGGACCATATGAGGCGTCTTACAACCCTAATGGACAGTATACCACGAAAGATCGTAAGTTAACTTCCCATCTGAAATTATATAATAGTGAATTTAGTTTTCCATAGTTTTTAAGAAATTTAACTACCAATTTGTTATTGGGACTGGGTTTTCTGAGGTCTCTATGGTATTAAAAATGTTTTGGTGAAAAAATATTAACATTAAAAAAGACTTCTCTAGAGGCGCTTGTCCGCAAAAATTTGGTTAAAATCGAATGATAAGTCATTACTTTTTATAAAAATATCATAACTGCGCTTTATTTTTCTGTTCGAACTGTATCAACAAAATATTGAAAGTGCTTTATTTTCGATTTTGCAGCTACTGAAGTGATATGTGAAGAGGAAGAAGGTCACATTTCTTACCACCCCGACAAGGCTGATTGTACCATGTACTACATGTGCGAAGGTGAGAGGAAACATCACATGCCATGCCCCGCGAACCTGGTATTCAACCCCAACCAGAATGTATGCGACTGGCCAGAAAACGTCGAAGGTTGCCAACACCACACTCAAGCACCTCCCGCAAAACGATAAAAGACATCAAGAAGTTTCATAAAATTAACCCACTTATCGTTACCTGTACTTACCTGTTCATTAAATCTTTTAAAACGATTTTTTTTTAAAGTTTGCTCTTGTATTTTAAAGCTTAGTTATTTTATTAGATTCTGTGTGATTTTTCTACATAATTTAAAATAGATGAAGAACGATTAAAAATTTTATTTTTGAAATGGATGATACTCGTACATACTACTCATTTTATAATTTTGTAGGTGTTCAAAATTTACGACGAATTATTCGATTGTGCCCATGTATTGAAATTGGATTTGGAACATTTTTATTAGATGTTATAAATTAAAATTAATAATATTTATTTTGGAATTTGTTAATAAATAGATATTGAAAAAGCCCATAACGGAATTCGTGTGATATCATGTTGTATAATATTATAAAAAGAGGTCGATAGCGAAAAGTAATTAATGTAGGTATAATGAATATACAAGAATACTAAATTATAAATATTTTGTTAATTACTTTTAGTTTTAAGCCGCTTAAAGGTATATAACTCATTGAACAAAAGGTTTCCTCATATTTAATGCAAGAATCAATTAATTTATCTCGTGTCTTTTCTATGTTTTTTTTTTTATCTGAAGATTATGGTTGCTTCATGTACTACGTACCTATACTTTCAGAAAATCATACGAGTGTGTATGATGTTCTAATTCTACAAGAAGTTTGATATCTACATATTTTGATCTTATTTAAACATTGTTTTCTTACAATTAAGTTCGTTAAGAGATTCAATGAATTGTGTACATTTAGGACTATATTTAGAACTAACTAGTTATAAGTAGACACTTTTATTATTATCGTTAATTTAATACTCATCACAGACAACGATCACTGCCTTTTAATATTGCCACTAACGTGTAGGTTAAGTGGAGTGGAGTGGAAAATTGCACCGAAAGCCTTACGGAAGGCTTTCCAAATTACAGATTATATTTCTATAACAAATACCTACCTACTCATTATTTATAGAAGTAGCAACTATTATTTGACTACATCTACATTGATAAATTGTATCGCGTGCCCTTTTCTTCATTTTGAAAAGATACTTAAGACGAACTAAACCATAAGGTATATAGGTATATACTGTAATTATATTATACTATTTCTTAGCTATATTTTTTTGTGGCACCGCCATATCTCACCTAATTCTGTATCAAAATTGATGGTTCTAACATTATTTTAAAGCATAAACAACCCGCTATTGACTAAAAATGAGTTACGTCATCTACTTCTATAAACATGTAATTTTCGAACGTCTGTAATAAAAATAAATATTCTGAAAAATCCTCAAAGGAATTATTAAGTAAGGTACTCATTTTATAATTTTGTAGGTGTTCAAAATTTACGACGAATTATTCGATTGTGCCCATGTATTGAAATTGGATTTGGAACATTTTTATTAGATGTTATAAATTAAAATTAATAATATTTATTTTGGAATTTGTTAATAAATAGATATTGAAAAAGCCCATAACGGAATTCGTGTGATATCATGTTGTATAATATTATAAAAAGAGGTCGATAGCGAAAAGTAATTAATGTAGGTATAATGAATATACAAGAATACTAAATTATAAATATTTTGTTAATTACTTTTAGTTTTAAGCCGCTTAAAGGTATATAACTCATTGAACAAAAGGTTTCCTCATATTTAATGCAAGAATCAATTAATTTATCTCGTGTCTTTTCTATGTTTTTTTTTTTATCTGAAGATTATGGTTGCTTCATGTACTACGTACCTATACTTTCAGAAAATCATACGAGTGTGTATGATGTTCTAATTCTACAAGAAGTTTGATATCTACATATTTTGATCTTATTTAAACATTGTTTTCTTACAATTAAGTTCGTTAAGAGATTCAATGAATTGTGTACATTTAGGACTATATTTAGAACTAACTAGTTATAAGTAGACACTTTTATTATTATCGTTAATTTAATACTCATCACAGACAACGATCACTGCCTTTTAATATTGCCACTAACGTGTAGGTTAAGTGGAGTGGAGTGGAAAATTGCACCGAAAGCCTTACGGAAGGCTTTCCAAATTACAGATTATATTTCTATAACAAATACCTACCTACTCATTATTTATAGAAGTAGCAACTATTATTTGACTACATCTACATTGATAAATTGTATCGCGTGCCCTTTTCTTCATTTTGAAAAGATACTTAAGACGAACTAAACCATAAGGTATATAGGTATATACTGTAATTATATTATACTATTTCTTAGCTATATTTTTTTGTGGCACCGCCATATCTCACCTAATTCTGTATCAAAATTGATGGTTCTAACATTATTTTAAAGCATAAACAACCCGCTATTGACTAAAAATGAGTTACGTCATCTACTTCTATAAACATGTAATTTTCGAACGTCTGTAATAAAAATAAATATTCTGAAAAATCCTCAAAGGAATTATTAAGTAAGGTGAAGTTATCTATCTATCTATTTATCAATAGGATATATCTATTTTACACAGTTAATTCTTAATAACAGTAATGATTTTATCTTTTTTATTTGAAACCACGACAAGATGTTTAAAAACATGTGACATTATTATTAGGTAGTAAGTATACTTACGGTAAGTATAAGCATGAATTTGGCTATGATTGTTTACATGTTTAGAAATATGTCTTCACTTTGTGGGGTGAGCAAAAGCATGGAATTTAAGCTGTATTTCTTTGATAACAATTTTTGGATATTCTGCACTCCGATACCTATCTAGACATGTTAATAATCATATTCATATACTCGTGTATTAAGTGATTACGTTAAAAAAATAAGTTGTGTAAATATTATTGTATTTAGATGGAAATTAAATGATTGTATGTGAGTATTTTTAAACGATTTTTTATTATTATCTGTACCTATACAACGTGTTAATGAATCAACTGAAAACTAGAAAGTAGTTTGCTCAGAATCAACTAGCGAATCGATCACATTATATTTTAATATAGGTTATATTTTTTCATTTTTACTAGCCCATGTCTAAATTATTTATAATACTATATTTGGCGCGTACGCCGCCCGCGCGCCCGCAGCAAAAACGCGGGCGGAGCGCTTGGAATGTTGTAGATAGCTCACCTCCAAATTATGTTGAATAACTTTTAAAGTATTAATTTTTTCGACATAAAATATATTTTAATCATACTATTATTTATTTTTTAAATGGGGTGTTTCAGGTTTTCAGTTAATTCATTAACACGTTGTATATAAAAATTAATCCCTATTTCCCTTGGTCACGGCATCACGCGTGAGCGGCTGGACCAATTTCGCTACTTAATTCTTTTTTGTTGTATTAGCTATTGTAAGGAGAAGGAGAATATAAAGTTTTAATTTTTTTGTTAAAACTTTATTTATTTTTCGCTGTAATGTTTGAAGAGTTCCCTCAATTTCTCCAAGATCCCATCATCAGATCCTGACAATGGGACCACCTCGGGAGTATACCCTTTCAAATAAAAAAAGAATTTTTCGAATCGATCCAGCCGTCTTCGAGTAATCACGTGACAAACATACAAACAAAAAAAACACAAGCGATTTGAGAACCTCCTCCTGTTTTGGAAGTCGGTTAATAATAAATACTGGTATACCTATTTATTTCATTAGCAACAAAAATGATCAGATATCTACAACGGAATGCTAGCAGAAAGCAAATATTGAATGCAATCAATCGAATCAATTATTTAACTAGCACCAATCAATTTCAACTTTATAACAACGCGTTTTAAATCTAAATCGGAACAAAGGTATCTAAAAACCTGAAATAACAAGATCGACGATTGCCCGTATTTCTCCGACATACAGAAATTATCGATATGTAAAACGCCTGATGGAAATTAATAGCATGGTTTCATGCGTACAAGCGGAGCGTGCTCATTCGAGGTTTATTGCAGTGCGAATACAAACAGGCGCCAGTAGGTATAATATGGAAGGAATGATTAAATAGGTCAAACAAAATAACTGTTTATAAGTTTATGAAAGACTGTTAACCTAATATTGTGGTTCTCTTGGAACTCATTCTTTAAGGATAAAATACAAATAGGTATGCTAAGTGTTAATCCAAAACATGTTTAGGTATAGATAGGTATATCTTTGACCTAATTTTCATTCAAATAGGTACCTATTGAGCAGAATGTAAAATCACATAAGTACAACAAAATTACCTAGGCTATCATATTATGTAGGTATCTATACTAACTAAAATAAAGATTATTATTATTAAAGATAAAGATAAAGACAAAGAAAGATTTATTTAAGCAAGAGGAGAAACACAACAAAAATGAACACATACAGAACAACACAAATGAAGACAATTAAAGAATAACAAAATAAATTAAAACAATTAAAGAATAACAAAATAAATAAAGAAATAAAGAAAAAAATAAAAACAAAACAAGGAAAAACGAAATAAAACTAAACAAGAAACAATAATATATTACTAGCTGTTAATGTTAATTTCGAAGTTCCCGCGGGAATTCCAGGGTAAAATGTAGCCTAAGTTACTCTTTATAACATTAGCTATCTGCGAGTGAAAGTCCCGTCACAATCGGTCCAGTCGTTTCAGAGATTAGCTGGAACAGATTTTTTGATTTTTTGATGTAAGTACCTAAGTCCCGTATATACTTTCGTATGCATTTAGTAAAGAGCTGTAACTTGAAATTCCTTCCTTTGGAGTTCCTGCGGGAATTCCGAAACTCACGTGGCTGAAACCGCGGGCACAGCTAGTATAATATAATATAATAGATAGACTTGTACAATTGTTAATGGAAGCTTAGAAATATAATACAAATATTTAACAATATAGTTAAAGCTAACTAAAATCTACTGTGGGCATTGGCGCCCCCAAGGATCGCCACAAGGATACCGGTCCCGCGCTTCCCGCATGCAATGGCATCCTGCGATCTTCACCAAGTCCTCGGTCCACCAACACGAACTAAAATCTTAAAAAGTCTTTTCTAACGTTGCCGCCCCCGGAACGTTACGGAACATAGCGTTACGGCGACAGTTACGGCTTTTGACGCCTACCATTCGCCGCCACCTAACGACTTCAGAACACGCACTTACACTTAATTTTTACACAACATTTGTTCCCGACACTCACTCGGGCGCAAGTGGCATCGATAAATCACCGTTATTCGAATAAGTATAATCGATTTAAACTTTTCGAATTGGTTTTTTGAACTTTCCGCATTCGAACAAAATTGGAGACTCGTTTGAGAATTTGTTACGTGCTTTGTTTGAGACGACAGAAGGAATTCTTCCCACGCGATAAATGAAAGAGGTTGTTTGTGTGTATGTGTTGCACTATCAAACTAGGGAATTCACGTTATTGTTTTGCAGTAAATACCTAATTCTAACTAACAGTACGTAGATATTATAAATGTGAAAGTAAGTTTGTTTGTTTGTTAGATACGCTTTCACGGCTTAACTGTATACTCAACCAATCATCATAAAATTCTGCATACAGGTTGTCAGGAAATCTGCGATGATAAGTAGGTAGCAACTTGTCATTGCAGATTTCCCGCGGCAACTCTGGAATCAAGGCAGGTGAAACCGCACGGCACAGCTAGTATCTTATAATTATATACAGGGTGAAATTTTAAACGAGGGACATATTCAAGCCCTCGGTAAATCATGCTTATTCATATAGATAACTAATAGGAATATAGTTATTTACATAAAGAAAAACACTGAAAATATCAAATATAAAAGGGGCGTTGAATGGCGCGTGTGATCTGTCAGTGCATCGGCAACTTGCACGCTCCAGTTTTCATGAATATTTTTTTGTTAAGGAATTATCCATTTCTCTCGTCATCGACGTCAAAAATACACTTAATTTTTTTATAGATAGGTACATACGATATACTTCAGTATAACCTTTATTTAACCTTACACCCTGTACAAGCTAGTAATGAAAAAAATTACAAAGTGAACTTTATTATTTCTCTTTCAACAAAAAATCCACTCATCAATAATGGCTGGGCTTAATCGATTTGCGAGTGCGACGAGTGAAATATGACATTTACCGAACGAAAAATAACAAACGTAAAATTGAGAGGAATATGATATAAAAATGCAAATTGCACAGCAAATGCAGCTTTTATTAAAAATGGAGATAGGTAAGTATAATAAAAAAAATATAATGAAACTAGCTGTTCCCCGCGGTTTCACCCGCGTTAATTTCAGAGTTTCCGCGGGAATTCCAGAATCAAAGTACACTATGTCCCTTTCTGTACCCCTGGCAACGTTTATGTAAAATTTCATGGTGATCGGTTGAGCCGTTAAGGCGTGAGATCGCAACAAACAATCTCACTTTCGCATTTACAATATTAGTAAGGATTAAAAGAGCAATGGACAAAGAATAATATAGGTACCTATAGCGCAATAAACTATAATTAACTTCTACATTTCAACAAAATACAATTTGAGAATTATCTAATTAATACTAGCTGTTCCCTGCGGTTTCACCCGCATTAATTTCGGAGTTTCCGCGGGAATTTTGGGATAAAAAGTACCCTATGTCCTTCTCTGTACCCCTGCTAACGTGTATGCATAATTTCATGGTGATCGGTTGAGCCGTTAAAAGGCGTGAAAGCGTAACAGACAGACAAAAAGACAGACAGACAGAGTTACTTTCGCATTTATAATATTAGTAGGCATAACCCAAATTTTTTCACAAAGAAATCATGTTTCACAGCATTCAAAGGTTTTATAAATAAGTACATCTGCATAATAGTATATTTCATTATAAGTGCGGAAAGCCTGTCATTGCAAAGAGTTCCGACTAATGTCTACCCGAGCCGAGGCGCAGCCGAAGGTGAGGGTTGACAGTCGGAACTAGTTGCAATGACGGTTCCGCACGTGTACTGAACAACTATTTTTAATACAGTTGCGAAAAAAATGAAGAAATTTAATAAAATATCAAAAACACAACAAACTCAACTAAGTTCCAACTGTGATCAAGAGATGGCGCTAGTCGTATTAGTAATGCGAAACCTACGTTTCGCAATGCAAAAAAGTGTGTCAAAGTCGTGTCGCCATTTGACAGTTGGTAAAGAGAACGCACGAGTTCGGGAAAGGTAAACAAAAAGCTCGAGTATGTAATAGCCCACATCCCGAACGCTAAACGTCCCTGCAATACGCCACTTTTTGAGCAACTGTATTAAAAATTATTATTTGTTGGTACATTGCTTCTGGTGCTGAAGTAAATAAGTTTTATGAGGCGATTGTGCTATCAATTTATAACGAACTTTTTACTAGGGAAGTAAAGTTATACAGTAGCGGTAATTGTTAGGTAATCGATCAATATTAACTCATGCCTTGCGGTTTTAACTACGCCGAATGATTTACCTACTAGTAGTTCCTGGTTTGCGTCTAAACTCAAGTTATAGCCGTCGTACAGTGGACCAGTGATGGAATTCTCGCTCGTATCTCAGAGGGCGTGGATTCGATGCCGGTTTACCTAATTTTTTTTTAATGTCATAGCGGGCAAACGGGCAAGTGGTACACCTGATGGTAAGTGATTACCGCCGCCCATGGACATTTGCAACAGCAGAAGGCGTTTTTGATCGAGATCATGGACCAATCCATGATCGAGATGTACGAATTAAAAGGATTTCCACAGAGCTAAAGCTGAAGGAAAACATCCTGAGGAAATCTGCACAAGTAAGACATGGGGTGATGATGATGGGGTATAAAAATCTAAATTTCTAGAGTCCGTCCTGTATTAATAAAAAATAAGAGACATGTATATTGTTTGCTTTTTCAATTGCTGTAAAAAATACTTAGATGAAACGTATTAAAGCTTAGGAGTGGGGGCTCCCGACACGACGTCATAACTAAGTACGGGTACCTACATAATATAAAATGTACCTAGGCGTGACGGGGAAGCAGCAAGAGAAGGCCTACGACGTCATACGAAATTTTAAATTCAATGTATCGCCGTTATTTTTTGATTGCCTACTTAAAAAAAGGAAAAATAGGTGTTCAATATTTTTAATTGATAAAAAAAGAAATTACCTACCTTGGGGTTACCAGCGTAATTTTTTTTTTAGTTCAAATAGGAAAAAGAGTAATCTGCAAGACGGATAAAAGATAAATTTATTAAAATGCCAATTAACTTTAATTTAATGAACGTCTCTGAGTGCGACAGTTTTTTAAAATCTTTACCTAAAATTAAGTAATCATTAAAACGACTCTTAGTGTGGCCGTTAGTAAAAGTATGATATAATAAAATATGATTACGTTTTTACTTGTGTATCTCTATTCTGTCGCTTACATCAGAAGCTTCAACACGTGACCTGTGTATTGTATCTCATATTTGAACGCAATACATCTAATTCCAGAACGTACAACGCTTTGCATTTTAAAACTACAATTCTTCAGCAGCCACTATTTTCTTGACAATAATCGCAACGCAACAGCGATCCGACTGTGTCCTGTAACAATCTAATTTCAACACCAATGCACAGGGATACGTTCGAAAATTGATTGTGCAGATGTCTTTCACTCGTTCACGTGAAATTCGAACGTGTGTTTATATTTTATAGAGTGTAGATTTGTCTGTCGCGCGATGCAGCTCATTGCGTTTGTATTGTGTCAGTCATTGAGATAATACTAAGGTATAGCTGACAGCAGCATAAAAGATGAAATAATGGCAAAAGGCTTATGCTGAAAAAGTCGAGTAAAATATAAGTAATGTTTTTAGTCAATTTATAAATTTAAAAAACACACCACTTAGGTTGCCCGAAGGATGTGTTGACGACACAATATCAGTGATCAGCAGGCACAGAAAGCGACCTCGCCTGGTATAAAAACTAACTATGGGAGAGTATGCTGACCAAATATGGTGCACCGAACACCGGTAGCAGAAATACTGTTAACCAATCTTCGGTGGGAAACTTTTCGGTCGCGAAATTTACAGAACAAGCCCCTATTTTTCTCTCAGGGTAGCCTTTCCATCTCAGCTATCCCGTTAGTGTATTTGTTTATTTATGTACTTAAAGTAGAAATGTGTGCACACGTATCTTCAGTCCATCAACACATAATAACGAGTGTCGCACGACTTAGGTTCTCAGCGTATTAAGTATTAACTCTCATCGCAATCTTTGTTTTTGGTTCAAGTCACGAGAGTTTCTCGAATTTCATGCGATTCTACTTTTGAAAATCTGATCTATTTTTGTTTTAATTGATAATTCTGACTTATTTTGTAGATAAGTACTATAATTACTAGATTTTTCTCGCGGTATTAGCTACATTCATTACGGAGTTCCCAAAGGGAATACTAAATCTCTCATTATTATTCTCAATTTGTAATGCAGGTTTTTTTTACAGTTTTATATTGTAGGCTGGCTGTCCCCCGTGATTTCAACCGCGGTAATTTCGGAGTTCCCCGGGGAATTCCAGGATAAAAAGTACCCTATGTCCTTCCTCCTGACAACGTATAGGTATGCAAAATATGATGATCGGTCCAAACATGCCGTGACCAAGGGAAATAGGGATTTGTTTTAATATATTTTTATCTATGAACTTGATTCCATTCGATCAATCATAACTTGTGATTGGTTTCGAATTCGATGCCGGTTTTTGAAATGACATATTTTGCTCGGAACTGTGGATCTGGGTGCAACGGTAAAAGATCTTTATCAATTTTTTGCATGTTCAAAACCTCTTTTTTGATCATGTTTACCAGCGGAGCTAGGATGCGCAACATGATAAAATTTTATCGAGCCATTTTACCGATTCTCGTCGACATAATATATCGTTTTGTCCACCAGTGGTAAAAAATGTTTAACCGAATCTAGTCTTAACTCAATACCCCACTACTGCACTTTTTTGCTTGGACGCCCACAAATATTTGTCGTGTCGACAATTTTATCTTTCGTTCGATAAACATATCATGTTGCACATCCTAGCTCCGCTGGTCGGCAACGCGGCTGCATGCCTTCTGTTGCAGATGTCCATGGGCGGCGGTAGATAATCACCTACCATCAGGTATACTACTTGCCCGTTTGCCCCCTATGACATAAAATAAAAAAAACCTCAGCTTTTGAATTAAATCGTGCACCAACAACGGCCTCAGCGTGCCGTTAGCCAACAAGGATGCGAGCACACCCACTAGCACACTAGCCTCCACTGGTGAGTGAGTGGAGTGATTATGTTGACATTCAACTCGGATTTAACCGGCAGCTTTTTCTTTAAATACTGTTTTCAATAAGATTTTAATTATATTTATAAACTTCTTTGATCACAACAACGTTAATTTCCATAATACTAGCTGTGCCCCGCGGTTTCACCCGCGGTAATTTCGGAGTTTCCGCGGTAATTCCGGGATAAAAAGTACCCTATGTCCTCCTCTGTACCCCTGATAACGTGCATGCCAAATTTCATCCAAATCCGTTCAGCCGTTTTTGCGTGATTGAGTAACAAACACCCAAACATCCACACTTTCACATTTATAATAATAGTAGGATTTGCCATTAATTCTTTAAGTACATCTTATTAAGGCACATACCTACCTACAGAAGTGAAACTAGTGCATCCCCCTACAAGAATCTTCAAAGATATTTTATTAAAAAAGAAATCTATAGTAGAATAAGAACAATTAATATAATATTGGTTAAATACTATATTAATTGTTGATGATAATTTTGCAGTTTAAATTTGATTTGATTTTAAAAAGCGTCAAATTTATTTTTTATTTATTGTTTTAATATTGCTAAATTAATATTTAAACATAGCAGGCACTCTATTTTACATATTCTTAAATCGATTTGTCTTTAAAAGAAAAAAAAAAGAAAGAAAACTTACGTACTATATGTACCTAAGTCCAAAGAAAAAAAAATATAGTATATTTCATTATAAGTGCGGAAAGCCTGTCATTGCAAAGAGTACCGACAAATGTCTACCCGAGCCGAGGCGCAGCCGAAGGTGAGGGTTGACAGTCGGAACTAGTTGCAATGACGGTTCCGCACGTGTACTGAACAACTATTTTTAATACAGTTGCGAAAAAAATGAAGAAATTTAATAAAATATCAAAAACACAACAAACTCAACTAAGTTCCAACTGTGATCAAGAGATGGCGCTAGTCGTATTAGTAATGCGAAACCTACGTTTCGCAATGCAAAAAAGTGTGTCAAAGTCGTGTCGCCATTTGACAGTTGGCAAAGAGAACGCACGAGTTCGGGAAAGGTAAACAAAAAGCTCGAGTATGTAATAGCCCACATCCCGAACGCTAAACGTCCCTGCAATACGCCACTTTTTGAGCAACTGTATTAAAAAAGCATTTTTCCAATTCAGCCGAGACGATAAGTAGGTAATAAACGCATCATTTACGATCTGCATCTGCATCCACATCTGATATGTCCGATTCATATTGTTTATGGTAACGACTGCTCACTCCACCGTGTATGCGCACACGCCGCCTACCTGCTAAGTGCCAACCGCATTTTATCAGTCACTCCGTTGTTTGGGCCATTTCGCGACGCCCGCGCGTCTTTATTTACGAATTAATTTAAAAAAAAAACAACAAAATCCAGTCGAAGAATAATTGTGTCATTGAAAACGAACTCGATATTCTCATTTTAAAATTTTAATCGGCCGCGGAATGCCGTTGGAACGAATACTTTTTTCTAGCCAATAAATAAAAACTAGTCTTCGATATATCTAGTGTTGCGGCTTGTATACGAAAACAATTTTTGTTGATCGTAGTTTTATTGGTTTTTTGTTGTTGTTGTTGTTTTTGTGAAATGTGATTTGTTTTCTATATAATTGCATGGTGCTGTGTTATACTCAAATGCGCATATGTCCATACCGCACGATAAATGAGAAATCTATCGGGCTATTGACTGGAAAAGAAGGTAGGTAGGTTACCTACTTCAATATTTTTTACAACTTTTACTGGTTTATTTATTACATCGATTCGCTTCAACGCAGCAGCTGTATTATAATATAATGTATTACTTTATAACGTTACAAAAGTTTCGGGTTTCTTTTGGGAACTCTGTAATGTACCGACATAAAAGTAGGTAGGTATATTTATTTATTTATTTATTTGCAAGAATAGATTAGATTAGATTAGATCAAATGTATCCATCTATCGTCGCATAATAAGTAAATTTCCCCGCGATTTCACCCGCGTTAATTTCAGAGCTCCTGCGGGGATTCCGGGGTAAACAGTTTCGTCCTTCTTTGTACTGTAAATTTCATTATAATCGGTTGAGTAGTTAAGTTGTGAAAGCGTAACGAAGTACTTTTTCCGATACTTCCAACAGGTGTTATATTTCAACCAATTTACACAAAACCTGGAGTATAGTATTATATTATCTGGACATAGATAAGCAATAGTGTGTTAACCCACAATGGAGAAATTTTGAGTAAATCGTGTTTTAAAATTATAGCGCCATTTTCTGTCAACATTTTTTATGTTTAATATTTAGGTACATACTTA
Organism: Zygaena filipendulae; assembly: GCA_907165275.2. Taxonomy (NCBI): domain Eukaryota; kingdom Metazoa; phylum Arthropoda; class Insecta; order Lepidoptera; family Zygaenidae; genus Zygaena; species Zygaena filipendulae. The sequence continues at coordinate 11,227,369 of OU015659.1, read as the reverse complement.
AACAATGTAATAAGGTAAACACATAATTAAAAAATGTTCCCTGACTCTCAATAAATCGTTCTGAATAGGTAACTTAATTTTTTGGGTTAACATGTTATTGCTTATCTGCGTCCATCTGTGCCTGGACTAACCTATACCTAAACCTTACTCATGAATTACTCTATATAACTATTGATGAAAACCGTATGAAAATCTATTCAGTAGTTTTTGAGTCTATCACGAACAGGCAGACGGATAGATGTGGTGCAGGACTTCGTTTGTATACTATGTATTGTAGCGAATGTTGTCTCAGGCTGAGGTCTCTGTTCGCAATTCCGTAAACAAATTCAATTCAATTCGCAATTCCGTTTTCTTGCTTGTAAACATTTAAGTCAAGGAATTATAATAGGCGTAGAACGGCATACAGCACACGTGGAGTCAGGTACTGTTAATTGATGTCGTCTTCTTAGTAATAAAAAATCCCTTTATCTACTTCTTCAATCATGGTCGTAGTCCAAAAATCCTCTTTTAAAATTCACACCCAAACGCCAATCCTTCTTTTCTCTGTCAAAAAAAACTTCCCTCTTCTTTCAATTCCATCTGACGTCCCAAAAAAATAATAATAATAAAAAAGGTTGATATTGTAGCAGAATGCTACAATACCCTCTTAGAACACAAAAAAAAAAATTGTGCAAACCCTGAAGTGACAACCCTAAATTACAGCTATTAAAGTCTTAGTCATAATAGTTGGAGAAACCAACCTATCAGCTTAACAAAAAATAAAAATTAAAACGTAAAATCCTTTTACGAACAGCCATGAACTTATAGATTAAAAAAGGAAAAAAAAAAAAAAACACAAAAGGTAGGTACCTAACGAACTATAAACTCAAAAAAGGAGTAGATAGTTAAACAATAAAGAGATAAAAAACATCTAATAGAAACTAAAATTTGCTAAGCAACATTCAATTAGAACAGAAAGACATACAAATAATTAAAAATACTTAATACTATGAGCGAAAAAGAAAAAAAAAAAACAAAAACAAAAAAACAATTATAACGAATAAAAATTACATTAATAAAATTACGCAAAACCCCTTAACATTTTAATATATCTTTTATATGGTAGGTGCCCCGACAACGCGAGTCCATGTCTTCTAGCTCATAAACTAGGCCTGATTTCTTCGTTACGACTACACATTTTTTGCATCGTGGAGCAAGTTTTGCTGAATAAAATTCCTGCCCCACAGACCTATTAAATAACCGCCGCCAGACAATATCACCCACTTCTAAGGAGACAGCCTTCCTACCCTTATTATAATATGAGGCATTCTTAAAGAAAGCCTCAGTAAGACTATCTTCGACCGCGGAATAAATATCAGGAAGTATCGACAACCTCATAGAGAAATCCCTCCTATAGGAGTTAACGCTTGTATCTGGAAGCTCACAAGTACTACCTGATCTTCGATTAAACTCAAGTTCCCTACCGAACATTAAATAATTTGGTGTAAAAGAAGTAACCAGATTGATGTAAGAATTTAAATATATTTGAACTTGCGGCAGTATTCGAGCCCAATTTCTATGGTCGTTTTGGACCAAAATGCTCACACAAGTCACCACGGTTTGGTTATACCTTTCGACCGTGTTAACTTGTGGAGTGTAATAAGGAGTATGACGGACGTCTGTTACACCGAAGCCTCTCAGGAAAGTCAGAAAACGACGTGACGTAAATACGGTAGCGTTATCACATAAAATTGAAATTGGAATACCGAATATAAAAAATATATTGTTTTGAAGTAAATTATTAATTGTTGCAGAATTCGGTACTTTAATTGGGTACAACCATACAAATTTAGAAAATACGTCCACAACGGTTAAAATATATTTATATCCATAGTAAGCCCTAGGTAACGGTCCTATCAAATCGAGTGAAAGCATAGACATAGGCTTAGAAATCCTTTTTGGGTGGGACATGAGACCTTTCGGTACCGAATTAGGAACTTTATAGGCCTTGCAAATATCGCAAGTACTAATAAAGTCATTAATGTCACGAAACATATTAGGCCAATAATAATTTTGCCGAAGTTTTAAATACGACTTTAGAACTCCAGGATGAATAGAGCCGAAAGAGTCATGTACCTCCCTAATAGCCTGTACCCTTTTTTCAATAGGTAAAACTATTTTCCATACGCTAGCCGGGTCCGTAACATCATTATTACTGACCCTCCGATAAAGAATGTTGGCTAAAATTTGATAAGCAGGGTGTTGTTGGGGATTAGCTATACAGGAACTATATATTTTCTTGTACCAACCGTCATTTGTATTACGAGTTCCATCGTCATAGGTTATAAGATCGACATGTAATCTAGAAAGAACATCCGGAACCACGTGATCCTTACCTTTCCTATGGACGATATCAAAAGTATATTGCGATATTAAAGCTGCCCACCTCGCGAGACGACCACTCGGATTAGAAAGAGTCAATAACCATTTCAGCGCCATATGATCAGTAACAACAGAAAACTGCATACCATCAAGGTAACCACGAAAATGAGTGATAGAATCTAATACCGCTAATAACTCGCGTTCTGTAGTACTATAATTCTTTTCAGCTTTTGAAAATAACCTAGAATAGTAGGCGACAGGTCGTTCGGCCCCATCGACTGTTTGAGTCAAAACGGAACCCAAACCGACGGCTGAAGCGTCACAATGTAGACTAAAAGGAAGCTTAAAATCTGGACATATCATTACAGGAGAAGAAATAAGGGCATCTTTGAGCTGGTTTAAAGCATCCTCTGCTTTTTTGGTCCATTCAATAGGTTCTTTGCCCTTTTTATTACTTAGTAAAGAAGTTAAAGGAGCGATTATAGTAGAAAAGTTAGGAACAAAACGTCTATAGTAAGAACACAAACCAATAAAACCACGCAACGCCTTGGCGTTCTTAGGAATAGGATACTTTTTAATACAATCGAGTTTCTGTGGATCCGTGTTTAAACCTTCAGAATTAATTATATATCCGAGATATTTAAGCTCCGGTTTACAAAATTCACACTTTTTGAGATTTAGTGTCAAACCAGCACTCTTTAATCGTTCTTTCATTTTACGGAGTAAAGCTATGTGGTCCATAAAATTCGAGCTAACTAAAACCAAATCATCAATATACCCAAAAACTTGGTTATCGAATTGATAATCGATTAACATATCAGTCAGACGCTGCATTTCAGACGCCGCGTTGGTTAGGCCAAAAGGCATTCGGACAAATTCATATAAACCCCTACCGGGAACTATAAAAGCAGTACGCTCACGACTGGCCTGATCAGAAAGTCGGATCTGCCAAAAAGCTGAGCGAAAATCAAGGGTAGTTAGGTATTTAGCACCCTTAAGATTGTCCAAAATAGTTTGTATCCTGGGTAAAGGATAACTATCTCTAACCGTAACGCTATTGAGTTTTCTACAGTCTACACAAAACCGAATTGACCCGTCCTTTTTGGTAACCATAACAACCGGGCTAGCCCAAGGTGAACGAGATGGCTGGATGATACCATTTTTCAGCATATCGTCTACCTCTTTGTACAGTACTTCCAACTTTGCTGGAGAAAGAGGATAATAACGTTGCTTTATGGGCGGGCCTTTTGTATTAATTGTATGGGTTACCCAAGTTGTTAAACCTAATCCATTCTTTTCGGATGAGATTTCATCGAATTCGGAGACGACTTCGTCTAACAGTAACTGCTGTTCGGGTGTGAGATCCGAACGACTTTGTATAGAGCAGACGACATGAGTAGGAGAAACAGGTTGTGCACACACTTCAATATTACTTGAGGTCTGGACACTAGATTGAATGTTATTTTTAATAGAAAAATCTGACTCATGTACAATATATTTTATATCCGCAGAAAATTTTGACCGAAAAGCTTCGATAAAAAAATTTGATAATCCAAACTCATCCCAAAAATTAAAACCTAAAATAATGTTTGTAGATATATTAGGAACAATAGTGAAATCTAAAAAAACCGTATTGCCATTAAAAGTTACAGGCAAAGTCAAAGAACCACAAATATCTATCGGTCTATTGTCTGCAGATAACGCACCATAAGAAACTCTACTTAATACAAAACCACGTTGTATAAAATAAGATGCATATTCTTTTGACATGATAGAAAGATCAGCTCCGGAATCAAGTAATGCCGGAAAATCTTGATCAAGGATAGAAACCTCTATGAAGGGTCTACGATGGCTAGGTGAACACTCTCGCACCGACAATAACCTAGCTTGGCGCCGGCTGCGATTTAGTTTTTTTGAACGTTCTGCGGATTACATTTAACACAATACTTAGTGATTACCCCAGGCGCCCTACATTTAAAACAAATAGGACCAGTTATATTAGGGCATTCCCTGAAATGATGACCAGCTTGACCACACTTTACACAAATAGACACCGTGTCGGGGGATGGCGTCGAATACTGTTTATATTGTGGTGGAATATTATTCTTTGTATCGCTAACTAGGGGCGCGACGAAATTTTCAGATTGAGAAAAGGAAGTAGAAGGCCGAGTTTTACGACAAAAGGTGTCATAATTACGGCAAATATCAATTAAGGAATCTAAATCTTTGATGAGATTCGTGGCAAGACATGGAGCGTAAGTGGAATGAAGATTATATTTAACGATGTCCAATAATTCTATCTCCATAATGGGGCGTGAAAGCTTTGAGTTTAAGTCTTTTACGTCAATGACAAAATCGCGCACAGTCTGAGAAGGTGATTGACGTAAGTTCCTAAGCGCACGTTCAGTAACAAAATCGAAATCCGCAATACCAAAGGTGGCTTGAAATTTGGTCTTAAGAGTAGAGTAGGTCAAATCCTCACATCTGATCGAGCGGAAATATTTTAGGGCAGTACCATTCAGCAACTCATGAAAACGACGAACTACATAAGGATAAGTCAATCCGCGCGCACAAATATTCTCCTCAACACTCACAAAAAAATCCCTGACACAACTTTCCCCACTATATGTCAGACCCCATTTTAACAAACTAACGTCTTTCTTCGGATAACCTGGTTCGAAGACCGCAAAATGACCGTCTTTAAGCGACGATGGTGAAGCTCGCTGATCTCGACCGGCCTCATCGACGGTTTGTTCAATGAGTCCTGAGTCCATTTCAATATGACGCCGAACTCCAACATTCACCTGCGTTAAGATTGGGCTGACATTAGAAGTATCCCTTGGAGAAACATTAAGACCATCTCCTTCCATGGTGACCGAAAAAGACGTAAATATAACCGTAAAAGAGAAAAAAAAAATGCAAAATTTCCCCGTGTCAGTTACTCTGGTTACCGAAAATACACAAATCAATTATACCGAGATAACAATAATATAAAAAAAACTTAAGTCTACGATTTACAAACCAATTAATAATAATAATAAGAAAACAAATAATTAACACTATTTAAAAAAACATCAAACAATAAATAGCAAGAAATAGAAAGGTAAAATCGTCGATACGACGACTACTCCTCCGGGAAAGATAATAAAAATCAAATTTAACTTCTGTTCGGGCGCCAAAATTGTAGCGAATGTTGTCTCAGGCTGAGGTCTCTGTTCGCAATTCCGTAAACAAATTCAATTCAATTCGCAATTCCGTTTTCTTGCTTGTAAACATTTAAGTCAAGGAATTATAATAGGCGTAGAACGGCATACAGCACACGTGGAGTCAGGTACTGTTAATTGATGTCGTCTTCTTAGTAATAAAAAATCCCTTTATCTACTTCTTCAATCATGGTCGTAGTCCAAAAATCCTCTTTTAAAATTCACACCCAAACGCCAATCCTTCTTTTCTCTGTCAAAAAAAACTTCCCTCTTCTTTCAATTCCATCTGACGTCCCAAAAAAATAATAATAATAAAAAAGGTTGATATTGTAGCAGAATGCTACAGTATGTACTACGTAGTGATTATTCTGACTTACCATTTAGCAAATACCTAATATGTCTCAGTTGCGGTACAATTAATTCCCAGAGGAATAGAGTCATTAGACCACTGAAATTTAATTAACTAAGGAGGTGGCAATTTTAGCTACACTTCTTGTTCAAGATTTATTACAAGCGAAAATGTTAAATTTTACCACCTGTTCTGATTTACTCTTTTGATTTATGTTTCAGTAGGTACTGTGGTAGGTATATAAAAACAGCTTACAATTATTTTATTAGCTCACTGGTTTCCGGATAACGCAGGGTTAGCAAAACCTTAAGATTTGTTCCTCGTCCGTCCGTTAGAGGTGCCAGATAGATACAGGCATTTCATTTCCGAGAAAATTCGGGGATTATATTGTGTTCGGTATAGGTACGAAAATAGATAATTTTTAAATCGCTTTATAACGGTAACATTTTGCAAATATTCTATTACTAGCTGTGCCCCGCGGTTTCACCCGCGCGAAAGGTTTTTATACAACAACTTTTTTCCCGAAATCCGATTTCAATGAAACAAAGCCTATATGTAGCTCCAGGCTAAGCTTAATCTACCTGTGAAAACCGCATGAGAATCTTTTCAGTAGATTCGGAGATTACCGCGAACAGACAGACAGACAGAAAAGAATTTTAAAAACTTTGTTTTTGTGCTTGGTTACTCTTCTTTTATCACCCCTCTCAATTTTAGGTAAAAATATTCAATGTAAAGAATCGCGGATTCTACTCTTTTATTATAGTATAGATGGTAGGTACGAATAAAAAACTAAAAACTCATACAGCGCAGTACGCAACGTAGGTAGGTAGGTATACCTACCCATACTATTCGAAATCCGGGACTATTAAGTGTAATTCCTGGACATGGGACAGGACACGTAATTCCGGGACGACGCCGGATTTCCCGGCCGCCTGGCAACCCGAGACCGGATCCTTGAAGGGTCCGTTTTAACAAACGCTCATCTTCACTGCCCACGCTTCTCTCCCAGGTAATGGTACTAGTGGTAAAGAACCAATCGAACATGGTACCTCTTCTAACGTTCAGCAGAAGTAAACAAGTCGCGACAAAAACAACTTAGTTTTTAGAATGAAGTTCTTTATCGCACGGTACGGACGGGGGCTAGGAATTCATACGTTAAAGAAACTTTCCGTCACGGCGTCATAGGTGCGCGCTTATTGGTTAATGGTTTTTGGAACGATTGTTATTATTGGTTGCTTATTAGTTTTTGCTTCCTTGGAAACTACGAGGCGGAGAAACTTCGCTCTATTCAAGTTTTCCACGACACTTACGCATTTTTTTCATATAGAATAGAGTAGAATAACATTTATATCTGCACAATATACAAGAATAGTAAACAAACATTAAATAAGTGCCCAATCTAAACCCCTACTTATCTTGCATGCTCTGCCGAAAGGTACACCAACTCAGCTTTATTTAGCTAAGTGCAGGTACCTACACCCAGTGCTGGTTTACAGTTCAGTTCATATCAAAAGGAATCGCCAAAGATGGTGACTATCGAATTGTAATTGGAGTCTTGGATGGGAATCGAAGATGGCGGTTTCGTCATTTATGCGGCGGGTGGAAAAAGTAAAAATCATACAGGGTGTCCCGTAGGTAAAGAAAGAAAGAAAATAAATTTATTTGTCAACCAACACATAATATACAACTGCGACAATACAAAAATGTTGACAAAGGTAGTACGACAAACTTAAGGAGAAGGTAGATGGGAATGTGAACTATGTCGTAAATAACAAAAAATCACTTTAGTAAAAGTGTTTCCGTTTCCGAGAATTCACTGTATACATTTAACTAAATTCTGCATTAATATTGTAGACTACGTATCTAAGAGTAATTCACTGAAGAAAACATTTAAATATATCTGATTGTTTGCACACACAGTAAAAGAGAACATACTACATGAGCAAATTTTCAGAAAAAAATAAAGATAGAATAAATAAATAAATAAATAAAATAAATAAATAAAATAAAAAAACGGCAATACTTTTACTAAAATGATTTTTTTGTCACATTCCCATCTACCTTCTCCTTAATTTTATCGTACTACTTACGGGACACCCTGCAACAACAATCAATTTCAAACCGTACAACGATGCTAAAAGAAATACCCTTATTTCTGTGAGAAATACATTTATTTTACTTGAAACTGGGTGAATGCATTTATATTCGAAAGTCCATAAGAAGGAAATGACGTGATTGGTGCACAAATATTAAACTAGATTATTATTGCTCTGTACTAACTAACATCGCAACTGCTCCGTCGTAACGTGTGTTATGTCTGTCTGTCTGGCTGCGTAGTTTATTACTAAGTTTTACTAAACAATTTTGGCTGTACACTTGGTACATAAATCGAAATACAAAATATGAATTAAAACATAAATAAATTAGACTTTATATTTATACCAGCTGTTCCTAGCGTTCACCCACGGCAATTTTGGAGTTCCCTCGGGAATACCGAGATAAAAGTACCCTATGTCCTTCTCTGTACCTCTGACAACATGCATGCTCAATTTAATGATGATCGGTTAGCCCATTAAGGCGTGAAAGCGTAACAAACAAACAAACAAATAAATTCGCTTTCGCATTTATAATATTAGTAAGAATATGCTTTGATTATTCACAGAAGGAATAGGGATGTTGACTACTATTGAAAATCAAAATTCTAATTAGTCCGTCAGTTAGAAAATAAAAAAACAATGGACACGTATTTTTTGCTTTTTTAAATAAATTAAAATATACAGAGATAAAGCGCATTAAAGTTTAGGATGAGGAGGTCGTGACGTCACTGGCCACCGCCAACCGCCAACCGCCATACAAACTGTCAGAATAGTGACGTCACGCGAAATTTCAACTCAACATATCGCCGTTATTTTTTGATTACGTAAAAAAAGAAAAAATACGTGTCTAATATTTTTTAATAATCTACAAGACGGACTAAAAAATAAAAATTAGTCAACATGCCCATTGTTTTCAACGGTTACACATTTAAGGTGACAGCTCGTCCAAATATTGTTCTTATAATTGTATCTTATCGTACTTATTCTTGACTTAAAACAGTACGTTAAACAAATATACTACGTGAACGTCACCTGAAAATAAAACTTGTTTGTGTAACTGTTTGTTCGAGTACAGAAATACACTTTTTGCTATGATTGTTGACTGACAGTCGCATTATATTATATACTGATAACTGTGTCCCGCGGTTTCACCCGCGTGAGTTTCGGAATTCCCGCAGGAACTCCAAAGTAGCCTAATTTACTCCTTATAATATCAGCTAATTGCAAAAAAGTTAAAATCTCGTCAAAATTGGTCCAGCTGCTTCCGAGATTAACCCGCGGGAGTTTCGGAATTTCCGCAGGATCTATTTATAAGTCAGGAACCTTTGCGGACCCAGGCACAACAACCGCCAAAACTTCATCACAATCGGACCAATGGTTTAGAAACACTTACAAACATTCATTTTTATTTATAAAGATTATTATTATAATTAGGTATACCATGTATACACTACTATATTAATATTATAAAGAGGAAAGATTTTATTTTTTGGTTTGTTTGTTACGATTTACTTAACTCAAAAACTACTGGACCGATTTCTAAAATTCTTTTACCATAAGAAAGCTACATTATCTCTGAGTAGCATAGGCCATATTTTTATCCGGAATTCCCGCAGGAACTCCGAAATTAACGCGAGTGATACCGCGGGGAACTCTATCAAATAAAATGCTAACTGCATCATGGCTGACTGGTTCGGCCAAGTTCATATCTATCAAGATATGTTAACAACCGTTAAGAATTCGTATAGAACACGATTCGAAATGCAAATTTAAAAAATGTCACAGAACATGAATTTAGAGCACCATTGATTCATTTTTGGAATGGAAATATATAACTGGCACCTAGATATTTTTTTTTATTAATATTATGACTTCTTTTGTTTTTAGTGACTAGCTGTTCCCCGCGGTTTCACCCATGTTAATTTCGGAGTTCTAGGCTACTTAGGGATAATGTAGCTTTCTAATGGTGAAATAATTTGTAAAATCGGTCCAATAGTTTTTCAGTTACATCGTAACAAACAAACAAAAAATCTTTCCACTTTATCATATTAGTATAGATATATACCTTTTATAATTTGTCATGTTATACGCCGGTTTTGCCTTATTCCCGTTTTGCATTAGGAAATGGTTCCAAAAAAAATCGGAAAAAGCATTGCGATTACATTGTTTTCATAATTTTGTTTGAAATAAAATTATGCAAACATTTTTTTTTTTATATCACGCAATAATTACTGCATAGATTCGAATTTAATTTTGCGTACCTATCAGAATAAATTATATCACTACATGGTACAAAACCATGTCGCTCGCCGTCTGTATGTCCCTATCTATGTTTAGAATTAGATCTTTAGAACTACGCAACGGATTTTCATGCAATTTTCACCAATGGATATAGTGATTCATGAGGAAGGTTTACATCTATCCTTGAATTGCCGCGGGAACTCCGAAATACTGTCTACCGCGGGTGAAACCGCGGGGGACAGTTAGTCCCACGTATAGGTAATAGAAGTCTTGAGTGAATCTCAAAATTAACACACACACACACACGTACACAAAAACTCATCTAACAACAAAACATACAAATTTATATGTATAGGTATATTAACTTAATGTATTTCAATAATAAAACAACGTCGACCTAAAAACGGCGAAGAAGTAATTTGTTCAGCAAAACATCCAGTCAAAAGAGTCGAATTAATTAACATAATTATGTAAATAGGTATATTATAATGAACATGTTGATTGTTGATTTCTATCATTATCTTGAATGATAAGAAACGCACAAAATTAGTTTTTGATTAGCTTCCAAAAAAAGATCGTAATTTGCATGTAGATTTGTTTTTAAAGAGTAGATAGCAAAATGGCAATTTTTAGCAGTTCGACCATCGGACTACTGATCGGACTAGATGGAATAAACCACGAGTTTCATGTTCAAAATAATTCGGCTGCTCTACGAAAAAACAAAGCAACTGACTTTTTTTTCGAAATGAGTTTTGATTTTTTGCCTCTTTTCGCGCATAACGGATCTTGCTACCAACTCACAACCATAAAAAAGGCTTTAGTCTTAGAGAAATTAAAATAAAAAAAAATCGTTCAGCTATGGAAGGTTTGTTTTATAAAGCGATTTCCCGTTTCTTGCTTTTTCTGTAAAATTTATTCCGCTGCAATTACTTTGATTTTCCGTAGGGCAGCGTAGAATTGTCACTTTGTGATTATTAAAAAATATTGGACACATATTTTTTCTTTTTTTACGTAATCAAAAAATAACGGCGATATATTGAGTTGGAATTTCGCGTGACGTCACTATTCTGACAGTTTGTATGGCGGTTTTGCGGTTAGTGACGTCACGACCTCCTCATCCTAAACTTTAATGCGCTTTATCTCTGTATATTTTAATTTATTTGAAAAAGCAAAAAATACGTGTCTATTGTTTTTTTATTTTCTAACTGACGGACTAATTAGAATTTTGATATTCAATAGTAGTCAACATCCTTATTATAAAAAAGAATACTTAAACATATTCCCTATGCCTACACAAAATATCCCATCTGTCCGCAGTCTTACGAAACGATTAGCTTCGTCTTTCATTAAGGGTAGATACCGGTAGGTATTGGAATGACCTGCCGGAGTCTGTTTCCCCCGAGCCACAATTTGGACCTCTCAAGAGTTAGTCCATATCATCGTTTACCATCAGGCGAAATTGTGGACAAATGTCTGATAAAACGGTTCCAAAGAAAACGTAAGAAGTGAAACTTGGAAAAAACAGCAAATAAATCTTAGAGAAACTGTAATTCGAAACGCGACATGACACCCAAGCTCCAGTGTTATATTATCTGTGCCCAGCTGTGATTAGCCACTCGTGTAGGTACTCAACCAGAACTGCTTAATCCATGGTGCGTAGGTATTTTACGAGTAAGGCAACCGTAGCACCGTACCAAAAGAAGCTTCAGTTTATAAAATATGAAAAAACAACGACTAAGTATTTCATTCATTTTGATGTAAGTAATAATTTTTTTTTAAGTATGAAAGAGTTAATATTATATCTACCTATTGTATTTTCTATGTCATTTTCACATAGCGCCACTTAATCTCTAATTAAGCAGAGATTTGTCGTATTTGTATATATTATTATTATACCTACTAAACACCCACACACATTCGTCGAATATTGAATTTTTTACCCCAATATTTCATTTACCACTGGACCAAAGTGCTGACATAAATCTTAAAATATTAAAAAAAAGAACTCCACTTTGGTTTTTCAATTTATAATAAATACGCAAGTGAGCACTCGTTCATTTTTATCCCAAATGGTACACAGCGTGAAGGTAACGCTTGGTGCAGAAAAAAAGTTGAGGAATGGTGTCAAGAAGAAAAAGTGTAACAAATCAGATTCTTAATAGGTACAATAGACAGCGAGTAGGTACAACAAAAAACTTTTTGATTTTATATAAGTTTCTCTTGGATTTAGTCGCTACGGGAGTTAGAATGAAGAATTGGAGACAGTGAGATCCGAATCCAAAAAGATTAAGCACCTGTACGTACCTATATTACAAACCTACATAAAATATATTATAGCAAAAGCATGTTAGTTTGTTTATTTTAATAATTTATACTCAAACTTTCGTATTCGTTCAGAAACACCATTATATTCCGAAAGGATATATGTATTTTTTAAGTCGCCATAACAGGAAATATCTTTTACATTTATTTTCATCTTTCACAAAAAACAACAACAAGAAATCGAGATAAGTCTTCCTATGATAGCTTACAATTTCGAAAGTTTAAAGTTATATTTAGCTTAGAAAGACGACGGCATTATTCTAGTACTGTACTCAGTTATTAAGCGATCAACTATTATTATCGTGCCTACATAATAACAACAACTATAATATAATATTATATTATTATTGTACATAATTATGTAAAACCGGTACAGTCATCCACATAAGAGATCACAACGCGGAAACTATCACTCATTCGCGAATTGAGGCTATTTCCAACTTTACTATGTAAGTGGACGAGAGAATAAGTCGTAAGCGACTGGCGATAATTTATTTTTAATTTTTTTTTCGTGGTGATCGGTTGAGCCCTTGAGCCCTTTTTCAGGGAAGGTAAAGGAAACTAAGTGCATACAGTCAACACATATTTTCCTTTTATTGAAGGTTCTTTTCTTTAAAATGCATCAGTAAGATGCATTTCGATTTTTTACTGGAACTTTTAGAAGTAACTCGACACAGTTCAATTTTAATTTCGCTTTTAGAAATTGAAGTTATCTGTCTGTCAGTGTCACATGACCCTGTCAATATGAAAGTGATATCTCTATCACAGATTAATAAGGCGTAATTTTGAACTAGTGACATCATTCCGCAGTATAGTATTATATTATCTGTGATTCCGCGTTTTGGCAGTAAAGTCGCAAAAGTAGGAACTTTGAAACGCCATTTCATTTCATTTAAGTTATGCATATATTTTTTTCTTTTTCTTCCTTTGTTAAGTAGGCCATATATCTTTAAATTTGGCTGGAAAAAAATTTCATGCAAGTACCCATTAATCAGATCGATCAAAGTATCGGTCGATCAAAAATCTAGGTAGGTAGATACAATGAGACGTTCGAAAGTTTGATATATTCCATTGGTACATACGTTCCCACAGATAAAGCTAATAAAAGCGTGGTTACAAATAACTAATATTCCCATTTTCCGACCTCACGTACCTAATACCTAGTGCATTTAGAATCTAGACAGATCTGTCCCTGCATTCCGCGGTCGACCTAGATCCTCAGATATCAGGTGTGTTCACAATATGCTTTGACTAATCCGGGAGAGCTATTCGGAGATAAATGTAGAAATCAAATATCTAAGATTCTTTATTGTCATTATTATGATATAATCGTCTTAAATTTGTTTATTGTATCAAATTTTTTGAAGTAAATAAATAAAACTAAAGATTTTATCTCTATGAAGTTAATTACATCAGGCGCGGTCCGAAGGGGGGGGTCACGGGGGACATGATCCCCCCCCCCCCTAAAATCCATTTTTTTTTCGTAATGTGTGCAATAAAATTGTGTATTGTGCAATATAGTCTAATTTACTTGACATATTATATTATTAGTGACTCCCCCAAATTTTCAGCCTGCGACCGCGCCTGAATTACATAATAGGGTATCAAACGTTTTTTTTGAAAAGTCTTTTAAATAAATCCTGAGATTGTAATGAATAACTGAATAATTTTTATTTCGATTTTGTAAAACCGAAAAATTCCTTAAAAATTATTTTTATTATGATTTTGAATTTACGCGCGGAAACGCAAGCCACCATGCTTTCAGCTCCTGACGTCACTCGGTTCATAAACAATACGACTGCGAAAGAGATAGTGTGTTCTGATATACACTGTTCAGTTAGTATAGCTTAACTAATTGTTTATCAACGAACGTGTTTGACATTATACCTTACAATACTCGCAGTGCATTTCGGAACACACTCTAGATTGGTTACTAACGGAGTGACGTCACCAACATGGTGAATGGCGTTTTAGACATTAGAAAAACAGATTTAAAAAGAAGATTTCATAAACTGAATTGAAAATCATTATTGAATTTCATAAACGAGCGTTTCTCGTTAACTTTTTTACATGCATTTTAATACTTTTTCTGACATGGTGCAAAATACCCTATTACAATAATAATTTATCTCTATGGTAATCTCTAAATTAACGCGTGTAATGTGATATACCTGTACCTATGTTTTGAACTTTTCCTAGGCTTGGCTTTACTTAGGTAGGTACGTTACTATTTTATTACATGTATAAATAGATAGACTTTCTACAAGACACTTAATGAGCAAATCAATGTTTTTGTTCATACCTACCGACATAACGTTGTTGAGATTTTCTACATCTATGTACATTAAAATAAATTACCATATTTTACGCCTATAAAAACTGTATGAGAAAGAAAACAAAACGCAACTCGCACAAAAAGCATAATAAATGGTATATTCCGTAATTAAAACAGAAGTAATAAAATAAATGAGTTAATTCTACAATTCGTGACGAGCTGACCGAAGAAACACGACAGTAGCCATAAAAAATATGTCGAAAACAATGAGAATGAAAGTGTTGAAAACTTTTCATTTTTTTAAGCGAACCGCCTTTTTTATTTTGTTTGAATGCACATTTTTGTAGTGATAGCGGTGGGAAATGAACAAAACAAACGTTCCACGGAGATCGGCATCGGATACAAACGATTTAATTTACAATAACGTTAAAATATACAACTATTCAAATTTTATTGTAATGTTACACAACTAATAAAGGAGATTGCCAACTCTAAAGCAATTTTTTTAATACTTGCCGATCCCTGCGGTTTTACCCGCGTTAAATTCGAAGTTTCCGCAGGAATTCCGACATAAAAGTAACCTATGTCCTTTTCTGTACCCCTGATATCGTGTAGCAAAATTTCATGATGATCGGTTGAGTCATCAAGACGTAAAAGCCCGACAAACAAACAAACTCACTTTCGCATTTATAATACTAAGGTTTTATGGATTGAAAAGTACAGTATACTTATTTTTCTGCAACCCCTGACCATCCCCTGACAACGTATTTGCAAAAGTTTAACGAATAAACAAACAAATATATATTTATTTCTGATATAAATAAATCAATCAACACAAAAATAAGTGACGGAACCACCATCTTCGATTCCCGCCAGCTAATTTACACGGTTTAATCTGCAGACGGACAATACGGAAGCAAGAAACAAGAGAAAGAAAGAAAGAATAGGAGTTTATTGGTCCCCATTAAGAAAAGTAGGTACAAAATAAATAGGCATTTTCCTCTCTCATAAAACATGGAGCCAAAGACTTAATATTTCCTTTTTTTTCCAAGTGCTCCATCCCTTCGGCCAGTAATATAAAAATTGACCAAATACCCACGCCAGATATCTATAGCTATGCTATGCTGTGTGTGATAAAACATCGCATTAGGAACAGTGCCAAATACAGAGTTCCCGGCGCAGCGCATACCACATTCATTACTTAACCCTCAAACGTGAGCGTGCAGATTTTACTTAAACTAACCCCAAACTAGAATATTGCGATTTGGTCAAGCAGTTTTTATCTTACTTTTTTATTTGCTTTGTGTCCGCTTTTTCGAAATACTTTTAAAGGGTTGAAATGCACGTAAAACCGTGAGAAACAGCTTATTATGTAGTTGCGTAAATGCAAGGAATATTTCACTAGGTATTTTTATTTTAACTTTCACTTGGATCTTTCCGGCGGATTCATTTGTGTTAACTTTGGAGATTTTGGAGGGATTTCGGGATAAAAGTAGATACTTTATGTTTTTTCTGTACCCATGAAAAGGTGTAAGTACCTATGCAAAATTTTACGATGATCGATTGAGTAGTTATGGTGTAAAAACGTAAGTAACAAACAGGCTCACATTATTTATTTATTTATTTACACGGATTTTAATATTAGATATAGTTGAAATAATATGTTTTTGTGTATTTCAATTTGCATGATGTTGTCTGGACTGAACTTTTTGTAGGTACCTATATGTTGTAGGTAGGTACGTAACTGTTGCAACAACTTTTTTTAAAGTAGTTATGAGAACTTATAAGTTATTAGCTACAGTAATTCGAGTTCTGAAAGTTATAAGATAATAAGATGTCCAAAGAACATTTGCGGTTCGAGGCAATCTCGTTAAAACTTCTTTTCGTTCCTTAACTTCTGGGCAATCCATTTTTTTAATTCAATTGTCGGGCTCGCGTCTACGCTGTCTCCGTGTGCCCCGGCCTCGGTTCGCAGTCAAGATGAATTAAGTGCAGTTATCTCTTTGAAATATTATACGTACACTGTTTTTGTGTGGACATAACTTTATTACGATTCTTAAATATTATATTTTTTTTACATTTTCGGTGAGTTTAAGTCGGTGAATTTGATTCCAGGTGTAATCCTAATATTAAAAAAGTAAAAAAAAAAATTGTTTGTTTGTTACGCTGTCACACCTTAACTACCCAACCGATCATCAAGAAATTCTGCGTAATACTTACATTGCCAGCGGTACAGAAAAGAACACATGTTACTTTTATCCCGGAATTACCGCGGGAACCCGGAAATTAATGCGGGTAAAACCGCGGGAAACAATTAAGTTTTTTTCATAAGTCTTATCCATACAAACACTAACGCAAGCGCTACGTGTAGCGATCAATCACCGTCGTTCACTGCATCCAGCCAAACGACCGGGTTTTGGAGTTTAATTTTATCAAATTTAACACGTTATGCCCACAGAACAGATAGGAGTGCCATCAACTCAGCTTAGTATGGAAATAAACGAAAACCGGTATCGCTGGGTGATCCTACACAAAACTGTTCATCACCCATAAAAACATTTATTAACGTACCTAACGAAATGTGAATTTTCATTTAAGCAATTTTTAAAAACTTTGTTTATGTTCAATAATCTATACAAACAAACAAACAAACAAACGTAATAAATGACGTTTGGTTAGGTTTTAACTTAATCGTTGTTCACAAAATTCACAGTTTTGGAAATATTGTGGAAAATATATTCGGGATGCCAACAAAAGCAGTTTTTGGAAAGCAACCGTGGCGCGCCGTGGCGTTTCCTTACACTGTTAAAAATTATGTAATTTTACATGAAAAAAATTTACATAAACCTGTAGAAAGTGCCCAAAAAAATGTAAAAGTAAATAAAATTGTGGCAAAGTACATAATTTTCGTTTATTTTACATATTTTCTTCGAAATTTCATATTTTTTTGTAATTTCAGTGTAAATTTATGTAATAGTAACTAAAATGTGTTTAATTACAGAAATATTTGTATTTTTACACATGGGTTTGGGTTTCCACAGGGGCAATACATAAAAAATATGTAACTTTACTTTAAAAATGTGTAAAATTGCCAAAATAGAACTTGATGTTACATAAAATCTGAAAAAGTACGCAATTATGTAATTTTACTTTGATTATAAGTAGAATTCAGGAAAATCGTCATTAAAATTAAAGAAAATATAGGTAAATCTAACCAAAGTTTGTGTAAATTGACTCAGCATTGTGATTTACACAATGAAACAGTAATTTTACCAATCAATAAAGTAAAGTTGATGTAATTTGTCAGAACAATGTGATTTCACACAGCAACCGTGGCGCGCTTGCCACGCTCACATGTCATCTCTAGTTATTTATTTTCTCTGTGGTTATACCAATTCATTCTTCACGGTGCCCAGGCAGCGGCACGCTTACAAAATGCTAAATAATTTTTTATACAACGGGTTACATATTATAAAATGCTTTGTCCTGAATCGCTGACTGACGGATCAACGCACAGGATTGTAGAGACCTGAAATATGGAGGATTTATTCTTTGTTGGAATCCGATAAAAAGGATTTTCCGAAACTCTACTCCTAAAGGCAATGAAAAGGGGCTGCAAAAGTTGTATGGCGCGGGTACTCCGAAATTATCGCGAGGAGAAATCGTGCGCAGCTAGTTAATCTTAAAATACGTAACTATATAAAAATCTCGTATAGTGTTTGTTCCTTGACCGCGATTTTGATGAAATTTTTTTTGTATATTTGGTACGTCTGAGAATACGTCGTAGATTATTTTTTATATTCGCGCGGGTGAAACCGCGGGTCACAGCTAGTAGGTAATATAATAACTCGCCTTGGTTCAGCTTCCTAGGAAATGAACGCCGCCGTCTAATTAGAAAGTCGACGTATACACTGAAATTATTAGCAAGCAGTCGATCACTCAGTGCGGTCGTCGCAAACATATGACAACAACTAGCCGTTCCCCGCGGTTGCACCCGCGAAAATTCCGGAGTTCCCGCGGGAATTCCGAGCTAAAAAGCACGTCTATGGCCTTCTCTGTACCCTTGATTACGGGTATTGCAAAATTTCATAATGATCGACTGAGCCTTTAAGGCGTGAAAGCGTAACAAACAAACAAATAAACTCACATAGATTACGCATTTATACAATAACTAGCTTTTCCCCCGCGGTTTCACCCGCGGTGATTTCAGAGTTCCCGCGGAAATCCCGGGTTACAATATAGGCTAGACACTCACAAATAACGTGGCTTTCTCTTGGTAAATTTTTCAAAACCGGTTCTGTAGATCCAGAGATTACCCTTACAACTCACAAGTTTTACCTCTTTATATAATACTAGCTGTGCCCCGCGGTGTCACCCGCGTGAGTTTCGGAGTTCCCGCGGGAATTCCGGGATGAAAAATAGATAGTAGCCGATTCTTAGACCTACTGAATATGCATAAAAAATTTCATGAGAATCGGTCAAGCCGTTTCGGAGGAGTATGGGAACGAACATTGTGACACGAGAATTTTATATATTAGATTAGTATAGATAGTAATGATTGTTAATTTTTGATCTGTTGGAATCATGATGGAAATTAATTTAAATTATTAATTACTTATTGGGACTTTATATCAGCTATATTATATGTATAAGCTAAATATAATATTTCCTTATTGTGACACCGCTGGTACTGTAACTTACATCAATAAAAAACGCAATTGAATTATAATTCAATTAAATGAATAGCGAACATTTCAATGTATGTAATAGGTAATGAATTAGTCGAATCGTACCTCTCACCGGTACATGGGCATTAATTCCACTAAAACCCGACGCACTATCAGCTGTAAATCTGAGCTTAACAATAGGCGATAAATCGTGCGCTCTGAAGATTATAGTGATGGTCATACATAAATAAACATTAGCAATAGCGCTTAGCATTAAAAGTTGCTAAATAAATTATTCTAATTTTATTCTAAGACTGCTTTTTTGAAGAAGGAAATCTATTTATATAAAAAAATCAGAAACTGACTGATGGATCTAAACACAGCTAAAACCGCTGGGTCTAGAATCATGAGATTTTGCAGAAATATTCCTTAAGGGGGGGCTCAGAGTCGACTTTAATGATTACTTAGTTAAGTATAGATTTTTAAAACAAAACTGCCGCAATCAGAGACGTTCAGTAAATTAATGTTAATTGGCATTTTTGTAATTAGTTAAATGCCAATTAGCATTAATTTATTAAACTTGTCTGATTGCGGCAGTTTTGTTTTAAAAATCTATACTTAGCAAAGTAATCATTAAAGTAAACTCTGAGTGCGGCCGTAAGAGTCGTAATTAAGTGGGCATTAAGAAAGGATTTTTGAAATTGTTCCCCTAAGGGGGTGAAGTGAAGGGGGTTGCAAAGTTTGTATGGAACAAGTGTTTTCTTAGAACACTTTCTTCGATGTCTGATTTGACTACCACGCGGACAAAGTCGTGGGCAAAAGGTAGTCATTGTTTTCATGTAAGATGAAAACAATAGGAGATGGCGGTATCATCGTATGTAGAGCTCAGACATTGGACATCTTAAATTTGCATTTTATAGCAAGATCATCTGTGGTGAAAAATTACATAAACTCTCTGTAAATCCAAACTAATATTGGGTTTGTTTTATTGTGTTTTTTTTATATTCATTCACGCTTTAACTGCTCAACCAATCATGAAATTTAGCATACACGTTGTCAGGGGCAACCTACTTATTATCCCGGAGTTCTCGAGAGAACTCCGAAATTAACGCGTACGAAACTGAGAGAAAAGCTAGTGCTGAAATAAGTTTTTTTTAATTCAAACTTGGCCTGTAATGTTATGTGTGACGTCAATAAATTCTACTGTATATATCTTTATATATATAATCCGAATCTCGGAAACGGCTCCAACGATTTTCATGAAGGTTTCATTTTTGGAAAACGTCGTTTAATCCGTGTTTTTAGGTAGTGAAAAATTAGTGCTGTATTGCTACTTAACAACAGATGGCGTTACGAGCGAGGTTTCATTTTTATCCACAGAGAAAATAAAATTGGCGATGCTTCCGTACAAAGATTTACCAAAAAAAAAACCAATATGCTCGGTCATCCAGGTACTTACAATAATTATGACAGCACTCATAGAACGTCCGCCCTTCACAGCTTCCTAGTGATGTGGCTGGGGAGATGAATGAAGTTCAATTAAAATACTATTGGTTTTTTGCATAATTATCCATCACTAGTGAAGATTGCGCCGGCGGAATTAGTCGTTTTGCAGAAGTGGGAGGATACTCGTTATGTATGGTTCAGCAGGCGCTGTCTGTTTTAGAAGTGCATTTAAGCATATAGATTATAGGTATTTGTCGGGTAGGAATGTTGGGAGGCCTTCTAAGACCTCTGGCTAGATCATTATTAAATAAATTATAAATTAAAAGCAATAAAAGGCATTACCTAATAATAATATAGATCTGGTTCGTCAGAAGTCTAGTAATGGTCATAAATAAAATAAAATAAAATAGAAAATACACAAAATGGAATAGAACAATACAGCTGCAGAAAATTTTAAAAATAAAGAAGTAACAAAAATGAGGTTGGATATCATAAAGAGTGGCACATAGCCGCCTCGTTACATGTTATTATTATAAGATACAAATGAAAATTTTCACATTTTTTTAATTAATAAGCCCGAAAAAAATTTGTAATTTATAATAAAAAATAATCCCGCTGCATTCCGCCATGAACTATCATTATTCTCTGTGCGACAAATTAATGGGCGCTCACACTATGACAGCACGAGCACGGGCGGTGTAAAAATAAAGAGGAAAAACTCACTAAAGCCTCCGCCACACTTGTGCGGGTTCGCAGCGGCTGATTAGCAGAGAGACGCGCAGCACACGCTGATCTAGTACCTACGCGACTCTTGCTTCTTTTATCGTTCCTTCCTATTTCGTATCGGATTGAATTTATTCGAACCAGTATCATGAAGTACCTACCCTGACAGAAAAAATAGAGGTTTGCTCGGTAAAGATCGCGACCGAAAAGTCCCACCGAAGATTGGTCAACAGTATTTCTGCTGCCGGTGTTCGGTTGGGCACCGTATTTGGTCAGTATACTCTCCCGTAGCTTGCACATTATTGACACCTTGCGGGGTCGGTCACTATGCCTGCTGGTCATTGATATTGTGTCGCCAACACATCCTTCGGGCAACGAAGGGCGACTGAAACCTCTCCGGTCTGATTGATTTCTCTCCGTGTACTTATAATTTTACAAGCCGTTCCTCGGGTTAATTTTGGTACTCCCGCGGAGTAAAAATTCTGTGATAAAATTACCCTATGTCCTTTTCTGTACCACTGACAAAGTGTATGCAAAATTTCATGATAATCGGTTGACTAGTTCAGGCTTGAAAGCATAACCAACAAACTAACAAACTCACATTCCCAAACCCATCCCCATTCCAGGTCGGCAACGCACCTGCAAGCCTTCTGGTGTTGCAGATGTCCATGGGCTGCGGTAATCACTTACCATCAGGTGTGCCACTTGCCCGTTTGCCCTCTATGACATAAAAAAAAAACATTTTAGTTAGAATGAATTAGGATAACTTGTTAGTTTTTAGTATTTTTTTTTAAACCTGTAAGCTGTGTGTACAATATAATCATAACTGAACATATTTTTTTATTAGATTAGAATGAAGTTTAGCACGTAACGTAGCGCGGGTTTCGTGGATCTAAAAACATGTAGATCTACTTTTATCTAGATCTACATGTTTTTAAATCCACGAAAATTTTGCCACAATTGGAGGCTTCTGAAGGTTTTTTCAGTGTCGCAGTCGCTACCATATAGTCGCCGCTGTGACTGGAGCTTTACTCATGAAGACCACGTAGATGTGCTCCACCACTACCTAGATAAATTCCCGGTTTATTACAATCCGGCCAACATAAAGATATGCGCTTTTTATTATCACGCGATTTATAACTATTATTATATCTATTTTCAACCGTAAAACAATTTTTATGGAGTTTTAAAGCAAAAATAAAATATGCAAATGTAAGTAGGTAATGGACCAGAACTTTATGATAGATAAATTGGATCGAAGGGGATGTAGTATGGAAAGCATTAATGGATTCCAAACTTCTTATTAATTTGATAAATTTAACGCATAATGGTAACACTGACTTTTATGATTTGTTAAAAGGGGAAATCCTTACTGTTATAAATGCGAATGTGAGTTTATTTTTGCTGGGTGCTCTCAATGCCCTTCTCATTCTTGACCCTGAGTCAGTCAGTGATCTGTTTGTGGATGCATGGCATGAAATAATGATGCTTGAGGTTTTGTGAGACTAAGTATGCGTGAGCGTCTTCTGTTATAAGTTAACCTTTCTATGTTAATTGTTGTAGGTAATTGGTTTTACCGTTATAATTAACTATAAATAAATAAATATTTTTTTTGTTACGCTTTCACGCCTTAATGGCTCAACCGATTTTAATGAAATTTTTCATACACATTGTCATATTATATGAGCAAAATCTCGGGAAAAATACGGAAGATAGATAGGTACAAGCTTACATTGTTATTGATACGAAGTCCTCACTCTGTTTCTTCCTTTTATTTCAGCATAAAACGTCCACCCACGACAAAATCTGCAATTAAAATAGCTTTGTGATTTGAAATTGGTACCGCCCGGAAGGAACCATGGGAAGTGGACTCAGTAGCGCCAACAGTCGCCGGTGGCGGAAAAAGGAACTGCCACCGCATGCGGAATCCTCCAGAATACTGTTCCTGTTGTATTTAATACACAGGACTTGGAACATTTTAGTGGAACACGTGGATTCGAAGAGTGCAAGGTATGTTTTTTCTTTTTCGTTTTTTTAGTCTTTGTTTTATTTTACAATGCAATTGGCTTCTTGACAAAAAAATTTTTTTTAGTCCGTCATGTAGATTAGTAAAAAATATTGGACACGTATTTTTTCTTTTTTTACTTAATCAAAAAATAACAGAGATACATTGAGTTGAAATTTCGCGTGACGTCACAATTCGGTGCGGTTTGTATGGCGCTTATAATGAATATTGACGTCACGAGCCCCCCACCCTATACTTTAATGCGCCTTATCTATGTTCATTTTCATTAAATTGAAAAAGCAAAAAATACGTGTCTTTTATTTTTTTATTTTCTAACTGACGGACTAATTAGAATTTTGATTTTCATACCCTGGAGAATACCCAATTTAAGTACTCAAGATTAACCGTAGAGTTAACAGGTTTTTGACATCACAGTTTTGATTTTTGTTTTAGTTTTATATCCAAATTGTTTTTTGAAAAAGACATTGTCAATGTTCGCGTGTTGGTGATTATTAAAAACTAGCTGTCCCCGGTTTCACCCGCAGCAATTTCAGAGTTCCCGCGGGGATTCCAGGATAAAATATAAATATAAATCATCCTCATGAATCACTGTATCTATTGGTGAAAACCGCATGAAAATCCATTGCGTAGTTTTAAAGATCTAAGCATACATAGGGACAGACAGCTGGAAGCGAGTGATCCCCGCATCTTATCATACACACGTTACTGACACAAGCACCCGTCTTGGGTGGTTGGTCTTTTTTCGCATGGTAATAATCACAATTCAAATTAAATTCCAGATGGCGCGGCTCGCACACCGACACCGGGCAGAGCTCGGGGGTGCGCACGCGCAGGTTCGACTCCGTCAGCGTCGGCGACTCGGACCTCGGGTCGTGCTACTCCACTTGCAGCTGCAGCTACTGCCGGCTGAGGGACTGCGCCCACGACTGTGTCAGGTTGGTTTTTTTTTTTAAACGAAGTTCTTTATCGCACGGATGGGAGTAAAAATTGATTTTCCGTCACGGCGTCAATAGTTAATATGGAAAAAACTTCCACGACACTCACGCATTTTTTTATCGTGAATAGGCCAGGAGTTTGACCACAACTAATTTGATGTGACGGTGTGATAGAAGATTGTAAACACACCTATCTTTGAATGGGAACTGGCTTTCAAGTGAGGCTGTCGGAACTCTCCGTTAGGTGGTTGGCGGCAGATTTTCAACTTGAATATTCCCTACCACCCTGCTGTGGTTTCTTCATGGT
Source organism: Zygaena filipendulae (assembly GCA_907165275.2). Classification (NCBI taxonomy): domain Eukaryota; kingdom Metazoa; phylum Arthropoda; class Insecta; order Lepidoptera; family Zygaenidae; genus Zygaena; species Zygaena filipendulae. The sequence continues at coordinate 11,202,418 of OU015659.1, read as the reverse complement.
GTTTTCTTTCCCCGGTAGCTCAAGCTCATTGTTAGGGTTTGAACCTACGACCCGCTGCATGTGATAGGAACGCACCAACCACTGAGCTATCATCGCTGTAAAGTTATAAGTATTGGTCCACCAGCATAGCAAACTGGATAAAATCATCCGTGTGAACTTCCAGACAACGCCGCCGTACCTCTAGGGTAAAAATGAGGACTTGTAGGCTTGTATGCTGCGTGTGGCCGTACGTAGTACGTAGTATATTTACTCTGAGGTGTGGCGTAGGGCTCGCGTCGGGGCGCGGCGAGCGGCGGGAAAAAAAAACATTCCAGTTTGGTACTGTTGGACATAATGATATATTTTATATACCTTATGTCTAAAACTAAATATTTCAGTCACATTAATCAGTAGAAGTAGGTATTAATAGACACAGTGTTTACATACTCGTACATTTGTTTAAAAATAAAATGGAGTTATATACTTAGGTATGTCAAAAAGTCATCTATCTCTATACATATAAAATGCTATGTCCTGAATGACTGATGAATCAACGCACAGCCTAAACCGATGATCGTAAAGATAGAGGAATTTTACGAGTTACCTGTAACTTTATAATAAAACTTTTTTATTTTATTTTTTAATCTTATAGTAAATAATAATTGTGTGTTAATGTCAATTAATAATAGGTTTTGGACATAATACAACTATATTTTATACCTATTATAATATTATCTAATTGCTCTCGGGTCAATATAAATTATTATACTGTACCTATGTATATGACTTGTAACTTGGTGTTACGATTAAAGAATTGTATTGTATTGTAAAGACCTGAAACTTGGAGGGTGTGTTCTATGTATGACGTAGGCATCCGATAAGAAAAGATTTTTGAAAATTCAACCCCTAAGGGATTGAAAAGGCGTTGCAAAGTTTGTATGGAACAATTCCGCGGGAACTTCGAAATGATCGCGGGTGAAACCGCGCGGGACAGCTAGTTAAAAAATTAAATTAAAAATGAAATAAACGAAACAAAAATACTAATACGACAGCCAGTCTATATCAATACGTGATAATTTTCACCCCGGAATGCAGCAAAGATCAAACGTGTCACGAATCACGTGGAATGCAGTTAGAAACAAACTTAAAGTCATAGCATGCCAAACTATAGGCCAAAGAGTCTATATTATAACCACTACGTTTTACTATAGGCACTTTTACTTCCATTATCCAAAGAATAAAGAATATTATAAAAAAAAAAGAAAAAAAATCCCAGCACCATTACTCAGTCTTTGCAGTTTTTACACAAAAGACATTTTCAAATACCTTACCAGTTCCTCCATTTCATTTAGCACAAAATCTCTTTAACAAAGCTCAAGTTATCATCTGAAAGAAAGACTTTTAATAATCAGTTAACGTTTCTTTATTTCAGGTAAGCCACCAGAAGTCAGCAGATCGAGCAGTAATTAAAATCTGTACTTAATTAGTCTTATTTTGACGCCGGCAGTGATATCGATTGGTAATCCTTACTAAGTATTATATAATATGCGAGTTTATTTGCTTGTTTGATTGTTGCGCTTTCACGCTTTAAATACTCAACCGATCATGATGAAATTTTGCATACACGTTATCAGGGGTACAGAAAAGGACATAGGTTATTTTTATCCCGTAATTTCCGCGGGAACTCTGATATTAAAATCTACGTAAAGCGTAAGTCTCATGTTTTAATATTTCATTCGATGCAATCACAATCGTGGAACAGTTCGAAATTTGATTCGCGCTGAAATAAATAAATAAATTATGAATTAAATAGTAAACTGGGGCTGATTTCGATTTTGATTTGACTTCGATTTGATTTCACCTCGATGTCATTTTAGTACATACCTACTTTTGTCTAAAGATGACGTCCGACAAGTCAATAACACGAGTCCTATAGGTAATGAAATCGAGAAATTTTACAGAAAAATTCGATAGAGACACGATCCCAAAGCTTCAAAAGTAGCAAACTTTGATTCCGTTTCGATCTCATTTCGATTCGAGTTCGATTTGATAGGCTAAACTAACCTAACACGATTGCGTCAAGAGTAAGCCGGCAGGATTTCAACACTCGTGAAATTCCACCAAATCAGATGTTTCTGAGCCTCTATACGCTTCCTTTATAAAACAAAGTCCTTCGCCGCGTCTGTCTGTCTGTCTGTTCGCGATAAACTCAATAACTAATGAATGGTTTTCACCAATAGATAGAGCAATTCCAGAGGAAGGTTTATAGGTGTAGTTTATCCTGAAATTCCCGCGGGAACTCCGAAATTACCAGGGTAAACCGCGGGCGATGGCTAGTATATTATAAGTTAGGTACTACGTATTTTTTAACTCAAAAAGGCTTGTACCAATGCAGTGGTAGTCTTATAGTTGCGATCTCTTCGAGAAAATTTTTATGCGAATAAAAAAAACTGCGAAACGAGCAACGAGCTCTACAAACAGTACCTAATACATTTACAAGTAGGTATAGAACATAGATTTAATTCTTAATTCCGAGTCAGTGAGTAAAAGATGTCGTTTTAACATTCATCAGATGCTCAAATAGGGAACTAAACAAACAAGGCACGGAACAATGTTCGCTCGTTTATCACCGACGCGCATATCAATGAGCAAGGCTGGAAAAAACTGGAGAGCTTCAGATAAAAAAGTTTAGGGTAAAAGGGTAATAAAAAGTTTTCGAAACTAATTAATTACGGATTTATATCTATTTAACAGAGCGTTTTTAACTAGCTAGCTAGCGCGGTCTTGATCGTCGAATAACATTATTATGAACAAGGCTGTGCGGTGTGCCAGGCGGTTTCGGTTTCGGGATTCCTGCAGGATCTCTGATAAAAGTATATTATAAAATCAGTCATGGTGAAAGTCCCGCTAAAATCGGTCCAACCGTTTCGGAGGTCAGCCGGAACAAACACACAGACACAGACCATTTTTAAAAACTGCAGGTTTTTTGTTCCAAATACTGGTAGGTATTTTAACATTACAAACAGTATATTTATCGATGCATACCTAGATAAATATCACCTACCTACCCACCGATCTCTTCAGGGAAGTACTTGTATCCTGATATAGAGTTCTCGCGGGAATACCGAAACTCACGCGGGTAAAACCACGGGCACAACTAGTTATTATAAAAAGTTGGCAGACGGATTGGCACGCCATTAAGTAAACTGAAAGCTAAGGTAAATTTTAGAATGGGCATGTTGACTAATTTTTATTTTTTAGTCCGTCTTGTAGATTATTAAAAAATATTGGACACGTATTTTTTCTTTTTTTACGTAATCAAAAAATAAAGGCGATATATTGAGTTGAAATTTCGCGTGACGTCACTATTCTGACTGTATGCCGGTTTTTGCGGTTTAGTGACGTCACGACCCCCTCACCCTAAACTTTAATGCGCTTTATCTCTGTATATTTTAATTTATTTGAAAAAGCAAAAAATACGTGTCTATTGTTTTTTTATTTTCTAACTGACGGACTAATTAGAATTTTGATTTTCAAAAGTAGTCCACATCCCTATTCGTTGTGCAAATGTCTAACTGATTTTATATGCACATATCGAATACGTTACATGTTGCAGTGCATATCGCAAGTTTCAACAAATGCACGTCAGCAAACACTGACTTGGTATCTACATCGTGTAAGTTGGTAGAAATTTCATTTATCAAAGTGAATTTCAACTCAATCACATTAATACTATTGAAAGGTCAAGCTCCTACCAATTTCATCGTCTTTGTCGATGCTGTTAAAGGTAGATGGCTTTCGGTTGTAGCGTAACAATGTAACATTCGATTTTGAGCATCGATATAAGCGAGTTTCCGGTGACTTGACTGGGGGTAAAAATTTCAAGATGAACATTTTTACCCTGAGTTTTGGGCGTTTATTGTAGTACTGATTACCGCGGTTTCACGGCGTTTATTTCGGAGTTCCCGCGAAAATTCCGAGATAAAAAGTAGCCTATGTCCTTTTCTACCGCTGACAGCGTGTACGCAAAATTCCATGGTGATCGGTCGAGTAGTTAAGGCGTGAAAGCGTTTATAAAATACTAGCTGTTCCCCGCGGTTTCGCCCGCGATAATTTCATATTTCCCGCGAGGATTCCGGATTACATTATAGCTTATGTTCTCAGGAATAATGTAGGCTGTCTAATGGTGAAAGAATTTTTGAAATCGGTTAAGTATTTTTTGAGTAAAATCGTTACAAACAAACAAACAAAAAACAATAAATCAAGTCTTTCCTCTTTATAATATTAGTATAGATATAGTAAAGAATTATTATTATCTATACTGTGTATTGAAAAGTGTTTAGGTACATATTATACAATATGTTCTTAAAAAAATAACCTAAAACCTCTTAAGCACCCTTTGTCGGACAGAGAAGGACAAAATAGGTACTTTTTATCCCGAAATTCCTGCGGGGTGTATAAAATTACCACGGAGAACAGCACTATCTATATAATAATTAAACATTTTTAGGTAATAAATACATTTTATAGATAAGAGTTCAAAGATACTAAATACGTAGGTATGCAAAGTAATATTGTTTTCAGTATTTTGTATACGTACCAAACTTTCTTCTATATTGATTTCTAAGTTCCACATTGAAATGGGGACTCTTCAAATATTCTCAAAGAGAATTCGTTCCGTCCGGAAATAAAATCCGCAGGAATCTTTCAGTGCTCAGTGCTGCAGACCGCAGCAATACCGCAGTAGGCTTGCCATGAGCTCTGGACTCCAAGGGCCGGGTTGATAGGTTACTTGACTGAGTAGTTGTCACCAAATAGAGTAGAGTAGAGTAGACTTATAATTCTAGAGTAATGGTGGTACTTTCGCCTGGTATTCAAGGAATACGTATGAGATCCCAAACAAATACCAAATTTTTATTTATGTAACTGATTACCACAGATTTTGTCGTGAAAAGAACATCTTGATACAAGCAAGCAAAGCCGGCAAGCAATTTATACAAAGTTGACTAAACGTAGAAGTTGGTAATACACAAAAGTTTAAGTTTAAATTCAATTTGTCATAACTCCTCTTTCTGAAACCATTTGCAAGTGGCTGGCTATTTTGCTGCCTCATCTCAGATGATCTTAATTTCGGAGTTCCCGCGGGAATTCCGGGATAAAAAGTACCCTATGTCCTTCTCTGTACCCTTGAAAACGTGCATGCCAAATTTCATCCAAATCCGTTCTGCCGTTTTTGCGTGATTGAGTAACAAACATCCAAACATGCAAACATCCAAACATCCACACTTTCACATTTATAATATTAGTAGGATTAACTTAAAGATGTATAACTTTTTCTTGACTTTGACTTTACAGCGAAGCCAAAAACGTCGGCCTACTGCATCTTCTTAGACTTTGGTGATAATAACTCATGGTAGACCCTTTTTTCACTAACGTTTTATTTTCACTAAAATAAATACTTCTTTTAGTTTACAAAAAGGAGTCCGAAGTCCGATCTATTTGTGGTTTATTAAAGAAAAGACTTAGGTTTTCCCCGTTAGAGTACCATAAGTACCTACCTAAGCGATCGTGATTAAATTCTTTCTTTTCTTTCTTCTTTTTTATGAACTTTCGCATAGGTATAATGCATTTAGCCAGTTTCAATTAAAGTTAATCAGATCAATGTATTTTCTATTAAAATGCTTCGTTGTACGGCTTAAAATTGTCATATCTTTTTAAGCACATAAAAAACCGTCACCCTGAAAATTATTGTCCAAATACAGCACCTTATAACACAACAAAATCCATTTTTTATAACCATTTTTTATCGACATGAAAATAAATTACCTAACCGCCATTTTGATTCCCGCCAAAAAACTCCGATTAAATTCTTTTGATGCATTTTAGATTCCGTTATTTATTTATTTTCATTAAAGGTGCCAGTCCCACTGACGTCACAAAACGTATCTATGTCTAAAAAAATTATTTCAAAAGAAATCGGTCGTTCAATTTACGTTTAATTGGGTAAATGTAATGTAATGTGATGTTTTATGTGATGTTTTGAAATTACTATAGGTAGATATAAGTATATACTAGCATTTAAAATAAACTTATTACACAGCTAGTCCTATAAATATAATTTAATTTAATCTCTGTAAAACGATGAACTACAAGATATGAACGTCTTAGATTCGAGTAAAAAACTCCAATGCCCCATTTGCGCCCTCTATCATTCAGGCAGAGAACCACAACGTGTGTAGAGTTCGTAGTCCTACGTAGCCTAAGCAAAGAGAGTGGTTATTGTTTAATAGTGATATTATGGTATTTTCATTACTTGTAACTTTTCGAATAGATGGCGCTGAATTCACATGCAGTAGTAGGAGTAGTTTAAAATGATCCCTTTTTCTACGAGATCACTGCTATAAAGTCACTAACTGGAAAAGGTCCAAGGTCTTAAAAATATAGACTCTACCAAGTGCTGACTGCCAACGCAAACTTGATTATTAAAGTAGTCAGGTATGTAAGTAACAAACCTTAGTGACTTTTTGTATCTACTTTATTATCCCTTACTCTATCTTGACCGTTGATCAAAAAAACCTTATAATTAATTGTAAAGTACTCCATAGGAAAAACTTCCTTAGATATTACTAGCTTTCCCCCGTGGTTTCAGCAGCGATAATTTCAGAGTTCCCGCGGGAATTTCAGGATACCTACACTACCTATATTATGTATAAACCTTCCTCCTAAATCACTCTACGTTTTGTTGAAAACCGCATAAAAATCCGTACAGTAGTTTTTGGGTTTACCGCGAACAAACAGACACAGACAGACAGATATAGTGGTTCCAGAGGAAGGTTTATATATAGATTTATAGAGAACTCCGAAATTACCAAACCGCAGGGGACTGCTATTAATCTATTTTCAATTACCTATTGTAATGGAAATAACTTTAAAAAACTAAAAAATTATATACCTAGATTTTAGAGTTTCTACTCTACGTAAAGCTATTTTTGGTGATTTTATATGATTTTATACCCATTATCCGCTACAATCTCTACTAATATTATAAATATAACTCTGCATGTCTGTCGGTCTGTCTGTCTGTCAGTCTGTCTGTATGTTATGCTTTCACGCCTTAACGGCTCAACCGACCATCCGAAATTTTACATACACGTTGTCAGAGGAGCAACAAGGGACATAGAGTACTTTTTATCAAGGAATTTCCGTGGGAACTCCGAAATTACCGCGGGTGAAACTGCGGGGCACAGCTAGTATGTCAATATTGTGATTAGTGTACATGTGAACTACTGTTTGATGTTTCCCAATAAATATAATAATGACAACACGACAAAATCATCGATTGTTGTCCGTCCAACGACACTTCGATGTTAGTAACATAGTACCAACTCGCTTTCCCCGGAATCGATCGAGACACAACGGTAATCGCTTCTGCGAAACGCATCGTCGCATCGGCTCGCCATTATCGATTAACGACATCGATTATTACAACGAAAGTTATTTATTATTTACTACCTGTCCCCAGCGGTTTCACCCGCAGTAATTTCGGGGTTCCCGCGGGAATTCCAGGATAAACTTAACGTATAAACCTTCCACTTGAATCACTTTATCTATTAAAAAAACCGCATCCAAATCCGTTGTGTAGTTTTAAAGATCTATGCGTACATAGGGACAGACAGACAGCGGGAAGCGACTTTGTTTTATACTATATAGTGATGTATTTTGTTGATGTATGTTTTATGTCAGACCCACAGATCATATCAGGGCCTTTATTCACTATGACCATAACACACCGCACTAAGATAAGACGCCGCAAAAACTGTCTTTCCCTCGTAAGCTTGGCTGTACATCAAATCTGATAACTTTTTGAAAGTGCTAGTCCTATTATGGTCTAGTCTTGGCAACATTTTACAGAATTATAGGAGGTTAGTTAGGATATAAACTACTATCTCAGAATGATATGATAATGATAGATATGATTCTTTCGCGAGTCCCACCACTTCGATTACTGCAGACAGACGTCCGAACAGTTAATGCAAGCGATGCACGTGTGCCGAGCCATACATAAGGTAGCCACATAATGTTAAACCAGAGCCGTAAACCAATGGAAAAATCAAACCGACATATTCCAGTAACCGCTAGAAGATTTTAGTATCGACTCTACGACGGTTGGCAGTTAAGTTGTGGAAAATGTTTAAGTATATGGTGTTGGTAAACCAGTTACCTGTAGCCATATAACCTTTTTGGACTAAACGTTTAAAACCAACTCCTAACTTTCATCAAATTTAAGTTAAAGGAGAATGGGCATTCTTATAAGGAGCCTCGGCTGTCCGCGGTCAACAATAATTTTGATATTTATTGACGTGGTTTTGGCCTACAATAATTACTGTGGAGAGGTTTACATACCTGTAGTTAAATATTTTTATATACTGAAACGTCCCTTTATGTATATTATCGGTATCTACAAAAAATCTTTAAGTCAAAGAATTTATTTTTTTACTAGTTGTGCCCCGCGGTTTCACCCGTGGTAATTTCCGCGGTAATTTTCGGAGTTTCCGCGGGAATTCCGGGATAAAAGTACCCTATGTCCTTCTCTGTACCCCTTACAACGTGCATACCAAATTTCATCTGAATCCATTCAGCCGTTTTTGCGTGATTGAGTAACGAACATCCACACTTTCACATTTATAATATTAGTTGGATTTATCTATCGATCTATCAGCGATATAATATGCTATAAGATGCTATGCACGAGTTAACTAGAAAAAAGCTACCGCTAAACTACGATCACACTTTGGTGACTTTAAACTTGAAAAACTTTAAAGTTCAACAAAACTTGATACGTCGACCGCTCTAGTAGTAAACGGACGACGGTTGCGCGCGCACGTTTCTTGTGGAAAACGGCGAAATCACTTACTACGTTCCGTTGAAATCTTTTGAAAAAAAAAATAATAATATTAGAACTGTTAATTTGCTTGTTCGGAAGAAGAACTTTGGGTGTGGTTTTGTATTTTAATATAAATATATTTTGTTTTTAATACCGTGTTATGAACATGCCAGTTTGTGTTACTATTATTGGATTCTAATTGCATTTGTGCCGGCTTTTTTAAAATTTCTGGTGAGTTCTTTTTTTTTATTTACCTTTTATTTCGTTCAGAAACGTTTAAAACCTTTAAAACTGACATTCCATAATCGTTGTACAATTTGTAAGGACCTAAAGTCGCCATAAAATAAATAATGGACATATGTAGGTCCATCCATTTTTAACCGAAAAAATAAACTAGGTTCTACGTTTCGTTAAAATTTTTAACAGACTTCCAAAAAAAGAGGAGGTTCTCAATTCGACTGTATGTTGTTTTTTTTTTGTTTGTTTGTTACGCGATTACTCGAAGACGGCTGGATCGATTTGAAATTTTTTTTTTGTTTGAAAGGGTATACTGGTCCCATTGTCGTTAAGTCAGGATCTGATGATGGGATACAGGCACAGCATAGCGATTTGGGTAGATAAATAATTGTCACTTTATAAACCAACCCTCTTCAAAACGAAAAATAAATATAATCTTAACAAAAAAAACCGACTTCAAAACACACAAAAAATGCACTACATTAAAAATTTAAAAAAAACCTACGTATGTGCTGCCTCAATTTCGGAGATCCCACAGGAATTCCGGGACAAAAAGTACCCTGTGTCCTTTTCTGTACCCGACAACGTGTACATGAAAAATTTCACGACGATCGGTTGAGCCGTAAGCCTAACAAACATAAGAACAAACTCAGTTTCACATTTATAATAAATAATATTTAGTAATGATTACTCACCATAACTATACCACCAAAAGAAGTGTTGCAGCGTAATTAAATGAAAAACGGTTTAGATTTAAGAATAAACCTAAGATTGTACTAGGTACATGGTGAAGGGTTAGGAAAACCTCACCTACGAGTTAGAACTCACAGTACACTCTTACGGTGAGAACTCGGTAACCGAATTTTGAGTAACAATTTAATTTCCAAATTTAATTTCCCACTGGCGAATCTCCTGAAAATCTGACCTCAACAGTCAGGTAGGTACCTACTGATGATCACCGTTAAATTTTTGATTACGTGTCCTTCCAACAACGTTGAAATCAGCGAAGTTATTGTAGATATAAATGGTACGAGAAAATGATACAAACTTTTGCAAATTAACGATTATTTTTGGCTAATTATCTACCTAATTAGTGTTCGAAATCAACAAAATTATCAAAACAGATTACAATGGTACCTAATTTTATGTATTTGTGTAATTTTTAGTTTTTTATTAGAATAGAATAGAATAGAAATTAATAAATTAATAATTAAATAGAATTATTTAATTTGATTAATTAAGGTGAACTTAATTTCGCGCCGTTCCACGTACACGTTACGTCAGCTGTTTTGATGTTTCAATTTCGAACGGCATCGTGTAAGTATTCTTCTATGACTTATGTGACATAGACGTTATATATTTCTTTGACATATAATATGATGATATACGACTATGACAATACTATCGGTACGACTATGACGTTTATTTATAACTGTGTGTGAAATAGATACCTAACCCAATCTGTAACAAATAAATAAAGTGTATAGGTACCTAGTTTAGAAACGGTCCGGAAACATATTAAGTATTTCTTGAATAATGTCATGATATGAAAATATTATTTTTTCATTTTTTTATTATAAATGAAAGTTAGAAAATAACATTCCTTTGAAATGCGTTAAAAAATTAATTATATTAAATTAATTTATTATTCTTACAATATGAATAATAATTGAGTTACCTATTTGAAAATAATGAGCAAATCATAATTGAGGCTAGATTAAAACACTAATTAGTTATTTATATTTAAATATGAAATTTTGTAAAAGTTTACATTGGGTATGATATTACTGTTACGAGAACTTGCGTTATTTATATAAAAAAAAAGTTACAGTAGAAATTGTAATCTTGCTTTATAATGTTAGTTAATTTCGAACACTAATTAGGTAATTAACAAAATTAATCGTTTATATTTTTAAAGTGACTCTCGTGCTCTCATATACCTACCTACCTGCCGACTTGATTTACAGACAGACCAGAAGATATGAAATTAAAATTTTCCAATCACTTAAGAAATTTCTAAAGCAATCAATTCAAGCTTCTGCGTGTTTATAGCTTTACATAAACGCAACTTTTTACTTGTTGAATTTCAAGAGAAATTTTAATGGTCCTTCGATACCTACTTATTATAAAACAAAAACCTCTGCCGCGTCTGTCTGTCCGTTCGCGATAAACTCAAAAACTACAGGACGGATCTTCATGCGGTTTTCACCAAGAGATAGATTGGTTCATGAGGAAGGATTATGTATCTACATATTATATAATTTGTCACGGTTTTGTGTAAATTGGTTGGAAAATAACGATAATTGTTGAAAGTGTCGCAAAAAGTCGATCACCACGAAATTTTGCAAACACGTACTTGTTATCCCAGAGTTCCCGCGGGAACTAGTTAGGTACCTAATAAAATACGTTGTCGAATTTTATTAAATAACGGTCATTGAACGTGCTTATATTTACGCTAAATAAACAATTTAGTTTATTATTCAAGTACAACATACCTCAATAGTATACAGTAGGCCACTGTAAAATTTATACTGTTTGTAAAACGTCTTTATGACGTTGACGTCTTAATGAAGTTGCCATTTTTACAGCTTCAATATTCATTTTTCGCTTGTATTGGAATTTGGAGCTTGGAGCTGCAAAAACGGCAACTTACAAAGTCATACAGACGTTTCACAAACAGTATAAAATTCACAAGGTGGTATACTTGTCTATGTGGCCCACTGTACCTACATACCGACCTGTTGGAAGGTTGAAAATGAGTGTTAATATCATTTTGCCACGAAATACTAAACTATAAAATATAACGAAAGTAACAAAAATTTACAACACACAGTCATGCAGATTTATTTAACCCACGCTATACCCAGGCTTGTGAGAAAAATAAGCGAAGAGTATAAATACATAATATTATTATTGCATTTTATATAATAAATACTAGCTGTTCCCCGCGGTTTCACCCGCGTTAATTTCGCAATACCCTTCTGGGACAAAAATTACATACCAAATGTCCTTCTTCCTACCCCTGCCAACGTGTAGTATGCAAAATTTAATGCACTTTTTCCGTCACTTCCAGCAATCCTACTAATATTATAAATGTGAAAGTGTGGATGTTTGGATGTTTAGATGTTTGTATGTTTTGATGTTTGTTACTCAATCATGCAAAAATGGCTGAACGGATTTGAATGAAATTTGGCATGCACGTTGTCAGGGGTACAGAAAAGGACATAGGGTACTTTTTAACCCGGAATTCCCGCGGGAACTCTGAAATCACCGCGGGCGAAACCGCGGGGCACAGCAAGTCCTTACATCCATGCGAAAGTGAGTTTGTGTTTGTTACACTTTCAAGCTTCAATGGCTCTACTTATCATCATGAAATTTTGCGTACACGTGGTCAGGGGTACGCAGAAGGACATACGGTACTTTTTATCCCGGAATTCCCGCGGGAACTCCGAAATTACCACGGGTGAAACCGCGGGGAACAGCTAGTTATCGTTATATTTCAACCGGTTTATACAAAACCTTGACAAATCATATATCTAAACCTTTCTCATGAATCATTGGTGAAAACCGCATTAAAATCCGTTTAGTAGTTTTTGAGTTTTTCGCAAACAGACACACAGACGCGGCTCAGGACTTTGTTTTATAATATGCAGGTATGTCAGTAGTGATTATGAAAGTACTTAAAATATTTTATAGTAGGTAATATGCAATAAATAATGTATGGATGTGCAGTATTATGTTGCGTACGTTATGTAAGATAACTGTTAATAAGCTTAATTATTTAATTCAACCTTTCCATGATTCATGCTTACGTGTAGCCAATAAAAATGTACATAAAAAATGGGAGACCACAGATAAAACATTAACAAAAAAATGGGGGATTTTACCGGCATGTCAGCGACAATAAAAAGGATGGATGACCCTTAGATAGGTGTACCTAAGGGTAGTAGCAATATTAAGACACCTTTGCTTGTCTTTGAATTTTATTTCTGTCAGAAGTGCTTCTGACATTTTCTGCATCTGTCTTTAACAATCACGGGGCCCGGTTTTCTTGTTTTTTTTTATTTATCTAATAATAATTTGTTTATTTATTGGCATAGCAACAGCATATTTATTTTAATCGATAATTACGCAAAAATAATCTCGAGTTTTTTACATATTTTGAACAAGAATCGAATACTGAATACCCCCGTTCAATATGACCCTAGTTGCAACTTGTAAATCCTGTATATCATGTAAGCTTGGTTTCCATGATACAAGCTATTGTTAAGTGCGAGCTAACATTAAATTAGCCCATGCGCCATCCATCCCCCCCGTATTACACATTCTGTATTTAAATTATACATATTATTATTAAAACAGATTTCATCATTTAAATTAACTAGGTAATCTTCGCTTACGCAACATCATCGCCTATACAGGATGTTACAGAAAATGGCCAAGACCATGGTTTGAAGACCAAGTTTTGCTAATATACATATTATGTATAGTATGCAATTTGGTTGTGGCATTTAGCCCAAAATTTTGTAATCAATTTTAAAATATTTTATCGATCACTTCCGCTACAAAAAGAAAATGTCACTTTACTAGCGAGGTTATGAAAAGGTTACAAGTTCGATACTCAAAAAACTCAAACTCAAAAAATTTACTGAACTCGTTAAGTTACATCATAAAATTTGAATTCAGTCAAAGTACAATAATTAAATTTTTACATTTACCGCTCGCTCGGAAGGCAGATTTCCCAAGAGACGAGCGAGAAAATCTCGGTTTGCTCTTTTCAAAGTTACAACTATGGAATATAAATGTAACACCTAAGTTCATAAATGACAACTAAGGGACCACCGTACGCAACACAGACACCCTTCGAAAAAACAATAAAGAAAAAAGAATGAATTCCAATATTTGACAATGACTACGCCATTCTTTAACACCCTGTAGTTATAAACGTTCGGGTCATCATGCAGTAAATTATCATTATATTATACTTTTTAATGTACTTTCATCGTAAAATTATAAATCCTACTAATATTATAAACGCGAAAGTTTGTAAGTATACATATATGTATGGATGGATGTTTGTTACTCTTTCACGCAAAAACTACTGAATGGATTTAAATGAAACTTTACAATAATATAGCTTATACATCAGATTAACACATAAGATACTTTTTATCCCGTAATTCCCGCGGGAACTCTGAAATAACGCGGGTGAAACCGCGGGGCACAACTAGTATATAATAATAATGTAAGTAGGCTTTTAAAGTAATGAATGAGGTTGTATGGTAGGTACGTAGTCGAAAACACGCTAAGGATGATGTAACAAGTCATAAACTACATTTATTCGATAATTTACACTAACCGTTAGATGTATAAAACACTACGTGTTCCCCGCGGTTTCACCCGCGGTAATTTCTGAGTTTTCATGTGAATTCCGGGTTAGAATATAGCCAATCAAATAATTGCAAATAACTTGGATTTCTACTGGTAAAAGAATTTTCAAAATCGGTTCAGTAGATTCAGAGATCACCCCTTACAACCTCACAAACTCACAAACTATATAGGTACTAATATACTATATACTCTATACTCATATTAATAAAATATTATGTAAATACTATGTAGTGTATACCACGTTTGCTTGGTTTCCACGACACAAGCTAATAGTAGCTTACTGTGGGATCAAGTAGATCTGTGTGTTGTGACTTGTGATGTGGATTATTATTATTATCATTATCATTATCGTTATCGTTATCGTTGTTGTTGTTGTTGTCGTTATCGTTATGGTTATCGTTATCGTTATCGTTATCGTTATCGTTATCGTTATAGTTATCGTTATCGTTATCGTTATCGTTATCGTTATCGTCATCGTCATCGTCATCGTCATCGTCATCGTCATCGTCATCGTCATCGTCATCGTCATCGTCATCGTCATCGTCATCGTCATCGTCATCGTCATCGTCATCGTCATCGTCATCGTCATCGTCATCGTCATCGTCATCGTCATCGTCATCGTCATCGTCATCGTCATCGTCATCGTCATCGTCATCGTCATCGTCATCGTCATCGTCATCGTCATCGTCATCGTCATCGTCATCGTCATCGTCATCGTCATCGCCATCGCCATCGCCATCGCCATCGCCCTCGCCCTCGTCATCGTCATCGTCATCGTCATCGTCATCGTCATCGTCATCGTCATCGTCATCGTCATCGTCATCGTCATCGTCATCGTCATCGTCATCGTCATCGTCATCGTCATCGTCATCGTCATCGTCATCGTCATCGTCATCGTCATCGTCATCGTCATCGTCATCGTCATCGTCATCGTCATCGTCATCGTCATCGTCATCGTCATCGTCATCGTCATCGTCATCGTCATCGTCATCGTCATCGTCATCGTCATCGTCATCGTCATCGTCATCGTCATCGTCATCGTCATCGTCATCGTCATCGTCATCGTCATCGTCATCGTCATCGTCATCGTCATCGTCATCGTCATCGTCATCGTTATCGTTATCATTATTATTATAATTACCTATTATAAACATAAATACATATCACAGCTAAATCAATTTTGGTAATCCTCACTGCTGGAACACAGGCTCGCTCTAACTACAATCTTACAAAAGTAAGTAAATTGATAGAATGCAAGTATTTAAGTATTAACTATTCACTGAACAACGATTAGAAGTATGAAAACTTTAATGCAACTACCGAAGTCATAGAAATTAGTATTTATTTAACATCGAAACACGGTCGAGCTCTCGTGCGCAGTACACAGGGCCCTTATTCACTATGACCATAACACGTCGCGCTAAGATAAGTCGCCGCCAAAAAGTTTTACTAAAAAAAAATACATTCACAACGTTTCTTATGGCATAAAGAATAATAATTTCTAATATCTTGGCATCTAGAACGTTTGGAAATGCGTTTTTGGAACGCGCGTTATGGGCAAGGAATAATTGTTGGTCATAGTGAATAAGGGCCGTGAAGCGGCGTCCACGTAATGTTACTGCTCCACCTGCGTTAACGTTAACGTTGATGTTAATGTCTAACGTTAACGTTGATGGTAATGTTAGGAAGTTAACCCGTTAAAATGTTGGCCACATCTACGTAATGCCTAAATTAGCGCACTAATTTACGCGTTAACATGCAGGTGGAGCAGTAGCATAAAGATAACACGTAGGAACCTATTTCGAGGTTTTCATAAGTTGAGCCCCAAGGCAACGTCTTTTAGTTAAGTAGGTACCTACCTATTATTTAGAAAATTGTATATTTAGGCCTTATTCACTATGACCAGCAACATTCCTTGCCCATAACGCGCGTCCCTAATTATTTATGACAAAAGAAACTTTGTAATTGGTTAAACATTTAAACAATGTATTTTTTAAAGTCAAACTTCTTTGAACATGAGAGAAAAGCAATTTAAGTGGCGCCTTATCTTAACGCGACGCGTTATGGTCGTAGTGAATAAGAGCCCTGTTCGTATAAACCGGTAGTTTCCATTTAATAACAGATTATAAACTTAAATCATCCAATTTGCCCACAAAACCCATTCTAGTCTCAGACTTAATGGTTCGACACACTATGTATCTGTGTCGAATTCAATTTTATTACTATTATTATAATTTAATTGGTTAAACTTGCATAAAATTCTGCTTCTATGAAATTATTTAGTTAGTTAAGTTAGTTACTAGGAACATGTAAGTGGTCTGTTTTCTGTCTGTCGGTTTGTTCGTATATTGGAACGAGCATCACACAAGAGGCAGCCGTTGTCTTGAAAAAAGATTTACGATTTTTACTCTCTTATAGCAATGAGTTCCCGAGGGGAATCCCGAAACACTAACGACTGAAACCGCAGGCATCAGCTGGTAACACACATACAACATTTCACATTTTTAAACAAACATAACGAACGAGTCAATTAAAGTCAAAAGTGAGTCGTGAATCGAAGACAGAAGCTGCCAATTGGTTCAGCTGCGTCGATTGTTATTGAGTTTCGGTATGTTTTAGTTGCGGTGCGCCCGCGTCCAAGTTAACCGTAATCCCACTCTGTCCGGTAGCGATACGGTACCGTTTTAACAACTCCACCGAGATTCCGGTACCACGCGCATTGTAAACCCAGTGTACTACTAGTTGAAAGCGTCGCGAAAGCGTTTTTAATTTATAGTTTAGGTAGAATAAAGATGAACTATTTTGTCGATATTCGAAATCCTAAACACAATATTTGACCAGTATTATGGTGCGTTATTTATCGGGAGTAAATTAAACAAACAGGTTGTGAAATGTTGAAATATTTGTTAAAATTGCATCGTGGTCTGTGTTTAGATAAATGTTTTCTATCCTAATTTAATCTATTCTAATTTAAAATGAAATAAACACTGCAATCTAGAAATTTAAATTGTTAGATCTTCACTTTGAGCTATAGTGAAAGTATCGTTAAAAAAACCATCACAATTGAATAAGTTTTGTATAAACTTTTGAGCAATCACAGCAAAGCCGATCGTTGTCAAAAATATTGCAACAATACACGGATTATGTCTCCAATTTTGTTTTATTTATGTTTACAATAACAACACTGTCTGAGCAAATTTTTAAATAGTGAACGTCAGCCATTGAGGAAATTTGATCCGAGGTAACGCTACAAACTCTTACAATATACTGCTGAGCTATATTTAATATGGCTCAGTATTCTCTTGCATTGGTATTAGTGCTTTACTTCGTGGAGAGTGGAGATATTATTTGCCAGTAGCACTGGGCAGTGGGCAGTACTGCTAAGTGACCAATTAGGTCTCTAACATGGGCAAGACTTGTAAATAATGAGGGTCCAGCTGCAGCATCAGCACGGAGGTCTACTTTCGTTTGGAACTCTACAGTCTCGTCAGAATTGTGGTGCAGTGGTAACCAGCGTTCGATTGCTGCATCAGGGTGAATATATAAGATAAACATATTAAATAGTAAAGACGGATTCCCAAATTTAGCTTGACCTATTGCGGGATCCAAAACTCACGTTACATCGAGCACTTCTGGTAATAAATTTATTCAAATTTAATTTCATATTCCATATTTCATTATTTTCTTATGTTCACCCCGAGTTTGGGAGTTTAGTATGTATAATGTATATTATGTTCTTCGTCGTTTAATCCGCTTTAATTGATATTATATCCAAGCATTATTATTATCCAAAAACGGAGGCTTCACGATAATCGACGGAAAACCTGTTGTCAAATTCATTATACCTATTATTATTGAGTTCGAACAAGGAAATTTGATGAGACTATGATTTATGGTCTTAACTTAAAAACTTGTTTGACCTTTTCAATAAATGAATACTAGTGTCTAGGATATAATAATATGTAATTTTTCAGGTTTTCTCAAATATTCGTTTGCGTACGAACGAAAGTAGACTGTCTTACCTCTGATGGTACCCAGTGTCAATGAAAGTCACAAGTCGGGGTGTTGAATCTGCACGTATATGCGGTATTCTCTAACAGTATAGGTAGCCGGTACCTATGGCAGATGCAAAGTTTATTTACATTAAGAAAGTTATGAGTATTATATATTATGTATTAAGTATAATAGGTAACTACTTTCATTATGAAGGTGAATAATTACATTAAAAAGTTACCAAATGATTAGGAAAAAATTACAAATAAAAAGTCTCGAAAGAAAAATCTTTTTTAAAAATCTTTTTTGTAAACCAAGCTTTTATACAAAAGCGCCATAATGAATAATCCATGCATTGTTATATCAAATCTAAACGCGTATACAAAATTTCAGCTCGATCAGTTTCAGATATCTACTTCAAAATTAAGATGAAAAATTCTACCCTTACCTACAAACATAGTTCCATGCATACATTGCAAGTTAAATAAAAAGCTTTTAAAAATACTCAGAAGTCCTTACAAACCTCTGAATAAAAGGCCGAGAATTCTGTCACTAGGTTATAGTATATTTATCTCAATAATTAATCTTATAGCTACATACATAGGTATACCAAAATTTGTATTTCAGCCTGTTTGTTACGTTTTCACGACTTAAGTACCTACTCCACCGATGATCTTGAAATTTTGCATACACTGTCAGGGATACAGAAGAGGAGATACGATACTTTTATTCTGGAATTTCCCCAGGAACTCCGAAGTTAATGCGACTGAAACCGTAGTAGCTAGTGTATACCTACCTACATACAATAGTACTTACATACAACCTTTAGGTCGAAAATTACCACTTTCCTAAAATATCCACTACTTGCCCTCTCGCTAAAATTGACAGATTTTTTTGTTTGCGACGTTGCATTGCGCCCATAGTGGTTTCCTAGTTCAATAAAATATTTAGGGGAAAATATAACTTGTTCTTTGCGAGTGACAGTGTCAGTGATAAGAACTCCTCCCCACAGATCAAAGAAGTTTCACTTTATTAAAATACATACATAGATTAAAACTGTACAAAATAATTTCCACCTGTATAGGGAGTTTATTAGGCAGCTGTTCTTACCGTTAGATAAATGTGTGCTGTGTGGACGTAGTATTTTTATTATTATATCCTTTTTCGTCCTTTTAAACAAGACAGGGAAGCATCTGCAACATTCCTCTAACAGGAATCTCGCGTTACAATGTTAAATACTAGTACCCTATTTAAACATTTCCCTCGTAGAGCCGGCCATTTTCTTTTTTCAACTATTACCTACGGTCGAAATTTTTTCTACGCAGAAAATTTGAATTGTTTTCTTTTGAAATTTGGCAGTTATTTGCAAGATTGAAAAAAATAGTAAAAAAAATAATAAATTCAACTTTACCTCAACCACCGTTCCGAATGCTGAGGGCGAAAATTTCTACGTAACAATAGGAAAAATAATAATAAAATAAATAGTTGTGGTTTATCAAGCTAGGTAGGTAGGTATAAAGACCTACAAAATGCAATCGTATGACAAAATATAATAATTTAATTGCTAAAGGCGGACTTCATCTTTAGTGCATTCTCTACTCGCAAAGCTTCTGGCAAAGGAGGTCTCTTTCTGCAGTAATTATATAATTATGTTCCATATTTAAATAATTAATTACAGAAAAAAAAACGAAAAGAACTCAGCCCGAAAGTAAAATAGAATTACTTATGTATTTCATTTGAAAAGTTTTACTATATACGTACTATACTAAAATCCAATAACATAATGCCACTAAAATAATTATCTTAGTGAATCGATTAATAAAATCATCAGACCGACATTAAGTGCACAGCAAAAGATATTTCCATACTATTTTATATAAGAATCAAATATAAGCTCTAATGTTAACTAGATAAAGACGTTTTTGTATCGTCAAAATTTCATAGCTGGTTGCACTTAGGCCAGTTTTGCACTGGAATATTTTATGCGTGCATAAATGCATATGGACATTACGTTTTGTCCATTGCAATTATTTCCTTTAAGGTTCAAGCAGATGCGGCATGCGACGTTTTAGCATATAAATTGGCCGCCATCTTTTGCCGCCATTTTACCCGCCATTTTCTATTATATTCAAATTAGGAAGCGAACGACTAATGAGTTATGAGCGCTCGTACCTATAGAAGCTTTTTAACGAAGACAGACAGGTTACGATAATTGAATAGAAATGAGGCAAAGCTGCTGATAGATGTTGGTGAATGGCATTGGGCAACAAAAGAAAAGCAAGCGATAATACCCATAATATAATAGCCAAATTTTAAGTGAGACCATGTGAAGAAATTCCTCCACACATAGGCAAAATGGCAGACAGGCAAGGCCAATTGAGTGAGTCCTCCACACGTTGACGTCGGCGTTAGCTGTGTGCATTGGGCCAACGTGTATTAGCGTCTTAAGACTCATTAGTGAACATTTAAAAGTTCTCGTTTCTTTAAAGTAATTATGCTTTTGTTTTAGCTGTACCTACCTAAAAGTAGAAGCTTTGTAACTTGTATAGTAAACACCATCAAATGAAGCAAAAGCACTAACACTAATTACTTCGAATTTAGCTTTGAATGATCTGTAAGGTTTATCGAAATAGTTTTACATTAGTTTTCACAGTTAAGCGCTTGACTGAGCTCCGTTGGTCAGCAGGTCAGCGGTCGCATCACATCGCATAGCGTCAACTGAAAATGAAAACACAAAGAAAATAATCTAAAAAAAATATTTTACAGTAAGTAAAAAAAGTATTTTAACGCTATTACGTATGTAACGTAATAGCGTTAAATACGAATATCAACTATGTACTACTAAAATGTCTGTAGGTGCGTGACGAATATAGATTTGTGTGCAAAAATCATCCGGTGACACTAGTTTTCATCTGTTTTCATATTGAATCGATTTGAAACCACCTTTATAATTTCACTTTTCAACGAGATTCATCATTATCGCATGTGTACCTGCACCTAAGTGTTTAGTGAGTTACTAAGTAAGTATATCAATGTTTTTCGCCATGACGTTTCTCTGGTAATCATTTTTAATTCGTTCACACTTCATAGATCAATCAGCATATTTACGTATACTATTGGGATAAAACGTTACGCAGCTACTTATAATAACTTAAACGTTTTCACTTTTCAACGAGATTCATCATTATCACATAGAAGCTGTACCTACGCCGAGAGTTAACCTCCCAACCTATCCATTCATGGCGTCAATGTGCAATGAATGATGTTAGAAAACGAAATTCTCAATCCAAACTCAAAACATCACCCGTCTCATTCGGTACAATCTGAAAGTGTATCTTTTATCTCGCACCGCGCCCCGTACAAAAGACAACAACGAGCCGTCAATAATCTTGGTCGTCTGAAGCGATGACTTTACATTTCGCACGTGGTGAAAGTGTTTATGTTTAAAAGCGAATTGTCATTTTATTAAGGCTGCGGAAAAGAAATGAAGTCCCAGAGATTTTTGTGTGTCAACCTGAAATGGTCTGCTTTCTTTCTAGTAATGTTTTAAAAAGAAAATGGTTCCTTAAAACGTAATTGTATTGCACAAATTATGTAGTTGTCGGGTACATATTGAGTTCTTGTGGCCTGATATTTTTAGTTAAAAAATACCTAGTTTAAAAATTGGAATTTCGCATAAGGCTTCCATTTGGAATGTACCTAAGTGAGCAATAAGAAAGAGCTTCCGCAAAACAGTCAGATGATCTAACTACTAGTCTAACTATTTGGAATAAACCCTGAAAAGATAAAAGTTAAGTAGATATTTTAAAAGAATTTAGTAAAATCTTTTTTGGACTTTATTTTTAAACTAGCTGTGCTCAGCGGTTTCACCCGCGTGAGTTTAGAAATTCCTGCAGGAACTCCAAAACAGCCTAATTTACTCCTTATAACATCAGCTAATGAGCAGTGAAAGTCCCGTCATAATCGATCTAACTGTTTCGGGAGATTCACCAGCGTGAGTTTCGGAATTCCTGCAGGAACTCCAAACTTCTTTTATTCTTCTTCTCCTTACAATAACAAACATAACAAAAAAAAATATTAGCAAATTGGTCCAGCCGTTCACGCGTGATGCTATGACCAAGGGAAATAGGAGTTATTTTTTATAAGAATAGCTGTCCCGTGCGGTTTCACCCGCGATAATTTCGAATTTCCTGCGGAATTGTTCCATAGAAACTTTGCAGCCCTTTTTCATCCTCTTAAGGGTTGAATTTTCAAAAATCCTTCCTTATCGGATGCCTACGTCATACAAAGAACACACCCTCCAAGTTTCAGGTCTCTACGATCAGCGGTTTAGGCTGTGCATTGATCCATCAGTCATTCAAGACAAAGTATTTTGTACATATGTATAGATAATGAAAATCGGCTTGTGAAAATTCCACCGAGTGAAACCGCTGGAGAAGATAGTTATGCATAGTATTGTATAAATTCAGCCGAAGATAGCAACACCGACTCTATCTATTAATCCAGGCACAAGAAGACGAGTTTCTCCATACGAGTCACCGCAAAACCCATTGTCAAATTGTAATACATTTGCTGCGACTCAAGTCTTAAACCGGATACAATTTGAGACCGGAAATTTGCAGCAACCACATGTTATATATAAAAGATTTTACCTAGTAATGCTACAGTTTTCTAATCAGCGTGATGATAAACATTGGTAGGTACTTATAGCGATTTCCGACAGATTCTAGTACCTATTCCAGTAAGATTAAAAACAGTAAAATATTATCAAAAACAAGAAGAAGTATGATTAAAATCTTTTTCTACTTTCAGTGAATAAAAAATATTTAGTAAATATTTTTTGTTTTGTTTTGTTGCGTGATTGCTGAAGTTTTAACTGATGTGTTATTTATTGAACTGAATGTATAGATACGTACAAAAATACCTAAAATTGCTACAGAATGTATCTCCTCGGTGTTTACCGCTATTTTGTGTTTGTCTTGATTAGAGGTGCGTAGTTCGATATAAGTAGGTAACCATTATGAATTCATCACACAAAGGGGTCAAAAGTAATATATTTCATTATGTAAATATAATATTAGGTTCCGGCGATGACCGGTCGATTCTGTGTCATATTGGATAAGGTTTTAGAATCCATTAATTTAGAAGCATAATAATGTTAAGTAACATACCTACATAACTTACATAACATTAAATACTATTACTGTTGTTAAAAAGAAAATACGGGTGACTTTAGCTGACCAGCTTATTTTTTTACTTAAAAAGTAACAGTTTTTTTTTTATTAAGTCTACTCTTGCGATATCTAATGCCAATAGAAACTTCGAAATATGGAACGCCACGTTAACTCTTAGAGCTGCGTAAATGCCCTAACAAAATCATTTTCAAATATAGACTGCGAAATTATTTCCTACAGTCCGGTGGCTAGCCAGGAGCGGCCATTTAAAACCTGCAGTCGTTTGTAACTCTCCCACCTTTTCAACTATTATGTATTAAGTTAGATATCCCTATTATTAAATGTTTCTGTAAATCCTTTTGGTGTGTGTGTGTGTGTGTGTGTGTGTGTGTGTGTGTGTGTGATGTGTGTGTGATATGTGTGTGTGTGTGTGTGTGTATATTTACTTATATATATTTATGTATATTTATATAATACCTAAATATTTAAGTACGTATTTTATGCTGTGTAATATTTATATATCAATTATCTCTATATTTAGTCCTTTTTTATGTCTTAGTTTATAACAGTTTTTAGTTTTTAATACTATTATTTTTATTTATTTTTTCGTTTTTTCCGTAGGTTGCACACCCCTTCCCTTTTATCTCTCTGTCAACCCAATGGTTAACTGTCAGAGAATGCCGCAAGGCATTAAGTTCGCCATTTGTACTATTTTGTGCAAGAAGAATAAATAAATAAATAACTCCGACCCTACTTATATTTAAGCATTATAAGGACATGAATTGGTTCTAGATTGGCTAGTAAGAGTAACACGTAAGCTATTTACTTTCTATACCTACAGCCGAAAAACAGAGCTTCATTATTGCCTCCTAGATATAGTTTATTATGTCTATAGGTCACAGCTGGATTTTATCTAATGATAT
This sequence comes from Zygaena filipendulae, assembly GCA_907165275.2. NCBI lineage: Eukaryota > Metazoa > Arthropoda > Insecta > Lepidoptera > Zygaenidae > Zygaena > Zygaena filipendulae. Next base: position 11,177,837 of record OU015659.1, on the reverse strand, counting down.
TTGACGACGACGACGATGACGACCCGTTTGGCGCAGAGGTCACCATGCCTACCCGCAAATCAAGGGGTTCCGGGTTCGATTCCCGGTGGGGGTGGACTTGGTGTGATGAACACAGGGTTCTATTTTCCAGTCTGGGTGTGTTTATATATCTATAGTATAATATATAAGTAATTCTATGTAGTATATACCACGTTTGCTTGGTTTCCACGTCACAAGCTAATAATAGCTTACTGTGGGATCAAGTAGATTTGTGTGTTGTGAAGTGGATTATTATTATTATTATTATTATATTTATCATCCTTTAAATTATTTATTATGTTAATACTGACTAATAATTATAAATGCAAATGTGGCTATGTATGTTTGTTGCGCTTTCACGCCTTAACTACTCAACCTATATAGAGTAGGCTAGCGTAGAACAGTTAGTAGGTAACATCAGGATAAAAGTAGCGTTTTTTTTTAATTCGTTGTATAAAGCTATTTTCGTTCCAAATCCATCCAGCTGATTCAACATAAAGGAATAACAAACAAATAAAAAACAAACTTTTATGTATACAAAATCATAACCATACCCGATTTTTAAAGTTTTTATCTAACATTTTATGACTATCTAGTCTTTCTAGAAGCTTTTTAAAAATTATAATATACAATCGTTAAAAAAAATTACGTTGCAATTTTTAAAAAAATATGCAATCCAATTAACTGAACCGGCGATCTCTCTGCATATTAAACGACGGCACACGACACAGGTACCTACATTCATAATATTATGGACGAGATGTGCTCTTCATTAATATTTATGGTTATTTCGGTGGACGAAGTGGACTTTCGCCGAGTTGACAGCTTAAAGTATGCGTCTAAGATAAAATTTAAGTAACTAAATACACGTAATATTACAACGTGGATATAATAAAACCCAAGATTCATATATTAAACGAAAAGCTTCCACACATAAAAAAGCATATTTTTATACACAGCCAATGACATTTTATAATATACATACCTATAGACTGCTTCCACCTGCATTTCGGGATTCCCGCAAGAACTCTTTATATCAGAACGAAAGCATCCCACCCTGAGAGAAAAATAGGAGCTCGTTCGGTAAAGTTTGCAACCGAAAAGTTCCCGACCGAAGATTGGTCAACAGTATTTCTGCTGCCAGTGCTCGGTTGGGCACCATACTTGGTCAGTAGCCTCCCCCGTAGTTTGCACATTATTGACACTGCGGGGTCGGTCACTATGCCTGCTGGTCACTGATATTGTGTCGCCAACACCTTCGGGCAACGAAGGGCGACTGAAACCTCTTGCGGTCTGATTGATTTTTCTTGGTGCACCACTCATCCACCATCCCAGCATTCGGAGACCTAAATTCCTTGCCTAAATACACCAAATTACACCAAATTCTTGCTATGATAAAGTCTAATGTGAATTTCTTTGTTGTTTATTAAGAGTACTGCTGCGTTTCTTTTCAGTTCAACTCAGTAGAGCGCGCGTTCCGAACTGACGGGAATTTCAATTAAATTTTAAGAACTTTGACGATTATAAGTGATTGTACCGATCCTAAGTAATAAAGATATTTAGATTTTTTTTTTACGCTTTAACGCCTGAAATAGGTACTCAACCGATCAACATAGGGTATTTTTTATGCTGAAATTCCCGCGGGAACTCCGAAATTATCGTAGCGGGAACAGCTAGTAATAATATTTCTGTGCTCGAAACACATTGGTTCCGCATTTTGAAACCTACTAGTATAAACAAGGGTGACGCAATGATTCGCTACATAAAAGCAATTTTGAGCGCCGCATAATTGTATGTTTTAGACAAGCTAGGTAGTAGGTACTACTTATACATATTCTAAACAAGATGTGATAATATGGCTTTAAGCTACAGTCAATCTAGTTTTTTCCATAGTGTTTTTGCATAAGACTATAGCAACATAATATACAACGAAAATGAAATACGACTGCTTACGCCATCTTTCACTTTCGAAAACATTTAAATAATTTTTAATGGATTTCAAAACTTAAAAGCGAAGGCGTTTTTAGATTTAAAAAACTTCTAAACATTTCTTCATTTGTATTGTGTGTCTTTTTGCTTCAACAAATCTTTCTTTCTTTCTTTTTAAAAGCGACAGCTTGCGCTCTTATGTTTTTTATTTCTTATATTTTAGACGAGAATCGAATAGAAAACTCTCCTTCAATGAGTCTCTTGTTTAACCTTACGGCCTGTAATTTTACATGAACATGTGTGATTACGCGCCGTGCTATCATAAATTGTGTTCTCAAAACACTTTTTAAATAATAATATTAGTAAAGTTTATTCAGTACCAAAAATCAATAGGTACAAAAATTTTAATTTTCCGACTGTTGTACATTAATTTTGTAAAAAAAAAATATTTCTTGTTTCAGGTAAGCTTTCTTGCTGTTTTAACTTAAGCTCGCACGGACAGGTCAGAAGACGAGATCGCATGGACGTAAGTTGTTCTCCTTAAAATACCTTCTTACCATATTATACCTACTTACCTATAAATAAATATAATTTAAATATTATTTTTTTTTATTTTTTTTGCAACAATTAGGTAACTTGGTTCATAATATTTTTTCTGATTTTTACTATAGAATATAGCCAGTTTTAAAATGAATATTAAAGGTACCATTATACAATTTGTTTCAAACTGCGATTCACATGACGAAACCGAGCCTTTAATTCCTCATTCTTTCTTCTTTTTTGTGGACTTTCGCATATGATGCATTTAGCCAGTTTCAAGTAAAATTAATTCGATCAATGTATTTTCTAGTAAAATGCTTCGTTGTACGGTTTGAAATTGCAAGCCACGGTACTATAGCTTGCAAGAACTTTCTCGGAGCTCTTAGAGGAAACCGAAGAAATCAGCTCGAAATGTCCTATTAAATATCTTCTTGATCACATAAAAACCCTCACTGTGAAAATTATTGTCCAATACAGCACCTTATAACGCAACAAAATTAATTTTTAACCATTTTTTATCGACATTAAAATAAATGACCCAACCGCCATTTTGATTTCCGCCAAAAAAAACTCCGATTAAATTCTTATGATTCATTTTAGACTCCGTTATTTATTTACTAGCTGTGCCCCGCGTACGTATACAGCAAATGTTTTCCCGACATCCGATTTCAATGAAATGTATCCTGCCTTATATGTATCCGCCATCTTTAATTCCCACCGAAAAACTCCTGGTTCGTCATTATTAATTCTCATTTAAATTCCTAAGGGTCGTATTACGTGTTGCATTAAGATCGACACCGCGCGGTCATCGGTCATGGCCACTCGTTAAATCGCAGTCATTCATCAAACATTTCCCTCACGTGTCACGTTCACTTCGTTATTGCTTCACGACCGTTAGCGAATGTGAAAATTCAATACATTAATTATCATCTGCGGATATTAAATACATAATGCTGATGGTATCCATAATAATAAAAATGAAACGTCAAATGTGTTGGTAAGCGCATAACTTACAAACGACTACACCAAATTGGAAAATTGATTCTTTTTCGTGTTCTTTATTGTCAGGACAAGGTTTATATAAAAGAAATTTGGAGTTCCTGCGGGAATTCCGAAACTCACGCAGGTGAATCTCCGAAACGGTTGGACCGATATTGACGGGACTTTCACTGCTAATTAGCTGTTGTTATAAGGAGTACATTAGACTGCATTGGCGTTCCTGCGGGAATCCCGAAACTCACGCGGGTGAAACCGCGGGGCACAGCTAGTAAACAATAAATTAATCTATAGATATGATCGCCGATCGGCTTCTATTCCATTATTTATAGTAACAGGTGTTATAGTATGTGTGTTTTTAGAGAATAGTAAAAAGCTGAAAGTCGGTCGTAATAAAATCACTTACTCGTATGTGTTATTCTTTTTTTTAAACCGTTATTCTCAGTGTTTAATTTATTGTTGCAGTCATTTTGTTTACTCACGTATTCACTAATAGTATACTTTCGAACGGATGTCCTGTATCTATGAATATGAGATTAAAATCAGATAATAACACACTGACTTTATCTAGAATTCTAGACTATGAGTGTAAGAAATAAACAAACAACCCATAAAATTAGGTCGAGTAAGAGAAAGGAGTCAATTTTGTCACGTTTTTACTCTATCTGCTTGTTTTTTAGTCGATGTTGTTGTTTGATAAAAAATTTGCAAATAAATTTTAGACTATTTACACAGCGCAATAATAGATGTTGAAAAGGAACTACAATCTTAATCTTATCTTCTTAATATATATAAATCACGTGTCACGTTGTTTGTCCGCGATGGACTCCGAAACTACTGAACGGATTTTGATAAAATTTTGTAACCATTTATATTATGGTCCAACTTAAAAGATAGGATAGTGTTTATCCCGGAATTCCCGCGGGAACTCCGAAATTACCGCGGATGAAATCGCGGGGCACAGCTAGTGTTTTATTAAATTAAAAAACATTAAAAAGTTCTTTTTATATTGTTTTATGATAAGTAGGTACTATGTTTTGTTCACTTCTCTTTACCAGGCAACATAAGTCAAAACCTATCTAAGAACAAGAAGAATGGAATTAAATAATCTAGGTACCTAACTTTAAAACCATTTCTCTCCAAACGTATTGAGGAACAGCATATAAATTTTCACATTTTCCGCATTCCGTCGGAACGCACGCGAACACCAACCAATGGCGTTTTAATTAAAACGAGTGATCGCATCATTATCACGATAAACGATATACATTAATGCTTTTATTGTCACAATGCGTTTTCAGTTACATGCTGGAGTAGAGATGGTATTTCAATGATAGACATGCACAGAGCATAGCAATATGATACGTAATGGCACGCATTGATCATGCCACAGAAAACAATACGATACGACATGGACGGCAGACTTTCGTTTTTCGTTTAAAATTAAAATGTAGTAAAAAATTGAATTCCGTAATAATTTGTGAATATAGGCTGGCTTGATAAGATCATAAAAGAAAACTATAAAATCCGAGTAAAAAGGGGAAGTAAAGCGCGTTGTTAAGTAGGTACATGCAATTTTTTTTTCTTTAATTTGAATAGGCCACCGATATAATATTATTAGTGTTTTAAGTAATTTTAGACAATGGTAATAACATCAGTTATTATTTCACTAGCTCCGGAACACAAAGCCACAATAATATGCATAACCACTCGAGAGTCGTGAGACTTCGTTTGTACAACGGTTAAATTTTTGTGAAAACATTGCTGTAATTAGTCAATGGCTAATTCGCTTTTGTCTCGTCTAAATCTGTGATTACGATACGCATTACATTGCCCAGAAAGTTTTTTAACGAAACACGGTCAGATATTTCTGTCATAGAAGCATCATATCATATACTTTCCTCCATAATACTGCCCATAGATAAAGAGAATCTTTCCAGCTCTAAAGTGCTTAATTACGAGCAGGAATGTGTGAGAGAGACAAAATTATCTTGACCATGGCCATAATCAATAAAATTACTCGGTGATAGATTTTTACGAGTGCAAATAAAGAACAAATGATGTTTCGAACTGATTCCGTAGGCGCCTGCCAAAAACTCTAAGAAATATATACACCATAAACTACAATTTTAAACTACATATAAAACGAGGTTAATTAAAAATACATTAAGTAGGTATCTACATTAATTTAACTTGAAACTGACTGAATGCATTGTGTGCAAAAAAAAAACCGACGACGTTCTTTCGTCTCTGACACGATACAGATCCCCAAGAAATATTGTTTTACAAACAGTGAAGTTTTAAATTCACACTCTAACAACTAAACAAATATGACAAGGTGGACTTAGAGTGTAGACGCAGATCATTCTCACATCTTAAATCATTATCACAGATTGCTTCACTTTTTTTTATCAACAACAAAGAACTGTACCAGGCACCCATAACTTGTGTGGTGAATGACCGTTAGCGTAACACAAATCGTTTCCAATCGAATTGGAACGTTAACACAGGTGCGTAAAGTTCGGAATAATTTTACAAACGATTTATTGATATAGTTTTTATAGAGGCTTCTGTCGTATTAAAGACGTAGCAATGGGAGGAAAAAAAAAGAAATTAAAGCTAGCGGTTATATCGAGTTTTTTAGTATAGGTTTTAATGTTATCGTTGTTAAACTACACCTATTTATTTGTACAGTCCGACGAAGAGAAAAATATATGTTTTGGACGATACACGCATGTGAAGCCGCCGGCTATTAAATACTTAATGAAATAAAACAGAAGTATGTGTCTATAATGTCGAGGTTTCGATTGAGCTTAGTCGGAGATGATTTGCATAATACCTACACTTATTTAAAACTTAAGAACCATTTAAAAAAAGTCTGTCTTTCCGGGATAATCTTTGGAACGCCGGAAATACAAGTACAATAACTCCCTTAGCTTACAACACCGCATATTATGTAATTTTTACAAACTTTACAGGAGACGAATCTGTCTTTTTAAAACATCGGTGGAATTTTTCTGTTGTTAAGTACATAAACCGGTTTAGTGGTTAAGAAATAATTATATAAACTCATTTTACAACAGCAAAATTCCACCAATTTTTTAACCGACTTCTCAAAAAGGAGGAGGTTCTCAATTCGACGAGTATGTTTTTTTTTTTAATAAATAAACAGCTTTTTTCGCCTTAATATCGACTTAAGCGGTGTTTTAGCTAAGGGACGATAAAATCTTGAGGATAGGTATTTGAATTTACACGGCATTCACGTACCTAGACTAGCAGGACACAGCAAGTACCTAGTTACCTACATAATAAATCGTTTTAGGATAATTTGCTCGACTTTCATTATACTGTAAGGATTCAAGTTTCGGTCGTCGTCTATAGAGTTATATCGTCAGCCAAAACACATTCGTGGAACTGAGAAGTCAATTTCCTTGGACTGTTACCTTTTACAAGGAACGGTTCGTTACAAATCAGCCAACGGATTGTATGGCCTGTGGGAAACATTGACAATGAGCCATTGTGTGGCGCGGCGCTCTTAGGAAAGCCCTCCACTGCAAGCGGAACTATTCTAATAAAATTAAACACGTACTTTATGTAACTATACCTAATAAGTACGTGCAAGGTGTGTATCTATCTCGATTTAGATCTGTATTAAGATAAAGCTTTTGGTTTTTAACTTTGTCTATATGGTGTCTTCCTTAAAAAAACGCAACTTTACAAAAAAAAAATTAATAACGCCATCTCACAAAACTTTGTTGTATGAACTACCTATTTGTTGTTATTCATTATTAAAATTGCACAAACAGCCGCACTCAGAGTTGTTTTTATGATTACCTACTTAATTTAAATAAAGATAGAAAAAATTACTGCAGTCAGAGACGTTAATTAAATTAATGTTAATTGGCATTTAACTAATTAAGTTAAATTTATTTAAATGCCAATCAACATTAGTTTGATGAACGTCTCTGATTGCGACAGTTTTGTTTTAGAAATCTTTATTTAAAATTTAGTAGGTAGGTATAATCATTAAAACGACTCTGAGTGCGGCCAAAAATCTCGTAATGTATCTTATCTTATACAGTGGATAGAAACCTTTACTCAGTGGGGTCAACCGTGTTCTAAAACCAAACCCTAGGTCTTTGTTTGTTGTTACGTGACATTCGCGTCGCTTCAGCATCGTGACCTTTGCTTCGCTGGGAATTTATAAATACTGTAATAATACAATGATCTACACACGTGACCCCTTTTTTTCTCATAACAAAAAACCTTATTTTTCGCGACACACAACTTACAAATTATAACGCACGTGGAAAAAATAATTACTATGCAAATACTATACAATTTTAGCGATTTGTCAAAAAATTATTTTGTTGAATAAGGTATACAAACAAACAAACAAATTATTAAGTATCATTGAGGATCCCCTTCCTAACAAATCCGCTGTCCGGAATCTTGCGATGAACTCAGGTGTTTTGTGACAGATGCCAAAATGATAATCTAATATATATAAATCACGTGTCACGTTGTTTGTCCGCGATGGCCTCCGAAACTACTGAACGGATTTTGATAAAATTTTGTAACCATTCATAAAATGGTCCAACTTAAAAGATAGGATAGTTTTTATCCCGGAATTCCCGCGGGAACTCCGAAATTACCGCGGATGAAATCGCGGAGGACAGCTAGTAATAATATAATCATTGTAATAGGTACTAGCTGTTTCACCAGCATTAATTTTATAGTTCCCGCGGGAACTCCGTAAAAGAGTTTCTTTGCTGATTGATTCTCTATAAATAAATTATTTTAATTCAAATTTCAGCTTCATAGAGCTATCCCTTTTATATGTCGTGTACGTGTATATAGGAAGGTATTGATATAGATTTTATTATCTATGCCTAGGTATGTATTTTATGGAAAAGTTTATTTAATCGCGCTGCGTCGCAAATCAAGAGGTGCCGGGTTCCATTTCCGGTGGGAGCGGACTGTGTGTGATGAAGGCTTTCCGGTTGGGGCGTGTATATGTAGGTATCGTGCTTTGTGGAACTTTTTTTTCTTTTTTTTTTTCAATAGGTACTCTAAATCTAATATATTTTTTTAGGTGCCTACAAAATATAACAGATCTGTCTACAAAGTATAATACCATTAAGTTTATTTTAAAAAATCTCGCAATTTAAGGTGTAAAACCTTTACGCACAACAAAAAAAAAAAACAACTAAACTAAGTTGTAGTCGGAAAATGCAAAAAATCCCGGAACACAATACATATTATGAGAAAAGCCGTGCGTTCATCACACAGAGTCCGACCCACTGGGAATTGAACCATTTTGATTTGCGAAGTTGTATGAAGACCACTTGCGTCATTCTGACCGTCGTATTTTGGCTTTAACAAGACCACCAACTACAGATCCCCAAAGAGAGAAATTCCAAACCGATCCAATCGTAACTGTCGATTTGTGGGGGGCATCAATCACATTGCCGGCCGGGAACCTATTCCGCTGGCACAGTTATGATAGTAGTCGTTTAGTCACAGGAAATAGGTACATACAACGGACGCTGAATGAACCTTTCCCACACCGACGCAATCACAGAGAAAATATGATATATATATGATATATATACTAGTGAGGCCATGTAGAAGCAAACGCTCTAACTTCCCCAAAACTTCCTTTGCTGGCATCCCGAGTATATTTTTTTAACCGACTTCCGAAAAGGAGGAGGTTCTATGTTCGATTGTATGTATTTTTTTTTAATAATATACCTACCCAAAACTAAAATACTATAATATTTTTTCATTACTCATACTCGGAAAGTAGGTCTGAAGTTGCCTGAGAAGTGGGTTGAAAGTAACACTTTTCAGCCCTAGGGAGAATCGCTTTCAACTGACAGCTGGATACTGCAGAAACCCAAGTTTTTTTTTAATGTCATAGGGGGCATACTTACTGGCCAGTAGCACACCTAATGGTTGATTTATGTAAAATAAAATTCACTCATTTTTTTCTTTAGCTAATTCCTATTTTTATTTTGTTATCCTTGGGAGAAAGACTTATTTAGTCCCTCGATCTATTGGCGCCCGAGCGTAGCGAGGCCCCGTCTCGGGACTAAATAAGTTACTTTCACCGCTAGGATAACAATGTACTATTAACTATCTACTATTTTTACCTACTTTACTTTATTTGCATGATATCTTCGTCTGTGACTGTGATGTCACTCAGCGCATTTCTATTGCGATATGTATGTTTCATGCTCTTATAGTGGTGCATACTATGTTGAAGATCAATAAATATTATGAATAAAAGCGACCGGTGACACTAGTTTTTATTTGTTTTGATACTAAGCTAAGTTGATGCCCCTTCTATCTTTTCTGTGGGCGAAATGAAGGAAAGAGAACCAAAATGCAACATACCTACCTGGTACCCGCCTCTAACTGGATTGTTAAGAATACCGTTTGAGGCCCGCCGTCGTCGTTAATATGCACACACCAAATGTTAAACCAGATCGTAGTATGTAGGCCACCGTTTCGGGGTTCCTTTGGAAGATAGAAAAATCAATAGGCACCTATTTATTTATTCAAATAATTTATTTTGAACTTACCTGTATTTACAGAGTAAATAAATTATTTATTTATTTGCATAAATACTAGTTGCCCCCCGCAGTTTCACTTGCATTAATTTCGGAGTTCCCGTGGGAATTTCCAGACCCGAATCCAGCCTCATGGGCACGGAGCACCTGCCCTATTGAAGGTTGATAGGCAAAGGTTGTATCAAATAGATCGGTAAAAAAACCAATGAACTGTGCTTGATTTGAAACGCGATCTTTGCTTAAAAGCTGTAAAAGTGTCATTATAATCGATTTAGTATAATAGTTTAGATATTGTGATATGCAAACAAAACAAGTTGTCAGATGGTCGTGCACGCATCCTTTTTTAGGGACTGGATTTCCTTTTGAGTTAGGAAACCTAAAATGAAGTTGTATTTTCATCGTTGTTGACCAGTTTCTACCTCTATGATGACTAGGTACTCCTGCACAACCCTCTTTCAACCGAACTAAAACTCTTAAATTAATATAGGCTAACTAACGATTCCTATGATTCTAACTTCCACACTGACGGCATTTCCATTTAAAATGTTTCTTAGTGATGGCCTATAGGTAATATAAATATCCGCTTAGTGCAAAACATACTTCTAGCTTCAGTTTCGACTGGTTAGTGGTTATTGATGATTCAGAGAGGAAGCTTCTTTAACAAAAATGTCACTATTTTTGACAAATTTCCCCAGGCTCCACCACACAATTTTTCGCTAGGATATACCTAGGTGTATATTTCTTGCATTTTAATCAAGCTGTTTTCGCAGCTGACTGTACCATTTAGTCAACAAAAACGCGACAATACATCGCGGAGCAAAGCGACGCTATAGTTAATTCCATAAGCGTTTGCCCTTTAATAGCGTTTCTGTCCATGCCGCGCCGTGTTCAAACGCCGTGAAGTGCATTGACACGCCTTGTGAGAATTTGTACTAGGGCTGGAGAAATTTTAATAACACAAACATAGTTATAGGTACTATCGATAAAATAGCCTATTTGTCAATTTTTTTTTTTTTGTAGTCCGTCCTGTAGATTCATAAAAAGTATTGGACACGTATTTTTTCTTTTTTTAAATAAGCCAAAAATAACGGAGATACGTTGAGTCGAAACGTCGCGTGACGTCACAAGCAAGTGCAGTTTTTACCCTCATATTATGACGTTGCGAGCCCCCACTCCCAAACTTTAATGCGCTTTATTCAAGTAGATCTTCATTAATTTGAAAAAGCAAAAAATACGTGTCTATTATTTTTTTATTATCGAATGTCAGGACTAAATATAATTTAGAAATAAAACATTAGTCAAATAGCATATTATGTGAACTTTGTTAATTTTGAACTTTGCCAACCTTTTTTTTTAACTTCATTCAAAAGCTCGAGAGAGTTGTCAAATTAGCACCTAATTAGCGGGTAACCTTTCAACCAACGTGATGACACTTTCGCTTTGAATTGGATCGAAGAACCCATTTCAGATCTTATTACCTTTAAACAAAACACTTTTGTGAACGTAAATAAAATCCATGGTCGTTACCGTGACGATATTATTGCAAGTTCATTATCGATAGAAAGTAGAATAGAACTGTTCGCACATCACTGCGGCTTGAGTTTTAATATTCAACTTCATGTGTATGAATAATAATAAGTTAAATGGGTAGGTATTTCTGTTCTTGGTATTTTAATAATATACCTAGTTGCTTTAAAGCAAGACGAACCATTGTTGTTATCTATGTACCTATACTGTTTTTTAATAAAACCATCGTAATTTAACGTAGTTAGTTACCTGTTTGTTTCTGAAACACTTGATTTCGATTTCCGTCACGTGGTACGGTGAGATTTGCTTCCCGAGCAAGTTGTTCTGTTGCAAGAACTAATAGAAGAACTAGTAGTACACAGCAGAGTCGTCACGGCATCCATATTAGCAGCATATTCATGTCATTCATAACTATACTAGATAATATTATAAAAAGGAAATATTTGATTTTTTGTTTGCTTGTTACGATTTAACTCAAAAACTACTGGACCGATTAAAAAATTCTTTCACCATTAGAAAGCTACATTATCTCTGAGTAACATATAACATATCCTCTGAAACGCCTTGACCAATTTTCACAATATTTTTGTGTATATTCGGTAGGTCTGAGAATAGGTCGTAGGCTATTTTATATACCCGTAGAGGTGATAAGGGTAGCCCTCTCCAGAATTTTTTATTTTTATTGTTTGTACAAATTTCCCACTGGAACTCCAAAATTTCCCGCGGGTAAAAACCGCGGGGGAGAGCTAGTAATTTGATAAGATACAGTCCACGGACCGTCGGTTTATATGGTGATAGTGAACATCTCACATCTAACATCTAACTTCAATAAAATTGCATGACTATACGAGTTTTTCTGCGTTTCTTTGTCATACAACATAATATATCTAACGAGATCGTTAGAATCAGTAACTCGTATCAACTATGTAGTTGGAAGTAATTTGAATTGGTGCACTTTCTAAACATTTTTTTCGTCTACAATTACGTATGATGTATGTCTTAAATAATACGTAATAAATTATTATGTATGGATGACTTTCTTTTTCATACAGACACGCGGTATTTTTTTAATTATTAATGGTGATTTTTTATCTAATATAATGTAGTAGATACTTATACTTTTGCGATGTAATCATCTTTTTGAAACTTAAGTGTGAATAGTATGTACCTACAACACTTGCTAATTGTGTTTATTTTATTTGGAGATTTTGTTCACATGGATCTCCGAAGCTTTTATTTATGTGTAAGCTGTCCCCCGCGGTTTCACCCTCGGTAATTTCGGAGTTCCCGCGGGAATTTCATTATAAACTATACGTATTAACCTTCCTCTTGAACCACTCTATCTATTAAATAAATTCGCCTCAAAATTTGTTGCGTAGTTTTAAAGATCTAAACATACATAAAGACAGACAGCGGGAATCGACTTTTTTTTAAACTCAGTATGTAGTGAAGATTAAACCATAAAACCTGGAATAAAAAATTAGTTCCTATAGAAAGTCCATAGAAGTTGGTTTGAACTTTCGTATTGAAATTCATTATTGGAAAATTGTTTCTAAAATGTTATCGATAAAATAAAACATAACATAAAATTAATCGATACAACCCACTATTAAAAAGCTTCGCATCACTACATTTAGCTTCCGTGTAACAAATAATTAATAGGTAGATTTACTACTATATATTAGGATAGGTAAACGACAGGTGGTAGAAAACTAATCTACAAAAAAATTATTCAAATTCGATACATTTCACTGACCACCTTCACTTTTAGAAACAGATGCCTTTAACCATTACGTAACAAAGTCAGATAAAAAAAAATGAGAAATTCAATGAAAGTCATTATTGCCATCAGTCCATTATCATAATTAAATACTTTAAACTAACCAGTTTATTTACTGTTTTTTTTTATTCAGATTATTTTAGATGGTCAAAAAAGTTACGATTTTACAAAACGCCTTTTTTGATCATGGAACCACTAAACAAAGTGCACTAACCGCCGCACTCAGAGTCGACTTTAATGATTACTTAGTTAAGTATAGATTTTTAAAACAAAACTGCCGCAATCAGACAAGTTTAATCAATTAATGTTAATTGGCATTTAACTAATTAAGTTATGTTTGCGATGATTCGCAATAAAACCTTGAACATTTATATTCCATTTTTTTAAACTATATGACATTTATACATTGATTTTCTTTTTGTTAAGCTTTCAATATTTTTACGTTCAAATACATATTTTTCCATTAAATTTATAAATCCTTTTTTTCCTCAAGACTTTAAACCCAACAAGTTACATCTTAATAAATGTCAATTAACATTAATTTACTGAACGTCTTTGATTGCGGCAGTTTTGTTTTAAAAATCTATACTTAACTAAATAATCATTAAAGTCGACTCTGAGTGCGGCGGTTAGACGATGGCGTCCAAATTAAAGCTTCAAAAATCCAAATGTTAGTTGAAATGTCCAATTAGTACAGGTGCGTAGATTTATTTATTTTGCCAAAAAAATCATTTAAAAAACCAGTCTCATTGAGTGAAGAGGAGTGAGTTTTGTCACTGAATTTGTGGGGAGTTTTCTTTTAACGGTTTTTTTGGTTTTAATAAGTTACGTACTTCCAGTGTCCGTCAAAAACTATAAGAGAAATATCACGCAGTCTGAAGCACCAGAAACTGCAATTAATCAATAAAAATGTATTTGGACGCAGATAAGCAATAACCCAGAAAATTAAATTATTGATACAGAACCCTTTATTGAGAGTTATAGAAAGTTTTTTAATTATTTGTTTACCTTATTACATTGTTTAAATACCAACAAAATGTTTCAACATAAAAAAAATTTTGACTCAAAATGTCGCTATAATATTAAAATACGATTTAGGTACGCAAAAAAATTCCAGTGTGGGTTAACACACTATTGCTTATCTATGTCCATTTACAGTATTATGTAACTTGACCCCGACGAAATATATATGTACATAATACGAAAGTCCGTCATACAGACATGAAGAGTAATGAGTCAGTTAGCAGTTAATGGACATTTAGCTCGGGCACGCTGGCGCACGTTCATTTGGCATATGGGCATAAAACAGTTTATGCTCTTCACAAGACAATAAAACAGCAATGTGTCGCTGTTGCACACTGGTTACAGTTACAGTCTCGAATGCGGCGTAACTGTAAAAAGCAATAGAAACGACATCAAACAGCTTTATTCTATTTAGCCGAGAAGGCCCATACGAGATTCCAATTAAAAGGTACCTACTAAGACTATCTGGAAGAAGTTCAAAGAATTTTTTTAGCAGATCGAGTGCAACAGAGTTAACTAAAACTCGGACTGAAATATAATTTTTTTTCGCTAAAAATGATCCGTTATTAGTTATTTTTAACAATCCTATAGCTTTGTTACGCTTTCACACCTTAAATACTCAACGGATAAATAATCATTAAATTGTGCAAACTCGTTGTTAGGGGTACAGAATAGTTAAAGGGGTAACTCTGGGATAAAAAGTATCTATACTCTATATCCTTTTCTGTACTCCTGATAACGTGTATACAAAATTTCATAACTATTGGTGGTTGGAAACAAACTAACAAAAAAAAAAACAAACTCACATTTTCATTTAGGTATACCTAAAATATTGAGTGAAGATTGCTTCCACTAGCACAGGATATTGTAAATTGCATAATATTATATTTATTAATTCCAGTAATCAAGTGAAACTTTTGATTAGGGTTTGATAAAAATTACACCCCCCTATCAAATAGATAGCATCACATTGTATGAATAAAAAGAAGCTCAAAACAGTGAGAAAATAACATCTCCATAGTGTTTGCATAATTATGGTTATCTAAATTCCTGATTCTAAAGATGATTGCAATTTTTTCTCTTTCTGTTGTGATAAACGACAGGATGGGCCATGTTGAGTTGTGTAATCGATTCATCATGGCTTATTACATATGAGTATGGGCTGACAACATAACGGTGTTATGGGATACGATACGCTACAGTATGCACAATGTAGGTACATCCAGACACACATGGGTAGTTATATCTATGTCGTGATACGCTGTTTTGCATAACGTCGTTGCAATTTGAATCGCTTGTATATTGTAAATGTAATGAAGGAATTTGCTGGAACCTTTTTTTTTTTTTTCGTTTTATGACCTGTCGTACATGCACAATGTTGTCTATGGTTTTAGTCAGAGTTGTCAATCTTACAGCCGCACTCAGAGTCGTTCTAATGATTAATTTTAAGTAATGATTTTTAAAACAAAATTTGATTTAAAAAGCTTTACTTAAAATTAAGTAATCATTAAACCGAATCTGAGTGCGGTCTTTAGTGCATTTATTTCACTAAGACACTGGCTTTTCAGACTTGCCATCACTTATTTTTAATCAGCATGCTTTGATCCTCATCCATATCATCGTGAAATAACAGTTCTTAATCCATAGAAATAAAGTTTATAACTGTTTACCTTCCTCCTGCTAGATATACCTGATACAATAAGAAATACAATTTGATGAATGAGAAATCCAGCTACGTAGTATGGTAATAAATTCACAATTCCCCGTACTTCAATGGGGCATGAATCAAAACAGGAGCAGGAAAAAGGGGAAGCCAGTGACCTGGGGACCTTATTCGGAAACTACCAGTCTTTGAATAGGACACAGTTTCCCAGGTGTTAAAACTCTTTGATAATAATTTTACAATGATTTTATTGGCTACTTACTCTTATTCTTTTATAAGAGTAAGTAGCCAATAATTTTATAATACACACACATTATAAAACACTAAAATTAATAGATTTGGGGGGGGGGGGGTCATGCCCCGTGACAACCCCCCCCCCCTCCCCCCCTTGGACCACACCTTTATGCTACTAGATACTTTCATCCCAAAATTTCCTCGGGAACTTTGAAATTAACGCGGGTAAAACCGCGGGGATCAGCTAGTAAATAATAAGTCGAAGGAATTCAGAAACTGACGTTGGTAAAACCTAGCCAGTACCTAAGTTAAACCTCTATGATCTATGATTTTGTTTTGAAATTTTACTTCATAGGTTTTTTATTTTGCAGGTTTTTTGTGCGACACTTAACAAATATTCCATTCTACCTAGTAAATGATAAGCTATATAACCAATCAGACCAAGTGTAACAAAAAGGTGTCCCGATATTGGAATTCGTATGCAATTTAACCGTTTTAATAGTTAAGCTTGCTACCGCGTTGGGAATACTCCTGGCAATTTACTATCATCCCGCCGCAGGCAGTTGATTCAGTGGTATGATAAATACTCCGGCGCACCACTTAGTTGGCGTCTCATATATTTAACTGGAAGTCCAAATAGGTTTCATTTGACCGCGGGCTTGAGTGTAAATGTTACCATAAATACAGCTATTTCAATATGAGCGAATCGAATGATCTAATGTACCTATAGAGAAAATGACATGTGCATTTATCTTAATAGATAGGTAATGTTAATCAAAAAGGGGATACCGAGCCGCAAGAACTTAATACAAATTATGATCACTCAATAAACCAACACCTATTTCATTGTTTTTTTTTTAATATCTATAACAACTTTTTTTTTATTATAAAATCGCTACCAGTGGTTTAGGTGAGGGTATGAACTCCTGACCCCACACTTCCAATATAAATACAGGCACACTAACCTGATATGTAACACGAGTAGGTACTTATACGTCAATTGATAGAACTTATGTTGTATTTTATACCCATACTAGCTGTCCCCACGGTTTCACCAGCGATAATTTCAGAGTTCCCGCGCCAATTCCAGGGTAAACCTTCCTCATGAATCACTCTATCTACTGGTGAAAATTGCATGAAAATCCGTTCAGTATAGTTTTTGAGTTTATCGCGAGCAGACAGCGGAAGCGACTTCGTTTTATACTACGTAAAGAACCGTTAGTTTACTAACGATCGGAATTTTGTATAATTCCGAGTAATGAGAATGCCGCTGGGTTGTGACTTGTGTATTGAATTTTAGAGCACCCATACCAGGTTAGACTAGTTTGAAATGTGACCACAATGGAGTCAAATGGTACCAATTTCCGATGCACGAACAACCACCACAATCCGTTTCCTCTGTAGATACCATAAAAAATTACCGTTAGATTTCAAAGTAACGGTTCTCACAATTATTAGATACGTACCTTTTCACCATAATTCTCGGATTAGTACGTATACTTCTCCCGTCTCCTGCAATCTGCACCTGAAACTTTGTATACACGTTTTCAAGGGTTCAAAAAAGAACCTTTTCATCCCAAGATTCTCTAAACTCTTTAACTGCGAGGAACAGCTAAATAAAATCAATTAACCATTCCAGGAACAACGAAACCTTTTAAAAAAACCTCATAAACCAATTTAAGACATCGGCTAATTGCAAACTGTCTCGCTCAAAGAAAAATACATACATAAAAAGTAATAAACACAGTGGTTTAACCCGTTTGTCGGTAGATGTGGCTTGTGACAGGATTATTTCCGCTCCATTTGAAGCCAGCAAGAAGAAGCTGGCAGCACTGGCATACACTGTCATGTTTTATTTGTGCAGTCGATGATTAGGTTATCTTATGTTTGACGTTTCGATTTATATTCGAATCGATTCGATTTACTACACAGGATGATCGATTAATGGAATAACATACGTACCTATACACTTATGAAATTTGGCATGTACCTGTTTAGAAGTCCGAGTGATTGTTTTTTTCTCCGCCATTGATCTTAAAACTGAGTAACAAATTGTTAAAGTGAGCTGGAAAGAGCGATGTATTATGAAATTTTTCTGGAGTACATTTACAAGTAGTTCTTGAGGAAATCCCGAAATTCACACGGACAAAATCAAGGGCAAGGCACAGCTGAGAGTGAAAAAAAAAAAGGACAACCAGGTACTTGCTTAATTTTTAGTATAAACTTCAATAGCATGAGAATAAATTTAAATATCCTATTGAACGATATCTTTCATTAGTTGATCGATATAGTAACAAAAACAAAACTTGACAAACCATCTGCTAATAATTTACTTTACTGTATTTTAGCTTTATTAGTTGGGACGTAGATATACTTGTAGCAGGCAGGTGCAGTGGAATCAAAGTGATATCTCTAATCTTTTGTAATAACTTGTTTAATAGTCGGAGAGCCAGCAATTTTAATTCAATAAAAACCGGTTAGGACCTGTGGCCCAGAAATATTCGTTCTCAATGCTATGAAAATAATAATATTATCCTGAAAATACTTAATTATGACTGATACAGGATGCCATTTGTAGCACCAGGGTAAGGCATTGGGCGATACATTATGTTCTACTGCAATAAGTGTATGTAAAATAATAATTTGCTACTAACACTCGCTTTTTCTAAGTTCAAATATTTAAAAAGAGAGATTGGCTTAACATTTTCATAATTGGCCGTTACGAAGACATACTCTTTAAGTCTTTAAATAATTCAAATTAATTCAGAATCCGCTTTCGGTGCTGCGCGAAATTTTGTTGTGTCTCGTACAAAATTTGAAAATGTCGATAAAAAAAATTAACATGGCCGGTGATGTAACTTTCGGCAATTAATGTAGGTAGATGGTTGGTGTTAAAATTATATAATGATTGTGTCAAAGGTATGAGGATTAGTCGTGGGAAACACAGATACTTGCCTACTTGCCGAGTGGAAGTCTTGTACAACAAGTACCCGAGCGCTGTCCCAACTATCAGATAACAGCCATTTTAAGCACCCTATATGCACAACTGGTAGTCGGATGAGAAACATTATATACAGGGCGTCCAACGGATATGCCACATGGAGGGAAAGTAAGTAGGTACCTTGAATATTGTAAATGAAACATTTTAATGAAAGTAGACATTATTTGAATTTAAAAAACTATTTAAACTGCATTCATAGATATTTAAATAATTACATGGTTGAACCGGGAATCGAACCCGTTACATGAGAAAAATAATCATCCTATAGTTTTATCATACCAATCGAAAGGCGACATCATAAGGATAATTGTTTGCTAAATAACATAGTGTCAAAAATAAAAGGAAGACCATAAATTTTAACATTTGATGTGAAATTCTCTTTAGAAAAATGAAAAGCTGACATTGCCGTAAGGACATACCTACAACTGAATTGAATTGTATTTGATGGGTTTGATTTCGCCGACCAACGTAGCTCTTTAGCATATATTCGTAGAAACCCCAGCTCAAAGCTCAAACTTAAACAAGACTTGACCAAAATTCTCCTATTCACAAAATTCCTACATAACCACACTCATGAAAATAATGCTTTATTTGCTTGTGCCGCTTTCACACCTTAAAAGCTAAAACCGATCGCCATTAAATTTTGCATACATATGGTCAGGGGACAGAAAAGGACATCGGGTACTTTTTATCTCGGGATTTCCGCAGAAACTCCGAAATCGCGGGTGTAAACCGCGGGGAAAAGAGTTATTTGCCTGATTCCTAGTATTAAACTGCAGTATAAGGTTCAAATTGAGTAAGCGTTGCATAGTGCGATCTAATTTTGCTATAGGTACCTATTAGGTACGTATTAATAACTAATTTTACGTTTAATCATGAGGTTTAGAGCCAATCTACCTCTAGATTAGTTCCCGTGATAATCTGTCTAATCAACATTAATAGCGGTTAGTTATAACAATTTAATAACATTATACAACACGGTTATACTGGCATGCACTATCTATTAAATTTAAATAAATATGAATTTAATACGCGTCTAGAACAGGGCGTTTTCTAATCAACGCTAAAAAATTGTAGGTTCCTTCCTAACTTCCTACAGAGATAAGAATATTATAATTAGAGATGAGACGAATAGTGGTTTGACCGGATCGCGGATACCGAATATTCAGAAAACTACGAGGCGGAGCGCCGGATATCCGGTCAACGGATATTCGGCCCTTTATCGCGTTACATGACGCGATCAGTTTGATTTGAATATAGGTGAAAGAGATCGGAATTATTCGGGGGCGTTCGAGTGTTATCACGCGTGTCATTTTGTAGTAGGTATTTGTATTAAATTGGTTCTCAGTTTGTTTATTCCATTGTTACTTCACTTGTCGCCGTGGTTTTATGTTATTTTGGTATGATTTGCCTTGGTAAAATAATGAGAATTTTTTAATTTTACTATCCGGTATCCGGCCGAATAGTGAAAATAAGGCCGGATAGTCCGGATACCGGATAGTTGCCGGATATTCGTTTCATCTCTAAATGTTATTACATAAACTAGAGAGGCAATTTTGGCAGACAGGTGCTTCACTTTTATGAGCAAATATTCATAATTTCCCAAAACTTTTGCTTACAAGAATTGCTCGTTTAAAGATAGTAGATATTATGTTAAATATTGGTATATTATTTAATTATGTTTTAACTTGATTCAGATCTGTAGTTACATCTATAGGTACCTACCTACCAACTTAGTATTATATTGTGAGTTTCCGACACGTTGTAGTCGATAATCTCTGAATCTGCTGAACCGAATTTGAAAATTCTTGCACTTATAGGTAGCTACAGTAGTCCTGAGTGATATAGGGTACTTTTTATTCTGAAATTCCCACGGAAACTCTGAAATTACCGCCGCTGAAACCGCGGGGGATAGCTAGTATGAAATATTTAAAACGAAATAGGTAATGCAATATCACCAGCTGAATCTAAAAGGATATTTTTTAGAATTTTGTTTTCTATCTGTATGTAAGTAACTATATAATATGTTTGTACCTACACATATCATTTAAAAAACTACTGAACAAAATTGATCTGAGGTTTTGTGGTTGCTTCTCGTATAGTTACCTACCTACTCTAATTAAATACATCGACGTTGTTTCATTGCTGGCTTAGGTGACAGCATCGAGGCATCTTCAGCGAACTTGACTGCTAAACAAGCTGTCGCGAGTTCGATCCCCTCGATCAACGTAGGTACCTACTACAATCACAAAATATTGCATACACATTGTCAAGGGCAATTATTAGGAATTTCCGCGGGAACTCCGAAATTAAAGCGAGTGAAACCGCAGGGAATTACTAGGTATTAGTAAATAATGCGGAATATACAAGTGCGACTGCGACTGTGTTGGATCAACTGCATTCTTTCACGAATGCTTATTGTAAAATCGATGATTGTATTATCCAAAGCAATGAGGATACAACCACATGGATTTCACTCCCACAAATTGCTATAAATCGATCTTTTCTTATTTGTAAAATTAATTTAAAAAAATTCTTTCTTACTTGAAAATGTCACTGCATACTTATACCACATTATTTCCAGTACGCACTTATCCTAAAATACCTAGTTCAGAATCAGCAATAGGTTTTAAATTCTTTACCCGAAAATGGGTCAAGTTTTTTTAAAGACCCTAGATTTAAACTTCAATGAGCGATCATGAGTACCTAGGTACCGGCATTCGTTCGATGTTATGGGTGCTGTCTACTGTAAACTGTAATTTTATTGACGCCAAAAAGAGCCACATTATGGGCCTAATTTGAATAAATGATTTGACTTTAACTTTGATAATCTACGCCATGCCTTTTTCGGTAGTCATAATGGGGTTCCATGTTTTTTTTTATTTGTTCCAGAAAACGACGAAGTATTAGTGTTGTATTATCCTTATATAGTATATAGCTAGGTGTTACGTTGTGCACCCAGCACCCGCTTCTAGTTTCTATTTACAGCTGTCTATCACCTTAAGGTTGCCTTGAAAAGATTTCCTCTAGCAATAAGGCCGCCCTTTGCTCTGTATTTACTTTTTATCTGTCTTACCGCCGCACTCAGAGTCGACTTTAATGATTACTTAGTTAAGTATAGATTTTTAAAACAAAACTGCCGCAATCAGAGACATTCAGTAAAATTAATATTAATTGGCATTTAATGAGATGTAACTTAATTAGTTAAATGCCAATTAACATTAATTTATTAAACTTGTCTGATTACGGCAGTTTTGTTTTAAAAATCTATACTTAACTAAGTAATCATTAAAGTCGACTCTGAGTGCGGCGGTTAGTTTTTATTTTCTCTTCTGGGGCAATAAAGCATATTTGATTTGATTTGAAAACGATCCGAGAAATCGGATTATCCGTTCTTTCGATTTTCTTCTAATAAAAATACCAGTGTAGTGTATTAAAATCAGTATATGCTAAAAATAAGTTTGCATGCCTACCTCTCGAGCGAGACCATGCCTACTGTAGAAGTAACATCACTAAAACCACTTTAACGTGTGAACAGCCGAACACTATCGACTAGCGCAGCGCTATTGACCTTAGAGTTATTTCGCAATTTTATCGATAGGCGCATCACATCATTATATTATTTAGAAACAATGCTCACTGGTTTATTCTTTACAATGATAAAATTCACACGGCCTACTCGGAATGCTGTGGTGTTGCCAGCTATAAACATTTACCTATATGAACAAATAACATAAGAATTCAGAGGTTCCCAAACATTTGGCCACCGATGTGTTCTCTTTTTTTTTTAATTCGTCAAATCAACTCAAATTTAATCCCCAAAATCAATTCAGCACCGTTGGGTCAGGGTAAACCACTTATATGGTGAAAATTTGTATTGACCCTGAGCCTAACTGTCTAGTACCTATATATCATGAGTAGGTATATATTTAAGTATTATATCAGTTGCCTGGTACTTACAGTAAAGCTCTACGTTTGTTTGGGACTGAGTTAACGCCAGAGTTAGAATACTGCGGCGTCATTTTTGGGTTTTGTTTATTTGGACTGGACCTTTGGTTTAGGTGAACTGTTTTATTAAGTATAACCAATAAAAAATTTAAAATTATATTAGTACTCTAGATTTTTTGCACTCTTTATTTAGAAAATAGACATTAAAAACTTTAGGAAATTAATTTGTCTTTGTGCCACTCTAAAAAAATATGAACCTCATCTTTATACTCGTATATATAATGGAATACGGAACCCAAAAAGATTCCATGAAACTCTAGCTTATCTGAATTTTATTTAAATAGTAGGTAGGTGTGAAAAATTTAAATTACAAACTCGACGCTCAGACGGACGTATGTGGAATTTTTATGTTACGACATTTTGTGTTGTTTTTTTGTTGTTTATTTTGTTTTTTAATATGTAAAGGTTACTGAACTATGCTTTTATTCAAATTCGAATACAGTTTATTGCACCAAAGAAACATTGAGACAAAGAAATGTTTTTAAAATTTTTATTCAATTGATATAGGCGGATTTATTGGCACAGTGGCATTATCTTTCAGTCAACTTTTAATAAGTATAATTTACTTGGTGGCGCAACGGAAAGAAAAATAAAATGAAAATATAATTTTGTAACATTTTTCGTGTTTTTTTTGTTTAAATTCGTTTTGTATTAGTGCGATCGGCGTTCTTATAATTTTTTTAGATTGTTCTGTGTAGACATTTTAGCTCGTGCGCAGAGTTTATTTGATTTTTCTTATTGAGTATATTATATATTGGGTATTATCGCGCAACTGCTGGACTGCCCGTACATGAGTCACTGCACTGCCATATCCAGTGGGATGGTGCGGGGTTGACTCGTGTACTTATCCAAAATGTATATTTTTATTTTACTTGTATCTTGTTAACTTTACTAACTAACACATAGCTTTTAAGTGCTTAATACTAACCAAAATGAGTCACTGTTACTTGATAAATAAACTATTCTATTCTATATAAGGGCAAATCTCCCCATTGGTCATCACATCATTGCGCACATCCGCTTGAAATATGGGCCCAATAACTGATACACTTTCGTCCATCACGACGACAAACCGACGATGTCTCGACATTAACGGAATCGCCGGCGGAAAACAAGATTTTCTATTTGTCAAACAACCACACAATATAGAGCTCCATAGCCAAAACAAACCTATCGAACAAGATATCAAATAACTTGGTGACTATAAAGATAATAAGGTGTAATTTCAATGAAAGTGGAGTAGTATTTTCAATGATAGCGGACGGACTTTTCGTACCTATTGCATCTAATTTCGAACTGTGATGTACAATTTTCCATATTCATTGCAGTTTGTGTAACGGAGGCACTTTATACAAGTGGGTATGTCTTGCAACTGAGAGCGGGAGACGCGCCGTTTTGAAACTAGCTAATAGCTATGTATATACAGAGTGTCCCGTAAAACGACGTTGAGCCAGAACCAGGTGAAAGGCTAAGTTATAACAGCTGTTAACAGAAAAATATAAAAATCTTTGCTATGCCTATTTAAAAAAAGGACAGTCGTTAAAAACTGACGAAAGCAATAATTTTGAAAACTTCATTGGCAAAAACTTAAATTTTAAGCAGTAGTTTTCAGAAACACTATTCAGGATTACACAATAAGAAGAAAATTGAAAAAAAAGTTAAAGTTTGTAGCAAGAGTTAAAGAAAGGGGGGTAAATTTTTATGATTTTTATAAATTAAAAGATTTTTTTTACGTTTTTCTATTAAATTACGACCCGGTTCTGGCTTGACGTCGATTTATGGGATACAGGGTGTATGTGCCTTTTCATCGTGATAAATAGGTAATACAATTTTACTTTCTTTTGGCACGATTCAACCAGCTTAAGCAGCCTAAGCTTAAGCTAACTGAAAACCAGCGCTAGGTGTACCACCCGCAGCACCTAGCTAATGCTGAGTTGGTGACCTTTTCGGCAGAGCATGCAAGAGATATATATTGTGTACAAATTTAGATTAGGCATTGCTTGTGTTTGTATCTTTTTCTTGTGTGTTGTGCTGAAATAAATGTATTTTCCTCTTTCTTCTTCTTCTTCTTCTTCTTAAGCAAAATCTTTTACTGTGAGCGAGCTTTGTTTTTATCCTGAAATTCCAGTGGGAACTCCGAAATTATCGCGGGTGAAACCGCAGGGGACAGCTAGTTAGCAATAAAAGCATCAAAGTAAAAGATCATAAAAATTCAAGCACGTAATTATGTTACTCAACAAATCGCTGCTTTCTTTCGCACTTAATCTGTTTTATTTTGTAGATACGTTGGCAATGCAGACCCACATTGCTTGTAAATTAACGGTGGTAGGTAGATATTTATTAATCCATTTCAAGTTTGAATATTTTTGATCAATTCTAATTAAAATTACGTTTTTGTTTATAAAAATATAAAATCGCGTTTGATAGAAACCGTTTTTGGTGTATTTTTTATTGGCCATAGATAAAAATATTTACAGTAAAGTTTTACAGTAATTAGGAAAACTTTAAAGAAACTATACATATAATTTAAAAACAATAGTCTAGATTGGAAGTGGTATGTTCCTTTATTACAATAGCTGTCCCCCGCGGTTTCACCCGCGGTAATTTCGGAGTTCCTGCGGGAATTCCAGTATAAACTATACTTAGTACACTATGCGTGAACTTTCCTCTTGAATCACTCTATCCATCGATGAAAACCGCATTAAAATCTGTTGCGTATATCGTTTAAAAGTTCTACGAGTACAGACGGAACCAACAAGTTTAGTTTGACTGTATAATCTAATCAAACTTGTTGAGTTTTTTTTACATAATCTTTAATAGGATATCTTGATTCGTGCGTGTATCTACCTACTCGAATCAGAAGTGGGATCGATAAAAACTTGAGTGAAATCTGTTTTATGATGAATATTAATGATGTGTTAAATAATTACCAATTACCATCTAATATAATAAAATTCTCATGTCACAGTATTAGTTACCATACTCCTCCGAAACGGCTTGACGATTTTTATGAAATTTTATATGCATATTCAGTAGGTCTGAGAATCGGCTACTATCCATTTTTCATCCCGGAATCCCCGCGGGAACTCCGAAACTCACGCGGGAACTCCGAAACTCACGCGGGTTATACCGCGGGGCTCAACTAGTAACTAAATGAAATTTAGTAGATACTTAGGTAATTCAATGAAGTTCAGTAAGTAGGTATATTGGTTTGTATTTTTTTATTTTTTAGGTTATTTTACAGGAGTTCGTTTGGGAACTAATATACCTACATTTTCTGCATAAAATATTCGGCGAGTGGAGAAACTAGTGAATATACAAGTTCTAAACCACATGGTATCCATATTAATATACTGATCCATACTAATACTATAAATGAGGCAAAGTAACTCCTCCTGTCTGTCTGTCTGTCATCTTTTCACGCCTTAATTACTCAACCGTTTACTATGAAATTTTGCATAGGCACGTTGTCAGGGGTAAGTATATAAAAAGACATGGGGTCCTATTTATCTTCGTATTCACGTGGAATTCCAGCGGGCAAAAATTAATCCGCTATAAATCATAAAAGCATATTACGTAGGTATATTATATCTAGTTTAAAAAAGGTTACGACGATGTTACGACTTACGTAATAATCGTCACAGATTTTAAAATTATTATCGATTTGAATTATAATAATCATTCGATTCTCGGACCCGCCTCGAGCTGAAGATATTACGGAAACATCTTATTATTATGTATTTGTGACATTTAAAATATAAATGTCTGAGCGACCGAGCTTTACTCGTTGTGATAACTTCTCCCGGAGGAAGTTGCTTATAGCACCATTGGACTTTTTTCATTTTTCATTCTGAAAACACGGATAAAACGACGTTTTCTAAAAATGAAAAGAAAAGAGGAAAAATTTGATTTTTTGTTTGTTTGTTTGTTACGATTTAACTCAAAAACTACTGGACTGATTTTTAAAAAAACTTTTCGCTATTAGAAAGCTACATTATCCCTGATTAACATAGGCTATATTGTAAACCGGATTTCCCGCGGGAACTCCGAAATGAACGCGGGTGAAACCGCGGGAAACAGCTATCTATATAATATACAAGAATTGCTCGTTCAAAGGTAGTAAACACATACATACTTAAACTCATTGTTTAAGACACATGTTTTTCTGAGGAGTTGATAGAGACTATATAGATCCCATTCTCTAAGATCCGGAAGGAAGGTTATCTTCGCTCATCTTTACATATTTCGTCTTAAAACAATTAATTTATAGATCACTCTCGATTAACTTTGATACTAACTGTTCCTCGCGGTCACCTGCGTCAGTTTTAAAATTCGCCCGTGAATTCCGGGATAAAAGTACCCGACAACGTGTATGCATCTCATCATTTTTTGCCGGTTGAGTAGTAGTGTGAAAGGAAAGAAAGAAAGAAAGATTTATTTAAGCAAGATGAGACACAAAACACAAATAAACATAATATACAGAACAACACAAATGAAAACATTAAAGAATAACAAAATAAATAAAAACAAAATAAAGAAAAACTAAATAAAACGGAATAAGAAGCGTAGGTAATGAAGAAACAAACTCACATTCGTATTTACAATTAGACATAGGTAGACATAGAATTTTACAATATTTTATTGTAAGGATTGTAACCAAAAAGCATTCCTTATATTCTTTTTTACCCTGTCCTGTAAGTTTATTAATATAAAAAAACATTTAGTGGAAGCTTCTACACCACAAACACAGAACTAAGTGACTGCTATCGTTTTGTCCTACACCCTAAAGCAACGATGGGCATTAGCGGATAGCAAAATTACTATCTTTGCTGACCCCAACCGTATACGAGTAGTGAATCGTGATAAACTCATGTTACATCCAGTAGCGACAAGGTATGTTATGATAGCCGCTAACGTTGTTACGGTATTAGATAAATACGCCAATTGGAAATAGGGTTGCCAGGTGTTCGGTTTTAGCCAGACATGTTCGGCTTTTCACGGATGTGTCCGGTCAAATACTTTTTCCCGCCCGGCCAGGTCCAGCTTTTGTTAGGCTTTTGGTCTGGCTGCCGCAGTCGTCGAAAGTCGAGGGTGTCGACCCGATTAATTAGTCTCAAATTAGTCAAAATCTCTCAGAATCACCCCTTAAGGATATAAGGTTAAAGAAGGCATGAATTGTAACCCCTTGATAAATCATGCTTCTATAATGTAACTAAAATACGAATGAGTGTTTGTGTTTGTTATGCTTTCACGCTTCAACAGCTCAACCGATTATCATCAAACTTTGTATACACGTTGTTAAAGACATAGAGAAGGACATAGGGTACTTTTTATCCTGAAATTCCCGCGGGATCTCCAAAATTAGTGCGGTCGAAACCGCGGGGAACAGCTAGTGTAACTTAAAGCAATAAATCCGCATTATAACAGCACAAGTAATCGAGTTTGCGGGATCCGACAACGGTGTGAGACGAATGCTCTACCGCCGACCCCGATACGGGGGAACTGGGTTCGAACCCCGCCGCCGAGAGAAATATATTATGTTATTTATGTTGCTTAATTTGATTTACGATGCGCCAAATCGACTACCGTGGAAGTGAGGATAATTGTGATTGATGACGAAAGTGTTGCACGAATTTTTGGTTTATCATGCTATTAGTATTTTTAAATTAAAAATAAACATAGATTAGGTATATAAAAAAACGTCTTTTTAAATCATAATTCTGTGTTGCTATGTTTACTTATAAAGAGGAAAGGCTTGTTTGTCAGAGGTTACCTAATCACCAAAACTAATGAACCAATGCTATTTTTTTTTTACTGACACTTACGTAGCTACAGTACCTGCAGTAGGTACCAACCCATAAGTAACATAGAATGTTATACTTATTCCGATAATCAAAGAGTTCCCGAAGTAATTTCGAAATCCAGTCGGGTGGAACTTTGGTTTGTGAACGCATTAAACAAATTCAAGTTCTTCAGTTTTATAACGTGGTAACAGACCAGTTTCAGGGAAAACAAACGACAGTTGCAAATTTAAGTTTGTTAGGACATAACTCAGAATATGATCGCCCTTATTCAGTATTTATTCCTTGCCCATAACGCGCACCCCAAAAACAATCAAAAACGTTCCAGGTGCCAAAATATTAGAAATGAATATTCTGTAGGTATGCCATAATAACAAACGTTGTAAATATATTTTTTCCAAGTGAAACTTTTTTGTGAACGAGGGAAAGACAACTTTTGCGGCGCGTTATGATGTGAATAAGGACCCAATAAACTTATTTTAGGTCATAATCCCTGAGATAAAGACAGATTACCTATAGACGGATAGAAACAAAAGCAAAAAATTGTCGAAACGTGCATAGAAACGGTAGGTCGTGTCTCCATGGTAACGGTACCTATATTAGTTGTCAACTTGACACGAAAATATATTATGACAGAATCAGTTAGGTATTTTTTTTTACAAATGCTTTTTATCACAGCAAACAGTGTATGCAATAGAAACCTTTGAATTATTAATTTTGATAAAAAATTCAAAGGGACATTATGTTGTTGGCAAATACAATGCATTTGCGAAATTGGTACTTTAAGGAACGTGTCGAAGATCATAATATTATTTTCATTGATTATGTACATGAAAATTATGACCGCGTCCAATGCCGCGTCAATTATTGCTTAACCAAGTAATTATGCCTTTATAATTGACTTATCTACACTAAAATCACACTTGGCCAAGGCTTATGAAATACATTCACTAAAACATTCACCCAATTTCCAAGTTTATTTGAAACCTTTTCATGTATAACAATCGTTAAAAACTCTTACGCAACATTTTCAACGTTATAAAATACTTATAATAGCATTGCTTTACAATGTTTATATCATAGTGTGAGGCAATCAATTGTGTATCATATTGCAATTATTTCTCTTGATAATTCTTACTTACAACTTTCCATGTCACCTACGTTTCTTTCAATGTTAAAGACACTTCCGCCTTCAGACTTTCCGACTATTCCTGACACTTTTTCACTTTTCTAGTTGTATTTTAATTTAATTATTTAAGACATGCCGGATAGTGATTGGTATACAACCAATTTGAGCAGTGAAACACATCATACAAATATCATATTTAAATTTTTATTATTACTTTAGTTTATTACTGTTTAATAATTTTCGTCTGTGTTGTTCTGTGTTATATCTTTTTTGCTTAACTAAATAAATCTTTCTTTCTTTCCTTCTTTCAATAACCATGTACAAACCGCTTAAGTAGCTATAAATACATATATTATCGTCTTGTCGCCAAAATTTAGTCAATTATGGCGTCTAACGCGATGTATCGCTTTAATTAGCCATTAATAATATTTTAGTGATAAAATCTTATCTCCTTCTCTTACTTCTTCAAATAAAACGACGTCAGCGACCATTGCCAACATTAAACACGGTTCTATCTTGAAAACTAGTTTCTTTCTTAGGGTGAACAAAATGGCTGCTGAATTTTGGTTGCGAATAACGAATGAACACGCATGCACTCGGCACAACCTCCACAAAGCCATTGTTGTGAGAAAACAAGTCGTTGGTCGGATGGAATCTGGAAAATTACTTATTGACCTCTCAGTCGCGCTGTCACCATGTGTCTAGCAAAGCCACTTAAGCTATACCTATATTTTTTTGTTGAATAAATAAATAAAATAAAAATAAAACATTTGCAATTAATTGGAGAATTGTCAAGAAACGACGTTGAAGATTCTGATCTTAAACTGCAAAATGACTATAATTCTTAGAATTTCCAAGAAATTACTTCGGAGGAATTTTCTTCTCTACAGAAATAAAATTGACCATTGTTTCTCTTTGTTATAGTGAACTGACACTCCTGGAGGGCATGGCCAGCTGTGGTGGGTGGAGCGAGGAGCCTATCTCCAAGGTGAGGATGTCGCAGTGTATCTGTTATCAGGCACATTAGCAACCAGATGGTCAAAGTCAAATTCAAGGTCTGTAAGCGTGGCTCTTTTTGATGTCAGTAAAATTATTGACACGGCTCTACCACGTCTGGCCATTATTTTTTGCATTTTTTTACTGATACGTGTAGTGATTTAAGCATTGGACCACAGTTTCATATGAATCAAAAGACATGTACACAGGTATTTACAAAAT
Organism: Zygaena filipendulae; assembly: GCA_907165275.2. NCBI lineage: Eukaryota > Metazoa > Arthropoda > Insecta > Lepidoptera > Zygaenidae > Zygaena > Zygaena filipendulae. The sequence continues at coordinate 11,146,395 of OU015659.1, read as the reverse complement.
ATGTACAAGTAGTTATTAAATTTATCAGCTGTTAGGTTTTGACTTTTGAACCAGGTGGTGCTGCCCAAAGATTATAATTTTTAGTTTATCTATACTAATCTAATATATAAAAATCTCGTGTCACAATGTTCGTTCCCATACTCCTCCGAAACGGCTTGACCGATTCTCATGAAATTTTATATGCATATTCAGTAGGTCTGAGAATCGGCTACTATCTATTTTTCATCCCGGAATTCTCGCGGGAACTCCGAAATTCCCGCGGGTAAAACCACGGGGAACAGCTATCTCTGGACCTACTGAACTGATTTTGAATATTCTTTCACTTTTAGGAAGCTACAGTAATCCTGAGTGACATAAGGTACTTTTTTTCCTGCGGGAACTCCGAAGTTTGTGAGTTCATATATTTGTGAGATTGTAGGGGGTAGTTTCTGGATCTACTGAACCGATTTTAAAAATTCTTTCGCTTATAAAGAGCTACAGTGATTCTGAGTGACATAGGGTGTTTTTATCCCGGGATTCCCGCGGGAACTCCGGAGTTTGTGAGGTTGTAATCTATGGATCTACTGAACCGATTTTGAAAATTCTTTCACTTATAGATAGGAAACTTAAGTGGTCCTGAGTGACATAGGGTACTCCCGGAATTCCCGCGGGAACTCTGAAATAACCGCGGGTGAAACCGCGCGAGTCAGCTAGTATTCTCTAGAATTACTGCTTTCTGCATCTGACCATTGATACAACAGCCTAGTGAAAGCATCATTAAGTCCACGCATTTTTCTATTAAGCTGTTATGATTATACAACGTGTTAATGAATTAACTGAAAACCTGATACACCCCATTTAAAAAAATAAACAATAATATGATTAAAATATATTTTATGTCGAAAAAATGTGTGCTTTAAAAGTTATTCAACGTTTGTAGGTGACCTATCTACGAAATTCCAAGCTACTATACTTTCTAGTTTTCAGTTAATTCATTAACACGTTGTATAGTTATTATTGTAGGTACCTATATCTAGTATTACAGTAGATTAATATATAAATTCACACGATTTGTCGTTTCAACTCCCATTGCTAATGGAAACTACATACTAACGTAGGTATAGTAATGAGGCGGTTTTTGTTTATTAAAATATAATTTGCGTGTCTGTAACACAGTAAGAAATAGTTGCGTGCCGCTCGGCTATTGAAATCGAGAGCGTGCGAGATCTGATTTAGTCAGTTCAGTACCAATCGGTATTGTGTGAATGTATTGAGTTAGTCTGCTGTAAAAACCTTTGAGTAAGAGACACAAGTGGCACAGGCAGGCGCAAACGTAAAGCCCCCTTAGATCACAGTGAAAGTATAAGAAAGAAAGGGAATACCCGTGTATATTCCGTTTCACTGTCAGGTTCAACGAATTGAGTTTTCAGTTCTCGTCTCAAATGCCTAACTAAAAATATTTAGGAGTTTGACTTTTGAGCAAGTTGCAGATGCGCCGATGGATCATAGCCTTCAACGTACCTTTCCTTTATCCCATCGCTAAATGTTTTTCTCAGTGATTTATCAGTGTTTATGTATTTTTTTTTATGATTTTTTTATGAGAATTTCAATAAGTCCGATTTAACCTTGCACCCTGTATAACGTTGCTTCAAAGTAAAGTGGAAAATAAAGTCTTAAGTAGGATTTGGTAATCACCACACACATCTGTTTTGTAACTCTCAAAGGTGTGACAGACAAACTTACTGAAACTTCTTGTTAGTTTCATGGTTCACTAAGCATTGTTTACACAATAGCACAACATTATTATTAAAATGCAATCTATATTGCTAGGTTTCAATTGGCAACCAAGTGTATTATTACATCGTTAAATAACAATATTATCTGGCTGAACGAGTTTTGCTCGTAGCGCCATCTGTTGTTAAGTAGAAAAGCAGTACGAAACACTCATTTTTCATTGCCTGAAAACACAGATAAAACGATGTTTTCTAAAAATGATTAATCGCCCCCGAAACCCCCTTCACACTAACTTTCATGAAAATGGTTGAAGCCGATTCCGAGATTCAGATTTGCCCCGCGGTTTCACTCGCGTGAGTTTCAGAATTCCTGCAGGAACTCCAAGCTAACCGCTAACGCAGCGTACGCAATGAAAGCTCTCAAAAGGAATATTTTTTTTCCGTTTTAGCAATATTTTTAATTGCTACTCCGGTCCTATTGGTCCTAGCGTGATGATATAGGTAGGTATAGCCTCATAGCCTTCCTCGATAAATGGGCTAAATACCACTGAACTGAAAGCATTTTTCAAATCGGACCCGTAGTTCCTGAGATTAGCGCGTTCAAGCAAACAAACAAACCCTTCAGCTTTATAATATTAGTATATGTATGTAGTTGTAGATATATAAGATAGTAGATTTGATATTCGTTACATATTGCCAATGATAAATCTAAACGTGAAAGTGCCCACACTCTTGCAGTTCATTCTATTCAAATGGTTAATAATTAAATCGATTAAAATGTTTAATTGCTCTCCACCAACCGCACAATGGGTTACGAGAAGGCTTGAAATCGAATGGCTTCTTTTATACCTACTCACGGTTTAAATCGTTACACTTTGAATAATATTGGTTCTGAGTAGAAATTGTGTACATATTTATTATCATGAATTGTTTGTACCGAGATAAAAAATTTAACATATGTACATATACTTCATATTTCAACCCGAAATTCAAATAATTAGTATATAAAAAGCGTATCGTAGTTCTTTGAACAGGTGTTTCCCGAGAACCAAAAAGGTGAGAAAAAATATAAGAGCAAAGTCAATACGTTATCATGGATATTTCAATAAGTACTCTTTAGACAGAATTACAGCACCCTTCCGACTTAGGTACCTAATATTTATTTGTAACTAGGTGTGCCCCGCGGTTCCACCCGCGCGAAAGGTTCTTATACAGCAACTTTTTTTCCCGACATCCGATTTCAATGAAACAAAGCCCATATGTAGCTCCAGGCTAAGCTTAATCTACCTGTGAAAACCGCATGACAATCTGTTCAGTAGATTCGGAGATTATCGCGAACAGACAGACAGAAAAGAATTTTAAAAACTTTTTAGTGCGTTACTCTTCTTTTATCAATCCTCTCAATTTTGGGTAAAAATATTCAATGTACAGAATCTCGGATTCTACTCTTTTATTATAGTACCTACTTATAGATGTTTTTCGCATCATCCATCACAGTATGAAAACAAGAACACAGAATAAACATACAAAACAAGAAACAGATTATGGGCAAAAATGTACTAAAGTTCTTATTATGATTCTTATATGATAATAATATATGATTATAATTGTACATCTCACAGTAGGTATGATAGAACTAGCTAAGACAACCGTTGATAGAGATCTCCTTTCACTTGAAAATGCAAAGAACTATCTCAAAATAAAAATCCGGCGAAGAGCGAGCTGGGCTGCTGTAAAATGGTTCCGTACCGTTATTTTTGAAGTTTAACAACTTTTGGCGCGATGAGAGTGAAAGTTTAGCAGGCAACGGAAGTGACAGGATCAGCTAACCAAAATTTTTACAGTAAGACCTATCGTTCTAGCTCTAGCACGACGGAAATGGTCAGTTGTATGCGGGTGTGAAAATTTTATATTCACATCAAAGTAATTCTAACTTCAAGAAGTAACTTCTAACATGCGAAGGTGGCTACGGACGTGCTTTTCTACTAAAAATACATATATTTTCTATTTATACTGATCTACCACTAGACAATTCCCTCAGAACTTTTTGATGTGCCAGATTGATGGCACGTTTTACACATTGATCATAGATAATTTTACTACACCATGCAAAAGCATGCTGATCAAGAACCGAAACACAATATAATATTATTGTTTTTTTAACAGCAATTTATTTTTTACAAATTCGATATTATTATCACATACACTGTACACACATCAACTTTTGCATTTATACCTAGCTAGCTGTACCCGCGGTAATTTTGGAGTTCCCGGGGGAATTCCGGGATAAAAAGTACCCTATGTCCTTCTCTGTACCCCTGACAACGTGCATGCCAAATTTCATCCAAATCCGTTCCGTCGTTTTTGCGTGATTGAGTAACAAACTTCCAAATATCCAAACATTCACACGTCTTTCACATAATATTAGTAGGATTAATGATAGGTTTTGTCTATCATTACGGATCCCTAAAAAAACCACTCGAACCTGTTATTATTTTATTAAGAAGCTATGCAATTAACTGTTCACTGTTGGAGCGTTTTCGTAACTAGTTCTTTGACCGGCCAACATGACGTGTTTTATCTACATAATATGCTTTTAACAACTGCACTTATGACTGCAGACATGAGACACGGACTGATTTCAGTGACACAGTGGACAACTTATACAAATAACAATGGTTACTGATATAAATAATAAAGTACCTGGATGACCGAGCTTTACTTGGTATTTTTTTATTTTGGTAAATTTTACAGGTTTTACATAAGTATATATTTTTATCATCAGAGTTTAACAACGCCATCTATTGTTAGGTAGCTTTAGTGTTCCTGTGTCGGTAAAGCAGTACCAAACACTCATTTTTCATTGACTGAAAACACGGAGAAAACGACGTTTTCTAAAAATGAAACCTAGCTAGATCGATTAATCGCCCCCGAAACCCCTTGCATACTAAATTTCATGAAAATCATTGGAGCCGTTTCAGAAATTCAGATTATTGCTTCAGAGATTTTATTCAGAGATTGCTCGTTTGAAGGTAGTAGATAGTTTACGTTCTTGTCCTTCATCGTAAATACGTCATGTCACCGTAAAATGCTGAAAACCGTTTGTAAACTAATGGTTACATTTTAAATTGTTGAGGAAAGAAAATTATTTGTGGTGGGTCATGAGAAATCGATACCATCAACAGTCATTTGACTTTTTGTGGTCACAGCTCGAACCTATTACCTAACCTAGCGTGTCGGGGTGCACGCATATACCTAGTCAATGCCAACCGAGGTACAATCAAAAACGTCCTCAAAAATGGAACCACAAAATTCAAATTAATGAAGAATCTGACAATCACATAGGCTATATGGACGCAGATAAGCAATAACATGTTAACCCACAAAATGAATTACGGCCGCACTCAGAGTCGACTTTAATGATTACTTAGTTAAGTATAGATTTTTAAAACAAAACTGCCGCAATCAGAGACGTTCCCTAAATTAATGTTAATTGGCATTTAATGAGATGTAACTTAATTAGTTAAATGCCAATTAACATTAATTTATTAAACTTGTCTGATTGCGGCAATTTTGTTTTAAAAATCTATACTTAACTAAGTAATCATTAAAGTCGACTCTGAGTGCGGCGGTTAGACATTCAGAACGATTTATTAATTTGATTAGAGAACGTCTTTTTAATTATGTGTTTACTTTATTACATTGTTTAAATAGGTATGTAACTAAATATTGAACATAAACAATTTGACAGAAAATGGCGCTATAATTTTAAAACTTTAATTTAATCAAAATTTCTCTAGTGTGGGTTAACACACTATGCTTATCTATGTCCATATAGTACATCGTAACCCGGAATTCCCGCGGGAGCTCTGAAATTACCAAGAGTGAAAACGCTTGGAATAGCTACTATCACATAAAGAGCAATACTTTCATTTCAAATTCCGTTTGAAATTAAAAACAAAACAATGGAATGTGCACGGAACGGCGCGAAATTACGTTCGCGCAGAGACGTCGTAATGTGGTTCCACGATATAGGTACGTACTTTCCGTTCCCTGACTGCGTGCGTACGTACGTCGTTCTAAGCCTGTTTTTTTTTGTTACCAATCGGAATTTCCACGGGAACTCCGAAATCGATGCAGGGAAAAGCTGGTAACAAAATGTTTTTCTCCGGTATAGATTTGAATCTCTGGAATAGTACGTTGGTAAGAAATGTAACAATATTTAGTAGATGGTTAATGAGCTTTTTCATTAGTCTGCTCTTTCTCATACTCAGTCGTTGTCATAACTGCGCTATTGTTCAGTGATGCTGATGACTGTGGACTGGCGGTCGCGTGATATAGTTCTCCGGCCCGTGTTATAGGTTTGCGATCCACTGATAACATAGAGTTACGCTGCGAGCACGTTAACGCTACGATTGTGGTTCGAGACACTTCGCCTTGATGGGGGCCGATAGCGCTATTGTCATAACAACATTCTCAAAACAGAAACTATGAAACGTAAATAAATTAATATTCTAAATAATTGCAGCCTATCACACTGATTTTTTAAAGATATTCATCTCTTATTCAGAAAATAGTGTTGGCGTCAGGATCTTAAGAAATCTAAAAACATATATTATGTGACATTTCACGATTCTGTTTTTGTAATAATTATTATTAAAAATTAGCTAGACCGGCCTCCTGGCCAGTGTCGCTCGGTCCCTGTGGGTGGTAATTCTGCTAACAAGTCCAGTCTGTATAATTTGGTGTGGTTTTGTGTATGTAGTTTCGTTCTAAGGGCAACATAGAGTAGTGAAAGAGTCAAAGGAGAGGTGCTCAAAGGAGTCACTCTTTAAAAAAATTCATTGCAGTGTCTTTCTCTGTTAATACTATTTCTTCAAATCACCGTTCAGAATTAGTTGTTGACAATCTTTGACCACATTCAATTAACATTACGAGAGCTGTGGTCAAACGCCTAGCCTGTCCACAATAAAAAGAAATGAAAAAAAAAAACAAGGTAACGCTGTCGCTCGTCTTTTGTGAGGCACGTACCTTTACTATAATTTTCTCAAATACTTGTCAATTTTGCTGCGAGAGTCTAATAGGAATGTATCTCCTTTCGCAATCATTCTTTGCTGAATGAATTCTACGATCTCATTTAGTAATAGACATAGCTATAACGATTGCAGTCTTATTGTATTTTAAAAATCATTCTGACAATTGAATTCGTGAGATTAAGTAGTGGCATCGGTTGAAAGCTTAATAATATACTTTGCTGCATAAAGCAGAGTTTTCCAAACTTTAAGTTACTCTTTGCGACTTTCCTATATTTACATTTTTAGATTTCAATGCCTATTTTAAATAATAGTACGAGTTAACACTCATAAGCATAGAAGTATAGTCGGAATTTGTTAGGTGCGTTAAAATATTAAACATTGAATGCAAGGACATGACCTATTGTGATATTGTGAGATTGAGACCTTGTTGACCTCGATTTACTTCTCGTGGAATCCCAGCTTCTTTATTCTCATAGAGTTAATAGGTCATAGCATAGAACCACAGTGAGCAATCAATTTAATGAATCGAATCTAACTATATATAGAGCTTATTATAGCTTAATCACTTTAGGTCATTATTTTGAAACCCCCGTGCAGGTCGAGTTCGACTCTATATGGTTCGCATTAATTTTGTAGGTACTCACCATTTCAACTATGGACTAACTATCTAAAAGAATTCACCTAAGATTTTTTCTCCTTTTTCAGGAAAAACAACGTCCGCCTATTTACAATCCCGAAGATTACGCGACATCCCTCAAGAAATGGGGGAAGAAAACGAGCGGGATGAGTCTCTACGAGCTAGAACCGGGAACAGACGCAACCAAGGCGAGGACCTTGCCGCTGCAAGGAAGCAAGGACTTTCGGTATGAGAATGGTGCATTGTCATCATATATTACGAACCGATGACCAATCTGGTCAAAGTTCTTTGAGAACTTCACGACGACCGACGCCGTACTACCTTCATTCAGCCGGGTCTAGCATTCTTAAAATTTATCCGTTTATAAACTCATGTTTACTTCGAAGCTCCCGCAGGAATTCCGGGATAAAAGTACCCTGTATTCTTTTCTGTGTAGGACCTAACAACGTGTATGCAAAATTTTGCAAAATGCGATGGTCGGTTGAGTAGTTAAAGCGTAACAAACAAACAAATTAACATTCGCATTTAAAATAGTTTATAGGTTTTTTATTTATTATTAGTACCTATGCTTATTTTCACAGACACCCGAGTCTTGGAATTGGAGAAGAAATGAGTTTGAGGCAGTTCGGTACGCCAAGTGAACTGCTGACCAAACTTAGAGCTGATCTCAGACTGTCGTTTCCAAGGTATGTTGGTGGTATATGGACAGTTAACCTTTCGGCCGCTTGGTTTTACGACAGTCGTCAAGTCTTTAGTCGTATTTGAGGCTGGCACTAAGGTCACGGAAATAATTATATTTATCGACTAGCTGGGCCCCGCGGTACTACGGTACGCGGTACTACACAGTAATTTCGGAGTTCCCGCGGGAATTCCGGGATAAAAAGTACCCTATGTCTTTCTCGTACCCCTGGCAACGTGCATGACAAATTTCATCCAAATCCGTTCAGCTGCTTTTGCGTGATTGAGTAAAAAACATCCAAACATCCACACTTTCACATTTATGATATTAGTACGAGTAGGATTATTTTTTGAAAGCACACTTCGTTGATCCCGTCTCCCGGATCCGATCTCCGAAGATCCCTAACTCAAAGCGAGCCGCAAAGGTTTAATGACTAGGTATATCAAAAATGAAGAAAAACAATCTGCTACTGCAGGTGAAGCTTGCAGTTTTAATGCAGCAAAAACACTTTTATGACTGCGATCAATTTAGAGATACGAGTGCCTGCAAGCGATACGTGCATAAAATTAAAACATTGTTGTCATCTATCCCTCTCTACAGCTACCACTAAAGGGCTAGATGCAATATACTTATAATATCATTGGTTAGATGGATAATGACATATTTAGATTAGGTCGATAAAGATTGAAAATATGGTCCATTATCAGCTTTTAAAGTTTACGATTCCATTAGCATCTTTAGGATAATTATACTAGATACCTATCTTTACTTTAATAAATATTTGTATTAACTAGTACTTGGTTTTTATAGCGTTATTATTTCTACTTTATTATTATAAAGTAAGATTGGCGGCTTCGTCAAACTTCAGTATTTTTTTATTCTATGAAGTAGGCAGGTATTATTTTAATATTTTAATACAAGCGCCTACCAACGTCTTCTATTTTGATGCAGAACAGACCACGCCACGCAGCTTTATCTATTTAGTTCTGGATTATGTATATTTAAATGTTATACTAACTTTTATTTATTTATTTATTTATTTTTAGGAAGACCAACAGCTTTCCAGATAAAAACACTTTTGAATACAAAAATAGCAGCCAATTATAGGTCTCCGCTGATAGAAACCAATTTACATAAATCAAGACATCAAATACAGAATATAAGACATACGTCACGTTACATCATACATCACGTTACATTACAGGAACGAAAATGATCCAAGGATGTCTTTACGTATAATAGGTATATACATACGTATATGTTCGTGTCATAACATCGAAGAATTTAAAATTAGCCTCATTCCGACTAATTAGATCCACATCTATTGATATACTGAATACCGAAAATACACAATGCAATGACACAAAACTTATCCTCATAAAAGAACCACAGTATTTTAGACTGTAAAGAAGCTGTAGGTACTCTATGTCCTATTCGATTAGTACCTACAGTTTTTTTTTAAACCGCTTTATATATTATTATAGTAGTGATTAATTTTGTAAAAATTTGTACAATATCCTTATGTACATATCATAAAACAAAGTCCTCTGACGCATTTGTCCGCCGTGTTTGTCTTTAAACTCAAAAACTACTGAACGGATTTTCATGCCGTTTTCCCCAATAGACCAAAGGAGTGATTCACGAGGAAGGTTTATATTATGTAACCTAGTTTGTCCTGTAATTCCCACGGGAACTCCGAGATTACCCCGGGTAAACTGTGGCCTGGGGGCAACCAGGATACCTATTATAAAAGAAAACTTTCCTTTGGTACTTTACTTACAAAACAAATCACATCTACCATGCCTTAAAAATGAAACGGAGGCTTGCATCTTTGCCCTCTAAAGGAAAAAATAATAAGAATCAAGAATATTATGATAATCGCTCCTGTTTCTTGTAATTTTGTGTCTCAATTTATGCCCGTCCATGAAAACGATGCGGTTTTAAATCCTTCACCACGATTTTAATAACGTCACGCGACCGTTTAAGCGATGAGTGAAAGAGATAGTGTCACAGGGGACGTAGCCCTTTGATCCTCACTCACTTTAAGTGTTTGTGTTGAAAGTTTGAACATGCAGCACTGATAAAGGATAGACTTCATCGATAGGATGCAGCGGGAATCGAAAGGAATAGAGCGGAGCGGATATTTCCCTTTATGCAAAATTATCTGTCGTGAGCGTGTTATAGGAAAAATCTAGACTATTCGGAAACATTACTTTAAAGGATTTTTTCATTAATTTATCTCTGAGGTGCGTCAGTTCATGGTGTATCTGAATTAGACCTTAGGTACTTCTAAGTGTTTCTATAAAATTACCTACGGAATTTACCTACGGAGTCAAGTAGTTAATATTGTGTCAATAACTAATGAAAATCCGTGTCGGCACTATAATAGCACTCTTATTTTGAATTTGCTTTTGAAAACATGGATTACTAGCTGTTCCCCGCGGTTTTACCTGCGTTAATTTCGGAGATCCTTAAGTACCCTGTTTGTTATTCTGATGTATAATCTTTATTATTGTAAAGTTTCATTAAAATCCATTGAGTGGTTTTTGCATGAAAGGGTAAGAAACAACCATACACAGAAACATTCGCGTTTAAAATATTATAGTAAGGATTACATTGGATTTTATGTATTAGAAGCAAGTGAAGCAAGTCTGTTGACGCCGCGTTGTAACATGAAGTTGGTCTTTAAAAATTCGTCACGACTTAACCCGCTGCGCTTGTCACCGTGTTCTTAGGCACCCGGCAAACAGTTATGTTTTTATTTCAAGCCTGCACCCGGGACACTTCCAGTGAATCTCGACGAGCAATTGTAAATGTAATTTTACTTTACAATTTACCCGTCTTGCGAATTGCGTTCAAATTACACAAGTATGACAAGGTATTATTAAATCACGCTCGGACACTAAAGTCTTTCTTAGAAGCACAATCGAGCTGCGCAAAATGATAATACTAGATTATTAACTGACTAAAATGATCAAATGCGAATTCATTCTCAGTATTCACAGTAGGTATACGTATTCGTACAATAACTATTATTCTCCTTTTGATTTTTGACTATGCCTTCGATAGGCTTTCATGTCTACTTAATGTCATCATCGTGTCTCGTGACGTCATACCGTCGTATAAACTGTAGCAAGGCGTGACATCACACGAGATTTAGACTTAATGTTTAGGTACCTAATGAATAAACATTCAGAAATTAAGTTGTATCAATTGCCTTGATTAACTATAAAAAAAACTTTTTTGTCCTCAGTTTCGTCCAAGAGTTCGCGTGCGAGCCGCTGGATGGCGTTACCCTGTTGCTGGAACTCTTGCGCAACGTGCAGCTCAGTCAGAGCGGGGAAGGGGCGCGGGGACCGCCCGCGGTCCGGCGGCGGCCTTTGCTCGACGAGCTGGCTTGTCTGTAAGTTATTCTATCAATACACTGCCCGCTTAGCCAAGTTGACAATCATAATCGTTAACACATAGAAAACTAAGAAACGAATCATGTCACGTGATCATGTGTAAATTCGTCCAATCAAAAGTCCAGTTTTCCGTGACAACGTGAACGAAACAACGTACCCACGCTTCGACTCCACCTCCATCGGAGCCTAACCTTGGCGGATGTATCATGTCCGTTGCTTTTCTTTTGACCTAGATTTTTTATCATTCTTACAGACAATGTCTGTGGAGTTGCTGCAGCAGATACCCTGACTGCGTGAGGAGACTGGTCGCTGCTTCCAACGGCATCTACACACTGACTGTTGGAATCATGTCGACTGTGAACAAATCGAGAGTCATAGCACTCCAGGTATAGATTTTGACAGACTTCTGTTGACATAATTCCCATCATTTCACACTTTCAAAAATAATTTAAGTTTACAAACCTTTTCTGGCGCGCAATCAACTCATTATTCATTCATTACAATCGGACGAACGATGTAATGTATAAAAGCTTATAGAATAGGTACCTACATGGTACCTACTTCATAAAAAATATTCATTTCCATAATATAATATTATAGTAACAACAAACTACATAATATGGTTTTCCCATATTCCGGTGAAGATCCGATTAGAAATTGAAGTCAGTTTTTAGTAACAAATCAAACTTTCTTCATTCCAGCTCCTGACCAAAGCTTGCTATCCACCTGCGAATGGCCACAGCATGATATCAGAAGCTCTGTCGACGCTTCGTCTGCGCTACGGAGAACCAGTACGCTTCAGATTCCTCGTGGGCATGCTGCAGAGCACCGGTGGCTCAGGCGACTTGCAAGCCGCCGGGCTGTCCTTCATCAACGCTCTATTGAGCAGTGCCCCGACGCCACAGAGGAAGTTGTACATCCAAGCGGAGTTGGAGCAAGCTGGTTTTGATATTATCACTTTAAAGAAGGTAAGAAAAATATAATTCCCGCTGTGATATGTAAAGATCCGTTTATATCTATATATACAGACATTGAGCGTGCCAGACACGTTCCGTGGCAGACATCGACAGACACCGTTTATTTACATCTGAGCTTGCCAGACACGTGCCAAGGCAGACACTGACAGACATTGTTTAATTAAAAAGATGTTTGTCTGCGTCTGCGCAACCATGTTAGAATAAATACGTTAGTAGGTACGCACTGTATAGGAGAATATTATTTTGTCTGCCACGGAACGTGTCTGGCACGCTTAAAGTCTGTACATATAAACGGACCTTATTAAAGCGCTATTGCACAATATAATATGAATTCACTCATGTCCTTAATGTCGAATAGATTATCGCAAAACTGCCCAGCACTAGTGAAGAATTGACAAAAGAAATAGAAAATTACGAGAAGCAGCTGATTGATATAGACATATTAAGCGAGAAGGCTAGTGAGGCACAAAAAGAGAAGGACGATCTCAAGAGCAAATTGGAACTTCTGGAAAAAAGAGTCAAGGTACACTTTAGTTACGAGAACCCAAAATTTTCAATTCATAATGCTTTGTCTTTGATGATAAAAAAATATTTTTACGGTGTTTTTTTTTTTCCAGATACTTCAAGAAGAAAAAGGTATTTTGCTATCGTTGGAGAAATGTTTAAAAGAAAAGTGTTACGAACTACAAGAAGAAGTATCGTCGCTCAGATCTGAACACGGAAACTCAAGTAGGAAAAAGACATTTTGTATGAAGAAAAAAAACAGCGTTCACAATATCAGAGGTAAAACTTGATTGTTCATAAAATTAAAAATATATGCAAAATACCAATATCAAGTGCTTAGTCTCTACAAAAATATGAAAATAAAAATTTTATAAAGATATTTTTTGTTTTAGATGAATCTTCACCACCCGAGGACGAAGGAATAAGTTCTTCAGAACGATCTTTAAGTCCTGAAGGCGATCCTCAAAGAGAATCAATGATGTATGAAGTATTCAGCGTTAAAAATGAAACTTATGATCTAAAACGAAATTCTAGACCTCTGCACAGAAAATTAGAATCCACTAAGAAATTAAACGAAAAATTGACCTCTGATGAAGAAGAAGAAACAACGATAGATGAAGTCATACAAGAACTCAGAAATTTAGTCAACGATGCAGAAAGATGCAATCAAACTTCTGAGATTAATGTACCTGTTAAGGCTTCAGAATGCGAAAAGCATAGAGATGTAGAAAAGGAAGATTCTATAACAAGCACGAGGCATAGCATTCAAATAACTAGCAGTACAGAATTTTTGAACGAGACACACGATGAAGATGAAGAATTAGAGATTATACCGACAAAAATCTTACCATATCCACCGAGAAGATCGAAAAGTCTAGTTCATTTAGTAATTCCACCAGTTGATCAAGGACTTGTTTATAACAAGCCTCCAGACTTATATGACGACACGTACTTTTGTAGCGACGAAGATTCTGACTCACTCCTAAGCGCCTCACGCTGTCACAATCCTATAACTAAAAAAGAATCAGGGTCCAGCATGGACTTTAATGAATGTAGAGCTATGTTCAATTCTATGGCGGACAAGAATCAAGACGAGATAAAAGTTAAACGTTCCAGAACCAGATCTAGAGACGAGACCAAAAAAGTTCCGGTGAAAAGAAGCGAATCCTTTCAAATGTCAGAGAAAGGTTCACGACAGAGGGAATATATCGATAGTTTGTTTTTCAAAGATACCCCAAATGTTAAATGTACTTCACCCGTACAAGAACCAAACTCAAAATATAATAGAGTAGACCAAATTGTAAATTTGATAGAATCAAAGAAGTTAACAAAAAGCTTAGACAGAATCGACGAAGGACTGAACTCGATGGTAGATATAGTGATGATGCAGGAACCAAAAAAATCCTATTGGCCGTATGAGAAGAGGCAGAGGTCTTGTTCACGACCGAACAGTGAAACAGGTAAGGAGTCTCCGTTAGTACCTGTGACCAGATCGAACAGTCGACACAAAGACCACAACAATATGAAATACGAAACGAAGACGAAAGAGGACTCGTTGCTCAAATCGGATTCGTCGAGTCACAAATTTTTCCTCCCTCATTCGAAAATCAGCAATGGTTCATACGACAGTCATGCACCAAGCTCATTCAATAATGGTACATTTATAGTGAAAAGGGGTTACAGCAATGCTGGACTGTACTCGTCGGCTAATATAATGCGCGATGCTCCAGCGAGCATGACCAGCTTAGTGATGAGTGGAACACATAGTCACTCGGATTTGAAGAGAAACCTGTCACCAGTTGGCTCGGTGAATATCTACGGTATGCCCAAAGTGACGGATATGCCTTCAGGGTTGTATTGATGTATCGAGAGGCTTATAGAATCAATACCAACGACTAATATAAGAGTTATGTACCTAATTACTTTCGACTAGTGCAATATTACATACTATACACTGTTAGGGATGCTAGTTTTCTTTTAAATATATTAATTAATTATTAATTATCTTTAGTAATTAGACTTTTACTCAAGTCTTTTCGAGTAACTTGAATAAGACGAGTCTTAGTAGTTTTGTTGGTAAGCAAGATTGACTCAAGATCGCTCTCAAGATCGATTGTCCTCCTTTTTTTCAGTGTCTCGAGTTTACGATTTTACTTCTAAAATAGTTTATTCTGTTAAAAAAGATTCCGTTATATTATTAAAATTATTTTTCCTTTTATTATCCTTTGATTTTGCACACATCTTATGACAAAAGATGGTTTTGCGATTGACTATTCGTAGCTAGATACCTACTATTCGAAAAAATATGGGGTTTATACCATAAGTTAAAGAGAGGTAAAAAATTCATACGTTATATATTTTCATTTAATTTATTTTACGGTTAACTTTTAGCTTTATGGCTTTTTGTATTATAAACATCGATTCTTTGGATGTGGAAAGATCTGTAATAAATTCGTTTTTGTTAAATAGTTTTGCAGTAAGTAGGTAATTTTATAAAGCTTGATACTTTTCACATTGTAATTTTACTGTTGGTTTCGCTTTGTGCAGATAATATTTTTTTCACTTTTGAATATGAAACGTTATAACCTGCTTGTATCTTGATTTGACAGCTAAAGGTTCGATGACCGCACTATAGTGCGGCCATCTAAATTTCATTTTTACCATGTTTAAAATCAATCATATCCTGCTTTACTACCTATATTGTTTTCTGTCAATAAAATTATTTTCTTAAAATTAATCTTTATTATTTATTATGAAAATACTTTAATCCCTATATTAATTTTCTGATGTTTTTATAACAGTTGGTTATTAATTTTGTTTTTACCAACGATGATGAATGATGTGACAATTTTCAAATAACGACGCAGAATATCCATTTTCCACACATTTGCGTCATTTAAACGTATTTATGTTGTAACGTGGTGCTAACGCCCATGGAGGTAGTATGTTCTTTTTTTCATCTAAATTCAAAATTTATTTTTCTTGGGCGTCGGCGTTATTGTTTTGTTTTTCTTTCGGATTCTTTCACGCTGCGTAAAGCAACTACGCTGTGATTTATCTTTTAAATAAATTAAATGAATATATTATAATCTTAAAATATCTGCAAGCTATAATATAATCAAAAACCTACAACTTAAATTACAAAAGGAAGCTGTTCACTAAACAGGTATTTAATAGTTTTATTTGTACATTATATTTAATATTTGTAAGCCTTGATCCAGGTCTCATGTAATGTTTTTATATCACTCACTGGTCTTTTGTGATGTGGCGTGAGACTTGGATGGCTGTCGGCAGGAATTTCATGTTGACAAATGATTCCAGCTTCCTTCTTTGGATGTCGAAACTACTTTCTTCAACCTATCTACAATCTTTACTTGAAAACTATCTTCTGCTGTTCCTGTTCCTTCCTCCTCCTGATCTTCGCATCCTGGCCGACGCCACTGCAGCTTCGGACTCTACGTCTACCACGGATCGCGAAGGCCAGTGATTGTTTTGTATATATTTAAACTTACTCTTAGATTCTGTACTGATTACACAAAATTATAAATTTATGAACCGTGTTTTTCTCACGACCCGTTTCAATGTATTCACGAAACTAATAGAATTAGGTATATCAACTAAAAATTCATTTAAATTAGGTAACGATTGATATGATAGAATTTTTTTCCCAGGATTCTCTTAATTTTGACTGAATAAAGACAGATTGGCACTGAAACCTAGGATTAGTATTAAAAAAAAAACTATGCACTACCTTATCTGCGAACTATGTACAGACTCTTCACAGATTTCAATTTGTGATTCTATTCTGAGAAGGTTTTTGCGTCGCTGTTTGTGTACCATATCTTGCATATTTATTAATATCAATGAAATAAATAATAAAATCATTCGCCCATTCAAAACGAGAACAATGAATTGGTGATGTCATCAAAAATTGCAATAGGTATCCTAACCTATATCACAACAAAGAAATTGAACAAGCACAAAAAATTGGATACAATCAGTCTGACACCACAGTTCAAGAGTCTTTTATTTTATTTTTATTTTTGCGCCAAAATTTAAAATAAGAACAATGTACGTTAGGTTTTTATTGAACATTATTATAGTAATGGAAGTGTATGGTGAAAATACAGTGGAAGAAGCTACAAATAACGAATGGACATCGGATATTTATACTTTCGATTTGACGAATCCTACAAGCTGGAGGGATATGTTCGAATATTATAACGCTGTGGATAGACAATGGTATGTAAATTGTAAAGCACTGCCGAGAAAACGTTAAAACAATTTAGTACCAGTAGGTAATAAATAGGTAGGTACTTACCTATCTTTGGGGTATGAGCGGGTGCATCAAAATGCCAAATAGGTTAGGTTACTAAATTTTAGTTTTTAGTCCGTCGCGTCGTGTAGATTAGTAAAAATATTAGATACGTATTTTTCCTTTTTTTACGTAAGCATTAAAAAAATAACGCGATACATCAATGTATCGAAATTTCGTGTGACGCCACACCTTGGTACAATTTATACGTAGTTATGACGTCACGTCACTCCTAAACTTTATCTAACAATAAGTATTTTTTCATTAATTTAAACAAGCCCAATAATATTATGTAGGTGTATGTATATGTATTTACGGACTAAATAGAATTTTGGTTTTCATATCGCGGCAACATGGCACTTTCAAAAAAAAAACAAAATTCACATTTCCTGCGTTTTTTTTTCCGACGCGGTTGCAATCAGCCATTACTTTCTCCTACATGCATATAATATAGGGACTATCAGTTTATTTTCATTATTTTCACTGACATTACTAATTAAGGTGATTGGATAGGTACATTAATTCCATACATTTTACAGGAAGATATGTATGAGATGCGGCGACGCCAGTCTAGGGACATCGATGCACCTCGAACTGACTGATGCACCGGGTTCTATACACCCCGCCGTCATACCCGCGGAATATTTATTGAACAGATGTTAGTAAAGTTACTTGCAAGCTGCTTCTACCAGATCTAAGACTGAAAGTCGTAGTTTCTGCGGTGGTTCTGAACTGATCCCTCACATTAAACCCTGAAATACATGATTTTTTAAGCTCTATTAAAACGGGAGAAAAGGGAGAACTTTTACGACACGATTATACGAGTATTTTATAGTAATCGTACCTAATCAGCCGAAACAAGTTTCACAAAAGATCTTGTTTTTAACGATTAGTTATAAAAACCCTAAGACTACGCCATGTTTTTAAAACTAATTTGTAAGTATTAGTAGTTAGGTAGGCATAATCGCTTCCCGCCATCTGTCCCTCTAGATCTTTTACCACGCAACAGATTTTAATGCGGTTTTCATCAACAGATAAAGTGATTCAAGTTTAATAACATATTGTATGACGATAATAATAATAATCCACAACACACAGACCTACTTGATCCCACACTAAGCTATGAGCTTGTGTCGTGGAAACCAAGCAAACGTTGTACCTCTATACTAGATATTATTATACATAATATATAATTATTATACTATAGATATGTATATACACGCCCAGACCGGAAAATGGAACCCTGTGTTCATCTCACAAAGTCCACCCCCACCGGGAATCGAACCCAGAACCTCTTGATTAGCGGGTGGGCATGGTGACCTACTGCGCCAATCGGGTCGTTGTTCAAGATGTCACAAGAAACCAAACCGACTGAGAACTTCCATCGAAGAGGATAGGATCATACGAAGAGGTGGGCACGTTAATTTTCTTATTTTTTTTATTAATTCTAGTGATAGTGATCGATGCGAGTGTTATGGCCCAGATGAACGCAACCATTGTACTGTCGCTGGAGATAGCTCTTCAGTGGTTCGCTCTGAAACAAGACCCACAGGAGCCCACCTTGTTACTCTTCAAATTCGGATGGAAACCCAATCACGAATACAATAGAAGGAATTGCGTTTGCAAAGTGCCTGGTAAGAGCTTCATGCAAAAGACATTCACTGTAAAAATTTAGTTCGATTCCCAGAGAAACTGATGTTTTCTTTTTCTTTTTTTCTTAAATAATTCATAAACTTTTTAGTCCATTTATTGCAGTAGCAGTCGTGAACATTAAGTTGAATAAGTTACAAGGTGGTATAAACAGACAGACAGACAAAAAAAAGTCGAATTGAGAACCTCCTCCTTTTTTGGAAGTCGGTTAACAGAACCGCTCCCGGTATTATAATAGTGTAGCTAGACAATATTGCGTGTACCTACCAATACCTGCCACATAGATTTATACATTTTGAAAGTTGTGATTCCATTCTAACTGAAAAGGAAACCTTTCCGTTGTAACATAAGGGACTGCAACCTAGTTGAGACAAAGTACGTTATATTTCTATAGGCTTGAGTTACGAGCTAGCTGAATGGATTGCGGCCAACCTGAGTCACGTGGTGGGGGTGGCAACGGACGCCCCCACCCTGGAATCGGAGGAGACCAGGGAGTTCACCGCCAGAACTGTCACCAACGTGTTCTCACGAAACGGAATTTATATGATAGAAAATGTCAACTCCAAGAGATTTATACCAGGTATGTAAGATACGAGATAAAATCCGGTCACACCTTTATTTCATATAGCTTTGCTCGAATTGCACGATGACCTTCTTCTTCTTCAATTCACCATCGATCGCGATTTATATTTATATATTAGTGAAAATGTTAAGTAGATACCTATAGATTGTTCTCCAAGATAAGACATGTCCTCTCTCGAAAAACTACTTTCTTTCTTCGAAAAAAAGAAATGGCTGCTGAATGGTGATTGAAATATCGAAATCACAACGTGGTGACTGATATTCGGTATGAACTTACATCTGACAATGAAAAAAATGTCAGAATCGTTTCTCTTTTAATTTGTCACAGAACGCGGCTGCTTGGTGCTATCGATGCCTCTGAAACTGATCAACTCAAACGTGGTGCCTGTCAGGCTGACGGCCTACTGCCCGTCGGACAGGAAAAGCGATAGAGACATCATTGTACTGAAGAAAATGCGGCGCAATAAACAAATGTTCCCAGCGAAGAGACTTTACGATGTGAACTTAGAAGAGATTCTTGAGTGATCACTGTTTTGAATGATTTCACACCTAGGGTGGCCAGGGCCCTTATTCACTATGACCATAACACGGCGCGTTAAGATAACGCGCCACAAAAATTGTCTTTCCCTCTTAATCAAAGAAGTTTCACTCCAAAAGAATTCATTTACGTTTCTTCTGGTATACAGTATAATGATTTCTAATATTTTGGTATTTAGAACGTTTGGTAATGCGTTTTTGGGACGCGCGTTATGGGCAAGACATGTTGGTCATAGTGAATAAGGGTCCAGGTGTCCGGCTTTAGAACATGTTTGGCACAAAAAATAATAGAAAATTTTAATACCTACCTAATTGTTTTTTTCTATTTTAAAACATGATCCAACTTTCAGAACATAATCCGACTTTAAAAATAATTAGCTATTAAAAAAGTAGGTATGTCCGGCTTTTAGGGTGAAAGGTAGGTACGGACAAATTAAGTAAACGCCTAGTCCAACTTTGTAGCGTTGTTACCCCATGTACCTATCTATTGTACTTAAATGCAAATCTGAAGGTGTAATCTTTTCCCATTTAGCAAAACTTGATCGTCTCTATTTTGTATTTATACCTACCTCAAATGTAAACAATCACACATTTATATACATTTATAAAATAAATAAGACCTGCGCTTAACAGTGTTATTTTTTGCTTTGATAATATTCAGATTTCAATTTCTCATATTTTTAGTGTTTCACAGTGTTTTTATGTAGGTACCTACCTACTCTATATTTTTTTTTACAAAGCTACATATTAACGAGTGTTTAGATTGAAAACTTACCAAATAAAGGGTAAAAATATAATTAAAAACTTGGAACATCCCTACTAATATTAGGAATGCGAAAGTAACTCTGTCTGTCTGTCTGTTACGCTTTCAAGCCTTAACGGCTTAACCAATCATCATGTCTCCATACTCCACCTGGTAGCCTGGAAGAGATCGCTTCATAGTGATAAGGCCGCCCTTTGGAGCCACTTAATACTTCTGTTTTCAAATATCTTTTTCTTTTGTCAATGTACCTACTGTTTGTGTGGTGTTCAATAAAGTGTTTCATTTCATGAAATTTTGCATACATGCACGTCTTGTCAGGAGCACCCACAGAAAAGCATATAGAGTACTTTTATCCCGGAATTCCTGCGGCATCTGCGAAATAAACGCGGGTGAAAGCTAGTAGTAAATAAAAACATCTATTATTATTGAATAAATAAGCTTTATTTTTGGCCAAACTATTACATTAATAAAAAAAAAATATATAATTGATCCTAATAAATACGTATCAATTAAAATATAAAAGATATGAGGAGTACATCATAACACGTTATCTGATCACTGATATATTCTTAAAACATATGCTCTGGAACAACAGAATGTTGGATGCAATACAAATACGTCACTTATAAAAGTTTAATAAATATATTTTTAGAGGCTAGACATTTTGTAGAAATGTAAAATGTACTCTATTACCCGAGTCGCTCAGACGTATAAAAGCGACACTGGATTTAAAGTCGAATTTTCATTGAACGTACGTTTTATGCCTAGATTTTACAATTATTTTTTTTTTTTTTTTTTAGTAAAAAGGGAAGCCGTAATATATAGGGAGCACCAGTGACGATGAAGCACCTCTCCTTCTTATAAGTAGGTCACTTTTCACCTCACAACGCTAAAGCGACGCTTCTTAGCCAGCTTTATTAATTCCATACATAAAAAAAACCACTTCCATATCTATTCGTTTAATATTGCCGTCCGAGTATTTTGTGTTATTTGAAAATGTACTTTATTGTGTTACACTTAGACTCTAATTATTCTATTTGAAACAAAAAAACTTGGGATCCACAAAGACAAATACACTTCTAGACTATAATAATTATGTTTAATACTTTATTTTATTGCCACAATTGTTTCCTGTCTATGCTGGCAGTTATTACTTCGAAAGCACTGTCTAATTTAGTATTAAAAATAGACTTTTATAGCGATTCATGCAATTTACAACAGATATACGTTACACCATAGGTAAGTAGTTTTATAATTTTTTTTTTGTAGAATATCTCTTTTATATAATCACTACATAATATAAAGACAAAGTCGCTTTTCGCTGTCTGTCTGTCCCTATGTATGCTTAGATCATTTAAACGACGCAACGGATTTTCATGCGGTTTTCACCATAGATAGGGATTTCATGAGGAAGGTTTCTATATTTTATCGTCATATCTATAAGTTATCCTGGAATTCCCGCGGGAACTCCGAAATTACTGCGGGTGAAACCGCGGTGGACAACTAGTAATATATAAATTGCGTCATAACAACGCCGCATTTGCCTTCAGACTATAAATCAGCACCGATTTCAATTAAAAACCAACCCACTAATATTTAGTTATTTCGTGAATCTGCAGTTGTTTTTTTTTTTATTACATGGCCATGAGAGCTAGTTCTTTAGGCGTTATTTAAACAATTTTTTTTTGTGTTACCATTTGCACCCCTAGACGTATATTCCTCGACAAAGACAGTTCGCTCGTGTTGTTGTTAATCAAAGAACGTAAATGAAAATCTTAGAGGACAAAGATTCAATACTGAAATCGATCGATAGCACAGACAATGCAACAGACAATGTATAAATTTTATTCTAAAGCACTCGCTTACACAATTGCAGACGTCTCTTTCACGCGCACACCGCAAAAGCGACGTTGGAGCGAGTAAGCGACGCGCTATCGGGCCCCGATACCACATACCTAGTACTTTTACATCTTAGCACGAACATAATGTTATACCAATGTAAAAACAGCACTTAAGACGTCCCAGGCTTAGAGCTTAAAATGCTTTGACGGTGACATAGTGCCGATTATATATATTAAATATTTTCACAAAATCGATTACTTAAGTATTTATTATTTGAAAAAGTTGGATTTCCGAATAAATTTTAATATACTTAGATAGTAGAAAAACTGGTTTTATTGATCACCTATAAGTAGTTTTTATCTCTATACTCCTTGAAAACATACATTTTTTTGCATTTTAATAATAAATGTACCTATTCCTTAATTATATTCTACTAAACTGTATTTAAAAATTATAGAAGACAAAGTATGCAGGGGACTGATTAAAACATCGAAATTAAAAATGTATTGTGATTTTTTTTTTATGTCTTCCTTTATCGTGGTTTTTGTAATTCTATTTAATATCAATACATATTACTACTTCTAATAATACATACTAAAGATTGGGTAATATAACGTCCCGAATTACAAAAATATTATTGTTTTGAATACAATTTTATCTACACAATATTATCTCGTACATCTTTTACACTATTTCTCAATTCATACTGAACTTTATTCCCACTTGTTTTTAATAAATGCCAAAATTTACACTTTATATAACGGGTTTTTATAACCTTTACACGCTGTTAAATTCTTAATTTAATTTCTAATTTTCATTGTGCCATAGACATTACAGATAGGACATCTGCATTAGATATGTCTAGGACATAATCTAAAAAAAAAAAAATCAAAATCTAATGGTCATCTATATTATTAGTCTTTCGACGGCCGCTAGTAATGGAAAGTGATGAGACAGACGGCTCGCATAGTGCCAAAAACTATGGGTACTAACTTAATGCAAAGAAATTGTATTTGTAATAAAATGTTAATATCTA
The DNA here is from genome assembly GCA_907165275.2 of Zygaena filipendulae. Taxonomy (NCBI): domain Eukaryota; kingdom Metazoa; phylum Arthropoda; class Insecta; order Lepidoptera; family Zygaenidae; genus Zygaena; species Zygaena filipendulae. Next base: position 11,122,721 of record OU015659.1, on the reverse strand, counting down.
TATTAAGGGGGATCTTCACGGTCGATTTCGACGATTCCAATCGATACGGTCGGTTTCGACGATTCCAATCGATATTTTCTGACACGATAGCTGCTTTTCATATAAAACAACTTAAGATTGACTACTAAACTTTCTGTGTTGGATTCGGAAAAATGCAATATTAAGATTATATTAAATAAGTTCGTCAAGAAACTGACTGTGACCATTCCCCTTAACAGGTTTTATACGCTTATATCATTGTAATAAAACTAGTGACTCTTAAATTCTAAACGTCATCTTATTTGCCATCATCCAGTCAGCCACTGATCGACACGAGATGGTAACACTAGATCGGATGTCAGTTTCTTTCATGCAAAGTTCTGTTATTTGTAGAAATATCCCAATTTTATTTTGGAATTCAATAGACAATCATAATATCACAAAATTTTATTAATATTTGTATTGTATTCATAAAGCGAATGAATCTATATGTTTATGTAAAACGTCATTTATATTTTTTTAAATTAAATTCTCCCCTTTCGGCGAAGGCAAAAGAAACTAAATCCATACAGCAAAGCCTGATGAGTTTCTAAAGATATTAACGTCTAAATACATCCTTGATACTCATTAAATTTTACGGCTTTACAGATTTTTTGGAAGCAACTCATCACAGTTGAACCTTAACTTTGTTTTATAAAACCACAAACTTTCCAACGAACGCCCCATTTCATCATATTTCAATGTTTCTACATACTGGGATAACTAAAAATGCCAATGAATATTCAATATTTATCGTTAAAAACTAATTCACAAAATCTAAAAATAAAACTGACACAAAAGAAAAAGTCTACAAACTTTTGGCGAGCACTTGAACAAAACTTATTTTTTCAAACTTCAAAATTTACATAGACACCTAGCATTTCGCCAACATCCGACCTAGTTTCTTTTTTTATTTATTTTTGTTTAACAGACCAGCTTAATCCTTCCAATCCTTTTTGATGTCGAAGCACCACTCCCACTGGAGGTGCACATTTTTGTCGTCGTCCGTGAAGAGGCTGTTAACTGAGTAGGAGCCCCGCGCCATCATGCCCGAGGGCGCATCCTCCGGCGGCGTGGTGTACGACTGGATCTCAGTCTTGGGTGGGTACGAGCCGACCATATGGGTCATTTTGTCCACTGTAACGAAAAAATTTGAACGCAGTTAGGGAATATATCTTTGGTGTCTACTGGCAATTTTAAATGAATGGCCGTCCAACTTTTGGCGAGAAAGCATCAGATATTTCATTTCATTTGTGTCTTTAAATTTTAATTTTTATTATTTTACGGTGCCTTTAGGTAGGTATGGAAATTATAAATGAGCCATTTTGATTCTATATTCAAATTCTTCGTCTGTGATTAGTATCTCAATTGTCCTTGAAAAACTTTTCGTATACAATACAAAACAAAAATTAATATTCTGCCAACATGAATGGCGCGCGACAAAGACTCGTCAACCTCAACCTTTACAGCGCACAAATTTAAACTAAAGACAGTCTTAAAGCAAGATTACTCACCAGGCACTGTTCGGAATGCGTGGAAATAGAATTTATTTAAATTAATTGTAGTGAAACTTTTTAAATTAGTCTTCGTTTACAAGATCGAGTTTCATTCGTAGAATTCAATTGAAAAATTTGTAAAAAAATTGCGAGTTAATCTTTATTGAATAAGCCCTCAAAAATTGAATTCGGGTGCAATTTGAAACAGTTGAAAAAATTACAATAACAAATGCGTAACTAATATGCAATAGGACGCTAAATTCGATAAAAAAAAATTATTATAATTATTTTTTGTACACTGGTTCTCTTTATTGAATGGAAAATATATATTTTGAATTTACAAAAAAAAAACTCCCCAGGTTTTTTTTAATATGCCATGGCTTGAGCCGAAAACCGAACGCGAATGTGTGCAATCACCTGGAACTCCGAGGCGGTATGTCTTCTGAACATACTTGAGGCCGTGCACGATCTCGCGCTGCACTATGAAGTCGATTCTTATCCGGTATTGCACACCCTCCTTTATGGTGAAAACCTGAGGGGAGAAAAAAGAAACTTTGAAGTCGATCTCTTTGGACTGATCACCTTGAAAAATAATACCGAAGATCAACCCGTAGATCTATTTATTGATCAAGGCGATCAAGCATGCATTCCTGATTAATTTTAAAATCCTTTACTATTATAAATTAGAAAGCGAGTTTGTTTGTTGTTTGTTACGCTTTCACACCTTAACGGCTCAATCGTTTATCATGAAATTTTCGGAATCACAAAATTGGAAATCCGTTTTTGGGCCCCCTTTATGGGCAAGGAATGTTGTTGGTCATAGTGAATAAGGGCCCAGCTATCTGCCAGTGAAAGTCCCGTTGAAATCGACCCAGCCGTTTCAGAGATTAGCCGGAACAAACAGACAGGGAGAGACAGACCAAAATTTTAAAAATATTTTTAATTTTTATGTAAGTACTTTATATATACTTTTATATGCATTTAGTGATAAGCTGATAATTTGGGATTACAAACAGACATTTCAATTTTATTTATTTGTGAATTTTTACTTCACGACCCGATTGGCGCGGTAGGTCACCATGCCTACTCGCTAATCAAGGGGTTTCGGGTTCGATTCCCGGTGGGGGTGGACTTTGTGTGATGAACACGGGGTTCCATTTTACAATCTGGGCGTGTATGTATATATATCTATATTATAATATATATGTAATAAATAATAATATGTAGTATATACCACGTTTGCTATGGTCTCCACGACACAAGCTTATAGCTTAGTGTGGGATCAAGTAGATCTGTGTGTTGTGAAGTGGATTATTATTATTGTATTGTATAGATTTATCACAAAATTCCCGCGGGAACAGGGTGGGAGGGGCCCACTCCTTGTCACACTTCGTCGACCCCTTCCCCCCTTAACGTGTGACGTACCTACTTTATGGATGGCCACTTAGTTGAGATGGTTTTAGGGTTCCGTTCAAAGGGTAAAATGGGACCCTATTTATAAGACTCCGCTGTCCGTCCATCCGTCCGTCTGTCTGTTTGTCTGTCACCAGGTACTTCTTCTTCTTCAATTATGGCAATCTATCGCGATTTATCGCATTTAATTCTGCCAATGTACGTATTTTTAGCGATTAAAGTAATTATGGCGAAACGCCAATCACAGTATGTATTAGATTGTTCCCCAAGATAAAACACGATTCCCTCTTGAAAACCAGCTTCTTTCTTGGAAACAAAATGGCTGCTGAACGGTAGTGAAAATATCGAATAAATAACGCGACAGGCATCCACTCGCTACGACCTCCACCGGTCAACAACCGTCACCAGCGGAGCTAGGATGCGCAACATGATAAAATTTTATCGAGCCATTTTATCGATTCTCCTCGACATATTATAATCGTTTTGTCTACCGGCACAAAATGTTTAACCGAATCTAGTCCTAACTCAATACCCCACTACTGCACTTTTTTGCTTGACGCCCACAAATATTTGTCGTGTCGACAATTTTATCTTTCGTTCGATAAACATGTCGTGACGCGCATCTTAGCTATGCAGGTACATTTCATGAACCGAGACAGTTTAAATTTTCACAAATGATGTATTTCTATTGCCGCTATAACAACAAATGCTAAAAACCAGTATAAAATAAATATTTAGGGGGGTTCCCATACAACAAACGTTTTTTTTTGCCGTTTTTAAAGATAGACTCGCACTTGGCTGATTTTGTTATTACATATTCTCGGCTCAAGCACTTAACTAAAACTTTCGTGTCATGCAAATCTAATCAAACAAAAGAAAAGAACGCGTCGTTTTCTACGACGGGTAATATCACTTGAATATATTGTGTCTATTTCTAGAAATCGCGTTCCTGTCTGTGTACACGATCTGACGGATATTTATCTTCTGCATCTTTCACAATTTCATTAATGTGCGTATTAATACATTGTCAGTCTCGTGTTTTTTTTTTTTTTAAGAAAGATTACTACAAAATCACATGTGCAGATGTGCACCTATTCATATACATAACATCTATACATAGAGTGTCTCCTAAAATATACTATTACTACGTAAAAGAAACGACACTGCCCTGCTCTGGGTTTTTGTTATCTTTATGATTTATTAGTGTACGGCCCAAGCAAAATATCCCTTCCCCCCCCCGTCATCTGCGTTCCTCCCCACGTCCCGCCATGACGTAGCGGCTAACCTAGATGTAATAGGCTAGGCCAGTGGTGGGCAAAGTACGGCCCGCGAAAGTATTCAATCCGGCCCGCGACAGTCCTTCGAAATCTAGGTTATATCTAGTGACTAGCTGTGCCCCGCAGTTTCACCCGCGTTAATTTCAGAGATCCCACGAGGATTCCGGGATAAAAAGTTGCCTAAATTACTTCTTATAACATCAGCTATGTGCCAGTGAAACTTCCGTTAAAACCGGTCCAGCCGTTTCAAAGATTACCCGGAACAAACAGACCATAAACAGACAGACAAACAGAGAAAAAAATTTAGAAATTGATTTTTTGACGTTAGTACCGTATAATAATAACTTCGGTATGCATTTAGTGAAAAGCTCGAAATTACAAACAGACACTTCAATTTTATTTATGTCTGGATTAAATTTTGACGGTCATGAGCCAGCTAGACTAGTTAAGTCGCGTAGTCGCGGTGAGGTGAAAGACGCGGGCGTGGGTAAACTCTTTACAGGACAAAACAAAATTATTTTTTCTACAACTATGAAATTTCATAAGAAGAAAGTTTGCCCACCACTGACTGGGCTAGGCTGCTGTGTGGGTGTTGTACAATATCAATACCCGGCCGCGCCGCACGCGCACCCCGCACGTGTGCACACAACCCGCAGCTGTAGTAGTTCGCTTGTATGTCACACGTGTGCCATAAGCTGTCAAACTCGCTACCTCTGATGCCTGGCGCCGCACATCGCTAATAATACCAACGTATTTATAAACCACGGGGTACAGTCGGCATCATGCCTACGTCAACATTTTCGTCAGTCGTTGAACTTTATTACTATTGCAATAAGATTTAAAGCGTCTCAAAGTGGTTGCATATTTCTCAAGCTGACTGTGGGACACTAAATTGGTCGCACCAGCGCTTATCGCATTAACGGTGCATGTCTAGTTGCAACTATAATGTGGCAGAGCTGAATTATGTTATTCTATATTATGATGATAAAATTGGCATTTAACTAAGTTTAACTTAATTGGCATCAAACTAAGTTTAACTTAATTAGAAAAAAGGCCAATTAACAGGCAGTTTTGTTTTAAAAATATTTACCTACTTAAAATTAAGTAATCATTAAAACGACTCTGAGGGCGACCGTTAGCAATTTTACTTAAATTTTAGTTAAATAAATTCGTCATGAAAAAAATAATTAATTAAACATTATTTAAAGCTGTTCTCAGGTTCAAATTTTATCTTTTTCTGAGCCCCCCTGACGACGTGTATATTATGCAAAATTTCGTGATGATCGGTTGAGTAGTTAAGGTGTCCAAAAGTAACAGACAGACAGACAGACAGAATTACTTTCGCATCTATAATATTAGTATAGATAATAGTTGGACGCCAGCCAGGCTGGTAGACGAATTATACATTGAATTCCGATCACGGGTCCTAAACATTGCAGGAACATGACAGGTTACGCTATCGCCATGTTGCACGTGACATTTCGTTTGATGAAGAATCAAAAATAATCTATTTATCTATCCATACTAATCCTTACCACTTTCCATTTATATTGCAAATGCTAAAGTGAGTTTGTTTGTCACGTTGTCAGGGGTACAGGGAAGGTACTTTTTATCTCGGAATTCCTGCGGGAACTCCGAAATTACCGCGGGTAAAACCGTGGGGGACACCTAGTAAGTACTAGTACTAAAACTGGATCAAAACGTATGAAACATTAATTATGTTTTTAAGTTGAGTTAACAATTAAATTCCCTTGTACACACTTTGTTAGTTAAAATCATAATAACGATAATATTATTAGTTATCTGAATTGTAACAGCGTAGTAGAGTAGGACGAGTTTATTAATTGTTTTTTCCTGTAATTTATATGGGTTCACAATAGATTACGTAGGCAAACCATATATTGTGACACATAGTTCATTCGATAAATCCATTGTGAACGTTTTGTATGATATTAAAGGTCCATTTATATCTACAGACATTGAGCGTGCCCGACAAGTGCAGTGCCAGACGCGTGCCAAGAAAAAAATATGGGAAAAAACCAACATACACCGTGTTTATTTACAAAAGACGTCTGCACGGTTCCGATGCTCTATACACGCCGCTCGGCATGTATCCACAGACACAGGACATCGGCTCCACACTCACGTTCTCGTGGTTTTCTCGCGTTCTCGCAAGACTCTCGCGTGTATGTGGAGCGGGTTTAACGCGGAGAGACACGGTCCAGTGTTCGCGGAAAGAATATTTTGTCTCGCGGTTCATTTCTGTACGTGTCTGTGGATACACGTCGAGCGGGGTGAATAGAGCATCGGAGCATGTGAATACGTTAATACGCACTGTATAGGAGAATCTTATTTTGTCTTCCACGGAACGTGTCTGGCACGCTCAACGTCTGCAGACATAAATGGACCTTAACTCGTACAGTTGAGTTACAATACTCTCCATAGTTCAAGGTTCGATCGCCGAAACTAACTTCGCGGTGGCGAATATTCGATTTAGAGAAAGCTTAAAATCTCATTGCATGTAATCTCTTTTGTGAACAAGATTTGAATATTAAAACCGTTATTATAAAATACTTTTATTCAAATTAAAAGTTTTTTCTTCTGGCAAATCTCTTGGTTAGTACCTTTTAAATAAATTACCTACTTACCTATCCGTTTAATAACTTTAATCTTCTAAAATATTTCATGAAAAAAAAAAGAAATTTTAGTAATTTATGTTAGCGTTGTGTAATATTTATTTATTTATTTATAATTCAGGCAGGCAGTTGAAGCAACTGACCCAGTTTACCTAATTATTATAAGCAAAATGTTAGTTTCTTAGGCTTTTACGCCCCAACTACTGAACCGATGACCATGAAATTCCGCATACTACTTGAATATTACAGGAAAGGACCATTCATTCAGAAAAAAGTAGGTACCTACTGTTCGCGAGGGACAGAAAAATTGATTGACAAAAATCTAAATATAAGCGAGCGAGCGTAGCCACGGGGTCTGGCACTGCATTTATAATACTGTTTCCAGCGGTTTCAACAGTGCCGCCTTATTTGGGAATTCGTCCGTTAGGCTGACGTCATCTAACTAAAAACTATCAACTTGACCTATTTGACTAAATAGGTCAAGTAGCTTCCGAGATAAAAAGTACCCTATGTATTTCCCTGTACCCCGGCCAACGTGTACGCAAAATTTCATGATGATCGGTTGAGCCGTTAAGGCGTGAAAGCGTGAAACACACTTTCGCATTTATAGGTAGTACTAGCTGTGCCCCGCGGTTTCACCCGCGGTAATTTCGGAGTTTCCGCGGGAATTCCAGGATAAAAAGTACCCTATGTCATTTTCTGTACCCCTGACAACGTGCATGCCAAATTTCATCCAAATCCGTTCAGCCGTTTTTGCGTGATTAATTAACAAATATCCAAACATCTAAACATCCAAACATCCACACTTTCACATTTATAGTATTAGTAGGACTAGCTGACCCGCGCGGGTTCACCCGCGGTAATTTCGGAGTTAAAATATAGTTATAAACCTTCCTCATGAATCACTCTATCTATTGGTGAAAACCGCATCAAAATCCGTTGCATAGTTTTAAAGATTTAAGCATACATAGGGATATAGGGACAGAGAAAGCAACTTTGTTTTACACTATGTAGTGAAGTAGGATTAGTAAGGATTAGAATTTAGGATACCTGTTTCTTCAAGTCGGTCAGGTCCCCGCTGAGGTCCAACTCGACGTCGTCCCTGCCGGTGACGCAAAGCGCCAATTTTTTCACTATGACCCTGCGCGGATCATTGGCATCTGCGTAACGAACAAATTATATTTAGAAAGAAAGGAAAAAAGAACAAAAAAGATTTTTTTTTACAAAGATACTGCTTACATAGGTAAGTGACGCAATAAATTAGAAAAATTAGGGAAAAACAACAAAATACTGATTTAATCAGAAAGACAAATGCACGTAATATTATTATTGGTATGTAATGTATGTCTGCCCGGGAGCGGACTTACCGCCGCACTCAGAGTCAACTTTAATGATTACTTAGTTAAGTATAGATTTTTAAAACAAAACTGCCGCAATCAGAGACGTTCAGTAAATTAATGAGATGGCATTTAATGAGATGTAACTTAATTAGTTAAATGCCAATTAACATTAATTTATTAAACTTGTCTGATTGCAGCAGTTTTGTTTTAAAAATCTATACTTAACTAAGTAATCATTAAAGTCGACTCTGAGTGCGGCGGTTAGTTTATCTATCTACCTAGTCAAAAAGGTAATAAGTTAATAACCTATTTGACTTGGCACCTACTTCAAACCGATCAGTAGGTACATTTAATTTTTATATATATTTGAACAGGTCTCTAGATTACTCCAAGATTCCGTCATCAGATCCTGACTTCAACAAAAAAAGAATTTTTGAAATCGATCCAACCGTCTTAGAATAATCGCGTAACAAACATACAAAAAAAAACAACATACAGTCGTTCGAGGCCCTCCTCAGAAAAAGAAACAGAAATGTTTGGATCTCAATAAAATTAATGAAATATGCAATAAATAAATTATTAATTCATTATAATATATACACATATACACATAGCAGAGAACCTTCTTTTTGGTGTCAGTCTAAAGTATAAATCAGTGTGGTTGAGAATTAATGTGATCATAATATATTTTATTTTACTGGACTAACACACACACACACCCACACACTCTCTTAAGACACTCAATCAGTTTTGTAATATATTTTAACAGCTGGGGATTTTAGCTTTCAAAACACAATCTCAACTCAGCAGATGTGACTTACATACTATAGTACATTTCAAGGTCACACTGTTATCAATTTCACAATAACCAGATAAAATAAATAACAATAGAAACATACTAAAGGAAGCAGAAGTACTTACACAAACGTAAAAAAAAAACTAGAACTTCCTGTGCCGCATTTTCAGATAGGGAAAATACATGTCCAAGGTTAAGTCTAGGCAATGTAGTATGTACAAAATTGACCATGACGATACAAATTTAATAAGTAAATCTATACCTACATATAGAATGCTTTGTCCTGAATGACTGACTGAGGGATCAATGGCACAGCCTTAACCACTGATCGTATAGACCTGAATCTTGGAGGGTGTGTTCTTTGTATGATGTAGGCATCCGAAAAGAAAGGATTTTTGAAAATTCAAACCCTAAGGAGGTGAAAAGGGGTTGCAAAGTTTGTATGGAACAAATCCGCGGGAACTAAGAAATTATCGCGGATGAAACCGCGCGGGACAGCTAGTGACAATACAAAATACAAATAAAATTAAAAATATGTTCTTATACATTTTTTTTTTTCTAATTTTCAAAGATATTTTAAAAATGTTGCTAAGAATTTATATCAGTGACAGCCAGTGACATGCAGATAAGATTATAATAATAAGTAAAGTATTTTTTTTTAGGATTATCATAATCAAGTACACTTCGTTTATTGCAGTGACAATGTTTCAGTCAGAATTATTTTCATGGTTAAATAATAATTAACTAAAGAAAACACCAGTTTTCCTCTTCATCTTGCCAAATTACAATGGAGATATTATGAATAGATAATCCAGCATCAGCTAATAGACAGAGATGGAGAATAGAATAGGTAGATAAAAACTAATAGAGGATGCAGGATAAAACTAATACATATGAATGAATAAGACAGAGTTAACAAAAATAAACATAGGTGAAACCACAGGGTAACACTTGCCTATCTTAATATATATAAATCACGTGTCACGTTGTTTGTCCGTGATGGACTCCGAAACTACTGAACGGATTTTGATAAAATTTTGTAACCGTTTATAATATGGTCCAACGTAAAAGATAGGATAGTTTTTATCCCGGAATTCGCGCAGGAACTCCGAAATTACCGCGGATGAAATCGCGGGGGGCAGCTAGTATTATTATATAAAAATTAATCCCTATTTATTTCCCTTGGTCACTGCATCACGCGTAAACAGCTTGACCAATCACCATTAAATTATGCATTATCAGGGTTGTATATACTATAAAAGGACATAGGGTACTTCTTATTTCGAAATTCCCGCTGGAACTCCAAAATTACTGTGGATGAAACCGCAGAGGACAGCTAGTTAATGAAACTGCAATTTGTCAATTTCTCTACATGGAATATGTATTTTTGTCTCTAGGTTTATTATTACTGATGGAGTACAATACAGCTGTTTTTGTATTGGATGGATGGATTTGAAATTTGAATGCTCAGTATGTCTAGATGGGCAATCCACCTGGTGCTTGGATTTAAAACTGATTGGTTTTAAAAAGCTGGCATTTATCAGGTTTAAACACAAGCACCAGGATGATTGCCCATCTATATCCTTACTAGTTGTGCCTCGCGGTTTCACCCGTGTTAATTTCAGAGTTCCCGCGGGAATTCTGGGATAAAAAGTACCCTATGTGTTGATCTGATGTATAAGCTATATTATTGTAAAGTTTCATTTAAATCCATTCAGTAGTTTTTGCGTAAAAAAGTAACAAACATCCATCCATCCATCCATCCATACATACAAACTTTCGTGTTTATAATATTAGTAGGATGTAATCACCAAGATAACATATTTCAACATTCAAACACCAAGTTAGCTTCAACAGCTGTTATTTACAAAATATCTATTACATATCTATATTATCATACAGAATTTTTATATTTAAATTTAAAAGTATCTGTCCCCATGATTTCACCTGCAATAGTTTCAAAGTTCCCGGGAGAATTCCAAGACAAACTATACCAATAAACCTTCCTCTGAAATTACTCTTATCTATTGGTGAAAACTGCATGAAAATCAGTTAGTAGTTTTGAGTTTAGTAGCCATGCCCCGCGGTTTCACCCGCGGTAATTTCAGAGTTCCCGCAGGAATTCAGTGATAAAATGTCCTTCTCTGTATGTGCATGCCAAATTTCATCCAAATCCGTTCAGCCGTTTTTGCGTGATTGAGTAGCAAACATTCAAACATCCACACTTTCACATTTATAATATTAGTAGGATTGTGAACAGACATGGTTCAAAAGCTTCTGAGTTTATTGTGACCAGACAGACAGGCAGACAGACAGATGGGGTGGGGGACTTTATTTTATAATATGTAAGGATAAAATGAAACCACCAACCAACTATCACAACTCCAGTTTGTGCTTGTCCTAATAACGCCTCTTTATACTTCCTTAAGGACTCGTCCTCTTGGTCTGCAGCCAGAATTTCTTCAATTGTCTTCTCTGGTGGTGGTTTGTACGAGGATTTGATTTCTTCTTCTTCAGATTCCTCTCCATCAGGAGTGCGTGTCACTTCTGGTTCTCCAGACATCTTGGAAAACTAATTTTTTTTAATATTGAATACCTATTCACTGCCAAAAACTTCTGCAGAAAGGTTTGGTTTGGGGGTTTGGCCGCTCCTGTCAATAGGTTAATGTTCATTGCTATATGGCGGAGTTGAGCTCACATTTTACCAATATATTTTTTCAAGTGTTTATTGCTTACCTTCTAAGTGTACCTAACATTTGTACATAATATTTTAAACGAGTTAAGAGGTTATTTTAGCAATAGAATGAGTCACTAAAATGGTATAGGGTAAAGTACAGCTATAATAAATTTTGATATGTGAGGTCTTACTTTCGATAGTTATGAAAATCATTTCCTATTGGAATCAAGTAAAGCAAAAGGTTGGATCCGCCCTTTCCAAGACCGCTTATACAAAAAACTTACCGGTCTGTTCTTGTTACCTACTCAAGAAATCGACGGCTATTCTCTAAATATAATAAGAACTAATACTGGAAAATTTATAATTACGAAAAGATGTAAATGCAAAGTATTCTTGATTAAACAACAGGAAATCGAATGGATGCTGCAAACAAGCGAGCGAGAAGCAAGCCGACCGCTTCGTCATCCTATCGTGTAGGCTCATCTTTGCACATTTGACAACGGAAAACAATCTCTAACAAACAATACTTACAACAAGAACAGCACGTAGATCTGTGATGCACAATTTTATAACAAAATAAGGAATTAAGAAACAGCAAAAATCCTACGAAATAATCTTAGTAAAAGTGAAAACTCTATCTATGCTGTTGTTGTTTTTACTATTCGCTCCGGAGAGCAGGCAAAGGAGCTAAGCCATACAGCCTTGTCTTTTCTTTTTTTTTTTATAGTTGAATGTCCGGAAAAAAAGGCCGAAGCCAAGTCTTCTTTTCATTCTATCTATGCATGCACAAATTAACTAGACGAATTTTTTCTTTTTAATTTACCCCAACGAGGAAGGCAAAGGAAGTACATACATACAGCCAATTCAGTAGTATATTTTTTCTTCTGAAGATGATCGAAATGCATTTCGATGCTTCACCGGAACTTTTGGCAGCAACTCTTCACAGTTGGACCTTTAATAGGACGCTTTGACAAAATTTTTTGTTGAAAATTTATCACAGTGTTAAAGTAACACAGAGTTTAGTCGCGCGAAGTCACTGAAACTTTTGTCTTCATACTAAAAAAAAACCTGGTTTTTTTCATGAATTTTATTTTATCTGCTTCGGGACTTTTGGCGGCATTTGAGAAAAATGGACGTCAGTTTTATTTATTTGTTTTACAAATTTGTTTATCGTGGTTAATATTGTCGTGGTGGTTATTTTACTGTATTATTATCAAATATTTTTATTTCAAACGCTTAATTATACTGACAATCTCGTGAATTTATTTAATTTTGACATAAAATGTAAATGTAATCTATCCAACTGTAAAAAATTACTGCAGCATTGAATTGGCTGATTGGACTAAGCTTCCTCTGCCTTCTCCATAAGGGGTTTTAAGTTAACCTCAGTTATTCTTCTGAGGTTACTGAGGTTTTAACCTCAAAAGAATAACTGTTTCAACAAAACAACAACAACAATGTCAAACAAATGGACTTTTAGCGGGATTTTTAGCAGAGTGGACGTCAGTTTTATGTCTTTGTTTTGCAAATTAGTTTATCGTAATTAATATTGTGTGAATAAGGTGAATTTTGCATAATAGTGATCCATTAGTGATGAACAGTGTGCAGCAATAGTGAAATAAGATGAAATAGGGAGTTCATCGGGAGGTTTTCGTTTTACTATACAACTTCCCACAGAGCATCCTATTAAGGTTCAACTGTGAAGATTTGCTGCCAAAAGTTCCGTTAAAGCATCGAAATGCGTCCTACCAATGCATTTCGAACTTCAGAAGAAGAAATATACCACTGAATTGGCTATATGGACTGTTTCCTTCTGCCTTCCCCGAAAGGGGTAAACTCTCAGGGTAAACTTCACCAAAAAAAAAATGTCAAACAAATGTCAAAAGTGTGTAGCTCAAAAATAAAAATTTTGTGCAAAGGTTTACGAGATTTTTATTTATTTACTTACGTATCTATTAAATAATATGTCGAAAAATAACAATATCATTAAAAGATGACAGGCAAATATAAATAAAAAGACTTGGTATAATTAGTACCTTCATAATAATAGGTCCACGATGCTCGTAGGTATTGTCTATTTCATTACCACTAAAATTATATAAATGCCTATAATAATTAAACTATTTTTCACCCTTTGCAGAACCTATGGTATCTACCTCTGAAACCAGCTGCAAGGAAGCAGTGTGCACAGTACTATAGAACTATTTTATGTCAGTCTTTTTCATCATCTGATGAAGAAAAAGAAAGGGAATTGGAAAGAATCGCTAGGGAGGTAAAAGATTTTAAGCATAGGTACCTAGTCTAATCTAATAATGAATGTTTATTTAAATTTTAAATGTTACAATGTTTGTCTTTAAGTTAAAATTCCTAGGACCCTTTTCTGCATATATGTAAATGAGGCAGTCCGGCAGGCAACCGTTGTCCCTGTATTGTCCCTGTCAATAATGATCTAAATATAAATATTTGACAGTCTCATTAAAAATCTGTGGTTGATGTGTACTGTATCCATATACTCAGGTCAACTGTGGCAGTTAAATGGAGCAATCATGCAAATTGTGCAATGTTTTTCCAGGCTTCAATAGATGATCCACCAACAGCATGCTGCAGGACAGGTTGTGCCAACTGCGTATTTATAGTATGGGCCGAAACACTGGCTAGCAAAATGCAAAATGCTGGTCCAGAGATTGCTGAAAAAATCTTGAAATCAGTGGATGATCCATCTATGAAAGCATATCTAGAAATGGAATTACGATTGCGAGGCTTAAAAAAATAGTAGTTAGCTGATTTATATCAATTGTTGAATATTTAAATAATTTTTTGTTTAGTTAATAAAGTTATTTGATATAAAACTTCTCTGCAGTTTCATGATTAGTAGCATCCCCTTAAGGAAGTATAGTTTTCTGTAATTAAAGGACCTGATATTATATAAAAAGTCTTGTAACTTATTACACATTAGTATTTATTATACATAGAACCCATCAAACAGTAGGTACATAATATAATTAATGTACCTATATGTAGGTACCTACTGAATCAAAAGCAAAAAACATACTAGGATAATTTCAGCTACATAAGTAGGTAGGTACTAAAATAAACTCAACTTTTAGAATCAATTGAGTCCAATATGTTACCATTAGATAGACAACAAAATAGTGGCACCCTTGTTTTTAACCGACTTCCAAAAAGGAGGAGGTTCTATGTTCGATTGTATGTATGTTTTTTTTTTTTTTTTTTTTTTTTTTTTTTATGTATGTTCACCGATTACTCGAAGACGGTTGGACCGATTTGAAAAATTCTTTTTTTGTTTGAAAGGGTATACTCCCAATTAGGTCCCATTGCCACCAAGTCGGGATCTGATGATGGGATCTTGGAGAAATCGAGGGAACTCTTCAAAAATTATAGGCACACCTATAGCGATTTGGGTATTTTTTATAGTAAATCGTTAATTTGCTTTCGAAAAGCTAAATTTGAAGAAGTGGAACTGATGATGAAGACCACAGATGGTCATCGGAACTACTCAACAATAATACGTCTTTCAGGGGTCCTAGTTAGAGCGATTTGGAAAATTGTTTTTTTGTTTGAAAGGAGATACTTCCGAATTGGTCACATTGTCACCAAGTCAGGATCTGATGGTGGGATCTTGGAGAAATCGAGGGAACTCTTCAAAATTTATAGGCACACCCATGGCGATTTGGGTATTTTTGATAGTAAATCGTTTATTTGCTTTAGGAAAGTAAAATTTGAAGAAGTGGAACTGATGATGAAGACCGCAGATGGTCATCGAAACTACTAAATAATAGGTATTACACAGATTACGATTCATTAACTTTAATGTGGTTTCTAAACAATTTATGTTCGTCATAATGTATATGGTGAAGTGGAACTGATGATGGTGTACCAGCAGAACTCCTCAAAAATTAACGCCCCTGCATCGGGAAAAGCAATATTTTGTAAAAGGTTATGAGCAGTTGACAGTAGGCTATTGTAACTTAGATAAATTACAAACCGACTCACTAAAAAGTAAGAAATAAACAAATTTTTAACAAAAAAATTAAAACCGACTTCCAAAAAAGCTAAAAATAAAAAGCTAAAAATAACAAAATACCGATTTAATCCAAAAGACAAAAACACACGTAATATTATTATTGGTTTGTGCTACCACTGATCGGTATGAAGTCGGTGACAAGCCAAATATGGAGGGGGTAGATGGGCTAAGTCGACTCCTGCCACCAGCTCTTCGTGAGCAGAACAACTCAAGTGGGCAGACACCAGCGGGCTTGTCACCGAATTCAAACTGATCAGTGGTAGCACAAACCAATAATAATATTACGTGTGTTTTTGTCTTTTGGATTAAATCGGTATTTTGTTATTTTTAGCTTTTTATTTTTAGCTTTTTTGGAAGTCGGTTTTATCATATAATATAACTAGCTGTCCCCCGCGATTTCATCCGCGGTAATTTCGGAGTTCCCGCGGAGGTTGCGGGAAAAAGTACTCTATGTCCTTCAGTTCCCGAGGGAATTCCGGGATAAAAACTATCCTATCTTTTAAGTTGGAGTGTTGGACCATATTATAAATGGTTGCAAAATTTTATCAAAATCCGTTCAGTAATTTCGGGAGTCCATCGCGGACAAACAACGTGACACGTGATTTATATATATTAGACTAACTGTCCCGCGCGATTTCATCCGCGGTGATTTCGGAGTTCCCGCGGGAATTCCGGGAAAAAGTACGTCCTTCTTTGTACCCCTGAGTTCTGGAGTTCCCACGAAAATTCCGGGATAAAAACTATCCTATCTTTTAAGTTGGACCATATTATAAATGGTTACAAAATTTTATCAAAATCCGTTCAGTAGTTTCGGAGTCCATCGCGGACAAACAACGTGACACGTGATTTATATATATTAAACTAGCTGTCCCCCGCGATTTCATCCGCGGTAATTTCGGAGTTCCCGCGGAGGTTGCGGGAAAAAAGTACTCTACGTCCTTCAGTTCCCGAGGGAATTCCGGGATAAAAACTATCCTATCTTTTAAGTTGGACCATATTATAAATGGTTGCAAAGTTTTATCAAAATCCGTTCAGTAGTTTCGGAGTCCATCGCGGACAAACAACGTGACACGTGATTTATATATATTAGATAGATTATTATGAATAATGAATTGAAAATTTCACTAGGTACTAGGTTAGTTCAATATCATAACCCTATTTTAAAAACTTACGGCTGCACTCAGAGTCATTTTAATGATTAGATCTCAGATTAGATACTTAAGTTTAGTAGCTAAGTACCTAAAGATTTTTAAAACAAAAAAAAAATTTTGATGATTTAAAAAAAATCTTTACTTAAAATTAAGTAATCATTATAACGACTGAGTGCAGCCGTTAATTATTTAGGTGCCTAACTTATAAACATGCCATATTATACATATTATGGTAGGTACAATATTATATTATGCTCTGACTCTCTATATTATGCTTAACGAAATAAGAAAAAAAAGACGCTAAGAAATACTTTTGTTACTGATTTTTATTTACTTTTCAACAAATAACAGCAATAATACATTACATTAAGCTTAAAACACACATTTAACAATAAATAGGTATATTTTTGTTTAAAGATATGTTATTGACTAGAAAATATACCATTAAATTGGTGTAGTCAGTTTCATTAATATAAAATAATCTTACAACTAGAGTATTTAACCCAAAGGTTAAGAAAATCCGTCTCCTTTGGTTAAGAAAATATATTATTAGGTAAACTATTTTAACTACCTTTTAAAAAGTAGTTTAACTACCTACCATAAAAAACAAGTAGGTGTTGTATATATGTAGGTACTCACACAGGCAAAAATTTTAACTCACATTGCCGTTTGCACACAATAATGTCATTCACATTTTTACAAAAACACTAACGTGACTCGTGAGTCGTGACTAGGTACTTGTGAGTCGTGACTAGGTACTCGTGAGTCGTGACTAGGTAGTAGGTACCTACTCGTGGGTCGTGACTAGGTACTCGTGAGTCGTGACTAGGTAGGTACTCGTGAGTCGTGACTAGGTACTCGTGAGTCGTGACTAAGTACTCGTGAGTCGTGACTAGGCACTCGTGAGTCGTGACTAGGCACTCGTGAGTCGTGACTAGGCACTCGTGAGTCGTGACTAGGTACCTACTCGTGAGTCGTGACTAGGCACTCGTGAGTCGTGACTAGGTACCTACTCGTGAGTTGTGGCTAGGTATACTCGTGACTCGTGGCGCTTGTCTAATTCTTCTGTTTACAATCAGAATCATATTATTATGATTGCATTCCTATGTACCAAAATGCGTTATTGGTAGATAAGTGTTCGTTAATCAGAAATCGCTTTAATTTGGGGGCAGTGGGCCACGGTAGTGACCCCGCCAAGACGATTCAAGCGAAGCGCAAGGTTATTATTTCTGGACGTGCTTATTATTTATAGTATTAAAAGATAAGTGTATTTAATTACTTAGGTATATTTATTTTTTTATTTAAAGAACTTTATTGCACAGTTACGTACAAAAGACGGACTTAATGCCTAAGGCATTCTCTACCAGTCAACCTTTTGGCTAGGTGATAGTTTAGTGGCAAAAAACTTCTATATTATAAGTATATATAAAATCGGTATAATATGTAGTATACAATACTGCGTTTGCTTGGATTCCACAACACAAGCTTGTACCTAATATAGTTTACTGTGTATATTTTAAACAATTCACATAATGATATTATATTAATAATTTCATTGTTTGTTTATTTCGTTGAATCGTATGTACACTTTAGGTACATATGTGGGGCTAAGATGCGCAACACGACAAAATTATATCGAGCCATTTTATCGATTCTCGTCGACAAAACCATACAATATGTCGACGAGAATCGAGCATCTTAGCGCCCCAGGACCATGTTTTGTAAGCTCAAACAATTTTATGTATCACTGACCAAAGGTCCCCGCATTATTTTAGGAGTTCCTATGGAAACTCCGTGAATTTTCTGCTAACATTATCTGACTCTATAATCACTAAATAATCGTGCAAAAAAAAACCGACCTTATCGTGTGCAAACGCTAAAAAAGCTGTTTTCGAAATTTCGTATTTACCTAGATACTTTTCGCTGTTAGATATCTACATGCTTATATACTTTATATAAGGGTAACTATCATTGGCTCATATAATCTTGTAATCTAAATCTATTATATGTTTTTGTAGCTGTCGTTGTCCTGAATAAACGAAAATAAAAAAAAAATAAAAAAATAATGTTCCTATCTACCTACAGAGCAAATTTTTCAAGGGAGCGCGGATGGCTAAATCCGCAATTACAAAGAATACCGAAAAATACTCAAAGGAATATCTTAGAATATCTACAACCTTTTCGTTGGCTTATGCTTAACATTTCTTCCCAGAATTTTATCCTTATAAGTGACACTACTTAGGTAGGTAGGTACTACCTACTTATGGAATAGCGCTATAATAAATATGACGGGTAATTTTCTTTTTAACGGGTTCGATTTACTTTTAAATTTTATCAAAATTGGCCTCGAGACTAGGTACATACCTATTATGTAGATTACTCTGTATTTAGATAGACAGTCTAACTTAGAACAAGTGGGTGAGATGTATTTTGTTCGATCACGCCAATTAAATTATAATAGTTTAATGAGTATCTTAATAGATATTAATAGACCTTGCTAATGCAAGATCAGCAGTCAATCGAAAGTTAACTATCAATAAATTGAGCACTTACGAGTATTTAGGTAGGTAACGTCAAGAAGCTTTGATACAATAATATAATATTATAAGCTTCTTCGGCTCCAAATTTATGACGTTTAATTATATGTCTTAGATTTATTAAAATATAATAATTATAATACAAATACCTAACCCATTGGGCCAATATTGTTTGCTATCAATCGCAAAAGATTCAAGTTTCCGGAAAGCAATTTTTTTTTGTCTGATATTTTATACACGAGTCACTATTTTCCATGTTTTAGAGCCTTTATATGCTAATATCAAATTTACAAGACATTTTTACGGAATTGCGGCAAAATTTATCCAAATAAATTACTTACGTTTAAAACCTGTTCTGTTCATTCAAAATTGACTCAATATGGCTCGTGTCTGAGCATAAAAATGGAGTATAAGTTAGTACTTATAAATTTTGCATTAAAGGCTACAGATATAAAAAATATTTTCTTTTTATAGATACGATATCTACTTATATGAAAACGACGGGCTTGTTTACGAAGGATTAAGTATATTACAATATTACGAAGCTACCCGCAACGGTACATGTAAGGATCGTACTCTTTACGTGTGGCCCCTTAGAGACAAACGTGAGTTTATACACCATTACCAACATAAGTAGATAGTTAGTGAAATTTAAAGTAGAACTTACACTGCTAAGGTAGGGCAGATGCTCCACTTTTGGCCACTGAGCCACTTTTGGCCATTTCCAAGTTTAACATTATTTTACTAAGGTACGGACAACTTTATAAGTCTATGGTTTATGGTAGATACACGAGAAAATTATGGCAACACTGATAACGCTGTCAGCTGTCATGTGTCAGTTCACATTCAGTTGAGAGGAACCATATTGTGAAAAGTTGTACGAAACATTGTTATTTGTTAATTAAAACAATAAGATTGGAGGGTAAGTAATCAGCCATTATCTTTGAAATCTTTCCATATATCGTT
Source organism: Zygaena filipendulae (assembly GCA_907165275.2). Lineage (NCBI taxonomy): Eukaryota > Metazoa > Arthropoda > Insecta > Lepidoptera > Zygaenidae > Zygaena > Zygaena filipendulae. The sequence continues at coordinate 11,102,369 of OU015659.1, read as the reverse complement.
AATTTTATTATTAAAAGTGCATGTCAAAGGTACTGTTTCAACATAGGTTAGGTTATTTTCTCGGCGTGGTGATTAGAAATTAGTTTATGCCTAGTGGCCAGAAATGGTGACATGATTTTGTGATTTCTCCTTTTGTGGCCATTACGATGGCCAAAATGGCACACATGCTGATCCAGTTCTGGCCACTTACCTGTCTAAATTTTTTTTCTGTAGGTAGGTTCCGTATTATGTTGTTGTTGTTCGGTTAGTTTATTGAAATATTTAATTTACATAACAATGCTTAACAAAATTTAATATTTTTCATACAGGGACTCGAGAAATGAGTGCGAATACGTCAAAGAGGAAGAATGAAGTGAAAAAAAAGTTATTTCAGTACTCACCCCATAAAGTTGGTTTGGCTTTAGAAGCGATTAGAAATGGAATGAAAGTATCGACTGCCAGTAAGAACTTTAACATTCCTAGAACAACCTTGAGGCACAAGGTTTCTGGTAATGCACCTGAAACCTCTGGGCGTGTGGGACCTCAAGCGGTTTTGGGCGAGCAAATTGAAAATGATCTCGTTATATGGATAAAAGAGAGTGCTCGTGTTGGGTTTCCAATAAATAAAGAAGGACTATTTGACTCTGTGAAAAAAATTGTGGAGAAAGGAAATCTAAAAACACCTTTTATAAATAATAGGCCTTCGAGGTCATGGTTTGAAGGATTTATGGCCAGGCACCCTGACCTGAGCCAAAAACATGCAGAGTACATAAATAAAGCTCGAGCGTTAATTACTGAAGAGAAGATAAGAAACTGGTACCAAGAAGTTTCTACACTGTTGGGCCCAGAAAACCTGAAAATTCTTGAAGACCCCTCGCGTGTATGGAACTGTGACGAAACTTCTTTTTTTCTTGCACCAAAAGGAGGATTAGTACTAGCTGAAAAGGGGCAACATGTATATGATACTTCAAATAACAGCGACAAAGACAATATTACAACTCTGTTTACAGTCAATGCACTTGGTGAGTATGCACCTCCTTTGACAGTTTATAAATATAAACGGATGAGCAGCGAAATTGTACAAAAAGCACCGACAGGATGGGGACTTGGCAAAACCGACAAGGGTTGGATGACAGGAGAGGCGTTCTACGAATACGTTGGAAATGTATTTATTCCATACCTTAAAAACAAAGGAACAGCCCTACCTGTTATCCTATTCTTAGATGGACATAAATCTCATCTGACAATGCATCTGAGCACATTATGTCGTGAAAACGGAATCATCGTTGTGGCACTAGTCCCAAATACAACGCATATGATGCAGCCTCTAGATGTCGCGGTTTTTTTTCCCTTGAAACAAAACTGGCGTAAGCTAGTGAAGAAGTGGAGAATTGAAAATGATGGCCAAGATATCACCAAATTCAACCTTCCTACAGCTCTTCACAGTTTGCTAATAAATAATGAAACTTTTGCAAATAATGTAAGGGCGGGATTTAATACCTGTGGATTGTATCCCTTTGGGCCTGATTTTGTGAATTACAAAAGGATAATTAAATCAACCAGCGACACAAAAATCAACCATGACGCTGTACCAAAGCCGAAGCCTACCATTTCTGAGTCAAGCTATCTTACATATCTGGAAAGTAAAATTGATTCTGCCTTGCTCAAGGAATTCTACACAACATTTGAATCAGGCACTGACTGGGAAGGCAAGGAGGAGGCAAAGATGCTTTACAACATTTGGTTAGATTTTAAAAATGATATAACTAGCAAGGAGACATCGAACAATGCAGCTAAAGACATAGCTGATTCCTCTTCTCCAAACAGAGAATGTCAACCTGGACCCTGTCTTGTAACAGATGAAGAAGACGGCACCGAACGACATATTATTATGGCTACCCCAACCAAAGATAATCCCACCAAAGAACCTTCCATGTCTCCCTCCATTCTTGTAACTTCAAATAAAGATTCAGCACCTCCAGTTATCACACCCAATACCGTTAATACCCCCAACTGTACAGACTGTACAGAACAGGAACATTCTACCAAAGATTCTATCAGAGACAAAATAAGTAACCTTGTCAAGGAGTGCGTATTATGGCCTGAAAAAAAAATACCTAAGAGCACAAAAAAGGCAAAGTATGTACCTTCGGTTCTTACTTCTGACTTATGGGTGGACATAATGCAAGAAACTGAAAAAGAAAAGAAAAACACAATAGCAATGGCAAAGACAGTTAACAAAAGAGCAAGATCATCGGAGAAAGGGACTCGTGTTGAGTCTAAAGCCAAGAAAGGAAAAACAGTTGCTAAACATGTCAAGGATAGAGTGAAGAGAAAATCTGAAGTTAGATCTGATTCAGAAGAATCTAATGAAGAAGATGATGATTTTTCTGTCCATGATACAGATGACTCTATAGGTGAAGATGAAAATAATTACGAAATTGGGGACTTCGTGATATTCGTTTATGAAGGAGAATATTTTGTAGGAAGGATTGAGTCCTTAAACAAAGAAGGCGTACTAATTAAGGCAATGCAAAAGACTGCAAAGAACTGGAATTGGCCGGAAAGAATTGACTTAAATCTGTATCCTTATGAAGACATAAAACAAAAAATTAACGCACCTGTAAAAGTTTCAAAGAGAGGTGTATATCGTGTTCCAGAAATCGAAAAGTATTGGGACTTTTGTACTTAATTTGAAAATAGAACATGATGTCACAAGTTTTAATTACCTTATAAAGTTTAAGTAGTTAAGATTTTAACTGAAAGTCTGAGGACAAAGACTGAATTTAGTTTATTGTGTTATGGCAGAGTTTCGTTTGTTTTGGTACCTAATTCATTGAATATTCAAAATGTATAATGTTTATTATAATACGCCTAAGACTTGCAAATAAATATAATATCTACTTGATTGTACTTAACCAATACTTTATTTGTCACGTTTAATATGGCCAAAACTGGCACATGTGTATGGTCACAATTGGGTAAAAAGTGGCCAAAAGTGGCTCCCGGGCTCCATACCGACATTTTCTTTTTTTTTTATAATCTAATGTTAGTATCCTAACGCTGAGGGTTTCTGTGCTTAAAGTTAAGCACTGTTAATAACATAGTATATATAAAACATCATAACTACTTATATACTCAAAATGATGGACGCCTGAATAGCCACACTGCCTTAAAATGGCCAGAACTGGAGCATCTACCCTACACCTATTTAATGACTGATGGAAACTTTATGTACAACGTGTTAATGAATTGACTGAAAACTAGAAAGTAGTTTGTTCAGAATCGTCTTCTGAATCGATCGCACCATGTTTTAGTATAGGTTATATTTTTCATTTTTACTAGCCCATGTCCAAATCTATACAAATAAAATGGCTTTGTCCTGAATGACTGAGGTATCAACGCACAGCCTAAACCGTTGATCGTAGAGACCTGCCACTTGGAGGGTGTGTTTTTTGTATGACGTAGGCATCCCATAAGAAAGGATTTTTGAAAATTCAACCCCTAAGCGGATGAAAAGGACTTGCAAAGTTTGTATGGAACAATTCCGCGGGAACTTCGAAGTTATCGCGGGTGAAACCGCGCGGGGCAGCTAGTTATTTATAATTGTGTGTTTCGACAGTCCCAATTGAAAGCCAGTTTCCATCCCTATTCCAGGTCGGCAATGCACCTGCATGCCTTCTGGTGTTGCAGATGTCTATGGGCGGCGGTGATCACTTACCATCAGGTGTACCTACCACTTGCCCGTTTGCCCCCTACGACATAAAAAACAATATTTGGCGCGTGCGCCGCCCGTAGCAAGAAAATCGAGTCGCTCATTAACACGTGGGCGAGGGCGTAGCGCAGGCTGTCGCAACTTCCATACTTCAGAAAAAATGTATGGATTGTGTCCAAGTTGAAATGGTGGCATTCGGTCTTCTCGCTCTATAGACTATGGCAATGTCAGTCAGTACTCAGTCTTAGCGGTAAAAATTTTGGCGCCTGGTTCAATTGAAAGAAAAATTAATTGTTATTGTGTTATTATTTGTTAATTTAATAGTATTTCAGTGTTTTTTTTTAGTTTAGTACGTTTGTTTTGTCTTGTAAGTGAACCATCGAATAAGATGTCTTATAAAACGTGTGAATTTGCGGAGTAGGTAAAATCGAAGAATGAAAATGGTGTAAAAAGGACTTTTCTTTCAAGATTTCCTCTTGATCCAGTCCGGTACGTAAATTTTATTCAATTTATAGTTGTTTTTATTCTTATTCAGTGCTTTAAAATAACAAAAATAGTGTTTTGTAAATTTATTATGTGATTTGAAAGAATAGGTAAATAGTGCGGAAAATACATATACAGATTTTTTTATAGATATCGATAAATCCATTATTTTTGTTTTAGGTGCCAGAGTTGGGTTAAGACTAAAAAGAATTGGCCTATTTACCAATCGAACAACCCCATCAAATAAAATAGAGCAGTTGAATGCAGATCAAAATAAAATAGCACAATTGAGTAAGAAAAAATAAGTCAAAGTCAATAAGTAAGTCTTTTTTATTCGTTCTGTTTTTACCGGGTGACCGTGTGATTATTCTTATAATAGTTTTAAACTATGGGCAAAGTTGTATGTTTAAGTGTTCTCCCTGAGCTGGACACTTGATTTTTTGCAAGAATCAGTTGCTTACAGGAGTCAGGGTACATAAAATTGCAGCTAGCCGATACTGGTAATGAACCTAGCGATTTGTTTATGCTACATTGTCATTCGATTTTATTTTCTTGAATTTAGAATTTTTTAATTTATTCCAGTAATCGAGTGACCGGTTGACAAAAAGAAACCTTGGAAAACACCCACGCGCAGGAAGAAAAACCGTGACCCGTATTAGTCAAGTAGTCAACTTGACCATGTTCCACAAGACGGTGTTTCAATAAATACAAAAAAATACCTTTTTCAAATAAATGTTGTGTCTCACTCCCAACCAGCTACTTTCTTTATTTGAGGCAGCTGAAAAAGGCACCAATGATGGCTTACATTAAGTTCAATATTAAATATACTTAACCGACAGCAATTAAGCCATCACTGGTGCTTTTTTCTGTAGCTATAAAATAATAAAAATACTATGAAGAACCGTAGTAGTCCTGATTTTTTATCGATATCGATATGACGACCATTCGCTATAAGCAGAACAGCACTATTTGTGTGGGAATCGGCCATGATTGCTAGGGCAAAAATTTTGACAATTCGCGTCATTCCATTTCACAGTATGGGAGTCCCATATCTTAAAACGTAGTGATTATATGATCTTTGGCGTAGCGCTTGAAATTTCGTAGATAGGTCGCCTCCAAACTAATTTTGAATAACTTTTAGACTATTAATTTTTTCGTCATAATTTATATTTAAATTTTTGTAACTAGGCTGCATCATGTTTTTGGTCAATTCATTAACGCGTACCTATATTATACTAAGCACAGAAGAAAAAACTTTCATTCTTCTGTGGACTGTGACTGTCTATAAGTATTTGTATAGAGACACGAGAGTACCATGAAGCACCTACTAAAGTTCATGGCAGGAATCCAGAGTGGCCGTTCCGTTATTTAATTTTGTGTCGATAAACTTTATTTATTGCGTACCTATTTCCTATGGAACCTTATTGGACGGCAATGTTTCGGTGTGCCTTTTTTGTTTGTTGTCTCGGGCTTATTCCAAGAGATCATAGATAAAGACACTCTTATAAATAGATTGCTGCCCAGTTATTCGGAGAAATAAAAATAATGATACCTACTCAGTGACCTTCAATATTTTCTAAATATTGTCAATTGGAACCATAATCATGATACCAGTTCTTTGCAAGCCACGTTCCATTCCGAAAAGGAATGGCATTTATAATTGTTTTTTTTTCATCTTTTACAAAAGAGAAAAACTTCCTTTGTCGAAGATGAATAAGAAACAATCGATCGATTTAGTTAAATATTAAATTCCAATAATAATAAAACTAGTAAGTACTTACCTAGTACATTTTTAACTGCGCACGGCAAGAAATTTAATAAGTTAGATGTTATTAATTACCTACATACAAACATATTTTTCTTAATTAAGAAGCATTAGGTACTTAATTGAGTTTTATTGTAAATTTAAATAAGCTCATAAAACAGTTAGGTACTGAAAGCTTAAGTAAAAGTAGGTAGGTGCCTGCCTATACTTTTACTTAAGCTTAATGATGATATAATAAATAATACAAAAATATGATTCGGTGTGGGAGAAATAGCTTATTTAAATAATTACACCAATGGATTACTGCTACTCGTCAATGTAGATCTGTTGGTAATATGACTTTACTAAATCTAATGTTTTTATATTACCTACTCTACTTATGTCGTAACCTATTAAATCTTGCTGGGTGATTCACATGAAAATACATACCGCACAGTTCATAAAGATACGTACACAATATGAAAAGAAGGAGTTTTTTTTTAATTGGCATTGTAAAACCTAATTTACAGCCAAATACCAAATTCATAATCAACAGAACACAACCGCTGCAACGCGGCTAACCCTCGGGCCCTCTCCGCAGCATCCTCTTGACGCTTGAGTATATCCTCTTCATCAGTCTTACATTCATAGATTAATCTATAAAAATTATCTATTGTATAACACTTATAGTCAATAAAATCGACATTTTTGTTGCATTTAACGCTGTACGCTTTCGTAATTGCCGACCCCGTTATAATATCTTTATTCCTAACACCTACGTCTTTGTAATCAAAATAATCTTTACATTCATCTTCGAATTTTATATTTTGTTCTGTGGCGTCTTTATCTCTTGTGGGCCAAAACATTTCACCTGTGTTGTCACCATCGTAGGGAAGTTAACGTCAGTCGTCACAGAAGGAGACTACAGGGGCTGAGTGGTGGTCCCTCTGTGGTATGAAGCAGGCGCAAGCCGGGGGTCCGGGGGACGATAGGGCCGATCCCGGACCCAGAGACCCTCCACAGGAGAGGCGGGCTCTGTCCCTTATGTTCAGGATAGACCTCTCCGAGTTCCACCAAGGCTCGTCGTAGGGTTGCTCCTCCAAGGGCCGATTTAGGCCAAGTTCTATAAATTGTCAATAACCTAGGTTTATAATTTTATACAATATGTTTAATAAGTATAGAACGACAGTAACGCAACCAGGGTGAAGACATAGTCAGGCTGAAAAGGTAATTATTTCGCCTGTAGGTAGCTATATATAGTATACAATAGGTATATTATATGTCGTATACCCTCGTGCACGGCCAGCACGGGTCACTGGATGTAATTTTGCGCCGTTCCACGCACCATCGATTGGTACCTATATTGTGCTTTAATTTCGATTTTCGACAGGCATTTTGAATCAAAATTATATTGCTCTTTGTTCTTATAGGTACCTAATAATATAATTTTATAGTTAGGTATATAAAGTTTATACCTACTGATACTATAATAAATTAGGTTTTATTAGTGGCATTCAATTATATAGAATTTCTTTGGTTGCATTCAAAATTCGGTTTGCAGTACGGCACGGAATTACTTTAGGTGGTACCTACGCCCACATTACACAGGGCCTTGCATACAGTAGTTCAGACGATGTGAGTCTGCAAATTTTCATACAAAAAGCGTTACCGTTTTTACCCCCTTAAACATAGTACAATTCTGATAATTTTTTTATCAAATAATTATTAATGATAAATAAATAAATATAATAATTAATTAGTTTTAAATATTAATTATAATTAAAAATAATAATAAATAAATATAATCAATAATTATCCAACTGTCATGGGAAGTCATAGTATACTCAAATTAATATGCAGTTTTGTAATACTACCAATGTAACTAAAATACCATGTTAATACATATGTTAAGATTATAAGTACCTACCTAAATAATATTGTGGCTCAATTTGGTAAGCCGACTTCAAATAATGTGGTTTACTTACGATAACGAAAAAGGGAGTTTTTTCTTCTCTCGTGATCCTCACCGACCAGCCACCACGTCTTCATTTCACCTTTGCCCTGCAAAAGATCTTAGCTAGAATCTAATTCTTTATAAACAATAATTAGGGAAGTTAAAATACCATAAATTAGGATAACATAAAGTCGCTTTTGCATCTGCCGCTTAGTTATTCAAAACTTTTGAATAATTTTTCGATACAATTTCCTATAGTTGGGAAAAGAATTTACTGTAGAAGATCTACTATACATGTGTTTTATTTGAATTGTGGTACGGAATCCTTACTTTTATAAATGCGAAAGTGAGTTTGTTTGTTACGCTTCCACGCTCAATCAATCATCATGATTTTTTGCATACCTACACCTTGCCAGGGGCACACAGAAGGACATAGGACCTACATTTATCCCGGAATTCCCGTGGCGACTACGAAATTATCCCAGATGAAGCTGCGGGGAACACCTAGTTATCTGTATCTTTGTAATAACATCCTGCATACTCTTTATACTTTAAATGGCAATTGTGAACTTTCACCTTTATGTTGATGACTCCTCTCTCCTTGAAGTGGTAGCCGCCATGCTGTTTCAGCAGCTTGTACGTGTCGTTGCTGATGTGTATCCTCTGCGGCTCTCCGCTGGACTCCATCCGCGCGGCTGTGTTCACCGTGTCGCCGAACAGGCAGTAACGGGGCATTTTGACGCCCACCACACCGGCCGCGCACTGCCCGCTGTGGATACCTGCAGACGGGGACGCGGAGTTATTGAGCGGAAAACAGACTATAAGACACGACTTGCCAAAATGCGTGAGTGTGGAACACTCGGTTGAAACGTAGTTTCATAGTTAAAGTTCAGTCGTTCCAAAAACCACTAACCAAAAGGCGCGCAACTCCTATGGTGCACCTATGACGCCGTGACAGAAAGATGAATGTTTGCTCCCATCTGTACCATGCGATAAGGAACTACGTTCCAGAAATCCAATAAATTGTTAGTGCAGACTCAAAAACTTTGTATTCTACAACAGATTTTGTGCCTCATAGAGCCCCCCTCAATGGGGCCCTCCGTAATGATCTTCGATAAGTTGTCGGGACTCGGAACTGACAATGTGCACATCACGGCGACATCTTAGGAGCCAGAATCATGTCGGTCGTTCGAGTGCTATAAGAATTAAGATCAAGTCCACGTCTTTTAATTTCCTAGTGGTTTCACCCGCATTAATTTCGGAGTTCCTGCAGGAGTTCCATCATAATAATACTCTAATGTCCTATTCTGTACCCTGGATAACGTATATGCAAAATTTCATATTGATCGGAGCAAGTCGTGAAAACCTAAAAAACAAACAAACTGACATTCCCATTTATAATTAACTAGCTGTGCCCCGCGGTTTCACCAGCGTGAGTTTCGGAATTCCGAAAGTAATAGTTTTTTCTAAAATAAAAATAGCCTAAGTTACTCCATATAACATCAGCTATCTGCCAGTAAAATTTCCGTTAAAATCGTTCCATCCGTTTCAGAGATTAGCCAAAACAGACAGACAGACAGAAACATATAAACAAATTGAATTTTTTATCTGAGTAGATATGGTAAGTATACTTTCATATGTATTTAGTGAAAAGCTGTTCATTTGGAATTACATACAGACAGTTCAGTTTTATTTATATCTATTTATTTATTTATTTTTTTACCTATGTGTAGATGTTAGGTTTTCAAAGCTTCAGTGCACCAAACCTAAAAGTTGGCTCGATTCCAATATCCGGGAGTGAACAATCTACTTGGATCGAATGTACCTCTTATATTTTCGATAGGTACAAAACTTTTGGTCAACTTTACCATTTAATTCAATATCATTTTAACAATAGTAAAAAGTTAGTATCTATCAAACCTACAGGATCACAACTTACAGATCATAAACACAATACTATCGGGAATCTTCCACTCTACTTTCTACATTAAAAACTTCCTTTATGGCAGGTAGGTAGGGACGTAGTTTGAAAAGTTTCTGAATGATTTATTATCGCACCAAGGAAGTTTGAAGGTTGTTAACTAGCTCGAACTGAGTCGAAGGAAAAGAGGGCAAATTTTAATTAATATAATGTAGGTACTCAATCAGTGTTTTTTTAAATGGTAAATGAGCAATATCATTGCGCTCGATCGGCCGTCTCAGCCATAGCGCATAAAATGTGAATGTGAGTTTGTTTGTTACGCTTTCACGTCCTAACTGCTCAACCGATCATCATGATATTTTGCATGCACAATGACAGGGGTACAAAAAAGGACATGAGGTACTAGGTACCAGTGGCGAAGGGTGAAATATTGAGAGAGGGAAGCCGGAAATCTACTTTGATTTCAACTTATTAAACTATTAACTGTTCCCCGCGGTTTCACCTGCGATAAGTTCCGGAGTTCCCGCGGGAATTCCGGTATAAAAAGTCCTTCCCTGTATCCCTAAAAACGTTCTCAATTACGGAGAGAGATGTTGCGTCTGAAGGGAAGCCGGTGGGAATCGGCTTCTATGGTACCTTCGCCACTGCTAGGTACTCCAAAATTAACGCAGCAACCCGGAACAGCTAGGTCCGCACTTGATGGTACGTAGCAGTTTCTAAACTTACCCATCCTGATTTGCAACCTCGCAGACGGCGTGTTCCGCACGCGTATCTGAGGCACGGCTTCCAACACGTGCAGTGCCAGCGAGGCCACTTCCGCCGCATGTCTGGAGCACCTCTCGGGAACTCCACCCACCACCATATACGCGTCTCCGATCGTCTCCACCTTGAGCAAACGTATGCATAATAATGGGTGCGTGCTAATGGGGAGGTAAACATTCAGGGAAGTAGACATTCAGGGAAAGGCTGTTTAGGGAAGTACAAATTCAAGGAATGGGGGCAAGTGGACATTGAGCAGATGGACATTCCATTGGCAGAATTAAACGCGATAAATCGCGATAGATTGCCATAATGGGGATGTGGACAACTTTTGAAAATCAAAATTCTAATTAGTCCGTCAGTCAGAAAATAAAAAAAAACAATAGACACGTATTTTTTGCTTTTTCAAATAAATTAATATATACAGAGATAAAGCGCATTAAAGTTTAGGGTGAGGGGGTCGTGACGTCACTAACCGCTATAACCGCCACACAAACTGTTAGAATAGTGACGTCACGCGAAATTTCAACTCAATATATCGCCGTTACTTTTTGATTAGGTAAAAAAAGAAAAAATACGTGTCCAATATATTTTAATAATCTACAAGACGGACTAAAAATTAAAAATTAGTCAACATGCCTATTGAAGAAAAAGAAGAAGATGGAGATTCAGGAAACGGACGTTAAGGAAAATGGACAATATAATCTAAAAATTACTCTACTTATTGTACATCTGTATAGAAGGGCAATCAACCCGGTGTTCGAGTTTAAACCCGATGTCAACCTGGGCGTTTACGGGTGATAGCGAGTTTATACCCCAGCATCGGGTTTAAACCAGTTTAATGGCTCACCTATAGGTACATAACCTGTTTATTGATCTAAAGGGTCTTTCAATAAGGACGGGTCGATTTTGACATGAAATAAAAAAGGCCGTGTGTGAGATTTTAACGATTTTTTTTTTTTATTTGAAAGAGCTATATATGCCATTATGTGTGGAAAATCACATCGTTTAAATGTCCGCCGCGGCTTCTCACGGTGGCACGAATTCGAGTTGTCCAATGTTCAACAACTCTGCCGCATAGTTCGGGTTGAATTTCAGCGATAGCCTGAGCTATGTTGACTTTAAGGGCATCGGTCGATTGTGGCTTATTGGTATAGACCTGCGACTTAAGAAAACCCCACAAAAAAAAGTCTAAAGGTGATAAGTCGCAGGATCTCGGTGGCCAATTCACAATTCAATTTGAAGGACCACCTCGTCTGCCGTAAAATGGGCGCAATGCACGTAACGTTTGCACTAACGAACACTCATTTTGGTAATACATTTTTAACATTTGGACGTGTTGCTCAACCGTGTAACTTGCCATGGTGATTTGGCATTACTAACTGAATAAAAAAATATAGGTTAGAAAGACGACGTTAAAACAACATGGCCGCCACAGGCTGCCAACATCGACCCGTCCCTATTGAAAGACCCTTTATTAGGAGATACCTATAATTTTTTCTAAAAGTATTAAAGAGATGCTTTTTTTTACGACTGGTACTGATAGAGTTTCACATATACGCCCAAATTAAACCTTACCTTATAGACATTATAGTACGAGATGATAGCATCGCAGCAGGTGTACAAATCGTTCAGTATTTCCACGACCTGAAAGAGAAACCTTATTTAAGATCGCATCTTACCAACAGAAAATGTGTGAGTGCTTTTGTGTAAACAAGGTCAAGTTTCGGTCTCAAGTTGCAGCCCATATCCCAAGTGGGATCGGATTTATGGACAAATATTTATATCTCCTGACCCTGTTTTCCCTATTTTCAAACTCCTTCAGAAACTTTTTGTATGGGATGCTTGATCAAATATGGAAGACTAGTTGTGCCCCGCGGTTTCACCCGCGTTAATTCAGAGTTCCCGCGGGAATTCCGGGATAACAAATACCCTATGTGTTAATCTGATGTATATTGATGTACAATTTCATTTAAATCCATCCAGTAGTTTTTGCGTGAAACATCCATCCATCCATCCATCCATCCATCCATCCATCCATCCATCTATACATTCTTACAAACTTTCGCGTTTATAATATTAGTAGGATGTACCTTCGATAGGTCCAGGAAGTAGGATCAAGAGGATTTAGAACCTAAATTACTTGCAACTGAATGTGCGCCAAATAGCTTTTTTCCACATAAATTTTCCACGTGCAGTTCCTGCACTATGAACTCTTGAAGCAGAACCTAAATTGAATTGCTTTAAGACCACCATCTTTAAGCATGCCTGCTTAAAGGTGGTTATCGTACGATAAAGCATACCAATTCAATTTAGGTTCTACTTTAGAAGCTCATAGTAGAGCATTCCCGGGAACTTTGTTTCTTGAAACAAATATACTTTTCACTTACCATAATATATTAGGTTATTTATTTTAAGAATTGGTTCGGGAGTTTCAAAGATTAGTTATTTTCTACAAATAACTTTTCGCTTTTATCTACAATATCAGTACAGAGAAATACCAATGGAATCCCTCTTATTTGATAAATAAATACATTACAACTACTATATGCCTAAATAATGTGCACGATACTATAAATAAATAATACAGAACTCACTGTGTTTAGCCAATAGGCTCAATATGGTGGAAATATATTGGGCTTAAAAATATCTACCACTTGAATACTTAGGTATGAAAAAAATGCTTAAAGAATAATCTATTTCTCTCACGAAGCTCGAAGGGATTAGAAGGGTTCGATAAACGATATGATTTGAAAGAAAAAAGGGCTGTTTGTTTGGAAAGCCACTGCCTAAGCGTCATAAGCGTGTGGTGGATTAACCTTTATAAAAATAAACTTTTATTATTATAGAGTCATGAGTAAGTTGCCACGGCCTTTTTCATTGAAACATTCGTTTCTCGCTTTATTTAATAAATGTATTACTTATTTATTTATTTATTTATTTATTTATTTGTTTATTGGCACACCAACAGCACAGCATATATAGTATTAGGTTATAAAAGTTACATTGTTTAAGTATTAAGACATACATGCATGCCAATTAGCGGTATGCACATCATTGCAAGTTAAAATCTGCAAGAACAAAAGTTTTATAATGTACAGTCGTCATGGGAAATATGCAGCCACCTTTGACAGCTGTTGTTGGATCTTAATGCAATAAAGTGTCTACACATCTCCGATTACGGTATTTTTAGTTCAGAACACGGAGAAATCTCAAAAAATAGATACAAGATTATTACCAAATGGCGGTGGGCCGGCCTTATGGATAATCCAATTACAAAATACTCAAAAGAAACGAACCCAAAGACCCTGATGGAAAATTAGGAGGAAAATATAATCTTCAAGATGAGATAGGCTTAGTCCTTGCATGCCTGCATTTATATGACTTATGTTTGCCGATGGAAATAGATAGATACCTACTATTGTTGAATGTCGAAGACAGATAAATTGAAATAAAGAAAAATTGCTTAAACTTAAACCAAACCTGATAATAAATAGTTTGTACAGAATCTGCAATATAATCGACTAGCTGCTCCCCGCAGTTTCACCCGCAGTTTCGGAGATCCCGCGGGTATTCCGAGATTAAAGTACTTACTAGGTACTCTATATTTATTCTCTATACCTACCCTTCACAACCTATGCAAAATTTAATAGTTTTACCTGCGTTAATTTCGGAGTTTCCGCGGGAACTCCGGCATAATAAGTACCCTATGTCCTTCTCCGTATCTCTGAAAACGTTTATGCAAAATTTCATGATGATCTCTTGAGCCATTGAGTCGTGAAAGCGTAATAAACAAACATTAAAACTCACTTTCGCATTGGTCCATGGTAAGGATTACAATACTTGGTATTCAAAAGATAGGATAGTTTTTATCCCGGAATTCTCGCGGGAACTCCGGAATTAATGCGGGGAACAGCTAATCATCGTAAACTACTGTCAGAGCCGTCAGGGGTACAAAGAAGGACATATAATAGGTACTTTTTTCCCGGAATTCCCGCGGGAACTCCGAAGTTATCGCGGATGAAATCGCGGGGGACAGCTAGTAAAATTATATATTTTGACCCAAAAATGTTTCAAAAACTTTCAGGTTTACAAATTAATGAGTTTTCATCGCGAAACTCAAGCGCTCGATCCGATAGCAAGCAACCGACGCCAGCCAAATTTTTTTGTTATATTTTTTTGGGAATAAAGTTTAACAACACAACAAGTCAATTTAGAACTTTGTTGTGTGCGGTGTTGGCTGTCTGAAAGTTCTGAAACAAATAGCTCTAAAGTGTACAAGGAACGGTATTTGTAAGGCAACAACAAAGAAATTGAGATTATTTATGTTTTTTTTTTAAATAAAAATGCGTTTTTTTAACAATAAAGTTGCACATACCCAACCACTATGTCAAATAGTGTTATTTCACCTGCATTGGAGTGTTAGTAGCGGCGAGTCTGGTGAAGCCGACGATGTCGCTGAAATAGATGGTGACGCAGTCGAAACTCTCGGCTTGGACCCTCTCACCTCGCTTCAAAGCCTCAGCCACCGTCCTTGTGAATAAACAAACGGGTATATTATTATTATTATTATTTATTTATTTATCCACAAATTCCTACTTCCCTACTAATATTATAAATGCGAAAGTAACTCTGTCTGCAGTCTTTCTATCTGTCTGTCTGTTACGCTTTCACGGCTTAACGGCTCGACCGATCATCACAAAATTTTGCATACACGTTGTCGGGGGTACAGAGAAGGACATAGGGTACTTTTTATCCCGGAATTCCCGCGGGAACTCCGAAATTACCGCGGCTGAAACCGCGGGGAATAGCTAGTACACAACATGACTTACATATACTATACAATCTCGCCAACCTATAAATAGGTTGTTGTGTACATTCGTACACAACAACCTATTTTGTCCTTTGTTACGCATTTACGCCTTAACTACTCAACCGAATATCATGTAATGCGTACCTACACATCGTCAGTGGTACAGAGAAGGACGTACCTATTATGGTTACCAGAAAACTGATTCAAATACTAAAGTACTTATATTAAACTTTTGTAGGTATATACAATAAATACATACTTATGATACACTAGCTGTCCCCGCGGTTTCACCCGCGGTAATTTCGGAGTCCTCGCATGATTTCCGAGTTACAATGCCAATAATAATAATAATAAATAAATTTCATTTAATTCGACCATCGACATGGATCAATTCTGTTAGTAACATCATTTCTTATAAACTATTGTTAGTAATACAAATTAATTATGAATTATAGGTAGGTACATCTTGACATTTGACCAATGACCAAACTATGACACTCACAAACAACGTGGCTTTCTATTGGTAAAAGAATTTTCAAAATCGGTTCGAGAGATTATACCTCCTAGTTCCTACAACCTTATAAAGTCACAAACTTAAGGTAAAATATCAAAATTCCAGATTCAGGGTAAACAAAAATGTTCATCACATAAATATGATATTAACCAATGATGTGAGGATCGCATGTTGTCGGTAGTTACTGTGTAGTATGTTGCAAACAAATTGAATAATTCACCCGTTTACAAAAAATGGTAGAAAATACCGCGTTTGGATAAAACGTAGTGATTATAATAAGTATTACCTTTAGGTTTGAACTGTGAACACTTAGTGACCACACCAAAGTCAAACGGTATCTACTTTGGTATCTACTAGTGATCATATTATCATCTTTGGTATCTCTACTAGAGACATATTAACAATGCATGGTAAGTAGATAGTACTGTAAGTGCCTTTTCACACGTACCGGTTGCCGGGTAGCCGGCGCCGGATACCCGGTGTCAAATAAGCTTTCACATGTCCCGGTTGATGCCGGCAGTATCGGCTAGAGAGCCGACAAGAGTACAGTCTCGTTCTATAGTTTCAAAGATGGACCGTACGCACGCGCGTGCTCTCGCAGACTGTACTTGGGCGACAGACCGGCCGGCGCGTCTGAAAGCTAGTTGCGTGTTCCATACACAACTGTCAGTTCGGCCGCCGGCTAACCGATGCCCGGCGACCGGACGCACAGTGGTGGTTCCGGCGCGCACCCGGCAACCGCCTGCCGGATAAATTACGCCGGTACATGTGAAAGCTAGCCGGCTACCCGGCAACCGGTACGTGTGAAAAGGTACTGAAGGTTGCACTTTTGTAGAGTCAACCTCCACGTGTACACTGGTAGGAAATACATAAAAGGATTTTTGAATTTAAATAAGATATCACCTAGATATTAACCTATAAGAATTATAATCATTATGTACAGGGATGTTGACGAGTTTTGAAAATCAAAATTCTAATTAGTCCGTCAGTTGGAAAATAAAAACACAATAGACACGTATTTTTACATTATACATAGATGGATAAAGCGCATTAAAGTTTAGGGTGTCCGGTATAAGCCGCCATCCAAACTGCACCGGTTAGTGACGTCACTCGAAATTTCAACTCAATGTATCGCCGTTATTTTTTGATTAGGTAAAAAATACGTGTCCAATATTTTAAATAAATCTACAAGAGTGACTAAAAAAAATTTTCAACATGTCCATTGTCAATTGGCGCTTAGAAATATAATACATACATCTTTCCATGTGAAATAAATATATTTAAGTAAAATCTGAAAAAGTGTTTTATATTACAAGCATTTGTTAACGTTACTGCCTCCAGGACGTCACAGTATTCATAGCAACTATAGCATTTCGAAGCGAAACTTATTTAGGCGCAATAACAGTAGGTATTTCAAGGTTGTAACTATGTAGGTTCTATTTGTGAGTGTTTTAATGAAAAGTTTTCGCCAAAAGGTTTCACTTCTGTCACGTTTACCTACTGACTGGCACGTACTTTTTTTTCCTTTTTACAACACAAACAGTTAGTACCTAGCTGCTCTGTTAGCCAAGTCGACAATATCTATAATCTTTAATGGATAGAAAACTAAGGAACGAATCGCCATGTCACGTGGTCACGTAAAGTCGTCCTGTGGGGCTAAGATGCGCAACACGATAAAATTATATCGAGCCATTTTATCGATTCTCGTCGACAAAACCATACAATATGTCGACGAGAATCGATAAAATGGCTCGATATAATTTTATCGTGTAGCGCATCTTAGCCCCCCTGGGCCCTTATTCACTATGACCAAAACACGCCGCGCTAAGATAAGACGCCGCAACAACTGTCCTCCCTCGTAATCAAAGAAGTTTTACTGCAAAAAAATACATTTACAACGTTTGTTATGGCATAAAGACTAATAATTTCTAATATCTTGGCATCTAGGACGTTTATAGAAATGCGTTTTTGGGACGCGCGTTATGGGTAAGGAATGTTGTTGGTCATAGTGAATAAGGGCCCAGTTTTGCACATGTCAACATGTCAACAACATCTATAGACGTCCGCAGTGCGAATCGTAAAGCCAAGCGAAGCGATCGGCGCTAATTTTCGACGATATTACGAAAACAAACTGCAACTGATATACTATCGTTCAAGATAAGCGCGATCGGCTTCGTCTTTAATAACCATAATTTTGGATTAAGTTGGGATTGTTTACAATTTTGTACAAACCTGTCATTATTAGCTACCTGTTTGTTTTTTTGGATCTTTTTTGTAGTATAGCCTATATTTTTATAGTTAAAGAAATCAACGCCATTAAAACTTCGTCTTCTATACAGTTTTAAGGTCTAAGGTAATATACTTATTAGGTACTTAATATTGTCACTTTATTGTGTCTCTTTCTTCAAACTAAAACTCTCCTTCATTTTTAGGTTCTGAAAAAGGCTTTTCAGAGTCGACTTTAATGATTACTTAGTTAAGTAGGTATGGATTTTTAAAACAAAATTGCCGCAATCAGAGGTGTTCACTAAATTTATGTTAATTGGCATTTAATGAGATGTTAAATGTTATCTGTTAAATTTAATAAGTTAAATGCCAATTAACATTAATTTATTAAACTTGTCTGATTGCGGCAGTTTTGTTTTAAAAATCTTTACTTAACTAAGTAATCATTAAAGTCGACTCTGAGTGCGGCGGTAAGGGCATTAACAAACGCCGCTTTTATGAGTAAAACTGACCGTAATAACAAAAATATTGCATTAATATCTATGCAAATTTAAAAACATCAAGCTGTGATATCAAAAGGCACAGCTCGTATGAATGTTAATTATGTTTTAATGTAGGTATTTAATACATAAGATCCGTTTAGATAAACAAAAAAAAAAACTGTCGTACATTTTTATCCGCGAAAGACTTATTTTTCCCCGCAGTTTCATTCGCGTTAATTTAATAAAAAGTTAAAAGTTAAAGTTTTTTCTATACCTACTCACTTACCCTTGAAAACGTGTACAATATGCAAATAAAGTCAAATTCACATTTACCTATACCTAAGTATATAAGGCTATAGTTTAAGGATGAAGCGTTCCTGAAATAAACATCGTAAAATAGACGTTAGTTAGCGGATATTATTATCCGCTAACGTTAGCTTTATAGCTTTGCGTTGAATACGTACCTACCTTCTATAATACAGAACAGATAGAAGTGACATCAACTCAGTTTAGTATGGAAACAAACGAAAACCAGTGTGATTGTAGTAGGTGGTCGATGTAGTAGACGCCTAATGTTTGATTTTGCGTATTGAATGCATTCTGGCGACTAGCTGAGGTAAGATGAAGCGGGGTTGCAACGCCGTGATTGGCTAATTCAAGGCCACACGCGCTAGTTACACGCGCCACGAAACGTTGGAAAGAAATAGATTAATTTACGCAACGGGAAAGAATGAGACGGCACGATAGTTTGAGTACTTTATTTTAAAACCACGACCAGTGAACCGTGAACTCCGTACTTGCGAAAAAATTTGTTGATTTCCTTGTTTCTCATAAACAAATAAAGATAATAGTTACTTACAAGTGAAATGTTATCCCATCTTTCTCCATATTAGATGTGTTGCTTTTTTTACCGCACCATTTAATGCTACACTGAGGCATTTTGAGTTTTTTTTAGCACTTCCTTTATGCACTCCGATCGTGTTGACAGGTCACAGTAGTGGTCGACACTGATTGAGTATTTCCGCGCGGACATTTATATCGGAACTATAAGTCAGATGTGTTGTCAGGAGCCATTCGCCTGTTATTAGGCGTCTATGGGCTGTGTGGTCGATGTAGTAGGTACACAAAACTATTCATCATGCACAAAAACATTCATTAACATAACTAAATGTATTAAACGCCTTTGGTTAGGTTTTAACTTAGTCGTTGTTTACAAGTTTCACAGTTTCGGGAATATTGTGGAAAATATATTCGGGATGCCAACAAAAGAAGTTTTTGGAAAGAGCTGATGCTCAACTTTGCAACACTTCGCACAACTTAGCAACCGGTGGCGCGCCTGCCCTGCCCACATGCCATCTCTAGTTATTTATTTTCTCTGTGTTCTATAAATAATGCGTCATTTTTATTCATTGCTAAGTAATACCCCCTAAACGTGGCTTGAACAATAAATACACTCGGACGTACACAGCATGAGGATGGCTCTGCATAAATAATGCGAAGGACTTAGATTACCATCGTGAATCTAGGTACTATATACGTCGTTTCCGGGAAATTCGTTGTTGTAGCGAGTTATCTTTATCATGGTAGGATTTATTTAGCTGACCCGTTGCGCTGTTATTTTTAAACCTCGAATTAATGTTTAAATGAAGACGTCACGGCAAGTAAAAACAAAAGCACTTTTTCGTTTTTCCCGAAATTACAATTTTTCCGCCTAACGGAAATCTTAACATAGCCACGTGCCATCTTCTTGCAAAATAAAATATGCAATGGGGATGTGGACTACTTTTATAAATCAAAATTCTAATTAGTCCGTCAGTTAGAAAATAAAAAAACAATAGACACGTATTTTTTGCTTTTTCAAATAAATTAAAATATACAGAGATAAAGCGCATTAAAGTTTAGGGTGAGGGGGTCGTGACGTCACTAACCGCAAAAACCGCCATACAAACTGTCAGAATAGTGACGTCACGCGAAATTTCAACTCAATATATCGCCGTTATTTTTTGATTACGTAAAAAAAGAAAAAATACGTGTCCAATATTTTTTAATAATCTACAAGACGGACTAAAAAATAAAAATTAGTCAACATGCCAATTATACATACAATAAAAATAATAATCACCAAACATTTTGTGTTATGTTGGTACCTACCTACTACATTTGTGTTTACGCTGAGTCTGGGTGAGTATGTAGACACAATAAGTATTTAATAACGGAAAAAGGAGTAGTAGGTAGATATAGATACGATTTAACCACACACTAGATAATCTCTGTCTTTCTATATAAATTGCTAAGTACACATCAAAATATGCAAACCATTAGAATATGACTTCGATACATCCCTGACGGTTGCCGTGGCACGCTCGGTGCGCTCGCTCACCTCGTGCGTTGTAGTCGCTATGCGCTGTTCGATCCTAACCTAACCTAGCAATGCTGAGTGCTCGCAAATCGAAATTCAGCGCTAGTTTTAGCGTCACATAAATTGCGTTGACATAACAATATGTACTACATTTAAGTAGCACATGTGTACTTAGAGTTTAGGATCAGATGGCGCTGTGTTACAATGTCCAAATGATATTATTTCTTAATGTTTGGGCGCACCGAGCGAGGCGTGAAAACTTTCCGTGCCATCTGTAAGTAGCTAAAACACGCTATATACGTTAATAGGAGAACAAACAGCTACAATTTATAAGCTAAAACAAAACATATAATATAAATATACGTTAAAATATTATTTCGTATATACAATCGTGTTATTTCAAGAAAAACGTCTATATAGATACTAGATAGATACCTTATAAAAAATGTAAATACAATAGGTAGGTAGTGTTAGCGATTCATATTTTGTATAAAGTCTAGAGGAGTGATGGCCACATCACATCCCTCTTGACAGGTGACATAAAACGTCATGTGACGCGTATTTGGGGTGGAAGCCGTCAACGGTGAGTGAGATCGGCATTATCGTTTGTGGAATTGGCGCGAGTGCACGCACGCGCGCATTTACTTTGTGATACAGTAAATAAAACAGTTGCTTAATGTATTAATCGAGTATCATTTCTAACAGTTCAGAAGTGCGGTAAAGAAACCAAACACCCATGGCCAGGACTAAGGCGCTCCGGTGCATCACACCAGGCGCCAGGCGCAGACCGGGTAAGCGACGGTGCTGCCCTGTGCATATTCTCAAGGTGCGGCCTGACGACGAAACATAAGACCAGAAAACCAAGTTCAATCTGGTATGTACTTACCTAGTGTCTTCGTTTAATGCTGAAAGCGAGAAGATACAGCGGTATCTACTGAATATGTGAACGCTGGATGAGTCTTTGTTTAGCATACAACACGCAACATTATGCATAGTTTAATATATTGATATACATATAACGGTATTTACAGAATACGTAAAGGCTGGTTTATTTCTTCTTTTAGTTGTCATACAAAATAAGTTTCAGACATTATATAGTTAAAATTTATATCTACCCACATAGCAGTGTTTACTGATATAAAGGTTGTAATTTTCCCTTTTCTGAAAGCCATGGTGCAAGTTTACCCACCTAGGTAGGTGTGTAAAAAAAAGAAAAAAAAAGTAACTAATGTTTATCACGAAAGGTGTAACAACACCATGGACCAATTAATTAATTAGTTCAATTGATCCATGAACAACACGAAAGTTAGCTGAGTTGCATAGTTTTTCTTTTGTCTCATAGGATCTCCTATGCAAGTTAATAGTTCCCAGCTCTGATATCAAGTTAGTTAGCATGCCTACCTACTATTTGAATGAAGTATCTAATAATCATGCAAACAGACAAAGCTTCATTGAATCATTTAGTATAAATCTGTGGATGCAGTAATGTTATTTTGATTAAAGAATTATCTAATCTTACAGTCTAGTGGGTAATAATATTGTACCTACCTGTGCTTTAGAAATAATCTCTTATGATTTTCTTATGATAAAAGACTAATATTAGTGACTACCTTCAAATAAAAAAAAAAATAGAACATCAATTTTGTGACCGAAGTATTCACTCATAATTTATTACAGTGCCTTTCCTAAGTTTCTTGTATGAGGGGATTGCTTCTATCTGAAGTCGAGATCTAACTTTAGCTGTGGTTAACCTTAATTAGAAAAAGAAATTTGGTAATTCTTTCAACTTCAAAACTAGCCAAATTTTGAAAACGTGCAGCTACCTAAACAGCTTAGTAAAGAGTCAATCAGTAGCAAATATCGCTTAGTGACTAGGGTTGTAACACCGTAGTAGGGGCTTGAGTTTTATCCCTAGGAGATGTAGCAAGACTTTCAAAAATAGCAGTAAAAAAATGAGACTAGCAAGCAAAACTAGGTAAATTCAAAAGAAAATCATCAAAGCTTTGAGATACTCCGCGGTTTCACCCACGTTAATTTGAGGAAAACCCTACAAAATATATTTATTTAGGGACGACAGTTTTGATGTGTATGGTTCTAAATCTAGAATAGAAGTCCGTCAAAACCATAATGAAAATACAAATCAGAATATACAGTTTGAAATTTATAAAAATAATTACATTAGAATACAAAATATTATAACAGTTACAATAAGTATAGGCCATAGATAAGCAATGGTGCGTTACCTAAACTGGCGAAAGTTTGAGTAAATTGTATCTTAAAATTGTAGCATTTTTTTGTAGCAATTCTTTTGTGTTTAATATTTTGATGGTATTTGAACAATGTAATAAGGTAAACACATAATTGAAAAACATTCTATAACTCTTGATAAAGCGTCTTGTATCAATAACTTAATTGTGTTGGTTATCGTGGGCCAATTGTAACATAAAGTTACCTTATAACATCAGCTATCCACCTGTAACAAATGTTTGAACTTGCTTCGGTGTACCTGCCTCAAAGATTATTCGGAGCACAAAGATTTAAAAATCATCTTCTATTAAAACGTAATGACCATAATACATCATGCATCTGGTAGAAAGCTGTTTGACACTAACTGTGTCCGGTTTCACTTGTGCGAAACTCGTTTTGTAAAAAGATTCCTTTTCTTGACGCCCATTTAAATGGATTAAATCCCTTATGTTACTTCAAGCTAAGCTTGATTTACCTGCGGAAACCGCGTGGTAATCCGTTCATTAGTTTCGAAGGTTAGCGTGAACGGACACGCAGATTCTACTCTTTTATTGTGTTGCCTTTATGTTGCTTCAAGCTGAGCTTGATTTACCCGTGAAGACCGCATGGTAAGCCGTTCATTAGTTTCGAAGGTTAGCGTGAACGAACACGTAGATTCTACTCTTTTATTGTGTTGCCTTTATGTTGCTTCAAGCTAAGCTTGATTTACCTGCGAAAACCGCATGTTAATCCGTTCATTAGTTTCGAAGATTAGCATGTACGGACACGCAGATTCTAATCTAGATAATAATTAGATTCTAATTAGTGTCGATAGATTACAAACAGACACTTCAATATTATTTAACTGCAAAAATGTAGGTAAAACAGAAAATTAATAACGCAGGAAAGTAATTTTATGGTGATTACTGAATCGATGGTTTAGTAAATCAGAGAAATAATACAATACCTAATACTAAAGAAAGGTATAGTTTAAAATTGAATAAGTACACTAAAACACGACATAGAAGACTAAATAAGTCCCGTGAAAAAAAAAAAATCTCTAAAATAAAGTATAAAATAGAGATACTACCAGGGTTTCTTAACCTTTATAATTCATATGATCTGAATAGGGCGTCATCACCAATGTAGTCGTTGATTGACTAACATTCAATAAAGATTATGATATATCCATTCGTTGTTTTAATGCATTGACCAAACGTCAATATCGAGGTTTAGAATGTAAACTTACAATAATCGTACATGTACTAGTATAGATTATTGAAAGCCGCAGGTAGGTACCGAAAAACGCGTGTCGAGTTAATCTTCGTTATTTCAGTCACCTATGTATTTTGAACTCATCTATTTTGTACTCCGAGCTGGTGGTTTTGTAGATAATTAACCGTAACCATGTTTGAGTAGGGATCAGTGTAGTATTATCGTTGGCGTTTCGCCAGAATTGAAGAAAAAGAAGAAAATATTGTCATTTTATGTGCAATAAAGGATTAAATAGTAATAATATTAATAATGATATAGTATAACTTCAGTACACCACTTAGATTCACAACGAGGATTACTTAAACCAAAAAGGACCTACATAATAGTGGATTCCCTAATAGAGTAGTCTGAACTCTCTCAGTTTTTTTTTTTTTAAAAATCGCCCAGTGTTCCGTTTTCACTCAATGTGATAAAGGTATTAGAATGTTGTGTTGATGCAAAAGATATCATGTTAGTATCACTTTGCCGAGTCGGCAATGGAAGGCACACTCTTATAAACAATTAATTTATCAATCATTATAACAGTAATTTCCAGAATAAATCCAAGTATATTCTCATAGTGACAAGAACTAACAGTAAATTGATAATATATATCGTATACTTCAATTACCCATAATATGAATATTGTGGAGGACCAAGTAGACCCCCTGTCTAATAATCACCCTTTTAATATCCATGCTATTCTTCTTCGACTACAGCTCTGTTAGAGTATTGCGCTAAGGTGAAGAATATTTGTTTATCATGAAGAATGGTATGGTATTAGTATGGTGTTCAATAAATTACAAACAGAACGAAGAGAGTCCTAACCAATATTTAGTAAACTAGGTACCTATCCTTGAAATATGACAAAATAAGTTATCGGCTTTAGCAATCTTCGACCATATTCCACAACTTTATAGAATATCATGGCATAGATATTAGGGATAATGTTTTAGAGAAACTATTTAAGACAGTAAACAATACTAAAATAAATTCAAAGGACTTTGAGCTTACCCTAGTAAAACTTATCTTCGCAAAGTGTTAATTATCCAAGATAGATAGATACACATCACACCAGTAAGTGACATTAAGATATGTTAAATAAACTGAATGAGACAAAGCCTTGTAATAATGTAATAGATAATACCAAATATAAAATATAAGAGTTGATCAGGGCTTAATTGCATCAGTATGATACCTTGTGTGTTTACGATTTACTAGCAAAATAACGTAGTTGCCCTGTTGAGCACCCTGTATCTTGTAAGGGCCTCCCTTAGTGAAAAATTTATAGACATGAACGACTACATAATCTACGATGCCTCTTTGGATAAATCATGTCACTGGATTTCGTAGAAAATCGAAAATCGTAGTATCGTTAGATCTATCTTGACTATCAAAGATATTTTGTATAGCTGTTTTACGGCTAAAACGCATTCCGCTTAGCAGAACGCGAACATAGTCATGTTATGTAACATTAGTAGAAACTAATAGTACTTACAAAGAAGCGTAGAAAAGTAGACTTAAGCAAACGGGTAACTTTGGACCTATTTTCTTCGTAATGGTGAATTTTAGTAAAAAGAAAATACGTCTTCATTATTCAGTCTCATAAGACACAGAGAAAATAGTATGATAACTAGCGACCATGTAGGCGGTGTAGGCGCATTACGGTCGCAACGAAGCAATTACTCTAACTTTCCCGAAACTCCCCTTGCTGGCACCTCGAATGTATTTCCCACAATATTTCCAAAACTGAAATTTTGAAACAGTGACTGGGTAGAAAAGTAACCGAACGGCGGCGTTCTACCTACATTCATTATGCCAGTAAATGTATTTGTGCACTATGGTCTTGTGCACGGGAGTCACCCGGCGATACTAGTTTTCATCCTAAACTGAGTTGTTGCCTCTTCTATCTATTCTGTGGTAAAAGGTTTGCGGTCAGAATTTAACAACTCTGTCGAGTTATTGAATTGCAATAATAATCCCTTAATATCTGGGTCACCGAGCTTCGCTCGTTGTGTATAGCGCCATCTGTTTTTAAGTAGAAAACAAACACTCATATTTCATTGCCTGAAAACACGGATGAAGCGACGCTTTCAAAAATGAAACCTAGCTAGATTGATTAATCGCCCCCGAAACCCCCGGCATACTAAATTTCATAAAAATTGTTGGAGCAGTAGTAACAGTAATAAAATTGAAGAGTTTGTTGTGAACAGATTCTTGAAGTAGGTACTTTTCACAAGTAGAACTATTTAAGTTATTTAATTTACTGATAGCGTAAATTGAGGCAACGAGCCAATGAACTGGTTTATTTATTTATTTATTTGTTTAAGTACACAAAACAGATTGTAGTCATTACGATTTTTACTTATTGTAGTGTATTATTATATGTTCCGACCACAAACCAGAGATATGCATACCTAGAAAGACTAAAAATATCGAGCGAAGTACAAAGTAATATTTAAATTTATTTTGATATTTATGGATCTCAGAAAAATAGAACCACAATTAGCAAGTGCGACGGAGGTAGTCGTTGATATTTTTTAAGTATACCCTAAAATTACAATTAAAACGTCCACATCTGCACCTTTAGCGACGAGCTCATTATATTGGCGACACATCCGTACAACTGGATTGTAAAAAGATGTGTTGTTAGTGAATATCCGAAGTGAGAAGGTATTGGGACGTCGATAGCGATAATTGGTGTTGAAATTTAAAAGTGATAGGATGTAAGGGCTACCGATCTGGTGGTGTATTATTTTATGTAGCAGGATCTGGTCTCTACCCTTGCGACGGGTTTCTAAAGAGATCATACCGAATCTGTTCAACCTGTCCCCGTACGTCTGAAGCGATCTTGTGGAATTTTCATACCTGAAAGTAATTAACTTTAGACAGCGTTTTTGAACTCTTTCAATTCGGTCAATGTGCACCGTGTAGTAAGGAGACCATACAACCGAGTTGTATTCGAGAGTACTTCTGACGAGGGTGCAGTAGAGATAAATGATGCTAGCGGGTCTTTTTTTAAAACCTTTGGTGGATCTGGAGATGAAGCCCAACAGACTGAGGCTTCTATTAATTACATGATCATTATGGTATCTAAATGTAAGTTTTTCGTCAAATATTATACCTAAGTCTTTAGCTAACTGGTATTGCTTTGGAATTTTTCTTGTTGTTTATGGTCAGACCATGGAGCGAGCGTGCTGCCGATGGCTACCTGCTGACACCGCAGTGAGCGTGCTGCCTGAATGTGAAATAATAAACCCCGGAGCGAGCGTGCGTCCATCGATCAGCATTGGAGCGAGCGCGCTACCTATCGTGATGACAGGACGTTGGAGTGGGCAAACGGCAGGTTACGACTTGGTGGTGCAAGATTGTGCTGAAAGAGTCAGACCGGGTCCCTCGGTGGGCAAACGGCAGGCTACATCTTGGTGGTGCAAGATTGTGCTGAAAGAGTCAGACCGTGTCCCTCGGTGGGCAAACGGCAGGCTACAACTTGGTGGTGCAAGAATGTGCCGAAAGAGTCAGACCGTGTCCCTCGGTGGGCAAACGGCAGGCTACAACTCGGTGGTGTAAGATTGTGCTGAAAGAGTCAGACCGTGTCCCTCGGTGGGCAAACGGTAGGCTACAATTTGATGGTGCCAGATTGGGCTTAGAGAGTTAGACCGTGTCCCTCGGTGGGCAAACGAGAGGCTCGGTGGTGTTGTGTAATATTGAATTAAATCCGATTGTGTCCCTCTGCAGGCAAACAAATTTGTGAAGAGGCGAGTCTGATGTATTCACATGATGGAAGAATCTACAAATGCTTACTTTGATGATCTTAGAACAGTTTAAATCAATAAATTGTTTATGAATGTAACAACAAAATATGTTTCAGTTAAGTATTATTCTGATGTTTATTTTGTATAGATTTCGTTTTGGATTATGTTTATTTTCAAATTGATTTGTACTTTTGTACCGTTATTAATATTACTTTATTTAAAATGAAAATTTATTATATTGATAATTTTAATTTTGCTTCCAGAAATATTTACTTGCAAATATTCTATTTTCTTTTTAGATAGATATTTTGTTTTCTTTTCTTCAAATCATGAATTAAGTCAAAAAAAATATAAAATCTTGTATTAACACATACTTTAAGGCTATTTAATGTACTTAATTAATAATGTTGACATTTAGATATTGTCTTAGTCAACGGATAAATTTGTGTAATTTTGTTACCATTACAATGTTCCTAATAATGTTCTTCATAAAATTACTACTTATTGGAGATGTTGTTTAAAAGAAATTAAGGTATTTGATTGTTTAGTTATAAATTTAATTCTTTGTATGGGGTCATACTTTACTGTAGAATGGCCGAGAGACATTTTTTTTAGGAATGGGGACATTCCATTAACAGAATGGCCGTCTGTTAGCGATTCATATTTTGTATAAAGTCTAGAGGAGTGATGGCCACATCACATCCCTCTTGACAGGTGACATAAAACGTCATGTGACGCGTATTTGGGGTGGAAGCCGTCAACGGTGAGTGAGATCGGCATTATCGTTTGTGGAATTGGCGCGAGTGCACGCACGCGCGCATTTACTTTGTGATACAGTAAATAAAACAGTTGCTTAATGTATTAATCGAGTATCATTTCTAACAGTAGGTTTAATCCAAATAGTTTGAGCCGTTTCAACAACAGAGGGGCTAATGTGACTTTTTCTATCATTTTTTGGTTGCAATCAAAAACATGGCGGTTTTGCGATTCCAATAGGTATGCACGTTTTGACACCTACAATTTCTAGCAATCAACCAAAATAAATATACTTCGGAAGTTGGGGCAGTCCAGACATCCTACTAATATTATAAACGCGAAAGTTTGTAAGTATGTATGTATGGATGGATGGATGTTTGTTACTCTTTCACGCAAAAACTACCGAATGGATTTAAATAAAACTTTACAATAATATAACTTATACATCAGATTAACACGTAGGGTACTTTTTATCCCGGAATTCCCACGGAAACTCTGAAATTAACGCGGGTGAAACCGCGGGGCACAACTTAATAAATTACAAAATCACTATTTTTCTGATTGAAACTGAAATATGATATCAACAATAGTTACATAATTGCTCTGAAGTTAACAAGACAAGCGAGTGACTCTTTTAAAGATATTAGAAACGACATCAAAATTTTACCAACTCACCTGGGCAGCATCCGGTGCAGCAAGGCGTCCGTCCTCCGTTTCTCCTGCAGCAGCTGCTCGGTCCGGGCAGCGACCAGCGCCTCCAAGTTCGAAGCGTACTTCTCCATCATGGCGAGCATGTTGTCAAATATATTCGTTTTCCTGGACAAGAAATAGAATAGAATATTTTTTTATTGCGCAACAGACACAAAGCAATCTTGACTATTCACAACACACTTCAACTTTACAGAAGGGTGAAAAAAATGTATAATTTTACACATCACAACACTACGAGAACACGAGAAACACGAGAAACAGATATAAGGCAATAGGGATGTTGACGACTTTTACGACTTTTACCGACTTTGACGAGTTTACTTTTGAAAATCAAAATTCTAATTAGTCCGTCAGAAAATTAAAAATCATTAGACACGTATTTTTTCCTTTTTCAAATACATAAATGAAAATACACAAAGACAAAGCGCATTAAAGTTTAGGATTGGGGCTCGTGACGTCACTTACCGCTACAAGCCGCCATACAAACTGCACTGGTTAGTGACGTCACGCGAAATTTCAACTCAACATATCGCCGTTATTTTTTGATTATGTAAAAAAAGAAAAAATACCCGTCTTATATTTTTTATTAATCTACAAGACGGACTAAAAAAAAATTGGTCAAATAGCCTATTGTAAGCGTACACTAATACGTATGTAACCTACCTATATATTTCAGGGCCTCGATATACGATCGATCTACAATAAAAATGTCTACTTTCATTCATAGATCGAGTATATCAGAGAGAAATGTCCTTAAAATCTTTCAAACAAAACTACTTTCCGACTTACTACATCTCTAATACGATCTCAACAAGGATACTCGAACGAAGTGTGATAAATCGACGGGTATGATGGCAGCATCAAATGAGATTGCCTCGCATGCTAGACTTGTCCAAACGAGTTATTTCTCGACTGTTATAGATACTCAGGGGAATTGCCAATTCCTTCCGAGACCTTCACTCGAGCATGATATTTCAAAACTAATTTCATGTTAGACCTCTATAATACAGATAAAAAAATACACACCGTAGAATTTCATAGTAAACTTTTGAAACATCTTCGTAGACAGTGAGGTATAAACGAGGGATATACTGAATTAGACTTTAGTATTTAATTCTCGTCTCAAATATCTTAAAATTCATGACATAACACAGTTTTTTACGGGCCTGTCGGCATGAGGACAGGGTATAAAAATTAAAATTCTATTTAGTCTGTCAGTAAATAGTAAAAACATAATAGACACGTATTTTTTTGCTTATTCAAATTTTTGAAAAAATACTTAAATAAAAAGCATTGAAGTTTAGGAGCGGGAGGTCGCGACGTCACACGAGATTTCAACTCAATATGTAGCCGTTATTTTTTTTTTTAAAAGGAAAAATACATGTCCAATATTTTTTTATTAATCTACAAAACAGACTAAAAATTAAAGTTTAGTCATCACGCCCATTAAGTACCTAGTATATCTGAAGACTGAGTGTAATTAAACGTTTATTTTTATACTAGCTGTTACCCGGTATTTCTCCCGCGGGAATTCCAACATACAAATTACCCTATTTTTCTGTTCCCCTGATATATGTGTATGCAAAATGTCATGCGGTTTCACCAGAACTGATTTAGGAGTTCCCAGAGAAATTTCGGATAAAATGTAGGCCTATGTCCTTTTCTGTACCCCTGACAAAGTGTATGCAAAATTTCATGGTGATCGGTTGAGTAGTTAAGGCGTGAAAAAGTAAAAGACACACAGATAAACTCACTTAAGTACCTATTTATAATATTTGTTAAAATCGTCGTGAGCTTTACCATGTCCCTTATTCAAAATTAGGTACTTGATGTACCAACTGTCACTCTGTAAAACTCATAAATTGTCAGGCATAGATAGGGGTTCTAAATTTTTTTTTTTTTCTTCTTTTTGTTATTTGCCACTTTCATTTCTGATTTAAGACGATAGGAAGCAAAGGTTAGGAAGCATTGTTAGAAAAAATAAAGGAATTTTGACAGAACGGGATTATTGGATTGGAATAGGTTTAGGTTACTATGAAAAGAAAAGGAAATGGTATATTGGAATAAACATAAATAGGTCACAACTTAAGGTTTATAAGGGTTCTAAATTATATGATTAGAATTTTAAATAAGGAATCCCAAAATGGAATATATTAAAAACAACAATTTGAAAATAATCATGTAAGTAAAAAAAAATAAGCAGGACATCATAACGAGTTGCATACTGCCGCTGCCTTATAAAGTTACCTACTGCTGAGAAGAGGCCATACAGAGAATTGAGAGCGTAGGTAGGTATAGAGCTGAGCAGTGTTTACAAGAACTTTATGATATTTTACAATGTGATAAAACTCACATGCCAGCGTGCATGTCTTTGAGGCGGAGTCTCACGAGCCTCAAGTCGGGCCTGCGGTCGGGCCGCTCGCTCCAGCACGCGTTCAACACGGCCAGCACCGAGGGGCGAGCCACTAGCCCGGCCAGCGGGGGCCGGAACAACACCCCGCCGATCGGCTGGCGGACCCTGCCGATTATTTCTAAGGAAGAACAGATTTATTTACTAGATGTTCGACACGGTCTCACCCCCGTTAATTTCAGAGTCCCTGTGACAAATACCGTGGAAGTGATTATTTATTTCACATCAATTTTGCTGTGATACTGTTCGATTCAATAAATAAGATGCTGAGCACCCAAATATGCATAACGAGGTTAGGTTTGCACTGCTGATCACGACGCGCGAACTCAGCGAGCGTTCCGCGGCAGCTTGTTTTAACAGAAATAGGACCTTTGCTTGGCAAGCGACATTGTTATAAGATGAAAGTCCGTCCAGTAGGTGCTAACCTAACCTCATCTAGCATGTCGCGGGTGCTCTGCATCTTATTTTTAGAGTCAACAGTATCACAGCAAAGTTAATGTGAAAAATTAATTATTATCACTGCATATTTTGTCAACATTGCCCGTAAAATAAATAGAAAACGAATGAATCGTAATAATTGTAATTGTAACTAATTCGTTCATTTGTGTTCTGTGTCTCATTTTGCTTAGATAAATCTTTCTTTCTTCTTTCTCTTTAATCGCTTAATAGAGACGTTAGAAAAATAAGACCCCCTCTAGCAAATTAGTTTTGCTTAGTCTTCAAAGAGGCAATAATCTGTTTACTGATTTGAGTAGGTATTAGAAACCCTTTTCTATTGTGTACTCGTATAAACACAGATAAAAGAAAAAGCCTGAGGTACCTCCACTCGTATTCATTCTGACCACAACAAGTAGCGTTAACATAACAAGCCACTTAAATTGTTTTTCCCTTGTGCTCAACAAGTTTCACTTTAAAACAATACATTTAAAACAATATTTTGGCATCGGGAATATTTTGGATTGAGCTTTTGCCACGCTTTATGGGCAAGCAATGTCGTTGGTAATTTATCGGAATATCGAAAAAAATTGTACCTAGTTTTTTTTTATTAATTAGGAATATTGACTAAAAGGAGCGATATAATGTAAGTAATTTTAATTAGTCTAAGTGCATGTTGAACAATAATAATTGTGTACTGTTCTAATGTTAAATATCACCTGTTAATGTTGAAATAAAGAAAATAAAAATGAACAATTTAATGAAATTCGTACAAACACAAAGCGATCCATGTTAAATAAGGGAACTCATGAAAGGATGTTTCACTGTATAAATACTTTATCTATGGGTATCTTTTTCCCTTATTCATCTTTCAGCCCAACTGGAGCAACGGTTCAACTTGTATTTTGTCACGGAGAAAGTTTGAGAAAGTTTTGTAGGTTGATTTTAAACAGAACTTAGCTACGCCCGTATTTAAACGACACTCAAGAATTGATCACTTCTCAAAATCACTACATAGTATAAAAAAGTCTCTGTAGAAAAAGCTTTTTTAAAACTTTTTTATATAAAACAAGCTTTTATTCAAATGCGAATAAACAATAAACCATTGTCATCCAAACTAAACGTGTATACACAATTTCAGCTCAATCAGTTTAAGATGTCTGCTTCAGAATTGAGTTGCAAGATTCCACGCATTAATGTACATACATACATACATTGCAAGTTAAATAAAAGCTTTCGATAAAGTTGCTTCCCGAAATCGGTCCAGTAGTTTTTGAGTTTAATCGTAACAAACAAACAAAAAAAAAATCAAAGGTTGTCTGGAAGAGATCGCTATTAAAGCGATAAGACCGCCTTTTGTATGCCTTTAGTTATAAGTTTCTGTAAACACACTGTAAAATTATTTTGGTGTACAATAAAGTGTATTCTATTCTATTCTATCTTTCCCCTTTATTATATTATTATTACTAGCTGTGCCCCGCGGTTTCACCCGCGGTAATTTCGGAGTTCCCGCAAGAATTCCGGGATAAAAAGTACCCTATGTCCTTCTCTGTACCCCTGAAAATGTGCATGCAAAATTTCATCGAAATCCGTTCAGCCGCTTTTGCGTAATTGAGTAACAAACATCCAAACATCCACACTTTCACATTTAAAATGTTACTAGGATTAGTTTAGGATTAGTTTAGGATTTCAGTCGCGTTATTACATAATTTCGGAATTCCAATCCTGGATAAAAAGTACCCTATGGCTATGCCACTCGAGGACGCTGTAGCTATATAAGCACAAATATATAGGTAAGTGAAAGAATTGTTAAAATCAGTTAAGTAGGTAACTTTTCAGTTTATCCGTTTCAAACTGAACTTCAAAAAAAAAACTTTCTTTCACACATGGCTGAAGACACGCCAGACGTGTCGTATCATTATGCGTAGATACAGCACTTGGCGTCGTAGTCAAGTCACGAACTACATATTTGTCCGCTGCCAAATTGCTATAGAAGTTTGCGAAATTGAGTCCCTCATCAATTCGGTTAACTTGTAATACTATAATTGTATAGTATACAAAATTCAAACCGGTGAAGTTATTATCAGTTGGTGAAATACAGTCATCTTTAGTAAGTACACGTAAAATCACTAACGGCCGCACTCAGAGTTCTTTTGATGATTGCTTAATTTTAAGTAAAGATATAAAAAAACTGCCACACTCAGAGACGTGCAATAATTGTTTTTTTTTTTTATGTCATAGGGGGCAAACGGGCAAGTGGTACACCTGATGGTAAGTGATTACCGCCGCCCATAGACATCTACAACACCAGAAGGCATGCAGGTGCGTTGCCGACCTGGAATGGGGATGGGGATGGAATGGGAATGTTACACTGAACTGTAACTGAATGAACTGACTGAACAAATGAACAACAAATGAACTGACTCATTGTAATTTCTCACAAGTGAAGACGCCCGGCTTGTATGTACACGTGTTGTGCGTGTGTGCGTATCGTAAGGTTGACAGCGAGCTGACAGTAACTGTCAGCTGTCAGTGAAAGACTATTCTGTGTCCTTTGGTTACGGTGTGTTCGAACTGGTTATTTGAATGAGCATAAAGTAGTTTACTAATTACTAAAGGCCACGTTGTTGTGGAATTCGCTGCCGCTCGACATCCGAAGCGCGAAAAACATCGCGTCCTTCAAATCCGTACTACGAGTTCATTACCTTTCCTACAATGCTCCTATTACTTAGTAACATTATAGTATTTTATGGTTTTATATATTTTTCATTACTCATACTCGGAAAGTAGGTCTGAAGTTGCCTGAGAAGCGGGTTGAAAGTAACCCTTTTCAGTCCTAGGGAGAATCGCTTTCAACTGACAACTGTCAAATTATTAAAAAAAAACTAGGTCTATTTTCACATTTCTATTGAACCATGTTTCAACTTTCTATACAGCCAGCGCGATGTAAAATTGAAATAACGTAAAGTTTAAGTAGGTATTAATTAAAATAAAATTCACTCACTTTTTCTTAAGCTAATTCCTATTTATATTTTTTTATTTTCTTTAATTAATAATTAAAGATAATATTTTTTTTAGGTCGCCACAATGTAAATAAAAAATACTGGCTGAATAGCTAGCCGGCCAAAGAAAAAGAAATAGGTGGGAAAGTGTCAAGCGACTATCCGATCTTCACTCATTTTTTCTTTAGCTAATTCCTATTTTTATTTTGACTTTCCTTGCATTCGTAATGAAAAGCACAGTGTTACCCTCGGGAGAAAGACTTATTTAGTCCCTCGATCTATTGTCAAACCCCGTCTCGGGACTAAATAAGTTACTTTCACCCCTAGGATAACAATGTACACACATCAAAAGTGTCTAGGGATCAACATATATTTTTGCAATAACTTTTCTCCTGATTGATATTAATTAAAATTTTCTTTAAGGATTCATCGAATAAAGTGTTTTCGTTTGTCACAGTAACGATAAACCAAGTCACCTATGCATTAATAAAGAAATTTGCCATTTTCCTAATAAAGGGATTTTTGACATTTGAACCACTAACATTAAAGTTCGAAAAAAAGACTGAAATAACAGTTTTCTTTAAAATTTTATTGGGTAACTTAAACAATTAATAATCCGTGTTTCTACCGCGAACACTAACAACACAAGAACATCGGTTTGGCATACTCAAAATGAGTTCATCCAAATCACGCTGTGGAATGGCCGCCCATGTTCGTTGCAACAACAAAAAAAGGTCTTCTTGCGACTGGATACCCTCCATATTCGGCAGAGCTCTTCTCTGTAGCATATCCCATACATGCTCAATCGGGTTCAAGTCTGGCGACTGAGCAGGCCAGGGCAGGACATTGATGTTAGCTGCGGCGAGAGTCTGTCTTACAACTCTTGCGGTGTGCGGTCGTGCATTATCATGCATTAACTGAAATAAGGGACCGATTTGCACTTGTAGAGGAACGATGACGTCTGATACAATCGTCTCAGCATAAATTTGAGCGTTGAGGTTGCCTCTGATCCAAATCAACTCAGTTCTTCCGCCGATCCAAATACCCGCCCATACCATGATGGTTCCACCACTATAAGGATGGACTTCCTGGCAGGATTTTAATCGCTGTTGGCGTCCAGGGGTTCTCCAGTGTCGTATACGTCTTGTATCCGGTCTCATACCAAAACGAGACTCATCAGAAAAGCACACGAAACGCCATTGTTCTTCTGCCCAATTTCTGTGTTCAAGAGCCCATTGATATCGAATCCTACGATTGTGCATTGCTATAGGTGGTACCCGTAGCGGTCTTCGGGAATGAAGGTTCACTTCATGCAAGCGGTTTCTGACTGTTTGGTCGCTAATTAAGTTCCCTGAAGAGTGATGAAGCCTCACGGCTAACATCATGGCGGTTATTGTTGGAGCTCTTCGAGTTAAGATTTGAATGTATCGGTCTTGTCTCCGTGTGGTGCAGCGATACCGTCCTCCATGGCGCTCAGCCACGGTACCAGTGCTTCGGTAACGTGTCCAAAGTCGACTGATAACACTCTGACTTGTATTCAGAGCTAAAGCCACAGTACGTTGCCGGGAACCAGCTTCTATCATTCCCACGGCTCTGAGCATTTCTTCCCTGCTTAAGAGACGTCGCCGCTCCATAATAACGTTGGTTTTAATCAGTAGTAGGGAAACAGTAGCACTAATAATGTCTTCAATGCGTTGTATGTTTTTATAGGGAAAATATTGACAGCTGATTTTCATCTTTTACTCGAATTTGATTGACAGTTCCTGATTCAAATTATGTAATGCACCAAAAAGGATCCATATAAATTTATAAAATCATAAATTTATTACAAAGTCACATCTCAATCTCAAGAAATCCGCATAAAAATGCTTGATCCCTAGACACTTTTGATGTGTGTACTATTTAATCCTTCTTATCTTAATATTTACACATTGGTTAAGTATATATAATTAGTAATATGTTATAATATTTATTTATGTATATGTCAATGTATGTGCTGCATGAGTATAGGTAGTTGGTATGTAATGATTTTATATGTTTAAGTATTGTCATGTATTGAGTAGTTGATGTATTTGTATAGTAGGTACATAGTATATATTTATTATCGTGTATGGTATGTATAGTATAATGTTTGAAATACTTTACCCAACCACCCGTGTCTATGTATTTTTGTTTGTCCTTTCGCATAATTGGTTGTCTGGAAGAGATCGCAACTATGCGATAAGACCGCCACTTGCTTTCTCCTTTTTCTTTAGGTACTGTATCATTGTTATTTTATGTGCATTAAAGGATTAAATAAATAAATAAATAAATACTAAAATAATTAATTTGTAATTCACCAGCATTGGTCAGGTTAGTTTCGCCCCAAGGTCCGTTTCTTCCCAGGATCTCATAAAGTATAATGCCGAAGGAATACACGTCTCCCTTCTGCGAGCCACGGGCAGGCAGATTGGGATCCCTCAAGTGTTCAGGAGCCCGCCACAGCATACGCCTCTCCATACGCAATGCGTCTTCGGCGTCAGTGCAACCATCTGTTGAATACACTAGGATAAGTTTGTTTAACACTGGCTGTTCCTTGCGGTTTCACCCGCAGTAATTTTGGAGTTTTATCAAGAATTCCGGGATAAAAAGTATTTTATGTCCTTCCCTGTACCCCTGGCAACATGTATGCAAAATTTCATGATGATCGGTTAAGCCGTTAAGGCGTGAAAGCGTAACAAACGAACAAACTCACTTTCGCATTTATAATATTAGTAAGGATTTCAACCGATCTATACAAAACATGGACAAATTATATACCTACACTTTCCTCGTGAATATTTCTATGTATTGGTGAAAACCGAATGAAAATCCGTTCCGTAGTTTATGAGTTTTTCGCGAACATACAAACAGACAGACTTGAGGAGGACTTTGTTTTATAATAATGTAAGGATGGTCACAAAGATAGTGTGAAAATGTTCCTTAAATGGTAGGAAATTCGGAATTCGGAAATAAAGTCGGAAATTCGAAAGGATTTGGACCTGATGAAAAATTTCTAGAGTCGAGATTCGAGAATATTGACGGGAGAACTTCACAAAACTTAGACGCCATTATAATAATAATAACACCAGTTGCGTTCCCTATAAATATCATGAAAGGCTTTAGTAGGGTCTTAAGGTGCTTTCGACCAGCCAAATCATCATCACCCGTGATAATGGCATACCTACCCTTATCACTCAAATCTCAGAAATATAATCAACTAGCTGTGCCCCCCGGTTTCCCTAGCGTGAGTTTCGGAATTCCCGCAGGAACTCCAAAGTAGCCTTGTGGCGACCTCTACGCCACAAGTTACGAACTAGAATGAAGCGACGAATACTAACTACGTGAATCGCGCTAACGAAGTTTTCACATATACGCTGCATATATACGACCTCCGACGATCTACAGTTGGAGCCGCGGTTCCCCGGGCATACCACCTCGCCCGGCGGGAAGCTTCCCCTTTGGTGGCGGTCGAGCCATATCATCCATCCTGCTCCCGCTACAGTGGTGACCCCGACGTGATTTTACTACTTATAATTACCTACTCCTAATTTACTAATTTACTACCTACCTAATTTACTCCTTATAACGTCAGTTAATTAGCAGTGAAAGTCCCGTCAATATCGGTCCAACCGTTTCGGAGATTCACCCGCGTGAGTTTCGGAATTCCCGCGGGAACTCCAAACTTCTTTCATATTCCCATTTTCCTTACAATAATAAACACAACAAAAAAGAATTAGCGAAATTAATCCAGCCGTGACCAAGGGAAATAGGAAATTTTTATATAATTATATAGATTTATCACGGAAATGTTATTAATATATCATTATATAGTAATTTGTTGTTTGACCTTAGCCTAACATAAGATCAAGCTTTTAATTCATATAATTCGAGGCAAAGGAAAATTTTCAGTTGTTTTCGTCTGTCTTTGATAACAGTAAACAAATAAGAATTTATATACATTATAAATATATATCTTTATAAATAATAAAATAGTTGAATAAAAAATGAAGCAATGAGTGTATATCCAAAGGAAGGAAGTAAAAGTCTCGTCACTTTTACTGGGTGGTGACTTACTGGGTGGTATTGAGCAATGTCATCCATCTTCTATACAACGTGTTAATGAATTGACTGAAAACTAGAAAGTAGTTTGTTCAGGGTCCTTATTCACTATGACCATAAAGGCGCCACTTAAATTGTTTTTCTCTCGTGTTCAAAGAAGTTTAGCACAGCTAATTGCTTATATTTCTGAGATTTGTGTGATAAGAGTATGCCATTATCACGGGTGATGATGATTTGATGGATGACAATATGCTGGTCGAAAGCACCCTACCACAGATAATATAATACTGACCTTACTAAAGCCTTTCGTGATATTTATAGGGAACGCAACTGAATAGGTAAATATAAAGCTGCCAGAACCGGAATTATGTCTAAACACAAATTCAAGATCAAATAAAACAAAATTATAGACGCAATCGTAATTATGAAGAACATTAAAGCACTTCTCTACTGGAAATGATAAATAATAATTGTTTCGTATATTAATAACGCAGATCAAAAATCATTACAGCACACGAAATATGAATCAAATCTCTTAGACACAAATATTATTGCCATTTGAGGAAAATTCCTATTTAAAGGTATGAAATTTATTATTCGAAAAGAGCTTTGTCTTTGCATAGATCGATTGAGTCGGGTGTAGTCATGCAGTCCAAAAAAATCAAGCATGTACACTACGTTCTAGTATCTGGAAACACTGGCGTTCCTTCCATACAAGCCCAAAAGCCCAGCCTGCCTAGCTGAAGCGCTTGCTTATGGGGTATCAAATATTTTAATAAGTAGGTAGTTTTACACTTTATTTATACTTATTAAAATATTGATGTTCTGTGGCAAGCGTTTTGGCTAGGCAGAACAGGCTTTTAGGCTTGTATGGAAGGTAAAGAACGAAACTAGCTAGGGACTGGAACGACCTGCCGGAGTCTGTGTTTCCCCCAAACTACAATTTGGACCTCTTCAAGAGCAGAGTGAACAGGTACTTAATTGGCAGACGTGTAACACCTTCGTTCATATCTACGCTTACAATCAGGCGAGATTATGGACAAATGTCTGACCAATCAGTTAAAAAAAAAAAAACTTACGTTTCAAATTGTGCAGACCGTAGTCGGCTATCTGTAGCACCCATCGGCTGTCTACCAAGCAGTTGCTCGACGTGAGATTCCCGTGGGACACCAGCGGCGAGTCGTGAAGGTACATCAGCCCTCGGAGCAGGTCAGCCACGAGGCTCGCCACGAACATGTCGTCGAGGTGCAGGTCCTTGTCAGCCAGCACCCTGGCGAGGGAGCCGCGCGAGCAGTAAGCAGACACTATACAAGCCGCCCCACTCTCGACGCACACTCCGATGAACACGTTTAGGTTCTCGTGTCGAAGCTCCCGTATCTGAAAGTTGGGGAAGTGTGAAGCATGCAAGGTCGAAAGGTGATTGTTACAGCACCGTTAGTGTACTGTCATTATTGGTTATTGGAACTTTTTAATATTAGATAAAAACAAAAAAAAACAATCGTGTTGTGAAAAAATATTCATAAAAAGAAATGAACTGAGGAGCTATTATGTAACTTGTTTCTATCATTTTTCGGTTGCAATCAAAAACAAAGCGATTTTGCGATTACAGTATGCACGTTTTCGCACCTACAATATCTAGAAATCAATCAAAATAAACATACTACAAAAGTTGAAGCTGTCTTAATATGATCAATTTATAACAAAATCGCTATGTTTCCGATTGAAATCGAAAAAAGATAGCAACAACAGTTACATAATTGCCCTACGGTACGACAATACAACGTATATGTATTGATGTTTATATTATATGTATATGTATTGACTAATCAAGTCACAAAATTTCAATATAATTATAATAATTATGTTATTTTCCCAAAAAACACAAAAACAAATCCAAATATAAACAAAAACATGTTAAGAAAGGAAGTAGGTAGGTACGAGAGATAAAGTAATCCAATCACGATCTAAACTTAATTATAATACATGGTGTGGTTTAGACTTTATTACAAACGCTGTTGTACTGTTACAGTCAACCTAACAATAAATTTGTTTGCAAATAACATAATATTCATAACATTATTATCCGATAAATTAAAACTTTGATGATTAAGTTGGCGTTCAGTGCCCATGTTATGGAGTTTTGATATCTAATTTCATGATACCAATGTAGGTCTCGCAAATTCTAAAATTTTATGTACCTATTTACAAATAATGCAGAAAAATAACAACAACATTGTATCGGAATATTTCATTTATCATGAAACTATAGTAAGTATTTTCTTCGCTTAAACTGTAAGCTACTATACTAATAATTGGGTACTTTCCGGGGTATGAAAATCAAAATTATCAAAATAGGTCCGTCAGTTAGATAATAAAAATATAATAGACACGTATTTTTTGCTTTTTCAAATTAATGAAAATAAACATATTAGATAAAGCGCATTAAAGTTTAGGGTGGGGGAGTCGTGACGTCATTATTCAGTATAAGCCCCGTACAAACTGCACCGGGTTGTGACGTCATGCGAAATTTCAACTCAATGTATCGCCGTTATTTTTTGATTCCGGAAAAAAAGAAAAAACACGTGTCCAATATTTTTTATTAATGTACATGACGGACCAAACAAAAAAATTAGTGCTTGAATAATTGTTATCGTGCATACGCGTAAACAACCGGCTGTACAAATTTAGATGAATGAAAATCCATGGTCAATATATGTAACTTTTATCCAAACCACACTTCTCTAGGGTAGATAGGTACCTGTGTTGAAACTGCGAGCAACCGCTAAAATCGTAATATTCTACGAAAGTTTAAAGCCATCTCAGTGCTTATTGCCTTTGTGCCATTATACTGGTAGTATTTACAAACTATAGAGTAAGTTGGGGTCGTGGTCGCATTCAATGTTTTGTTGAATTACCTACCTATACAGTACACGGCTTCATAAAGTTAGTCATCACACGGATAATGACTGGAACCACAGGTCTATAATCTGTGTACCAAATCTTCCGATGATCGAACCGAGGGCACAGGTCAATAATAAAATCTATGTGCAAAATCTTAAGTCTATGATTAGTAATCTACGACTTTTGTGTGCCTTTATTTATAGGTTTTTGTTTTATTTTATTTTTTTAACACACTGTAACATTATTTTGGTGTAAAATAAAGTGTATTCTATTCTATTCTACGAACAAAATGAAAAAGTGTTCGTTTGTCTGTGGTTTACAAGCAAAAGATAAATGAATGAATTAAAATTATCTCGACTATAACATATAATGTACGTCACACGCATCCCGCCACGTCAAAGAGCTTAAGAATCTCCAAAATTCACGGGAGCGGAACCACGGGCAGTAACTAGTACTTTTATGTGTATAAATTCCAGCTAAATATACAAACAAAAACTAATTGGGCATTTACATACGCAATTAGCTATTATTATAGTATTTGATATCAAACAAGCAATGGCGTATTCGAAAATCTTGCGTAAAGGAATCCAAATAAAGTACCTACTTAACTGAAAGTTAGTATAATAACGGGAGCTCTAATTAAATGAAAAATATCTTGGGTGAAATCGGTATATACAGACGAAAGTGTTTGAAAATAGATTCCCTGAATAAATTCCTTAAATTCGCTAAGAAAAAATTATTTTTTATCTATACTACAGCGCACCTAGCTAATGCTGAGTTGGTGACCCTTTCGGCAGAGCATGCAAGAGATATTGTTTTCTTTAGATTAGGCACTGTTTAAGTTTGTTTTAAGTTTGTTTCTGTTAAGATTTTTTTTTTAATTGAATTGAATTGATAAACTTTATTTGACACAACACAAAGATTTACAGCATACGTATACAACAACTAAACATAAGTATAACAGGTATTGAGGGTACGTTTCTCAACCGACGGACAGACGCCGCCAGCCGAAGATCTGTGGGCGGACTCCATCCGGCGACTGAGAAACGGACACTAACTTAAAAAACGGAGAACTTATTTGAATATTGTCATTAGAACCGTGTTGTGACAAAAAGGCGGCCAGCTCAGCATAAGTCGGGTGGTTGTAAGGACCACCCGGCGCTGGTCTTCCGCTGGAGCCCTGCGGAGGCGTCACGGACGCAGGTAGACAAATTTTATGAATTTACTCCGGAATCGGAGTCGGAATTTTTAAATTTGGTTTGTCGGAGTCGAAGCCGGAGGAGGTGGCATCCGTATTGTGTATTATGAAAGAGTAATCGACGACAGGAAGCACGTGGGGAGGGGGGGGACTCGCGCGACATGCGTCAACCTCGGATTAAAAAGTGTCGCTGAAGTCGGAATCGGAGCCCAGAGGAGTACCTAATATCAGTTGGAAGTTCCTACTTCAATTACAGAAGCCGGGGAGGGGGGCTTGGGTTTTCTTCACGTATTCAATATCCTCTAGGAAAATCTCTTTTCACTTCTAATACACGCACTATTGGCGACAAATATGAGCTAAATGAATAAATTTTTCAGTTTCTGTTGGTTAAAAATGATTAAAACCATAGTATTTATGGATTACTATTTATTACGTGGAAACTAGTGAGGGAGGGGGCGGGAGTGCACCTTGGCATACAGGTACTATGGGTAGTCACCCGAGGGAGGGGAGGATTGGGGTAAAAATTATCAAAAATGGGTCACGTACTCGTATAGTGTGGATAAT
This sequence comes from Zygaena filipendulae, assembly GCA_907165275.2. NCBI lineage: Eukaryota > Metazoa > Arthropoda > Insecta > Lepidoptera > Zygaenidae > Zygaena > Zygaena filipendulae. The sequence continues at coordinate 11,058,128 of OU015659.1, read as the reverse complement.
TTCACTCACCTGTTTCAATTCTTTCTTGATGGACCTGGTGATGTCAATGCTCTTCTTCTGCAGGCGCTTCACAGCCACAATGTTGCTCTTGTACAGTGCTATGGTGGTGTGGGTCCGTCTCGGCTCCGCGTCTTGTGATATCGAACCCTGGATCAATAAGGTTTATTTGTTGGAGACGCTATCGCGCCTTGACGGCTCAACCGACGCTGTCAAGGGTACACAGAAGGACATAGGGTATTTTATCCTGGAACTCCTTTTATTTTTTTATTTATATTTTGTTTTTCCATTTTTTACTATAAAGACTATCTTTTATTAATTATATTTTTTTGCGAAACACTGCACAAACTAGTATGACCAAACAGCGGATTTTAATCCAGAAACATCGAGCAAATTTCAAACTTTCTTAACAAATTACATACATAATTTTAAATAAATTAAAATAGATAAAAACATATTAAAGAATTTTTTCTTTGATTCATTTTCACAAGCGATTACCTTCTTTAGTAGGTAATCCTGACTTATTAACTAATAGGCAGGTTGTATAAATACGAAAGTGTGTGTTGCTGTACTTCACGATTAAATGACTGGATATGGACTTCGCTGAATAGGTATTTGGAATAGAAATAGATTAAACTCTGAAGGGATTCACATAGTCTACTTTCATCCCGGAGTTCCCGAAGGAATACCAAAATCCACGTGGGAGAACCCACAGCTAGTCATGGTATGAATTACAAAATAAAAAGTCCCTTAAAGAACAAAATGGAGAGGTAGGCTATATCGTAATTATTTACTTATTTAACCCGTACTTATAAACGCGAATGTAAAATTTGTTTATTTGTTACACTTTCAATGGCCGAATGATCCGAACGCACCAACAACTGCCCGGTTAGCCAAGTTGACATTCTACAATCGTTGACGCATAGAAAACTTAAGTAGCGAACCGTCATGTCACTTGATCAGCCAATCAAAACTCTAGTTTTCAAGTGGTCACGTAAAACTAGAGTTTTGATTGGCTAACCAAAGTGTTCTGTTCTAGTTTTCTATGTGTCAACGATTGTAGAATGTCAACTTGGCTAACCCCGCTGAGCTGTCATCGCTGCAAGTAACAATTACCTTATCACCATTCCCCGCTGGTATAAAAGTGAGATCCTTCGCCTCGATCCTCCATAAAACGGAAGCAAGTTTCTGCTCGTATCGGTAATGCCGCACCAGCAGCGTCGCGGCCAGGATCGCTGCAGCAGCAACTGCCGCAGCCGCGGACAGCAAACCAGGGTCATGGGGCAGGGCGCACTTGGCTCCGTCGAAGCCGCACGTGGGCTCAGCGGCGGGCGGCCCGCCCCCAATCCACGCTATATCACCACCGCCCACCAATTCCTGTTCAACCATAGGAATACCCTTTTATCCAGCAAGCAGGTTTTTTGTAATTGAACATAGCGGAAAATGAAGATTGCGGGAATCGAATGTGTGGATAAAAAAATTATTGAAAAGTGGATTATGATAATATTATGTTCTACGGCAATGTATGATATATGTGAATGACCTATTCTTCTATCAAAACCAGTTTCGTACAAGTAATAAACAATCCACATCCGAAACTAATTACGAAAACCTGGTTTTGCTGGCGGCTGAAGCGGGTTTTTATGTGCATGCAAAGATATTAATAGGTATGATGTTTTGCAATCTATTGCACCATAAATTGCAATTTTAAGTATCAGCTGAAGTATGGAGCGCAACCTACCGGTAATAAATCCGTCGAGTTCACGTATCGGAAGGCTGCCACTGGCTTCGCCCTCCATCCTCCAGGAGCCGAAGCTTCCGGCACCAGGCCTATCACGGTGAAGTTGCCTTCAGCATCCCCTGCTCTGTCCATGTTCACCTGGTCACATTGGAATTGAGCTATGGTTTAATTAAACATGCCCAATGTCTTCCTTCTTCTCCTTGTACTTTTTCTTTAAATTAGGCTTCTATCGCGGTTGGTCGCACTAATTTTGCTAATGACGTTTTCGTGTTAAAAGTATTTTTAAAGCCAACATTGCACAGTGAAAGCTTCCAAAAAACAAAACACTGTCTTTCTAGAAAACCAGACTAAACAAAATGGCTGCTGATGGATGGCTTATAACGTGTGCACTAGGTAAGACTTCCACCCAGTAATTAAAGAGAATATGTATATCTATAGTCCATACATATGTATAAAATTATTTGTCCTGAATGACTGATGGATCGACGCACAGCCTAAACCGCTGATCGTAGAAACCTGAAACTTGGAGGGTGTGTTCTTTGTATGACGTAGGCATCCGATAAGAAAGGATTTTTTGAAATTCCACCCCCAAGGGGATGAAAAGGGGTTGCAAAGTTTGTATGGAAAAATTCCGCGGGAACTTCGAAAGTATCGCGGGTGCAACCGCGCGGGACAGCTAGTATAAATGTATAGTATATATTTTATTCACTGCGTTTTGCAAACACGTTTAACGTAGGTAGGTAACAAAAAAAATCTGACACAGACCAACGTGTCGGTGGTACAGTTACAGGTCCGTGGATATTGCCCTACCACCACGCTATGGTCTCCTCATATACTGCTCAAGCTCATGTAGGGTTTGAACCGACGTGTCGCGGCGTTGGACTTTATATTATAGAGTATTTATAACTAGTTGTGCCCCGCGGTTTCACCCGCGTTAATTTCAGAGTTCCCGCGGGAATTCCGGGATAAAAAGTACCCTATGTGTTAATCTGATGTATAAGCTATATTATTGTAAAGTTTCATTTAAATCCATCCAGTAGTTTTTGCGTGAAAGAGTAACAAACATCCATCCATCCATCCATCCATCCATACATTCTTACAAACTTTCGCGTTTATAATATTAGTAGAAGTAGGATGTTCATAATGTTGGCAATATAATATGTATTAAGTTTTACTACGAGTTTAAACCATAATAATGCCTTATACTATATCTACCAACCAAAATGGGTTTCGAGCTACCTACTTAACGTCCCTAAAGGTAAGGCGGACGGTCGGTTCCGTTTATGTCTGTAATGTTTGACCGACAAGTACCATAAAGTTGTTTGCTAAATTACTTCGTCCCTACTGAATTGAAAAAGAGGTGATTATACACTATCCGATGTAATATTTAGGTAATCTATTATATTTATATTTGTAATATAAATCATCATATACTACTTTTAAACGAGTAATTCTTGTATATTTATAAGTATAATATAATCTGAATCTCGGAAACGGCTTCAACGATTTTTTGAAATTTAGTAGGTATGCAGGGGGTTTTGGAGGCGATAATTCGATATAGCTAGGTTTCATTTTTAGAAAACGTCGTTTTGTCCGTCTGTCGTGTACTCCGGAATTTGTAAGTTTGTGAGGTTGTAATCTCTGGATTTACTGAACCGATTTTGAAAATTCTTTTACTTATAGGAAACTAAAGTGATTCTCAGTGTCATAGGGTACCTACAACTCTCAAACTACGGCGAGTGAAACCGCGGGAACAGCTATTATTGAATAAAAGTAGCAACAGTTTTAGATATCAAGGTATAACGCTTTGTGGTACCTTATAATATTTAAATAGCTTCTCAATGCCTACAAATTAAAGAACCTTTGAGAGAGCTTAACTGACGATGAATTCTATCAAAGTATTATAATCAGAGGGTAACGAGGCGAATCGCAAGTAATGCCTACCGCTGTTAAATTATAATAGGTATTTGTAATCCATACTAATACTAGCTGTCCCCCGCGATTTCATCCGCGCTAATTTCGGAGTTCCCGCGGGAATTGCGGGGAAAAGTTCTTTGTACCCCTGACAGTAGCTGTTCCCCACATTAATTCCGGAGTTGAAGTAGGTACTTGCACCCTCACAAACGCACAACTTGACAACTTTTGAAAATCAAAATTCTAATTAGTCCGTCATTTAGAAAATTCAAAATCATTAGACAATTTTTTTTTTATTTTTCAAATTAATGAAAATACACAGAGATAAAGCGCATTAAAGTTTAGGGTTGGAGGGTTCGTGACGTCACTTACCGCTACAAGCCGCCATACAGACTGCACTAGTTAGTGACGTCACGCAAAATTTCAACTCAATGTATCGCCGTTATTTTTTGATTACTTAAAAAAAGAAAAAATACGTGTCCAATATTTTTTATTAATCTACAAGACGGACTAAAAGAAAAATTAGTCAAATAGCCTATTCACAAACTCACAAACTTTAGCTGTTTATAATATTAGTATGGACACAGATAATACATAATACTATGTATAGATATAACACGGTTTATTTACTGGAAGGAAGTCAGGCATTAAAAAAAATTGAAGTGAATGTTTATTTTTAATTATTTTAAGGATTAAGCGATTCATATCACCAGTTGAAATTTTGCAATATCTATATAATTGTCGCAAAAATCACCTCACTTAACGCTTAAGCTACGTAACTTATTTAAATAATTTAAAAAAATAAACAACGTACAACATTTTGATGTAAAATGTTATTAAGACGAGAAACGACTCGCACTGTCAAAAAGTTATCAGAACTCATGTAATTTTCACATTAAAGAGAGTGGATTCATGAGGAAGCTTTATGTATATAATTTGTCAAGGTTTTGTGCAAATTGGTTGAAATAGAACGATAATAATTGTTGGAAGTGTCGGAAAAATGCATTAAATTTTGCATATTACAAAGAAACAAAGAAGGACATGGGGATGGAGTACTTTTATCCTCGAATTCCCGCGAAATCTCCGAAATTAACGGGGGAAAGCCGCGGGGGACAGCTAGTTCAAAATAGCGACAGTGACTTAACCAACCTTGTAAACATAAATTTACATACGCGACGGTCTAGGCAATTGCATCGTTAAAAAAGATGAATCGTTCGTTCATTTCTTATTCTTTCCCTTTTCCATCCGGTACCTGAGTCACATACTTTATACAATATACATTTCGCAGGCAAATAGTATAATTTGTCCGTACCTACTCCGTATTCAAACGGTCGAAATTTTTATATTATCATTATAATATATAGGTACCTAATGGTAAGGATACAAAATTCATCGTGGTGAGTTCCTACTACGTACCGCCGCGCTTGAGAAAAAAAAAACGTAAAAACAAAACTACGAGTACCTACCAGTACCTACCTACCAATATTTTAAAAAAAGATTTGATTTCTTTATTTGATTGTATTGTATAAACTCAAAACTATTTAACCAATTTTAAAAAAATATTTCACCTGAGTGACAAAGGGTAGTTTTGTATCCCAAAACTTTCACAGTATTTCTTCTTTATTATTATGTATGCCGTAGGAGATCTACTACTATTTGTATGAACTCACATCGAATCCTTGGACGGATCTATATGTGGTCGGTCTCAGCAACTTCATGATGGTGGCTCCATCCGTTGGTGATAAACCAGTTCTCATCGCTGCTGTCGCCGCGCGAGCCCAAAGTGTCACGGCGTCGTACAGATGGGCTGCTTCTATCGGCACCTAGGATTTAAGAAGCAAAAAACATACCTGCCTGTTCAAATAATATTGTAGTTACCTACTCGTAGAATAAGAGATCGAAATACATTATTCTTATAAACCTTTGATCCTAGAGTTTTGGCATTTTAATTGACATTAAATTGATTATTATTTTATTTTTTACAAACAAATTGATGCATGAGTTTATTATTGTGCGTAATATTTCTATTAATATGAATATATAATGTATAGTAATTAATGTAATTTTAATCGTTGGTATTGTCCTATAATAATGATTTTTCACTGTAATGTTATTTTTAAAATATAAATTATTAAATATATTGTATGTCCGCCCCATAGGCAGAACATAGTGGTCCTACTGCATATTAAGATATTTTAGAACTCTGTATTACCTATGCACACAATAAAACAATTTCATTTCATTTCATTTCAGTGCCGAGTTTGAATCCGAAGGATTATATAATTGAATCAAGAAGGATTCAAAGACAAGAACCGTATGATATCTCGTTGGTACAACTGTTCACCTCACGGGCAGAAAAAATGCAAGATAAAAATAATCATACCATTTCATAGCGCTCTGAATTCTAAACACGAAGTTATTTTTTTTTTCGGATAGATCATAATGGAATGGGAATTTTATCTCTGATTCGTTATGACGACCAAATTGGCACAGTGGTCTGGACCTAATTCTAGCAGTGAACTTTGTTTTATAAACAGTAAACATTTATCTTCTACAAATAACACATTCAAAGTCAAAATTTAATACCGCTCACACTATCAACTTACGCTTAAACTTACGCGGTTTTCGTTTCTACTATATTATGTTATTAAGTTTAAATACCGCAGAAGTATTATCTTACTAATATTATAAAGAGGTGAAATTTGTGATTTTGTGAGATTTTATCTACTAAACCGATTTTAAAAATTCCTGTGCCAATAGAAAGCCACTTTATTTATAAGTATCATGGGCTATATTGTAACCCGGAATTTCTGCGGGAACACCGAAACCGCGGGAAACAGCTAGTCAAAAATAAAGTGTTTATTATATTTAACATATAGGTATTTATCATAATTCTTTTATATGGAATATCATAAAAGTATAATATTTTTAACGAACGGCACGAGATTGGTCCCAAAGGAGCTCTTTAGTCTTCTTCTTCTTCTTCTTTATAATGGTATAAACATAAAGTTTTATCGTTTCATTGCCTTACTAAGGCGAGCAGAATTCTACGAGAAATCTTTGAACGCAGTTGGTAGGTACGTAACTGACAAAATTATTATTCCTTGCTGATTAAAGCCAACATTAAAATTTAAGGTACCTACTTTCGCATTATTGGCTGCATAATATCTTTTGTCCAACCAATTATATTCCTGTCCCCTTAGCCAAGTTGACAATCTACAATCGTTAACGGAATCGTTGTGTTACGTAGTTCCGTAAAACTGGACTTTCAATTGGACGTTTTACGTGATCACGTGACGTGACGATTCGTTGCTTAGTGTTCTATGCGTTAACGATTATGGATCGTCAACTTGTCTAAGGGGGCTGTACAATTAAGGCTGACTCACCGAGGCGTCCTCGAACAGCTTGTGATAGTTGGGCACACAGAACGGCGGCGCCGCTGATAGCTTTCGGATCATTTGGCACAACTCACTGTGAAATAAACGCTTTGTCAACAGTTCAGTAGGCATAAATCAAGGAATATAGATATTTCATATTATATCAACTAGAGAGGATATGTAAGCGGGGCAGGTATACCAAATATGCAGAAAATCTGGTAAGTAACTACCAATTTTCATAAAAATCCGTCTACAAAAAACAAACACAAATTCGCATTTATACGTACCTACGTTCGCAATATGTATGTAGGTACGCACATTGATAAACACGTTTGATCAAAATTTAGGACATACACAAATTGCAAAATAAAAAGTAAAGATAAAAACACAAAAATAAAAGTTAAAAAAGCATCATAAAGATTGTAAATCGAAAAAATGAGGTATTCTGTAGAGTTTACGGATCTCCATGCTACGGCGTAGACCCACTACATCCTACGTTGTAGCGGATCTACGCACGTAGATAACAGTCACGTGCTACAAAAAGATGGGCGAAAAATAAATCTTTCTTATTTTGTACTTTCGAAAGTCTTCGCAGAAGGAAAAATATAAAATGTAGATAGGTACATAGATTTTAAATATCTATGGCTTGGTTACTATTCCAATACTAATATTGAGATGAACTTCAATTTAAATAAAACAGTGTGTGTACTTATGTAGATACGTAAGTTACGAGTTTTGGGCGTAAGAAAAATATTATTTTTATCAGACAAAAAAAAAGTGGTGTGCCTCACAAACTGAAAGTATACTCCCTAACTGTTACTCTTCAAGCACTTAAAGAAGTAAATAACTCCAAAAATTCTAAAATAATTTTATAATCTAATTATATCTCTAGAAACTGCCTCACAATCGGTATACCGTTATGTAGAGTACATATTGGGTAATCATCTTGTTGAAGTTGTCAACTCTAATTTCCGACATACGGTTATAAAATTAATAATTTACTGTTCATTATGAATTCGTAACGAAACTCATTAGTATTCCAGATTCCTATCACATCAATTTAACGATCTTGCCAATTATCGCATTTCATACGATTTAAAATATTTTACATAATTCTACCGCACCATTGTCAAACGTAGCAAAAAAGGTAGAAAAATCTGTAGAAATATACAGGATTAATTGTTATTATAGTACATGGACCAATTAACTTTAATTGGTCCATGTTATAGTATTGAAGCAGGCGCGACTATCCAAATCCGAAACTAAAAGGTATTTATTCCTTTTAGTTAAGGAATAAGCGATTTCTCAGATGAGACTCGGAGACAATTTTGATAAGAAATACGATTACATAATTAAATTTAATAAAATCTATTGGACTATTAATAGACCAGACAGGAGTAGCTTCGAGTGGCTTAGTTAATCCCATTTAATTTAACAATTACGAATATACGTAGATCCTTTGTGTACTTACTTCTAAAAATAGAATAAAATATAAATGATCTATCATTTGTTAAGTCATAGCTATGCTTTAAATATTTTCATATCCATAAATAAACTTCAATCATTATTAAAACTAGGTGTTCTCTGCGGTTTCACCCACGCACGTTAATTTTAATATCCCGCGAGAACCCCGGGATAAAAGTATCTATATATTCTTTTATGCACACCTGACAACGTGTGTGCAAAATGTCATCAGATTTTACACGCGTTAATTACGAAGTTGCCGCGGGAATTCCAAGACAAAAAGTATCCTATGTCCTTCTTGGACAACATGTGTGCAAATTTTTATGAGATTTCACCGGCATCAATTCCGATTTCCGACATTCCCGCGGGAATTCCGGAATACAAAGTATCCTATCTCCTTCTTTTTACCTCAGACAACGTGTATGCAAAATTGCATGATGGTCGGTAGTGAAAGCGTAACAAACAAACAAACTCACGTTTGCATTTATAATAGTATTTTTATTTTATTTTATTTTTCTTTATTTAGGGCAACAAACAACCAATACAATTTATGTTAGGTATAATAAGAAAATATGTGTACAGCGAAATAAGGTAATAGGGTACTTGCATGAATTTTTTTTTCAGTCTAATTTAAAGCTATATGGCCTACTTTAAAAAAGCAAGAAAAAAAAAAATATATGCATAAATTAATTAAATAGAGCGTTTCAAAGTTCCTACTTTAGACCTTACCGCCGAAACGCGGAATGACGTCACTTGTTCAAAATTATGCCTTATTAATCTGTGATAGAAATGTCACTGTCGTATTGACAGGGTCATGTGCCACTGACAGACAGATAACTTCAATATCCAAAAGCGAAATTAAGGTTGAACTGTGTCGATTTACTTCCAAAAGTTCCAGTAAAGAATCGAAATGCATCTTACCGATGCATTTTAAAGTAAAAGAACTCTATTGTATAGCCAACTACGTTACCCACATCTTACCAAAATATGATATCAGTTAGGATTTACTTACGAATAATGTGGATTGGTGGGGAAGGAAGGTGTCAACTTTAACACAGCCCTGAAGGCCATTAGGTCGTTGCTGCTGTTCTGCCCCAGATGATCTGTTGACAATGTGTATAGACTTATTTACAGAGTCTAAGTTAAATATTTGTATTCATAGTCAGCTTATGCACAATGTAAGTTTAAACGAGTTTAAACTTATTCAAAACCTCGATGCCTCATGCTCAAAAGTTCAGACTTTAGTGGCAATTTAATTTTTGTTTATATAATGGCCGATTTACAACTAGGTAAGTTCAACTTACCAACTTACTTAATCGAGAAGTAGTAAGCAACGTCCAAACGATGAGCATCTATAATTAAGTAAGTAAGTTCAACATTTCTTCACTTACCTACTTACTTGCCGTTTTTGTCGTTTACTAAATAATTTGTGCTCACAAAATAAAATTCATTTTTAAAAAATCTAATATATAAAATTCTCGTGTCACAATGTTCGTTCCCATACTCCTCCGAAACGGCTTGACCGATTCTCATGAAATTTTTTATGCATATTCAGTAAGCCTGAGAATCGGCTACTATCTATTTTTCATCCCCCTAAATGGAGTTCCTGCGGGAATTCCGAAACTCACGCGGTTGGAACCGCGGGGCACAGCTAGTGTTACTATAAAAATAAAAATAAATTTGGTTTCATACACTCTATAAATGCGTTCACTAAATTAAATTGATGGAATGACTGGACTGGACTGCTTTGCTTTCGTTTCACGTAGATATATAATATATACAATATGTCTAGACTAATAACGGGGGTTTAACTAGTATAAAAAGGGAAAAAAAATCTTTTTTTAGGTTTAGAGAGTGTCATACCTACTGAATTATTTTATCACCGTTCCCCTTTGTCATTGTCGCTGGTAATTAAATTTTATTAATACTTGTAGAATATAGAAGGAACAGTAGTAGCAGATAACAGCAGATAGTTATCTGCTGTTGTAATGATAGCTGACTAACTGATGATAATAACATAACACAATGTAACTGAAGGCAGGCAGAGGTATGACCGAGACTATTAGCTGAGCGACACATCTAGAACCAACTAGAAACTATTACAATTAATTGCATCAACATAGAAGTTGTACAGCATACCAGATATCCGTAGGTAACACGGAGCAGTGCCTGGGACTTGCGACCCAGGTGTAGGTTTAATGGGGCCCCTTTACAATGCATCAACGCTCACCTCCACTGCCCGTGCTCCCGACTTCTCGTCGATATACTTATTAAGTATACGTTAAACGGTTCAGAGTTAACCAAATATTGTAAATTTGTTACGTCACAAAAAATATGACATCATTCGGAGTGTCACTCACTTGTTTGACAATCGTCAAACAAGTACCTCAGGTACCTCGGGAACACTCTGATGACATGCAAGATATTTAAAATGGTACTTTGCATATAAGCTACCAACAAGTCAATTACAAAATTATAATCTATCCAGTAGCTTTAGCGTGACAGACAGACAAAAACTACAAAAGAAACAATATAGATAATGATTGTTTTGCTACGACCTTTTTGCCATTTCTATCAACAGATTCTCCAAAAGCCGTTAGATACAGACTACACGTGATTATACGGGTGTTATTCGCGAAGACATACTCCTAGTAAACAGGTTCATAAACGACAAACATTGATTTAATAAATAAAGTTAGCTTAGCGATTAAATTGAACACAAACAAATAGAAAATTAAGATTATTCTACAAAACTATAAAAACAAATTTTTGAAGTTTCGTCTGGGAATTTCAGTCTATATCAATGTCAACACGAACAAAAAAAAACAAACCAACTTCATCAAAGAGCTGACTGAGTGACAGACATATTGTGAATGAAATCTATCACAAGGTGAACCTGTGACTTATAGAAGGGTATCGCAAGGAGAAGTGCCCTCGTTTTAGAGTTTTAGATGGATCGTCACGGCTAGGTAGTTATATGAATTTCAATATATATTTTCCGACACTATGGCTGTTTTTTATTTGCTTTTATAATAAAATTATTTCTTGAAAGCGTTTTTCTTTTAAATTTTCATCAAACATAATGATTCAAGCGTCATTTTAAAAATGCTTCACAGAGAAATTGGAGCTCTGCTAGGCATGCCCCGTCGACTTTATCTCAAAATAAAAATAGGTTCATTGTTAAACTAACCACGTCTAGCTTGTCGGGATGCTTTGCATCTTATTTATGTAGTCAACCATAAATGAAAAAAAAAATCACTCTCACTAGCTGCGTTGGTGATTATTAAGAATAACCGATTATATATGTGATAGTAACTCTGTCTGTCTGCAGTCGGTCTGTCTGTCTCACTTACTCACCAGCGTGTGTGATGGAGGCGGTGCTGGGGTCGAAGATCTCGTCATCAACGGCGACGACGGCGTACTCCCCCCTCTGGAGCAGCCCTCGCCGCTGGAGAACCTTCACGAAGTCCACCAGGGCTATATGCTCGCCCAGGAATACGTACACTGAGGAGAAACGATCTGATCAATAATATTCCTAACAGTATAAATTCGAATCTGTTTGTTTCGTCACTTTCGCTTGTACACCTCGATCATCATGAAATATAGCATACACGTTGTCAGGGTTACAGGGGACGTAAGGTACTTTTATTGCATAGAGAATTTCCGTGGGAACTCCGAAATCAACGCCAGTAAAATCGTGGTAAAAAGCAAGTATAGGTAATATTGCAGTAACATGGTGTTTATTTCATAAATTTATCTTTCTATTTCATTAATATAAGTACGTAGGTATGTGTAATGTAAATTATGTAGGCTATATTTTTGTTTTCCGTAAATATATAGGGTAAAACCCGGATAGTTGCCACACTTTTCGAAATCATTTTATATCTCCCAGTACATAAATCAAAATATTTTATTTTTTAAACTGGCAAGTACTTTGGTTCTTTATCTACAAATTTATTCAATGTAAAAGAAAATAACTAAAGAAAGTCAAAAGTAAAAGACATTATCTTTGAAATTTCCAGAGTATTAGCGATTTCTACGGACCTCTACTTTTTGTGACATCTATCCCATATATGGGATAGTTACCTAGTCCATATAAATTACATTTAGGATAGACGACCCGCCGGGAAACAAGGCATCTATCCCGAAAAATCTTTGATCGCACCTTGCGTTCCCGTGCAATCGCACAGAGACATGAGACGCGGTCCACTTAATAGTAGTTGGAAAGTCTTTTGATAGATAAATAAAATAGCACGCGATTCATCTGCGAAACTAGAGTAATTACGATCGGGGCAACTATACCCCCAGGGCAACTATCCTGGTTTTACCCTAGCCTACCTAATCTACACTGCAAAGGAAAAACTAAAAGAAGTTTGGACTTACTGCGGGAATTCCGAAACTCACGCGGGTGAATCTTCGAAACGGTTGGACCGATTTTGACGCGACTTTCACTGCTAATAAGCTGATGTTATACGGAGTAAATTAGACTACTTTGAAGTTCCTGCGGGAATTCAGAAACTCACGCGGGTGAAACCGCGGGATACAGCTAGTTTGTTATAAGCATTGATATTTGTGAGTATCTATCGTTAACAATTTTTTTTATCTTGTTATATAGTAACTTTATTATAGTAAGTAATTTTATTTATAATTATAGCTGTGCCCCGCGGTATCACCCGCGAGAATTTCGGAATTCCTGCAGGAACTCTGATAAATGTAGCCTTAGTTACTCCATAAAACATCAGCTATCTGCTATTAAAAGTTCCGTAAAATCGGCATAACCGTTTCGAAAATTTACCGGAACGAACAAACAGACAGACAGACAATAATTTTAAGAATTACTCAAGAATAATGTAGCTTTCTAATGGTGAAAGAACTTTTGAAATCGGTCGCGTAGTTTTTGAGTTAAATCGTAACAAACAAACAAACAAAAAATCAAATCTTTCCTCTTTCTAATACATAATGTTAGTATAGATAACCGGTTATAATTAAAATCACACTAATGACCTAATATTTTGTATTATAAGACGAAGTTTTGTCTTAGAAACAACGTCGATGGGGCCTTGCGAAATAGAAGTTCTATTTTTGTGTGTTCCATTTATTTCGTCTTTGGCGAATAAATACGATACATAAAATAATACAATATAAAATACGAAAAACAATACGAATAAATTTTAGCAACAAAAATATTACAGACACCCATTTGGTTCCCTTTAAAACTCCAATGTATCTAGAGTTATTTTGTCTTATGGCGGAATGCGTAAAATATTTGGAATTTGGAAATTCTAATTATAGTTCAACATTTTTAATGGAGTTTAAAATTTCTCTTTTATGTTTTGATTAGCTAATACCCACGATTTCTCTCGCGTGTGTTTGGGTTAGGTTCTCATAGCTCGGATTATAGAAAGTATATAATATTATGTGTATACTGTATACTTTGTCTTTATAATTATATTTATTTATATATACTTTATACATACCCCACTTCTTTGTGGTGAAATCACCAAACTTTATCGTACTAGACAAGTGAAACGTGACCGAAATCTACTAAGTTTTTATTTGTTTTGAGGTGTGTATAGGTAGATAAAATGACTTGGTTTCAGAGATCCCTTAGATATTTTTTGTCGTGCCGGGATAAAAAGTTTCCTTTATATTAAGTGAAAACATAGGTAAGTTACATGTCGAGTTTTATCAGAATCGGTCCAGCCACGGTGTCCAGAACGTTTTAAAATACGAATGCATGTCCAACAGAAATAAATATACCAAAAATAATGTTAATGCCATAATTAAAACTATATCTTTATGTGTTATAAGTATAACCTTGTACCATCGAGACTTTGTAAATTGTGTTCAATTGCAACCGGAAAATGATATAAACAAAATTTACATAATAGTCCCCCTTTTTTTAATACAAGCTTTTCTTTATTAATGTCTATCTGAGATTAACCTATAATACCGCCGGTTTGCTTTTTGGTTTTAAAATTACTAAAAATAGTGTTTCCGCGCGGGCTAGTGATATTTTATTATTTAAACAAGTAGATTTCCTAGTAAAGAACTACCTAGTTGCGAAAGATAAATGTGTTTCGATCTAAACACTATTCATCAATGTCTCGGAAAACCTTATTGCTTGATACTGTGGCGGAGTTATTACGAGCAGGTAGGTATTAAAGTCACATTGATGTAGAAAATGGAATTTTGGAAGTGATTTATTGTTAAAAACTTAGCGCTATATATACAGAAAACCTTAAAACTAACAACCAATCAAAAACACAACATTAAATATTTACAACCAAACAACCAATGGGAAATCGCACATTAAATGGCGGACAGATTCGAGCGAGATGCTAGTTTCTAGAATTTCATAGTCTCCTCTCGTCGCACACTCGCACCGCGCATGCGCGGGGTGCGCGGCGCGGAGGACGCGGGCGGCGCGCGCGCAGGAGCTCAGTCCGCCGCGTCTCAAGCGCCAGTCGCCATCGATCGTTGAGAGCGCAAGGCCGCGCGTCTCGCGCCGGACCGCGAATCGTGGATGTGCGTGTGGTGCGATACAGGTGTCTCCGACCGAGTAGTTCCATGGTGCTTGGTGGTGTACAACAGCGTCGCAAGATCCAGGCGATTAAAAACGGCTCTTTTCAGAGCCACTCTTTCCATTTTGATGTACTGCCTGATCTTGCTTGCGTAGTTACTTCAGTGAGTGTGACCCAGGAACGTGACGTCGCTTGACTGTTCCTTCGAATCTCCAGCGAGGTCGTCTTTTTCAAGATTGCTCCTCGCACTTTCCTCTGTCTGGAATTCGTTGGAATTGAGTCAGCTAGGCAATAAAGAATAACATAACAAGTTGTCCGTGTCCTGTTTCTTTCTTGTGATTTGATAATAAGGTGATTCCACTGTGTATGTTATTTCTCTCTTGCTCCTTCAACCTTCCTGATCCTTAATCCAATTCCCCGGTAAAGGTATGTTACGTACACGGTTTGGTAATGGTAGGTACATGGAGGTAAACCGCTGTGAAGTATGTAAGTATTTTCGTAAGTATTTCTGTGCTCATGTGCAAGGTGTGCACAGTATCCCCCTTCAAGCAAAGCGTACGGTTTTCTTCACGACTCGTCCGCTCCGGGTGATGTAAGGTGACGTAGGTAAGACAGCTGGAGTCGAATTCCTTGTTTCACGTGTTTCGACTGGATCACGGTTCGGTGAACTCGATCTCTTGCGTTCCGACGTGACGTCAGTGTCGCTCGTGCTTACGTCTTCTTCGTTGAGTAGGTAGGCAGGCTTGAGTCTATCCAGTGATATCACGGTTGTGCGTAGTGGTAACTGTATCTTGAAATACTTCTCGTGACGTTGTAGAACTTGATAGGGTCCGTCATATGGCGGAGTCAATGGCGGTCTGACCGCGTCGTTTCGAACGAAAACGTGTGTGCACGTAGCTAGGTTCTTGTGTACGAACGTAGGTCGTGACGTTGTGGTACGATTTGTGGGTATTAACGTTGCCATTGTTCGGCTTAGCCGTTGCACGTATTCTGCATCTTCGATTTTCGACTGTGTAGGTACGAAAAAATCGGACGGTATTCGTAGTGTTGCGCCGTAGGTCATCAGTGCAGGGCTGAGATTATCTTCTCGTAGTGCGGTGCGTAAACCAAATAGTACGGTGGGCAACTCGTCTACCCATGTTGTGGTTGCACCGCGCGCCATGAGAGCTGCCTTCATTGTACGATGAAGTCGTTCTACTTTTCCGTTTGACTGGGCGTGGTAACTTGTAGTGCGGATTCTAGATATACCCCATCTCTTCAGTAGTGTGTTGAATAGTGCTGACTCAAAATTTTGTGCTCTGTCTGTCGTAATTCTGAGCGGGACGCCAAATCGCACTATCCAGTTCTCGTAGAGGGCTTTTGCGACGCTTTCTGCGGTGATGTCTTGAACTGGAACAGCTTCCGGCCATCTGGTGCGTCTGTCTATTATGGTGACGCAAAACTTGAAATCGTGCGATAATCGCAGCGGTCCCACGACGTCTATGTGTATGTGTTCGAAACGTTGAGAAGGTGGAAACTCTGCCAGAGGAGTGACGACGTGACGATGTACCTTGCGGCGCTGACAGTCGATACATGCTTTGGCCCATGTTGCTACTTCTTTGTTCATAGCTGGCCAGAAAAATTTCGATGCTATCTGCTTCCGTGTGGTTCTTGCCCCGGGGTGACATAGCCCGTGTTGCGCTTTGAATGCGGCATAGCGGTATGTTTTAGGTAAATACGGACGGGGTGACGTAGTCGATAGCTCGCATGTGATTGGTCGGTCGAGTCCGGGAAGAGTTACTTCGGCGAATTTCAAGTTGGGTTGTTTCTTTAGATTTCTCAAGTCTTCGTCGTTGCTTTGGTCTATTGCAAGTTGGTTGTAGTCTATGACATTTGGGTTCTGGATGTCTTCGATTCGTGATAATGCGTCGGCGATTGGATTTTCTTCACCTTTGATGTACTTGATACTCGAACAAAATTGAGATATGAAATGTAGCTGCCGTTCTCGTCTCGGTGTGTCGCTACTACTGGCGGGTCTGCTGAGTGCGAAAGAGAGAGGCTTGTGATCGGTGAGTATAGTTACTTCGCAGCCTTCGATTAGTCTTCTGAAGTGTTTTACAGCCATGTACATAGCTAATAATTCGCGATCGTACACGCTGTAGCGGCGTTGCGTAGGGCTCATTGACTTCGAGAAGAATGCTAATGGTTTCCAGTTGTTCTCAACCTTTTGTTGTAGTACTGCGCCTAAACTGTGATCCGAGGCGTCTGTCATTATAGCGAGTTTGCAACCGTGAACGGGGTAGCTTAGCGTTGTTGCTTCGGTAATGCTTTGGCGGCATTTTTCAAAAGCTTCGTTCGCTTCCGGTGTCCATTCTATTGGCGTTTTGTCATTCTTTTTCTTGTTGTGAAGAAACTTGTTGAGTTCGTGTTGATGATCGGCTTGATGAGGTAGGCAATCTCGGTAAAAATTAAGCATGCCTAGGAAGCGTCGTAGTTCGACGATTGTCTTCGGTTTCGGATACGAGGAAATTGCTTCGATGCGATCTATCGTAGGTTTGATACCACTGGCGGAGACTTCGTAGCCTAGGAAGTTTATAGTTTCAACTCCAAACTGGCATTTGTCGACGTTGAGTGTGACGCCGTGTTTGTCGAGACGTTCTAAGACTTGATGGAGAAGCTTCTTATGGTTGTTTTCATCTTCAGAAAATAGGAGAATGTCGTCGACGAAACAGAAACAGTCTTCTATACCTCGGAGAACTTGATGCATGAATCTTTGAAAGGTTTGACTTGCGTTGCGTAGACCGAACGTCATGCATGTAAATTCGTATAGCCCGAACGGAGTGATTATGGCTGTTTTCTGTGCATCTTCTTTACTCGCCATGGGAATCCAGTAGTAAGCCATCTTGAGATCAAGTTTCGAAAATATTTTTTTGTTGTTGAGTGGGTACGTGAAATCTTGAATGCGTGGTATCGGATAGCGATCGGGTTGCGTCACTGCGTTTAATCTTCGGTAGTCGCCGCATACACGAAGTCCGCCGTCTTTTTTCGTGACGACGTGTAGAGGGCTGGCCCATGGACTGCTTGAAGGTCTGCAAATGCCAATCTCCATCATCCGATCAAATTCGGCTTTTGCGGCGTTGTATTTGTCGGGCGGTAGAGGGCGGGCGCGTGCCGAAAGCGGAGGACCCGTCGTTTCGATGTGATGTACGACGTCATGTTTGGCTGGCTGCTTAAGAGACATGGGTCGGAGAACGCCAGGAAAATGCTTCAAGATATCGTGATATTGTTGGTCGGAGCTCACGATGCGAATGGACTCGGCGGTTGTTGATATTTCAGTGGCGTCGACGGTAAGCTTGGTTTCGTCGTCGATTAATTTTTTTCTGTGAAGATCCACAAGGAGCTTGTAGTGACGTAAGAAGTCTGCACCCAATATGGAAGTCTTCACGTCTGCGACAATAAATGTCCAGATGAAACTGCGCCGTAGTCCCAGGTTGAGCTTGATTGTTTTCTCGCCGTAGGTATTTATCGGTGTGTTGTTTGCCGCGTAAAGTTTGTAGGTATGTGCGGCCTTTTTCTTAGTTTTCGATGTTGCAGCCCAAACGGATATATCTGCGCCAGTGTCCACGAGGAAACGTTCGTGTGAGTCGCGATCATGAACACAAAGGCGGTTGCTGATCTTGGGGACACCGACATCCGCCGCGGTCGGTGTCGACGTTAGTTTTCCGACGTCTTGTTACGTTGTGCGCACGGTGACTCGCAGCGTATTGCCTTCTTGCCAAACTTGTGATGGTATCTGCATAACCACGTAGGATCGCCAGGCTTCACACGGGATGATGATGAGCGTGAGTGAGAGCGGTAGCGTCCGCGAAATGGTTGACGAGATGTTTGACGCGTGGTATGCCGTGCTCGCAATTCCGCCACTTGTAATGTGAGTTTTTCCAATCTTGATAGGATCTCTGAGTGCGGTGGCTCGCAGGTGCTGTTAGATGATGCTGCTGAAGAGGTTGCGTTTGATACTGCTGCTACGGTGTTGACGGGCGTGCTCCCGACGTACTCCATCATCCTGTCTGCCATTGCTGCTAACGTGTCGAGTGAAGATTCTTTGTTGATAGAGAGTACGCAGCGACAGTGGGCTGGCACGTGATTGAGCCACTCGATCTTCAAGCCTTCTTCAGTGATGAGGCCGTTATTGAGTTCTCTCATTTTTCGTAGCAGCACGCTGGGTTTCTGGTCGCCGATGTCTAAACCGCTGATGAGCTTCTGAAAGTTCTCGACTTCTGATTTTTCGTACACGGTGAGTAGTCGATTTTTCACGGCTTCATATTTCCCTTTCTCAGGTGGGCTGTATAGTAGGTCGGTGATGTGCTGTAGATCGGCCGGTTCTAGCTTCGAAAGGACGTATCTGTATTTTTGGTCATCTGATGTCTTCAAGGGATCGATGACTGCCTCAAACTGGACGAACCAGGCTCTGGGAACGGTGCGCCAAAATGGAAGTAGTTTTGACTGCACGGAGATCGCAGCCAGGTCAGCGATTTTGGTTGTCTCGACGATTTTTTGTTCTTGCTCGGCCATAGCTTCAGCCTTTTGTTGATTCCTTTTTTCTTCTTGATTGTCGGAGGGTCACCACTGTGGCGGAGGTATTACGAGCAGGTAGGTATTAAACGCACATTGATGTAGAAAATGGAATTTTGGAAGTGATTTATTGTTAAAAACTTAGCGCTATATATACAGAAAACCTTAAAACTAACAACCAATCAAAAACACAACATTAAATATTTACAACCAAACAACCAATGGGAAATCGCACATTAAATGGCGGACAGATTCGAGCGAGATGCTAGTTTCTAGAATTTCATAGTCTCCTCTCGTCGCACACTCGCACCGCGCATGCGTGGGGTGCGCGGCGCGGAGGACGCGGGCGGCGCGCGCGCAGGAGCTCAGTCCGCCGCGTCTCAAGCGCCAGTCGCCATCGATCGTTGAGAGCGCAAGGCCGCGCGTCTCGCGCCGGACCGCGAATCGTGGATGTGCGTGTGGTGCCATACAGGTGTCTCCGACCGAGTAGTTCCATGGTGCTTGGTGGTGTACAACAGCGTCGCAAGATCCAGGCGATTAAAAACGGCTCTTTTCAGAGCCACTCTTTCCATTTTGATGTACTGCCTGATCTTGCTTGCGTAGTTACTTCAGTGAGTGTGACCCAGGAACGTGACGTCGCTTGACTGTTCCTTCGAATCTC
This sequence comes from Zygaena filipendulae, assembly GCA_907165275.2. Lineage (NCBI taxonomy): Eukaryota > Metazoa > Arthropoda > Insecta > Lepidoptera > Zygaenidae > Zygaena > Zygaena filipendulae. Next base: position 11,037,899 of record OU015659.1, on the reverse strand, counting down.
CAGCGAGGTCGTCTTTTTCAAGATTGCTCCTCGCACTTTCCTCTGTCTGGAATTCGTTGGAATTGAGTCAGCTAGGCAATAAAGAATAACATAACAAGTTGTCCGTGTCCTGTTTCTTTCTTGTGATTTGATAATAAGGTGATTCCACTGTGTATGTTATTTCTCTCTTGCTCCTTCAACCTTCCTGATCCTTGATCCAATTCCCCGGTAAAGGTATGTTACGTACACGGTTTGGTAATGGTAGGTACATGGAGGTAAACCGCTGTGAAGTATGTAAGTATTTTCGTAAGTATTTCTGTGCTCATGTGCAAGGTGTGCACAATACAAAATCCCATTTTGCAACAAAGTTTACCTGTTTGTTTATTATAAAATGTCACTTGATCAGCAACACGGTCTGCAAGATAGGTACCTAAGTAGAATAACTGGAAAGTTTATGTTGAATTGAAACGTGATGGAAAGATATTGTTACGTTCCGTTATACACGCGTAATTGCTTACAATTTCTCTGTGACTTGTCAGTTTTCTTCTTTATTCATATTTTTATTATTACCTATAACTTACATAATTTTTATGTAATTTATTGAGTGCTTGGATACGTTCGTTTAATTTCTTAATATGGTGCAATAAATGGTGCATTATGCATAGTTTCTGTAACTGTGACTTTTTGCAACACCATGTCTACCTTTTTGCCACCTATTATAATAATCTACTTCACAACACACAGATCTACTTGATCCCACACTAAGCTATAAGCTTGTGTCGTGGAAACCAAGCAAACGTGGTATATACTACACATATTATTACATATATATTATACTATAGATATATATATACACACCCAGACTGGAAAATGGAACCCTGTGTTCATCACACAAAGTCCACCCCCACCGGGAATCGAACCCGGAACCTCTTGATTAGCGGGCAGGCATGTTGACCATTGCGCCAATCGGGTCGTCAAGGTCGATATTACTCCCCATCACTCCCTTGCGACCAACAAATTCCAATATGGCCGATTAAATAAATCAATCGTCATAAAATTTATACGGAAAACTATCCCTTAGTGGGTTTTAAGGGAATTGTATTAAAGTGGATTACAAAGGGCGCTTTTCATGTCATGCGTATTTTCACCCGCGCGCGGATCAGCGCAACATGATATGTTTATCGAACGAAAGATAAAATTGTCGACACGACAAATATTTGTGGGCGTCCAAGCAAAAAAGTGCAGTAGTGGGGTATTGAGTTAAGACTAGATTCGGTTAAACATTTTTTACCACTGGTAGACAAAACGATATATTATGTCGACGAGAATCGATAAAATAGCTCGATAAAATTTTATCATGTTGCGCATCCTAGCTCCGCTGGTCCGCATGCGGGTGATAGTACGCTCCTGCGGGGGTAAGATGCGCAACACGATAAAATTTTATCGAGCCATTTTATCGATTCTCGTCGACATGACAAAACGATACAACATGTCGACGAGAATCGATAAAATGGCTCGATAAAATTTTATCGTGTTGCGCATCTTAGCCCCGCTGGCCGCTTGCAGGACAAAGATCGTTAATCGCCGGTGCAGTGTCGTGCGTGTTGCCAAAGAGTATATAACCACTACGTTTTACGCCAGTGATTAGACTCGTGCACATCCATCGTGCGTACTATGGAGCCTACCCTCAGGAGTCATTGAGAACTATTCAGCGAATTTAAAATAATGACTATACATTCCCAGTACATATACGAGAATTTATTATATGTTCATAAAAATATAGGAAACTTTAAGAAAAATAGTGATCTGCATAATCTTAACTTAAGAAATAAAGATAAACTCGCCATGCCCAGTACTAGGCTCCATGAAATCTCTAACTCCGTTAAAGGACAATGTATACACTTTTATAGCAAGCTTCCAAACGATGTAGTGCAATTGTCAATTAATAAATTTAAGACCTTTATCAAGCGCAGTAGATTATTTAAATGATGTAAATGTTTGGAAATGAATTGCTCTATTATTGTTTCTCTTCTCTTTATTTATTTATTTTTTGTAATCCTATTTTATAAGTAAGTAGTCGGTACTTAACTACCTGATTGTACAAATCATAAAAAAGACAACACTGCTGAGTTTCTTGTCAGTTCTTCTCAGTAGAGCGCGCGTTTCGAACTGACGGTAATTTCAATTTAATTTTAAGAACTTCGACGATTATAAGTGATTGTACCGATCCTAAGTAATAAAGATATTTTGAATTTTGAATTCTTATGACCATGCGGACGACCCGCATCACAGTAAAACAAAGAAACAAACACTGAAGGCAGAAGAAGAACGCCGCCCGTATATGGTTAGCATGCACAGGGGCTGCCCGCCCGCAGCCAATCCGCGTTCCGCGCGCGTTCTGCCCTCAAGATAGGAAAAACATTCTGAAATTATAGAATGCGGACAGCCTGCACGTAAATCCTCATGACAGGAAATAGGCCCTAGTAAACTCTCGCTTGAAATATTCAACTACCTACCTTTTATTTCCACAGGTTTTTAATAAAGCAAGTACCTATATCTACTAGTCGTTGCCTGCGATTAGGTACCACTCCAAAATATTCCCGATTCCTGAGGGAATCTTTCATAATATATTACATACAAAAAGCTTTGGAAACTCTTTCATGCAAAAGTCGTTTTTAAGAGGCGGATAGTAGTTGAAAATAACTCCGCAAATAATCATTATTTTCGGAGATATGTATAGGCGCTTTTGTACCCTTTTAAGTACCTAGCATAAAAGTGCCTTAAGGCCGTCAACCGCAGATACATGAAAAGTATCTCATAAATTATACTCAAACGATTAATTTGTGTTCGGGAATTTGGAGAAAAAGGCAAAAGGTAAAAAAAATAACTATTTTCATTTTCGTCAGTTTCTCACGAAGACAGTTCTAAAACTCTTAAATTTATTTATTTACTAGTTGTTACCCACGGTTTCACCAGCGTTAATTTTTGAGTTCCCACGGGAGTTCCTGGATAAAAAGTACCTTATGTCCTTCTCTGTACCTGCCCCTGACAACGTGATTGAAAAATTTTATGATAATAATAATCGTTGGAATAGTTTAGGCGTGAAAGCATAACAGACAAACAAATAAACAAAGAAACTCACTTTCTGTTTATAATAGTAAGGATGTAAGGATTATTAAATAATTATGTAAGTATCTCAAAAGATAATTATGTTTTTTTATAGAGTGGCTGTAATATGGTCTGGGTTTATGATGCCTTAAAGTTTAATCTATGCACAGATTAGATGGATGGAGTTTAGCTTACCTCTAGTTTTGTCGAATGTCCGGTCGACGATTGTCTCCATATCGGATATATGCAGAGGGATGTAGTCTGCGAAGCGATGCTCGACTGTCACACACATCCCGTTCAACTGGGCCAGCTCCTGGACCCAATTATATATTGCCTGTATGAGATTCGGGACTCCCTTGCGAACTCGGAAAAATCAGAAGTCGGAAAAGAATGCTTAGTCGCCTTAAAATGACAATATCTTTTTGTGACATCCGATATTAATAAAACCAAACTGGCCCCTTATTCACTTTGACCATAACGCGTCGTGTTAGGATAAGGCGCCACTTAAATTGCTTTTCCATCGTGTTCAAAGAAGTTAAACTTTAAAAAAATACATTTACGTTTCTTTTGTCATAAAGAATATAAATTACTATTAATATTTTGGCATCTGGAGCGTTTGGGAATGTGTTTTAGGGACGCGCGTTATGGGAAAGGAATATTGTTGGTCATAGTGAATAAGGGCCCTGATATGTTGCTCCAAGGAGCTCTACGTGGAAAAACCGCATGTAATATTGTTCAGTAGTTTTGGAGACAGACAGAGTGTTCGGAGAGAGTTTCGGTGACGATAAAGAATGTTTAATTTGATTTGATTTGACCGTCAGGATAAAAGTACCCTATCTTCTTTAAGTTTCTGTCGGTTGAGTAGTTAAGGCGTGAAAGCGTAACAAACAAATTCATATTCACATTTATTGGGATACATGTACACTTGTACGGACACGCGGATTCTATTGTTTTAATACACGAACTTTTATTATGTAAAGTTGTTTTGAAACATATATACAATTTACCTTTAGCTTGGAACAACATAGTGATACTATAGGCATAATTGTTTCATCAATAGATTTGTATGACAAAGGGCAATTTTCTGCGTACCTAACATGTAACTAGACACTTAACAAAGTAACTTCTTAAAAGCCGATTCGAGGACATCCCTCTATTGAGATCTGGAAAAACACTACTTACTGAGTGATGGATACAGATTGGCCCTAAATGGCATGTCATTATACCTCTATACAACACTGCCTGCCCAATGCTTCATTAATTACTTGGACCGTGACATTTAGATAATGAATAAATTTTAAGACTGAATGTTGATAAACAACATAAGTACCTACTCTAAATAAGCCCTAAGTGCTTTATTACAATAAATTCCCTTTTTTTTAATGTACAATACAATACAACCCAGCCAGGTTGTATTTGGACGCAGATAAGCAATAACATGTTAACCCACAAAATGAAGTTAATAGTTATTGATACAGAACGCTTTATTGAGAGTTAGAGAACGTTTTTTAATTATATGTTTGCTTTATTACATTGTTTAAATATGTAACAAAATGTTGAACATAAAAAAAATGTTGACACAAAATGGCGCTATAATTTTAAAACACGATTTACTCAAAATTTCTCCAGTGTGGGTTAACACACTATTGCTTATCTACATCCATTTGGTTCTCGTCTAAGATACTTTATAAAAAACATAAAATTAACTTCAAACGTAAAAAAAAAATTACTTCATTGCCCATGCCCTGACGGATCGTAATATATCCTGACAGTCATTCATCGCCCCTTTCATTTTCACTGCCGTGCCGTCAAATCAAATTTAAAACAGGTAACTAGCGCGTGTAAGCTCACGTATTCATTTAAGATTTTCTCTGTGATTTATCTGCGTTTTTTGAAATAATTTACATTTAAGCATGAAGTCCATCCTACCATAGTAAGTAGTAGATAACTTTACACATAAACTAGCTGTTCCCAGCGGTTTCAATCACGGTGATTTCAAAGTTCCCGTGGATATTTCGGGATAAAATGTACGCAGGACTCTCAGGACTCCCGTTGTTTCCTATAAATGAAAGAATTTTCAAAATCTGTTCAGCTGATCCAGAGATTAGCCCTACAACGTGACAAACTCACAATTCACATTTACCTCTTTATAATATTAGTATAGATTATACTAAAATAGTACATTTGAATAGTAAATAATATAGTCATGATAAAGAAGTATAGATAACGATGCTGGAACCAGAGTGATTTAAGCGACATTTTTAGCAATAGCCATAATGGGTTTGTTACACAATGGCATAGAAAAATCATGTTTTTACAGGCAACATAATTTTGATAAAAGTTGTTCCTTTTTTTATTTATTACTCATTAGAAGTGAAGTATATTTAACTAAAAAGTAATCTTTACTAATATTATAAAGAGGAAAGATTTGATTTTTAGTTTGTTTGTTACGATTTAACTCAAAAACTACTGAAATCGGTTTCAAAAATTCTTTCACCATTAAAAAGCTACACTATCCCTGATTAACATATGCTATATTATAATCTAAAATTCCCGCGGGAAATCCGAAATTAACGAGGGTGAAACCGCGGATACAGCTAGTATTTAATAAAAAGCTCACGGATTTCTAACAACAACACTTAACGCATTTCCTTAATTTTCTCAGAACTTTTGTGCTCTAGATCACTCTGGTTTTCCAGCTTTGTCAAATTTCATCTTTCGACGTCTTTGGTCTCATAACCGTAAACATTAAAAAACCCATTATCGCCTTACGTTCTGTAGTCTATAGTTAATTTGTGTACAGAAAGGGCGTTCAATGAGTGCTCCTCGTCCTCACGTAGTAATTGTATTATCATTGGTTCTACTAAAGAGGGCATTTTAGGCACAATTATTGAGGAAAAAGATTCCTTAGGTAACTATTTTATAAAAATATTAGATTTCAGTGCGTTATTTATAAAAAAAAATTCTAGCACGTATTTTCATTTTCTTTCTTTACCTAAACCTTACTAGTGGGTAATCCTACTAATATTATAAATGTGAAAGTGTGGATGTTTAGATGTCTGGATGGTTGGGTGTTTCAGATGTCAGATGTGTTTTGGATGTCACGCAAAAACGGCTGAACGGATTTGGATGAAATTTGGCATGCACGTTGTCAGGAGTGCAGAGAAGAATATTGGGTACTTTTTATCCCGCAATTCCCGCGGTAACTCTGAAATTACCGCGGGTGAAACCGCGGGGCACAGCTAGTAGTATAATAAATGTGAAAGTGAGTTTGTTTTTTTGTTACGCTTTCACGCCTTATCAGCTTAATCACAAAATTTTGTATGCCAGTTGTCAGGGGTACTGGTATAGTATTATATTATCTGTGTCAAGGGTACAGAGGAGGACACAGGGTATTTTTATCCCGGAATTCCCGCGGGAACGCCGAAATTATTTATTTATTTATTCTTTTTGCACAAAAAGTACAAATAGCGAACGTCGAAATTACCGCGGGTGAAAAGGCTAGTTAAAAAATAACGACGATGGATAGAATCAAAATGCCACGAGACGTCACACCTTACACTTCATACGTGACAGCTGTTCCCCGGCGGTTTCACTCGTGGTGAATCGGAGTTCCCGCGAGAGTTCCGGGTTACTATGACACTCACAAATAACGTGACTTTCTATTAGTAAAACAATATTCAAAATAGGTTCAGTCTAGACCCCTACAACCTCAGAAAAACACAAAGTTTACCTCTTTATGATACCTACCTATAGAAGTATAGATTACGACGTCACGCGTCACAAGCCCCCACTGCTAAACTTTAATGTGCTAAAACTAAATGAATATTTCTTCGTAAAATTGAAAAAGCAAAACATACTTTTTTATAACCTGACGTATTGAATAGAATTTTGATTTTTGATGATTATCTCACTTTTATAGCATCCATCTGTTGGGCAGCTGAGGTGGGCGCGTCGCCAGCTATGATCGCGAACTTGTTCCAGCCGAAAGCTTTCAGCAGCGCCACCACGGACTTGCTGACCTTGACGGCGGGCGGCAGGGTCCGGGCGAAGGTAGCCCCCAGGCCAGCCCCCGCCTCGTGTGACGAGCCACGATCGCCTGCGCATTTCTGGTGCGAAATATTATTATAAATTTCAAAAAAATATAATTTGTATTACGTATCTATATTTTATCCATGGTAAGTAAATTGGGTATTCTCCAGGGTATGAAAATCAAAATTTTAATTAATCCAAGTCATTTAGAGAATAAAAAAATAATAGACACGTATTTTTTGCTTTTTCGCATTAATGAAAATAAACAGATAAAGCGGGACTCGTGACGTCATCATTCAGTATAAGCCCCGTACAAACTGCACCGGGTTGTGACGTCACGCGAAATTTCAACTCAATGTATCGCCGTTATTTTTTGATTACGTAAAAAAGGAAAAAAATACGTGTCCAATATTTTTTACTAATCTACATGACGGACTAAAAAGAAATTTTGTCAAGTAGCCAAATTATAAAGGTTACAGAGGAAACGTATAGAATTCTAATGGCGGACTAACGTTCTTAATTTAATATCTTAAATATACCTACGTACCCGTCTCACTGAAAGCTTTTTCCGAGAAACGTGTTTCATGTAGATACTTAAGAACCTACTACATAAATACCCTGGGGGTTATCACTTCCGCTGCTATCAATTATCTGCTTTTTATTCATGATAAAAAAAAAAACATTTATTTTATTTTAATCAAGTTTACATTCGCTCTAACATTTTTGTTAAACGGTTTTATTTAGCTTACCCTGGTTGGTTTTTGGGTCGAGTTTTTTTGTGAATGCAAATAGTCCTTGTCAAAAATGATGATGATTTTTTTAAGATTAGTAGTTTCCCCACGGCTTCACCCGTGTGAATTTTGGAATTCTCTCGGGAACCCATTGTAACAGATGTCCTATTTCAAAACCTAAATACAAAGCTTTTGCTTATAACCAAAGACATTATAAGAGAATAGACGAACAATACAAACTTTTACTATGCAATCCACGTCAGCAAATTTTTGCGGGGGAATGATCAAAATAAAAACCAATCACATCGTTGCGACGCAATTAAATACCAGTCACCACAAAGTACCTACATTTCAAATAGCCAATCACATCGCTTTTCGTCAAGCGGTATCTATAGACAGTAGTGTCTGCTAGCCAACGGTATTTTGTTACCATGAAATCAGCTGCGTGGTTCAAGCGGCCGAGCGTGTTGTCAATCTATACTCTTTCAATGTCTTTGCAAACTATCACAGCAGTAGATAGAATTTAGTAGGTACTTTAACCTAGACAATACTTACTACATACAAACTTGAAACTTATAAACATTACCTTTTTATTATAAGGTTTTTGTTTAACTTGCGATGTTCGTCCTATGTTGATTGCAGTTTTCATGAAAAATTGCAAACAATTTTCATCCACTTCCCGGATGCGATTGAGATGAAAGGCATGCTTATGTAAGTTTGGTCACAGTCCAATATTAAGATACTTATTTACTGTATACATGGTAATATTATTTATATTAACTTTATATATATCTTAATATATATAAATCACGTGTCACGTTGTTTGTCCGCGATGGACTCCGAAACTACTGAACGGATTTTGATAAAATTTTGTAACCATTACCGCGGATGAAATCGCGGGAAACAGCTAGTATATATATATATATATATATATATTCCGGTTCTGTGTAATGCTACTAAACTATCCCCTAGCCAAAAGGTTGACTGGTAGAAAATGCCTTAGGCATTAAGTGCGCCTTTTGTACATAAATGTGCAATAAAGTTCTATAAATAAATAAATTAATAAGATACCATCGAGCTCATCGAGCGCATCATAATAGCATCGCGATGTAGGGACTGAAAATTCCTGATGGAAAATGGTATAGTAGGAATTTGAGTCAGTGAAACTGCAAAGATAGTGAAGTTTGGACTCGTTTGTTTTCATTCTTATGAGTACATTCCGTGACACGTGAAAAAGCTCGTTTTTTTTTTTTGTTTTACTAAATTACTTTTTATTTTAATATAAGTGTAGACTTACATGTGATATTAAGGGCAGGTTCCACGCCGCTGCGAGCTTCGCTTCTGTGTGGCAAGTGTCGTCGGGCCCGAAGAATGCGACCACGCCGAGATCTCGCATTTGTGTCATCACCCTAATATGATAAATATTATAAATAATAAGGTATATTATGAAACGTGACTTTGCATAAAATAATGCAGCATTTAAGACACAATAACACAACTTTGTATGGTACATGCATACCTACTGTCTACACCAACAAATATATTAATTAATTTTATCAGAATATATTAAAATCCATGTAAGCAAGACGGTCGGGCGCCTCGTCTCGTCATAATTATTATGATCCATAAATTAATTTTAATACTTTCAACTCGTAAGAATGTGTAGGTAGGTACGAAAAGGTCATTTACAAGAAACAACAACTTTTCAAAAAGCTTTTCAACTTGAATTAAATGTAACATGTTAATAACATTTTATACTGTATAATAAATAATTGATATTACGATTAGAAAGCATAGTTGGTCTAGTAGTTAGTAAACCTGCTGTTACGCCTTTTAAACATAGAACTGAAAAGAGAAAAATATTTTAATAGTATTACCTATTGATTAAGTTTTTCCCTTTTTTTAAAGACGATTTAGTTTCTTTTTTAAATATTCTTATCTGTATAGATATATTTTTATTTTATAATAAAACACGAGCGTCAGTTTCATTTGAAATTCCGTTCGCAATTGAAGTACAAAAACAATTGATGTGTACGTTGAACGGCGTGAAATTACATCCGCAACGAGAGACGTAGTAACCAGCCCCCTTAGCAAAGTTGACCATCTATGATCGTTAACGCTACAGAAAATTGAAAAACGTATCATGTCACGCGTCACGAAAAATTGGACTTTCGATTGGATGATTTTACGTGACCACATATCATGACGATACGTTCTTTAGATTTCTATATCGATAACGATCATAGATGGTCAACTTTTCTAAGGGGGCTGGATTCACCACCCGTTCATTATAACACTGCGTGCGTGAAACGCGCCGTTCTATGCCTATTAATTCTATGTGACAAAGGGATGTGTTGCGATCGATGTACCGTTACCGTTTGACCGCGTGGTTCGTCCGTTAGTTACGATACAGGGTCCGTGGCTACGACCCTAAGTGCCTGCGCACACTATGCAACTTAACGTTTCGTCTTATCGCAAACGACGTGTCATCTACGCAAGCGCAGCGACAGCTCTGCGTCTTGTCGCCGCGACTTGACGCGGAGCTGTCGCTTGCGTCGACGACAAGTCGTTGCGACAGACGTCGCGCAGTAAGTGATACGCAGTAAGAGTATTTATTTATTTATTTATTTTGTATTCGGGAAGACAAAAGGTTATTATATATTCGAGAAAGACGGCTGTGTTGTTCGTCTTGTGAGTGAATATGGATCCTCTAATTGCACTTGCCTTGGTGCTTAGCGCTCAAAGCAATCTGACGCTACGCCGTCGCACGACTGTCGTCTAGACCCGGCGACAAGTAACGAGCGTGCTTGGACTCCCCTAGCTTGTCGTTGCGACTCTATGACTCTGACGCCAAGTGTGCGGAGCTTTGAACAAAATATATGGAAATTGTTGACCGCCTGTCGTCGCGTCCAGTCGTCGAGCTGTCGCTGTCGCGTATCGCATAGTGTGCGCTGGCTCTAACCCCTCACAAAATGTTCTATTAATGTGCACCTTAGTATCCACTGGGAATGAGGCGTTTCGTCATCATAAAATGAAATACGACGAAGCACTTAAATTCAGTCGTTTAATTTTTTATGGGACATAAAAGCAATCCCAAATACCTACACTTCTAAGGCTGAAATATCCTATAATAAGATTTTTATACTCATGTAGGTACACTAAAACCTTCTTCTTTGTACATATTTATATTTAGCCGTTAAGGTACTCCTTGATAAAAAAAATTCTTATGTACTTCATGCTGCGAACACGTAGTGATTACCTTCTCTCTGGCTGCGAAGACAGGACTTCGTATTAACGGTTCTTCTTCATCCTCGCACTGTCCTGTTACGCGGGTTCGGCTTTCTCAATGGTTCGATGCCATTTTTATTTACCGTTGGTGGGCGATATTAATTTTTTGCGCAACACACGTGTTTACTTAAACATCAAACACGAAGTAGGTAATTCCAAAACTCAGTGTATTGGATTCTGTTTTAGAGCGGTTTTTAAAAAACATTTATCAATAAAATACTAGTAGGTGTCAGCCATCGAACGCGGTAACATGGAGAATCGGATGTTTATCATAAAATTACAACGGTCGATTTGCGAATTATTTGTATGCAAAATGACGGTAAATGGATCTCTATATTGGACGACTCGGAGTGAAGTTAACTCAAATGGAAAAAGATCGGGAAAAAATATTGCCTTTTGTTACGTATACGTAAATAACAGTTCAATGTGGACGGTCATACTGGAAGAAAACACTTCCTAGCATTAAGAGTGCCTTTTCACAATTTTAACTAGTGCATGATTCAATTACATATATTCAATTCATATATTCAAGATTCAATTAGTATAACTTTATTAACTAACGACGACCCCATTGCCGCAAGAGGTCACCATGTCTACCCGCAAAACAAGAGGTACCGGGTTCGATTCCTAGCGAGGGTGGACTTTGTGTTATAAACACCGGGTTCCAGTTTCCAGTCTGGACGTGATTATATTATATCTGTACTATAATATATATGTAGTGTATACCGCATTTATTTGGGTTTCACGACACAAAAGGTAGCTGATAAAATATAGCTGAATGTGGAATTAAGTAGATCTGTGTGGTGTGAAGTGTTATTATTATTAAAATATAAAAAAAATTGACCCTGATGTCACTCACCCACCCTCCATTAAATTGACCGTAATTCCAATGTCAAAAAATGTAGTTACATTCAATTTTGCACTTCGAATACGGACAAGCTGGAATTTCCAGCGCAGCCATGTTATCGACTGTTTGTCAAACGAACGTATCTAGAGAATATTGTTATTACTCGAGTAGATAGGTATATTTTACAACAGTGATCACTATAAAGCCAACTATGTACTCACTAGTTGTGCCCTGCGGTTTCACCCGCGTTAAGAGTTCCCGCAGGAATTCCGGGATAAAAGTACCCTATGTATTAATCTGATGTATAAGCTATATTTTTGTAAAGTTTCATTTAAATCCATCCAGTAGTTTTTGCGCGAAAGAGTAACAAACATCCATCCATCCATACATTCTTACAAACTTTCGCGTTTATAATATTAGTAGGATAGGATTTCTTACACGTGAACATCATCACACCACAACACACACTACCACTACACCACCTACCGTAAGGCATTTTGTCTTCTAAACTATCGATACAAATTGTCTGATGCGACTTATGCATTGTAATTAAAATGGTATCTATCTTAACTAATATGCGAAATGTTAATATAAATGCGAAAGTGAATTTGTTTGTTTGTTACGCTTTCACGGCTTAACAGCTTAACCGATCATCACGAAATTTCGCATACAGGTTGTCGGAGGTATAGAAAAGGGTACTTTTTATCCTGAAATTCCTGCGGGAACTCTGACATATCGCGGTTGAAACCGCGTGGAATAGCTAGTAACTTTATAAATGTTCAAACTTGAATACAATGAAGTTATGATACAAATTCCAAAAAAAAAATATTATTAGTGCAACAGTTCGATCATAGGAGGTCGGGCTAGTTGGAATAAACCCAACTATCCTTTCTTTTCATATTTCATATTCATAAATATAAATAAACCCAACTATTCTTCTTCAAAATCCACTTCATTGACGTGACTAAGTATAGGAGCACAGACAATTGGTAAATATTGTTACAACTGGTTCCAACATTCCGTACTTTCGCCACAGATATATAGTTTGTCCCACTAGTAGGCATCCCCAAGGCAAATTCAATAAAGACGGTTCTACCAATATGTCAATGCGACCTTCGAATATTAATGGTTCAAGAGCTAGTGACAAAAATTATAAAATGCGAGATGCAAACTGACAATTTTTTACAAAATGTTAGAAATATTTTAAATAATGCGAAAGCTCGATTGGCAAAATTCAATCGATGTCTGGAAGCGTGGGTACAAAAATACATATTTTTAGAAAAATAAAACGTGATAGGACTTAAAATTAGTACTTTCATTGTTTTGATAAATATGGGTACTGAAATAAAAGATGGCAGAAGCGTAGGTTAAAAATACTAAAAAATATGTGATAAAGTATAGTTCCGCCAATTTGTATAATATTCACTCGTTAGGTAATGTAAAAAGTGTAGGTATGTAAATTGACAGAAGTGAATACTAAGCATTTATATCGCTAGCTCTCGGTCTATAATGCTTTATTCAATAGATAGGGCTGTAAAGTTTATTCAGTGATAGCAATTTGTGGAAAGAAACTTCTGTAATATTGAAGTGTCGTTCATTTCAATTTACTTTGTTCTCCCACGAACTTTCCATTCCTTCAAGGAGATTGTAAATATATACAAACCGATCAAGGGTGAGTTGAGAGAGCAAATAAAGAAGTTTCTAGGTACCTTGATATAATTATAAACTTACTTTTTTGTCAAATAAAAAAAAGAATATTTTTTGCCCTCTACTTACACCAGATCTTAACCAAGTAGTATAGTATTATATTATCTGTGACCAAGTTAATTGTGTAGTAACTCTGAACCTTTCTTACCTTTTTAAATATTAATATTTTACGAACTTTATCGAATAAAATATTTATGTAATTCCATTTCACAGTTTCTGCAAAATATTTGCACAACTGCGAAATGGTCAAAAAAACCAGAAACTACGCCATCTTTTGGCAGAGTACATACTGTAGAGAGAAACAATAGACAATCTTTATATCTGATTTTATAGTCAAACCTCGAAGCTCCGTTGTTCCTAGGTTTGACTGGTGGTCATGGTCATTATAGATGTCACTATATCGGTGATGCGCCAAAGACCTTTGACTCGCTGCGCTTGCTCGACTCACGTGACTTGGTCACCACCACAGACCTATCCTAGAATGTGTGGTGCTTCACACCCTGCCTAAAGTCAGAAAGTACTTGTGACTAGACACGACCCTGAAGGCTTTGATCAAACCTAGGATAAACCACTCATTCCGGGAAGACTTTTATATTCATTAGATTAAATGATAGATATTGAGCGTTCCCAACACGAGAAATCATCCCTAAAGCATGTGGTCTGGACGTAATGGCCATGTTTTTTTAGCCTTACTCAACTTACTCGTAGGCTACAAAAATGTGGTGTTGAAAGGATTGATACGTGGTTTTGCACTACAACGTCTTAATGAATTAACAAAAAAATGATACACCCCATTTAAGAAAAAAAAAACAATAAATGATTAAAATATAATTTGTGTCGAAAAAATTAATAGTTTAAAAGTTATTTAACCTTAGTTTGGGGGTGACCGATCTACGAAATTCTAAGCGCTACGGCCGCGCCTCCGCGTCAATGATCAATTCGATTTTTTTCGCTGCGGGCGGCGTAGATACGCGCCAAATATTGTATTATAATTAATTTAGAAATGGGCTCGTAAAAATGAAAAAATATAACCTATATTAAAACATGGTGCGATCGATTCGTAAGTCGATTCTGAGCAAACTACTTTTTAGTTTTTAGTTAATTCATTAACGCGTTGTATATGCCACAGAGCAGGGTCTGGTGTTTATTTATTGTAAACTACGCATACTTGACTGTTCCCTAAGCGGTTATAAGGAACTATTGATCCAAATGTACTCTAGTTTCTATTCTAGAACTAAGTTATTTGGAGTATTGCATCCCAAATAGCGGTTCCACCCACCAAAAATACCTAGAGTAGGCAACAATATTCTATTATTCAGGGACACTACAAGGAAAAAAAAAACTGAAAAAAAAAACTTTTCATATGATGCAGTGAAAGAATTTTTAAAACGATCCATTACAAAAAAACATACGAATACAAATTTTTTTTTTCTTTATAGTAGGTTTACCTAGTAGGTATAGACTGCTATTACCCGTTAATTTTGGATTTCCCACGAGTTTTCCAGTATAAAAAGTGATCGATGCCCTTCTCTGCACTCTTGACAATTTGTATAAGAAAATTCATGATGATCGGTTGAGTAGTTTGCGTGAAAGCGTAACAAAAAAACAAACTCAAATTCCAATTTTTAAATCCTACTAATATTATAAACGCGTAAGTTTGTAAGAATGGATGGATGGATGGATGTTAGTTACTCTTTCACGCAAAAACTACTGAATGGATTTAAATTAAACATGAAACTTTACAATAATATAGCTTATACATCAGATTAACACATAGGGTACTTTTTATCCCGGAATTCCCGCGGGAACTCTGAAATTAACGCGGGTGAAACCCCGGGGCACAACTAGTATTGAATATAATACTCATAGATATAGAAATGAGATTCGAAATTAGTTTCGAAATCACTGTGTCAGTGTGTCACTGTCAATGCCTTTAATTAAAATGGGGCGAACAGGTTTTTCAAGTCCTTTGGGAGCCCTTGGCAATACGAACAGGCAACATTGAAACTTGTTGAAGTTGCCGTCTGGTGCCGTCCCGCGTCCTCGCCATTTCCAAGTCGATTTACCCCCAGTGAGACATTTGATTCAATTATTTTCAATGGCCGACGTGTATTTGTTATCAATTTTTATTTTCTCCCCGCGTCCTTCTTGTAAAGCTTGAAGTTTGTCTTGTTAAACGTAAAGAAATACAAATACATTTAATTTTATACTGTACTAGCTGCTTCTCTTATGCTAAGTTCGGAATTTCTCATAGGAATTCTAAGATAAATAATTCACAATAAAAATTGAGTAGTTTAAGCGCGATAGCGTTACAAACAAACTCACATTCGCATTTAGACGCCGATCAGCAATAAAACGTTAACCCACAAAATTCTGTTATTTATCTCAACCTATATACAGAAAAGTTAAAAGTAACTAGGCATCTCTCCAAACTCTGCACGTGGCCTATTAATAGTAGATTTTACAACAAGTGCACAAAATGAACTATTTCTATCCTGATGGTAATGTCGAGGATAATATGGTTTTGTGGACGAGTTATAAACTCTGTTTTTACTTCGATTGCGAGGAAATAAAAAACAACATTTCTGTAATTAAAATTCTAAGTAAAATTAGTAAAGTTTTGAATAAAGAAGAAAATTGTTTTCCCGGCGTATTAACGGTATTTATGTCTTAAAAAAACATAAGGCAAATATTAAAGTAAATATTGTAAAATATCAAATTCTATCTATGAACTTCTTATTGTGTTTGGCTGTATGGCTCATTTTCTATGGATACATTTATGAGTAGATACGTTAATGCACTTGTACACAAAATTTGATTTTGTGCAGCCTGTATATGCTGCACAAACAAGCACTATCAGAGCATGACAAGTGAAAAATAAATTAAAGCCTTAGCCTTATTTGCACCAAAAGACTTATTTCGAGTACTTAGGTAATTTTTTTTTTGTAATCAATCGTTATAAAAAATCATACCTTCTAAGTGATTTCGTTTATAAAAAAATCAATAGTAGATATCCTACCGTACCTAGAATAGAGTAAATACGATTTTTTTTTTTATGTCATAGGGGGCAAACGGGCAAGTGGTACACCTGAAGGTAAGTGATTACCGCCGCCCATAGACATCTGCAACACCAGAAGGCATGCAGGTGCGTTGCCGACCTGGAATGGGGATAGGAACTGGCTTTCAAGTGGGGCTGCCGGAACACACCGTTAGGTGCTTGGCGACAGATTTGCAACTTGAAGGTTGTAGCTAGCCAGCCGGGCACTAGAGAGCGCCCTACCACCATGCTATGGTTTCCTCACGATGTTTTCCTTCACCGACAGCTCAAGCTCATTGTTAGAGTTTGAACCTACACCTTGCGGCGTTTAATCCGAACGCACTAACCACTGAGCTATCATCGCTGTTTAGATGATAAATTAGAAAACCGACAAAAGTGTCCGTTTTTGGCACGTTTTTGTAAAAAAATACGATCCTAAATGGGCATCGCTATGATAAAAATTCCTGAAAGTTAAAAAAAGTTCAGGTTTATTCATTTTTTTATCCCTGCTAATATTATAAATGCGAAATTAACTCTGTCTGTCTATCTGTTAAGTTTTGACGCTTTAATGTCTAAACCGATCATCATGAAATTTTGCACACAAGTTGTCAGGGGTACAGAAAAGGACACAGGGTTCTTTTTACCCCAGAATTCACGCAGGAATTCCCAACTAATCGCGGGTGAAACCGCGGGAAACAGCTAGTGTAATATATGTATAAAAATCAATTTTTGCTTGATAGTATTTAATGCGTTGCTGTACTGCTCATCCAATTGCGATAAAACTTTGTCAACTTATTGCTTGCACTTGCATGAAGGTTACGGGTTATTTAGTTCTGGACTTCGAAAACCCTCGCGGACAAAACCGGGCTCGTGCACAGCTAGCTATAACTTTATTTTATCGGTACCGTATTAAAAAGAGCCATAGGTATCATAATATAAGGCCAATTTTGAATAAAACTATTTCATAGTTTGACGTCAGCTGGCTTGACGTTGGGTTTTGCGAAATCCTGATGTACCTGCCTATGTACAAAATACTATTCTATTTGCTATCACCTGAGGCTATCACTATCCTACTCAAATGGATGGAGAAGGGCACTCGCTACGACAGATCATCTCTTCTCACTTCAACGTGCATTGGTTACGCGGTGTAACTTACATATTATTTGGACGCAGATAAGCAATAACATGTTAACCCACAAAATTAAGTTATTGATACAGAACAATTTATTGAGAGTTAGAGAACCTTTTTTTATTATTTGTTTACCTTATTACATTTTTTAAATATGTAACAAAATGTTGAACATAAAAAATGTTGACATAAAATGGCGCTATAGTTTTAAAACACGATATACTTAAAATTTCTCCAGTGTGGGTTAACACACTATTGCTTATCTATGTCCATTTAAACTATGTTATGTTAGGTGCTATCGGTTGCTGCTATGATCGTGCGGCATCGACTATAATTTAATCTTCTTTTTGTAAGTACATATGTATTGTATCTAATGCTAGATGTGACACGAAGTAAACCCTGCTGGGTTTTTGTGTCTGACTTTGTAAAAATTTTGTACTTTTTCTGTAAAAAAAAAAAAATTACGATGGACCAGTATTACCGAATAGTTTCCGCTCACCTCAACGACATGCTGTCTTTATCCAGAGGGAGTGAAGGCCTGGGACGGCCTATATCGGCAGCCACGAAACGCAGCGTCAATCCGGGGAGCAGGCTTCGTTCGCGGTTCACTGCGGCTACCGCTAGAGGCATAGCCCCCAACACTGTCTGTGGAGACAAAACAACAGCTGTCATTACCATCATCATGCCCGCCGAGAGACATTTTGAGAGTCTACCAATACCATCACGATAACAATATTATTTTTCATTACTCATACTCGGAAAGTAGGTCTGAAGTTGCCTGAGAATCGGGTTGTAAGTAACCCTTTTCAGCCCTAGGGAGAATCGCTTTCAACTGACAGCTGGATACTGCAGAAACTCAAGTTTTTTTTCATGTCATAGAGGGCATACTTACTGGCCAGTAGCACACCTAATGGTTGATTTATGTAAAATAAAATTCACTCATTTTTTCTTTAGCTAATTCCTATTTTTAACCGACTTCCAAAAAGGAGGAGGTTCTATGTTCGATTGTATGTATGTTTTTTTTTTTTTTTTTTTTTATGTATGTTCACCGATTACTCGAAGACGGTTGGACCGATTTGAAAAATTCTTTTTTTGTTTGAAAGGGTTTACTCCCAATTAGGTCCCATTGCCACCAAGTCGGGATCTGATGATGGGATCTTGGAGAAATCGAGGGAATTCTTCAAAAATTATAGGCACACCTATAGCGTTTTGGGTATTTTTGATAGTAAATCGTTCATTTGCTTTTGGAAAGCAAAATTTGAAGAAGTGGAACTAATGATGAAGACCACAGGTGGTCATCGGAACAACTCAAAAATAATACGTATTTCACGGGTTCCGATTGAAGCGATTTCGAAAACCAGCTACAGCTTTAGATAATACTAGCTGTGCTCCGCGGTTTCACCATTTTCCATGATTTTGGAGTTCCCACGGGAATTCCGGTAACAAAAGTACCCTACGCCCTTCTCTGTACCCCTGACAACGTGCATGCCAAATTTCATCCAAATCTGTTCAGCTGTTTTTGTGTGATTGAGTGACAAACATCTACACTTTCACATTTATAATATTAGTAGGATCTACCGTTTAACTATAATAACGAGTAAATAATGAGTAAGTTAAGTAATCACAGAAACATGTAACCCAAACGTGTATTCAGCCGTGCGAAAGCAGTTCTACGAAAATCTATCGTAGCCCGTTTGCTACGAAGAATGTAGCCCGTAGCAGATTGCTGTAACGTGTATTCGTTACATGCTACGTAACGAAACAAGCGGAGTTAGGTTTGCAAGAACGAAGCCTACTCGCTTGCTCTAACATATTTCGTTTAATAAGAAATATAGAATATGGTAAATACTAGTTTCTATATGATACTCTGATTTCATATTTTACTACCGATTTTTGAAGTGAAACTTCTTTAGAATCGTTGTGATTTCAAACTCGATGAAACGAAAAAATAAGTACATAGAGATATATGTATTATATACATATTTCTATTGAGATCTTTATACATGAGGTTATAGGTACTATTATAGGTAGGTAAATATTTTTTTTGTTCCGATTTCAGAGAATTCGTTATTGTCTATTATATTTATTTATGATTTCTCTTTATATATCATTTTTTTATAAGAATAAAATATTTTTATGCTTATACTTCCTACAAATATTTTTTTCGTGGGTTTTATTTCGGCAAATAAACATGTTTGTTTACGCCGTTATAATTTTACGGAGGAGTTAAGCTGTATCATTTCGGTTTGATTTGATGCGAATTATATAATATTTTCTCATACTGAGCTTTTTTTTACTATACGAGTACCTATAACCTAAAACCATTTACTTCAACTTTAGGAATAAATATTTCTATATGTCGAATTATTCTTGCGTATAGTCTAGACATGCATAAAATTGAAGTGTCTGTTTTTAATTTCAAATACACAGCTTTTCACTAAATGCATACGAAATTATACACGGTACTAACATCAAAAAAACCTTTTTTTTTCTCTGTCTGTCTGTCTGTTTGTTCCGGGTAATCTCTGAAACGGCTGGACCGATTAAAGCGCGACTTTCACTGGCAGTTAGCTAATGTTATAAGGAGTAACTTAGGTTACTCTTTATCCCAGAATTCCCGCGGGATCTCTGAAATTAACGTGGGTAAAACTGCGGGGAACAGCTATAGTAGTATATAAACTTTTAATATAAAAACGCTTCACAAGCATTAAAATATGTTGGTACTTGATACAATTCAAAAGCTTTACGTATGTTTTTGCTACAAAATTTGCTCAATTTTAAGTATTTTTGTAAGAACGAAGACGTCACTAAATAGATAAATGATTAATCCCAATGTCTGACTTACACAAAGTTGATTGTTATTTATAACTAGCTGACCCCCGCGGTAATTTCGGAGTTCTCGCAGGAATTCCGGCATAAAAAGTACCCTATGTCACTCAGGATCACTGTAGCTTCATATAAGTGAAAGAATTTTCAAAATCGGTTCAGTAGATCCAGAAATTACCCCTTACAACGTCACAAACTCACAAACTTTTGCTCTTTATAATATTAATATAGATAATATAGATTAATTATATTTCAATGTTAAATACCTTGCTCCATCTATAAGCTCCAAGGAACCCAACGGTGATGGCGTTATCCTTCGCCCAATGGCCGCTCAGGTTCCTGCAAACTCTAGTACCGCCACAGTCACTGTTCACTATGTCATATAAATTGATACCATTCGCTTCTATCTTGTCTATAGACACTTTCTCTTCTATCAAATTCGTCGTAACTCTAGAGTATATGTTATTGAGATATATTGAATCCAAATTTTTGGTTTGCACAAACTCCGCCTCGTCGATGTTAGAATTGTTTTTGTACTCACACGTTTTTTTCATTTCGTATGTTTCTGCATCCGGTTCCGGTGTATTATCTGATACTTTATGAGTGCTTTTTCTGGTAATGTCGTTATTACCAATATTTTCCGTGGCAATTTGACTCGTGTCGTTTTCATAAAAGGTCTCCGCGCTATTGTCTATCGCTACAGTCTCGTTATCGGTGATGTCTGCTGCCATCAATTCGTTGTTTGTCATTAAAATCATCATAAAGTACGTTATAAAGTTATAATTCGCCATATTTGCTATGTCATTTTTTTGTGTTGCATTATTATCGGTTCCGACTTCCTTGATGATCTGAAACAAAAAATTATAATCGTAATATTTTATTGTTTTATGGTTTATTTTGGTTGATTGCTAGATATTGAGGTGTCAAAATGTGCATAATATTGTGATCGTAAAACTGCCACGTTTTTGATTGCAACCGAAAAATTATAGAAACAAAAGTTACATAATAGCACCTCTGATAATAAAAGTTACAATCATTATAAAACGTTAGTCCAAAAACCTAATGATTTTAACTCATAAAACTCAGCCATCTGTTTGCCCCCTAAAAGCTTCCTTTAATATTTAGGTGTAATGTCATTAGCCTAAAAGCCGGTTTTACTGACTGTTTGTATGTATGTGTTAACTGATATATCTGTGAAAGGAGTAAATTTGGGGGTATTTTTATAATATACTAGCTGTGCCCCGTGGTTTTACCCAAGTGAGTTTTGGAACTCCTGTAGGAACTCCAAAGTAGCCTAATTTACTTCTTATAATATCAGCTAATTACCAGTGGAAATCCCTTCAAAATAGGTCCAACTAAATAGAATTTTGATTATCATAAATCGGCCGCATTTGCGCACGTTCTGACATTCAAACAAATCATTAGGAAAACAAAGAATCTCGTTTTTTTGGAGTCGGTTAGTGACCGCCTGTTGACTCACAATGACAGTAGAACATAGGGCGTTAATATTGATAGTCACCGTCAAAGGCCCTCTCAAGCCCTTAAGCCGGCTGGATCTTGAAAAGACAAAACAACCCCCAAACAGCAGCCTACGCCAGCCTATATTTGGATAAGCTTTCAGCTCGACCTACTTACATAACATTATCATAAAATAATAGAGATCTAGATTCTATGGAGTCTAGAATATTATTATCATCTATACATATAAAATGCTTTGTCATGAATGACTGACTGACGGATCAACGCAGAGACCTGAAACTTGGAGGGTGTGTTCTTTGTATGGCTCCTTAGTCAACTCATCCCGTTCGAACTCATCCCGCCGGATGAGTTGACGTTATGAATATTTGAATCGGACAACTCATCCCACTTGTATGTATGCATGTATTACTTTTAAGAATTTTTTTGATGCCAAATAAAGTTATGTCTATGTCTATGTCTATGTCTATGTCTATGTCTATGTCTATGTCTATGTCTATGTCTATGTCTATGTCTATGTCTATGTCTATGTCTATGTCTATGTCTATGTCTATGTCTATGTCTATGTCTATGTCTATGTCTATGTCTATGTCTATGTCTATGTCTATGTCTATGTCTATGTCTATGTCTATGTCTATGTCTATGTCTATGTCTATGTCTATGTCTATGTCTATGTCTATGTCTATGTCTATGTCTATGTCTATGTCTATGTCTATGTCTATGTCTATGTCTATGTCTATGTCTATGTCTATGTCTATGTCTATGTCTATGTCTATGTCTATGTCTATGTCTATGTCTATGTCTATGTCTATGTCTATGTCTATGTCTATGTCTATGTCTATGTCTATGTCTATGTCTATGTCTATGTCTATGTCTATGTCTATGTCTATGTCTATGTCTATGTCTATGTCTATGTCTATGTCTATGTCTATGTCTATGTCTATGTCTATGTCTATGTCTATGTCTATGTCTATGTCTATGTCTATGTCTATGTCTATGTCTATGTCTATGTCTATGTCTATGTCTATGTCTATGTCTATGTCTATGTCTATGTCTATGTCTATGTCTATGTCTATGTCTATGTCTATGTCTATGTCTATGTCTATGTCTATGTCTATGTCTATGTCTATGTCTATGTCTATGTCTATGTCTATGTCTATGTCTATGTCTATGTCTATGTCTATGTCTATGTCTATGTCTATGTCTATGTCTATGTCTATGTCTATATCTATGTCTATGTCTATGTCACTTCGAAAAAAAACAAGCGTATTGTATTATTGTACACTCGTGAACAAAAATCATTGGGGAAAAAAATGACGCACCATGGCTTGGTTATACTGATATATTAAAAAATCACAATCTAACTGGTTGTTGAATCTGCCAATACCACCTAATTGTATTGTCATGTAGCTTGTAGGATTATAATTTATTTATCGTTAGGTTAAGAAAGGAACATTAAGTTAATATAAGGTAATAACTTACGTAGGCAACGGTTATCCCAGTTATTTTAGCAAAAGTTTTGGAGCACTAACTTGTAGGCCGCTAACTATCGAAAAAGTAACCAACAAAACTGACAGTACAGTGACGTGTTGGGTTGTCGTATATCATTTAGTGATTCCACAAAAAAAATAAAAATTAGAAATTAATATTTATTTATTTATTTATTCATTTATTAGGGAATACAAAAGGTTTATCGGTTTACTCATACATCATGAAAACAATTATAGTACATAAACCAATGAAGTCTCCACTATTACGTAGGTAACACAACTGTTACATTACGTTATATATTTAACACCTTTAAAATAAAGGGCAATGCATGACTAAACACGAAACAAATAGAAGAATTCGGTAAACCCTTCCTATTTTAATAAGATTCTTGTCTATGATTGACTGAATGCAGGTAGTCGTATTCGCATAATCCGACAAGTTGACCTCGCAATACATTTGAGCGTTTGTGGTTGCATGGTGTTGTTTTCGTAAATCTAATGTTAAACACTTTTGTTCGTGTATATACAAATCATAAAATTTATGAATGGGATGAGTTGTCCGATTCAAATATTCATTGTGTCAAACTCATCCCACGGGATGAGTTCAAACGGGATGAGTTGACTAAGGAGCCCTTTGTATGACGTAGGCATTCAATGAGAAAGGATTTTTGAAAATCCAACCTCTAAGGACGGGTTGCAAAGTTAGTGCATGAAATTTATATTTCTGTCACCACGCTCTTCGTCATCATTAATATACTCTTACATTTATTTTTTACTAGCTGTTACCCGCGGTTTCACCTTCGAAAATTTCGGAGATCCCGCAGGAATTCCGGGATACAAAGTAGTACCCTATGTCCTTTTCTGTACCCCTGACAACGTGTAGGTTTCCAAATTTCATGAGATTTCACCGGCGTTAATTTCGGAGTTCCCGCGTAAATTCTGGGATAAAAAGTACCCATGTCCTTCTCTGTACCTCTGAAAACGTGTATACGAAATTTCATGATGATCGGTTGAGCCGTTAAGACGTGAAAGCGTAACAGACAAACATACAGACAGAGTTACTCTCGCATTTATAGTTAGGGAAGTAGGGACTAGCCGCGGTAATTTTGTAGTTTCCGCGAAATTGTTCCATACAAACTTTGCAATCCCCTTAGAGGTTGGATTTCAGAGATCCTTTTTTATCGAATGCCTACGTCATAATATAAGAAGTTACGGGATACAAAGTAACCCGTATGTATGTATGTATGTATATGGTATGTATGTATATATGGTATGTGTATGTTTGTGTATATATACATATATACTACTAGCGGTCCCCCGCGATTTCATCCGCGGTAATTTCGGAGTTCCCGCGGAGGTTGCGGGTAAAAAGTACTCTAAGTCGTTCAGTTCCCGAGGGAATTCCGGGATAAAAACTATACTATCTTTTAAGTTGGACCATATTATAAACGGTTGCAAAATTTTATCAAAATCCGTTCAGTAGTTTCGGAGTCCATCGCGGACAAACAACGTGACACGTGATTTATATATATTAGATATGTAACTATGTGTGTATGTATTTTATTGTGTCGGTATGTGTAGGATATGCATGTGTTTTAGTATGTATTGTGAGTAAATTGCATCTTTGTTATTAATCATTAGTGTCTAGTATTAAGTATATTAATTATTGTTTTGTTTGCACACCCCATCTTTTATATCTCTCTGTCTACCCAATGGTTAACTGGTGGAGAATGCCGCAAGGCATTAAGTTCGCCATTTGTACACACTGTGCAATAAAGAATAAATAAATAAATAACCTATGTCCTTCTCTCTAAACTGACCCCTAAAACCCCTGAAAACGTGTAGGTAGGTATGCAAAATTTCATGATATTCCATGACATTATTTATTATTAGGGTGACATTTTATTTAAAAATAAGTTACCTACTTACCTACATATTTTTGGTCGTTTCCACATTTTTCGTTACAAACATCAATTTTATTATTATTATTACATACTTTTTTATCATACCTACTGACAATTTCTTTAATGAATTTATTTAGTGTTGACATGAAATGTACCTAAATTAATATACACCTATATATCTATAAAGAGATACCTATATATATATCTGTAAATTAACTACAGTTACTTATTTTCCTGTTATAAGAATGAAAGCAATGATACCTTTATTATATAGAATGTATTTGAATGAATGTTTATAATTGGCCTTACTCTGATTCTTTTTTGCTACTTTTGTATTATTACATTATCTAGCTGCAAGGTTTCTTAAAATTGCTATAAAATAAAATTAATGACTGCTATTTCAACTTCATTTATTACTAGCTGTTCCCCGCGGTTCCACAATTTCGGAGTTCTCGCGAGAATTCCAGGATAAAAAATAGCCTAAGTTGCTCCTTATAGGTAACATTAACTATCTGCGATCTGCGAGTGAAAGTCCCGTCAAAATCGGTCCAGCAACTTCAGAGATTAGCCGGAACAAACAGACAGACAGACAGAGAAAAAAATTTAAATTTCCCGAATATACTTTAGTATGCATTTAGTGAAAAGCTGTTAATTTGAAATTACAAACAGACACTTCAATTTTATTTATTTGTATAGATATTTTTTTTAATTAAATATTAATGTATGTATGTCTGTCCTCTATACGTTTCGAAACATTGGTCCAATTGTGATAAAACTGTGGCGTCTTCGTCCGCTAAGGTTCCTGATCCCAAAACTCACGCGGGTGATACCGCGGGGCACAGCTAGTTAGATAATAAAATAAAAAATATCTCGTTTATTATGAAAAATCAAGTATTTTTTGATCAAGTACCAAATGTAACTTTACTTTCTCGGCTCGTGATAACTTTGACCGACAACTTTGCCATTTTATTTTTATTTTCTCGAAGAACTGGTACAACAAATAGAAACTGTTCTGTTTAAACATCGCTCATAAATCATTGCTGTGTTAAAAGTTTGCTGTGTTTTCTTATGTACCTACTGTTTCTTTTATAATAATAACTATTAATGTAGAAGTTATCCCAGTTTATTTATCCACAATAATTTTGCTATCGATACTACAGTAAAAACGGCTGAAGGGATTTCGATGAAATTTGGCATGCATATTGTCAGGGGTACAGAGAAGGACATAAGATACTTTTTATCCCGGGATTCCCATTATGAAATATATGAAATATATTTATAGCCCAACTAACAATAACAGACTGATAAATAAATTTCAAATCCTTACCATAATTTTCATATCTCATTTAAATTTATTTATTTATTTACTTAGCACTTAAAAACTAATTAACAGTACTTTTATACATTACTGCCAATTACGGACTAACATTTTGTAAACTAAAGACATAAAAAAAATACCATTACAATTTGTTGACACCTAGTTAGAATACAAAGCCTCCAAATTAAACAGCACTATTATTATACATGAATAGATACAACGTACAACGAGAAAAAATGATAGTGTGTGGCACAATGATAGATAAGTATAAAATCTATACTTAATATTATAAAGAAGTTTGTGAGTTTGTGAATTGTGAGTTGGTGACGTTGTAGGGGGTAATCTCTGGATCTACTGAACAGATTTTGAAAATTCTTTCACTTATAGGAAGCTACAACAGTCCTGAGTGACATAAGGTACTTTTTATCCCGAAATTCTTACGGGAACTCCGAAATTACCGCGGACAGCTAGTAATGTTATCAAGTTTTCAGACATCCTTTGTACATTTTGGCATTTGAGCCACTTGGCCATCGATTTGTTTTCTGACACAGTTTCGTTTTGGAATTTAAAAAAAAAAACATTGAAAAAAATTCCAAAACTGAGTCACATACCGGCTATCTAACGGCTATCTTCTACTTCTTCCATGTTCTGCTAAAGAGCAGAAGCAAAAGTTATTCTTCATCGGGAACTTCTATTTGTTATTGTTTCGACTTGGCTAGGGTTTTGAGCGAACATTGTGTAAATATTTATAAAATAGTTACGTTACCTGTTTGTTTTCTTTCTGCACCAACAACTAACTAAAGAAGTTCGCTTTATGAACACGTGCACAAAAAAAAAACTTTTGAAACTGTTTCAACAAAAAAAGAATGTTAGATTAGGTTAGTTTTTTTCTCTCTTTAAAATCTGCGGAAACTTTTCATCACGTCTGATGATATTGGTTTTTCACTTTCGAAAAGCTGTTTTTTCAGCCGTAGCTCGTAGGCTCCATAAAACACGTGCGTCTCGCTTAAGCATTCGCGGCACACTGGAAAACTGGTAGAGTGTTCAATGTTCATGTCCTGGGAAAATCTTACTACGTAGTTGAACTTGAAAGGGAGGCTGTTGATTGGGTTACATAGTCTGTTAGAGAACAATAATTATATTATTATCGTTGAATTAGATTACAATTTGATACGTAGGTAAGGTAAAACAAACCAACTTTTCTTAGTGGCATATTTGTTTTCTTGTTTGTCTTTTATGCGTATACATAGTCTCCAGCGGCTTCACTCAAGTTTTATAATTATTATTTATTACCATTAAGGGTTGATTTTCTAAAAACCCTTTCTTGGTGCATATAGTCTTCAAAAAGGAGGGTGGGGATTCACCTTGGATTTCTCTTTTACTAGGTAGGCAACATTCGCTAGTGCCAAATTCTGATGCAATTACACTGTTGTATTGTCATGCATCAATGAAAGTTTATTATTAATAAGAGCAGCATCTAGATATATGATATGGTAAAAAAAAATATTCTACATATACATCTTATATATGTATATACAGGTTGGTTAAGGTAAGGGCGGCTACCTCAAGGGTTGAAGTCGCGCGAATATGGTCTTAAGAGACCATCCCTTATTTTTGAGTTATTGCTACTAGGTTTTTACTGATTTTGAAAAAAATGTACAGTCAATGAGAAATCAACGATTTTTTAGAATACATATTTTTTTTAGCTTAATCAATCCTGTCTCCGACAAGATTTAAAAGCATTAATTTGAACAAGCAAAAAATATGTATCCATTATTTTTTTAGTATCTAACAGACAGACTAAATAAAATTATGAATTTTATACCCCGTCGCCTATTATATTATTTTAAAATGTTTTATAAATACTGAATACTTGACAAGCTCAGTAAAGCTGATTACAATGTCTGGTAGACTGGTACCTAGGTCTGATGGATTTTCATCCAATTTTTTTCAACATGAAGAAAATTAATTTATTGAAATTATAGTCGGATTCTGGAAGTGAAGTAATCTTAATGAAGTGAAACTTGTGTGTGTATTGACAAAAAATTTCAACGTTCGATTTAAATGTAACGGCGCGTACAGAATATATAACATAACATGTTATACAATTGTTATATAACATGTTTCAGATAATGGGGATAGGTATTGAAAGTTATAATAACGTCATATAACTTAATCACATTAGTTTTTTTCTCTTTTGTTATTTAAAAGTACAAGAGTCGCTGCCGCGGGTATAGTAAAACGTCCTCTCAGCGACGACGTACTACGTAGATAGTATTGCACTGAAGAACGAGAAACTACAATGGTTATATAACCAGGCTATATATTGCATTTTTATTCTAATATCTACAGTATTATTTTATGTTGCAATGTTGAATAACAAGGTTACATTATGTAGACGTGTTATATAACACAAGTTATCTAACATGTTACATAGTCTGTACGCGCCCTAAGGTTTTTTTTATGTATATATTTGCTACAGGTAGTTCCGTGATAAAAGTCTGATAATTTAGTCTGATAATAATACATGTTCAACCGTTTGTTTATGCCGTATAAGTATAACGAAACTTTCACATCTTATTAAGTATTATTAGCAGAAGCTTTTTGTCTTTTGTCACGTCTACGTGCTCGCTTTTTCAGCTTTTTATTATACACGCCTAAAAGCCAAAATGGGATAGTGACATTTTTCTTCTTCTTCAATTATGGCTATCTATCGCAATTTAACGCATTTAATTTTGTCAATGTGTGTATTTTTAGCAATTAAAATGTTAGATTGTTCCCCAAGATAAAACATGGTTCTCTCTCGGAAACTAACTAGCTTCTTTCTTGGAAAACAAAATGGCTGCTGAACGGTGATGGAAATATCGAATAAATAACGCGACAAGCGTCCACTGTTGTCCACTCGCTTTGACCTCCACTGCTCAACAACCGACTTTCTACCTAAAAAATAATATAGTTTTTTATGGCAGTTTATAGATTTTGGCCGTCCATTCTGTAAAAAAAATCATATTCCCATTTAGACTGTTAAGTAATCAACCTACATGTTTATAGTATTACATTATTTGTGTATGAAGGTGCAAATTTGAATGTGAATCAGAACAAAGAAGAGTTTGTGAATGCACATGAATGTGAATGAATCGGTCTTTATTCCTCGTCAATGAAAATTCATGAATAAATACAAAAATATTTTATGTAGCGAAAATATTTTAATCAACATAACAATAATGAATTATTTTGCTAAAGCTCCAATGCATGGGCGCCGGCGCTCGGTTCGCAAACAAAGAACGTCGGACTCCCTTTGTATTCGGACATAATTCTTTTCTTCAAAGTCTCTACGTGGTGTATATTTACCTGAAATTTTAAGAATACGGTCGCGTAAAACACTTTAGGATTTATCTTTCATAAATTTTGTTAAATCTAGCACAAATATGGGTATCTACAGAAATAGTTGAAAAGGACGTTACAAATTATAGAGGTGCCTAGAGAATTCGTGAAAATAAGAAAATTGTAAAGAAAATCACATAATTCCAAGCACTTAAGTTTTAGCAGAGTAGTTACATTGTATTTAATCGTCAAATTTTATACTGAAAATGTGTGGACGTTCCTATAAGTTTTGCCTATAATTATTTGATGACCCTCTAACTAGACTGTTGCCCTCTAGGGCCTAGACTCTACCGAAAAATTTCTGTTCTAGATTGCTTAACGCATTGAGGAGGATTCAAGCGTGCCTTGCCTTGATTAAAATAATCAATTTTTAGGGTTCCGTAGCCTTATGGATTCGTCATGTCTGTCTGTCTGTCCGTCCGTATGTCACAGCCACTTGTTTCCGAAACTATAAGAACTATACTGTTGAAACTCGGTAAGTAGATGTATTCTGTGAACTGCATTAAGATTTTCACATAAAAATAGAAAAAACCAACAAGATATTTTGGGGATTCCCCATACTTAGACAAGGAGGGAGGGAGGTCGAGAAATCACGAAATCAATGTGACGTACTTTATGCATGACCCCTTGTATAATGAATTATGTTCTTTTTTTTCAATTGCTGCAAACAAGCTTGAGAGCATATTATTTAAATGTAGCAGCTATAACAATCTTAATCAAACAAAAATCAAAACCAGCTTATAGCACCTAACCCTTTTACGTCTAACCTTGTTTAACCGCTTTTAATTAACAAAGGCAAATAGTTGCTTTAACTAAAATGCAGGGAGGCGTTGCTGTGAATTCAAATAACGTGGATATCTAAGAAGGAAACAGACCGCAAGCGTATATCTTTACATATCTATACTATAATAAAAGAGTAGGTAGAATCCGCGATACTGTACATTGAATATTTTTAAGAAAAATTGACAGGGGGCGATAAAAGAAGAGTAACCAACCGCAAAAAACCGCTTTTCTGTCTGTCTGTCTGTCTCCGAATCTACTGAACGGATAGTCATGCGGTTTTTACAGGCAGATTAAGCTTAGCCTATGCTGGAGCTACATATAGGCTTTGTTTCATTCAAATCGGATGTCGGGAAAAAAAGATGCTACATAAAAACTTCTCACGCAGATGAAACCGCGGGGTACAGCAAGTAAATAATATTTAAGTGTCTTTTTGTAATTCCAAATTAACAGCTTTTCACTAAATGCATATGTAAGTGTATACCTACTGTACTTAAATAAAAAATAATTTCTTTTAACTTCTGTCTGTCAGTCTGTCTGTCTGTTTGTTCCGGCTAATCTCTGAAACGTTCGGACCGATTGTAACGGGACTTTCACTGGCAGAAAATCAGCTGATGTTATAAAGATGGCGTAACTTAGGCTATACCTACTTTTATTTTAGATAAAACTTGTTCCTGCGGTATTCCGAAATTAACGCGATGAAACCGCGATACATATATTATGTATAATTCTGTGTATATACTGTATACTAGCTGTCCCCCGCGATTTCATCCGCGGTAATTTCGAAGTTCCCGCGGAGGTTGCGGGAAAAAAGTACTCTATGTCCTTCAGTTCCCGCGGGAATTCCGGGATAAAAACTATACTATCTTTTAAGTTGGACCATCTTATGAATGGTTGCAAAATTTTATCAAAATCCGTTCAGTAGTTTCGGAGTCCATCGCGGACAAACAACGTGACACGTGATTTTTATATAAAGGGTCTTTCAATAAGGACGGGTCGATTTTGACATGAAATAAAAAAGGCCGTGTGTGAGATTTTAACGATTTTTTTTTTTTATTTGAAAGAGCTTGTATATGCCATTATGTGTGGAAAATCACATCGTTTAAATGTCCGCCGCGGCTTCTCACGGTGGCACGAATTCTAGTTGTCCAATGTTCAACAACTCTGCCGCATAGTTCGGGTTGAATTTCAGCGATAGCCTGAGCTATGTTGACTTTAAGGGCATCGGTCGATTGTGGCTTATTGGTATAGACCTGCGACTTAAGAAAACCCCACAAAAAAAAGTCTAAAGGTGATAAGTCGCAGGATCTCGGTGGCCAATTCACGTCACCTCTCACCGTCTGCCGTAAAATGGGCGCAATGCACGTAACGTTTGCACTAACGAACACTCATTTTGGTAATACATTTTTAACATTTGGACGTGTTGCTCAACCGTGTAACTTGCCATGGTGATTTGGCATTACTAACTGAATAAAAAAATATAGGTTAGAAAGACGACGTTAAAACAACATGGCCGCCACAGGCTGCCAACATCGACCCGTCCCTATTGAAAGACCCTTTATTAGATATGTATAGGTGTATTTAACATGTGGTAAAATCAACTGCAAATATTTACAGGGTTGAAAGTATACACCGATATATAAATATGTTCATAAAATAAAGAAAGATACAAAAAAAAATCTTTAAACAAATCAATCAAAAAGAGAACCACCTGTGAAGCGCTCGCCACTCAATCGCTTTACACTCACATCACCGCGCGCCGGAATCTTAAGATCAATGACCTCGATCGAGCTGAACAGCTGATCCATCGCTCGCTGTGTGCGTGGCGCGTGTCTTGTATACGTATAAGTGAGCTGCGTGTATTGTATACCTTGTGAATGTAATTGTATATGTAATAATTTTTCGATCAATTTATTTTCCTCATATCCTGAAAAACTTCCTAACTTATAATATTATTATTTCGCTTATCCTGTTTGTTATAACGTATACTTTCAGCCCTGTAAATATTTGCAGTTAATTTTGACACATGTTATATATAAGTACTAGCTGTCCCCCGCGATTTCATCCGCGATAATTTCGGAGTTCCCGTGGTAATTCCGGGATAAAAACTATCCTATCTTTTAAGTTGGGCCATATTATGAATGGTTAGAAAATTTAATCAAAATCCGTTCAGTAGTCTCGGAGTCCATCGCGGACAAACAACGTGACACGTGATTTATATATATTAGATAAGATTAAGATAAGATTAAGATAAGATAGTTAAGTCACCAGCGCAACGAGACACCCGCCGAAGCCGCCGCCGGTCATCCTGGCTCCATACACTCCGGTCGCGCCGCGCACTATAGCCCAGAGCTCATCTAACTCCGGACACGAGACCTCCATTAGTTTGCTCAAAGACTCGTGTGACTCATAGAACATATCACCGACCTGCAACCAGAGACGCGATCGAAGCATGTACTCTGTTTAAGTCACCGTGTAGTATTTGTATTTTAATATACCTACTAGCTGTTGCCCGCGGTTTCAACCGCGTTAATTACGGAGTTCCCGCGGGAATTCTGGAACAAAAAGTACCCCATGTCCTTCTCTTTACCCCTGAAAATGTGTATGCAAAATTTCATAATGACCAGTTGAGCCGTTAAGGCGTGATAGCGTAACAGACTGATAGACAGAGTAACTTTCGTAGGTATATTTTATAATATTAGTACAGAGAAGATAATAATATGATCCCTTAGTGATCCGCGTGGACAAAAAATTCAAATGAATGAGGTGGGTCCAAACAAGAGGTCCTAGTGGATGGAAGCGATATTTTTGTTACGTAGTATATTTATTACTCTGAGTTTTTGTAAACAAATAAACTTTAAAAATAGGGACTTACCTAAGTTTCTTTATTAAAAACTATAACTGTTCCCTGCGGTTTCACCCACGCCCGCGTTACTTTGGGAGTTCCCGCGAAAACTTCCAAAAAATACTTCTTAATAGACGTCTCGCTATTATTTTATAAAAAATAATATCAGCTTCTATTAATTTTCGAAATGTATTTATTTATTTATTTAATCCTTTATGGCACATAAAATAACAATATTACAATAGCTACCTAAAGAGAAGGAAAATGCAAATACCGGTCTTATCGCATAGTAATTATCTCTTGCAGACAACCAATGATGCGAAAGGAAGAACAAAAATACATAGAACGTGTTAGTACCTAAGTGTTAGTCAGTGAGTGAGCTTTTCCTTTAAAAAATATTATTGCCATATTACAGTTTCAAGAGCTATTGTAGAGGTACTGACGCGTTGTAGATCATTGTCCTTGAGGCACTCAGCGACCTGCAGGGTGCGGGTGATCTCGCTGATGACGTGCTCGGCTCGCCTCATCACCACTTCGTCACAATTCAGACTCTTCAGTTCTAAATGAATTTAGAAAAATCATTTACTTCATCATCTATCTCCTTCATCATTTAGGACTCATTTCACTTTAAGAATCATTTACCTCGATTGTGGGATGTACAACGAGGATTTGGAGCGATTTGTAGGGTAGATTAGAAATAAACTGATTATGAAGCTAAAATCGGGACAAGGCTGTATAGGAATTTACGCGCGCATTTTTTCAGCTGTGGGCGACTGTACTGTTTGTCAACAAATTTTGAATGAGCTGCTTAGTCTATACTATACTAGCTGAGCCCCGCGGAAATTTCAGAGTTCCCGCGGGAATTCCGGGATAAAAAGTACCCCTGCAACGTGCATGCCAAACATCCAGCCGTTTTTGCGTGATTGAGTAACAAACATCCAAACATCCAAACATCCAAACGTCCACACTTTCACATTTATAATATTAGTAGGATGATGACGCGGACGCAATATTTCACCCAACTTTACAAGACTTCTTATATCTCGGAAACTAAATGCCGAGATCTGGTACCCTTTTGCTTGGACGACCACATATGGCGCATAACGCTCTTTTCGGCCGTGACGATTTTTTCCAAATAAACTCCTATCGCTAGTCGCTTTAGGTAGTTCGAAAGAATGCTTTTATACTCTCTAACTCCTGGAGCGTGGCGCCCCGTAGCGAGCTGCGCCCAAGCCTCGCGGCCGCCTCCTGGCACTGCGCCCTCCTCTGCGGGTACTCGCTGCCCGTGAGCTGATGCTTCACATTCGAGTTGATCACCAGCACTGCTGTGTCCTCTGTCTCCAGTGGTATCTGAGTCGACTCTAGGGACCTGGCGAATTCAGTAGTCTTTTTTTTTTCATTGAAACGCCCACATTGTACGTGTATAATACAGTACCTAATCCAAATGTGAGTTTGCTTGTCTATTAAACTTTCACGCCTTCACATCTAGTACCTCTAGACACGTTGTCAGGAGTTTTTATCCCGGGATCCCCACAGGAATTCCGAAATTAGCGCGGATGAAATCACGTGGGCGATGGGTCAACTAGTATCATAATATCATACGTAGGTATAAATGCGAGTGTAAGTTTTTTGATTGTTTTTTTTTTTTTTATATTTCACTTCCGCGCCTTGACTGCCCTGTTTTTATCTTAATCCTAAAATGTAAGCAAATCATTTTCGATTTATTTGCAGGCCGCCATCGTTTTATTTGTGTACAGACTTCAAACGTACGCATATCGAACCCGAAAGGCGAATTTCGTGCTATTTTACAGGAATTACGATTGATTTCACCTTATAATTAATATTATGTTAGTTTTAATTTTTGACGATTCTTTCCAAATAAATATTGCTGAAGTATTTCTACCTTTGTGGAAGTACCTATACATTACATTAACATACATATTGTAACTATAAATTATGTTATTAATTACATTATCTGAAACATGAAATTACTTCGAATTATAATAATAATAATAATCATTAGATAGATATAATATAATGGTTAGGACCATTCCAAAAGTTTTATTTACAAAGGATCAGTGCGGGTGGCGCGTCTAAAGTAGAGTAGACCTTATGGAATTGTTGAGTAAATAGAGATTGGAGTCACTGTACAATGTACATCACAGAGCAAATAAATTAACTAGAGAGGACATGTAGGCGGGGCAGGCGCGCCACCGTTGCAAAGGAAGTTAAAGCAAAAGCTGTAACTTGCCCAAAACTTCTTTTGATGCCTTCCCAAGTATATTTATCACATTAATCCCAAAACTGTGAATTTTGAAAGCAGTGACTAAGTAAAAACATAACCATAAAGCGTTTAATACATTTGTTGTTAATGAATGTTTTAGTGCGTGATGAATAGTTTTGTGTGCGAATCACCCGGCGACACTGGTTTTCATCTGTTTTCATACTAAACTAAGTTGATGTCCCTTCTATCTGTTATTTTCTGTTCTGTGGTGTACATCACGTCGCGTCGGACAAAATAAATAGCTATTTTATGTAGATATTATACAACGTGTTAATGAATTAACTGAAAACTAGAAAGTAGTTTGCTCAGAATCAACTAGCGAATCGATTGCACTATGTTTTAATATAGGTTAATTTTTTTCATTTTTACCATCCTATGTCTAAATTATTTATAATACAATATTTGGCGCGTACGCCGCCCGCAGCGAAAAAAATCGAACCGGTAGGCGCGGGCGTAGCGCTTGGAATTTCGTAGATAGGTCACCTTCAAAATAATGTTAATTTTTTCGACATAAAATATATTTTAATCATATTATTGTTTATTTTTTTAAATGGGGTGTATCAGGTTTTCAGTTAATTCATTAACACGTTGTATATGTGTATAATGAAGTGTCTGTTTTGAAATTGAGTCTACTTTAGCTGAAACGCTATAATTAGCTTCAGTTGTTTACCGCAGAGTTTATTTAAGACTAGTTGTGCCCTGCGGTTTCACACGCGTTAATTTCAGAGTTCCCGCGGGGATTCTAGGATAAAAAGAACCCTATGTGTTAATCCGATCTATAAACTATATTATTGTAACGTTTCATTTAAATCCATCCAGTAGTTTTTGCGTGAAAGAGTAACAAACATTCATCCATCCATCCATCCATACATACTTACAAACTTTCGCGTTTATAATATTAGTGGGATTTGAAGTTTAGTATATTGTTTCACGGATAGAATTCTGCGCTCTGATTTAAATTATGAGAGTTCAGTCTCAGGCTTGTACCTACTCATTATTTACGAACCAAAACTATTATATCTTAAGGCTTTACGGTAAAGGGAAAGCTCGTGAGGATACTTAAGTGTGTGTGAATTCTACCGAACCCCACTAGGCCCATGCACACACTCAGCGTTAGGGTAGGCCTGTGACCTAAGGCGCAGGCCACATATAAATGGCGTCGGGTGCGGACACGGCACGGGCGGCTTCCTATTCCATTCAATTTTCATACAAAATTCATGGAAATAAAGCACAATTTTGACACACGGTAGGTATGTCGTAGCACTCGTAGCTCAGAAATGGCGCGTCACAACCACGTCCGACCAACGACATATCGCGTGACCTACATTGTGCTTTATTTCCATGAATTTTGCATAAAATTTGAATGGAATAGGAAGCCGCCCGTGCCATGTCCACGCCCGACGCCATTTATATGTGGCCTGCGCCTCACAGCGGGGATATTAAAAAAGCTGATTATGCTATCTTACATGTCTATTGTGATTGAACGTTTGTGCAAAATATTCAAACTGGTACGAAATTTTTGTTGAACTCATCAGACATTTTTTGCTATCAGTGCGTCTGTTGACTAAAATAGGTACCTACCTATCCTGAAAAGATGCGCCGTCTTGAAATGGGTGGGTATTACTCGAGCATTACTTGAAAATCAATCTCGACTGTCAACAAAGAAGTCATTAATCGTTTTGAAAAGGCATGGAAATCACGAATTTATTACTTCGTGTAGAATTTCTAAAGGGGAGTTATAAAATCGGTTATGTACAGTCGGTACGCTATTTGAGGAAAAACATTTATACTCACAAACAGTTCATTCGTCAGAGCGCTTAGTCTAGTCAACCCCAAGTTGGTCAGAAACCGCTTATCTATACTAATATCTCTACTAATATTAAAAATGCGAAAGTAACTATGTCTGTCTGTCTGTTACGCTTTCACGGCCTCAACGGCTCAACGGTCATCATGAAATTTTGCATACACATTGTCAGGGATACAGAGAAGGACATAGGGTACTGTTTATCCCGAAATTCCCGCAGGAACGCCGAAATTACCGCGGGTGAAACCGCGGGGGACAGCTAGTTATATCATAAAGAGGTAGGTTTGTGAGTTTCTGAGGCTGTAGGGGATAATCTCTACTAAGATCTACTAAACCCATATTGAAAATTCTTTCACCTAGGAAGCTACCATAGTCCTGAGTGACATAAGGTAGTTTTATCCCGAGACTCCCACGGGAACTCCGAAATTACCGCGGGTGAATCCGCGGGGACAGCTAGTAATTTATATAAAGGTATGTCGGAGGAATTCGTTTCAAACGAGTTGATTGTT
This sequence comes from Zygaena filipendulae, assembly GCA_907165275.2. Taxonomy (NCBI): domain Eukaryota; kingdom Metazoa; phylum Arthropoda; class Insecta; order Lepidoptera; family Zygaenidae; genus Zygaena; species Zygaena filipendulae. The sequence continues at coordinate 10,999,421 of OU015659.1, read as the reverse complement.
TATTTCATAACCAAAAGTAATTTGCGATTAAGTAATTTCTAATTAAAGTTTTTAGATTTTCGCGTTTTGAGCACATTATATTATGTAAAATTATAAAACGTCTGGCAAAAAAAGGTAATAAAAAACATCGCGTTCAAGTCCCGCGTAATTTTACATAATATAATATCTAATTATTCTCTATCAGTTACTATATATTGTATTAAGCAGTAAGCACTACGTCCTATAGATCCAATCAGAGCAGAGGGATAGTCTCGAGCGGGGTCGGGGTGCGGGGCGGGTAACCATTGCGACGAGAGTATGACCCCTTGGCCACAGTCTCGGCGGCGGCGGCAAAACCAAATGGTAGACAACACACGAATTCGCCACAGCTATCAGCGGCGCGAGCTGTGGCCCACTTCTTATGTTGTCTACCATTAGTTTTTGCCGCTGCCGCCGCGCCGCCGCCGGCACCGCCGCCGCAAAGACTGTGGCGCCGCCCTCAGAGTAGTTGTGTGAGATCGAGGAGGATCATTGCGAGAGTTGTGTTTGGTTTAGTTGGATCGGTGCCGCGAACGCAGCAGGTTCTGATATAATTGTTGAGAAATGTTTAAATTATTAATCGAGTAGTAATTATTAATTTCTAACTATTAAGGTTAGGATAGGTACTTTACTTTAATAGGGATGTTGACTACTATTGAAAAACAAAATTCCAATTAGTCCGTCAGTTAGAAAATAAAAAAACAATAGACACGTATTTTTTGCTTTTTTCAAATAAAGTAAAATTAAAGTTTAGGATGAGGAGGTCGTGACGTCACTAACCGCAAAACCGCCATACAAACTGTCAGAATAGTGACGTCACGCGAAATTTCAACTCAATATATCGCCGTTATTTTTTGATCACGTAAAAAAAGAAAAAATACGTGTCCAATATTTTTTAATAATCTACAAGACAGACTAAAAAATAAAAATTCGTCAACATGCCCATTAAATAGTACCTACCGAACCGTGAATACCTTGATTTGTGCTGCAATACACCCTGATAATGCCCACAAGGCCCGTGATTATAAATGACATTACCTAAGAAATGACCATTCTCATATTCTCCCTGACAACGTAAAATTTCATGATGATTGGTTGAGGTAGTAAAGGCGTGAAAGCATAACAAAATAGTTATTCCGATACTTCCAACAATTATCGTTATATTTCAACCAATTTAAAAAGACCGTAACAAATTATATAGGTACCTAAACCTTCCTCATGAACCACTCTATCTATTGGTGAAAACCGCATGACAATCCGTTTGGTAGTTTTTGAGTTTATCGCGAACACTCAGACAGACAGACGCGGCAGAGGACTTGGTTTTACAATATTTAGTGATATTATAGTTTCTATATGTGGAAACTGCTAGGTCTAGGAAATTTTTATATGTTAGGTACTAGCTGTCCCGCGCGGTTCCACTCGCGATAATTTCAAAGTTCCCGCGGCATTGTTCCATACAAACTGCAAACCCTTTTCATCCCTTTAGGGGTGGAATTTTCAAAAATCCTTTATTATCGGATGCCTACATTATACAAAGAACACACCCTCCAAGTTTCAGGTCTTTACGATCAGCGATTTAGGCTGCGCGTTGATCCATCAGTCATTCAGAACAAAGCATTTTTAATGTACTTTTAGATTTTTATTTTGTATTTCTTGGTACCGTTTGTTTTCCCGAACAAATAAATAAACATATTGAGGTCACTGACCTGCAATCGATCAGCAAAGCGTGCCCCTTCCTGCCGAAAGTGGCGATGTATTGGTCCATGATGCCGCAGGGCATACCGGGGAACTCGTGCTCCGCTTTTTGACACGCCGTCGCCTTTGTGAGCGGGCTGCGACGTAGAGTTAATTAATTGATGGAACTGTGGAATTTTCCCAATGCCTTTTTTCAAATACCTAATTATATCAAGCCCCCTTTAGCCAAATTGACAATCTATAATAAATTGTTAACAATTAGAAAAGTGAGACACGGAAATCGTCGATTCGGTCTCGCATTCGTCTAATCAACATACCGGTCTATTAATCATTAATAAAATTGGTAGGTGTATTGTTTTTTATGTAATAATCACAACACACAGATCTACTTGATATCACAGTAAGCTATTATTAGCTTATGTCGTAGAAACCAAGCAAACGCGGTTTATACTTCATAGAATTACATAATATATTTATTACACCATAGATATATAAATAAACACACCCAGATTGGAAAGGGCATGGCACTCCCACCGATCGAACCCGGAACCTCTAGTAATGAAATAAAATTGGTAAGTATTAAGTATATTATAAGTATTATTTACATTTATCTCTGTACTAGCTGTAGCTGTGCCCCGCGGTTTCACCCGCGGTAATTTTGGAGTTCCCGCGGGAATTCCGAGATAAAAAGTACCCTATGTCCTTCTCTGTACCCCTGAAAATGTGCATGCAAAATTTCATGCAAATCCGTTCAGCCGTTTTTGCGTGATTGAGTAACAAACATCCAAACATCCACACTTTTACATTTACAATATTAATAGGATTAATATGGAAGGTACCTACTCGTAATATCCACTTGATCTCCAATTTAAAATCAATGGCCAAGTTAAATTTAAAATAATACACATGAATTTGAATTTGAAATCTCTAAGCTGCTACATATAGTAGCGCGATTGGTGTGTGGGGGTGGTCTAATCTTAATATATATAAATCACGTGTCACGTTGTTTGTCCGCGATGGACTCCGAAACTACTGAACGGATTTTGATTACTAAAAAAAAATGGATTACTAAAACACATTTTGAAAATCTAAGTGGGTAGTTGCTAGTAACTCACTCAGTTGTGAGGCCAGTGAGTTCCTCCAGGAATGTGAAGACCGACACCTCCAAGGAGGCGCTACTGGACAAACCGGAACCCATGGGCACATCGGACACGATGACAGCATCAAAACCCTTCACTGGCGCTAAAGGAATAACGTGACAATTTTTTTTTTACGTGAACCTTGATTTATTTTTGTGAATTAATCAGATTCTCGAAAGAAAAAAATTCTACATTCTTTATTTAGAAAAATATTTTAGTAAAAAAATTTAAAAAATATGCAACATAAAATTTTTGTTATGCCTATTTATAATTTTTTGTCCGACAAATTTGTTTCATTACAGCGTATCTATCGGATAACATCGACGAGTTTTGGAAAACGGACTAATTTTGGGTCCCAGAACTCTTTTTGGGGACAAACGGGACAGGTACCTAAGCGAAAAGCAACGGGGTCGTTCAAAACTTGTTCAAAAGTCACGTAACAAAAAAAATGGTCTTTCAACAAGCACGGGTCGATGTTGAAATTAAATAAAACAAGCTGTAAGTGAGATATTAATTTAATTTTTTTTATTATTTCAAAGGCCAATTGATGCCATTATTTATGAAATACAACATCTGTTAAATGTCTACCGCGGCTTCGAACGGTGGCACTGATCCGAGAGGTTTAATTTTTAACTCTACTGCATAAATCCGGCTGCATCTGAGCGATGGCCTGCGTTATGATGACTTTCAGGACATAGGTTGATTGCGGATTATTGGCATATACCTGCGACTTGAGAAAACCCCACAAGAAAAAGTCTCGCGGGGTCAAAAAATAAAAGCATTCATCCATTTAGAAATAATAATAATAATATTACTTGGGACGTTAGCACACAGCGTCACCTATAATCTCAAACTGAGGATATAGGACCTACTTTTCATTCAGAAAATAATCCTGTTCCTGAGAGATAGAAACTTGATTGACATAATCTATGTACATTATGATTCCTGCCCATAGAATCAACTTTTATGATTATTCCTTCTCTGTACAAGCAGTCGGTTTGTGGAGGTGCGAATGGCCAAACCTATCTTCAAGGGCCTCGTGAAGACTTTCCACCTCACTCATGGATAAATGGTAACTTGCTGCAGATTAACATTTATAGTATGCATCTGTGTTTTATCACATTTATAAAGTTAGTATGGTTATATTGTACGTTTATATTTTTCTGTATGTATATTTTATATCTACGCGTGTATCTTTGTACCTATATCTTTTTTATGTATTTTTATTTTTTATATTTATGTTCTATGTGTATATTTTGTATTTTTTTATGATTCCAGTTCTACCTATAAACATATAAAGTTTCTGTATTTGTCCTATCCACCCAAAGGTTGTCTGGAAGAGATCGCTAGTAAAGCGATAAGACCGCTTTTTGTATGCCTTTAGTTATAAATCTTTGTTAACACACTGTAACATTATTTTGGTGTACTAAGTATGAAATGTTCTATAGTCTATTCTACATTAACACAAGCAAAACCGCGAGATAAATTTTCCCTATTCACTCATTTATTTTATTTATTTATTTAATCATTTGAACATCAGCCAAAACTCACCTGGAAAATTCGCCACTACGCCTTTAACGTAATTCGCCCAGGCTGGATCACCCGGTTTGAGTGGGGTCGACTGCGTTGGCGCCGGGAAACTGGTCTCCAACTCCTGACCGGTGGCTAGTACTGTCAGTACCCGACAGACCGGCGACTGGTTGTAACCACCCACCACTACCGTCGTGAAGGGTAAAGCCTGCGATGAGATAATGATAATAATATTTCAAAACACACAGATCTATACGTTGGCACCTACTTGATCTTTGAAGAAGATGAAGAAAATACATTTATTTTAGCACAACACACAATAAAAGAAACAAACATAGATAAACAGTGCCTAATCTTACACTGAGCTATAAGCTTGTGTCGTGCAAACCAAGCAAATGTGGTATGAAATATATATACTATACCTAATATTACATAATTATATATAATAAATAGTATACTTAAACACTCCCAGACTGAAAAATCTGTATTCATTACACAAAGTCTGAAACTGATACTATTAGCTTTACTTGTACCTAACTAAAAAGGCACAAAAAGTACCTTAGGGCTATCGTAGCTACCTATGAGTGAAAGAATTTTCAAATTCGGTTCAGTAGATCTAAAGATTACTCCCTACAACGTCACAAATTCACAAACTTTACCTCTTTATAATAGAAGACATTAGTATCGATAAAGATATCCGACAATCTGGTGAAATTGAGATTAAAAAAGTTTTACATTAAGTATTCTAATATTGTTTACGTCGTTGTCCATTCATTTATAATTGATTTGTAAACGAATTAAAATCCGATTAATCTTAAAACTCGAGACAGGCTTACGTTCACTTATTTTAATCGATGAACATTGAACATCCAACCAATAAGTTTTTTTGGCTTCAGCATCAGAAATGATAATAATTGTTATCATATTAGACTGTAAGACGATTGAATTCTAAAAATATAATAAACTAGCAGTCCGCCGCGGTTTCACTCGCGGTAATTTCGGAGTTCCCGCGGGAATTCCGGGATAAAAACTATCCTATCTTTTAAGTTGGACCATATTATAAATGGTTACAAAGTTTTATCAAAATCCGTTCAGTAGGTTCGGAGTCCATCGCGGACAAATAACGTGACACGTGATTTATATATATTAAGATAAGATATCTAACTCAGTACTACAGTAAAATAAAATTTTAAGTATTCTATTCCGCATAAAATAATAATGGTAATAGGCTAGTTTCCTGGGTAAAAAAATCGAAATTCTATTTAGTCCGTCAGTTAGATAATAAAAAAATAAAAGACACGTATTTTTTGCTTTTTTAAAATAATGGAAATATGCATAGATAAAGCGCATTAAAGTTTAGGGTGGGGGACTCGTGATGTCACAGCTCGCTATAACGTGCGAACAAACTGTAGCGAGGCGTGACGTCATGTGAAATTTCGACTTGATATATCTCCGTTATTTTTTGGTTACATAAAAAAAAAAAAAATACGTGTCAATTATTTTTTAATAATCTACAAAACGGACTAAAAAAAAAATTTAGGAAACTAGCCTATTCCGGCGGATGGCAGGTCACCGGTTCACTGGTCACTTCTTTCGTAGAAATAGAAAATTGTAGGTATCGGAAGTTGGATTGCAAATTCACCCATCCAAAGGCAGATTTTATCACAAGGTATTAAAATTGTATTTTTAGGGCGAGGGCGTTATTTTGAATCCAGACCGGAGTGAAGTATTCTATAGTAGAATCCTGAGCGCAGCAAGGTATTCTTACCTATATAGAATCCTGAAAGGAGAGAGGGATTCAAAGGAAATCGCCAGAGGAAAAAATAATTTTAATGCTGAGTGGTACTCTACTTTTCATCCCCCTCTATAAGAAAATGAAACAAGAAATAGCTGTAATATATTTATTTGTTATTAAATACAATACAAACCTATATATTTATTGCGTCCATTTTCACAGATTCCGGTATTAATATTGTGCTCTCTTCACTACGTGACGAATACATTTTGTGAAATCAATAAAATTGCAATATCAGATAAATAAACATACACAGCACATCAGATGCCGCCTTTTTCTTTTTTTTTTGTTTGAGGCGCGAGTCTCACCGACCGGCCGGCAACAAAGATTCATCCAATTTGTGCAGTATTTGACGTTCGACCTCCTTGGTCGTCGCTGGCGATTGACATTACAAGTTTCATATTCCAAATTCACAACTCATTATTACCCGCTGTTTAGCGGATTAAAATGGATTTCAGTACAACTTTTAGTCGCACTTATTGAAGGGAACCTAAACGTACCACTTCAGGTGCACTTATATGCGAATAAAACGTCAGTTTTTGAATAGATGGGATGAAAAGACAATTGTTTCCCACTGTGGTCTGAATCGACCAATTACAAAAAGTTTTTGGGTGATTCGAACCGCAGTGCGAAAGGACCCATTCAAAAAGAGCTCTTGGGCACTTCATACCGCGGTCCGAACCGCTCGCGGTGCGAAACGACTAAAGACCCCAGCTCTACATTCACACAAAATTTCACAATGGGCGCCCAAGTTCCAACTTCGAAAATACGTACTCCGTAATACGCCGATGATATTAAGTACCTAAATGTTGTAATTGGCATAGCTCAAAATAACTAGGTATCAGCTTACTACTACCTCAGACGACTACTACGTAGATACTTAATTCTTAAGTGACTGTATTAAATTTAATTATTCCAGACGCGTCGAAATATACGCGTAGGTATATTGTTTGGAAAGCATCATAATATTATGAGCTATATCTCATATATTATGCTTGCGGCGAATTTCTCCGCTATGTCAATATGTGGTTTTATGGCTGCTTTGTTGTAACGTTGATTTTAGTAGTCATATTTTATCTTTGAGTCATAGTTTGAAAGTCAGGGTTTGAAAGTGCACAAGGACGGTTTTTAATTCGATTCGCTAAAGTCGATAGATATATCGACTTTAGCGATAATATGATAATAAAGGGAATAATAAGTACATACGTAAACATTATATAATACTATAATATAATACTTAATAATACTTTTGATAAGATAGATTTCTCTCATTGTGACCTATTTATTTACAACACAAAGTGCCTCTCTCTCTCTCAGGCGACGCGTTTAGATTTCGCGCGCCATAAAAAATCACCCAACTTATTTATTTCTCAGTATTTCTTTTTAACAACACGTCGTTTTCTATTAAATATTTATATAATAATATATGTATACATATAATATTATGTATTATAACATATAAAAGTACAGTCGTACGCTAATGGCTAGCTTATGACAATTACTTAATAAATAAATTGCTTTTTTTAGTATATTTTTTCATATAGGTATTCATATATTTCATATATTTTCATATATTGTATTATTATTAATATCTTTAAATATTTTTTCATTACTCATACTCGGAAAGTAGGTCTGAAGTTGCCTGAGAAGCGGGTTGAAAGTAACCCTTTTCAGCCCTAGGGAGAATCGCTTTCAACTGACAACTGTCAAATTATTAAAAAAAAACTAGGTCTATTTTCACATTTCTATTGAACCATGTTCCAACTTTCTATACAGCCAGCGCGATGTAAAATTGAAATAACGTAAAGTTTAAGTAGGTATTAAAAAAATAAAATTCACTCACTTTTTCTTTAGCTAATTCCTATTTTTATTTTGACTTTCCTTGCATTCGTAATGAAAAGCACAGTGTTATCCTCGGGAGAAAGACTTATTCAGTCCCGAGACGGGGTTTGGCGCCCGAGCGTAGCGAGGGCGCCAATAGATCGACTTTCTTCTTTCTTTTACTTTCACCCCTAGGATAACAATCTACTATTGTTAAATCGTATTATTTTAACACAACCTAAATCTGGAAATAAATGCTTTTTCTTTCTTTCTCTCTAATCTGAAATCGGGTTAAAAGACAAACCATAAAAACCTAACCATAAAATAAAATCATAACAGCGTTTTATCCAAATAAGAAATTAATCCTTTGTTTGTTTGTTACGCTTTCACGCCGGCTCAACCGATCATCATGACATTTTGCACACACGTTGTTAGGGGTAAAGAGAAGGACATAGGGTACTTATTATCCCAGGCACGAAATTAACACGGTTACAAAATGTCATGAAAGTTTGCATGCGTTTGTACCTACAGGTTGTCAGGGGTCACAAAAGGACGTAGGGTACTTTTATCTTAGAATTCCCGCAGGAACTCCGTAATTACCGTGAGGAACAGCTAGTAGATTTATATTTAACCCGCCAACAAAGTGTGTAACTTCAAAAACTTAATTCTCGTTAAGCGTTTCAGTGTTATTGGCTAGATAAACAATATTTTACACCGAATCAATTTCAATTTAAAGTTACTTCAATTTCATGAGAAATCAGCGAAATCAATCACAGTTTTGTAAAACCGATTACTAAAATAACGACCCAATTACCTAACTAAAATAAAAAGTATGACAATAACTAATTGAATAATTTCGTTGACTATTATAAATGGCAATGCGTGTTTGTTTGTTGGTTAGGTACGCTATCAAGCCTTAGATACCCTACTTAAGCAATTATCATGAAATTTTTTATACATTTCAGTCAGGATTACAGAAAAGCACACATCAATCAATCAAATATTCTTTATTTTTACCATGATAATAAGAATACATAGAGAAATAACTAAAGTAAGGGCGGCCTTATTGCTAAAAAGCAATTTCTTCCAGGCAACTATAACTATACCTACTTAAGAAAAAGTTACTAGTATTTACAAGCACACAGAAAAATAATAATAATAAACAAATAAATAAATAAGTAAGTGATGTAATACACTAAAATAAATACAAGTAGAATAAACTGTAAATAGATAAATACACATACTAACATAATTATTACTTAGTATTGATAATATGATGATTACAATTCCCACAGGAACACTGAAATGGGGATGTGGAAATCAAAATTCTAATTACTAGTCCGTCAATTAGAAAATAAAACAATAGACACGTATTTTTTGCTTTATCAAATAAATTAAAATATACAGAGATAAAGCGCATTAAGGCTCGTGGTGTCGCCAACGACCTTGGGCGTTGAGGCGTGGCCTAATTTTCTCGCCCCCGCTACCCGCACCCAAACATCTCGCGATAATGTACGTAGGGTCAGTGGAACAGTTATCGGCACTCCATCAAATCTATCATTATTTTAATTGATATTACATTGAGTCATGCAAATATTTTTATATCGTATTTTTTATGTTTTATTTTAATACTTTAATAATGAAGGTAAATAATTATTGATGTTTATTTTTATTATATTGTAATTTTACTATAAAGGATTAATGATATCAAATTCGTAGTTAAATAGGTAGTTAAATTAATTTATTATTTTACAATTTAGTACTTATTTAGTACAATTTAGTACCTATACACAAATTGATTTTTTTCTTTTCACATATTTAGTGTACCTATTTGGTACCTTTAGGTACCGAATTTATTTTTAATTTATATCGTCCCAGAAAAAAGTAGTAGACTAATCAAAATTTTCGCCGTAAGAAAACATATTTGCTGTAAGTAACAAAACACCAACTTTTCACCAGAATTATTTTTTTTATAAAATTGAAAATAAAGCAACTTTTTAACAAGAACTGACAGAATTGTGATTTTTTTTGTACATAGTTTTGTTAAGTTAAGGGTGCGCTCCGCCAGATTATGCAGCTCTTATCCGATAGAGGCCGCGGACGGCGCCATAAAAGAGTTTTCTCAATTTACAGAGAATCACAAGGTTAAAAAATAGATTTTGATGATGGCTGCGAGAGAATGAGTGTTTAATACATCTTTAATTTAAAATTTTTATATGGCTTTACGCGCATTATTATCCTTTAACTACACGAAAATATCGAATAACTGGCCGAAACGTAGTCACACACACATGCAAATCGATTAATACTAGACGATTAGGATTCGTAATTTGGCTACCTCAACAAGAGTCTCGGTGGTGTGCGTCTTTTTTTGTAAACTATGAATCGTGAAAATCTTGTGTTCAAACCTTAGATTTCGATTCCACTTTTTGACCACGTGATCACATAGATATGACGAAAACATGAAGTTTGAGTACCAACACGATGGGTCTGTAACTTGTAGTTTCCGAGATACAGGCTATCGAAGATTTGATCTCGTGATCACATAGATATCACGAAAACATGAAGTTTGAGTACCAACACGATGGGTCTGTAACTTGTAGTTTCCGAGATATAGCCTATCGAATATTTGACCACGTGATCACATAGATATGACGAAAACATGAAGTTCGAGTACCAACACGACGGGTCTGTAACTTGTATTTTCCGAGATATAGGCTATCTAACATTAGATCACGTGATCACATAGATATGACGAAAACATGAAGTTTGAGTACCAACACGATGGGTCTGTAACTTGTAGTTTCCGAGATATAGGCTATCGAAAATTTGACCACGTGATCACATAGATATGACGAAAACATGAAGTTTGAGTACCAACACGATGGGTCTGTAACTTGTAGTTTCCGAGATATAGCTTGTTGAAAATTTGACCATGTGATCACATAGATATCACGAAAACATGAAGTTTGAGTACCAACACGATGGGTCTGTAACTTGTAGTTTCCGAGATATAGGTTATTGGAAATTTGACCACGTGATCACATAGATATCACGAAAACATGACGTTTGAGTACCAACACGATGGGTCTGTAACTTGTAGTTCCGAGACTATATCTCGGAACACACGTTGCATCACGTGGTCACATAAGACACAATAAAAATATTATTTTCATTGCATCGGAGAATTTGGAGATAAACGCTGAATTTTATCACCCCAGGCCGAGATACAACCTTTCGAAAATATGGTCTCTCTCTTTTACTCATCGTGAAAACAAGAAAGAGATAGCAAGAATTTATTCAACACAAAAATATAAAATACTTTTACCCGTAAGTTACGTTATACCTCATCGTACGTGACGCAGAACCAAAACGTCTTTTCCAACTTTCCACAAGTTATTTGTATTCGCTTCGGCTACTAATAGGTACCTACTACATCAGTAATAGGTATATTTTCAAATACAATTCTAAATTATCTTGGTAGGCAAAATTGTCAAAACTCACGGCACAACGCCGCGCCACCTTGTGATCCTTTTGGAATTCACTACAAACTACTGCATTCGGGGGACTTGTCAGTCTACAGCCTAACTACAGCTGTTTATAGACCGGGCCGCCATTTTCGTACACTTATAAGTGTATTCGTTCTCTCACACAAGCAAAGGTTCGACCGAAATTTAATTCATTTTGAAATGATTGTAATTATGTTATTTCTTCACTATAATATGCAAAGATTTTGGGCTGTGCGTTATCGTAACAAGTAGTAGTATTTTATTAAATGAAGTCTAATAAATAAAAACAGGCGGAATGCCTTTAATATAGCTACGGCAGTTTGTATGAAAACTAGACCTTTAGACCCACCTTAATGTTAGTTGCAATTAAAATATTTTCACTAAAGTTACAAGGAAACAGGTTTTACTACTTACAGCATTCTTCGATTTGTATGCAGATAGAAAATTGCTGTATATTTTCCGATATCTAAAATGCTGTAGCTGTATATTTTTATTTTTATTAATTTATTGATTAATTTAGTAAAAGAAAGTAATAAAACAAAAATGTGTTTATAAAATTGCCTTTTGTTACAAAAAAATACAATGAACCAATAATTAAAATTCAGTGAAGTCCAGTTGCCCAACTTTTTGCAGCTTTTTTTTTCGTGGCATTTTTGATGTCGCTACCTTATTTTGCTCACAAAATTAATTTGGCGTAACCAAGCGGATTGCGACAGCGCGACGCACAGCCTACCCGTTTGAATGCCAGCGCCAGACTGACTCCCGTCGCCCGCGCACGGACCCGCTCGTGACCATTTGTAGTGAATGTGGTATAAAAAACATTTCGTCAAAACTATGTATTATTTTGGAACGATAAATGCTCAGTTTTAAGTTAAACAAGTTAGCAATCTTTTCCTGAAAGAATCGTGAAATTATCACTTGTAGTTTAGAAGCAGTAGCGTATTTCAAGTTGAAAACAGCTTCATTTCAATGTTTTTTTTTGAATAGTATTTTGTAGACTACAATTTATTTAAATGCTCAGATTGAAGTTCATATATCAATCTTTAATATATGTTAATTCTGGAATCGTCAGTAGGCTAATTTATGAGCTTTAGGGCCTCAAAAATGATCGTTTCACGACTCCATGCGCCTTAAATTTTAGGGTGAGGGAGTCGTGACGTCACTAACCATATCATCAGATCATAACCAATTTGTGTGAACCCTGGAGATGTTATAGATACCGTTTAAAATGATTGACCCTTGCAAATATGGACATAGATAAGCAATTGTGTGTTAACCCACACTGGAGAAATTTTGAGTAAATCGTGTTTTAAAAGTATAGCGCCATTTTGTGTCAACATTTTTTATGTTAAATATTTAGTTACATATTTAAGCAATGTAATAAGGTAAACACATAATTAAAAAAACGTTCCCTAACTCTCAATAAATCGTTCTGAATCAATAACTTAAGTTTGTGGGTTAACATGTTATTGCTTATCTGCGTACATATATCTCCATAAAGAATGTAAACGATTTCACTGTATGACAGCTTTCGTGGTAGTTAAAGCGGATTGTAAATAAACAGTGCCTCCTACATGATTGAACTATATCTACTAATTACTAATTTACAAATCTATACTAATATTATAAAGAGGTAAAGTTTGTCAGTTTGTCAATTGTGATGTTTGTGAGTTTGTGAATTAGGCCACTGAACCGATTTTGACAATGTACGCATACAAAATCGTGCATAGGTACAATATGTTGTTCGATCACGATGATCGGTTGAGTAGTTAAGGCGTTAGAGCCTGACAGATAAATAAACGAAATTACGTAAAGGTATAATAGTAAGAATTATAGGAATGCCATCAACAAATGCATGGCATTTCTAATGATAATACCTAGTGCCTAATTACGTATTAATATACGTAGGTACTTAGGCACTAGCTGTCCCCCACGGTTTCACCCGCGGCAATTTCTGAGTTTCCGTGGGAATTTCGGGATAAAAGTACCTACCGTAATATCACTCAGGACTACCGTAGCTTCCTATAAGTAAAGAATTTTCAAAATTGGTTTAGGAAATCCAGAGATTACCCCCTACAACGTCACAAACCTACAATGGGCTAGTTGACAAATTTTTTTTAGTCCGGTTTGTAGATCCATAAAAAAAATGGACACGTAGGTATTTTTCCTCTTTTTACGTAATCACAAAATAAAGGCAATACATTGAGTTGAAATTTCACGTAACGTCACTATCCGGTGCGGTGTATGGGGGCTTATAGCGGTTAATGACGTCACGAGCCCCCACCCTAACTTTAATGCACTATAATTATCTATGTAAGTATATTTTCATTAATTTGAAAAAGCAAAAAATACGTCCCCTTTATTTTTTTATTTTCTAACTGACGGACTAAAAAATTTCTTCATTTTCAAAAGTCGTCAACATCCCAGTATAGACTATAGATACAATATTATATTTACTTAATTTTAAATTATTTGTTCTATGTATTTGCGTCATTAGCGGGGCACATTGACATTCAAATGATGTTTGTTGAATTTTATTTTAATTTTTGATGAAAGAAACATACCTAATACTTATCATGATAATATTGCATTTTATTAAAACGGTCCCATAAAGTGGCCGGTTAATAGTCTGTGTAGTCTACATTCTGAAATAATCACGCTCATACAAACATGATTAAGGTCAGGTGTCTATAATGATAAAAGTCCTACAGATCCTCTCCTATCTTGTTGGTTTCTTTGTCTATCTGTTACGTCGCAAAAGTAATGGATTGTGGTGATCTTGCACAAAAATAGGTTCCGACCCTGAGCCCTTATTAACTATGACCAACAACATTTCTTGCCCGCAACGCGCGTCCTAAATACACAAACCCAAACGTTTCAGATGGAGATGACCGTAAAAATGTGAGGAATTATTTATAATGCACAGAAAAGAATAATAGGTAAACTTAACACTTAATAAAAGAAAAAATAATATTCTGTATGCCATGACTCATGAGGCACGTTGTAGAAAAATGTATTTTATTGAAGTGTAGATAACGTCTTTGAGAACAGAGAAAAATAAATTTTTGTGATGCGTTATGCTCATAGTGAATAAGGACCCTTGGAATTATTACATAATTCCCAAAGGAATACCCCTGGCGACCTCAATTAATATAATTCTATAAAAGCTGTGTGTAATATTGGAATAACAGCCTTTTATTGAGCTCAGGGTTGGGTACCTACCTATTTGTTTAGGGTGAAACCGCGGGCACGGGGAACATCAAGTCCTCGTATTATAAAAATGTGAACGTGAGTTTGTTTGTTACGCTTTCACGCCTTAACTACCTACTCAACCGGTCATCGTGAAATTTTGCATAATATACAAGTTGTCAGGGGCGCGAACGGGCGTGAACGGTGAACCGGGTGAACAGCAGTCAAAGTCCAAGTCAAATCATTAATCAAATTAGGCCCATAATGTGGCTCCTTTTGACTTCAATAAAATTACAGTTTACAGTAGACAGCAACCATAAAATATCCACCCTTCACAGCTTCCTAGCGCTATGGCTGAAGAGAAGAAGCTGCGCAACAAACTCTCCAGCAGCACGCTGTCAGTTTAAAATTTAAAAAGCCGCATTTTCACTAGAAGAGATTTGGATCAAATTCATGATGATACAAACCATAGGTAGCACGAAGCCTTCGCAATAATCGACGTGGTCCCCAATAAGGTTGACGCGGCCCGGTGCCCGCGCAGCGACCGCCGGCGCGCGGTCGAACCTCGCGGCGAATTTGTCGCGCGCCCGCCGCAGGAGCACCTCGTCGCCGAGCGCGACTGTTTCGTTTGACATCTGATTTTAAAAAACAATAACAGAAATGATTTTGTTTGTCGTGGATGAACCCACACGTACCTACCACGGCCACAACACAACCACACCACATCGCAGCAGCAAAATGTGGTCAGGTGTGAATAGTGTCATTGCAGCTTTTTGCAGTTGCGTTGTGGTACCGACAAATTATCGATGTGGTTGTGTTGTCGCAAGTAGTTGCGATGTGGTTACGTCGTATGCAGGCACAGTTCGACTCCGGCTTTCATAGAAGATGCGACGACGGCCGACGCAACGATGTGTTTGCGATGTGGCCGGCTACAAGTTCACGGTGTCGCTGGTGGTTGCGTTGTGGTTGCGTTGTGGTTGCGTTGTGGCTGCGATGTGGCTGCGATGTGGTCAGTATCATTCACGTGGTCAATAATGACGGCAAAATGTGGTACGTGTACTATTCGTTTTCAATACAAATTATGCGCCCGCCCACGTGGTTGTGCTTGTGGTGTGGTTGTGGTACGTGTGGGTTCAGCCCCAGTTTTTTTTTACTAAAACCATGCTACAACCCTTTGTAGCCAGCACAAATTAATAAATTTTCGCTCCAAAAAACGATGTTTTTCCGCTATCTAACTAACAAGGTTATGGGAAAAAAATAAGAATAAACTGGTGGCACAAATATGCTTAATACTTATTATAATAATATACTTAACGGGATATACCTAATCCCGATCGATTGATCCGTAGCCTTCAGTTTTCGATATTTTTCCTTATTTTCCTATTTTTCCTACTTGAGGGACGAATGAGGTTTTTTTTTTAATTTATTCTTGTTTTTTGCGCCAACTTTGTCAGTGGAATACACTGTTTTTAACCGACTTCCCAAAAAGGAGGAGGTTCTCAATTCAACGCGTATGTTTTTTTTTTTCGAAGATTTTGTGTTGACCTTTAAATCGACCAATTAACAGAAAAAAATCGTATTACCTATACAACGTGTTAATGAATTAACTGAAAACTAGAAATCAACTAGCGAATTGTTCGCACTATGTTTTAATATATGTTATATTTTTTTTCATTTTTACTAACCCATGTCTAAATTATTTATCAATATATGCCGCGTACGCCGCCCGCAGCAAAAAAAATCGAACTGGTAGGCGCGGGCGTAGCGCTTGGAATTTCGTAGATAGGTCACCTCCAAAATAATGTTGAATAACTTTTAAAGTATAAATTTTTTCGACATAAAATATATTTTAATCATATTATTGTTTATTTTTTTAAATGGGGTGTATCAGGTTTTTAGTTAATTCATTAACACGTTGTATATAGATACATACAACAAAAAGAAACGTCTATCAAGTAAATATAACAATAGAAATATATTTCCTTACATAATTATAGGTATCAGTGTCACTTCAAAGACCTCGCGGGTTATTTAGTAGGTACCTACTCTCAAAGGTAATACGAATAAAACCAAAAAAATCGGCCAGGTGTGCGTCGAACTCGAGCATAAAGGGTTCCGTACCATCATCTATTAAAACGGCAAAAAAAATCATGTCTATTTATTTTATTCTGTTTTTTTAGTATTTCAGACGTATTTCAGTTGCCGCTATAACTGAAATACGTCATTTGTGAAAATTTTAACTGTCTAACTATAACAGCTCATGAGATACAGCCTGGTGACAGACGGACAGACAGACGGACGGACGGACAGCGGAGTCTTAGGGTCCCGTTTTACCCTCTGGGTACGGAACTCTAAAAAGCGGAATTGAGATACCAGATATCAAACGAAATTGTTCTGTTATTGACAGAACATGATGAACCTGGAGCTACAAAGAGCTATTCGCCTGACAACGTCACAGTAGCGCCACTTGCAAAAGAAAAACGCAATTATATATTTGTTTGATCAAACTTATTAGGTTATAGCAAATAGAATAAGATTGACAGCACCGTAGTCAAAGAATACTATCTGTTCTTTGATCTATTTAATAAAGAAGCGACACTCTCCGCCACCCGCAAACTTCCTCCCCACGCCCCGTCACAACGCAGTGGCGAGCCTAGAGGTAAAAAAAACTTTATTTACGTAAAAAAATTGTCACGAAAATTTTGCTCCACACGTCATCTACTCCATATTTGGTTTATCACCGAATTCAAACCGATCAGTGGTAGCACAAACCAATAATAATATTACGTGTATCGGTATTTTGTTATTTTTAGCTTATTAGTTTTGTGTTTTTTTAAATAGGCATAGCAAAGATTTTTGTATTTTTCTGTTAGCAGCTGTTATGACTTAGCCTATCGCCTGGTTCTGGCTTGACGTCGATTTACGGGACACCCTGTATACTGAACGTTTAATTTATATAAAAAAATATTTTTCACGGGTAAATGTAGATAATATCTGAAAGGTTATTTTGATCGAGTCGTGCTAGTGTGATATTAACATTTAGGCCCGTCTTAATATTTTTTTCAATGGGCAAGTAAAATATAATGGATTTTTATCACAATAATACCTACTGTTGAATAAATTCGTGAAAACTAGATACTCTAGATAGGTTATATTATGTGTTGTGGAGTTCGTGATTTCTTCTCATATTTATTATGATATTATTTACATATTATAATTGGACGCTGATAAGCAATAACATGTTAACCCACAAAATTAAGTTATTGATACAGAACGCTTTATTGAGAGTTATAGAACGTTTTTTAACTGTGTGTTTACATTGTTTAAATACCGACAAAATGTTAAACATAAAAAAATGTTCACAAAAATGGCGCTTTAAAAAAAAAAACACGATTAACTAAAAATTTCTCCAGTGTGGTTTAACACACTATTGCTTATCTATGTCCAATTATGATATTATAACTAGTATTTGATTATATTTACCTATATTTTGCGTGCACTCACTCTCTATATGGACAGCAGCAAAGTTCATCTACCTATTCAAAAATCGAACCCACTGCCTGCTATGTACCTACAGCCACAGATAACAATGTTACTGTGAAATAAACAGATCACAAGATCGAAGAATAGATAAAATATGAATAAGCTGACCATAAAAACATCCAAATGAACGTAAAAACATGACATCAACTTGCCATAACCGTCAAGGAAACTACTCGGCCGCTCTCGGTTACGATATCACCGCGGCAACTGATAAGAACGAATGAAAACAAAGTTATAAAAGTAACAAACAATAGCGCGTATCCAGTTAAGTTCGGTAGGGTCGTTCAGTGGATTGATAAGAGGTTATATGGTTTTTGACTGGTGTAAGCCGTACCGAATACACGCGTGTCACGTTGGCTCTTTAGTCAACTGAGGCCGCTCGAACTCATCCTGCGGGGTGATATAACGGTGCGTACAGATACAGACTACATAACAAAACATGTTATATAACATGTTTCAGATAATTTGGACGCTGAATGTTATACATATAAAATTTAACATGTTATATAACTTAAATGTGGACTGTGGACATAAACTTTGCACGTTGACGGTGGCAAGAGACCGGCGTATGACATCGTTAAGTGCAGCATGTGTCCAGAAGCGGCCTGCACTTTTTTGGCATGACAGTCCGTGATGTCCCAGCTTGTCGACATCACTGCCGCAGGGACATTTATTAGGAGCGTAGACCGGGACCCCAAGCCATAGACAGGTTGCGATTCGGAGCGTGTTAAGCTCAAGAAATGTTCCTATATTTGACGAAGGGTACGCGTGCAGTCAGTAGCCGGCCTCATGCGTACCCACGACCAAAAGCCTAGCACGCGTCGAACGTGTACAACAGCTCAAAAGATTATCATAAGTCAATTTGCAATTTATTTCGTCCCAGCTCCTTTACTTAAGATTTTACATATGAGTGTACACACCGTAATAAATGTTTTGAATAGGGCAACTCATCCAACTGATATATTTTATGACTAGCTGTTCCCCGCAGTTTCAAATTTCGGAGATCCCGCAGGAATTCCGGCATGCAAAGTACCTACCCTATGTCCTTCTCTGTACCCCTGACAATGTGTACCTACATAAGTATGCAAAATTTCATGAGATTTCACCGACGTTAATTTCGGAGTTCCTGCGGGAATTCCGGGATAAAAGTATCCTATGTCCGTTTCCTGGTTCTAAGCTACCTCCCCACCAATTTTCAGCCAAATCGGTTCAGCCGTTCTTGAGTTATAAATAGTGTAACTAACACGACTTTCTTTTATATATATAGATTTGTGTATGTATTCACGAACAACAATACTTCAAATTTTATTTTCAATTTCAATTTCAAAAACCGATCAGTAGGCAGTAAGTACATACATATCTACCAATAATAAAATATTACATGCATTTTCGTCTTTCGGATCAAATCGGTATTTGGTTAATTTTAACTTTTTAGGGTGAAGTTGGTTTTAATACTTTTAATTTTTTTGTTAAAATTTTGTTTTATGTTTTCGTATTTAATAATAATAATTTGTTGCAAGAACACTTACCTTTTACTCAGTATAGGTATTTATTCGTAACAATATAGCACTTCGTACAGCTTGACAGACGCACGTTTTTTAATAAAAAATATACAAATATACTGACGACGTGAGCTCCACAAAGACAGAAAGCGATGTACAATAGAACCGCCGCGCCGCAAGCTCGTATCTTTGTAGTTGTAAAACAGAATAATTGTTAAGGCGAAACTATCGTGACAATCACACTCCCTAAATTACTATCTAGTTTTATAAATGCGAAAGTGAATTTGTTGGTTTGATTCTTTGTTACGCTTTCACACCTTAAAGGCTCAACCGATCATCATGTAATTTTGCATGCACGTTATCAGGGATACAGAAAAGGACATAGAATACCTAATTTTTATCCCGGAATTCCCGCGGGAACTCCGAAATTACCGCTGATGTAACCACGGGGACCAGCTAGTAAGTAGGTACCTACTTAATATTAGATATAAATGCGAATATCAGTTTGTATGCTCAGACCATGGACCAATTATTGGTCCATGGCTCAGACGAAATGTAGATATGTTTGTTACGCTTGAACACAGCTTATCTAATCAACGGATCTTCATGAAATTTTCAATACACGTCGTCAGAGGTTATAGAAAACTATTAATAATAATTGCTAATCAAATAACTATACCTACCTACTTCCCATTTTTATTTAGGTATTAGATATCTGAACTATTTTTAGATCTAAGTATATTAAAACTGTAAAATCTGCGCATTTCACTGAAATTTTCATATTTTAGATGACATTCCCCTTAATACTCCGATTGTTATATCATCCGTTCAATTTAGCTGTTTTATTGCCACTTGTATGGCATCTTTGATAGCTTGTTATCAGTTGTAAAATGTTAAACAGTTATTTGACGCTCTTTTATACTTACAAATTCAGCATTTAAACAATAAATATTATTAATCATGACATTGTTTGTGGCAAAATAAATACATTAATAATGATAAAAAGTTCTCGCAATTATAGGGGAATAAAGTTGTAAAATTATTAAAACACCAGCACACGGTTTCACCCGCGTAAAGTACCCATGGACAACGTGTATGGAAAATTTCATGATGATCGGTTGTGTATACTTAAGCGGTGAAAGCGTAACAAATACTTTTCCGACACTTCCAATAATTACCAACACTATCCTTATGAATCACTCTATCTATTGGAGAAAAACGCATAAAAATCCGTTCAGCAGTTTTAAGTTTATGGCGAACAGACAGACAGACAGACAGACGCGGCGGAGGACTTTGTTTTATAATATGTAGTGATTATATAGGTATAGTCGTATATGTTATATATGGGTAGGAACAGTAAATACGCATAAGCGACAGTGTTGATCGTCTGTAACAGTTTTTATAGAACTCAAAGAAAGATCGGACAGTATCTAAGGGAAGACCTCAACTCCCAAGGCTCTGATTTGGGTCCATTTAACGCCTGTTGCCTTTGTATTGCAAGTACCTACTTACAGCATCGGACGCGCAGCGCCCATTGATATTAATGGCCGAATAAAACATACCTACGCGTCGAATTGAGAACCTCCTCCTTTTTGGGAAGTCGGTTAATAAAAGTATATTTTAAACGTATAAACGTATTTGTTTACGGTTTTCATCACTACGTAGTATAAAACAAATTCGCTTCCCGATGTCTGTCTGTCCCTATGTATGCTTAGATCTTGAAAACTATAGATACGCAACGGATTTTTATGCGGTTTTATTTTAAATAGATAGAGTGGTTCAAGACGAAGGTTTATTCGTATAGTATAACGGATTTGGATAAAGGTACAGAGAAGGATAAGGGTAATTTTTAATCCCGGAATTCCCGCGGGAAATCCGAAATTACCGCGGGTGAAACCGCGGAGCAGAGCTAGTCATTAAATAAAATATGTACAACTCACGCAATTGTGAAAAAATCCTTACTAACTGTATTATAATAAATGCGAAAGTGAATTTGTTTGTTTGCTTCTTACGCTTTCACGTACCTACTAACGGCGTCAATCGATTTTTATGAAATTTTGCATACCCTGAGAGAAAAATAGGGGCGACCGAAAAGTTCCCTACCGAAGATTGATCTACGGTATTTCTGCTACCGTTGATTGGGCACCATATTGGGTGACTACAGGAAAGTAGGTAGTTTGCACATTACTGACACTGTACGGGGTCGGTCACTGTGCCTGTTGGTCACTGATATTGTATCGCCAACACATCCTTCGGGCTCTGTGCTTCGGGCAACGAAGGGCGACTGAAACCTCTTTTGTCTGATTGATTTCTCTCCGTGTACAGTACACGTTACAGAGGAGGAAATAGGGTGATACTTTCATCGAGGAATTCCCGCGGGAATTCCAAAATTAACGCGGGTGTAACCGTCGGAAACAGCTAGACATAAAATACCCGCCCAACAATTAACAAATAGGTACCTACCCTACCCAAACCTCTCAGTCTCATGACTCATCTCAGATCACAAGTAAATGACTTAAAAGATTAACGTACCACGCATCATCTGGCTTCAAAAATAAATTTATGTATAAGTAATTATTGCGTCTCATCCAGTTTGTTCACTGTCTTGTTGTTATCGCTTTTAAGTAAACAAAATTTGTGTCAACAAAAACAAGAATTTATTATAGGCTATAGCTTAAGTAGGTACCTACCTAATCCCAAATCCTTCAAAAAAATTACAAGAAACATTTTATATAGGTATTTGTTTCACTCGTGTGTTAGGTAAGTATATGTGGATTATTTATCAGTATGATCAAAACACCACGTTATTATCAATATCATAAGTTAACGCACTACAATGTTTTTTTTTCCCTCGTGCCTAAAGAAGCTATAGGTACATATACCCAAAGAGTATATTTATTTATTTATTTATTGGGCTCATAAAACAGGTAACAATCGGAATATTGACTAAAATTATAATACAAAGTTGTAGAGCTAGACTGTTACCACAGACATGTGGGCACAGGCTACACCCTCAGACGAAATTAAAACTCCTTAAAAAATACATAGACAACGTGCGTCGCTACGTTTGACTAAAACGTAGTGATTACCTTCTCTCTGGACGCACCGTTTCGTACTTCTAAAGCCGGGTACAGACTGCTGTAATGTAACATGCAATGTAAGCCGTCCACATTGTCGCAATGTATCATGTAATGTAACAGAATTTCCATAGTGTGGACGCCTTGCGCGCACGAACCGCGCACACTACGCGCACGAACCGAGCATTACAACTCGTGCGCGCCGCGATCCACCACTTGTCGGTTTTTTCGCCGAACACAAAGGGGCGCGCAGTGTGCGCGGAGCGCCAGTGTGGACAGGTTGTCTGTGTCTGTACACGGAACGCGCGAGAACCATGAAAGAAAACACTGCGGCAGAGCCATTCCATTCTCTTCGCGTGTTCTCGGCAGACTGAGATGTTCGTCGCGCGCATCCTGGAAAAGATGCGAGCACGTACATGCTCGGTTCGCGCGCGCCTGCTGCGCGCGCTGCGTTCACACTTATGAAATGCTCTTATCTAATGCACTTACGAAAAATGTTACATTGCATGTTACGTCATAGCAGTCTGTACCCGGCCTAATATTAGTTGGTCCCATAATTATAATACAAGCAAAAAAGGTACTTACCCACGGAAAGAACCTAATTTCAAGCAATATCTATACTATAATAAAAGAGGAGAATCCCAGATTCTGTACATTGAATATTTTTAGTTTGTACTAAAAAATTACAGGGGTTGATAAAAGAAGAGTAACCAACCACAAAAAAGGAGTTTCTGAAATTCTTTTTTATCTGTCTGTCTGTCTGTTCGCTACTTTACGGGTTGTCATGCGGTTTTCACAGGTAAGTATATTAATATTAGCCTGATGCTACATATATAGGCTTTGTTTCATTTAAATCGGAGGTCGGGAAAGAAAGTTGTTATACAAAAACTTTTTACAGCTAGTTATATAAATAATCCACTTTCATTGAATTCATTACTAGTTGTGCCCTGCGGTTTCTTTCACCCGCGTGAGTTTCGAAATTCCCGCAGAAACTCCAAATTACCCTGTTTTACTTCCTATAACACCAGCTAATTAGCAGTGAAAGTCCCGTGAAAATAGGTCCAACCATTTCGGAGATTCACCCGCGGGAGTTTCGGAATTCCCGCAGGAACTCCAAACTTGTTTTATAAGAACCTTCTTACAATAACAAAAAAGTGAAATTGGTGCAGCCGTTCACGCGTGATGCCGATGCCATGGACGGTGGAAATGGGGATTCATTTTTATAGCCGCGGAAAAAATTCTACATAGTAATAGTGTGTATTTATGTTAGGGTAATTGCAACTTTACATTATACCTACCTATAATCTATATTACCAACGTAACAAAACAGCGTGTTAATGAATTACCTAACCCAAAACCACAAATTGGTTTGCTTTGCAAGACGTCTAAAATATGATTTAAAATAGGTAGGTAGATACAATAATATTTGGTGCGTACGCTCTATACAGCAGTCCGCAAACGATTCGAATCGGTCTTCTTCTTCTTCTTCTTTAATGAGAGAGTCTATTATTATTATTTGCCTATGATAATGTTAAATACTCAGAAGAATAAGTTAGATACATATTTCTATAACTTCTTTACACAGTTTAAAATGAAGTCGCTTCCGCTGTCTTTTCGCGATAAACTCAAAAACTACTAAACGGTTTTTTATGGGGGTTTTCACCAATAGATTCATGAGGAAGGTTTATATGTATTTAATTTATCCTGGAATTTCCGCGGAAACTCCGTTATTACTGCAGGTGAAATCGCGGAGGACAGTTAGTAGGTAGTAATGAAAATCTCTTTTTCTACTTTAGAATTATAGCGAAACAGACAGTGCTTCTCTTGAAAACCAGTTTCCTGCTCAGGGTTCAAAATAGACGCTGAAAGATGACGGAAATAACGACGACGACGCGTATGTTTTTCATAATTCACATCAAGGCAATCTATCGCGATTTATCCCGCCAAAAGTCCGCAACAATTGCGCCAGTGTCAAGTTGTGGATTCAACATAGATCAGATTCAATTTTACGTCAAAAACCGCAATGTGTCACTGTCAAGTGTCATGTCACAACTCACAATATGTTCACATTCTTTCGTGTTTGTTTTACATTACCTACTTTGTTTAATAATAAAATTCAATGAATAGAATAAGTATTCTTCCTTCGTCATCGTGAAGAACAATAGATACAATTTCTTAAAATGGCATTAATAAAAAAAGATGTTGTTTTAACCGAAGATAGACCAAAAACGTTGTTGTTGCAAAAACATTCCGATTACTTAGCGAGTTACGGACTAAACAAGGATGACTACGAATATTGTATGACCGAATACCTTCGCATGTCCGGTATATATTGGAGTTTAACAGCCATGGAACTTATGGATCAGTCGTCCAGGTAATTACCTAATTCTCAAAGTTTTGATCGCCTCACTTGTCTGTCGTTCAAATACTAGTTTCACCTTATTATCCTTGGATAGTACCTAATTACAATTGACAAAATATCGTTTCCTTAGCAGATTCTGAATTT
Organism: Zygaena filipendulae; assembly: GCA_907165275.2. Taxonomy (NCBI): domain Eukaryota; kingdom Metazoa; phylum Arthropoda; class Insecta; order Lepidoptera; family Zygaenidae; genus Zygaena; species Zygaena filipendulae. The sequence goes on along the minus strand of OU015659.1, from coordinate 10,974,097 downwards.
CCTTCAGGAACTCTTTCTGTGGGACAAAAAGTTTCCAATGTCTTCTAAAACTTCTACTATTTCTGTGCAATAACACACTTGGTAATTTTTATTATTTGGAGATAAATAAATAAATCTAGTTAATCTAAACTTTCTAAATAAATATGTTTATCCCATTGGAAAGGACAATTTTCTAGAAACAAAATATGACTTATAATTAACTACTAACTCAACTAAAAATAAACATTTATTTTTATGATTCACTGTGGAAGTTTACATTGGGATAATTTTATAAAGTTTGTATTGAGTTCTGGTACAAGAATATTTTGTTTTAGGATGCCTAAAGAAGATATAATAGAGTTTATAACATCATGTCAGGACTCCCAGAGTGGTGGTATTTCAGCAAGTATTGGCCATGATCCCCATATGTTATACACATTGAGTGCAGTACAGGTAAGTTGACTTAATTGTCTAAACCAACTTTGCAGAAAAAATCCATTTATAAAAAAAAATACTTTTTGGTAACTTTACATTCAGGTTCTGGCAATGTATGACAAACTAGATGCCATTGATGTTGAAGGTGTCGTCAAATATGTTGTTTCTATGCAACAAGAGGATGGTAGTTTTTATGGTGAGATGTCTTATTTGATGTTAATTTTTTGGAAGAATTGGAAAAATCTGTATTTATTAATAATTACTTATTTTCAGGAGATAAATGGGGAGAAAAGGACACAAGGTTTTCTTTCTGTGCTGTTATGATCTTGTCAATACTTCATCGATTAGACTCTATTAATGTTAACAAAGCAGTAGACTTTGTTCTTAGTTGTATGAACTTTGACGGAGGGTTCGGTTCAAAACCTGGGTCTGAAAGTCATGCAGGTAGTAAGATTTGGTAAAAAAATAAATAAAGTATTTTTTTTTTATTGTGATAATATTAATATTTTTCTTTTTACAGGCTTAATTTATTGTTGTGTTGGAACACTATCTATTTGCAAAAGAATGGATGCTTTGAATGCTGATGAATTGGCATGGTGGCTTTGCGAAAGACAACTTCCTAGTGGAGGTCTAAATGGGAGACCTGAAAAGTTACCTGATTTATGTTATTCTTGGTAATTTTTTAATACCCAATTCTTTTGCAGTAAAGCACTCATTTAACAGTTTTTTTTTCCTATATACAAAATGCTTTTTGCAAGTTTTTGAATTATTTTTTCAACTAAATCCATTATTATTCTTTTTTTAGGTGGGTAATGTCGTCTTTATCAATGATGAATAGAATTCAATGGGTTGACAAAGATAAACTAGAAGGCTTTATACTTGCCTGTCAGGATGTGGAAACAGGTGGTTTCAGTGACAGGCCTGGTGATATTACTGACCCATTTCATACTTTATTTGGACTAGCTGGACTGTCACTTCTAGGGCATGCTAATCTGAAACCTGTAAATCCAACATACTGTATGCCGCAGGAAACTATAGACAGGTTAAAACTAAAACCTCAAGTAATGCACGTTTAATATTATTTACAATTAGACCAAATCATAAATTCATATGTACCTACCTACTATTAAGATATTAGTAACTATTTATTAAATCCGCATACAAATATTGACAACATTGTATCATTTCCCTAATGTTATGGCCAGAGAGAAGGTAATCACTACGTTTTAATGGCAACACCAAAATTAAAAAAATAAGCTGTCAAATAATCAGCTGCTTTGTCCGCCATCCGGCGAAAAAAGGTAAACATTAAACATAACCTCAAATTAAATTAACAAATAGTTTTGAATTTGAACTGAAAAACGAGTGTTTATGCGTTTTTGTGAATTTTAATAAACTGACACTCGTCAATAATGTCTCCATTACATTTGATCGAGTATTTCATGTTCAGTTTGTGTGTTCATTTATTTACTGTATTTGTATACATTACTTACTATAGTAATTTGTTTCTGTCCTCAAATATTCACAAAATACCTTTTGATTATGATTATATTATTGGTAAGTAATAAATTGATTTTTTTATTAAAATGCCTCCTATTTTCTCCAATTGGAATTTTACGTGCCTTGATTTCAGTTTCGAAATCTAAACCAACTCGCTATGTACCTAATGTTGTAACAATTAAAAAAAAACTTTAAAATAAAATGTTTTTCTTTTCGTCCTTAGTCGGCTCAGGGACTGCAGGCTCTCTCATAGCGCATAGAATAGCAAAGGAAACAAGTTACAGTGTCATTGTATTGGAAGCTGGAAGTACTACCAACCGTATATTGGAAATTCCCATATTAGGTCCACTGTTGCATGGCTCCGTGCTAGATTGGAATTATGAAACTGTACCCCAGGATAATGCATGTTATGCTATGAATGGACAGGTAAATTTTAAAGGTTACTTTTTAAAAGATAAAAAACATATTCTCAATTTTTCTTTTTTTTATGTATTTTTGTAATATAACTAATTTGTGAACTATATTTTGTTATAAATACTTAATTATTGCTTCATCTAAAAACATGAACAACATTACTACTTAATTGCACATCCAGTTACAGGCAATTAAATAAAAAACAAAAGTTCAGTATTTTTTTTGGGTTGTTTGTTTTTGCTCTCTTTTTGACCAATGCGCAAACTGAATTTAAAATCCGTTCCATTTTACTTCTAGAAATGCAAACTGACCCAGGGGAAGTTAGTTGGTGGCTCGTCAAAAGTCAACAATATGATTCATGTTAGAGGTAACATTTCACACTATGTTGAATGGTTTCATGGTAAATACAGTGTAGACTATTTAAGAAAGCAATTTGAGTATCTAGAAAAAAATTATTTGCAACTAAATGAATTGCAATACGAAACTGAACTAGCTAATAGTATTTTAAATGCAGCAATAGAACTAGGATATTCTATTTTGAGCTCACAATTTGATTTAGGTTTTTCTAAAACTACAGTGTCCCAAAGTAATGGTAAACGATGGACAACTTCTGATAATTTAGATGTATCCAAATATGTTTTAACTAATGCTTTAGTGGAAAAAGTTCTCATAAATGGCAACATCGCAAATGGGGTACTTTTTTCGATGTCTGACAAGAAATACATTTTTACTGCTAAAAAGGGTGTTATTTTGTCAGCAGGCACTTATAACACTCCAAAAATTTTGCAATTATCTGGCATAGGTCCTGAAAAATTGCTGAAATCTTTAGATATTCCATTAGTAAGCGATTTACCCGTGGGAAAGTATCTCCAAGACCATGTGACCACTGGAATGGACTTAGTACTTTTTAATAAAACCTTATCTTTAACTACCATGGCTGTATTAAATCCATTAAATATCCTCAAATACTTTTACAATGGTAAAGGTCCATTCACCTCACCTGGTTGTGAAGCCATAGGATTTTTGTCTACAGAAAACGGGACAGTCCCTGATTTGCAGTTCATGGTGTTGCCAGTAGGCCTAACTTCTGATAGGGGTATTTTAAGAAAAGTTTTAGGATTAAGAGACAAAGTGTGGTACGAATATTTTATTGAGGCGTTCGAAAAACACGCTGCAACCATCCTCCCAATATTACTACATCCCAAAAGTAAAGGTACAGTTTATATAAACAGCAAAGATGCTAAAAAACCACCATTGATAAATCCTAATTATTTGACGAATATGGAAGATATTAAGGTTTTAATAAGGGGTCTGAAACTAGTAATTCAATTTGTCCAAACAGATTCGATGAAAAGTTTAGGTGCTCATATCAACCCTGTTGCGTTTCCTGGCTGTCAGCACTTTAAAATGTGGTCAGATTCGTATTTAGAATGTTATATAAGACATTTGACGTTAACCACTTACCATCCAATAGGAACATGTTCTATGGGGATTCCCGAATCAAAAAAAGCTGTTGTCGATACTTCTTTCAAAGTTTTAGGTCTAAGAAGGTTGTATGTGGCCGACGGGTCAGTGTTGCCAACGTTGCCTAGTAGTAATATAAACGCGGCAATAGCTATGATGGCTAATGTTTTTTTTGAAACAAATATCAAGTCAAATCTAAGGAATGATGTATGCTATGAAAATGATTTTTTGCTTGAATATTTATTTGATGTTTGTTATTAAATGTGTGCGTTAAAACTTAAAATTTGTTAAAAATAATTATATTAATTATTATAATAATTGAGACGTAGGGGCGTGGCAAATAAATGAATAAACTCATATTTTCATTTGCATTTGCATGCTCATACACTCTCTCTGCGCATGCGCACACACAACACAATACATAAAATGCAACATTGTAGTATTACCCAAAGACATTCTATATAATAAAGGAGGAATAAATACTTTACTTTTCTGGTTGGGGCACGCAACTTGCCCAATATTAGTCAAGTCGGTTTGGTGATGTAAACACCACGTCCTTATTTCGAGTTTCGACTTACCACACAACATTTTTGTTGAAACATTATTTTATTTAACTTTTAGATTTTTGTTTATTTCTGTTATTTTTTTTAATTAAAGTAAGTAGGTAGATTGTTTGTTTCTAATTCAAGGGAATGCTGCTGGCGCCTGAAACACAGTTTCAACTAGTTTAGCCGCTAGTATCTACACTACTGTAGGTATTAACATTATGGTTAATAGTAGATCTTACAACAAGTGCACAAAACGAACCATTTTTATCCGAGACTTTTAGCAGCGCGAGCCGAAGGCGAGGGCTGATAGTAATGTCGAGGATAAAATGGTTTTGTGGACGAGTTATAAACTCTGCTTTTCACTTCGATTGCGAAGAAATAAAACAGTATAACTTAACATAACTTTAACTAAATTTCAAAGTAAAATTAGTACAGTTTTGAATACTGAAGCAAATTGTTTTTCCCGGCATATTAACGGTATTTAGGTATGTCTTAAAAAAACATAAGGCATATAAATTAAAGTAAATATTATAAAATAACAAATAGGCTAGTTTCCTGGGTAAAAAAATCAAAATTCTATTTAGTCCGTCAGTTAGATAATAAAAAAATAAAAGACACGTATTTTTTGCTTTTTTAAAATAATGGAAATATGCATAGATAAAGCGCATTAAAGTTTAGGGTGGGGGACTCGTGATGTCACAGCTCGCTATAACGTGCGAACAAACTGTAGCGAGGCGTGACGTCATGTGAAATTTCCATTTGATATATCTCCGTTATTTTTTGGTTACATAAAAAATAAAAAAATACGTGTCCAATATTTTTTAATAATCTACAAAACGGACTAAAAAAGAAAATTTAGGAAACTAGCCTATTCTATCTATGAACTTCTTATTGTGTTTGGCTGTATGGCTCAACTTTCTTTGCCTAATATAGATAGATTTATGAGTAGATACATTAATGCACTTGTGCACAAAATTATCGTGCACAAACAAGCACTTTCAGAGCATTGTCATGCTCTGAAAGTGCACGAAAGTAAATAAACTTATTATTATTATTCACACTGATATTTTACATTTTCAACTTTTCGCTATGTGGCGTTACTCCCGCAGCTGTCGCGCGCGGTTTCACCCGTGATAATTTCAAAGTTCCCGCGAAATCGTTCCATAAAAACCGTGCAACCCCTTTCCACCCCTTAGAGGTTGAATTATCAAAAATTATGTACGTCGTGCAAAGATTTACATACCCTCCAAGTTTCAGGTCTCTACGATCAGCGGTTTAGGCTGTGCGTTGATCCATCAGTCATTCAGGACAAAGCATTTTATATGTAGGTAGGTATAGATTTTATATGTAGGTATAGATAGATAGATGTGTAACAATAGTTTGCACCAGGCACCAAAGAAAAAACTTATCGTCAATCAACACTTTATTGAATGGTTTACATTAAGGACACTTCTAAACATGAAAATCTTCAATATGTAGGTATATATATGACTCACCGATATGTAATAGGTATTGCATAGTTTGAGCTTTGTGGCTGAAAACAACCCATTTTTATATTTTATCTAATAATAAACTAGTTCAATTTTCAAAAATATACAAGAAAAAAAAACGGATTTTTCGCACTGTGGCCTTTTTACGAAAATTATGAAAATTGATAATTTCTAACGAACGAATGTGGCAATAGATATTTTGCTGAAAATTTACGAAGTAATCAATTAGGCAGGTGAATTGATGTAAAAAAAAAAAGTATATTAAATTGAAATAATTGGTAACAAAAAAGTCATTGACAATACACGATTAATTTTATTATTATTGATATCATCGATTTTCGTAGATAAGTCAATCCAATGATCGGAATAGGGATGTTGACAACTTTTGAAAATCAAAATTTTAATTAGTCCGTCTTTTAGAAAATTAAAAAACCAAATAAAAATCAAATAAATTAAAATATACAGGGATAAAGCACATTAAAGTTTAGGGTGACGTCACTAACAGCAAAAACCGCCATACAAACTGTCAGAATAGTGACGTCACGCGAAATTTCAACTTAATATATCGCCCTTATTTTTTGATTACGTAAAAAAAGAAAAAATACGTGTCCAATATTTTTTAATAATCTACAAGACGGAATAAAAAAAAAATTAGTCAACATGGCCATTAACCGAATTCACCATAGTCCATACCTACCAAAAAAAGGCTACAGTGTAGGTACTTATATTGATCATTTAATAGGTAGGTAAGTATAATAATAAACTAACTTACATAAATAATGAATATAATTAATAATAATTTTTGCAATACGTAGATTATGGTCTATCGAAATTAATTTATAATCGTAATAATACGTCGATTTTCATATTTTAAATTCGAAAATTAACTTTAACAAGCTATTAACATAGAGCACAATTCCATATAGCTTACTTCTTTTTTCATATGAGAGCAAAGCTTGCCAAAAAAAATTAATGTCAATATCTAAACACAATAAAACTGATAATGTGATGAAAATTGTAAATAAATTCAAATTAATTAATGGACAGGAAACTGAACAGATGTCCGGTATGTCTGATGGGTTTTAATTTAATTAAAAAAAAAACACTTGTATCTACAAGCTCTGCTTAGTTTGGGACCGCGACGCTCTGTGTAATTTAATGTCCAAGCAACATTTAATTTGTGGCTATTTTGTTTTTAATTAAATTAAAATTGTTAATTTTTTTTATTAGTTTATTGTTTTCATTAAGATCCACAGGATGTTCATTAGTTATTTTTGTGACTAGATAATATTTGCTGATCATTTTGTTAATACGTATTTACAACGTTTAATAAACCTATATAGGTACCTATACTTAAATAAGTATTTAATACTGCTTTCAGTGTCTTTCAAAACTAGTTTTTGCGTGAAAGAGTAACAAACATCCATCCATCCATCCATACATACTTACAAACTTTCGCGTTTATAATATTAGTAGGATTAGTTTTTAGTCAGTAGAATGGACATTATTGTTAAATCACGATGATTGTAATTTGTAACATCATTAAGTTGCTGAGAGCTGCCCCCTTAGCGAAGTTGAAAATCTGTGACCGCTAGATAACGCATAGAAAATATAGATATGAGCACAGATAATGTACCTAATACTGCTACGAGGTTCTAGTATTATATTATAAAATGAAACTTTCCAAAATCCTTTACCTATCAATTTAAGTTTAATCCATAAAAACTAATAAAAATTCAATTATCACATAAACGAGACTTTACTTGATTGGTTGTATTTTTAACCAACTTTAAAATTAGAAAGCGATGTGATAATCTTTTTCTGGCTTTGGTATGTTTTTAAAACAATTCTTATCGTCAATTCTTTTCAAATCCATAATTCGATTTCCATTCATCATATCTTAAGTTTAACCGCTTAATTTAATCTAGTCTAGATTTAGATTTAAGACACTAAAGGACGGAAGATATATCTACAACAACGGCAACTCACAAAAACTTACAAATTAGTGTATTTGTGCTCGTAATTAAAAGTTTTATTCTTGATCTATACAATTTTTTATAAGAAAAAACTTAGATATAAAAATTACTATAATACGATAGCTATATAAAAGTGTATATTAATAATATAATTGAAACTATTCATACATATAAAAAAACACTTTGTGCTGAGCAATATTTTACCCAAAATGCAGTGACTGCATGTCTAATTTTAGTTTTTAAAATACTGGACGGATTATCTGATAGCCAATTGTTACATTATTGTTTCTATATTTATAAATGATATATAACAGGTATAAACATACACTTATAAAACTAGTAACCTATAATATTGCCACTTTTTATAAATTTAATTTAGATCAGTAATACTTGCATACATTGTACCTATATTTTTAATACTGAACGGTAAATACGTCTCCACTTATAAAGAGCGTCTGATAACTAATACTTTCTCATACGAACAACGAAATGGTTAATATAAGCTGTTAAAAAGAAAACACGGTTGGTAATCAATACCGTGAAATTAAATATCAGTATTTACGCCATTAAATTAGGTATTTTTAACTAGGTACTTCAAATAAATAAATAAATAAACATGATTCAAACGCAACCCACATCTCGGATGAGCATGATAACAAGGTATAAAAATCCAAAGTCGGTTAGATAGTAAAAAAATAATGGACACGTATTTTTTCTTTTTCGAATGATTGAAAAAATACTTAGATAAAACGTATTAAAGTTTAGGAGTGGGAGGTCGCGACGTCATAACTACCTATGTGTGACGTCACACGGAATTTCAACTCAATGTATCGCCCTTATTTTTTTATTACTTATAAAAGAAAAAAATACGTGTCAAATATTTTTTATTAATCTCCAAGACGCACTTATAAAATTTAGTCATCATGCCCATTTTTCTTGCAGATTGATTGTGAAGTTTTATACGATTTAAAGTTTTTATGCAATAAACAAATAGGTATAAGTAATAATATTTTCCTTTTTTTAAAAGTTTATCTTTGAATAAATTGTTTTTTATTTTATTTTATATATTTATTTAGTACCTTTATATTAATTAAGCAATATCCTAAATTGCTTATTTTTCTCAAGTTAATAGATCAATTATATTTTTTTCAATGAGCTTTTTGAGCAATGATTTCTGAGCTAAATACGTAAGTACATAAATTTTTATAGCGCTTTATGGAATATCTATTAGGTATAGGTGGAGGTTTGTGGCAAACGTTGCGATTTACGATCCTAGATAGCGCGGTCATGAAATTTTAATATTCAAAATATTTCAATACATAATAATTATATACAATTTAAATTTATAGACAACATTCGCCTTCATTACCTACCTAACATGAAAGTTCTTATCATCTTCACTACTTTATTTATTATCAAAATAATGTATAAATTATAATATAGATAATATACATTTTATGTTTGTGCGCAAACGTAATTTTACCTCTAATAAATAGGTACGTAGAAAAAACTTTTAAGCAAATATTTATAGTAGATAATAAGGTAGGTGCCTAAGCCTATATTAGTAACTATGTATACGTTGACTAGATAAAACTGCACATTCATAAAGCACCTAATAAATTAGTAAAATACATGTATCTACATCACGGTATTATTAAATAAAAACCTTTCATTCTTAAGTTCCATCTTTGGTTTGACCATTCTATTTCATCCTTTATATCTATTATTATTAAAATATCTACTAATTAGTATGGACTAAGATCATACAGTAATTTTCGCTGCTGCCGAAATTACTTATTAATTAATTAATTAATTAATTAATTAATTAATCACTGTTTTGTTTATCAACTTATCATAAAATACAAAAAGTAAGGACGTACTTAGTACTATTACTTAGTACTATTACTAGTAGTTCAGTTTAGTATAGAAATTATGCAAAACATTCTTTCCCGGCGATCCCTTATATCCCATAACACTGTCTTTGCTGTTTGACGCATCCAGATGATAAACATGTTTCAATTTAGATTTCATATAAAAAATTCATACATACCTACCTATTTTTCGACTAATTTTGTAAACCTATGCTGTAATACCGTAGGTATATCTACTTAGTCCTATATACAAAAAAAAAACAAAATAATGCGCGTCCGTCGATTTGTTACTGATCAAACGTTAATTACAATATGGTACATCACAAATACTATAAAAATCACTGACTTACTTGAAACACGAATCCAAATAGTTGTCCAACATGTCCAGCTGCAGATCGGCCCAATCCGTCGGGTTGAGGAGCAAGGAACTCAAATCGTCCTCCGGCATGAGGGGCTGGGGGGCGACAGGCTCGACGATCACGTTCGCACCTATATTAGACTCTAAGTCCATACTCGGAAGGCTCTGAATGCTTTCTATGTCGAATTCGGGCAGATGCAGATTCACGGCGCCATCGATATCCGATATATCGTCCACCATATCGATTATTTCCACTTGAGGTATGTTAGAAACTGCAATTTTCTCTTCGGTCACCTTCGAGTCTGGTTTCGCACTGACAGTGTTCTTCTTTTTCTTATGAGGCCTGTTCGAGATGCGTTTGTTGCCCTCCAGGTGTGCCAGGTCCAGTTTCCAAAAGCCACCTTTGCCGGGCTCCTGTTTCGAGCGAGCCACTTTGACGAAAACTTTGTTTAGCGATAAATTGTGTCTTATTGAATTCTGAAAAGAAAATATCACTGTTTATTAGGCTTAGGTATGTGATGTTTTTTTACTAACAAAATGAGATATTTGAAGGAAAAAAAACATCTCAAATATGTATACGTCAAAATTACACCCTAATTCGACATTACTTATTGATATTGATGCAACTTAAGTAGTTACCTTGAGACTTGTTTGAAAAGAAACTTAAGTAATGTGTTGTTTTCTTTGAGTAATAAAATATGGTATGTACTCAGGTATAATTAATTATTAAGGCATATTCCCCTAAGCTACTAACTTTTTCTCCGCTATCTGCCTATATGTATAGTAATAAAGATAGTAGGTACCTACCTATAGGACACAGATTTTAACGAGTATCTATCTACCTAATTCAAGTAACATTAAAGGTAGATAATATTATTGACTTATTGGGATAATACGCAATTACCTATTTGAGTTATTACAATAACAACTACCTATAATTAGTTATTTCCCAACTAATTGCGTAGGTATATATCGCAGAAATCACTTTTATCCCAATTACGTAATATTATAAAGTGAATGTTTGCGTGTGTGAGTTTGCACTTGTTTTAACTCAACTCCGTAACTGATAGCCAATAAATGCTAGCCTATAAACAAAAAATCCAATATATACACATCTTAGTTCCCTATATCCAATTAATTAGAACCAACCTAATCTGGCGTAATCTTATCAAGAGGTTTAGCGTTTATTAATTAATAGGAGAGACCACTTATTCGTTTCGAATTGATATTTGCGATAGCAAAAGTATTCACTGACCTGCCAGGTGGGATCCGCCTTTCTGTAGTACTTGAAATTCTCTTTTATCCACGTATATATAGCGGAGAGCGTCATTTTGTCGTTGTTATACCTCATTGCCATGCAAATCAGCGTGCTGTATGAATAAGGAGGCTTCTTCTCGCTGTCCGTTTGATACTGTTCCTTGTTCTCGGTGAAATCCTTCTGGCAGTCCGCTATCGTCTGGTTGAACTTCTGCAACCTCGTGTTCTGCGGCTGCACCTTCACCGGCGGGCCGGGCGACATCGGCGGTATAGGGAACTCCGGTACCGACATTATGTTCGTTATGTTCTGCAGCCATGTCAAATTGGTCAAATCTGTTTCCGGCTCGGTGTCGTCCACGACGATTTTTTCGGGCGCGCGTTTCGCACGCACCTTTGTCGTTTGGTTTTCTGTGATACTCGCTGCCGGGCTCTCCGTTCGCTCAGCTTGAGTGTTTAACCCGTCCGTTGAGGAATGTGTGTCGGTTTGTTCGTAAACGTATTCAATCTCGACCGTGTGCGACGACTCCGGCACGGTGTGGTCCACCGTGAAATAAGTATCCCCGCATATGTCGCCCGAGTCTCCGTAGAAGTGCAGCGTAGCGGTGTCCAACATTTCGCCGGACACCGGTGACGGACCCGACGTTATATGCATCCTTTCAAACTACATCGCACGCTTGCCCTGAAAAAGATTTGCGACAACGACCGCGATGAGTCACTTCACGATATGGTATGTCTAGATGATTCGGCGGAACGGTTAAACACAGCACCACTGGTTGCGTCGTGAATCGTGATCACAATTATTTCTTTGAACGGCGCGTGTTTTTTCGAATGGAATAGATGGGTTCGGTGCGAAATGGCAACGGTAGTTATAGTTACCTGAGAAATGTGTGAGATGCGGTCAGTGATGGTGTCCGTCCAAGATGGTGGGCAAGTGGATCGATCGGCGGCGGCGCGGCGTGGTGGTGAGCGGCGAGTGGCGGTCAGCGGTGGGCGGTGCGCGCGTTGGTGGTGCGGCAGCGGTGGTGGCCGTGGGTCGGTCGAGCGTCGGGCGAGCACTGCGTGTGTGCGCGGGTGGCGGGAGCCGCGGCCGCTCGCCCGGCAGGTGCGCGGGCCCCACTGTACTGTGTGACGGCCGTGACGACACCTGTCCGTGTGAGCGTGTGTGTGTGTGCGCTCGATCGATATAATTCCGCCGCGGACCGCCCGCATGGCCGCTCCAGACAATTAGTCACAGTTATCAGAAGACATTGGTGACGCGCTATCAGCAGCGAGCGCGCGCCGCAAGACGACGCCGTGACTCGACGGTGCGGGTAACTTCCGGTGTTGTACCCGCGCCGACAGTCGGCACCATGTTCATAGCGATAGCTTTTGTTTTATAGGTACTAGCTGTTCCTCGCGGTGTACACCCACTTTAATTATAGCGTTCCCGCGGGAATCACTGTATAAAAAGTACTCTGTGTCCTTATTTGTATGCCTGACATTGTATATGCAAAATGTCATGATGATCGCTTGAGTAGTATAGGGGTAAAAGCGTAACCAACATACAAACTCACATCCTTCCTTATACATATAAGTTACATCTACACCTACATAAACTGTCATTTGCGTGCTTAAGCACATTCCTTAGTTTAGTGATTCAACATCCGAGAGCTTTTTAGCGCAACTAAAGTTATTTATTTATTTATTCTTCATGCACACTGAATGAACAAATGGCGCATGTCTTGCGGTATTAAGTTATCAATGTCTATTAATAAAATAGCTTTACATTTATGTGCCAAAAAATTGAAATTATTATCATACCCCATGTCCTTTTCTGTACTCTAGGCAACGTGTATACCAATTGTGTGTATATAAATTTCGTGATGATTGGTTGAATAGTTAAGGTGTGAAAGCGTTAAAAACGAACAAACTCACATTCGCATTTATAATACCAACTGTTCCCCGCGGTAATTTCAGATTTCCCGCGGGAATTACGGGATAAGAAAAGAGAAGTACCTATCCTATGTTCTATTCCAAACTTTAATCTATCGCCAAATTCCATCCAACTCCGTTGAGCCGTTCTGGCGTGATTGAGATTGATGATGATTAACAAACATCCAGCCATCCGAACATTCACATTTATAATATTTATATGAATTAGTCAGGATTATCAGCTCGTTAATATTGTAACAGGATAAATTACGTAATTACACTTAATAAAGAAATCTGACAATTAAGCTTATTAGTCTACTTAGACAATTTACCTTAATAAGGTAAATGCTTAGGTATGCCTTGGCTTTGAATTTGCGACACAATGGGAATTACCTACTAACTAACTACAGACAGACAGATATCTGCTTTTAAATTAATGAAATTAACTTAAAGCTACTATATACCTACCTACCTAATATAATTTTTTACTCAGTGTTTTGCTACACTCTCAACTCATTGAGCTTTAATTGAATAATAAAATTAAGGTAAGTGATAAGATATATGAATAAAATATACTAGTGTTGGTAATTATTTTAATTAAGTTAGAATATAATTGCTATTGGAAAAATTACGTTGTATCTACCTACTTTATTATGTAGGTACCTGCTTTGAAATCATAGAGAGTTAATTTACCCTTTACATAATAGATACCTATATACAATTGGTAGTATTGGTACATACTCGTAGTGCACTAGAAACAAAGACAGAAAGATCGAAAGAGTCATTGGGTTTCCGTTCAGTTTTTTTTTTTTTGCGTGATAAGCGTACAAACAGACAGAAATTCTAAAAAACATTGTTTTGATTCCGCTAGTGCTATTACCTAATATTCCTAGGATTATTTTCTTTTAATTATCTTCAATGAACAGACAGCTCTCGTCTTTAAGCATTAATTTCGAAGTCTCATAAAATCATGAATTATAGAAATTTCGACTGTGGCTGTATTAAAATAAAACTCTTTGTCAGTTTCCGTATTTAAAAAAACATGCCCTATACAATTAACATAGTGGATTGTAAGGGGTAGTAGAAAATTCTGGACGACAGGGGTTCGGGGACTGGTACGTTCCGCACCGTTGCTCAGGCACACTTTAGGGGCGGTTTTGAACGTATTGCTCTACTGGCTGTTATCTGTGGCGCTAATACATATACCTACCCACCCCCCTAGCCATGTTGACAATCTACATTCGCATAGAAAACTGGGAAAAGAATCGTAATGTCACGTGATCACGTAAAATAGTCCAATCAAAAACTTTTTCTGGGTGAAAAGTAAGTAGGTACCTGTGTCCTTTTCTGTAGGTACCTACTGCTGGCAAGGCGTGTGGGAAATTTTATGATGATCGGTTGTGTAGCTAAGAGGTGAAAGAAGGGTGAAAGCGTTACAAACAAACAACCTCACACTCGCATTTAGAATATTAGTTAGGATTAGATAAAAACGGAAAGTTTTATATATTATGTAGGTGTGTTTACAGTGAGTGAGTAGATAAATTTGAGTTGTTCAGTTTCAAAAACTTAATTTTGATTATGTTATTGCTTTTTAAAAAAATGTAAGAGTTGCAGTAAGGATATGGGTGAGCTCAAAATACCTAAGCACATTCTCCCATGACAATCTCCCATGGGGGAACAGACAGGGGCCCGTTCGCACAAATTTTTAACATTATCTAGGTACCAAAACGAAACCCCGGAATGTCTCATATTTTATTTTTAGATTTCTTCGACATTGAAAATAATTCAGCGCGATACGAAATTGCATGTGCCTAATTCAGTATTTGACGCGTTTCAGTTTTTTTTTTTTTTGATCATAATAGCGACTGTTTTGAATAAAAATTATAATAAGTTATTAATTATTTATTAACATTTTTAAGAAGTTATAGATATAGGTACTATTACCTAGATATAGGTAGATATACTGAGGTAATGAACCCCTTTCGTGGTAGGCCCAAGATAGGCCTCTCTTGTCTTGCTCATACTAATGGAAGGGGTGAAATCCATTGTTCTGCATTTTATTCGCCATGAAAACTAGATAATCACTAACTCAGACAAATGTGTTATAAGTAGGTACCTATTCTAAATTTTAGAATTAACATCATCTGGAAAGTTTTATCCATTCCAAGCAACCTCTTACTAAAATGCTTCACTTTCTTAATTGCTTGTAAACAGTTTCAACTTTCCACTACTGCCCACTACTTTGCCACTACGCTACGCTGTCAGTAGGGTGTCCGTGTAATAACAATATAGCGGACACATGTTGCCGACACCTGCCTGTCACTGTTAATGGCCACCCTATCAGTGGCTCAGCTGATTGGCTTGGCAATTTGTTTTATTACCACTTTGTTTTAACTGGAATTGCATTGTGAAATTGGATGGAGAGACTTCACCCTTCGTTTGACGTAATATTTATTTTGCCTCCACTTATTCTAAAAGCCCCATTGGGTAGTCGTTTACGGTGTATTATAATAGCAGGTGAATATTTGCAAAAAGACTGAGACAATGGCTGCAATCCCAATGTTTCTATAGTGTACGAGACTACCTGAACAGAAGTTTAAATTGACTTAAATTAATTTTGTTAATAATAATTAAGTGGACTATTTTTCTTAAAAATATTTTGATTGTATTATTTTTTTTTATTATCTTTTTTAATGTAATATTTTGATTTAATGTAATTTAATTTCTTAAATTTAAAGCTAATGATTTAATTTGATAATTTTGCATGTCACCTAATGACAGGACATGAGGACAATTTTACTCTTATATTATGTACCATCATTACAAGCTATGTCTTATGCAAATAAAGAATTTATTATTATTATTATTATTATGTATGCTTTATTTCAACTTTTTCGTGCGTTTCAAATGTGAATATTTCAGTCAATTTTTAAAAGTCTGAAGTTTATAATAATATTTAGGGTAAGTACCTATAAGGCGATAGATGATAAACGAAGGACCTAAGGACGGTGTTCCAAAAAGACTTCACGAAAATTGAACACCCTGAAGGTCATTCAGCGCCCCATTATTTTGTATTGCCGCTGCCGCGCGTACAAATCTAATGTAAAGTTCATTCACCCACGAAGGTAGGTATCTATATCTGCGTTGTTATTAGTATTTTTTATTTGTTTTTTTTTTAAATCGAGTTTGTATTTATCTGACCCTCGTTGAACCTTACACCTGTATAGGATTTTTATCCTTTCACCACCATCCCCATAATGGAACGATCTACAAAATTTTCAATCGCTCGAATCACTTTTCGCACACGGAATTGCAAGATTCACATGTGAATGCTTAAAAAATGTATGGGCATTCGTATGTGAATTCGCGATTCCGTGTGCGAAAGTAATTCGAGCGATTCAAAAACACGGCCCCTGCTCCTGGCGCCAGACACGTAATACGACCCGATTGACGACCCGATTGGCGCAATGGTCACCATGCCTGCCCGCTAATCAAGGGGTTCCGGGTTCGATTCCCGGTAGGAGTGGACTTTGTGTGATGAACACAGGGTTCCATTTTCCAGTCTGGGTGTGTATATAAATATATCTATAGTATAATATATATGTAATAATATGTGTAGTGTGTACCACTTTTTCTTGGTTTCCACGACACAAGCTTATAGCTTAGTGTGGGATCAAGTAGATCTGTGTGTTGTGAAGTGGATTATTAAAGAAAAAAAAAATATTCCTTTACTACCAAACCACTGAACTTTTTTTATATACAACTCAATTATTTTTTTATTTACAACTCTAATTACGCGCACTTACAGTACACACACAGTCCTTGTAGTTTCATATTTATTAGATTTAACTATCGTACTTAAGATAAGCATTCCCAAATCCCAATACTAGGAGAAATCATGCCGAAAACGTGTGGCGCTTGAGGTAAGTTAGCTACCAAAACATGAAAGGGTTAACTGATAATAATTAAGGGTTAATTGGTATTAATAATATATCAATGTTTTCAATATTTTAGAGATTTCACTAAGTGTGATCGTTAATTTTTTTTTATTTTATTTATTTATTTATTCGTTTTTACAAGCAAGAAATTTACAAAATAGTGTGAATAAACTTTCAAAAGTTTCTCCTTACACTTGATGATTCGAGTCGGTAGGCAACAGTTTTAACAAAATATATAGCTACGACAATGAACGGAGATTGACCAATCCGCCAGTGCACGACAGCATGAAGCAATGAAATAAAACAAAGTATACTTATAATAATATGAAAAAATATTTATTGAAAATACGTGCATATTCATGTATTTTAACATTTTTTATGAGTCTTTTATGCAGTTGATTTACATAATATGTAGTTTATTTAAATATAGATGCAGCAATAAAGTTTACAATAATTAAATTTTAATATAAAAAGACATATACTTACAAAACCTAGCGACTCTAGTCAAAGTACTTTAATTAAAAATTTTGCAATTTTTTTTATTGAAACATGAAAATTATAATATGTAATTCCTGGCATTATCAACAATGTGGATGTTGACTCCTTTTGAAAATAAAAATTCTAATTAGTCCGTCAGTTAGAAAATAAAAAAACAATAGACACGTATTTTTTGCTTTTTCATATAAATTAAAGGATACAGAAATAAAGCGCATTAAAGTTAAGGGTGAGGGGGTCGTGAACTCGTGACGTCACTAACCGCTAAAACCACCATACAAACTGTCCGTCAAGTCACGTCACGCGAAATTTCAACGCAATGTATAGCCGTTATTTTTTTATTACGTAAAAAAAAAATACGTGTCCAATATTTTTTATTAATCTACAAGACGGGCTAAAAAAAATAGTCAACATGCCCATTTCAACCTAGTTACGATGTCGTTAAAGTTTCAAATGCTCTAACATCCAGCTGGCGCCATTGATCAAGTTGTCCATTTCAGCCGGCAGCGAAGACAGCGAGTGGTTGTCTTCGTACATGTAGATCCTGAGCGAGTGGAACAAAACAAGTATTCAAGTATTTATTGCTCACTAAGTGTACAAAGGATCATATTAATCGTTTGAATAGGGATGCTGACGACTTTTGAAAATCAAAATTCTAATTAATAGTCCGTCAAAAAATAAAAAAAAAACAATAGACACGTATTTTCTGATTTTTCAAATAAATGAAAATATACGCAAAAGTTTAGGGTGGGGGCTCTTGCCGTCTCTAACCGCTACAAGCCGCCATACAAACTGTACTGGTTAGTGACGTCACGCGAAATTTCAACTTAATGTATCGCCGTTATTTTTTGATTACGTAAAAAAGGAAAAGATACGTATCCAATATTTTTTTATTAATAATCTACAAAACGGAAGTAAAAAAAAAATGTAGTCAAGAAGCCCATTTAGGAAAAGGAATAAGTTTCATATCGTGGTAACATAGGGTGCAGTGCTTTTCTTCAGACATTAAAAAGTTACAAAAAATCTATACAAATGAATAAAATTGAAGTGTCTGTTTGTATTTCACTTAATGCAACAATTCACTTTTACATAAAAAAATTATAATATTTTTTTAATTTTTTCTCTGTCTGTCTGTCTGTTTGTTCCGGCTAATCTCTGAAATGGCTGGACCGATTTTGATGGGACTATTACTCACGATAGCTAATGTTATAAGGAGTAACTTAGGCTACTTTTCATCCCGGAATTCCCGCGGGAACTCCAAAATTAACGCGGGTGAAACCGCAGGGAACAGCTAGTGCTAAATAATTAGGAGTACTACAAATACTCTAACTAGTTAAAGGATTTGCTTATGATATATATATGATTATTGGGTAGACAGTTTACTTGCGTAAAAAAACAACGTAAAATATTTTCAAAACAGATTTCTTCCAAAATAAGTCTTGTGATTCTTGAAGTTGAAAATGAAAGGTCGCATTTTCCAGGAAGCTGATACCAACCGATACCAGTCTCTTGGAGGCTGATACTAGTAACCAGCAAGCGGATACCAGTCTCTCAGAAACCGATACCAGTGTTCCGGAAACCGATACCAGTCTCTCAGAAGCTGATACCAGTCTTTCGGAAGCTGATACCAGTATCCGACAAGCTGATACCAGTATCCAGCAAGCTGATACCAGCGTCGAACAAGCTGACAATAATCTCCTGGAAACTGATATCAGTGCCCGGAAGTCGGTAGTGTTTTTTTGGAAGCTGATACCAGCTGATATCAATTTACAAGAAGCTGATACCAGTACAGCAAGTGGATACCAGTCCAGCAAGCTGATACCAGTCTCCAGCAAGCTGATACCAGTTTCCAGCAAGCTGATATACCAGTCTCCAGCAAGCTGACACTAGCCTACAGAAAGCTGGTAACCAGTCTCCAGAAGGCCGATATCCAGCTGACAGCCATACAATCTATTTACAAGGGACTGCGTATAATCAAAAAAACTGATATCGATCAGTCTCTTGTAAATCGATCCTAGAATCCGATACCAGTCAGCCGGCTGGTGAGTGGTGCCGGTCCCGGTGGTGGTCATTTATTTATTTGCTGAATATGGTACATTACGATGACAATACCGCTCACCTGGTGGGCACGCCGTTGGCGCGCAGCCGCCTGGCGAACTCCAGCCCCTGGTGGTGCGGCACGCGCCTGTCGGCGGCGCCCAGCATGAGCGCGGTGGGCACCCGCAAGCGGTGCGCGCGCGCCACCGGCGAGCGGCGCCGCATCGCCAGCAGCTGCTCCTCGGGCATCGGCGCGCGCTCGTCCAACTCGAAGCCCGCCTCTACCGCACACCTGGGCAATGGTATACTGATTATTTATTAGTAAGTACATATAGAAGTGACACTTCGTCCCCCCGCCGGCGGCGTGCCTCCCCACGCCCCGCCGCGACGTAGCGGCGAGCCTAGAGGTGATAACGGTGTAGGTTGTTACTGCTGTGTATGTGTCCATTCATTTTTCGGAATAGTACGCAACTCTGAGTAATTTCTCAATACATTTTTATACACTATGAAGGCCAATTACGACATCCAACAAAATACAATTACTAAATACTGGTACAAATCAACAACAAAAGGATAAATTATTCGAATGAAAAATCGACACTGACATTTATAATATTAGTAGGATTAGAGCAAGAGTATAGACGGGTTGCGCAACACGTGTCCGCGCGAACCCGCCGTGACTACCCCCGTACAGGAAACAGTTCCGCGGCACGTCTAGACGAGCCTCCCGCGCGGTCAGTGCGTCTATAGCGAGGAGACAGTCGCGCACTTCGTGGTCGCCCACGTGGCCGATAAGGGACCGGACGGTCGCGTCGCCTCGACCGATGGAGCCGCGGTAATGGGCATGTTGACTAATTTTTATTTTTTAGTCCGTCTTGTAGATTATTAAAAAATATTGGACACGTATTTTTTCTTTTTTTACGTAATCAAAAAATAACGGCGATATATTGAGTTGAAATTTCGCGTGACGTCACTATTCTGACAGTTTGTATGGCGGTTTTGCGGTTAGTGACGTCACGACCTCCTCATCCTAAACTTTAAAGCGCTTTATCTCTGTATATTTTAATTTATTTAAAAAAGCAAAAAATACGTGTCTATTGTTTTTTTATTTTCTAACTGACGGACTAATTAGAATTTTGATTTTCAATAGTAGTCAACATCCCTATTGATGCGCACCCACGCAAAGCCTACGGACAAGGTGATGCCACAGTGTAGAGGTCCACAAACGTCCAAGCGACATAAGCGTAGCGGAGGCTAGGCTGCCTACCCTAGAAGCTTCTTTGCCCACCCTAGAATTTCTTTGTCTACCCTATAAACTTCTTTGTAAACCCTAGGAACTTCTTTGTAAACCCTAAAAACTTCTTTGTCCACCCTATATACTTCTTTGTAAACCCTAGAAATTTCTTTGTCCACCCTAGAAAAGCAGGATGGGTAACGATGTAAAAGACCATAATATTAATTATTACTGGAAAAAGGAGAATGTGTATTAATAAAAGAAGTGCATTATTATTTATATCTAACCGTCATTAGTTATTCTCTCATTACTAGACTGTTAGAGACCGATCGCGTCGGCCAGAGAACAGTATCTCAAGTCAGTCGCTGGTGGGAAGGGAAGGATAAGAGATATAGATCACCTGTCGCTATGTTGCACGGGTTTCAGTAAGTTTCAGGTATTTTTTATTTGGCAATTAGTAATTTGATGAGGTCACATTCTGTGGACTCAATGGCTGACATCTTTTAATCAACGAGGTATATTTTTTGTACACAGCTGTTGTAGTTTATAAAATTCTTTACATTAATTTTATTATTACTTTTTAATCTAAATCTCACTTTCGCATTTAGAATGAAGTTCACCTGTACACGCATCATTTTCTCCTTCTCCGTATTAATTAATTTGTTTTTGTGGAATAAGGAATAATGAATCACATTAACTTGACAGACGACACGTGACGTGTATAGACGAGCCCGAAACGCTTCATCGAGGCCTCTGGCCTAGATAGTTAAAAAGGATCAAGAACACATAAATCCCGCAGGTCAGACCTCTAACGGCATCACGCTGTAATCCAGCCCAGTGTCTTGTCTCTCCCGCCAATTTTAAATCTAAACTTGTCCTTCGAGCCGGATTTCACCGAGATTAAACTGGTCCTTCGGGGCCGGATACCGCAACGCTTGGCATTCACTCACCAGTCCGGTATGTCTGTCGAGTTGTACATGCTCGCGACGTCTGTCACCGGGTTCCTGGAGACCACCGCGGCGTAAGCATCCGGGTACTGTCCGCTCAGATGCAACACCAGGAACCCGCCGTGCGAGCCGCCCGTCAGGACCACCTTCTCCTTGTCTATGGCCGGGTAACGTTTCAACGCCTCGTCTGTGGCCAATTTGCAGTCTTTGACGTCGGCGTCACCGATCCGCTTCGGCAGGAAGTCGACAGAGGCCTGACCCGCGCCCGTCGACCCTCTATAGTTCACTTGCAAACACGCGAAGCCTGCAATTTCCAAATGCACACTAAAACTTGCTCTTACATCAAATTCTTACTGATATTATAAACGCGAGGGTGAAATAAGTTTGTATGGTTGTTGCGCTTTGACGCTTTAACGGCTTACCCGATTATCATGAAATTTCCAATGCACGTCATCAGGGTACGGAGAAGGACATAGGTTACTTTTTATCCCGGAATTCCTGCGGGAACTCCGAAATTATCGCGGGTAAAAACGCGGGGAACAGCTAGTAAGATTATATTTTTCGATATTCCCAATGATTATTGCCGCATGTGATGAAAATAGGAAAAAATAAACTACTATGATCCTGATAAAATGTTACTTAGCATTAAGTACGTATTTAGTGCACTTTTGTTATGGTGCAAGTTTCGGTTCGAACCAAAACGAACATTACCTCTCAGGCGATGAAAGTCAAAGTCAAATCCTTTATTCAAATTTGGCCCATAATGTGGCTCTTTTTGACGTCAATATAACTATAGCTACAGCGCAAACTCACCCAGCATGTTGAACAGGGCGGCTTCCAGCGAGAACGCATTGACGAAACTGGAGTGCGGCCCGCCGTGGGGCCACACAACCAGCGGGATCTTCTTATCGCCCGCGACGTCGGGGGCCATGTATATAGCGGAGAACGAGTCTGTTATAAAGATATTGAACTTTAAACGAGCAATTTTTCGGATTCTTTGGATGTTAATATATGATCTTAGAATTGGTTATTTCAAGATGTGTCAACACGTCATGTGTCAAGCTTGGCTGTAATTGGTGTTTCGTTGCAACGTTCCGTTTCACAAAATTAAAAGTTGAATATTTTGAAAACTATTGAAATTTTTTTAGTAAATCTTTCACGATTCTAAGGCTCTATTTTTGAAATATTGACACAATTTATTATAATAAATTTCATGCAAGTACCCTATTTTCGATTCAGTCGATTGTTTTTTTTTTTTTGCAACAACCGCCCATCACTACTACGCGTCGCGTGCGGCGCGACGTCAACTCACTGACGTCATCCGAGCCATCGTCGTGCCGCAGCTGCAGGTAGTCCACGGCGCAGGCGGCGAGCCGCGTGGGGGCGCCGCCCGCGCCGCCCACCCGCCGCCACTGCACGCCCGCCTCGCGGCCCGCCGCCGGCAGCCGCGCCACGTACAACTGCAGGGCGATAGGGATGTTGACGACTTTTGAAAAGTCAAAATTAGACATAAACATATCTTTATTCGGCATCACAGAAAATTAAAAAATATGTGACAAAATTTAACAATCAAACAACATTCGCCTAAAAATTTTTCTGATGCCGAAATGGACACCGACTCAGCATTATGGTTTTCAGCGGAGCCCATAAGGGGATGCGTCCGCGCGATATCCGGCCGCATGTCTGCCCGCCAACTCAAAACAATAAAATACGTAATAGTAGGTAAATTCATTAATCCTACTAATATTATAAATGCGAAAGTTTGTAAGAATATATGGATGGATAGATGGTTGTTACTCTTTCAGGCAAAAACTACTGGATGGATTTAAATGAAACTTTACAATAATATAGCTTATACATCAGATGAACACATAGGCTACTTTTTATAACGGTATTCCTGCGGGAACTCTGAAATTAAGGCGGGTGAAACCGCGGGGCACAACTAGTTATATTATATGTCCATTGATAGAGACAGATAGTTCTAATTCGAATTACCGCCGCACTCAGAGTCGACTTTAATGATTACTTAGTTAAGTATAGATTTTTAAAACAAAACTGTCGCAATCAGAGACGTTCAGTAAATTACTGTTAATTGGCATTTAATGAGATGTAACTTAATTAGTTAAATGTCAATTAACATTAATTTATTAAACTTTCTGATTGCGGCAGTTTTGTTTTAAAAATCTATACTTAACTAAGTAATCATTAAAGTCGACTCTGAGTGCGGCGGTTAGTCCGTCAGTTAGAAAATTAAAAATCATTAGACACGTATATTGTTTTTTTTTTTTATAAATGAAAATACACAGAGATAAAGCGCATAAAGTTTAGGGTGGGGGCTCGTGACGTCACTTACCGCTACAAGCCGCCATACAAACTGCACTGGATAGTGACGTCAAGCGAAATTTCAACTCAATGTATCGCAGTTATTTTTTGATTACGGTACGTAAAAAAAGGAAAAATACGTGTCCAATATTTTTTATTAATCTACAAGACGGACTAAAACCTAAAATGTAGTCAAATAAATTTATACCTGTGAGGGTGTGGTCATATTGGAGAATACAGCGAGGATGACGTCACTGTGCACGTCGAGCACCGTGGTGGAGCCCGGGCTGCTCTTTATCGATATGTCCACCAGCCGCTTGGTCTCTAGAAAAAAAACGAAAACAAGGGTTTTTTCTTTATATGGACTTTCGCATTGCACAATCGCATATTTGGCCAGTTTCGAATGAAATATAATTGCGGAAAGCCTGTCATTGCAAAGAGTTCCGACAAATGTCTACCCGAGCCATAATACAGTTACGAAGAAATGAAGCAATTTAATAAAATAAAAAAACAATAAACTCAACTAAGTTTCAACTGTGATCAAGAGATGGCGCTATTCGTATTAGTAATGCGCGTGTCAAAGTCGTATCGCCATTTTTGACAGTTGGGAAAGAGAACGCACGAGTTCGGGAAAGGTAAAGAAAAAGCTCGAGTATGTAATAGCCCACATCCCGAACGCTATACGGTCCTGCAATACGCCATTTTTTGAGCAACTGTATTAAAAATGTATTATTTACTAGCATCGTCGTACGGTTGGAAATTGCAACCCCTACCTTGCAAAATTACTCGCGGAACTCACTCAGGACTCATCCAGGTTTTATTTTTTCTACGAGGGGGCTCCTAACGAAAGTGGTTAAAATAGACTATTTGACTAAATTTTTATTTTTATTCCGTCCAGTAGATTCATAAAAAATTTCACGTATTTTTTTTCTTTTTTTACGTAAGCAAAAAATAATGTAGTTACTTTGAGTCGAAATGTCGCGTGACGTCACAAGCAGGTGCAGTTTTCATCTGCGTACGACGTTACGAGCCCCCGCTCCCAAACTTTAACGCACTTTATCCAAGTATATTTTCATTGATTTGAAAAAGCCAAATATACGTGTCTACTATTTTTTTTATTACTGACGGACTAAATAGAATTTGGAATTAGAAAAAATTGTCAAATAGCCTATTGTCCTACACAATAAATGGGGAGCCCCTTACCGACGTCCAGCACGTAGCTCCTGACCTCGTTCTGCTGCGGCGTCGACAGCACGAGGCGGCCGTCCTCGCTGAAGCACCTTCCAGGCAACCCCTGGCAGTACAGGCCGTGGAACGCGCCGCCGTCCGCGGTGCGCGTCTCCGTCTGCACGATGTCGACGACCGGCGCGCTGCCGGCCGCCTGCGGGGCGCGGGCCAGACTTGTGTCATAGTCAATGGTCAATAGTCAAATCATTTATTCAAATAGGGATGTTGACAACTTTTGAAAATCAAAATTTTAATTAGTCCGTCTTTTAGAAAATTAAAAAACAATAGACACGTATTTTTTGCTTTTTCAAATAAATTAAAATATACAGAGATAAAGCACATTAAAGTTTAGGGTGAGGGGGTCGTGACATCACTAACCGCTAAAACCGCCATACAAACTGTTAGAATAGTGACGTCACGCGAAATTTCAACTCAATATATCGCCGTTATTTTTTGATTACGTAAAAAAAGAAAAAATACGTGTCCAATATTTTTTAATAAAATACAAGACGGACTAAAAAATAAAAATTAGTCAACATGCCCATTAGGCCCATAATGTGGCTCTTTTTGACGTCAATAAAATTACAGTTATTAAGACAGCACCCATAAAATATCCATCCTTCACAGCTTCCTAGTGCTATGGCTGAAGAGAAGAAGCTGCGCAACAAACTCTACAGCAGCACGCTGTCAGTTTAAAATAATAATATTATATATAATATTAGTGGTAACCCAACTTTAATTATGTGAGAATAATGAGCCGTAACCAGCAATAAACTACATGCGGCAGGTACAGCTGTGTGTAGATAATGTGTTAGCAATGCAATAATAATCAATAATAATCCACTTCACAACACACAGGTCTACTTGATCCCACACTAAGCTATGAGCTTGTGTCGTGGAAACCAAGCAAACGTGGTACATACTACACATATTATTACATATATATTATACTATAGATATAGATATATATATATATATATGGTGTGTGTTGTGATGTGGATTATTATTATTAACAAGATGTGCCTCGCGGTTTCACCCGCATGAGTTTAAGTTTAGTAATCCCACAGGAACTCCAAAGTAGCTAATGACATCAGCTTATTAGCAGTGAAACTTCTGTCAAAATCGGTCTGCAGGAACTCCAAACTTCTTTTATAAAAACTTTGCCCTGACAATAGCGAACCCAAAAAATAATGTTAATCGAATTTGTTAAAGTCGTTTGCAAGTTATACGCTTAGCAACACATTTGGCTTAGCACACGGTTTTACTCGCGTGATGTCACACCAAGAGCTTTAGAGACAGTGTACTAATGTGGCGACAGAGCAGCCACCGCTTGGCATACCTTTTTGTTCCATTGACGTGGAGCTTGTTTAAGTCCATAGAGGGATTTTTAAGTAAACATACTTTAACCCTTTGGATGAGTTGCAAAACCTTTTGATGCAACATAGATCATTACGCGAGTGACACAAACATCACAGGACTATTATTCGACACCTACTCGGCACTCGGCTGACTCGAAGATACAAGCCTCCCGCCTCTAGAGATGGGCAAAAATATCGGTATGTCAAAATAAAATATAGATATTTTTTCAGAAAATAATCGATTATATCGTCGACATTTTAAATCTTAAAATATCAAATTTGATATTTTTTTAAGAGCTCAGTACATTCATACGTAGGTCGCATGTATTTGACCGCTGAATGCTCTAATCACATCACGATCACCGAGATTTGAGAAAACTAGCCACGTTGCATTTGTATAAGGACCGAGCCTCTTGACTGTTACGCCAACTGGTGAATAAAATGTACCCCTTTCGGGCAAAAGTCAAATAATTTATTCAAATTTGACCCATGATGTGGCTCTTTTCGACGTCAATAAAGTTACATTTATTATGACAGCACCCATAAAATATCCACCCTTCACAGCTTCCTAGTGCTGTGGCTTATGGCACACAAAAGGCTTTGTTTGGGGTAAAAAATATCCATATACCGATACTCAACGATATTTTTTTTAAAATATCGATACGATATACATATTACACATTATATCGATATTTTTGTTCCATTCCAATGTTCCCACCCCTATTGCACTCACCGGCGGCGGCGCGGCGGCGGGCAGCCGGTGCAGCGCGAGGCACGCGTGGTGCGGGCCGGCGGCGGCGCGCTGCAGCCAGCACAGCGCGCCGCCCGGCGCCGGGCGCGGCGCGCGCACCGCCAGCGACGCGCCCGACAGCCGCGCTAACAATCGGATAGTAAGGGTTAACCCTTTATACAATACTAGCTGTGCCCCGCGGTTTCACCCGCGTGAGTTTCGGGATTACTCAATACTCAATACTCAAATCATTTATTCAAATTAGGCCCATAATGTGGCTCTTTTTGACGTCAATAAAATTACAGTTTACAGTAGACAGCACCCATAAAATATCCACCCTTCACAGCTTCCTAGTGCTATGGCTGAAGAGAAGAAGCTGCGCAACAAACTCTACAGCAGCACGCTGTCAATTTAAAATTATAATATATATTTTATAATATTAGTGATAACCCAACTTTAATTATGTGAGAATAATGAGCCGTAACCAGCAATAAACTACATGCGGCAGGTACAGCTAACTATAGAGACATTAGGATTAAGCATCTATACCTAATAGTAGACCAGACATGACCAGTACCAACCGACGGCACCCGTTCACGAGTATGACGTGCTCGTAAGCCCCGCCCCGCTCAACCATATTAGAGGGAACCGAGCGACCCGACTCACACGCCACCGCCAGCGGGACATCTGAGTGAGCATGACATAATCTAGCCACTATCGTGTCAATGAAATTAATTCTTAATTTAATCAATATGTAAGGCCGGTAATGGCTACGTTGTTCGCACACATCACATCAAATAAAAATAAAAGATAAAAAATAGAAAAGAGCAATTCATCACCAAACGTTTGTATCATTCAAATAATCCTTTACGCTATAATAGGCTTTATCGCACAAAATGCGTTTAATTAAGCTTTTAAATTTATTAATTGACAAATTAACTACATCGTTCGGTAGTTTGTTGTAAAAGCGTATACATTGTCCCTTGAAACACGAATATAGACTCGATATCCGCGGCACTACCCCACAGCAATATACCATATGACATAATGCTGTGGAAATAACTAAAATAAACTAAACGCGCAGTATCAATATCAGTTAATTGACGAATTTTCTTAACAGCAAAAGCAGCTGAGCTTAGTCTGCCTGATAGCTTTCCTATATGTGGGCCCCATTGTAATTTTGCGTCTAGTGTTATACCCAGAAAGACAGTTTCATCGACCAGTTCCAAATCAACATTGTTAATTTTTACACTAGTTTTAACTTGTTCCCGCAGGAACTCCAATGCAGTCTAATGTACTCCTTATAACAACAGCTAATTAGCAGTGAAAGTCCCGTCAATATCGGTCCAACCGTTTCCGCGTGAGTTTCGGAATTCCCGCAGGAACTCCAAACTTCTTTTATATAAACCTTGTCCTGACAATAACGAACACAAAAAAAAATTCTAATTTGGTGCAGTCGTTTGTAAGTTATGCGCTTACCAACACATTTGGCGATTCATGATATATGATAGTGTACCTACTCATATAACATAATGTAACCTAAGACAAGTTGACGTGTAAAAGTATTATATTTTACCAAATTCAATAAATAAAAATAAATAAATAAATTTGAACGCCAATATCCGCCGACGCGGATCGACATTTTGACGCCGTCGACGATCTTTACTAATATTATAAATGCGAAAGTGAGTTTGTTTATTTGTTTGTTACGTTTCAACGGCTCAACGGATCGTCATGAAATTTTGTAAAAACGAACACATTTTTCCTTACTCTTGAAAGTAGTGCCGGGCGTGGGACGCCAGTTTGGGCGTTAGGGACTCGTGACGTCATAACCCACTATACATAAACCGTACCGAAATGTGACGTCACGCGACATTTCGACTCCACGTATCGCCGTCATTTTTGGATTATTCAAAAACAAGTGTCCAATGTTTTTATTAATACAGTACATGACAGCTTAAAAACTAATGTGTAGGCAAAATAAATAGCGTGTCTATGATGGCAACTCACTCAGCTCGCCGGCGAGGGTCAGCGTGAACACGCAGCTGGGCCTGTTGGTGCAGAAGATGAGCCCGAGGCGGCGCGGCTCCGTCTCCCACGCCACGCCCACCACGCCCCGCCCGCCGGGCAGGAAGCGGGCCTGCGGCAAACAATAATAAATAAATAAATAATAATAATCCACTTGACAACACACAGATCTACTTGATCCCACACTAAGCTATAAGCTTGTGTCGTGGAAACCAAGAAAACGTGGTATATACTACACATATTATTACATATACATATATTATACTATAGATATATATATACACACCCAGACTGGAAAATGGAACCCTGTGTTCATCACACAAAGTCCACCCCCACCGGGAATCGAACCCGGAACCTCTTGACTAGCGGGCAGGCATGTGACCATTGCGCCAATCGGGTCGTCAATAATAATACAATGGTAATAATAAATAATTTACTATGTCTATACTAATATTATAAAGAGCAAAAGTTTGTGAGTTTGTGAATCTGTGACGTTGTAATGGGTAATCTCTGGATCTTCTAAACCGATTTTGAAAATGGGGATGTTGACTACTTTTGAAAATCAAAATTCTAACTAGTCCGTCAGTTCGAAAATAAAAAAATAATAGACACGTATTTTTTGCTTTTTCAAATAAATTAAAATATACAGAGATAAACCGCATTAAAGTTTAGGGTGAGGGGGTCGTGACGTCACTAACCGCTAAAACCGCCATACGAACTGTCCGAATAGTGACGTCACGCGAAATTTCAACTCAATGTATCGCCGTTACTTTTTGATTACCTATGTAAAAAAATAAAAAATACGTGTCCAATATTTTAAACCGCGCGGGTCAGCTAGTAATTAATATCCCAATCCTTACGTACAGCGGACCCCCGGCAGTGGCGAGTTAAACTTTAAGGGGCATCGCGAACCTCCTTATATGCGATGGCACCAGCCTTAAAATCCCCGTTTATTTTTAAATGAAATAAAAACCCAAAAGACAACAGGCAACACAGCTTAGCTTTGCAAAACGTTTCTTTACACGCATACTTCGATCTTGGGAACAAAAAATAAGGTGCCTCGCTGATGCGACTTCGCCCACGTCCATAGGCGTATATAGGGGGTGGGGGCGGGTGGGCCGTGATAAAATACCCAAGAGGGATAAAATATCAAAGATGTATGTTTGTATATCTGTATCGCATCACCTGCCCGGGACACCAGGAGTCCGGCAGCCCTTCCAGCACGCGGAAGCTCTCTGTCTCCAGCTGGCACAGCACCAGCACCGACATGTGCTTGCCCACGAGCTGCTCGCCCCAGTCCTGGCGGTACACGAACTCCTCGCCCTGACAATAGCCATAGAAACGAAAACAAAAATTCACAGCTAGACGGTTTATGTGTGTGTAGAAATAAAATTCATATTACTTTAAATATTTTTTAAAGCATCATTTTAGTATACAACTGTCATGATGTCGTAATTATGTCTGAATAAATAAAATTAAATAAATAAAAAAGCAACTATCTCAAAAAAGATATCTTGTCACTGCATTTATTTCACTGACTTGCATTGATGATTGAAATAGCTATATTTACTATAAGAACTCATAAAAGTATAATGCTACTAGCTTAGAGTTAACAATTTGTTAGTGCCCCCTGGCGGCAATAAGTGACATTGCAAAATCCAGAAACAAAAATATAAAAATACATGGTGGGAAAAACAAGCAACAACAGGCGGCCTTATTGGTCATCTAAAATTTCCTTGTCCTATCTTCACTAGTAGGCGCAGCGCTATGTGGACATTCCGAAATTTGGACTATCGTTTACCAATGACTATAGTTACAACTAAACCGTGTACCAGACTGTTGTAAACAAACCCCAAACCAAAGTTTTCAACAGCAGTTTAAAACAGTGCAGACGGTTGATTGCAACGAACGTGGTTTTAAATGACCTCCCGCCAAGGTCACCTTGTGGGGAGGCTCGTTTAAAACAGTCTGGTTCAAACTTAAATATACAAAACGTTATGAACAGTTCCAACCTTTTTTACCACTTTCTCTCCGCTACCATCGGTTTTAGACACATCCTCAGCTGGTTTCCTCTTGATGTAAGGCTCTGATTTCTTGTACTTCTTTTCTGCTACGTACAAAATAGACTTCTCATCGTCAGCCCAGTCTAAACTTCCGAATTCAGCTAAAATATAAATATTTATTCTATTGATTAAAAGGATAATCAAAGATCAACTACCCACATAACTACTTAAATTGTTGATTAAGTATCTTAACATACATCTTGTTTTTTCCCCTAGTTTCGACCATGTTTGCTGGTGTTACTGTTGCTATGTCTGTACACTTTAAAATTCAAATTATCATAGCTTCTCTTCGATGAAACAGTTGAGATAAAATAAAACCTACATTTTATATTTTTTGTTACACTATAAAAAAAAAACTTGTTCAAATTCTGTTCAGTGGTAGTTTTTTGGAATTACAATTTTAATTTCATATGGTCAAGGTCTACTACAATTTACAAAAGTAGCTTGTGCCATTTCTTTCCTGGCAATTTATTGGCATATTGTGTTTTGTTCTACTACTCACAATCAGCATACACATCTCCATGAAGGTCCAGCCCCGTCAGATCCACAGAGTGAGCAAGTCTATTGGCCTGCCACACTTCCAGGTACTGCTTTTTGGAGTCTTTACCCTCCTTTTCTTCACGTATCACCGCTTTGTAGGTCTCTTTAGGTGACACAGCTGAAAGTAACCTGAAAATAAACTTTGTTTTTAAAGAATTTAATTGTAAAGCTAATCTAGGTTTTGTATGTAGAATTTCTAAGATAAAGCAATTAATACAGAATTTACTCTAATTATTTATGTTAGACAACTTACTCATTACTGATATCAGTACCAAAATCACTCTCGGCTATAACATCCAAATTATCATTTAGCATATAACTGTATGAATATTTTGTGTTCTTTCCTTTGTCTATGTTACGTATGGACCATTTTGATGTGATCCTTGTAGCATTTTTGCTCAGTTTCCCACTGACAACTGATGGTATCTTCGATAATGTCTTGTAAGCATTTACAATTGTATCTATCTGCAATAGATTAGAAGCTTGTAGCATATTTTAATGATTGAAAACTTTAACTCAAAATTCAACAAAAATTAGTGTTAAATAAATTATGCTTTTTTTTATTTGAAAAGAAGCAGGAACCCAAATCGACGCCCCCAGGGATAAACTGGTAAGAGGCTATTACAGGGTTCTTCATGTTATTCCAGATACGGTATCTAGACTCTAGAGTTTGAAATAAATTTTCTAAATTTATCGATTGAAATTACGAAAGATTCGAAATAATAAAGGTGTTATTCTAAAACCAGTGATACTTTTATTTTAACAAATAATTTAAAAATCAAATAAGAACCATATTATTCAATAAAAAAAGTTCATGCAAAAGTTCAAGTTCAAAGACCCAGCAGGGTAGTGTGTCGATTAATCAGTCAGGAGTCAGGACATGCACATTTATGTAAAGGATTTTTTTTTTATTTCTTACTGATGACTTTGTGCAAGGTAATTTTAGATTTCTTTAGTATTTAGCACCATAGGAGCTCAGACCAAATAAAATTTGATCTGAGCTCAGGAACGTACAATTATATGTATAGTGGAACTGAATACTGTTTATTTTATGAAACATCTTCACTCACTTGTGTAGACATCATGCGCTGCATGCAGAAATGATAATGTAAATGAAGAGTTATTACTACTGTAAAGACTGAAGAGTGAGGACTGTGAAACTGTGCTGTGAAACAATTTTATCAATGTTGAGTGTTTGTTTGAATCTAAATTTAAATAGTACAAACATCTATTACTATAAGTATAGTGATAACAGGCTACAATGAAAAATTTACTTTATTTCCTTTACATAAGATTTGTATTGAATAAACACAAAATTCACAGACCACATAACCACTATGTTATGCTTCCACTACATTATCGCCGAGTACAGACGATAGCCGAAGATTATACGCGATCACGATTCACGATAGTGTAGAGGGCATACTCGGCTGTACTCGCCAATCGGGAATCGCCTATGATCGCGTTGAGGTGTCCACAATACAATCGTGTGATCGTGTGCAGAGAAGAAAAAACTTCAGAAGAAGAAAAATACTAATGAATTGGCCATATGGACTAAGTTTCCTTCTGCCTTCCCCGAGAGGGGTAAAATAACGTTACTTCACCAAAAAAAAAATGTCTGTCTGTCTAGTGTCTACTGTCTAGTTGGCAGTATGGGCCCTGTACTCTTAGCCTTTCCTATATAGGATAAATAAACGAAAAAAAAAATGTCTACTGTCTAGTTTGTATGTTCTCTTATTCGTCTGTGAATTTTGTATTTTGTTTGGCACCGGGCCGGGCTGCTTTGTGTTTACAATTTTGAAATTTTATATCTTGAAATCTTGAATCGTCATTGAATTTCGACGTATCTTAGAATACAAATATCCATGAGTTACCAAGTTGGAGATTTAGTTTGGTATGTAAAATTTACCACTAACCTTTTTTTTAACTCATCTTCCTTAAGTTTGGAGTTTTTAATGGTTATTTATTATTAGTAGGTAAATATTAATTACCTTTCCATAGTTTTAAGTATAAGTAATTACCTTTTCCATAGTTTAAGTATAAGAGAGAAATCGAAATGAATTGATCCTTAGGTAACCTAAATATAATTTGATGTAAATATTACAGAGATCATAATAATATAATAATATAAACTGCTGTATAGTCTTGTATAGTGTATAAATATCACAAAAAAGGTCTCATAAAAAATGTATGTTTACCTTAATTGGACCATATTGTGCCAGAATACACCAAACTTGGCCAAATTTGAGTTACAGTGGATGGTGATCCAACGATTTTCATGTGACTAAGTTTCATTTAAATCTCACAATCCAGAGTCTACTTATCGAACAACAATTATACTATACATTTCATGAAATCAACCAAACTTTAATCATAAATATGTCAGAACTAGGATGTATTTGTAGCTTTTGGCACAACACTTAGTGGTCTGGCCAAATCCAATTATGCAACCAATTTTCATGAGAAAAGTTTCATTCTAAGTCAGTTTCCCACAATTTTATCTGTGTGAAATTTGGGCTTCCCTCAGGAACTAGTCTACAATATAAAAACTTCATTCTATTCAATTACATATTAAAATAAAATCTTTTTTTCTTCAGCTATAGCAATGTGAAAGTCATCAAATAAATAATTATTATATATTTATTCCAGGGCTAAAATAAGGGGTTACAGCCCTTGGCCAGGATTGGTAAGTGTCTATTGATACAGAAAACAAATGTGTTAAACCTATTTTTGAAATTATTATTTATATATTATGTACTCTTATTTTTGTAGTGAAAAAGTGATTAATTTTAAACACTATAGGTATAAAGATGCTGATAAGTAATAATATGTTAACTCACAAAATTAAGTAATCACTACACAGTATAAAACAAAATCACTTCCCACTGTCTGTCCCTTTGTATGCTTAGATCTTTAAAACTATGCGACAGATTTTCATGCAGTTTTCAACAATAGGTAGAATGATTTATGAGGAAGGTTTATATCTATATCTTATCCTGTAATTCCTGTGGGAAGTATGAAATTACCGCAGGTGACAGCTAGTTAGTACAAAACGCTTTATTGAGAGTTACAGAAAGTTTTTTTAAAGATGTGTTTACCTTATTACATTTTTAAAATACCAACAAAATATTGACCATAAAAAAATGTTGAAACAAAATGGTGCTATTTATAACTATAATTTAAAACATGATTTAATCAAAATTTCTCCAGTGCGGGTTAACAAACAACAACTTATTTAATGACAAAAAGGCTAATATTGTATTATGTTACTTTATGTGACCAGTGTGAGCTGATTAACTAAAGAAGTCATTTCTAAGATTTTTGATATCTATTCATGTTATAGTAAAATTACTACAACTTATCTGTCAAAAGATTAAAAATCAACAGACATCTTTAAGTGTTAATGTTCAAACAAACATAATGTCAACACAAATTTATTAGATAGTTATGTTGTCAGCACCATCCAGTCGTCATGTGTTTCTTGCAGCCTAAGCTTTATATGATAAACACTCTGGACGCTAGTCTCGCGCTCGCACTTTGTGCACCTGAATATTCGATGATGATGCATTGTGTGTGTGTGTGTGTAGGATCAAGTAGATCTGTGTGTTGTGAAGTGGATTATTATTATTATTATTGTCGGCCAGACGGCCACCCTGTAGTTCATAAGCAATAGAATTAAGAGACTCATTTTTATATTCAGTCTATAAATAGTCAATCGCCTAAGGGCTAACACCATTAAAGCTTTTTAATAATTAAAATTCCTTTTTAAAAAGCCCTCACGAGCGCCCAAAAACTTGACTAGATAGTGCTGATTGATCAACAGCTATATTTTTACTTAAATGAGTAATTTAAATCTTACACATAGGTTAGTTCCATTTCAATACAAAGGCAGAATTTTAAAATTGATCCAGTTGAAACCACAAAGGGATCTTCTAGTTTTTAATCATCTTCAAAAAAGGAGGATGTTTTCAAATATACTTTTTAGGAACCATAAGTCCATAATTACCTAATGAAGGGAAATGTTTTTAGGTATCTGAGCCCTGGCCTGAATTGAGAACATCGAAGAAAGGACCAAATAAAACATTCATTTATTTCTTTGGAAGTAAAAATTAGTAAGTTTTTTTTATTGTCTAGTCCACCACCATCTATCCTATCTACTACCATCTTGAAATCTTTGTTTTACTTACATAAAAAAAAAAACTTGTTTTCAGTAGGTATCTACTACTGAAAAGTTCCATTAATTTAGAAATATCAAGCAATCTGCTGTTTAAACCAAAATAATCACATTTTAAAGTTTAAGGCATATATTGTAATAACAATCACGTTTATTATTATTATTTTCAGTGGCTGGTCCAGTGCAAGCAATTTAAAACCTTATCATGAATTTAAAGATGAACTTAAAGAATTCAGCAAGAAGAGCAACTTTAAACTTGCGATTGAAGAAATAGAAAAGTACATTGAAAACGCTGAGGTAAGTTTATTCTTATCTCCTGTATAATTATTATAAATGTGAATGTGAGTTTATTTGTTTTGTTGCGACCCCTACGCCACAACTCACGAACTATAACGAAGCAACGAGTACTGACTATATGGAAGTCCTGAATCGCGCTAGAGTTACAATTTCACGGCTTAGCTACTCAAACAATCAGCAGGATATTTTGCATACTACAGGAGACCAGAAAAGGACATAGGTACGTAACTTTTTATACCGGAATTCCCGCGGGAACTCTTAAATTGCCACAGGGAAACTATAGGGAACACCTACTTACTTACTAAGTAGGTACTAAGTAATAAGTCATTAAAAATGGCAATGAAAGTGCGACAGTTGAATTAGCGATATAAATGTAGTATTTTTCGTTCTGTATTTTTTTTAAAGTATTGTACGATAAAAATATAGTACCATGTGAAATTACAGTACTGGTGGCAAGCCTATTCAGTATCCATGACTCATGAGTAATATACATAAGTTAGCTTTCATTGATAGGTCATTGATAGGTCAGGATTTCATTAATGACAGAATCCTTAGAATCGGTTTATTAGTTCCAGAGTTTACCCCTACATCCTTATTTGCAAACTTTACCTATCTATCTTTATCTATACTAATATTATAAAGAGCTGAAGTTTGTGAGTTTGTGACGTTGTAAGGGGTTCTCTAGATCTACTGAACCGAATTTGCAAATTCTTTCATAATACAGTAGACCTCCAGTACTACAGTACTACAGTGCTACAGTAGTCCTGAGTGACATAGGGTACTTTTTATTCCAAAATCACCATGGGAACTCTGAAATTACTGCAGGTGAAACTGTGGGAGACATCTAGTTTATAATATTAGTGTAGCTCTCACAGGGACAGCCACTTATGAATATTTTTATATGTTGCAGAAATTCAAATCATCGAGCAGCATTACAGATAGTCATAATGAAATATATAATGGAACAACAAATGGTGTGATAATTCAAAATGGTATCAATGAAGACTCAAGAGAAAGTTCAGTTATACAAGAGAAATCGATGCAACTTAATGATAAGGTAACCACATTTTTTTCTGAACCTGTATCGGTAACACCAAAATTTATGGAAACCCACCACTAAAATTTTAAACCACATAACGATACGATATCATTTCATGCACCTCAATCTACAATACTAAGTAAAAATCTATGTAACTACCATGTGAAGGTAATTTTTTGTTTTTTTTTTAATCAATCTTTTAAAACGCTTTTTCTCAAATCAGGCTTTTTCAGAATTTCAACTTCAAATGTCTGGTAAAAAAATAATACGGCAGGTTTTGAATATTTTTTCTATCCTTACTATTAATTGACTATTCTAGATACCAAATCTAGTGTTAACTTAATACCCGTAATATCCTTACTACTATAAATATGAAAGTAAGTTTGTTTGTTTATTACTCTCCATCCCTAAGTCACAAGTGCACAATCACAATTAATTTAACGATGATTTCAGTTTTTGTTATTTTATTTGTTCAAGGGCTTGGATGTTTCGGTGGTATTGCCCCGTGTTGATATATACGACTGCAAAAGATGTTCCCGGGCGTATTTGAGCCTTGTGGAGTTGGAGGACCACGCTATCGATACACATGTGAGTGTGGTTACCGTGGTAGGACACTTAATAAGTCTCGAGGCTAAATACAGAAGCGACGTCACCTTAATCACTGTAAATTGTATACCTACCTACCGGATTCACATGAAATTGCGACACAAGTTGTGTTTGTCTGTCATTTGTTCGCATATCAGACTAAGTGTTATAATATTATGTAGAATCTCAGGGCACGAGAGTGCCCCCGTCAAGACGAGCCAAGCGAAGCGGGAGCACTATCTATCTATCGCTTCATCGTATTTTGAACCCTTATAACTTGGGTTTGGATTATACCAGATAAACGAAATTCTCGGGATATGTTGTCAATAGCGCACTTATCAAACATATACTTAAAGTTTTAATTGCATAGCTATTATACTTTTCATTACTCATACTCGGAAAGTAGGTCTGAAGTTGCCTGAGAAGCGGGTTGAAAGTAACACTTTTCAGCCCTAGGGAGAATCGCTTTCAACTGACATCTGGATACTGCAGAAACTCAAGTTTTTTTTTATGTCATAGGGGGCATACTTACTGGCCAGTAGCACACCTAATGGTTGATTTATGTAAAATAAAATTCACTAATTTTTTTCTTTAGCTAATTCCTATTTTTATTTTGACTTTCCTTGCATTCGTAATGAAAAGCACAGTGTTATCCTCGGGAGAAAGACTTATTTAGTCCCTCGATCTATTGGCGCCCTCGCTACGCTCGGGCGCCAAACCCCGTAAACAAGTAAGTTACTTTCACCCCTAGGATAACAATGTACTATTAAATTTTATTGATATCCAAAAAACCCTGATTTCATCACTGACTCACTGATGATCATTAAAATTCTTAGGGTATTTCCTAACATAAACAAACAAACAACATAAACAACAAAAAAATTATAAAACTTGTAACTTTTATCCCCCAACCCCTTAAACTAGGGGATGGAAGTTTGTATGAGAATTCCGCAATTTTACTTACAAAAAGAAATGAAACCACAACCACGACCACAATCTCACCAAAAACATTTTCATGTAAAATGATGCCAAGACAAGTCCATATGACGGGCACTGTCAAAAGGTTATCAGATCTCATGTAGAGCCAAGCTTATAACTCTACACACCCTAACTCTACAAGGCCAAACTTCTCCAACTCTACACCTTAGTCAGAATGTGTGGCTTGGCCGTTTCGTTACTGCAAGAACCGTTTTATAATGCTACTGCTCCACCTGCGTTAACGTTAACGTTGACGTTAATGTCTAACGTGGTAATGTTAGTAAGTTAACGCGTTAAAATGTTGGCCACATATAAATTAGCGCACTAATTTACGCGTTAACACGCAGGTGGAGCAGTAGCATAACAGAAAAGTAATTAACAGTGGATAAGTTTTTCACCTTACGCTCATGTTGGTTTAGGCTGTCAGTCAGTCATTCAGTACAAAGCATTTTATATATTACCGGTCGTCAAAAAACCTCATAAAACTGAGATTCGCTCCAGCTGTTTCTTCTTCTTTCAGATGGACACCGCGCATGTTGCTTTGGATCGTTTGGGTGATCTCTGTTGTGACAAATGCGGGAGTAGATTCGCTAATTCATTTGACTATACCATGCACATGCTGTCGCATCTCCGGGAGAATATGTAAGTGCCTAACATTTAGTTTTATACACGCGCAAAATGTAATCAAAATATATGTATTGTTACGTGCTAGGGTTCCGTATTCAGAGTTTAACACTAACTCTACAAAAGCACTAGGTCTAGGGTTCCCAGGTCTAGGTATCACAACTCGGAAACACCAAACTACTGAACTCGATGTCCAATAATCTCGCCAAGGTCGCAGGTAGTCGCAGATATCGCTGAAGATTCACTCGTAGCTATCGCTTCGAAAGCTCAAACCACTGAGCAAATAATCACTACGTTTTAAGAGTAGGCACTTCCATACTAATCGCTGATACGATCTATGAAATTATTTTGTGCCAACCATACCAATGCAATGTATGACGCGGTCATAGAAATTTGGTTACGTATTCCAAAGTTGGTAAAAAGGTTCGCGCATAAATCCATAGTAAGTTTTGGTTCAAGCGAGTGTCGCTGGCCTGGCTCAAACTGAACTGCCCGTCCGGTTCGGTTGCGCTGTTTATATACCCAACCGAACGGGGCTCTAGAATGTTCGAGTAGTCCCCTTTTATTAGCTACTCGGCCGAACGTTTCTAGAACAGAACTTCTATCGAATTCGCTATTCAAATGTGTTCACTTTACATTGCGTGTTTTGTATACATTGCGCGCTTATTGATTTAGCTCGACCGCGACAATATTCTGCGTTCCCGGAACTTGCATGGCAACGCGTTATAAATTACCCACGATCATTCACACTTTGATCACTATAAAGAGTGATATTATACTAAATCCTTTAGTAATATTTTAGTATTCAATTGAGATTTATTTTCAACTTCCTTAAACACAAATAGAGTTTAGTTACCACTTCACAGTTTACATCCAAATAAAAATATTACAAAGACTATTAGGTAGGTGGAGCCATGTATTCATCTGACAAAATTGTTTCGTAGATATATTACAAGAGGATCTTGATAGATTATCCAGCTATTACATCAAAAACAAAATAGGCGTAAATGTATCGAAATGCGTTCATATTACTTTTACAAGACGTACGACATCCTGCGTCGATTAAACTTTTTTTCTTGAACGGAAACGGACCTTAAGTCTCTGATCGACGAGCGAGTAAGACCGCGGTTTTATGACTCGTCGGTGTAACATTGCAAAACCGCGGTTTTAAATACCGCCGAGCCTGGCTCGCGGCTCGTCATGCTATATTTTTTACTCGGCTCGCCATGCAAAATCGCGTGTCGATCACGGCCGGCGAGCAGAGCCGTCACTTTTCGGCGAAATGACTTCTCGCATTATAGTGTCTTTTTTTTTGTATTAAAGGTGTCACTAAAAATAACAACTTGTACGATTCCTCAGACATTCCCAGATATTTTTTGTAATAAAGTGGCTCTGCTGCCAAATCTTGAATTAAATGGGTATGTGACAAAGCTTTCCGGCGTTTTCTTTTTTTTTTTAATTTCGTAATATCCTATGGCGAGATAACACAAGGCTTCAGATTCGGAACAAGACATGTTTGCGACTGTTTTGCTCGCTAGTCGATCAGCACCAACGAGCCGCGAGCTAGGTTCGTCGGTATTTAAAACCGGTCATACTCGCCCGTCGATCAGAGACATTCGATACGAAACTAAGGAAATATGCACACGAAAAATATTGTCAATAGAGCCTTTAAAAATCTCGAATTTATTATTTGCACTAGTACCTAACTAAACCCTTCCCAAATGTCGCATGCATCAAAGTTCTGTGTTTTGCGCTTGTTCGTAGTGTTCTAGAATATTATAGTCCAATATGGAACCCTCAATATGTTTACGAAAATTCTATAGAAAGTACACAGAGGATCTTCATAATAACTAAGAAGCACATAAATAATAAGGAAACAGTCCAACGATCACTCGCTGTCCTGTCGCGATCTCAAACTACTTTCACTACGGGACCGGAGACTGGTTCAAGACATGATGTTGTTCTGTGATTTGATTTCGGGAAAGATCAACTGTTCGAAACTAGTTTCAGACATATTAAAATTATACACGCCAAGCACACAGCGCTTTTTCATGTGTCTATGGTCCATAGTTCCATACCAACTGCGCAGCCGCTGTGCGCAGCTATAATACTTCAATGTCGATCGTCAAGAACCAATAAATTCTTCTCATGTTACTGCTCAACGTTGTCTCAACGTGGTAATGTTAGTAAGTTAACGCGTTAAATTGTTGGCCACATCTAAATTAGCGCACTAATTTACGCGTTAACACGCAGGTGGAGCAGTAGAGTCAGAGTGTGATCCCTTTGCCTCTTCAAAATTAGTTTTTAAACGCAAGGTGAGCAAAGCGTTTGCTAGCTTAGGAAACGGAATGGGAGCCGTACACAAGAGACCAGCGATACTTTACTACTGTCATATTTTGATTATACCAGCATAAGTGTTTTAATAAAATTGTTTACACCTGCATGAATTTATTTGTATGTATTTTGTATTTTTTGCTATTGATGGTTTTATTGTTTATTGTTTTGTAAATTTACTAGCTATTCCCCGCGGTTTCACCCGCATTAGTTTCGGAGATCCCGCGGGTATTCCTAGATAAAAGTACTTGCTACCCTATATTTTTTTCTGTACCTACCCTTGACAATGTGTAGGTAGTAGGTACTATAGGTATGCAAAATGTAATGTAGTTTCTTCCGCGTTACTTCCGATATTCCCGTGGGAATTTCGGGATAAAAAGTGGTCTATGTCCTTCTCTGTACCCCTGACAACGTGTTGGTTGAATCTATTACTGTACTTAGACTGACGCCTTATCCAGATCTTGAAGATTGTACTTCTGAATTAATTTACTTTTCTACCAATAAAACAACTCAAATTACTTTAATAAATCCTTTCATTGAGCTAGCCGGAGGACTATAAACAGGCGCGAACCGAAGGGGGAGGGGGGGGGGCACAGAGGTCATGACCCCCCCCTCCCCCCCATCTAAGGTCAAATTGAAAAATTTCAAAAATTAGCCAAATAATAAAAGGAAATTTCAAGCTATCCCCTAACAGCGATAAATTTATATTTTGCTGACATCTAGTGGTGTGAGCTCCTCCATGTCACCCTATGAAAGAACCCTACAAACTATTAGTTGAAACTCAACAGAAACTACAGTGGATGAATTTTTCATCTTAGGCTCATGTGAATGAAGCGAAATGGCCAAGCCACATATAATATTCGGACTAAGGTGTAGAGATTGAGAAGTTAGGCCTTGTAGAGTTAGGGTGTGTAGAGTTATAAGTTTGGCTCTACATGAGATCTGATAACCTTTTGACAGTGCCCGTCATATGGACGAGTCTTGGCATCATTTTACATGAATATGTTTTAGGTGAGATAGATGTTTAATAAAACTCATAATTTAGGTTTAATTTGTCAAAGTTTGCGCACTGAATAAAAAATATTCCTGTATTGTTATAGTTATGAAAGAAAATAGTTTTTTTTTTCAATTTTTCCGTAAAAGTTGAATTTTGATAGATATTACCGGTTTATTCCGTGGGGGCGTCGAAATAATCATCGCGAAACGAAATGTGCTCAAATTAAATATTTTTGACTGTGCTTTTGTTTTGGTAATATCGCTTATGAATAGCGCGATCGGACTCTTGGCTGCTAAGCTCCATGGCATTCTCCAACGGTAGCGGAGTGGTAATAGGCTAGTTTCCTAAATTTTGTTTTTTAGTCCGTTTTGTAGATTATTAAAAAATATTGGACACGTATTTTTTTATTTTTTATGTAACCAAAAAATAACGGAGATATATCAAGTCGAAATTTCACATGACGTCACGCCTCTCTACAGTTTGTTCGCACGTTATAGCGAGCTGTGACGTCACGAGTCCCCCACCCTAAACTTTAATGCGCTTTATCTATGCATATTTCCATTATTTTAAAAAAGCAAAAAATACGTGTCTTTTATTTTTTTATTATCTAACTGACGGACTAAATAGAATTTTGATTTTTTTACCCAGGAAACTAGCCTATTCGATATAGATAAGCATTAGTGTGTTAACCCACACTGAAGAATTTTCGAGTAGGTAAATTGATTTACTTTGATTCATTGATTTACTACTAGCCGTAGATTCAACATTGACGTTAAAAAATGGGACGTAAAAGTAGTGCACAGATAGCAACGCGTGCACTCCTTTCACCAGTGTATGACAATCCGCGACGCCGCGTTGTCGTGTTCGATATGGTGAAGTGTGCGTAAAAACTTGCAAAAACAATTTTATTTATATTTATTTATTTTTCTTTATTTAGGGCAACAAACAACCAATATTAATCAATTTATATAATAACAAGAAAATATGTGTACAGCGAAGTAAGGTAATTGTATAGCCAACTACGTTACCCACGTCTTACCAAAATAGTATAAATTATTATTATTACAAACAGTCGTATAGTCGTGTCGTATTACAATTAAGTACATACACTGTGCATCTCATCGTACTGAAAACCTTGTATATTTCGCAGTGAAAACCACTAAAGTAATTGTTTTTATCATGATAATATTCTATTTTCTCTTGAACAATGCCACACGCAGCCATCTTTCTCTAACGCATCAAACTGGCAATGCGTGCGACAGAGAATTGCGCACAGAGCCACAGACGCAATGAACACTTCCATGTTGAAAGTTATAGAGTCGCTATGCTTGTTTTAGTTTTTTAGTTAATTTATTAATATTGTTCTTATACAAACTATTGAACAATCACATAGACTGTCCAGAGTTAGTGCATCAATTGCAGTTTCGCGTTCCAAAGTCGACAAGAATTAAGGCTCTTTTCCATTTGCCGACTTGCCGTACAAACGCTGGCTTGCGCTCTCCTTTGGTGCGTTTGTGTTCTTCATATAACTCGCGCTTTATATCGGTCGACTTATTTAATAGTACGGTTCCAAAATTTAAACGTGATATTACTTCCCTTTTAACTGTCTGATGAAGGTGTGAGGGCTCATTCTATTCTGTTGATTATAAATATTTATGGCACTTATTTTCGTAATATTTTTATAGCAAATATTATTCTATATTTTAAGTTTTGGTATGTATTTATATTTATGTATCTATCTATGTATG
The DNA here is from genome assembly GCA_907165275.2 of Zygaena filipendulae. Lineage (NCBI taxonomy): Eukaryota > Metazoa > Arthropoda > Insecta > Lepidoptera > Zygaenidae > Zygaena > Zygaena filipendulae. The sequence goes on along the minus strand of OU015659.1, from coordinate 10,929,199 downwards.
TATATAATTAATTTATGTGTATTTGTGTTTATGTGTATTTAGGTTTATGTTATATTTATTTATTTCCGCAGACGCATTTATGTACTTACCGTAAGTCGCATCGCAACCGTAGTTGCACTTTTCAATCAGTTGGTGAATACGTTGTTGACACATATTTAAAACTCACTTTACCATATTTTTGTAAATCTTTTGTATGTGTTGTTTGTATTCGTGAAAATAAAAAAAAATAAAAAATAATATTATCTACTGTAAATAATTGAAATGAAGTGCGGAATTGTTTTTATGTATATATGTAAGTGTTTATTCAATTTCCACGTAATTCAATACAAAGGGAGAAAAGGAGAAAACTTGTGGCAATCGAGAGAGGCGATGAAATTTTTAATCTAAATGATTCAAATGTCATCTGTTATACGATATTAAACTACATACGACATAACTGGACTTTTGTTTCATAACTGCTCTGAATCTTTGGTGTCCAAAATTAAATGTGGCCCTGACACCTGCATGTGGTCAGTAGGATAAAAAAATAAAACAACTATGTAATTTCATTAGCTACTGTAATCTCGTCTAAGCAGAGTCGTAGTCTAGTCAAGCCGAAGTCGTGCTTTATTCTACAATAAAAACGTGTAAGCGCCGCCAAAAACACGGTTCTTACGTTCTGGCCGCGAGGTTTTTATCACTGCCAAACACTGCGGTGACACTGTGCTCCCAAGTGAAGTATCACTCGCTATAAGCTGAATTTTAGCTGCAAAACATTGTGTTGCATATAGCTATAATGTCCTACCTAGGTTAATATATGTATATTGTATATGTATACTTCGGACCATCTTTTCCTCGTGAAGTTTGTATTGAATGCGATGTCCATGGTGTGGTATATCAATGTAGGTAAATCGTGTTTTAAAATTATAGCGCCATTTTGTGTCAACTTTTTAACCTACTTCCAAAAAAGGAGAAGGTTCTCAATTCGACTGTATGATTTTTTTTCAATGTTTATTACCCGATTACTCAAAAACGGCGACCTATTTGAAATTTTTTTTTTTGTTCGAAAGAGTATAACTTCGTCACGAAGTCAGGATCTGACGATCGGATCTTGTAGCGACACCTATAGCGATTTGGGTATTTTTATAGTAAATTGTTAATTTGCGATTCGATTCGATAAATTGTAATTTAATAAAATATAAACCAACCCACTTAAAAGCAAAAGATAAACAAAATTTTAACAAAAAAATTAAAACCGACTTGAAAACACACATTAAAAAGTTACAAATAACAAAATACAGATATAAATCGAAGGAGAAAAATGCAAGTATATTAATTATTATTGGTATCTATCTGATGCTACCTACTGATCGGTTTGAAGTCGACGCCAAGCCCGCTCGTGTTTTAACTTGGGTAGTTTTGTTCACGACGACACGCTTGCAATGTGGTGATCTAACTTATCACCTATTTAGCTTGGCACCGTCTTCCAAACGATCAGTAGGTAGCACATACTAATAATAAATAATATTACGTGCTGTTTGTCTTTTGGATTAAATCATTTTTTTTTTTTTACTTTTTAGTGTAGTGCATTTTTTTTGTTTTGAAGTCGGTTTAAAATTTTTCGTTAACATTTAATTTTTTACCTCTTTTTTGTTTTTAAAATTTTTAACGTTATCAAATTTCAGTCACAGTTCACATCGCAAACGGAAGACTTACTACGACAATAAAGAATGTAAAACTTTAGCAGCGAAATACCAATGTGAGAAATGCGACGCGAAGTATGTTCTAGAGAGCACGCTGATGGCCCATTCGGCTGTCCACGAGCCGATGCCACACATATGCGAGTGCGGTGTGGGATACTACGCCAAGAATGATCTCGCAGCCCATAAACTATTGGTTCACGCGCCCCCCATACAAACAGAAACGGGAAAAAATTGCACAAAAATAAAACGTGTAGAAGAACGAGATCTCAAAGTAGCTTGCAGAAAGCGGAGAGCGACAGATAAATTGACCGACGTTGAGCAACAGATTCTCAAGAACCTGGTAAAGAAAAATGATAAATTGTTGTGTCCGATATGTAACAAAGGGATATCTATGAAAAGCAACTTTATAATACACTATCGTATACACACAGGCGACAAACGACATAGCTGTCAATATTGTGGCAAATCTTTTGTGCAAGCGACAGCGTTAAAAATTCATGTCAAAAGGCATACGGGTGTCAAAGATTACGTGTGTAAGTTTTGCGATAAGGGTTTCCACGACGGAGGCGCCTTATCCCTGCACGTGCGAACGCACACCGGAGAGAAGCCCTACGAGTGCAAACACGAGCTTTGCGGAAAGAGATTCGCGGACCCATCTGCGTTCCAAAGACACGTTCGTATACACACTGACGACAAGAGGTACACTTGCGACCGATGCCCTAAAGCGTTCACAGACAGTAGTGCTTTGTTTTATCACAAAAAACGCCACAACAACGACAAGAAACACTTCTGTCCGACTTGCGGCAAAGGATTCTACGTCAAATACTACCTCGAACAACACGTACGGAAGATGCATTTACCCAGACAGAAGACATATGAATGTAAATTTTGTCTGAAGATGTTTTACGAGAGCAGATACTTGGAAACACATATAAGCAATATTCACACGAAAGAACCCAGACAGAAGACATATGAATGTAAATTTTGTCTGAAGATGTTTTATAAGAGCAGAAATTTGGAAACACATGTGACTAATATTCACACGAAAGAAAAAGAGTTCCATTGCGACTACTGTGGTCGAGTATACCACTTCAAACCGACTCTCGCAATCCACATAAGAAATCAGCACACGATTATTTTTTACTGTCACAACTGCAACTCAAAATTTTTCTCGGAGTCACATTTCCAGCGGCATAAAGCCGAAGGGTGTACAAAAAAGGTGTACGTGTGTGAAATATGTGATAAGGAGTATTTGAAAAAAGAATCTTACAATCGTCATATAAATTATCACGCACGTTTGACGCAGCCTGTGGAATGCCATCACTGCGGCAAACGGTGTAACGAGAAGAGAAATCTCCTAGAGCACATATTCACCAGACATTTAGGGTATCCTTACAAATGTTGGGAATGCTCGAAAAAATTTCTCACCGGTTGCGATTATAAAAAACACACGTGTATAAAGAGACACTACACTTGTAAAGTTTGCAGTATAGTATATTTCATTATAAGTGCGGAAAGCCTGTCATTGCAAAGAGTTCCGACATATGTCTACCCGAGCCGAGGCGCAGCCGAAGGTGAGGGTTGACAGTCGGAACTAGTTGCAATGACGGTTCCGCACGTGTACTGAACAACTATTTTTAATACAGTTGCGAAAAAAATGAAGAAATTTAATAAAATATCAAAAACACAAAAAACTCAACTAAGTTCCAACTGTGATCAAGAGATGGCGCTAGTCGTATTAGTAATGCGAAACGTACGTTTCGCAATGCAAAAAAGTGTGTCAAAGTCGTGTCGCCATTTGACAGTTGGCAAAGAGAACGCACGAGTTCGGGAAAGGTAAACAAAAAGCTCGAGTATGTAATAGCCCACATCCCGAACGCTAAACGTCCCTGCAATACGCCACTTTTTGAGCAACTGTATTAAAAAGATATTTTACAAGAAGGATCAATATGTGGTTCACAGGAATAGACACAAGGGCTTTTACAGGACCTACCGCTGTTATTGTTGCGATAAGCAGTTCAATACTAAGACTCTTTTGCGCCAGCACATGTTGCGTCAGATGCGCAGGGAAATGCCGCGTTGCACCCCTTGTCGTAAACTTTAGTTAAATATCGATGATCATGTTGAACTCTCTTTGTGACGCTGTACTGTTAGATTATTTTTATTAGGGTACTTGCATGAGTGTTTTTCTAGTCTATTTTAAAGATGGCCTAATTAAACAAAACAAAAAATCGTACGTGACGTAATGTGTTACCCGTAGCTGTGATTGACGTTTCGTTCCACTGATTAAAAGTTGAATATGTTGAAAAATATATTGATATCTTTTTTTAATAAGTCTTTCACTAGTATGCTTTTCTCAGGCCCTACGCTTTAAAATAATGACCTAATTTCTAATTATAAATTTAACGTGTTACCCAATGTGGATTTGTATTGTACCTACTTACTGTTGCCCGCGAGTCCACCTGCGGAAATTTTGGGATTTCTCCGAAATAGAATTTTACATAAAAATAAAAATTGTCTAATAATATTTATTTACAAACAAATAATGTGAACTTTTTTATACCATAATATTATTGTAATAAAGTAAAAATAGTGACAAAAACACAGATCCTATACTATTAATCGCAAGCCGAATTTCGCCTTCCATCGTAGTATTCGTAGGACGATCTAACTGAAACAAAACAAGCGTGTCAAAAATTTTTGACTAGTCAGTATAATAAATCGTAATGTTTTTGCCCAAACAGATACTCAAACTAAATAGGATAAGATGGAATTAACTACCTACCCTACCCAGTTGCGGATCTAGGATTTGGTTGGGGTATTTTGGTTGCACTACGATATTTTTAGAATATACTGGGTCAGAGTTTTTCTAAGGTCTAAAGTAGGCACTTTAGGTCTAAAGTGGGTACTTTAGTCGTAAGGAGGGGGGGGGGGGGGGGGACTGCACCCGCTGCACGGAAACGCTGCACTGCACATTCAACAATTCAAGTTGTTATTATCCGACACACAGCAGCTACAGCACACCGCTATCACCTCCAGGCTCGCCGCTGCGTACCGGAACCGCAAATAACAGATAGAAGGGACATCAACTTTGTTTAGTATTATGAAAATAGATAAAAACCCAGTGTCGCTGGGTGATTTTAGCATACAAAACTATTAATCACGCACTAACACATTCATTAAATTAACATAAAGAAATGTATAAAACGCTCTATGATCATGTTTTTACTTAGTCATTGTTTTCCAAATGCACAGAAGTTTTACGCAAGTTAGAGCATTATCTTTGGTCTGGGATTACGGCTTCAATCACATGTGCTCAACTTTAATTATTTATTGGTTGAAACTAAAAACATCCGTCCACGCACGGTAACATTAGTTGCAATACTTGAAACTGATCGCAAAAGATGAACGATATTATAATATACTAAAACAAAACTGTACGTAACATAGTATTTGTTTTTAGTCTTCTGCCGGTGTACTCTCGTCCATGTTCGGTCGCAATCTAGTCATCATGATCAGGGCCGCGCCAACCATAGTCAGCGCCTGTGTGCGAGACATGTGCGAGACAATAAACCGCTTCTTTGGTGTTGACTTTTAACTAAACTAGTTACTTTGATACAGTTTGGATTTGTAAAATAGAGTTAATGGAACAAAATGTTAAAAATCTGTTATGCGATGCACATGTGCCGCAGCGACGATGGATGATGTGGCTCGACCGCCACCCAAGGGGAAGCTTTCCGCCGGGTGAGGTGGTATGCCTGGGGAACCGCGGCTCCGATTGTAGATCGTCGGAGATCGTACAGTATATGCAGCGCAATGTGAAAACTTCGTTAGTTCGATTCACGTTATCCATCTAGCTACACACACATTGCATATAGGGGTGGCTTGAGCATGCACCTTCTAAATATGAGCTGAACCGTTATTGTTCCAGCCGACGCCCCTAGGGAATAAACCTGTAATAGACCATTACGAGATTCGTCCTAGTGTTATTGCAAATTCGATATCTAGAGCTTAGAATATACTTGCACCTTGTGATTTTTTCTAGAATTTTTCTACTGAAATCATGAAAGGATATTTTTTTCTATAACCACGAGTAATATTTTATTTCAACGAATAATTTAAACGAATAATAAATCAAATAAGAACCATGTTATTCGTTAAATTGTTTATTATATTGTTATAAAAAATGTTTTATTTTTCACGTAATATTTAGATTTTGATACTACCGGTTTATTCCCTGGGGGCGTCAAAATAATCAACACGATACGAAATGTGCTACAAATAGTATTTTTGACGGTCCTCTTGTTTTGGTAATATCGTTTATAAATAGCGCAATCGGACTCTTATCTGATCAGCTCCGTGGCATCCTCCAACGATCGCGAAGTGATAATCGTGATTACGGAAACGTGAAAATATTCTGAATGGATGTTTCGCATGGATGTTTAGGGTTGAGCAACATTACTGATCAATCCTACTAATATTATAAATGTGAAAGTGTTTGTTACTCAATCACGCATAAACGGCTGTACGGATTTGGATGAAATTTGGCATGCACGTTGTCAGGGGTACAGAGAAGGACATAGGGTACTTTTTATCTCAGAATTCCCGCGGTAACTCCGAAATTACCGCGGGTGAAACTGCGGGGCCTAGCTAGTTAACTATATTTTCAAAACATATTGCCATTGGTTTCCTTTACACTGCTTAAGTAGGTACGATTTTTTTTTTATAGAACTTTGGTTTGTTGCCGAGACGTGTTCAATGTCCAATTTGTGTCTGTTCTGTCAACGATAGAGACGTATTTAGTGTACGTATATGGCTGCTTACAGTCGCCTGTGATGTGCACCGCAATACGCCGCGAAATACTCCCCCAAAATTTCTATCAAATCGTTTACCGCAATATATTTATAACATGTAGGCACAAAAAACTCAAGTTTCTTATTTTTGTGGGGCTGCAGTGTGTTCCGTCTCTATCGAAACCCACTTTGCTCTAGTGAATTTTTTACCTTTTTTTTTTATTTATTTTTAACGTTATCCCATTTCAGTCACAGTTCACACGGCAAACGGAAGACTAATTACGCCAGTAAAGAATGTAAAACGTTAGAAGCGAAATACCAATGTGAGAAATGCGACGCGAAATATGTTCTAGAGAGCACGCTGATGGCCCATTCGGCTGTCCACGAGCCGATGCCACACATATGCGAGTGCGGTGTGGGATACTACGCCAAGAATGATCTCGCAGCCCATAAACTATTGGTTCACGCGCCCACCGTACAAACAGAAACAACTAAAAAATATCAAAAAATAAAACAAGAAACGATTAGCCGAAGCTCGTCTGACTATGATTATGACGACAGTGATGAATCGTATACTAAACCGAAACGGTTAAAAAAAAGAGGTCCCAAATTAGCTCGTAGAAAGCGGAGAGCGACAGAAAAATTGACTGACGTTGAGCAACAGATTCTCAAGAATCTGGTAATGAAAGATGATAAATTGTTGTGTCCGATATGTAACAAAGGGATGGCTACGAAACGCAACCTTATAATGCACTATCGCATACACACGGGTGACAAACGATATAGCTGTCAATTTTGTGACAAAACTTTCGTGCAAGAGGCAGCGTTAAAAATTCACGTAAAAAGGCATACGGGTGTCAAAGATTACGTGTGTAGGTTTTGCGATAAAGGGTTCTGCGACAAAGGTGGCCTAATGCTGCACGAACGTACGCACACCGGAGAGAAGCCCTACGAGTGCAAACACGAGCTTTGCGGCAAGAGATTCGCGGACCCATCTGCGTTCCAAAGACACGTTCGTATACACACTGACGACAAGAGGTACACTTGCGACCGATGCCCTAAAGCGTTCACAGACAGTAGTGCTTTGTTTTATCACAAAAAACGCCACAACAACGACAGGGGACACTTCTGTCCGACTTGCGGCAAAGGATTTTACATCAAATACTACCTCGAACAACACGTACGGAAGATGCATTTACCCAGACAGAAGACATATGAATGTAAATTTTGTTTGAAGATGTTTTACGAGAGCATACATTTGAAAACGCATGTGAGCAATATTCACACGAAAGAAAAAGAGTTTCATTGCGACTACTGTGGTCGAGTATACAACTGCAAACCGACTCTCGCAACCCACATAAGAGATCAGCACACGATTATTTTTTACTGTGACAACTGCAACTCTAAATTTTACTTGGAGTCACATTTCAAGCGGCACAAAGCCCAAGGGTGTACAAAAAAAGTGTTCGTGTGTGAAATATGTGATAAGGAGTATTTGAAAAAACAATCTTACAATAGTCATTTAAATGACCACGCTCGTTTGACGCAGCCTGTGGAATGCCATCACTGCGGCAAACGGTGTAACGAGAAGAAAGGTCTCCTACAGCACATATTCACCAGACATTTAGGGTACCCTTACAAATGTTGGGGATGCTCGAAAAAATTTCTCACCGGTTTCGATTATAAAAAACACACGTGTGTAAAGAGACACTACACTTGCAAAGTATGCGGTGAGGAATTTTACAGGAAGGATCAATATGTGGTTCACAGGAATAGACACAAAGGCTTTTTCAGGACTTACCGCTGTTATTGTTGCGATAAGCAGTTCAATACTAAGGCTATTTTGCGCCAGCACATGTTGCGTCAGATGCGCAGGGAAATGCCGCGTTGCACCCCTTGTCATAAACGTTAGTTTAATATCTTTAATAATGTTGAACTCTCTTAGTGGCGCTGTTAAGTTATTTTATTGGGGAACTTGCACAGTCTTAAACAAAATATAGCCTACTTAAACAACCCAAATATGTCACGTAATATCTTAGCCGTGGCTGTGATTGGTGTTTCGTTGTAACGTTCCGTTCCACTATTTAAAAGTTGAATATTTTGGAAAATATGTATACTGATAACTAGCTGTCCACCGCGGTTTCACTCGCGGTAATTTCGGCGTTCCCGCGGGAGTTATGGGATTAAAAGTACCCTATTTCACTCAGGATCACTGTAGCTTCTTTAAGTGTAAGAATTATCAAAATCGGTTCAGTAGATCCAGAGATTACCCCTACAACCTCACAAACTCTTAAACTTCGGAATTCCCGCGGGAACTCCGAAATAGAAAGTACCCTATGTTACTCAGGATCACTGTTGCTTCTTATTAGTGAAATAATTTTCAAAATCGGATCAGTAGATCGAGAGGTTACCCCCTATAACCTCAAACTCCGGAGTTCCCATGGGAATTCCGGGATAAAAAGTACCCTATGTCACTCAGGACTACCGTAGCTTCCTATAAGAAAAAAGAATTTTTAAAATCGGTTCAGAAGAGATTACCCCCCTACAACGCCACAAACTCACAATTCACGAACTCGCAAACTTTAGTTCTTTATAATATTATAAAGAACTAAAGTTTGCGAGTATAGATTTTTTAAATAAATCTTTCACGAATATGTTGCTCAGGCCCTACGTTTCTAATTATTTTAATGCCAGTTCCCCAATGTTGATTTGTACCTAGTATACTAACTGTTACCCGCGAGTTCACACGCAATTAGGTATTCTCCAGGGTATGAAAATTAAAATTCTAATTAGTCCGTCAGTTAGAAAATAAAAAAATAATAGACACGTATTTTTTGCTTTTTCAAATTAATGAAAATAAATATAGATAAAGCGCGTTTTAAAATTTAGGGTGGGGTACTCGTGACGTCAATATTCAATATAAGCTGCACCGGGTAGTTAGTGCATAGTTTCAACTCAATGTATCGCCGTTTTTTTTTTTCATTACGTAAAAAAAGAAAAAATACGTGTCCAATATTTTTTTACTAATCTACACGACGGACGGAAAATTTTGTCAAATAGCCAATTGGCAATTTTGCAATTTTGGTTTTACCACGAAACTATTAGAATACCTATAGAAAGGTCAGAGTTTTTTTCTTAGGCCTGTCCAAAGTGCCTACTTTAGTCGTCGGGTACTACTCTCACTCCGTAGATCCGCGCCTGCCCTTATAATAAGCTACCCTACTCAATGAATACAGAATATTTCTACGTAAAGAAGCGACACTCTCCGCCTCGCACCAATTTCATGTCTCCTCATGCCCCACGAAAATTTGGTGGTATTTTCAGTGAAAAATTGTCACATTTAAAATCTGGCGGCGAGCGGCAGAGGGAAGGACACGTTGTTCAAATTTGTTATTGTCCGACACACAGCAGCGTCGATTTATAAATAATAGTTCACTGTTACTCGCAAAGATTGGCATAAAACTATTTTGCAACACGTAAAGGCGACTTGTTTTAAGAAATATCTACTTTTTTCTTGATCCTGGAATAGAAATGTTTATAAACATGTTTACCTACACCTGAATATATTATGTATACGATTTAGTTAAGTGATTTCATTATTATTATTTCTTGTTTTAATGTTATCATTTAATCGCATTTCAGTCTCGATACATTACAGTAAAAAGATACCTAATGTCAATATGAATAACATTTGTATCAACTTTAATTATTTATTTATTGGTTGAAACTTGAAACTAGAAATCGAACGCAAAAAAACAGAACGATATTATACTAAAACAAAACTGTAGGTGTCACGTAGTGCAGCGAATGTTGTTGCTGGGTTCGCACTCGGGGTCACTGCCACGCCGTCGCTGACGCAGCACTCTTGTGGCTGGCCTGGCCATCTCTGCACTGCGTCACGTAATCAAGCCTGTGCTCGGCTATAGGTCAGCAACGCTTTTTATATTAATACTAGCTGTCCCCCGCGATTTCATCCGCGGTAATTTCGGAGTTCCCGCGGAGGTTGCGGGAAAAAAGTACTCTATGTCCTTCAGTTCCCGAGGGAATTCCGGGATAAAAACTATCCTATCTTTTAAGTTGGACCATATTATAAACGGTTACAAAATTTTTTCAAATTCCGTTCAGTAGTTTCGGAGTCCATCGCGGACAAACAACGTGACACGTGATTTATATATATTAGATTATGTTTGATTCATTAGGAGAATAGATAAGTGGGAATAAAAGATTTGCTTTGATGGTAACTTATAATCAAAGACGTTCTATACATTAATCCACTTAAAAATAACATTCTAGTACTTCTTCTTCTTCTTTAATAATGGCGTCTATAATTATAATTTGCCAATGACAACGTTTCTTAGTAATAAAAATTTCTTCATCTACTTCTTCAATTATGGCGAAACGCCAATGACAATGTTAGATTGTTCCCCAAGTTAAAACATGGCTCTCTTCAAAGCCAGTTTCCTGCTCGGGATCCAAAATAGATGCTGAAAAGTGACTGAAATAACGAAGACTTCACGTGACACGCGTGTGTTCGGTACGGCTTTCACCCTTCAACAACCAACATTCTAGTTATCGATCTCCATATTCTCTCTTCTCTCCAATCCGTCAAAATCTTCTTCCTCTTTTTTCAAAATAAGAAATGACATTACAAAAGGAAAAAATACTAAAAAAGGTTGATATTGTTGCAGAATGCTACAGTAGGTAACATATTTGTTTTTAGTTTTCTGCCGGTTCGTACTCTCGTCCATTTGCGGTCACAATCGAGTCATCATGATCAGTGCCGCGCCTACCATAGTCAGCGCCTGTCTGCGAGACGAATAAAGCGCTTCTTTGGTTTTGGCTTTTAACTGAAAACGTAAACGTATTTTTTCTTTTTTACATGATCAAAAATTAACAGTGATATCTACATTGAGTTTAAATTTCGCGTGACGTCACTACCATACAACACATATTATAACATGTAGGTACAAGAAACTCAACTTTCTTATTTCAGGGACTGCAGCGTGTTTCGTCTCTATCCAAACCCAGTTTGCTCTAGTAAATATTCATTTACCTCTTTTTATATTTATTTTTTTGATTTTTAACGTTATCAAATTTCAGTCACAGTTCACACGGCAAACGGAAGACTAACTTCGCCAGTAAAGAATGTAAAACGTTAGAAGCGAATTACCAATGTGAGAAATGCGACGCGAAATATGTTCTAGAGAGCACGCTGATGGCCCATTCGGCTGTCCACGAGCCGATGCCACACATATGCGAGTGCGGTGTGGGATACTACGCCAAGAATGATCTCGCAGCCCATAAACTATTGGTTCACGCGCCCCCCATACAAACAGAAACGGGAAAAAATTGCACAAAAATAAAACGTTTAGAAGAACGAGATCTCAAAGTAGCTTGCAGAAAGCGGAGAGCGACAGATAAATTGACCGACGTTGAGCAACAGATTGTCAAGAATCTGGTAATGAAAGATGATAAATTGTTGTGTCCGATATGTAACAAAGGGATATCTATGAAAAGCAACTTTATAATACACTATCGTATACACACGGGCGACAAACGACATAGCTGTCAATATTGTGGCAAATCTTTTGTGCAAGCGGCAGCTTTAAAAATTCATGTGAAAAGGCATACGGGTGTCAAAGATTACGTGTGTAGGTTTTGCGATAAGGGTTTCCACGACGGAGGCGCCTTATCCCTGCACGTGCGAACGCACACCGGAGAGAAGCCCTACGAGTGCAAACATGAGCTTTGCGGCAAGAGATTCGCGGACCCATCTGCGTTCCAAAGACACGTTCGTATACACACTGACGACAAGAGGTACACTTGCGACCGATGCCCTAAAGCGTTCACAGACAGTAGTGCTTTGTTTTATCACAAAAAACGCCACAACAACGACAAGAAACACTTCTGTCCGACTTGTGGCAAAGGATTCTACATCAAATACTACCTCGAACAACACGTACGGAAGATGCATTTACCCAGACAGAAGACATATGAATGTAAATTTTGTCTGAAGATGTTTTACGAGAGCATAAATTTGAAAGCGCATGTGAGCAATATTCACACGAAAGAAAAAGAGTTTCATTGCGACTACTGTGGTCGAGTATACAACTGCAAACCGACTCTCGTAACCCACATAAGAGATCAGCACACGATTATTTTTTACTGTGACAACTGCAACTCTAAATTTTACTCGGAGTCACATTTCCAGCGGCACAAAGCCCAAGGGTGTACAAAAAAGGTGTTCGTGTGTGAAATATGTGATAAGGAGTATTTGAGAAAAGAATCTTACAATCGTCATATAAATGACCACGCTCGTTTGACGCAGCCTGTGGAATGCCATCACTGCGGCAAACGATACAACGAGAAGAGAAATCTCCAAGAGCACATACTCTCCAAACATTTGGGGTACCCTTACAAATGTTGGGGATGCTCGAAAAAATTTGTCACCGGTTTCGATTATAAAAAACACACGTGTATAAAGAGACACTACACTTGCAAAGTTTGCGGTAAGGAATTTTACAGGAAGGATCAATATGTGGTTCACAGGAATAGACACAAGGGCTTTTACAGGACCTACCGCTGTTATTGTTGCGATAAGCAGTTCAATACTAAGACTGATTTGCGCCAGCACATGTTGCGTCAGATGCGCAGGGAAATGCCGCGTTGCACCCCTTGTCGTAAACGTTAGTTAATATCGATGATCATGTTGAACTTTCTTTGTGACACTGTTAAATTATTTTTATTGGGGAACATGCATGAATGTTTTTTGGTCTATTTTAAAGATGGCCTACTTAAAAAAAAAATCCCAGGCACGTGACGTGATGTGTTAGCCGTGATTTGTGATAGGTGTTTTGTTTCACTAATAAAAGTTGAATATTTTGGAAAATATTTTTTTCAATAAATCTTTCATGAGTAGGCCGCAGTTCTCGCAGGCCTTAACGTTTTAAAATAATGACCCAATTTCTAATTATAAATCTTATGCAAGTTTCCCAATGTGGATTTGTATTGTACTGTTTTGCTCGGAAATACTATTAAGTAAAGAGTAAATAATATTGGACAAATTTATCTTTATGCAAAGATAAATTTAAATCGAATTTTGTGCACTAGCGCATTAACGTATCTACTCATAAATGTATCTGTATTAAGGCAAAGAAAATGAGCCATACAGCCAAACACAATAAGAATTTCATAGATAGAATTTGTTATTTTATAATATTTACTTTAATTTAGTTGCCTTATGTGTTTTTTAAGACATAAATACCGTTAATATGCCGGAAAAAACAATTTCCTTCAGTAGTCAAAACTGTACTAATATTTTACTTTGAATTGTAAATTTGTAATTAAAGAAATGTTATGTTCTACTACTGTTTTATTTCCTCGCAATCGAAGTGAAAAGCAGTTTATAACTCGTCCACAAAACTATTTTATCCTCGACATTACTATCAGCCCTCGCCTTGGGCTCGGGTTGCTAAAAGTCTCGGGTAAAAGTGGTTCGTTTGTGCACTTGTTGTAAAATCTACTGTTATGCAGTTTTGTGGTTCTAAAGATAAATTTCTATAATATACCAACAAATAAAAAAATGTAACCTTTTTATACCTTAATATTAGTGTAAAATAGATTTTAAAAGATAGGGAATAAAAACATATAATATTTAATTTGAAGCCGAATTTCGCCTACACCGTAGTATTCGTATTGTATTCTTAGTACATAGGTATGTAGATCTATCTGGAACAAAACGCGGGTCCAAAATGTTCGACTAGTCAGTACAATAAATTGTAATTTATTTGGCTAAGATAGGAAGGATAAAATGGAATATCTACCCTTACAATAAACTACCCTACTCAAAGAACACATAATATGAATGAGTATAGTCTATACGTAAAGAAGCGACACTCCGTCTCCCAGCAATAGGGAAATTTAGTGTTTATTTTTTATTATTATTTTATAAACCCTTATGTACCTATTAGTAGTATAATAGCTTTATTCTTTTACAAATATCTTTTGTACTTTCAGAGATATGACTCTTTAAAAGTTCAAGTTAGACAAGGAAAGCGCTACAGTACAGTGACGTCACTCTGCTAGTAGCGCCCTACAAGCGCCATACAAAATTCCGTTTTAGAAAGAGACAGACATAGTCACAATTAAACAGCTTATAACTATTTTATTTTTTAAACACTATTAATTTTTTCGTTTATGTTATGCTTATGCATGATATTTTCAAGTGTAATTATTGGATATCAACATTCCAATAACAGTGAAATAGCCTATTTCATATCACCTCATTCCCCGCGAAAGTTTGGTGATAGTTTCAGTCAGAGAGAAGGTAATCACTACGTTTTGTTTCAGTGAAAAACTGTCATATTTAAAATCTCATGTGACAAATAATCGCTGCCAACCTTACGAAACGCACACACGCACAACACGTGTTCGTACAAGCCGGCTGTCTTAGTCTGTTGAGAAAGTACTTGAATCAGTTTATTTGTGGTGGTGTGTCACCGGGTTGCCCTATTCCCCAGACCATTGTTTCTCCAGTAGCGCATTTAAAATGTTACCATCCCCGCCGCACTCCGTACCAGGGATGTTGCGGATGCGGATGTCTTATATAAATAATACACTATATGGATAAAGAATTTTATTAACATTTTTACTAATGAGAAATAGTATTAAGAATAATGCTCATATTTTTTTTAACTTCACTTACTAATTTTCATTCACTGGCCCCGTCCAATTTATTTCTTATCCCAACTTCTATTACATCCGCATCCGCATGAAAATCCACATTGTAATGCGGATACAGATGGTAAAACATATGCGCAAGCTCCGCATTGCGGATGTGGATGCCAATATTCGCATCATCCCTGCTCCGTGCAAGGTTGGGCGGGGCCGGTAAATGAAAATTAGTAAGTGAAGTTAAAAAAAAATAGGAGCATTACTCTTAATACTAATTTTCATTAATAAAAATGTGTTTATCATTGTTTTAATTCTTCATTCTTATACTATATTTATACAAGATCTTTAACATCCGCATTCGCGGATTTGAACTTTCAATAATCCGCATCCGCATTCACATCCGCAGATGTGAAAAAGTCGTCATCCGCAACATCCCTGCTCCGTAGAGTTTGCGCAAGATAAGTCTGCGCGCTACTGCTGGCGCTACTTGTAGTGAAAAGTAACTAACTATGGTACACTGCAGGCGGCCAACGATTAGTTCAGATTTTGACCGCGCGCAGACTTATCTTGCGCGCGCTCTACAACCGATTTAACTCCCCACCGCTACAGTGCGGGCGGGCGGCTTGTGTGCACACGTGCAGGGTGCTTGTGCGGCGCAGGGCTTGCGGCGAGCGGCAGGGGCAGCGGGAGGGGGGAAGGGCACATTCAAGTTTGATACCGTACTGATACGTATTCAAGGTTGATACTGTCCGACATACAGCGGCGACTGCCCAGGGGCGCGAGCACTTGGGCAGACACGAATTTTTGTTTATGAATAAATACCTAAATAAAAATTAACACTTATGTAGGTATACACATTCTCAATGATAATGAACATATTGATAGTTAGGACTTATTGTTAGTTAATTGATTTAAATATTTTTTTAATGTTATAATTTAATCGTATTTCAGTCTCGATACCTTCGACGAAAAGATGCCTAACAACAATAACGACTGTAGCGCGTTAGAGGAAAAGTTCCAATGTAAAACGTGTGACGCAAAAAAATTACTAGAAAACACTCTTATCGCCCATTTAGATGTGCACGACTCTATGCCACATTCTTGCGGGTGCGGTGAAGAATGCCCCACCAAGAAAGATCTTGTAGCTCATAAACGTTCGCACCACCCATCCAGCAGGAAAACGAAAACAAAACGATTAAAACAGAAAACAAAAGAAGCGACACTAAGCAGAAACTCCTCGTCCAAGAATAATAAATCAGATACTAAAACTGAAAAAAAGCGGAAAAGAAAGAAAGGAAGAAATTTTACGAACGAACGAACGAAAACTATTCAAAAGTCGAGTGCCAAAGAAGCTTTAAAAAAGAGAAGAGCAGAGACAAAAACCATTGTCGTTGAGAAAGAGCTCATGAAAAACCTAACGAGAAATCATAATAATAAAATTGTGTGCCCGATATGCAACAAAGAAATTGGTAGAAAAAGATTTCCAATACATTATCGCATACATACGGGTGATAAACGATATAGCTGTAAAGTTTGTCGTAAATCTTTCGTACAACAGGGAACTTTAAATGTTCATTTCAAAAAGCATACAGGCGCTAAAGATTACTTTTGTAAGTTTTGCAATAAAAGTTTCTACGATATAAGCGCCTTAACGCGCCACGAACGCACGCACACAGGCTACAAACCCTACGAGTGCAGTTACAAATATTGTGCCAAGAGATTCTCGGATCCGTCTGCCTTCAAGAGGCATCTCCGCATTCACACCAGTGACAAGAGATATACTTGCGACCAATGCCCTAAAGCGTTCACAGATCATAGTGGTTTGTTTTATCATAAAAAACGCCACACCAACGATAGGAATCACATCTGTGCAATTTGCGGCAAGGGATTCTATGTTAATTATTATCTCGAGAAACACATGAAGAGCAAGCATTTGCCCAAAAATAAAAAACACAAAGGTGAGACTTACGTCACTCGTAATTTGAAAACACATAGTGTTGTTCATTCAAATGCCAAAAAGTTCCATTGCGACTATTGCGGCATAATATATAACGCAAAAAGGTCTTTGATAAAACATATAAGACATCATCATATGGCAATTTTTTATTGTAAAAAATGCAACTCAAAGTTCAATCTCGAATCAGATTTCCGTCGGCACAAAAAGAAGAAGTGCGCTAAAAATATTTTAGTATGTGAAATATGTGATAAGACACTCTCGAAAAGGTCTTACAAGCCGCATATTTATAGGCATGCTGGTATAGCTCCAGTAGAATGCCATTATTGCGGTAAACGTTTTCTCAGCAAGTCAGCTATTAGAATCCATATATCCAACAGCCATTTGGGTTTCCTTGCCGATGATCATCGTATCCCAAAAAAATTAAGAATAGATTTAAAAAAAATCACGTTTAAAAGAACTCAAACGTTACACCGTTAAACCGTCACAATTAAAATTCATATAGTAAATAATATAATCATAATAATACCCAGAGATCCTAGAAAAGTACCTTATGTGTTATTCCAATGTATAAGAGCTAGTTATTGTAAAGTTTCAATAAAAAATTTTTTCGTAGGCATTTTTTTCGTAAAAGACTAACAAATATAGATCCGGACAACCATACATCCATATTCCATACATGCAAACTTTAGCATTTATAATAATTATAAGTAAGGATACATGAAAGCAATACACCCATACCTATTATTTTATTAAAAATATATTAAAAGTATCTCTGTAAGTACCAAAAATATTATGGGAACATCAACTTCATCAGATAAAATTAAATGGGATTTGATATGGCTGACCATCTAGTTACATGTTACAAAAACATTTAGGTGTGTAATATCTCACAATATTATGCATAATATAAAAGATAAACGGCCGCACTCATGATTACTTAATTTTAAGTAAAAATTTTAAAAACAAATCTGCCGCACTCAAAGACGTTCATTAAATTAATGTTAATTGACATTTAACTAAACTTAATTAGTAAAATGCCAATGAACATTAATTTACGCCTTAAATTTTTCGACTTTGATAAATAGAATAGAATAGCGGTTTAATTGGTGTTAAATGTGTTTATTATTGTAAAATGTATCGAGACTGATTTATGTTTAAATAGAATGATACAATTCTCACATTTCCTCTTTATTTTAATTGTAAATTAAGTAGGTTAGGTATACTTAAATCGTAAACAAATTTGTATAAATAGGTAGGTAGTTAATTAATATTAATTATTATTAACCTAATTGTGAATAAATATTATTGATAAGTATTAATTATTTATAAGTAAATAAATCGGATGAAATATAGCTTATTTTGAAAAATAATAATTTTTGCCTTTCTTATATTATTCATCCTACTACATATATCCATTCACCTCAGGAGTACCTTAGTCCATCAAGCTTAAAATAAACTAACCACGATTGAGCACTAAAATTTCCCTTTTGAACTTTTCTTGTCCATCAATGCGATCTGCCAACCGCTCTACACATTTTAATATATCAATGGCTCTACAGAGTGTTTCAGTAGGTAGTTAAGTAGATAATGTAAGTTCTATTTTTTCCTCCTTTTGACTCTTAATCGACCACAAAATTCATATGCTCATAGGGTCACTAGTCAATACTCACAAGTTCACAACCCTGTTAGTATTATCTATACAAATAAAATGCTTTATCCTGAATGACCGATGGATCATGGACCAATAAATTGTTTAATTTCTTGTTTAATTGTTTAATTGGTCCATGGATGGATCAACGCAAAGCCTAAACCGCTGATCGTAGAGACCTGAAGCTTGGAGGGTGTGTTCTTTGATTGACGTAGGCATCCGATAAGAAAGGATTTTTTTTTAAATTCAACCCCTACATGGATGAAAACGGGTTGTAAAGTTTGTATGGAACAATTCCGCTGGAACTTCAAAATTATCGCGGGTGAAACCGCGCGGGACAGCTAGTAATAAATATAAAATAAGTAATAATAAAATATCTAATTGGGCAAATGATGCAATCCATAGAACTTTGATTAAGGCCAAGTGCCAACCTACACGATGCGGTGCGGCGCTGCAAGCCATTTCGCCGCATTGGCGACCACACATGCAGTGCGGCGCCGCAACGTTAGCTACTGCGGCGCGGCGCGGCGCCGCAGCGGCGACCAAGAGTAGGTTTGCCCATCGATACGTACGACCGTCTGTATATTGAAGTATCGTTTTTTTTTTCGATATACCTATCGATCTTCGATATTGATATGGATATGGATATGGTATTTAAAAATATCGATACCTATATCGGGAATCCGACATAAAAAAACATCAACAGCCCAAGTGCTGCGGCGCCGCTCCGGTTCCACTCCGCTTCTCTCCATTCCCGCCTCGTCTCGTCTCCGATGCGCGCCTGAGCGCGCCGTAGGGCGCCGTGTGGCTACAACGCATTTTTGTATGTAATTGGGTTGGCTCTATGCAAGCTCTACGACAACCCACTTTAACTGCCGCCCCCTTGGACTTTTTTCGAAAACCTTATACCTTTATCTCTATTCTCTCCGCAAAGGGGGTAAACGAGAGACCATTAGAGCCAGCTTCCACAGATTTATCGTAGATGGCGCTGGATAGTAAACTTACAATTTGTATACGAAGTTTACGTGGATAACCGAAGAGGTAACTTCGTTCTGTTCTGTAAAGGTAGGTAGGTACTATTTTATGGCTCACGATAAATTTTATCTTCTAATGTGAGGACAAAAAACCAAGGTAATAGCCAGCAGATCATTTATCCTAATTTTCCGAGGTAAGGCGCGCATACAGGGAGGCGATGTGTAACGTGCCATTGCCCCCTCCCTGACTCACGACCGAAGCACATAATTTTGGACAAATTCCACTAAAATAGTTTTCGTTTTTTTTGGAGTAAGTATGCCCTACTTAAATGTCCCCTAAACCACAGACAATAATTATAATACTAATCCCATCAAAAACAAACTTGTAAAAAAGTCCAAGTCTCGCAACTCACTTCTTCTACAGTAAAAAGTTGTGAGATCAATGTAATACCAAGTCGGTTAATTTATTCAGTGCCTACTTAAGGGTCCTTCTGTCTAAAGTTATCATGTTATAAGCTAATCTAATAACATTTTATAGTGACCATGTCAAATTTAAAAACCTTTTATGTTTTAAATAGATTGATTGGCTTGGCGATCACGTGAAAACACAATATATCTCACATGTAATACATAATTATGGTTCTAAACAATCTAATTTAATTATAATATGTATTACTTGTGAGATACATTGTGTTTTCACGTGATCGCCAAGCCAATCAATCTATTTAAAACATAAAAGGTTTTTAAATTTGATATGGTCACTATAAAATGTTATTAGATTAGCTTATAACATGATAACTTTAGACAGAAGGACCCTTAAGTAGGCACTGAATAAATTAACCGACTTGGTATTACATTGATCTCACAACTTTTTACTGTAGAAGAAGTGAGTTGCGAGACTTGGACTTTTTTACAAGTTTGTTTTTGATGGGATCTCATTTCTTTTTGTAAATGGTCTTCCTCCTTTGAGCAATTTAGTCTACTTTAATAACTTGAAAGATTTTGGTACAACTTTATAATATATATAAACACATGCCCCATTCTTGCTTTTTCATTCCGTTGACCATTGTACCTTTGAACATAATTATGTCTAGGTAACTATGTATCTACACTTTATATCTAGGTAGGTAACTAGCTACACTTATTATTATTATTTATTAATATCTGGGCAACCGAGCTTCGCTCGGCTTAAATAGCTGTTCCCCGCGGTTTAACCCACGTTAATTTCGGAGATCCCGCGGGTATTCTGAGATAAAAGTACTACCCTATGACCTTTCCTGTACCCTTGACAACGTGTAGTATGCAATAATTAATTCACCCGCGTTGATATCAGAGTTCGCGCGGGAATTCCAGAAATGAATCCTAGCTAGATCGATTTATGGCCCCCGAAATCCCCTGTATACAAAATTTCATGAAAATCGTTGGAGCATTCAGATTAGGGTAATTTATCTCGGAATTCCCGAAGGATCTCCAAAATTAACGCGGGTGAAACCGCGGGGAACAGCTAGTCTCATATATTTATATGGGATTACAAAGTTATTTGTGCAGTTGGTACATATAACTGCATATATAACTTTGTAATTCCATA
Organism: Zygaena filipendulae; assembly: GCA_907165275.2. Classification (NCBI taxonomy): domain Eukaryota; kingdom Metazoa; phylum Arthropoda; class Insecta; order Lepidoptera; family Zygaenidae; genus Zygaena; species Zygaena filipendulae. The sequence goes on along the minus strand of OU015659.1, from coordinate 10,907,884 downwards.
CATTTATATGGGATTACAAAGTTATTTATGCAGTTAGTGTATCTAGAAAACTGGACCGAAATTGCTAAATATTTGAATTTTTCCTTGATTTATACAATAAACACTAATTGTATTCTAAATTTCAAACTTCTATGTCTGCTAGAAGTGCCTTAGAATTTTGATGATCGGTCAGTGAGTGAGTGAGTGAGTGAGTGAGTGAGTGACCTACAAAATTAAGAAACTTTGACTAGTTATAATTCTTAAACTACTGGTTCAAATCGAATGAAATTTAAATTATACCGTCTTTATACAATACCTGCTTGTTTACTAAAAATTCAGGCTTCTAGTTTTATCCACAACGAAGTTATAGGGGGTCGAAAATGGCCTGAATTGCTTCGAGAAAAGGATAGTACGGCCGTGCCGCTTTTGTTGCTCGACTTGGCGGGGGCACTGCCGTGCCCCCAGATATAGAAGTGGCTTTTTAGGTATTACAAGCGGATACAGCCGGCAGATTCAAGATTTAGGACCTAAACTAAATCCGCCCGGTCGAAGTGATGGTGAAACGGGTTTTTAAAGTTGGGTCCTATCCTGTATCCTCCCGTGAGGAAGTCCCGTTAAAATCGGTCCAGCCGTTTCAGAGATTAGCCGGAACAAACAGAGACACGTCTATACAATTTAAATTTTTTTTTTATGGAAGTACCGTACATAGTAGAATAGAATAGAAAAAAGTTTATTCGATACCATAAAGATAAAATAAGTACAAGCGTGAGTCTTAAACTAGAATACTTACATTTCGTCTGAAATAAAAAGTTTTTAACTTTTTATTTCGTCTGAGCTTACATACAAAATAATAGGTAGATACATATTTTCATATTATCCATTTATTGAAAAGCTGTTAATTTGGAATTACAAACAAACGCTTCAATTTTATTTTATAATTTATATTCATGGACTCTATACATCTATACTAGCTGTTCCCCGCGATTGACCCGCAAATAAATATTTATTTATATTATAAATATTCTGAAAAACTACTTATCCTATTTGTTATAACGTATACTTTCAGCCCTGTAAATATTTGCAATTACTTTTACCACACATTATAAAGGGTCTTTCAATAAGGACGGGTCGATTTTGACATGAAATAAAAAAGGCCGTGTGTGAGATTTTAACGATTTTTTTTTTTTATTTGAAAGAGCTATATATGCCATTATGTGTGGAAAATCACATCGTTTAAATGTCCGCCGCGGCTTCTCACGGTGGCACGAATTCGAGTTGTCCAATGTTCAACAACTCTGCCGCATAGTTCGGGTTGAATTTCAGCGATAGCCTGAGCTATGTTGACTTTAAGGGCATCGGTCGATTGTGGCTTATTGGTATAGACCTGCGACTTAAGAAAACCCCACAAAAAAAAGTCTAAAGGTGATAAGTCGCAGGATCTCGGTGGCCAATTCACAATTCAATTTGAAGGACCACCTCGTCTGCCGTAAAATGGGCGCAATGCACGTAACGTTTGCACTAACGAACACTCATTTTGGTAATACATTTTTAACATTTGGACGTGTTGCTCAACCGTGTAACTTGCCATGGTGATTTGGCATTACTAACTGAATAAAAAAATATAGGTTAGAAAGACGACGTTAAAACAACATGGCCGCCACAGGCTGCCAACATCGACCCGTCCCTATTGAAAGACCCTTTATGTATTTGACAAATGTTTAGATTATTACTCTGAGGTTTAGATGATACCGACGACGCATCCTCACATAAATTAATTATAAACAAAGTCCTCTGCCGCGATTGACTGCCTGTTCGCGATATACTCAAAAACTACTTAACGGTTTTAATGTGCTTTTCACTAATAGATAGAGTGATTCATAAGGAAAGTTTAGGTATATTATTTGCAATGTAATTTGGCATACGCGTTGTCAGGGGTAGGTACAGAGGACATGGGGTAGGTACTTTAAACTCAGAATTCCCGCAGGATCTCCAAAATCAACGCAAGCGAAACCACAGGAATTAGCTAGTTTTATATCAGTTGACTGATATTACGATGCAAAGAATAATTTGAATAATGGGTTTTGTCTTTTGAATGTGTAGTACCTAGGTACCTACTGTTTGAATGCATGTTGTGCTCCTACATAGTAGGTATATACACGGCTGTTGATAGTACGTACATATTATTATAGTTGAATAAGACATATCTATGTACCAGCTTTGACGCATTAAAATAGCGTTTAGTTACCTATGTATGTAACCAACTAGGCAGCCATAGATGTTATAGCACGTGACGCCGCATCGCCGCGCCGCTCGATACGCGCGGCGCGCGCGTTAACGCGTCAACCCTCCCCGGCGAGCCCCAGTGTTGGCACCACCCGCACCGGCAACACACCCTTTGCCTATCACTCTTCTATTACCAGTGTTATAAGCTCATTATCCGACATACGTCATAAAAAAGTGAAAAAAAAAAACAAAAGCAAAAAAGGAAAAGAACGAAAAAAGTTTTTCCTATTTAAATTTTCACACTAGGCGTGTGTGTGTGTATAAAGTAAGTAAAGTAGGTAATACTTTGATTGCAAACAGCTGACAAATAAAAATAACTCGAAATCTTTCTCTACGGAACTCTACAACATATGCTTGAAGATTAATAAGTTAAACTGTCATTGAATTTTCAAAAGTTAATTCTACTGACTCCATTTTGAATTTTTACCCGCGCTTTTTGCTTTTCACACCACAAATGCAAAGGTAAAAAATTATACAGCCGACCCGATAGATAATAATCAGCTCACAATGAATGAAATTGACCTGATAAAAGAAGTGGAGAAACGTCCGATTTTATACGATAAGTCGGTGAGCGGCTTCAACAAGACGAAGATGAGAGATGACGCTTGGAAAGAAGTTCAAGAGGTGCTCAACGTGTCAGGTATGTATGGAGGGAGCAAAGTCCCGTACACTACAATGCAAAAAGTTAATGACCATAGTTGAGAAAGACAAGGATAACGTTGAAAGCCCAATCACAAGAACCGTTGGTGTACCTAGTGGTAAGGAACTGACATGCCAGGTGTCGCGGGTTCGATCCCCACATTCAAGTGAAAAACTTTGGTTTTACTCTGATGGTGAGTCTGGGTGTTTGGTATTAGTATGTATGTATTATTATGTAAGTAATTTAAGCATGTATGTATTTACAAAAAGCCATAGTACAAGCTCTGCTTAGTTTAGGACCAGGTGGCGCTGTGCGATAGTGTCCAACTGTCCAAGCATGTATTATTGTAACATGTATTATTCATCAACGTTACTTTATACCAAAGACCTTTTCCCGCGGTTCTACCCGCACGAAGTTTGAGTCTCCCCGGGGGACTGTTTGTTCCAGGATAGAAGTATCCTACGATACCTACTCATGGACTTTGCAGCTTCCTAATTCCTATCAATGACAGAATTTTTAGAGTCGCTTCAGTACCAGAAATTACCTCATACAAACAAACGAACTTCGCATCGTATTAAGGGTTGACACTCGAGCGGGTTAGTATTTTTGTTTTGTATAATTTACCCCTTTTGGCCAAAGGAATTCTAAGTCCATACAACCAAGTCCTGTATAAAGTCGTAATACCATATTATTATGCAGAGACCAACTGAAATAAAAATCATTTTTATTAAATTTTTGTTTTACAAATTAGTTTTTCGTGGTTCATAAATGTAATGTAACAATGTAGTAAGATGACAATACTTTGTTTACAGAATCAGAGTGCAAGAAGCGGTGGCGATCCCTCCGCGACTCGTTCATAAAGCTGCAGCGCACGCACGGCGGCCGCACTCGCTGGCCGTACCACCACGCCATGCGCTTCCTGCTGCCGCACGTCGAGCCCAAAGCGGAGCAATCGTGAGTCAACTCATAACCGTACTAGCCGCGGGAATTCCTTGATAAAAGTATAGGACCCTATGTCCACCACGGTTTTCAAGAAGTTTCCGCAGGAATTCCAGATAAAGTAGGTACCCTATGTCGTTTTCCATACCCCTGACAACGCGTATTGCAAAATTTCATGGTAATCGGTCGAGTAGTTACATTACAACGCGGCAGCGTGAAAACGTAACAGACATTACTTTCGCATATATATACATATAATATAAGTATGGATATTTAATCTCGCGAAAACTCAAGAATGTCTTGAACGATTTGAGTAGGTACCTAATTTTTCTTTTATTGTGTTCGTTACTGTCAGGAAAACGTTTGTATTAAAGTAAATATACATCAGGAGTTCCTGAGGGAATAACAAACCTCACGTGGGTGAAACCCCTAATTTTATCAAGATCGGCAAAACTAGGTAGATGTAGCTTATACCTATAACACAGTTCATTAGGAATATATTTGAGAACTTTGAAAGTTTTAACATTACTACTTAATCTAGACACACGGCAGCATCTCAAGCCAAGTGTAAATAAATAAAACGTCGCAATAGGTACTTTTATCCCTTGCTATCCTCACCCAACATGGTCCTGACTGCCACCTCCTTACATCGTCTCCCTTCTTCGATATTGCCTACCTTTACCTCTCTTTTTTATAGATCGTTGTGGAGAATATTTGGAGAAGCCTATGCCAATGAGCGAGATTATCACGGAACCGGTGTCTAATACAAATAATTATTATTTAATTACGTTGCTTTCATAAACAACCATGTTTAATATTAGCAGTAGGTACACAAGTTATTATAAGATGAAAATGTAACATAAGATTTTGTTAATAAAGGCTTTTATTATTATTATTAAAACAAACTTTTTTTTTAAATGCGTGAGCGTCGTAGACAACTTGGTTAGAACGAAGTTTTTTTTCCAGAGTTTGTTATATCCGTTATGCGTGAAAAGAGGCAAAAATACAAAAAACTTATTTCGAAATAAATTTGCTTTGTTTTTCCGTAGTTTTTACCCCATTCGTGTACCGTGCGATAAAGAACTTCGTTCTAAAAAGTTTAATTCAGACAGATCAATTTTATATTTGGACGCAGATAAGCAATAACATGTTAACCCACAAAATGAAGTTATTGATTCAGAACGATTTATTGGGAGTTAGAGAACTTTTTTTAATTCTGTGTTTACCTTATTACATTGTTTAAATATGTAACTAAATATTGAACATAAAAAATTTGTCACAAAATGGCGCTATAATTTTAAAACTCTAATTTAATCAAAATTTCTCCAGTGTGGGTTAACACACTATTGCTTATCTATGTTCATTTACGACTTTACTACAGTACAGCGGGAATCGAACCTACAACTTCGAGAGTTGGCTTTGTTTTGATATTCGGTATATAGACTGCAGTGATTTATTGTATTGTTCTTCTATTCCAGTAACAAAAGAGACGGCGACGACTCCGATTTGGAAGAGGAAGTAATACGTCCGCGAGCGCTGCTTTGCTTGCCCGACCTGTCCTTCCCTCAAGACACGATCAAAGCGATCACCCAATACGAGGAGGAGGAGAACTCCCAGCCGTCACCGAAGAAGATCCGCCTGAATTCCACCGAAGAGGATTCATCATGTCAATGCAACAGGACCGATCCGGACGAACTGTTCCTGCTGAGTTGCGCGTCCACTTTGAAGCGGTTGAACGCAAAGCAAAACGCCGTCGCTCGTTTGAAGATACAGCAGGTGCTGTACGAGGCGGAGTTCGGAAGTCAAATGGAGCTGCCGTATGTGACACCAGCCAGCGACTGCGGCTTCGATAACATCGAAGGCGTCGAATAGTGCTAGCTCGTTTTTTGTTTGTTATGGGATGAAATAGCACGTAGGTTATTGTTATATTCGAAGGTGTTTTTCATGGGCTTTGATGGAATATTAATTATGTAAGGGATAACAATATAATCTATTCAAAACAGCGTGTCGCGTCTGCCTGAAAGAATCAAAATTTAGAATGGATCCAAGGAAATGTTGTGGGATTAAAGATAGTGTAGTGTCTGCAACAGGATGAAGGAACCATAACATAACGTAAAGTGTTATTACTGATATGCAATTTTTGTGTTCAAATAACAGTTTTATACGGCGATACGTTTATTTTACTATCGCTTTTGCCCTCAGGTTTTATTCTTGTACTTAATGTTTATAAGCTATATGTATATTGTTGATACGGTGTCAACCACTGAGCAAATAAATTAACTAGAGAGGACATGTAGCCGGGGCAGACGCGCTACCATGCCAACTAGATAATTGTATTTACCACAACATTCCCAAAACCGTGAATTTTGAAAACAGTGACTACCTAAATAAAAGCGATCAACACATTTCTTTACGTTAATGGATGTTTTAGTGTGTGATGAGTAGTTTTGTTTGCGAAAATCACCCAGTGACACTGGTTTTCATACTAAACTAAGTTGATCTCTCTTCTATCTGTTATTTTCTGTTCTGTGATTTATACGTATAAGGTAAATGGGTCCAACTTTTTTTTACGGAGAATCCAAAATCCACGCTGTTTTAACCACATGAAAAAGCTGTTAGTTATTTTCTATTTTCTCCATAGTTGTGTTAAGAATGTACTGTAGGCTTCAATAATGACAATACAAGAGGGAAGAGTGAGGGCAGTACAGTTTATTGAAATCAAAATGAAAAAGAAATCTTTTTTACATTTCGTCATCAATGCAGTATGAACAGATAATTACCGATATATAATATAGTATATTATAAATAATTTATAATAACATAGGTATTTGTTGTTTTCGTCTGGGTTCCCATACAATGTTTTTCCTTGTAGTATCAACTCTATGATGTAGTGTCAAAGAGATTGGTATTGAATAACAATAAATAATATAGATTATACAACCTCACAAAAGATATTGTCTTTGAACCTCACCTTAGGAATAAATAATAGGGAGGTACCTATAATTAACATTATTAATAATATTTCTGCTAAACTATTATTATAATAGGTTTATAATTTTATAATAATTATCTTTTTTGTTTAAAATATTGTTCCACAAATATTATTTGATAGGATCCTTCGCACTATGTTTTTTGTATTTACCTTATTAATTCAATAAAATCAATTTTATGTAGGTACTAGTTCCCCACGGTGTCACCCGCGTTAATTTCAAAATTCCCGCGGGAATACCGAGATAAAACTACCCTATGTCCTTTTCCGTGCCCGTGGGGGAACACCTAGTATGGTATGATCCTATAACGCTAATTCTGCTCACACAAAACCTCGCCAGACCGGGTCAGATTAAGCCGATCAGCATCAGATCAGCAACAGGGGTATGTGCGGGCAGACCCTTGTAAATGCAGGAGTGATTTTTGTGTTTTACGTGGACAGAAATGGGCCCCCAGGCCATCTGGCGATAGAAAATGGCAATTTACGCGAAGATCGAAGTGGTATCCGTCGAAAAATATTGCCCAATATTTGGTATAGGTTTTAGGCACTTTTAGGCACTTATCTGACCTCACACAATTGTTAATTTTTTGTCAATCTGTGCACTATCTTCTAACGGTAAGTTCATGGAAAAATTTAAATTGTTATGATACCTCTAGTAGGTACTTACCTTAGCTAGTAACATAGATTCGGATTAATCTGTACCTGCCTCTTTGCCACCATATCTCTCTTATTCCTTACTTACATAAAAATAGCGTCCGATGTAATTTCAACTTTAGGTGCATTGTGTAAGTTGAAAATTAAATAGACGAACTTTTTGGTTATAACAAGAATTATAGAGGTGGTGGTGGGGTATACTATGTTATAAAGAAATCTGAATAAATTAATAAATACAATAAGTTTTTTATTGTTATTTTTCCACAGAATTTACTGGTTTTTGTATTGGTACAATGAATGAATGAGAATGCCACTGTTGCCTCAAGTCTGCTCTTTGCACCATGATGTGCAAAAGGTTTCAATAAATAAATAATAATTGACTTTTTTACGAAATTAATTACTTTTGAAGATAAAATATTCCTACTTTTTTCGCAATTGGTTTACTGATCTCTTAGGCGGCTGAAAGATGTAGGGTAGGAAAGATGTATTTCGATGAAACAAAGCCTATATGTTGCTCCAGACTTAGCTTAACCTACTACCGAAAACTGCATGACAATCCGTTCAGTAGATGCGGAGATTATCGCGAACAGAAAGACAGACAGAAAATAATTTTGAAAACTTTTTTTTGGGCTTGGTTAGATACTCTTCTTTTATCACCCCTCTCAATTTTAGGTAAAAATATTCATTGTACAGAATCGCGAATTCTACTCTTTTATTATAGTATCTATAGATAGATAGATTACAACGACAGCAAAAATAAGTAGGTAGGTAACTGGTTCTATTCCACTGATTTTATAAACGAGTAACAACTTGTGAAAATAAAAGTAATTGAGAAGCTAGCAGTATTAACGAAATTAAGCTACTACTAGGTTTTTATTTGGTCTATTTGGTTTTTATTTATAATATTACTAGCTGTTCCCGCGGTTTCACCCGAGGTAATTTCGGAGTTTCCGAGGGGATTCCGGGATAGGAAGTACCCTATGTCACTCGGGACAACCGTAGCTTCCTATAAGTGAAACAATTTTCAAAATCGGTTCTCTAGATTCAGAGATACAACGTCACAAACACACAATTCACAAACTTTACCTCTTTATAATAGGTATAAAATATTAGTACAATAGGCACATGCTTTTTGCGTAACGCTTTACAGTTCATGCAGCGTACGCAACGGAAGCTCTCAAAAGGAATAATTTTTTTCCGTTTTTTGCAACATTTTTTTCAATTCAAACCAATAGTTCCGGAGATTAGCGCATTCAACCAAACAAACAAACTTTTCAGCTTTATAATATTAAATATAAGATATAGACGAGAGAGTTTTTAGTTTTACCAGCTATAACTACAGATAAAAAAATAGACAATAAAAGTTCGAAAGTTACTAACAGTTCATTGGTTGTTAGGAAGGTACATCTTTTACTACTAAGTTGACAGTAGTATGAAATATATAAAAAAACTAATTAATAATTATAAAAACTATCATCTTGCCTATTCTCCTATTTCAAATCGTACCTATAACTATGCAACAATGTCCATATATTATTTATATTCAATCGTATAGAAAAATAAGTATTAGGACATAGATAAGCAATAGTGTGTTAACCCACACTGGAGAAATTTTGAGTAAATCGTGTTTTAAAATTATAGCGCCATTTTCTGTCGACATTTTTTATGTTCAATATTTATTTACATACTTAAACAATGTAATAAGGTAAACACATAGTTAATAAACGTTCCCTAACTCTCAATAAATCGTTCTGAATAGGTAACTTAATTTTGTGGGTTAACATGTTATTGCTTATCTGCGTCCATATTATAATACATTTATTTACAACTGACAATAAAATTAGACTAATCAAATCACTGTAAATAAATTCACGGCCATCAGTCTTTTACTTAGATTATTCTAACACTTTATTTCACAGTGGCCTGTCTGACATAAGGCAACGTGTTGGCATGAATAACGTCGTTAAAAAGAATCTCACTACCGTAGAATTTTAACAGCTCCAGGACCACACCGTTGGTCCAACCGAACCCCTCTTGGACCAAGTACTCCCCGCGGCCGCCCTCGTGTCCTGGCTGGATCGCGCTGTACTTCTCGAACATCTTTTGCCAGTTTTGGTAACCAATATAATTCGCCCGAATCCATATCTTTGCCTGTTCTTTCGCTAATATCCTCGCCTCCTCATACCCGCTGCGTTCCAGTCCGTCTATCAAAATACTTTGCAACGGCGGCCACGCGTTTGGGTAGTCCCATTGCTCCCCAGAATTCAAAATAGACGCAGGCACACCGCCGGGAAATTCTAAGCCTCCAGATGAGAGCAGATACTTGACTAGTCTTGCTGCGTATCGCGGTCCTTCTTCTTTCTCGAACGCTCCTGACCACAATGGGGCGACGCAACTTGGATAAAAGTGTTTTCTAGGAGCTCGAGCTATGACATCATAGTCATACCAAACGCCATCGGTGTCATCCCACATAACTTTGTGAATAGCATTACGCCAATAATTGGCTAAACTCCACCATTTGCGCGCCGCTCGTCTATCTTTTATTAGATTACGGAAGTCACCGGCGAGTTGAAGGGCTTGAGCAAAGATTGCGTTAAGATCGACGGGTAAGATACGAGTAGCGTGCACATCGGTTAAATTACCCAATGTCACATTGCTCGCTGTCACGAACCAACGCGATGAGAAATCCCATCCGCTTTCCGCTGCACTTTTCATTTCTGCATAAAAACTTTCGCGCATTTCCTCGTTAGGCATATTTTGAGCTACCACAAAGTCCTCGTAGTATGACTCCGGTCTGGGTCCCTTCAAAGATTTATTAGCAAAATATCGCAACAAAACGTACTTGGTTTCGTTTACTACGATAGTTACCTTTTTCTTGTCGAGCCAATACTCCAGTTCTTTCTCAAGGGTGGTGAGATGACGTTCGAGCCAGGTGATATCACCTGAGGCGTCGTAGTACTTAGCCATCATAGCAGCCAGTAGTGGAGGCTGGCTTCTGCCGAGGTAATAAATCCTACTTCCGTTCGGAACATACCCGTATTTATCTACTAGATAAAGAAGATTCTCGATCATCCCCTTGGCTGTTTGAGTCATGTTGCTAATAAGTAGTCCTTTTATAATCCAAAAAGAGTCCCAGTAATAAAGCTCTTTGAATCGTCCACCGGGAACAATGAATCCGTTTGGCACGTAAAGAAAACTGTAGCGATCCGGATGCTCACGTACATCAACTTTAACCCTTCGTCCCAAATTCAACCAAATGCTGGTAACATTCTTCGCGAAATTCCTGAGTTTCGGGTCAACAATACCGCTGAGCATCGGTGGTTCTGGGTCGAAATCCGGCGGCATCCAACTCTCGAGTTCTTGCGCCTGCGAAAAATGATCACGAACGAAATGTACGATCTGATCGTGAGACGGATTCTGGTCTGTCTTGTGCATTAGTTCGGCAAAATTGGCGGTGGTTTCATTTTCCGAGTGTAAGAGTTTCATATCGACGAACGACTTCGAATCCGGGAAGATCCGGGCTAACTGCACTTTCTTGAGGAGGTCACCGGAGCAATACACAGAGGAGTTGCATGATTGAGTTACCGTGACGGTGAGTGCTTGAGCGCACGCACCCAACAAGCCCAAAACTGGATAAAACTGTATGCGCCGGGGCAGCCGGTGTATTGTCAACATTGTGGTGCGTTTGGCTAACGTTTATGTTGGTTAGCCGGCATAGATACGCGCGATAAACTTCGGTTCACGGTCGTACGTGGGCAGCGGGCGAGCGTCGCCGCGTGAATGTGTCAGTGACCGCGTCACATTGCGCCCAGTGGAACACATTGTAACCACAGTCAGCTTTAAAGAGTCTATCCACTCCGCTCGCATCCCGCTTCCTAACACGCCCATGCACAGCACACCACGTGGCGTCGCAACGTTGACAGTGCAGACTCACATTATGCACAGCTGATTTGCACAAATATAGGTCGCACTCAAGGCTTCGACCTTGTGACTACGCGAAACACGTGCCGTTTTGGTTACACACTTACTCTTTGCCCGGCGCAACGTCTAGGTAGATCGGAGCAACATGCGATACTGTCAGGTTGACAACTGAAATCGGACCATTCTGTCAGACTGTCATTGCTTTTACTCACATGACGCCTATGACGCATTCAGCGCGTGCGTACTCTCATGCATTTGCATCCAACTTCGTAGTAATCACTTATAGGGCGACGTGTAGGTACGTACTGTTTGGAGTACTTACGTCAGCAAATATTCTTATTACTTATTACTTTGATTTGTATCCTAAAATAACTGGGTACTTACCTACTTATATATTTGCAGATTTTTCTAGATTTTAGTCTATGATATATATAATTTTATCTAGTGAACGAACTTTTCTTACGATTAGATTCTTTCAGAATCACTTCTTGTTCCCTTTTACACAGAATGAAACATGGGTATTCCGTAGGAGCTTGTTGAGCTAAGAACTTCCTATTTTGCGAGGTCGGTTAGTAAAATAAAAAAAAAACCAAGATTGTGAAACTTTGCTAAATTGTAAAAATTCCTTTCAAATAAATTTAGATTTAATTTCAGCCGTTATCAAACGCCTAATCAAAAACCTGTGTTTATTTTGTGATTTTGCTCAAAATATAGGCATACCTAACATACTAACATGAAAGTTAGGTATACTAGGTATTTAGTAAATTAGTGTCAATAATAACCACGGTTAACTTATGGTAGGTTGGTACATAGTATAGCTACAGCCAGCCAAATAAATAATTCACCATAATTTTGATTTCACCATCTTTTATGAGCTGAAACTTATTGGGTTTGGACTTGGCAATATTTTTCTTACTTTCTTCTGAGAACCGAAATCGGAACCGGAGGTGTCATCAATCGAAAGTTCCGATCCATCGGAGTCGGAGTTGAAGCTCCGTAACGTCCCTAATAAAAATGAATAGCTGTTCGTTTGTCTCGCTAAAACTCGAGAATGGCTGAACCGATTTGGCTAATTTTGATCTTGAAATATCTGTGGAAGTTCAGGGAAGGTTTAAGTAAGTAACTTTGGAGTTCCTGCGGGAGTCCCGAAATGGGTGAGACCGCGGAGCACAGCTAGTACTTACTGAGATTCAGGATTGGTGAGGTTTTGCGTGAGTAGAATTCGGCCTCAGAGAAATTATAGTCGTGTTAAAAAACCGACGTAGAACTTGTCGAAATGAATAAAACACTCGGGATAATGTGTTGGACTTCTATTTTATTAATAACCAAAAAAGTTATGAAATGCATCATTACATAAAAATAACAGTCCGATTATTAATATTATTATTGAAATCACTCACGAACTTTGTATTTATTTTATTAAGTACTTATATCCATTATTATTATTTAGGTAACTATTCCACGATTTATTGGTAAATGATAAACACATGATAAACCTTATCTCATCGTTTCAAATGCCTAGGAATATGACAAAATAATATTATCACGGTGCGTACAGACTATATGTATACTTGTATAGCTACTCGTATCATAACATGTTACACAACATGTTTCAGATAATGTGAACCCTGAATGTTATATAACTTAGTCATGCAATTTTTTTGTTTTACTTTTGTTATTTAAAAGTATAACAGTCGCTTCCGCAGCTAGTAAAACGTTTTCTCAGCGACGACATTAGATATGGATAGCACGAAGAACGAGAAACGACAATGGTTATATTATAAATTATAATGTTATATTGCATTATTATTCTAATGTGTACCTAATTTAAAAATTATCATTATTCATTTATTGATCTTAAATTTAGGTTTTTTACAGTATAAATTATATTATAAAGTTACATAATGTGCACGTGTTAACACAAGTTATCTAACATGTTACATAGTTTGTACCTACACACCCGTAGATGATTATTTGAATTAACCTACGCCCAAAGTGTGGGAATATCACAAGTTACTTTATCTACTTACATTATGATAAAATAAATAAATGAAACAAAATTTAAATAACCTATAAAGTATCAGACAAAACATAGACAAAACGATATAATATTAGATACTTTTGCTACGCTTATTGTGTTTCTTATAGCCTAAAGTTAAATTTCTATAGGACTTGAGGCCATTCAACACACGTTAAGTGTTAAAAAAATTAATATTTAGTTACGGCTGTTTGCATAATTATGAAATACTTATTTGTTATCGTTTCAGAGACGGCCCCGCCCGGCCCGCCCGTAGCAAATCGCACAGAAAAACAGAATTTGCTTGAATACCTACTTTATATACGTCATAACATATTTATAATTCTAGTACGCCAGCATTTCTTGAATACACCTATAGGGGCAAACTATCAGCTTATGACATTGTTGTATGGCACTTGTGCTATGTGTTTGAGGTCCTAAAAATTCTGGTCGGTGGTAGGTTGTACATTACCAGGCATACCCGCATACCTACATGTATGTATGTTTCATAACCATCGATCTCCGTATTCTGAACTTACTTATACACGCTTTATTATCTTCTCTACATAGTATAAAATGAAGTCACTTCCGCTGTCTGTTCGCCATAAACTCAAAAACTACTGAACAGATTTTCATGCGATTTTCACCAATAGATAGAGTGATTCATGAGGAAGGTTTGTATTTATAATTTATCCTGGAAGTCCCGTGGGAACTTCGAAATTATTCGCGGGTGAAACCGCGGGGGACAGCAAGTTATAGGTATATGAAAGTGAAAGGTCACTGACTCACCGACCAAACACGAAACCTTCAAAATTAGGTGACCTATGAAGCTGAAAGGCTAAGGTAGGTTTATAGTAGACAGTAGAATTCACTTATGAAAGGATTTCACGGAATTCTCGTGGGAACTCCCTAATTAATGCGGGTGAAACCGCAGAAAACAGTTGGTTAAATATAATTATATATATATTTCATATATTTATAACAGAACTAACAATCGCAGGCCAAACCGCTGTGCTGGGTGTATCTACATTTGTACAAACTTCAAATATTGTTCTAGTTTATTTCATTTTATAACGTATCTATAGGTAAGCATTAGGAAAGAGTTTTACGAAATTCAACCCCTTAGGGGATGAAAAAAAAACTACCTAACTACTAGTATAAAAAAATAGCTAAATAGAGCTTATAATTGCAATTAAATACCTTATGAGCCAAATCACGAACAACATTATCTTTAAACACAAATTAAAATTAAACTGTCCAAAACACGTCTGCAAAACTTGTCATTGTTTTCCACCCAACCAACTCAACCAACCTATCAATCAACCAACGTCATGACGTTTCCGTACTTCGCCAAGAATTCTAAGACAACACCGTTCGACCAACCAAATCCATTTTGAACTGTGTACTCCCCTTCACCGCCGACTTGGCCAGGCGTCTCCGCATTGTATTTCTCATACATTTGATGACTTTCCTGGAAACCCTTGTGACACGCACGCACCCACGTCTGAGCGACGTCCAACGCTGCATTCTGAGACTCTTTGGTATCTAACGCTTCTAAAGCATTGACAACGACACTCACAAGCGGTGGCCAAGCGTTAGGGAAATCCCATTGCTCCTTTGTGTAATTAAAAGAAGTAGGCACACCCCCTGGATATTTTAAAGCACCTATGACTTTTAAATAGTTCATAATTTTAGGGGTGTGTTTTCTAAGAAATCTGTCTTCAACCGTTCCTATCCATAAAGGCGCTACGTTACTAGGGTAGAAATATTGGCGATGTTTGCCATGTTGCATGTCATAATCGTACCATACACCGTCTTTTTCGTGCCATAACACTTTTTCAATATTACTCCTCCACTGCTTGGCTAGATACGCCCAGTGCGCAGCTCTTTTCGGATTGCCTAATAGTCCATGGAAGTGCGCTACGTTTTGCAGAGCGCCCGCATAGATGGCGTTCAAATCCACTGGTATAATGTGTTTTGTATGGATATTGGTCAAGTTACCATCGTTGTCACCGCTATTGCTGATGAACCATCTCGATGAAAAGTCCCAGCCGCTTTCAGCGGCACTTTTGATGTCAGTGTAGAAATCTTGCTGGCGGTCGTTCGAATGAAAAACTTGAGCGTTTTTAAAGTCCTCGAAATATGACTCCGGTCGGGGTCCGGTACTGGGAGCATAGTATCTAAGCATCGTATATGATTTATCATCAATTTCAAACGTTACAATTTGTGTGTCCAGCCAATAATCGAGTTCCAATTCGAAGAGACTGATATATTTTTCTATGAATTGAACATCTTTGGTGTATTTGTAATAAAGTTTTGCCATAGCTGTTAAGAGCGGAGGTTGGCTGCGCTGCTCGTAGTACCACCGGCTACCATTTGGAATGTGACCGAGGTCGTTTAACAATTCTAACAAATTTTCAATCATTCCCTTGGCAGTTTCCTTCATACCACTGACAAGTAGACCTTCAATGATCCAATAGGTATCCCAATAATAAATCTCCTTAAATCGTCCACCGGGTATGATGAATCCGTGTGTGATTGGTATCAAACTGTACTGATCCGGAGATCTGAACACTTCTTTTCTCACTTTCCTGCCGAGTGTAGGCCAAATGTTGTTGATATCTTTTCCAAATAACCTCAATGAGTCATCACGGATATCTTTGAGGAATTCGGGATCCGTCGTGAAATCGCACGGGGTCCATATTTCTAATTCGTTTCCTTCCTCGAAATGTTCGTTGACGAAATCAGATAGTTCTTCATTAGTTGGTTTGTGATTAGTTGTGTTCAGGAGAATTTCGAATGCTGATAGAATTGTTTTTTCATTGTTTTTCATTTGGCGATCTACGAAGGTTTTTGAGTCTGGAAATAATCGTGCTGTTTGAACGTAATGCAATAATTCACTGTCGCAGTAGATCGGTTTGCGACATGAAGGCGGGTCTGCAGCGAGAACTGCAGACGTCGCAGCCAACACCAGCCATATAAGTTTCATCTGAAAGAAGAGAACACAAACATAGAGTACCTATATGTCATAGTTTATAGAAATTGGATTGTCCTGCAAAAAATTTGAGGCTTGGATTATTTGGAACTCCCCGGGAATACGGAAATTCATGTAGGTATTATATAATATAATATACTTAGTATACAGGCTGGCCGGAAGATTGACGTCAAAAAGAAAAAAAAAACAGGTCCCTCGTGTCATGGGGTATTCGAATCACCCCCATGTAGGTATGTTCCGCGATTTTTCTCGGATTCCTGTTTTGATAATAAACTAAGTTGATGTTTCATCTGTCTGTTATTTTCTGTTCTGTGGTTGTACATATTTATAATGATGTTCGAATGTTTTAAATGTTACTTTGTCGATAGTTAACAATAAACTAACCGTTCAAATTGAATGAGGCACCAGATATTAGGTAGGTACCACGATACCTAATCATAGTTTCTTTTTTCAATTCTGATCTAACATATTTTACTTTTAAACTCATTTCCGCTGCTATAAGTTGAAATTCTTTTTTTTCTTCAATTTCTCGCGATCGTATGGCAGAAACTATTTTGATCAATTTTTACTATTTATTGTTATTTACTATTTTGTCTTTACTGGTAAATGCGAACGCACTATGCTGGAACTGCTCAAACGATCTTTACTATCCGGGTATTATATTTCTTTATAGGTAGACCTACTTCAGATGCAATAAAATATTTTGACGACCGGATTCGCGCAGTAGGTCACCAATCACCATGCCTGCCCGCTAATCAAGAGGTTCCGAGTTCGATTCCCGGTGGGGGTGCACTTTGGGTGAACACACGGTTCCACTTTCCAGTCTGGGTGTTTTTATATACCTATATATATATATATATATATAACCAGTAATATGGTTGCTATTCTTCTGCTTAAGGCGCTTTAACAGACTTTATATAAGAAAAAGATCCTCCATCCATTAATTAGCCTTACAAAAATGAAACAGGGAGCGACGTGCTAAGCATTTAATTTTGTTATTTGACAAAGTCCTAAGCAAGTCTTCATTCACAAGTCACGCTTCATAATTCAATGCAGTCGAGATCACGAAACCATGACATTATGGTGAGTACCTATTTATTGTTTTACGACAGCCATAACTTGGTAACTTTTGTCATCTTTCTAGACAATGAATAGATCAACTCTAGCGCGCTGTAATTTGTTAAGACAAAGTTAAAGTGAATAGTTTTTCCTGATATTCATATAGATGCTGAGTAAAATTTTCTTTAACGAACAGTGCTATTAAACACGAGCTATATTCTAAGTTCTATTAATAATACCTCCACATAGCGACACCATCAATTATGTAATTTTTGTTGCATTCATATTTCAGTTTCAATCAGAAAAAATGAGTTACAAGATTTTATTTATTTATTTATTTAGAACACAAAACAGATTACTGCAGTCTTAACGAACATAAAACAAAAATGTTAATAAAACAGAAGTCCGACTACAATCTTTTTACTTGTTCTTTTAGATTTCACCCTTTTACAAACATTGCAAGTTAAAAGCTTAAAAAAATAGCAATTTTGTGATTAATTGATCATGTTAAGACAGCTTCAACTTATGTAGTATGTCTATTTTAATAATAATAATAATCTTTATTTTGGTTGATTGCTAGATATTGTAGGTGTCAAAACGTGGATACTGTAGTCGCAAAAACGCCATGTTTCTGATTGCCACCGAAAAACGATAGAAATAAAAGTTACATAGTAGCCCCCGCCTAGTCCTAAACTAAGCAACGCTCGAAGCATTGATACCGGACAAGTGACAACAGCTGTTAAGGTAAGTACTTGAAATTAAAGAACTATTCAGTCTCGTCTAAATATAAAAAACAAATGACGTCGAAAAAAATATTCACGAACGAAGCAGCATCATGCCCTAAAGGTCATTCAACTCCTTTTTCCTTCTTATCTATACTAATATTATAAAGAGCAAAAGTTTGTGAGTTTGTGACGTTATAGGGGGTAATCTCTGGATCTATACTGAACCGATTTTGAAAATTCTTTCACTTAGGTATATAGGAAGCTACGATGATCCTGAGTGACATTGGGTACCTCTTATCTCGGAATACCCGCGGTAATTTCGCAGTTCCCGCGGGAATTTCGGGATAAAAAGTACTCTATGTCACTCAGGACTACCGTAGCTTTCTACAAGTGAAACAATTTTCAAAATCGGTTCAGTAGATCTAGAGATTACAACGTTACAAACTTACAAACTCACAATACACAAACTCAATAACTTTACCTCTTTATAATAGTAGTAAAGATGGATTTATATTTGTCCTCACTGGTTTTTATATGTAGGTATTTTCATTCTATAGATAATTGTAGAGCCCGCATTTGTATATAATAGTGTGTGAGAACTTGACCTTAATTATAAGTGACGCTATTTCGGACGAGTTTACTGTGAAAATTAGTTTATTAATATTATGTTTTCATTAACAGCTATTCTTCGTTTTGTAAACGATCTTTCGTTCTTAAAAAAGTTTTTTGTATTTACGTAGGTATATTTGGTCGATGATGTAAATCATTCCGGTAATTATATTTTTTATAGTAACTAATAAAAAAAAATTAACTAATTAATTTGAAATATCATAAAATTAGCTCATTCTTAGTTAGGTATTAAATGTGACAAGTTCCTTTCCAACAGAATGATAATTAATTGATAATATATTTTTAAGGTAGATATAATAGAGACTTTGCAGTAAGTCAAATAGTTATTCCGTATTCTTTAGTTAGAGAAATGTATAATAATATCTATTATTCTGATTTATGGACAGTGCCGACGTTTTTAAGTTTACAAAACGGTTTAGAAACAGATATGAATCCAAATCCATACGACCCGACCGTTAATTTACAATTGGAGGTTTAAATGACGCTATACTTAATACGCAGTAGTTAGCCTTGGATCTTATTGATTAACCTGTTAAAGTATTATAATTTTTTTATATTAACTCGAATAAAATATTTTTTCATTTCTATCAAAACGTGTTTAATTTGTAACGCTGATAACTACAAGATCACGTTGTTAGATGACCCTGAAATTTCTTGTTCTGAATTTGACTATAAAAAAAAACTAGATGCAGACTTGTCTGTGGTTTTAAATGTGAATTTTATAATTCGAATGCGGTACTTTTAGTGGCCAGAAATTTCGGTGTAACCTACCGAAAATGGGATCCAACGGAAATACCTACTAAATAAATATAATTATCTGAAGAAAGACAAATGTTAGATTAATGGGGATGTTGACTACTTTCGAAAATCAAAATTCTAATTAGTCCGCCAGTTAGAAAATAAAAAAACAATAGGCACGTATTTTTTGGTTTTTCAAATAAGTAAATTAAAATATACAGAGATAAAGCGCATCAAAGTTTAGGGTGAGGGGGTCGCGTTACCCTAGTGGCAAGAAAATAGAAAGACAAACACACATAACAACAACAAACACATTTTTGCATTTTCAACGTTTTTCCCGCGGGAACTCCGAAATTACCGCAGTTGAAACCGCGAGGGTCAGCTAGTACCTACATTATAAAGATAAGCGAATGTAAATTGTCTATACTCATAGTTTATTAATATTGGCAAAATGTACGTATACCTATTTATTTCCTGTTTAAATATAAAATTTGAATAATTACTAAGTAATAAAAAACCTGTACATTAAAACATAAAATTCTTTTTCATAAGTCAATTTGTATCTATAAAGATACATATCCCTTATCGTACTGTTACTCGTTGTCGAGTTACGAAAATAATGATATTAATTAATGATATACCTATTCTTCTATTTTAAACTTCGTTTCAATGGCGGTCAAAGCGATAAAATCAATTACCTAATTTACAATTAATGTCGCGGGATATTTTCAATAGTTTGCGTGAAGATAAGATTATATAGTTCCGAAACATCCTGTATAATATCTTTTGAATTTGACTACAGATAAAACATAATAGGTAAGTCTTGAAATTGGCAAAATGCACAAACCGCGCGATGCCATAACAAAAAAAAAAGTAAAGGTTCGATTCATTTCGATTATATATTTTTTTTAATTCAAACAGCTTATTGTGTAACTAGGCGGCTGTATACCAGTTGTTATTATATATCCTGCCTCATTTCTATTCATTTTTAACATGTTTTTAACCCACTTCCAAAAAGGAGCAGATTCTGCATTCGGCTGTAAGTATCTATGTATGTTTTTTTTTTAAACCTGTTGTATTTCGTATTCTATTTGTCATTCCTTTTTTTAATTTCAAAATTATTGTATTTCCAATAGGTATTTTGCATTTTGATTTTTAGCACACTCCTATTCTAGATTTCAAAGCTTACTAATCTAAATTAATATTATACCGCGTAGGTACTTACTACCCAATAAATCATTCCTCTCCTTCAAAGCTCTGCTTATTAATTTTATTGGAGTTAGCCGGAGGTAGGTATGTCTGCCCCTCACAATTTAAGAACCTAATTATTAACGTCGTGAAGTGCTCACGACTTTAACACGTGATAATTACCTACATAATCATATAAATTATACCTAACTTTACATCTCGTATATTTGTTTACTAGCTGTTCCCCGCGGTTTTATCCGCGTTAATTTCGAAGTTCCGCGGGAATTCCGGTACAAAATGGACGAAAAGGACAATGTCCTTTTGTGTACCCCTGATAACGTGTATGCAAAATTTTATAACGATAGCATTTTATGATGATTAGAAATCAAGTCCAAGAAACTTCGGACGTAGAAAGGTTACCTATAACCTACATTCGGGCGCGTCATTTTAGCTTAGATATCTCTACCTAAAGTTTTTGAGTTTGTGAATTGTGAGTTTGTGACCTTTTATCCTGAAATGCCCACGGGAATTCCGAAATTACCGCGGGTGAAACCGCGGGGGACAGCTAGTATCTACCTACTTTATTTACGTGCACATTATGCACCTAACAACAATAATATCCACCATAATATTGGCATTCAATACGGTTTAAAATTTATTCAAATCACCTAGCTGGTAGGTAGGTATGTACGTAGGTAATTTACCTATTTTACAATTATCTAATTAGCAACATATCTTTATTTATATTATTGTTTTTAATTACACACACACAACGTACGATATAGCTACGGAGTTATTTCCACTTCGCGGCTGGAGGTAAACTATGCTAGGCAATTTACCTCCAGACTATATCCTTTCGTAGGTATACTTATAGATATTACTAGCCGTCCCCGGCGATTTCATCCGCGGTAATTTCGGAGTTCCCGCGGAGGTTGCGGGAAAAAAGTAGGTAGGTACTCTACGTCCTTCTTTGTACCCCTTACAGAAGTTTACGGTGATTAGCTGTTCCCCGCATTAATTCCGGAGTTCCCGCGGGAATTCCAGGATGAAAAATAGATAGTAGCCGATTCTCAGACCTACTGAATATGCATATAAAATTTCATGAGAATCGGTCAAGCCGTTTCGGAGGAGTATGGGAACGAACATTGTGACACGAGAATTTTATATATTTAGGTTTGCTAAAGGTGTTTTTTGTGACATAGACATAACTATCTATCTTAATTCTTTATCAAAACTCAAACATCATTTTAAAGCTGAATGCGGAATGAAAAAAGCGGGGAACATAAGCTTTTAAAAGAAAATGCTAATCATATTTTTTTTTATCAGTGAAGTAGAAGACAACTTTTAGGAAAGTATTGCGAACAAATAGGAAAACGAGACTAATGTACATATACCTCAGAAGAATAACTAAAACATTGTTGAACGTATTAATGTCAATTAATGACATAGACAACTTTTTTTACGGTTCCCTTATCCCTAACTCAAAGGAAAAATTCTATCTTGGTTTAGGATCACTTCCGTGTCAGTTGTCCGTCTGTCTATCAAGACTCAAGACCCTTTTTCTCAGCAACGTATAGAGGTTACGTACGTTTCAACGTATCAAGTTGAAATTAATATCAAATATCTAATCAAGTCTTGGGCCTGTAAAAAAATCAAAAGATCAATAAATATTCTGACGACTGACACACACATGGGGATCTAAGCCTATATAGGGTATTTCCCGTTGACCTTAGGATCATAAAAGCCTAGTAGACTAGTCTAATACTTCAAATCCATCCAACATATTTCATATCTTCAAACACATCTATCTATGGGTATAAATAAATTTAAGTGTTTGTAATTACAAATTAACAGCTTTTCAGTAAATGCATATGAAAGTACATAGATAAGGTACTTACATTAAAAAATCAATTTTTTTTTTTTTTTCTATCTGTCTGTTTGTTCCGGCTAATCTCTGAAACGACTGGACTGAGTTTAACAGGACTTTCACTGGCAGATAGCTGATGTTATAAGGAGTAGTTTAGGATACTTTTAGTTTAGAAAAAAGTAGTTCCTACGGCAATTCCGAAACTCGCGCGGGTGAAACCGCGGGGCACAGCTAGTCCTTGGATATTATGCGACGGCCGATGACTGAAACGCTATACGTCACTGGAATAATATCATATTATTAAACCATCACCATCAAAGCATGGACGCCATATTCAACAACGTCATATCGGTAAAGTCGGTAAAGTCTACTTTGAGTCGTAATCGTCTATTGTCTTGTTTTATTGCTTGCTCACCTATTGAATGACATTAACCACGTGAGTCGGCACTGTTGAAGCAACTCCATCGTGGTCTCTATCTAATCTTTAAATATGATAACAAATATCTTGACAGACTGACTGACTCATCGATCGCGCTATTTCATAAAGACAATCCAAAACAAAACTGTAAAACGTCACTTATGTATTTGTTTCTAGTTTTCTTTTGGTCCCGACGCTCGTTCAAATTCGGTCAAAATGTTAATCAACTTTACCTTCTAAATAATAAGTTAAATCGACATCTTTAGATATTGGTTTATTATCAAATTGTGCCCCGCGGTTTCACCCGCGTTAATTTCAGAATACCCGCGGGAATTCCGGGATAAAAAGTACCCTATGTGTTAATCTGATTTCAGTAGTTTTTGCGTGAAAGAGTAACAAACATCCATCCATCCATACATTCTTACAACCTTTCGCGTTTATAATATTAGTAGAATTTGTCGTTTTAACAGTTTTGTTTCGGTAATGTTATATAGGTAGTATTTCGAACTTTTCGGGACTCCTTCGTTGGTCGATTCTGCTCACGCGAAGCACAAAACCACTCTCCTACTGTTATGGGTCTTCCCGTATAAATATCGATGCTCACATACATACTAACAATAAGACAATCGGCCGACGCGACGAGGGTTCTATATGTATAACATGTGGCAAAGTTAGCTGCAAATATTTACAGGGTTGAAAGTATAAACTGTTATAAACATGTTCATAAAAAAAACATAAAAAAAATATTATAAATTTTTTTTGCAGGTGCTGGCCGCTTAATTGCTTTACGAACACAACGCCGAGTGCCGGTATCTTAAGTTCAGTGACCTCGATCGAGCTGAACAGCTGATCCATCGCTGGCTATATGCGTGCGCGTGCCTTGTATACGTATAAGTGAGCTACGTGTATTACGTACCTTGTGAATGTAATTTTAATGATTTTTCAGTGAATTTATTTTCCTCATATTCTGAAAAACTACCGAACTTTGTAATATTATTTTTTCGCTTATCCTGTTTGTAATAACGTATACTTTTGGCCCTGTAAATAATTGCAGTTAACTTTACCACATGATGTATACGATTATATGTGGGGAGATCCTGATGATGATGATGTAAGAGCGAGCGGTGCGAATTGATTCTTTCTTTACCCGTGGTATGGTACGGTTCGTGTTATTCTAAGCCCTAGGGCGAGAGTGTGAGCAGTGAATTCATTCGCCCCCACATTAATAGTTAAGGAGAAATTAGAGAAAATTAAATTGCAGGAAATTTTTATTTCTACGATTTACAATTTACATGCATGGCGACTCATAGTTCCTTTGGTTATTTTCTGTACGATATTACCATATACGTATATAAATTGCATATAAATATATGCAATACGCAATATAAATTGGCAGGCAAATAATTCGTATAATTTTGTGTAATGAAGGGAGCCGAAAAGTCTGCTGTTTTATACTTGCATGCACTCCAACGTCCTAAGTTACCACAGCAGGGTCAAAATGTGCCCGCGCCGGGCACCCACCATCACAAAATCATTTTCATTATACATACATACAAAATGTATGTGTAAACAGCATTGATTTAGAAAACAGACTGACTTTTATTACTTAGGTAAATTCAGTTAGGCAAAAAAGCTCAGAGTTTGAGCAATTATTATTAATTGTATATATATTTCATATTAAAGTATCTAAACGGAAGAAACGCGTAGCAAATACATGTGAAGAAGAGGCGAGTAGGTACCTCTTGTCGGGTACTTGCAGTAATGTAGGTACCGTTAATAAAACAGATAGTTAAACTGGTTAATCCCAGCACTGACTTGACCCACCCGTGAGTCCAGGGATTAATATTATTGTGGGAGCAAATTATTATCGAAGTAATAAATAATATTATTTATTGAATAGTTGTACCGCGCGGTTTCACCCGCGATAATTTCGAAGTTCCCGCGGAATTGTTCCATACAAACTTTGCAACCCCTTTTCATCCCCTTAGGGGTTGAATTTTCAAAAATCCTGTCTTATCGGATGCCTGCGTCATACAAAGCTCACACCCTCCTAGTTTCAGGTCTCTACGATCAGCGGTTTAGGCTGTGCGTTGATCCATCAATCATTCAGGACAAAGCATTTTATATTTATTTTATAAATGATAAATATCTATATATTAAACACCTAGACCCTGTCAAACCGATCAGTAAGTATGTAGGTGGCATAACACCAATAATATCTACTATCTTTTATCTTTTTGTTATTATTCGCTATTACAGACAAGGCATATTGTGTTTTTTGGTTGATTTTTTTTTTAAGTTTGTTTATTTTTTGCTTTCTAGTGGGTCGGTTTGTAATTTATTTTAGTTATAATTATAAATAATCTAATGTCAACTGCTCATTTTAATAGTTGACGAGTTCTCCTATAGTACTCGTACTTACTTTACCATGAGTTATAGCTATACTTTACTATGTGCATTTTACCCGTAAAATACTTATTACTTGGCGTTAAATGGCGCTTTCCGAGAGAGTATAGTATTATATTATCTGTGCCGAGAGCAACCGCACGATTTTCTATAAAAAATACCCAAAATCGCTTCTTGGATTGCTCCAGGTCCCATCATCAGATCCTGATGAAAATGGGACCTTTTTGAAAATATCCCATTTCCAAAAAACAGAACGTTCCAAATTGGTATATAAATTGGTATATAATTGATATATAACTATTTTATTAATGGTTTGTGAACAAACACGTAAAAAAAACAACTGAATTCATAACCTCCTCCTTTTTAAAGTCGTTTAGTGAAGTTTAATAAGAGGAAAGTATGTAAGTAGGTATGAATGTTTTGAATGTAGGGAAATAATATCAGCAATTAAGTACTGAACCGACTCTAAAATTCTTTTATTCATTGAAAGCTACAGTATCACTGTAGGTATTCCTTTCGTCCTGGAAAAGTTCCGAGGGAATTACAAATCTGACGCGGATGAAGCCAAATATAGACATACAAATAACCATAAACGATGTCCTTCCTCTTTACTCTTTACTAGCTGTTTCCCGCGGTTTTACCCGCGGTAATTTTGGAGTTTCTGCGGGAATTCCGGGATAAAAAGTACCCTATGTCCTTCTCTACCCTACCCTACCCTATGTACCCTATGTACCCCTGACAACGTGCATGCCAAATTTCATCCAAATCCGTTTAGCCGTTTTTGCGTGATTGAGTAACAAACATCCACACTTTCATTTATAATATTAGTAGTATTAGTATATACTAGTTGTCCCCCGCGGTTTCACCCGCCGTAATTTCGGAGTTCCCGAGAGAATTTCGGGATAAAAGGTCTATGTCACTCAGGACTACAGTACTGTAGCTTCCTATAAGTGAAAGAATTTTCAAAATCGGTTGATCCAGAGATTACCCCCTACAATGTCACTAACTCACAATTCACAAACTCACAAACTTTATGCCTTTATAATATTAGTAAATATTGATTGGCTTCAAATATAAGTTTACACTTTTGTGATAATTAATTATCATTTTGTTTTAGGACGAAAAAAGTGACAAATCCGGTTTCAAAATACGCGTAGCAACCGTCTAACGTATCTCTAACATTATACATATACCTACAATCAATACATTATATTAAATGGACAAATAACTTCTTTGTATCGTTTTTATAAGTTCTGTGATTTTATCTTTTATTTTACTATGTTAAAATATTCTGAATTACGGCAATAATTTAGTTACACTCAACTAGGACGCCCATTTTGTGCTGCGTATCTTCGTTTTTGCCATGTTTTTGCTGTTTTTCAAACTGTTCGGTGCCTGTGTGCGTAGTCTTTAAAATATAATTTAATTTACTTAATTTAATTAAAAATATTATGATTATTTTTACTCGTTAAGTGTTGGATCTTACGTTGTGATTGGGCGATATGATGCGATGTGAACTGTTCGATGCTTTATGTCAACTCACTTTCTCATTTATCCTTACTATAATACCTATTACAAATCCGAAATTGAGTTTGTTTGTTTGTTTGTTTCTTACGATTTCACGCCTTAACGGCTCAACCGATCATCATGAAATTTTGTATACACGCTGCCAGGAAAGACATAGGGTAGATACTTTTTATCCGGGAATTCCCGCGGGAACTCTAAACTTATCGAGGCTGAAAACACGGGGAACAGCTAGTAATAATATATCTAAGGATTTACATTGTGCTGGGTCTTCCTAAAAAGAAAGAAATTTCCTGTGAGGATATCACAAAATCTTTACTATCATAAAATATGTAAATGTAAGTTTATTTGTTTGTTTATTTTTTACCTACGCTTTTACTGCTTAACTACTCTACCGATCATCATGCCAACTTTGCATGCCTACACGTCAGAGGTACAGAAAAGGACATAGGGTACTTTTGTCTCGCAATTCCCGCGCGAACTCCGAAATTAACGCAGGTGAAACTGCGAAGATCAGCTAGTAATTTCATATTTTTAGATGGTTCGTTATTGATTATATTATTTACTAATTTTTTTTTACTGACACTACATAACCTTGTTTTTAAAAATGTTTTATAATTATTAATTACTGAGCATTCTCTGTCAAGGTAACGATCATGCGTTAGTACTCAGTACTACATAACTGAGAGTTGAGACCCTTTATACATATATTAACTAAATACACAAGTAGGTAGGTACTACTCGGAAACGCACACCTGTCAATTTTTTCATACACAAGCACATACGCATGTAAGGTTTGACGTATGATAAATTGAAAGGTTGATAAGCAATTAGCATTTTGACCGATTATGGACGAATATCTATCTACGACTTACGAGTATAAAAATTTTAACAAAAAAATCAAACCATCTTTAATTTAACCGGTTTTAATTTTTTGTTAAAATTTTATTATGTTTCGCTTTTAAGTTGGTTGGTTTATAATATTAATTTATAAATTGACGATTTATCTACCCCAATCGCTATAGGTATGCCTGTAATATTTGAAGAGTTTCCTCGATTTATCCATGATACCATCCTGACTCCTTTACAATGTGACCAACTGAACAGTAGCAAAGTATCAAACAAAAAAGAATTTTTAAATCGGGCCAGTCATCTTCGAGTAATCGCGTAACAAAGATACAAAAAAAATACAGTTTTTTTACAAGATTAAAAATTAAAACTATAGCTACTCTCAGCGGTTTCACTCGCATTAATTTAAGCGTTACTGCGGGAATTCCTTCCTGTATATTTCTTCTGTATACATACATACCATTAAATTAGGACGAAGTTTCGTTTTAAGGTTAAAGGTTAATATTATGCTTTTAAACGAAGCAAGTTTTGGCATACTCAAAATCAAGCGCAAATCCTACCATTCTATCATGAAGAAATTTAGGTACTATATTATGTAGGATACAAGTAAAAATTAACAAAAGAAAAGTTAAAAGTCTCAAGTGACATAATATACATTTCACTGTTACACCCACTTATCAGATAAACTGATAACGAATTCCAGCGTGACTCCGTTCAACGGGAAATATAGCATAATTCTAAGTTCTTGAGACTATCTAACCGCCTTGAAAGCGAGTTGCTGAGTGACAAACATTTTACTGGGCTTACTATGTATATTATATAAGATGTGGCAAAATTACCTGAAAATATTTACAGGGCTGAAAGTATACGTTAAAATAAACAGGATAAGCGAAAAAATAAAAAGTTCGGTAGTTTTTCAGATTACGGTGAAAATAGATTCATCAGTATATGATACCAGGTCAGTTCCGGAATACATATCGCTATACCTAATACTTTTTCTGTTCTCGACGCTACACGTGTTGCTGTTTTTTTTTTTTTTTTTTTACGCGAGGAGGGGAAAATCCCTAACGGACCCCTGCCAACACGTGCTGGCAGGGAGTGAGGGAGTGTCCGATTTGCAAGGACTAAAAACCCCTCCTCCATGCCACTCATTGCGGCGACTACCTGGGACTGTCTGATAATGCATCAGGCAGCCGCTGAGTGCTCCGTACTGTTCTTTCCAGCTGGCGCTCGTGAAACTCCTTCTGTTTCATTATCGAGGTGATGAAAGCCCTGATGCGGTTCCAAGGAGCTTCGCCTACACGTGTTGCTGGCCGTTTGTAAACTAACGGATTGTACAATTTGACTGCGACATAACTACAGCATCTTCAGTGTACTACTTGGAAAGACCTTCATTACTAAAACGTCGTGGCGAATAATTAAAAATCTGTTAAGGAAAAGTGTCACGACTGATGGACGGAACGGATGTTTGAGGAAAAATGTTTTCATTGTAGAAATTATAACGAAATAGTAGTTAGAGGTACTTATTTGCAAAGGTCAATGTAACTTCATTTGCCTGGAAATAGTCATTTCATTGCGTCTTGCTTTAATAATGAATGTTTAATTGGATCCATGCGTAATTATTTCTTTACCAAATTAATTTTATTAATCTCGATGCATATAAAGTGAATTGTTTTGTAAACTAGTTAAAATTCATTACAAAAAAACCTTCAAACCTTTTTTATAAATACAGTAATAAGAACTCACGGTACGACGTTGGCTTTTTTTGCAAACCCTACAACATGCACTTGCGGGATGCTGGTACGCACATTGATTACTTTGACAATGAGACTCAAAAGATATGCCATCCTTGAAAGATGACCTCTGTATGATATATGATAAATATGTAGGTATTTAACCATTAACGGCCGCACTCAGAGTCGTTTTAATGATTAGTCTTTTAATGTTAATTGGCATTTAACTTTTAACTTAATTAGTCAAATGCCAACTGACATTAATTGACTCTGACTGCGACTAGTAAGTTATCATTAAAACGACTCTATATACATCTTAGTCAAAATATGCTATCCTGGCCATTTCGCTACATTCACATGGGTAAAAATGTATCCACTGTTCATTACTTTTCTGTTATACAATAGTTCTTGTAGTAACGAGACGGCCAAGCCACAGGTGTAGAGTTTGTGAAGTTAGGCCTTGTAGAGTTAGGGCGTGTAGAGTTAGAAGCTTGGCTCTACATGAGATCTGATAACTTTGGCAAAATTTTACATGAAAATGTTTTTGATGGGATTTTATTTTTCTTTTAATATTTTACATTTTGTTTTAATTTATAAGATTTTAAGCTCATTCACCCCAAAGTTAAAAAGTTAAAAACTCCTGATTGTAACCTAATAAGTATTTACTTTTAAATCGCTGATGCTGTCATAGAATATTGTACTTAGCATTTAGCATGATATTAATTTACTAGCTGTGCCACGCAGTTTCACCCGCATGAGTTTCGGAATTCCCGCAAGAACTCCAAAGTAGCCTAATTTACTCCATATAACATCGCCTGAGCCGCGCGGCCTATAGCCTTCCTCGATAAATGGGCTATCTAACATTGAAAAATTTTTCTATGCACAACTAATTCAGTCTGACTAATCCTGGCACAAACTTGATTTAATTAATTTTCTTATTCAAAACGTCTGCTATAATTTTCAAATTTCCATATTTTTATATTATCTACACGTTTTTCAGTCATCGTCGTATCGCGATTGTACTCAATACATTTACATCAATTTGTCATTTGTCACTGTAGATACTTTTTAGATTACACTCCTAGAAATGAGTAACAAACAACTTGAATCGGTGTCATAGCCGTAAGCCAATTCAATAATACTCGAAAACCAAATGGGCTAAAAATCTAGATTCCAATCTTTGCTGGTGCAGTAAATAACAGTAATTTAGCGGTTAAAAAAGCTAATGTATAAGTTGAGAAGTCAATAAAGTACTGTTATAGCTCACATCTACATAGTTATTTACTAGATAAGTGACTGAGGGAGTCTAATTAGTTTTTAACCGACTTCCAAAAAGGAGGAGGTTCTATGTTCGATTGTATGTATTTTTTATAACAGTATATTGTTGACGATCAATTGAAATTAATTACGAGAAAATATCAAAGATTACATCGGTTTTTAATAGCCTGATCAAAAACTCTATACCTCTAGGTATTTGCATAACTTTTCTTTGACTTAAAATTATGATAAATTATGATAAATTATTTTTATATATTTATATTATGATAAATTAAATCTGAAAAGTGTCTGTACCTACTTTTACTTGATTTTTTCTGATCCTGCCAAAATGAACAAAATGGTGAGTCTAAAGTTGAATATTTTTTCAGCAATTTCAAAAAGGAAGATAATTAAAGACGATGATGAAGGATACCTACTCATTTTTCTATAGTAATTACCTATTAAATCTTTGAATAATTATTTGTCAGCGTTTTGGGATTAACTACTAAATACTTTATCGCCCGTGGCTTAAAATATTTTTTAGACGTACCTAAGTACAAAAATCGATGTGTTTTTTTCTAACATTATAAATGGACATAATGTTTAAGTATCTCAAATATTTCCTAATATACTTAACGTTATTTATTTAGGCACAAGTAACTAACCGGTTTTAGCCATCAATTATGTAATTATAATAATTATTTTTATGATGAAACTTTTGAGAACACAAGGTAGGTACTATTTTTTCTACCTACCTACCTATTTTTTCTTCTAATCTGGGGGCATGGCAGTGCCCCCGCCAAGACGAGCCAGCGCAGCGCAAGGGCACTACCTAACTTTTCTCGAAGCGCTTCGTCGTTTTTTTTGAACCCTTGTAACTTGGGTCTGGATTATACCAGATAAACAAAATTTTCGATTTATGTTGTCAATAGCAAACATATTAAATATATAAAGTTTTGATTGCATAGCTCTCATCCTTTAGATTTTATTGATATCTAAAAAAACCCGATTTCGTCACTGACTCACCGATGATCATCAAAATTCTTAGGGTACTTCCTAATGTCCTAGAAAGCTGAAATTTGGTAGGTAAGCTAGTATTAGTACACAAACAACAAAAAAATTATAAAACTTGTAACTTTTATCCCCCAAACAGCCACATATTTTGGCTAAGGTGTAGAGTTTGTGAAGATAGACCTTGTAGAGTTAGGGCGTGTAAAGTTAGAAGCTTGGCTCTACATAAGATCTGATAACTTTTTGAAAGTGCTGGTATATGGTCTCGTCTTGGCAACATTTTACATAAAAATGTTTTTGTTGGCATTATTATTTACTAGCTGTTCCCCAATTAACCCGTGAATTAGGCCGTGATATCTAATTTCAATGTTCTAGAAGGAATTCTGAAATAAGAAAACCCTAGGTATATCCTTTTCTATGCGAAATTCCATGTGATCGGTTGAGTAGATAAGGCATGAAAGCATAACAAAAACAAGAACAAACTTAAATTCTCATGTTAGGAAAACCTATATCTATATATCGAAAATTATATTTGACCATATGTAATTAAAGTTAATAAAACCAAAAATTATATAATTACTGAGTGAGATAAATGCAGGGAATATTTCGAAGATAATAATAGTGATATTGTAGTAATTTCATGGTTAGTAGCAATTTAATTATTACTCGTAATAAAAACAAAAAAAAAACAACAACATCTAGCAACATCGAGTAGTTACAGTTCGCATCAGAAATAGGTAAACACTGACAGACATTATTTTGTATCTTAATAAGTTAGGTAAATAATAAAGTTCAGAGACGTACACATCAAGTAGGTACATATTTCTGCTGAAGATTGTACCCATGCATCACGCGTCTGAAAATAGGGTTAGATACCACTCGGGAACTACATTAATATTATGTTCAATGTAAGGATAATTATACTATCCTTACATATTATAAGTAATTTACAAGAATATAATTCTGGGAAGTAACAATAAATGTCAAAGTAAAGGAAAGTATATTTTTTAAGGAAAAACAAATTTATTTTGAATTTAGCTAATCTAGTATGGCAAATCTTGCAGGTACCTAGTGAATGTAACAGCTTGTATCTAGTGAATTAAAAGCACCTGAGTAGTGTAAGAGCATGCCTAATAAAATTCAAATGAGAACTTAATAGAAATCAAAGTTAAATAATAATCAATAATATAGTCATCAGTACTAAGTGGGTGTGTAATTGTTATTGTAATGAAATGAAACTAAATTTGATAAATACTGTTGTAATTTTCTATCCGAAACGCTAATAACAAAATGAAAAAACCAGGTAGGTAGATCCGATAAGAGAATTGAGGATGTTTTTTTGACAGTAAATTAGTTTTACCTAATCATTTACAACGGTTTATCTATATTTTAGGTAGGTATAAGTGCGAATATGTCGGCTTCAATGATTCTCCATCCATCAACAACATAAACAAGACTGTTAGACATTATGTAGGTACGTACTTACTTATCAGTTCCGTGGCAAGTTGAGATCTATATTATAAATACTAGCTATTCCTACAGTTTCACCTTCAGAGTAGTTCCCGCAGGAATTCAGAATAAAATGTACTCTGTCTTTCTGTACCCCTGGCAAACGTGTATACGTTTCATGCAAAATTTCATGCGGATTTGCCCGCGTTAATCTCGGAATTCCCGCGGCAATTCCGGGATAAAATTACCCTATGTCCTCGCCTGTACCACTGGCAACGTGTATCTATGGTAGGTATGCAAAATTTTGAATAAGGTCTACTTTAAATTTCAAATTTCAATGAAAAATTCAGGTGGGGGTGAAAGTTATTAAACATACATATTATTAGGAAGTGTTCATGGAAACCGGTATTGAGCTCTATACGTACCTACGCTAAAGAAACATGTATTGATAAAACATGGGAGCAACCGCGGGGAACTGCTAAAGTAATGCGGGGAAAATGCACCCACCCCCCACGTGATGTGGCCTTGAAATCTGTAGGTATAATAATTATTATGTACCTATTTCGTTTGGTGCGAGACACATCTGAAACAACCACCTAAATAGGGATGTGGATTACTTTTGAAAATCAAAATTCTAATTAGTCCGTCAGTTAGAAAATAAAAAAGCAATAGACACGTATTTTTTGCTTTATCAAATAAATTAAAATACATATACAGAGATAAAGCGCATTAAAGTTTAGGGTGAGGGGGTCGTGATGTCACTAACCGGTAAAACCGCCATACAAACTGTCAGAATAGTGACGTCACGCGAAATTTCAACTCAATATATCGCCGTTATTTTTTGATTACGTAACAAAAGAAAAAATACGTGTCCAATATTTTTTAATAATCTACAAGACGGACTAAAAAATAAAAATTAGTCCACATGCCCATTCTCGAAAACAGATGCGCAAGGATTTCAGGAAATTGTACCTACAAATATCAATTTTAAATAAATTTAGGTATTAGAACAATAAAAAACAATTAATAAACATTGCTATATGTAGGCTTGCATCTAGATTCTAGATGTGTGTAGTCTAGATTCTAGAGTGTGGGTATATCTGCGTTGAGAGAGTTTAGTTTAATTTAGTTTATTTACCTCTGTGCATCCATACTCTAATATTAAGTACAAATACATACTCTAATGTCAGTTCAAATAGATACGTACCTACACAACTTCGCGCCTTTCACTAAACGGTTAAATTGTGCTTTAAAGTTTTCGCTAATTGACTAAAGGTTCAAATTTTGACACTTTCGATGAACTACAACCGAATGGACATTTTTATGTCTCTACTATCATGTAGGTCGCACAAACAATTAAAAAATATATATAATCACACATTTGAATTATGTACATAAGAGGGGATAGTCACGATTAGCCTTATTGGGGAACTAGCTGTGCCCCGCGGTTTCACCCGCGGTAATTTCAGAGTTCCCGCGGGAATTCCGTGATAAAAAGTAGCCTATGTCCTTCTCTGTACCCCTGACAACGTGCATGCCAAATTTCATCCAATTCCGTTCAGCCGTTTTTGCGTGATTGAGTAACAAACATCCAAACATCCACACTTTGATTTATAATATTAGTAGGTAGGATGACCAGCATTTTTTTAATATCTCGAGTTCCAGATGGAATTTCGAAAATATCGAAACATGAGTATCTAAGTTATACCCTTAGCAATACAACAAAAAAACCGCATTCAATTCGGTGCAGCAGTTTTTGCGTAGCTGCACGAATACAAACATACAGACAGACATACAGACAGACAAAAATTCTAAAAACGGTATTTTTGGCTTCTATATCACTCATAGAGTCGCCTAAATTTGTTTTTTCTTATTTATCCCCCATATACAGACATCGACCTGTTACAATTTTATATGTAATAGATTAGACGGTCAATTTTTCACGCTACGGCTTCTATTTATTTATGTGATGTGTGTAAATAATACAATTTCACTACTATTTTTCCGATATTGCCGAACCCGAAAAAATTGTAGTAACATTAAATTTAAATTAGTAATAATTTAATTTTGGTATTGGCAACATCAGAAAAAAAGATTAATTATGTTTATTAGAAATAGACATAATATCTTTATTCGGCATGACAGAAATACTTAGATATAAAAATATGCAACAAAGTTTAACTATTAAAAATAATCGCCCAGGAATTAATTAATTGAAATACTGCGGCCGCGGTTCTTTTTTAAATAAAGTAGGTAATTTTAAAGTCGTATGAAAACATTACAATGCCGATCGAACAATAACGATTCAAAAAAAAATTAAAAAGTTACGTTACCTTGAAGTATTTTCCGCAATTTTTTAAACTTGATTAGCTCTCGGGTACTGCAACACTTTTGTGATAATAAAAAAAAATATCCTCAATAAATTTATCGACAGTCGTGATGTCGTATCGACATTGTTTCTAATTCGTGATCGGCAGCAACAATATGCTTCGCGTTCGAACGGCGCGATATGACTGTGGTGATCTTCAATGATAGAGCGCGGATATGCGTTTGCGCCCGCTATATAAAAACACACCCTTTTATACGCGAAATATATTTTAACGCATACTCTAAGAGCGGAAAACCAATAAATATAATACTTTAAACAACATCACTAATCACGTATTTGGTATACGTGATTAGTGGACTTATTGGAAAAAAAACCCACAGTAGATATACGTACTTAATTATATACGTATATTTGTAATTTCAGACGTGTGTGGTGGCGAACCCCGCTGTATGCAAAATAATAATAATTAATAATAATAAATAGTCATAGGTAAACGTCATTCTATTTTAATCAATATATTTAATTTAAATGGAAATGGATCTGAACACTGAGCAAATAATCACTACGTTTTAAGAGTAGGCACTTCCATACTAATCGCTGATCCGATCTATGAAAGCATTTTGTGCCAACCATACCAATGCAATGTATGAAGCGGTCATAGAAATTTGGTTAAGTATTCCAAAGTTGGTAAAAAAGTTCGCGCATAAATCCATAGTAATTTTTGGTTCAAGGGAGTGTCGCTAGCCTGGATCTCTACTCTACTCTATCTACACTGATGACTGACACTGCTCTTGGAGTTTTCTTCTTCATCTTTCTTCTTTTTTATGGACTTTCGCTTAATGCATTTAGCCAGTTTCAAGTAAAATTAATTAGATCAATGTATTTTCTATTAAAATGCTTTGTTGTACGGTTTGAACTTGCAAGCCACGGTACTATAGCTTGCAAGATCTTTCTCGGAGCTCTTGGAGGAAATGAAATAATGAAATAATAATAATAATAAAATATTTTATTGCCATAATTTTACATTTACACAAAAAAAGCAATCCTGAACACATTATCCACTATAATCATAAAATCTATTTGCATGTCAAATTCTCTAATTAAATATATTCTATAACAGTTAGTTATAAATCCAAGAAATCGGCTCGAAATGTCATACCTATATCTTCCTGAGCACATAAAAAACAGTCACTGTGAAAATTATTGTCCACACCAACAATTTTTAACCATTTTTTATTGACATAAAAATAAATCACCGATCCGCCATCTTTGATTTCCGTCAAAAAACCTCCCTGAAAAAGTACGATGCTCTGCATGTTATCCAAAACCAGGAGACTAGATTCTGAACACCTCTGTTTACGCCGAATTTTTCAGATAGAAGAAGGCGACGATATGCTACACGTTTTAATATCATGCTTCATTTTTATTACATTTTTGCTGTAAGTATTTTTTTATTCCAATCTGGCAATCATTATTATTTTTAATTTATTCAAATCATGTATTTTATTTATTTATTTATTTATTGCACATCCATTAAGTAACATAAGGTTTCCCTTCTTTTTGTTTAAAAAATTCCATCTATTCCAATCCCGCCGATTTCAGACAAACACATCATAATTACACGTATTGGTCTTATTATTTTTGTTCTAATCTTAAAATCAACTACTAATTCCTGTAACTACATACTTTTGATTTAGGTACTAATTAATGGTTTCATTTCGTGAAATGGTCGGCCACATCATGTAGGTATATAACAATTCTTAGATGTGACCACGACACATGCATTAGTTTCATGACATCTGAAACATATTATAGGGGAAACTATGAGAAAGTAGTTCATTAGCACAAGTAGAATAAAATGTAAGAGTTGGTAGGTATATAGATTATCCTTGACGCCACAGAACTTCATGGAAGATAGATAATATGTAATTAATCTACGGTATGTATTTAATGGAGCATCAATTGGAAACGCTTCTATTCGTTTCACCGGTTTATGCTTGGTGTGTTCGCTATAGGTTTGTCAGGAATATCTAACATTTTTGGAAAATCCACGGGAAAAGTAAGTACCTAGGTACCTAATGGGGTTTTATATTATAAGCTAATTCTGCGCAAGTCCGTGAAAGTTTTTGATGTCTCAAAAATCTTAGAGCCGTAGCGTGAAATTTACTTTACTAATTATTCTAAGGTAAGTAGATAAATATAGCAGGCACAACTCTAATCTTAGAAACATAGACAAAGTGATACCTTGACTTACTTCTGCTATCATCAATTAATTATGGCATTTTTAAACAATCGAAATACCAACTTCGATAGAATGTTTTGTATATTAATAGGGATGTTACAGTAGTTACCTATCGAACCAAGTGGCTCAAGGACAGATCCTTTCTAGTCTAGGTAGGTATAGCTTAGATCATGGGTCGGAAACCTTTTACAAAAGGGTCAAATATTTTATGAGGATATATTGGTGCGGGCCACATATTTTCAACGAATTAACACAGTTTTTTTTTAGATAAAACTATTTTTTGCATTTTTAAACATATTTATTGTTACCTACTATCATTTTAACGTATTATAATAGGTACAAAATAAAGTTAGACGCAATTATTGCGATGTTTGAAGTTGAAATTTTTTAAGTCTGCTTCCATTTTAGACGCGTAGAAACGTGCAGGAGGTAACTATCATATCTGAATATTCTTCGGTCAATCGAGAATAATGCTTGTTTATCGATAGTTGTTAAGGATTGAAAAAAAGTCAGCTCACACCATACATATGTACTACCAAACTTATTTTTGTACGTAAGTGTTTTTGATTAATACCTGCGGAGCGGCGGCGTTGTGACTCTAACTTGTGAAGGTCGCACTGTAGCTTGCGGGCCTCGGGTTGCCTACCCCTGGTTTAGATTATTGGAAAAGATGGGTAAAAATGCCAAAAAACCTTTTAGCCATAAAACACAATTTAAAAAAATACTAGCTGTTTCCTGCAGCGGTTCAACGGTTTCACCCGAGTTAATTTCGGAGTTCCCACGGGGATTCCGGAATAAAAATTACCCTTTATTCTTTTCTATACCCCTGACAACGTGTATGCAAAGTTTCATGATGATTGGTCGAGTAGTTAAAGCGTAAAAGCGTAACAAACAAACTCACATTCGTATTTATATTATGACTAGCTGTCCCGCGCGGTTTCACCCGCGATAATTTCGAAGTTCCCGCGGAATTGTTCCATACAAACTTTGCATTTTATAATCTATATAATCTATATATATAAAGCATTTTATATGTATAGATTATATTAGTGAGGATAGCTAGCTGCTTGTCGCGACTCGTGGTACCACCTGCACCACCCGCGTGAAATTTTTGGGATTGTATTCATGATTTTTCTGGGGTGAAAATTCTTCATGTTACCCGCGGTAGATTCCAATTGATATGTAGTATATGTACCTACCTATGCCAATTGTCAGTTATCAAGAAAGACCTCGCAAATGGTAGGTAATAGACCCGACGGCGACTCAGTGACGATAAGACCTCTGGAAATCTATGGGACCCGTATTTATATAAACCAGTGTTTATATTATACTAGCTGTGCCCCACGGTTTCACCCGCGGTCATTTCGGAGTTCCCGCGGGAATTCCGGGATAAAAAGTACCCTATGTCCTTCTCTGTAACCCCTGACAACGTGCATGCCAAATTTCATCCAAATCCGTTCAGTCGTTTTTGCGTGATTGAGTAACAAACATCCAAACATCTAAACATCCAAACATCCACTCTTTCACATTTATAATATTAGTAGGATAAACGCCAGTCAATCTTGTAACGCCCTCAAATCATTATCTGTCTCACTAATTCACTAGAAAATGAAGAGGACAAACAAACACTTGAAAGAGTATCAAGTTTGAATAGCGCAAGAATTACTGTTGTATGGTATGTATGTATGTGTGTAAGAGTAACAAACATCCTTCCATACATCCATAAATACAAACTTTCGCGTTTATAATATTAGTAAGGATTTTAAAAATAAACCATAAATAAAACAAGTAAAAAATTATATCAATGATCGGGCAAAAAAAAAAATTATGGCGAATGATGTACCTTGGACGTACAATGATGTCCAAGTTGAAAGTGAAAGTTCAGAAAAAGTGAAACTTATCAAACTGAACTTCAACCTAACTCCAAATAATCAAAGAATAAAGATCATCTGCACTATTGAGTTGCAAAAAATACAATAAAATAAAACAAAATTTCTTAAAATTTTCTCAAACTAATGAAAAACGGTTAAATAGATTTCATGTTATGGGGGGGGAGGTCGAAAGTAGTCCGATATGGTTCGTGTGAAGTGTAAACCAAGGCATGACTGGTGTTATTGCCCTTTTGCCTTTCGATCTTGGCTGACTCACTACACACGGCATGTTAGCTAGATTACTGAAAATTCGAAACCGCAAAAAACATTTAAATCGATGATACAGTACCTGCAGTACGTAGGTACCTACGTAATCGATGAATACCATTTGCGTGTGGCCTCACACGTCAAAATGGGAAGGGAAAACCGTTCCCTTTCATCTAATCCTACCTAACTATATATTTTTCAATAATATATGTAGTAGGTACGTGAGTAATGGCGAGGAAAATACAATAAAACATTATAATATCAATAATTTGAAAAATATTCATTCATTCATTGCGGTATAGTTTCTTATCATTTTTAAAATCAGTTCAGAGGTCCCAAAGATCTTAAGACCGTTCCTCTCGCCGCGCGGGTTAATCAGCGTAAATTTCAGAATTCCGAAATAAAAAGTATTCCACGAGTATAACATTCAAGTTACTTATAAACTTTTCTTACATAATTATTTAGATGAACAGAAAACAATCCTTAACAATGAAATCATCAACGTTCTCTTTATTTATTTATTTATTTCACAATAACATATTAATATAACATTACAGTCAAGACCAACGCGTTATATACAATTAATACATAGGTATTTTTAAATTAATAAATTACAAGTCAATTATAATGATTAGTAATAATAATGTCATGGTATTTAAACTATTTAATAATAATAGGTGCAGTTCATAATGAATGGTCAAGAATATAATTTCGCTTGAATGGAACAGGTCAAATCTTAGTAATTGGAATTCAAATTATTATTATTATGATTAGGTATTTATTATGCTAATATTAAAAATAAATTAAAATTAATACCTACAATTATAATATCTTACCAAAACCAAAACTTTTGATGATGACGCACTCCCGTACTTTTCTATCTCAATAAGTTACGACGTTTTAGGATAGTGACGTTTTAGTAAAGTGATAATTTTAGGATAATTGTCATTTTAGGAAAGTGGTCATTTTAGGAAAGAGGTAATTTTAGGAAAGTGACCATTGCAAGAAAGAGGTCATTATCTACCAACCTAATGGTTTAAAGCACCAAATGCAGGTTTATAATTATTGTAAAACGTGTCCCCGTCTATGTCTGTCTAAAATCAAAACTATCTTCCCTCCAACATTTCTGCGAATTAATAAAGGATTTCACAAGCTTTTAATCCGATTTTTTTAATCTGTTCCACATCTGTTCCACGAAACAT
The DNA here is from genome assembly GCA_907165275.2 of Zygaena filipendulae. Taxonomy (NCBI): domain Eukaryota; kingdom Metazoa; phylum Arthropoda; class Insecta; order Lepidoptera; family Zygaenidae; genus Zygaena; species Zygaena filipendulae. The sequence continues at coordinate 10,866,702 of OU015659.1, read as the reverse complement.
CCTTTACAGCGAATGACGTCACTCGTTAGGAACACAGACGTCAGACAAGTTTACATATAGGTATCTTTTATGAAGAAAACAAACGACACGAAAACTTTACTGTAGTGATCTAGTGATTACTTGCTCTTATGTTTTCTCTACGATTAATTAAATTATAAATCTGGGCGATCGAGCTTCGCTCGTTGAGTAGAAAAGCAATGCCTAATACCTAACACTAATTTTTCATTGCCTGAAAAGACGGACAAAACGACGTTTTCCAAAAAATTAAATCTAGCTAAACACAATTTCATGAAAATCGTTGGAGCCATTTCCGAGATTCAGATTATTGTACATATAAATGTAGGTATACATATATGTATATACGAGAATTGCTCGTTTAAAGAAAGTAGATTCAAACAAAAAAGGTTCGAGGGAGAATAGTTGTCTTGTATTTAATTTTAATAATATTAAACTTGTTTGTTTACCTATATTTATATCGACGCGACGTTGACTCTGAGATTGTACACAGTTTACGCAGAAAATTTAAAAACAATCCAATATACAAAAAAAGCTTTATTAAATCATAAAAAATATTTTTCACAGTTGCTTCTTACAACCTCCATGGGCAAACTTCAAAGCGTCATCATCCAAGATGCCTCGTGTGCGTCGTGCCGTAATGTGGACTTGTATGTCATTATTTCCTGTCTAATGAACGTAACTCGGCGGTTGGTTGTCGTAACCCAACTTCCTCAGATCCTTGGACACCATAGACAAGCTTACTGTAACTTCGCCGTAGGACTCGGTCCTTAATACTGTAACAAGAGGTAGCAGCAGGTTTTTCATAGACATTACTTTTTGGAAAAACACTAAAGCGGATACACTCTAACAGTATTTTTGAGTAGAACCTATTTAAAAAAAGGATATCAAAGTCACTCTCACTATCTCACGTCCGCTTAGGACTCGAAATTATAGCGGCCTGCAATTTTTTTTTTAACTAAATGAGTCAAAATCCTGCGAATGTAAGTTTAAAAAACTATTGCAATCAAGTATTAAAATGAAAATTCGGAACAAATTATTTACAGGCTTGGCGTTTACAATAAAATAACCTAGTAAAGCGTAGAGCTTAGATAAGTAGGTACATTGGGACTTAAGTTGTAAGACTAGGCATAATATCTTTATAAAGAAGGTAATCATGCAATTTATGTATGGGCACTTTAACTCGTTAAGTAGACTTTTTTTATGGAAAGAACTAAACCCAAAAATTGTAACGAATAATTTATACTTAGATACCTACCAATTTTTTTTTTAATATTGAGCCATTGATCGTTAAAGAATTTATTACCTACATTAATATACTGATGTCTTATGAATGTTTTTTATGTTTTTTTATTTAGATTTATTTAAAAGACATCTGAGAGATAATATTTGTGAGAAATTTATATAAATTTTAGGCATATATAGGGTGATCCCGTATGTCGGATAACAAATGTTTGATGAAATTTTCGGTTTAATTTTTTTTAATAAGCAAACAACATTAGTTCATATGTTTATTTATAATTTAGTGTAATCAGTACAGAAGAGTAAGTTTTGGGCTTCGCGATCCGTAGTAGAGTCCGAAGCTGCAATGGCGTCGGCCAGGAGTCACAGGACGCGCAGAACAGGAAGAAGAAAGAGAACAGGAACAGCAGAGGATCCAAAGTTTTTCAAGTTTCAAGTAAAGATTGTAGATAGATTGAAGATAGTTTTGATATCCAAAGAAGGAAGCTGTTAATTTTGTGTACAGCTTCCTTTCGTAATTGAAGTTATAGGTGTTTAATTATATTATATCAAGTATTTAAGACTAGATATATATTTAGAAGATAACTAGCTGTCCCCCGCGATTTCATCCGCGGTAATTTCGGAGTTCCCGCGGAGGTGGCGGGAAAAAAGTACTCTATGTCCTTCAGTTCCCGAGGGAATTCCGGGATAAAAACTATCCTATCTTTTAAGTTGGACCATTTTATGAATGGTAACAAAATTTTATCGAAATCCGTTCAGTAGTTTCGGAGTCCATCGCGGACAAACAACGTGACACGTGATTAATATATATCAGAATTTAATCACAGCGTATGAGCGATGGTTGCTTTACGCAGCGTGAAAGAATCCGAAAGAAAAACAAAACAATAACGCCGATGCTCAAGAAACTAATTTTGAATTTAGATGAAGAAAAGAACGTACCTACTACCTCCATGGGCGTTAGCACCACGTTACAATAAAGTAATAAAATATTTAAAGTTTCTTATTACACTTTAAAAGTTATATACGAGATATTTCTTGATTAGATATATGTATTGTTTAGATCGCGATTATCTCTAAACCGACATTCTGTAAGTACCTACTGCGTTTGCATTTGCAATAAGGAGGGCAGTGGGGTTCAGGGTGGGCAGTGCCCGCTCTAGAAAATTTACAGTATTCTAGAAGCAAGATTGGGCAATGATAAGAGGTGATAATATTATGGTAAACAGGAAAGTGAACGAAGTAAAGTCTCCATAAAACAAAGTCTTGCTGTCTGTTCGCGATAAACTCAAAATTACTGAACGGATTTTCATGCGGTTTTCACCAATAGATAGAGTGATTCATGAGGAAGGTTTAGGTATATAATTTGTCAAGGTTTTGTGTAAATTGGTGAAATATAATGATAATTGTTGGAAGTGTTGAAAAAAGTACTTTGTTACGCTTACACGTGTTAATGAACCGATCACTACGAAATCTTGCATTACACGCTGGCAGGAATACCTAGAGCACTTACTATAGGGTACTTTTATTCCGGAATTCCCGAGGGAACTCCGAAATCACCCCGGGTGAAAGCTGAAACACATGACATCAAACATCATACGTCTCTCATTGAACATGAGTGTGTTCAGCTGGGCGGCTGCCCTCCCTAGATACTCGTAAAATCCCTAGCTAAGCCAAGCTTACAGTAGTTATCTTTTCCGGACGCCAACATCTTAGGGTCCGCGAGTTCCGGATAGCGTCCGGTGATCCACGACAGCCACTCGCCCAGCACGGTGGCGGGCCGCGGCCGCAGCAGGGCCGCCGTGCCGCGCCGGCTCCCGGCGGTCGGCGGCATGAGGACCAGCGCGTACCCTCGGAGCGTGTCGCCGGCCATGGCGTTCTGGGCCCTCACTGTTATTACCAGCTGTGGCCCTGGATATAGGAGTAGAAAACGCTCTTTATCAGTAAGTAATACTACTGAGTAGTCAACTAGTAGTAAAATTAATGATACAACCTTTTCTATCAATGCTGCAGGGCGACTTACACGGTACACCGATATATTTGACAATAAATAAATAAATAAATAAATAAGTAAATAGGTACATAATGTTCTCGATTTAGTTAAGTTTGCAATTGAATCACGCTTTATTGTTGTATCCCTGACAACGTGTAGGTCAATGATACCTATTATAATTTATTATAGTATTAAATATATCATTATGTTTCATGCTGTTCGATTGAGCGTTGACACACAGACAGACATAATTATTGTCGCATTTATAATTTAATAGATACAAGTAGGTATGGATTTTAAAAAAACTTATTTGTTTGGACAGGATTTTATTTGATTACTAGCTGTCCCCCGCGATTTCATCCGCGGTAATTTCGGAGTTCCCACGGAGGTTGCTGAAAAAAATACTCTATGTCCTTCAGTTCCCGAGGGAATTCCGGGATAAAAACTATCCTATCTTTTAAGTTGGACCATTTTATGAATGGTTACAAAATTTTATCAAAATCCGTTCAGTAGTTTCGGAGCCCATCGCGGTCAAACAACGTGACACGTGATTTATATGTATATATTAGATAATAAACCTTTTTAATATACCTTCATGCTTGATTTTATTTAACGCTTACGTTCAGGGCCCGTAGTGATTTGGTATATTATCTTTTATATTATATTTTTTTTTATTGGCGCTAGGCATTCCTAGTGTTCACTGTGACAAACATTTCATACCCATAACGTAGGGTACGCATAGGGATTAGGGTTGCCACCTTTTTTTGGAAAAAAATATAGTATTTTTCCGAAAAAAGATACAAAAATATAGTAATAATAAGTAATTATTATAATAAGTAATAAGTTTATTTCTTAAAAAACCATTATTTTATTACATTAGTTCACAAGCGCCTAAACTAGTTTAAACTATGTTTCAGGCGCCAGCAGCATTCCCTTGAATTACAAATTATAAACTATCTACTTACTTTAATAAAGAAGAAAAAAATAATAATAATAATAGCATAAATAAACAGAAATACAAACGTTAAATAAAATAATGTTTCAACAAAAATAATGTGTGGGTAGGTATATACAGATAATTTTTCCGATAGTAGGTACTTTTGGAAAATGCAGGGAAAAATGATTGAAACTACTTACATTTTTTTTTATAATTAAGTACATAAGGCAGCATTTTTGGCAGTTGATATTATTTTTTTTTAATATATAGTACAATTGACTGAAATATAGTAGGTACGATATTATATAGGTATAGTACGGGTGGCAATCCTAGATACGCACGTTATGCGTTAAACGCTAAATATGTACATCAATGGATAGGCATTATTAAGTAATTATTCTTTAAATCATTTGTTTTAAAGAAATGTCATCGCTTTAGAAAACTTTAGATCAATTCTAAGCTAAGTACTTGTATAGGTAGTAGTTGTATTAGACGGCAAAAACTTACTTTTTTTTAAATTTCATACATTTTTAACGTTCATAAATATAGGTAAGGATAAGATTTGTCCGGAATGCTATAAAATAAGTTGAGTTCGTTTGAAAAGAGAAGTAAGAATACAAGGACTAGTGTCATAACTCATAATTATTATGCCATACGATACATAAAAAAAAATTATTTATCCTTACTGATATTATAAAGTTTGTATGTATGGATGGATGTTTGTTACTCTTTCACGCAAAACCTACTGGATGGATTTAAATGAAACTTTACAATAATATAGCTTATACATCAGATTAACACATAGGGTACTTTTTATCCCGGAATTCGCGCGGGAACTCTGAAATTAACGCGGGTGAAACCGCGGGGCACAACTAGTATAGTAATACATGTATTTCTTTTTTTGTGACGCGTTATAGCAACTAATGGTCATAGAGAATCAGGGCCCTGGTGTAGCCTATATGGATTTGTACTCACATCCCGAAACATTGGTGCTGCCGAACACGATATCGAGGGGTATGTTAATTACCACTTTTTCAGGATCATTCCCGGCGCGCGCCATTTGGCTAGTACCCGTGGTAAGACCGGACACGGGATCCCAGTCCGGACCCCACACAACCTCGTACAAAACGTACAAATTTTCATCAAACACGCCGCCAGGAAATGTAATGTACTCTATTTGCCCGCTAAATGAAACTAAAAATTTCGTAACTTCGTTATCTTTCATGATATTTCCCGTTATATAAAAAATTTGAATTTAAGAATTTCAGCAAAAGCGGAAGCGGAACGACGATCAAACGACAATGTCAATATACCCGGCATTCACCAATCACAACACGCGTCGCTATAGTAACCAATGTTGCCACTAAAATATCCTGTTAAAAAACCGATGATAATTTAAAATATTCTTATATTTTTTATTTTCTATAGATATTCTTTATTTTTTATAGACAGATACAATTTTACATTGAATCATAGAATTTTAATAACCTAGACATATTTTAACATTCTTGAATTTAATTTAATTCGAATGGCTTTACAGTTGTTACGGTTTTGGTAACCATAAACAAATTTCCTCTTTATTATACTGTTTTACCAACTTACATAGCAGTTTTTTATTTTCAACTAGATGTCGCTACGTGTGATTATCTGAATCGGCCACCATTGTTGCGAACGATCTCGTTGCTTTACTTGGGAAAATTTGCAATTTTATCGTTTATTTCCAGGAAATACTAAATTTTCGATAGTGAGATACCATGACCAATCTTTGGATAACCGAAAACAAACGATGCTATGTGAGATAGGTGTATATTTTCAAATCCTAAATGCGTTCAAAATGTCACGCGAAGTGAGCATCAAAAGTGTGTGCACCTTTCCGTTCAACAAATAATTTCGGATTGCTCTGAAATAAATCATTTTTGACGGTTCAAAAGTGTTGTTTTCGATTCTAAATAATTGTATTGTGTGATGTGTAGTTGAAATTTGAATGCGCTCACATGAAAAGTTTCAGAACTTTGTGTACACGTCGTAAGAGAGCGTAGTTACGCAGAGGAAGGCTTCGAAGTTGCCGGCATCATCATGGTGGATTGAAGTATTGTTTGTTGACGGTGTTGAATTATATACGTGTAGTGAACAGTACCGCGAGTGCACCGCGCACCATGTCCGGAGGCTCGCAACACAACCCCAATGGACGACAGTCGCAACTGGGCGCGGGCTGGAATCCATTGCAGGTGAACACAGCTCTTCTATGTTTTACTCATTGTTTCCACTACACACTTTATAACACAAAATACCTAGTGCTATGCGGACGCCTTTTTTACTTAAAATTATTTCTTTCCAATAAGAAAAATCATTTGCTTATTCACTCAATGTTAATGTCACAAAACAAATAATTTCGAGAACAAGTCTGATCAATCATGTTTCAAATTTCTTTTTTTGATATGAGAAATAGAAAATTTAGACCTTCCTTCGTTAGGTCTCTCAAAGATTCATCAACATAACATTCATTATTAGGTAGGTACTACCTACTATAGTAAGTATTGTAGAACAAGGCAAAAGTGAAATGTCAGTATTGATGCAAGCCAATCAGCTGTTTGATAGTATTGCCTAACTACCTATCTAACTGTAGTTATCAGTACAACAAAAATGCACTCTGTAAAATTTGTAATCACCTACTAAAATATTAATAATTTTTTATTACTTAATAATATTAATTTGTAAATATATATTTTTTTTCTTCTATGAAAACTGAGACATAAATATGACTTAATCACTACTTATGGTGTAATAAATTTCTTTCTAACATGACTTATATTATTTATATTCAATACTTTTGTTTTAATTAAAGATAAATAATTTCTTAAAGAACCTTGAAATTCACACAATAGGTCTCAAAATATTATAATGTTATATAGGTACCTAATTATAAGTAAATTTAGTTTTTTTTGTTAGTACATTAACAGTTATTTAAAAAAGAGAAATTAAAAACCCTAATAATGTTTCACTAACTTTACTGTGAATTTAAGAATTTCCTTAGGAAATGTACTGTGATATAAACTATTCCATTTCTCTTTAAGTAGGTACATTGGAAATCAGATAATTTATTTATTATCAACTTTTTAGATAGATACTAGATAAATACTTTCACCTTATATCTAATATTTTAATTAGAATGATATAAAATATTTTAATTCGATTTTTTTGTTAATACTAATTTCTGTTTCATAAGTTTTTCGTTATTGTACTGATTGTGGTGATAATAAAGCGTTTTTAATTTTTTATCCATTACATACTTACACTTAATAACTTTGCTGTACTATGTAGCTTACAATTAGGTTTAATAGAAAGAAATATGACCTACTGCAGTGTTGTCACCACTAGTATTGTAATACTACTTCCTGTGTCAGTATGCTTTCTCACTATATGTATGTTGCTTACAATTTCAAACAAGTATAATTAATGGTTGGTAAAATGTTGCTTAAATTGGCACACATGTCCTTACACCTTAGTCCATATCTTTGCTTACCATCAGGCGAGATTGTTTACCTGATGTCTGACCAATTGGTTAAAAAAAAAAATGACACCCATTGTTGCTTATTTTAGTTCTGTATTTTAGTATTATTGTGGTAAAAATGAAGAATATTTGATTTGATTATATTTTTGCATAACCAACTGGGTTTAGTTATAAGTTTCTGTTTTGAGTATTGGCACAATATACCATAATGATTATACCATATCTCGAACATGTTAGTTAGGTAAATGTGGTGTGCTGCATAATTTGCTTGGTTTAGTGATTTAGCTTACTGTAGAATAAATCAATTTAGTAGTCTAATTTGTGTGTAAGAAATTTGGGTTCTAAGTAAGATATGTGATTGATTTGATTGATATTTAATTCTTGTAAAAGGATTGATAAATTATAAAGTGATGTGATTGGATTTCCATACTTGTGTAACTCATAATGCTGTCTAAAAAGCATGATAAATCAATAACCTAAAAATTTCCAAAATTTCCAACTACATGTTTGATTTATTTATTGCATTTGTGAATGTTCTAGAATTGCCCTAATTTTGCATATATTTCATGCATCTTAATCTACAAGTATTAACTCAATACCCCACTACTGGTACTTTTTGCTCGGACACCCACATTTTGAGGAGGCTAGCTAAAGTTGGGGTGGTGCCACACCCCTGACTACATGGATGTGGATGTGTGTATGTGTGTGTGTGTGTGTATGTGTGTGTGTTTATACTAAACATTTGTATGCCTAGACTAAACTAATTTTAACTTAATTAATTTAAATAATAAAATATTTAAAACACATGATTGAAATGAAAAAAAATCATTTAAATAAAAAAAAAAGAATAGCTAAAGTTTTTGCCGAAAACAAACTTTGTCGCGCATCAGTTTATAGTATTTTAAACTGCTATTAGTGAAAGGACATAAAGAAAATTTCATGAAAATCTTACCACTCGACCTACTCTACCTATATGACCTATATGACCTGCAAGCTGCAAATTGAATATGAATATGGAGTATGGACGGATCTTAGATTATAGGCCACATCCCAGTGCAGAACTTATGAGTGTTGCATGTTCAGTTGCAGATGGCTAACCTGCTGGCGCGCGCGCCGCAGGCCCACATGGCGTCGGAGCGCGGCGTCACTTGGCACACGCCCACGCCGCCGCCCCACCTGTACCACGTGCCCGCGCCCTCGCCCCCCGACCCCTTGCAGGTAGGGATGCACCACCTACTCATGGTTAGTATCATTGTTCATTTGCCATTGCTTTTGTGTAAAAAAAACTGGAGGTATATGATGGCTGAAATTGTGTACAAAGTTCATCTATTGACTAATCGTTGGCCACTACCGTGTGGTATGTGGAAGTCACAGTCGATTTTTTTTTCAATTCCTCTTTCATTAACTGGTTGTGAATTGAGCTTTTTGAGTTGAACTCTAAGGGAAATGTAAAAATTCCATTTTATATTTTGAATGATGTGCATGCCAAACATACAGACCCACATGTTAGTATCACTTATCCTACTAATATTATAAATGTGAAAGTGTGGATGTTTGGTTGTTTGTTACTGAATCACGCAAAAACGGCTGAACGAATTTGGATGAAATTTAGCATGCACGTTGTCAAGGATACAGAGAAGGACATCGGGTACTTTTTATCCCCGAATTCCCGCGGGAACTCTGAAATTACCGCGGGTGAAACCGCGGGGGTCAGCTAGTTAGTTATAAATCTGTTAAAATTTACAAGATAAAGTTTATACCATCATTTGGACAACTCTGTGCCATAGACAGTTTGATCTATTACCTTAATGACATAACCTTAATGGTCTTCTGATGGCTCACTTAAACGCGAATGTACCATTTTACTGCTTTGTCGCTTATACTATATCAAAATCACGCTTGCAAACTGTCACTGATGGCAGACACAACTGCATGATCTCCCGCTCGTATGAGGCGGGCCTTAAGATGTCACTCCATAACTCTAGAGACTAACTGCTAAAAGTACATAGTATCACTAAATCCACTAATTGGTATACTATGGTGATGGGCTTGTATTTTCTCAAAATCATGTGTATTTTTCTAATTGAAAAATAAGAATGATGCTCCATTGACGTTATAAGCCTAAAGCACAGTATTGCAGTAGCAAATTCCACAAGCGATAAAGTCATAGGGATAGTATAGTAGGCTTAGTAAAAAACCATTCTGGTGTCTTCATGTTGACTAATTTTTTTTTTCTGGCTTGTCACTACATAGTATAAAACAAAGTCGCTTTCTCTGTCCCTATATCCCTATGTATGCTTAAATCTTTAAAACTACGCAACGGATTTTGATGCGGTTTTCACCAATAGATAGAGTGATTCATGAGGAAGGTTTATAACTATATTTTATCCTGGAATTCCCGCGAGAACTCCGAAATTACCGTGGGTGAAACCGCTAGCTAGCTAGTTGATTAATAAAAAATATTGGACACGTATTGTTTCTTTTTTACGTAGGTAATAAAAAAATAACGGCGATACGGAGTTGAAATTTCAGTTGCGCTTTATCTCTGTATATTTTCATTTATTTCAAAAAACAAAATATACGTGTCCATTTTTTTTTTATTTTCTAACTGACAGACTAATAAGAATTATTATTTTCAAAAGTCGTCAACATCCCTATAGTGAACATCTTCATTTTTGAGTTACTTAAAAAATCAGCTATCATGTATGTCTGGTGGAGTGGTTGAAGCCCTTGTAAAAACTTTAAAATCTTTGTACCTTAATAGATCAAGGATTGATGCGGGCAATGTGAAATGAGTATGAGTTATGACTCAAGTTTTGTTTATTGTGAAATTGTTTAATGTGAATTGATTGTAATCTTACTAATATTATAAATGTGAAAGTGTGGATGTTTGTCACTCAATCACGCTAAAACGGCTGAAAGGATTTGGATGAAATTTGGCATGCACGTTGTCAGGGGTACAGAGAAGGATATAGGGTACTTTTTATCCCGGAATTCCCGCGGGAACTCCGAAATTACCACGGGTGAAACCGCGGGGCACAGCTAGTTTTTGAATAAACTAAATTTTCCAAAAAAAATAAGTTTGCTCTTTGGGTGGTCATGCGGCACGAATCTCGTTTATTGTACATTGCCAGAATTGATCACATAGTTCATTACAAATAGATACAATAATACCTCTATCGCCTTTCATTAACGAATAACGATGCTAATTGGGGATTTTATGAATTTTATGATCATATTTCATTTTCATAACTATGAGTAGGTATCTTTAGTATCATAATATACAAACCCGTAATGTGCCTAATAAATTAACCGACCGAACCTTCGATTTCGGCCACCTTTGGCTCAGACCAAAATAGACCAAAGTTTTGACCGAAACCAAGGGAAGAGACGATATTATCGACCATATCGAATATCGACCTTCGATCGGATCGGATCAATAAATAAATAATTAATTAAATAATTTCCCATGTATTTGATACGGTTTCTCTCTGTGTTTCTTTGCAGGCGATGAAAAACGCCGGCGGTAATTCAGTGTTCAGACACACGGCGACACCGCCTGAACTGTACAGACACACGCCCACACCGCCGGACAAACATATGATGCGGTGAGTTGCGAGAGTGGAACATTTTATGTCTCTATTCATCAACATCACAAATATGTGATAACTGTCAACAATCATAGTCTTACTGCAATAGTAATAAAGTTCAACAACTGACATAAGAACATATTTACAACAGTACATAATTAAAAATATAGTGAACACTTGACAAATCGTAATTCAACATAAAAGTAACTGTCACTCAACTCCCCATTACCTCCCTATGACATAGACAGAATCGCTTTCAGTAAAACAACAGTGGAAAAAATCAAAAATTAAAAATTGATAGTTTTTTATTGATAGTTTGTTCTTCACTTGTCCGAAATTTTTGTTAATAGTCCGAAATAATTTTTTTTTTTTTTTTTTTTTAATAAATTCCAGCCGTATTTTTTTCTTCTTTTTTTTGCCTGTGACTTTATTATTTATTGTGGGATACCTACCAGTTCACGGTTGCCACTGATGTTTTAAACCAGTCTGTGTGTTCCCATCGCAGACACACTCCATCGCCGGGCGACGCCAAGGCTGGCGCGGCGCTGCCCCCCGCCGATCTGTACCCACACTTGGGGCCCGGCAGAGGTGAGCCACAAAACCACACTATTTTATTTTATTTTATTTACTTTGGAAAACTTACAGCTAAATTAACAATTAGTTCTATATTTAAGTCACTACAGCCTTTCAGTTTTCACATACAGAAATATGTACAAGTAGTATATATGTGAAATCAATGAAAACATAGGTACAAGAGAAATACAATACAATATCCATGTAACACCTTGAATACATTAGCTGTTCCAGTAGTTCCTGATTAATAGTTCCTTTTTTTCTTCTTTGATTAGTATTTCTGTAAAATGTGTACTTCAGTTTATATGTCACTATGCTGATATGTACATTAATGTCTATGGGAAAGTTTAGGGCATTAGTTATTACGTTCATTTGTCGATTTCATGTGTAAACATTTTGTTTCTATAATAACACTTCACAACACCGGGACCTCTCGATTACTTAGGTCGGCATGGTGACCTACTGCGTGAATCCGGTCGTCCTTATTAAAGCTTATATCTGTTTTTTCTCCAATAAATAAATGAAACCAAACGCCGCGTCTCACCGGAGCGATCGGATCGTTTCCAGAGAAACTGCGGCCCGAGGAGTTGATGGCGGCGTACGCGCGCGGCGGCGTGGACCTGTCGCTGGGCGGGCCGCGCGGCGCCAACGGGGCGGCGCCCGCGCAGCCCGCCTCGCCCGCGCTGTCGGTGCGCGACGCGCCCACCATCAACAGCCTGCTGGCGCGCGCGCAGCCCCGCCACCCGCACGCCAAGTTCGACGCCATCCTCGAGCGGCTCGCGCCCGCGCCCGCGCTCGCGCTCGCGCCCGCCTCGCCGCACTCGGTGATCGTGCACTCGCGCGCCGCGCCCACGCCCTCGCCGCCCTCCTCCAACGAGGACTCGGCCGACTCGGGCGGCGGCGCGCCCGGCGCCAAGCGCAAACGCAAGCCGGAGCGCACCGTGCGCGTGCCCACCGCGCCCACCGCGCCGCCGCCCCCGGCGCCCACCCTCGCCCCCGCACCGGCCGCGCCCGTGCCCGCCGCCCCCGCCCCCGCCCCGCCGCCCGTCTCGCGCGTGTCCCCGCCCCGGGAACCGGCGCCCGTCGAGAACGGCGACACGCCACATATGAAACGCAACGGGCCCGATCCGGAGAAACCCCCCTCGCCGCGACCGCCCGAGCCTCACGTGCGGAGAAAAACGCGGTCCGGCTCCGCGGAGACCATAGATGACATAGCCGCCATGATCGCGAGCACGAACCGGAAAGAGCAGGACGCGGTGCTGGAGCTGCCGCCCAAAACGGAAGCGGAAGCGGAGCCGGACCGGGCGGTATCGATCGACAACCTGAAGAGCGTGCTGGCGAGCCCCGAGCCGCCGCCGCCCGAGCCGGAGCCGGAGCCCGAAGCGCCGCCGGCCGCTTCGCCGCCGAAGGCGGAGGAGAAGGAGGCCGACAAAGAGAAAGAAAAACAGATCGAGACCCCGGTGGCGGAGGTGGCGACTGCGCCGCGGCGGCGGAGCGCTCGCGCCGGCAACTCGGAGTCGACCAACGTCCCCGTGGAGTCGCCGTCGGAGGCGAAGCCCGCCGAGCCGGAGGCGAGCGAGGGCCGCTCCGCCGAGCCCGCCGCCGCCAGCTTCGTGGAGGTGGAGAACCAACTGGAGAAGATGTTCGCGGGCATCGAGGAGCCGTGTGCCGGCGGCGAGGGCGCCGAGCGGCCGCGCGCCGCCCGCGCCAGCAAGCGGAGGAAGTCCATGTCCGCGAAGGGCGAGCGCAAGAAGGCGGCCAAGCGGGTCAAGCGCGCGGCCACCGGCGACGAGGCGCCGCGGCGGCGGGCGGCGCGGGGCGCGGGCGGGGGCGCGGGTGGGCGGCGCGCGGGCGGCGGGGACGCATACGACTCGGGCAGCAACGCCAGCTCGAGCCGCTCCAGGGGGCCCTACATACAGGTCAGTTGGTGTTGAAAACACTTTATTTCACCCTAATTGCTCCCCCGCGGTGATTTCGGAGTTCCCGCGGGAATTCCAGAATAAGAAGTACCCTGTGACACTCAGGAACACTATAGCATTTTATTGGTGAAAGAATTTTGAAAATCCGTTCAGTAGATCCAGAGATTACCCCCTATAACCTCACAAACTTTTACCTCTTTATAATATTAGTATAGACAACACACAAAAACTTAATAATCGTCAAAAAATTAAACCTCCTCCTTTTTGGGAAGATGGTTAACAAAATTTACATAAACGTGAACAAAGCTAGTCGTTGGGATATTATCTCACAGCGTCACCTAGTTCCATACTTTAACAGGACTGGTGGTGCAGTAGTTAGTGATGGCTGCGCAAACTGCCACAGATTCAGATTCAATCCACGCATCAAAATTACGTGTACCTACACGAGAAATTAGGAGTGTGATGGTGTTTTGATCAAAGAGCAGAGATTATAGTATAGAGAAGTGACACTCTCAGCCTTCCACCAATGAAAATGACCTTGGTAAAGGCCGAGGAAAGTACGTCACATTTAGAGCGTTTTCACACTATCCGATCCGATATCGGTGTCGGACGCCGACACGATATCGGGGCAAGCAAAATGTATGAAATATGTACCTGTCTTTCATATTGTCCGGCCCGATATCGGATATCGGAGCCGACACCGATACGCTGGCGGCACCATCGGACGCCCGTGAGCCGTCGGACGATAATGTTTGTATGTGTGCTGTACGTGTATCTAAATTGTCTCTGTGTGCGTAGAGCCTGATGCGCGGCGGCCATTTTGAGCTTCTTTACTAGTTTGGTTGTCAGATACAGCAAATAAAGTTTTCTATTATAGTCTGCCATGATGACCTGCCCGCACTAAGCTATGGAGCAAATGGCCGTATCGGAACGATTTTGTCGGAAATATGTGAAAATAGCACATGGTGTCGGCTATCGGATGTCGGCTATCGTCGTCCGACACCGATATCGGATCGGATAATGTGAAAACGCTCTTAGAAGAATGTACATGTGACAATTATCGACAGTTACCGTCAGCTCGCTGTCAACCTTACGATACGCACACGCGCACAACACGTGTACGTATACGCCGGCCGTGTTTACTTGTGGGAAAGTTCTTGAATCAGTTCTGTATGGAGTGTCACCAGTGGCGCTAGGATGCGTGCCACGATATATTTATCACACGAAAGATAAAATTGTCGATACGACAAATATTTGTGGGCGTCCAAGCAAAAAGGTTCAATAGTGGGGTATTGAGTTAAGACTAGATTCGGTATCTAGAATAATCAATTGATAGTAAAAATTGAAAAAATATTCAAAAACTGGCACATATTTTTTTATTAGGCATGTGATTCTGGTATAAGCTTTATTTTTATATATTATTGTAGATTAAGGTATTTTATGAAATTGTAAATAATTGAGCATTTATTAATATAATCAATTAAAATCGCGGAAGTATTTTTTTCACTCAACTTTACAAAAGTCTTATATCTCGGAAGAAGGAGCCTTTTTGCTTGTACGCCCACGTTTATCACCGTGACAAGAAATGACAAAAAATTTAGTTTTTGGCAGGAACCATAGATGGCGGTTTTATCATTTTTTTTCGTGGCGATTAAAACAATTTTAAAAGTAGATTCTGTTGTGCTTATGAACAATAATTTTCGCAGTGCGGGATATTTCTTAAAATTTAATAGTTCCCAACCAATTTTAGAAAAGTTCTAAAATCCTTTTCTAACCGCGATAGACGCCATAAGGCAGTCGCAAGTAGGTAAATAAATAAAAAATAAATTTACACTAAAGTTTGATTGCTTTAGCAGATAAGATAAATGGGAAGAATTTATAAACTACCTACTTTGATGGTCCCCCTGTTATATTCACGAATCAATTTCGGGGTTCCCGCAGGAACTCTTCGTGTCAGGAGGAAAATCCTATTTCCTATTCTAACGGCCGTACTCAGAGTCGTTTCAATGATTACTTGATTTTAAGTAAAGATTTTAAAAACAAATCTACCGCACTCTTTCAGAGACGTTCATTAATGTTAATTGAAATTCAAATAATTAAATTTAATATAATATATTAGTAGATATTATATATCAGTTTAATATTACTCAGGGATAATTAGAAATTTATAGATTTTAAGAATATCAATTTGAAGATTTTACTTTTTGAATTTAATTTATTTAATATAATTTATTTATTTAATTTAATGTATTTAATATAATTTATTTATTTTATTTTATTTATTTAATATAATTTATTTATTTTATTTAATTTATTTGATGCAATTTATTTATTTAATTTAATTTATTTAAAATAATTTAATTTGTTTAATCTAATTTAATTTACTGAATTTAATTTATTTAATTTACTTTTTGTTAAATTTTATGGGTTAATTTCCTGATATAAATGAATTTTAATTTAATTTAATACTACTACTTTGCATTTTTTTCGCCTTTCATTCCTCGTATTTCTAATATTTTCGTATTATTAATATTATATATATTACTAATATTGAATTCTGATTGAATTATAATAAAGTAATACCAAGTTATTCGCAATTAAGAACGAATTTTCATTTTATCGCGCTCACCAATCGTCGACGATAAAAATGTGAGAAAACAACGACAAAGTAGACAAAAATACATTCAAAAGTGCCGCATGTTAGGGATTGTCGACAATTTTATCATATATCGTTTTCTGCCATACAAACATTTTTTGCTGCCATGTTACCACTGGTAGACAAAACGATATAAGTACGAGTTTGTCGACGAGAATCGATAAAAGGGCTCGATAAAATTTTGTCATGTGCCGCATCTTAGCTCCGCAGGCTAGTTTAAATGTTAATGTTTATTACCTATTCATTTTTCAATTAATTTGTTTTGACATTGTGTCTTTTTTGTTCATGCGCAGATCCGCGGGCCGCGCGACTCGCCGCTCTCGGTTTCGGTGGTGAACTCGTGCGCGGGGGGCGCGGCCGCGGCTGCGGGCGCCGGCGGGGGTGCGGCCGGTGCGGAGGAGGAGGGCGAGGGCGCGCGCCGCAAGCACGACGACTTCGCCAGGAACGGGCTGCGCGCGCGCGGCCTGCACGCCAGCACGCTCGGCCTCAGGTGAGACACATTTTTTTTGTATAGTTTACATCTTTCGTAGACGGCAAAGGAAACTTAGTCCATACAGTCAATTCAGATGTGTTTTTTTCTTCTTCTCAAGTTATTTACATCGAAATGCATTGTTGAAATACATTTCGCAGTTTACTAGAACTTTTGGCAGTATTAGTTAACTTTGACATTGTTGGGAAATGCTATGTAGTCAACGTCTTCAAAGTCTAGAAAAACGAAGTCCAAGTTTCATCATGTTATAGGCTTAAGTACGCATTTATGTTTATTCATTAATTTGAGGCCATCGTGGTTTTCGACGCCACTTTTTGAAATCCCCATTTGTATGTAAATGTGCATCGACCTGGCGCAGATACGACGCGACGACGCCGGACGCGACGTGGCTGTGCGCGTTCTGCGGGCGCGGGCCGCACGCCGCCGCGCTCGGCGACCTGTTCGGCCCCTACACGCTGCACAACGACTGCGACGAGTACAGGTACCGCAACCACGCGAGCCCTAGCCGCCCTAGCCGCCTTGGCCCCCGGACCGCCCTGGCCGTCCTAGCCACCCTGGCCACCCTAGCCGCCCTAGCCCCCTTAGCCGCCCTAGCCGCCTTGGCCGCCCTGGCCGCCCTAGCCCCCCTGGCCTCCACGGCACACCACTGGCTGCCCCCATAAATGGTTACGCAACCACAGGTTATGTACATTATGGATTTATTTGAATAAAGATCCCGAATACTTCTTTTCGTGGCTTATCATTCATCTATGTATACACGTCCTTAGAAATAGAATTAACAAAAATTTACACTACACTACATTTACACTTATAAACTAATCTATAAAGCGGTAAGGTTTTTGAGTTTAGATTTGGAGTCTAAATTCGGGAACTACTGAATATTTTTTCACTGATAAGAAGCTACAGTATAGTGTGACATAGGACATTCATCCCTATACAAAGAGTATCAGAGAGAATTCCAAAACGCAATAAATAAACGGCTGGGTAATGATGCGTAATCGTGGATCCCAATATGAAGTGTGGTCCCTCCCCCCAGGGCGCTGGACGAGGCGACGCGGCGGCGCTACAGCGCGTCCTCGGAGGTGTGGTTCCACGCGGCGTGCGGCGTGTGGGCGCCGGGGCTGGTGGCGGCGGGCGCGCGCCTGTGGGGGCTGCCCGCCGCCGTGTGGGGCGCGCGCGGCGCCCGCTGCCAGCCGTGCGCCGGCGCCGGCGCCGCGCTCGCCTGCGCCGTGCGCCCGTGCCGCGCGCGCGCGCACCTGCCCTGCGCCGCCGCCGCCGGCTGGGCGCTCGACGACCACGAGTTCCGCGCGCTCTGCCCCAGGCACGCCCAGGAACAATAGTGAGGGGCGCCCGGCACCGTGGCACCACGATACTGAGATGCACCCGTCACTGTGGTCCAACAATAGTGAGAAGCACCCGTCACTGTGGTCCAACGATAGTGAGAAGCACCCGTCACCGTGGTCCAACAAATTATAGTGAGAAGCACCCGTCACTGTGACCCAACGATAGTGAGAACTGAGAAGCAGCCGTGTATGTGACCCAACAATAGTGAGATGCACCCATCGCCGTGGACCAGACCCCGCTGGAATAACGCGATCTGCTACCGAACCGATGAATGTGATGGCAACTTAATGTTGTTGTGACAAGCAGCACTCGACCAGCTGATTACAGTGGCCGTGGATGTGATGGGAGTTTAGTGTGTGTGTGTTGTTGATTGTTATCGACTGTGGCGGCATAGTCTGTCGTTGATATAACTCTATGAATTTTGTGAGTACTTTGGATGTGTATTTTCAAGGGGACTGTATTGCAGCGGCAAGGAGGACTGTTAGTTTTATGCCCTCGTCATGTGCACTGGTGGACACTTAAATCACCTGTATTTACCTGTATTTACAGTCTGACCTGTTAAAATAGACTCTAGATAACTCTTTCTAGATAACTAGAAAAATGCATCAATAGTATCGAAATGGTGCAATAAACTCAATATATTTTTAATGTGCCATTGGAACAGTGTTCAACACTACCAAGGTGCAAAACGGTGGACAGATTTTTAAATTGTGTGTAATTATAATTTTTATATAAAAATTTTGGTTGCTCCGCGCCGTTTGTATGTCGTCTACGCTTAGTTGTATTTATGTATTTAAATTGTAGATTTAAACTTGCTCCCGTCGAGTTGCATTCGTGCTGTGTCCTTGTATGGAATCTCGTTACCTGTAGTTAGCTGGGTTCAAACTTGAAATTTTTTGTGGGTGTTCTGGTGCTTTAGTCCGTTGACAATGGTACAGACATCAGAAAAACTAATGTGGGCACTTAAGGAGGTATGTGAGTATAAATTGTACACACCACTGCGTTTATAACATCAACAATACAATTTCTGTCACTAGGTATGGATAGCAAAAGTCACGTTTGTTTGCTGGTTAGGCATCCATGTCGCATTTGCTGTCCGTACCGTAGCGTACACCCTGTATAAGTGAAAGTCAGAGGCGTTAAGTGTACTTAGATAGTAGGAACGAACTCGGCTGTTATAATCTAACATGTTTAAAGTAACAAGGTTTAGTAGTTATTTAGCATCTTGTGTTTAGTGTAAAAATAGTTAATATAGGGATGCAGTGCAGTGCTTTCTTGACCTGACCAATGGAAGCCTTTATCAAATCAACTTGATGTTGAAGGCAGATGGTATAATATAATCCTATTGGATAAAAATACCTACTGGACCATGCACTGAACTAAAGATAACCTAAATTCCCTCAGATGTAAATATTACAAGTTAATGTGGAATAGAAAGAACTGTAGATAAATAAAATTAATAAAATCTGTTTAACATTTTAATAAAAAATTAGACAAGTTGAGGAAAAATAATAAAAATGAATAATTATGATTCCATAAAAAAATTATAGCATACATAAAATGTACATAATATTTTACATAATCAATGGTATAAAAAATTATAACATAGATCACTGAATAGTTGTAATGTACACAATTAACTCTTAATACGTTTCTTTATTCTAAAATACTAATTGGATATTTTACAGTTTGTGTAAATATAGATTTGTTCAATATGTAAATAGTGAATGTGAACGCATCAGAACACCGATTTTTTTTTTTTATTATTGTTTTATGATACTTAAGTCTTCTTATAATGGGCATGTTGACTAATTTTTTTTTTAGTCCGTCTTGTAGATTATTAAAAAATATTGAACACGTATTTTTTCTTTTTTTAAGTAATCAAAAAATAACGGCGATATATTGAGTTGAAATTTCGCGTGACGTCACTATTCTGACAGTTTGTATGGCGGTTTTAGTGGTTAGTGACGTCACGACCCCCTCACCCTAAACTTTAATGCGCTTTATCTCTGTATATTTTAATTTATTTGAAAAAGCAAAAAATACGTGTCTATTGTTTTTTTTATTTTCTAACTGACGGACTAATTTGAATTTTGATTTTTAAAAGTAGGCCACATCCCCATTGTGAAATCTTACGTTTTTTATTTATTACTAGGGAAGCCATAAGGTATTCTGCAGTGTAGGGAAAATAACTCCAGTTTTAAGGTCATGGGGTTTTATTGCTACAGGTGAAAGTTATTGTTAGGGATACGAAATGGTGTTTTTTATTGTCTAATAATAACTTCATATTACTGATTTTCTTAGCGATTTCGACAACGGGTGTTAATTAGTACGCGTAAGCTAATTCAAAATTTTTGGCAGATCATTAAAGATTATAATCTTTATCATTAAAGATTGTATTTGTTGTAAAATTTTGACTTTTCTGAAGAAAAAACCACAGTTGAGTTTGAATTTATTGAATTTTCTTCACATACATTTTTTTTTAACTATTTACCAAAGCAAAATTAACAATAACAAAGACAACTTACATAGCAGTTAATAAACCGCATATTTAATTATGTGTAAGGATTGACAAGATATCAAAAGTACTTTGAATGATTATAAGATAGTTTTTTAGCTTTTTCAAAGGCTAAGGCCACACTATAGGTGCCAAGCTTAGAGCTAAACTAGGAGCAGTGCTTGTGTATAAGAAACACAGTGGTCACATACAACGTTACTAGCTTGGTGATACACAATCAGTGTTGCCAACTCGAAATTTGCCCTGAAGCCGCAGTGTTGCCAACTTTTTTTTCTAAAGGATCGTACAAAACACTAGAAAAAATCTTAATTCACAAAGATTTCTAGAAAAAAAAATTGTACGTATTAAACATAAGCAAATACTTTTGAAATGTAACAGTAACTTTGAACTATTATATATGTTTGACATATAGATGTGAAATTATACAAACTTTAAGCAATGCATTTCGATGTAAATAACTTAATTGGCTGTATGGACTAAGTTTCCTTTGTCTTCCCCAAAAAAAGTAAAATCACTAGGCGACTTAAAAAAATTAACCAACACGTTCGTTCGCTACGTACGCGACTCGCATGGTGACAAACTAGGCACCTACCTAGGCGCGTCGCTTGCAGTGTGGTCAGTTGCTATAGAATGCATTTTATGTCTGTTCACTAGAAACAGTCACTTGGCGAGTTTCTTGGCTCTTAGCAGTAAGCGAAGCTCCTTGTAGTGTGGCCTTAGCCTAAAGGAATTCACCATCCCGTGTGTCTATGTCCTACTGTTTTACTAACCTCACCACTCTTTGCTGTTTAGGTATATTATGAAATATGTTGAAGCAATTCAGTGATATTGTATATTATTGTGTAAACTAAGGTATAATTATGTAAATTTATATATGACGTGTACCTAATTAATGGATATGATCATTACAACCACATAATATTATTTAGTTGCCATCTTAGGATCAAAACTAGTCTAAAAATAATGTCTTGTGATTTAACGTGAAGAAAAAAAATCACGAGAAAAGAACGTAATAGGCAGGTACCTACTAATGTGGAAATTAGTATGGCGCAGAGGGGTCTTTTACCTAATTTAATAAAATTGCAATCATAATTAATAAATTATAAGTATGACAGGTTCTTGCATTGATATTTATGGATTATGATCTATGATAGATGTGTAGCTATCTTGTAAAATGGTTGTTTATGAACCTTGAAAAATATACGCTTAGTTTGTCACAGCGATAACTCAAATATTATTTGAGTAAAACTAGCTAAACACTGGGCTAACATTAGCTAAATACTTGGCTGAAAGTTCTAAATACTTAGATATACACTTGGCTAAAAACAGCTAAGCTACTTGGCTAAATTAACCACAATAAGTACTGGCAGTGGCGGATTTGCACTTTTGCCGCCCATATTGAATTGTAGAAATCGGTAGGGGTACCGACTTCTACAATTCGATACCTTATTTCAAATCATGTTAATTGCAATTTTTTTTTTAATAATGAAATTGAAACCTAATGATTTGTGTACTAGTGGATCAATGTGTCAGTTCCTAAATTTTTCGGACAACCCAACGATAAGTTAGTTTTTTTGGTAAAATTTTGCCCCAAACTTGCCGCCCCTAAAATCTTCCGCCTATTCAGCCAACTGGTAAATCCGCCACTGAGTAGTGGCTAAGTTAAAATTCAATTGGCATAAAAGAATCTAAAATTTAGTACCGTAGAACCCGACTATTTGTGTTAATTCTAAATTGGATTGTTAAACACATATTCTTTCATTTTGTTTTTTCAATCCAATAAGAGCGCAGGTTTATCAGAAATACCTAACCTTTTAAATTGATTGTAAATTGTTTTATCAACGGTATTTAAAAAAGTACATCCAAAAGTGAACCCTGAAGTCTTTCTTAATATTTTGTTTATATCTTAGGTGTTTAAGAGTGTTGCGGGTACATAAACGATTGTGATCTTAATTGTAAAGTTTTAAAGCTTAACTTTGCGTGTCGCCGTGTGGAGCATCTGTAGCCAACTTCATAAACCTTATTGAATGAAACGTTATGAAAGATGATGATAATTAATTTTTGTTTGATTTCCCTTTATTATAAAGGGGGAGGGAATAAAAGTATAATTCTAATTCCATTGAATAGTAATTACACTAGAGAATATTGAGGTACAAATTTATGGTAGCGAGAATCGGGCCAGTCTTCTTGGAGAAATGAATTTTTTAAATGTTTTAAGAGTTGCAAACAGGACAATCACTGCATCCCAAAGCCTTGGTATTATTGTAAAAAAGATGTAAGAATGTTTTTTTTTTTATAATTCACTTACAGCAAATTATTAGGTACTTTATTAAGTATGTAATTGTTATAAATTATATTTATCATGACATTATAAGCAAATTGAAATACAACATGTTTAAAAGTATACTTGTTTAGTTTGATTAACTAGATACTCTTAATTCGTAGATATAGCTCAATAATGCTAGGAAAACAAGAGCTTGTACTATGGATGAGTAGAACTGACTTAATACTATACTAGCTGTCTCCCGCGGTTTCACTCGCGGTAATTTCTGAGTTCCCTTGGGAATTCCAGGATAAACTATAAACCTTCCTCTTGAATCACTATCAAATGGTGAAAACTGCATGAAAATCCGTTTAGTAGTTTTTGAGTCTATCGCGAACAGACAGACGCAGCGGAGAACTTGATACATACCTACTATTTCTGTATTTTTTTTGTTGATTTTTGAGAGTTATCTTGATTTATCTTCATGTTTCCTTTTTTTCTTTAAGTTAAGAGTAGGTACAGTTTTTTTTAGATAAAAAAACATTTGTTGTGGGTATGCTCGTATTTAATAGCAGTTATTACATAAAATATATCGATTTCAAGCAGTTATTACATAAAATATATCGATTTCATCTCGGTTCATCACTCCGCAATTTTCTAACAGCGCCGACGTGCATCTGACAGTCGTAGAACGAGCAAGTTGCGACCGTCCATGGTTCGTTCGTCTCGCCGAATTTCCAATCGGCGCCGTAAGCGATGCTCTCGTGCTCTAGGTATTCACAGAAAACGGTTACGTCATCGTTTCGTATGTTTAAAACGCGAAATCCGTCGTACATGCCGGCGACCAGGAGCTTGGTCGGGTCGACGGGATGCCACTTGAGCCGCCACGCGCCACCCTTCGCGTGGGACCTGGTGACGTAAGCGCCGAGGTTCCTGGTGTCCCATATACAGACAGTCTCGTCGTAACTGGAACAATTCATTGTACGCAATTTTATTCCCTCAGGATGTATGATACGTGGGAATCAATCTAGCCCATAGGTATGGGAATTATAACTTAACGTAGCAATGACTTAATTTTTTTTTTAAATAATGTAATCACAACGTTTTATATTATGGTTTCTGACTAATCAAAACCACTGACCTGCCAGTGATGAGCCGGTGTTCGACGTCAACGTGGCTCCTGATAGCAGTGACGCCCGCCGCGTGTGCTTTCGGAACGGCCACAGCTTCGGGAGATCTCCTGTCGAAACTCTTGAACGTGTGCTTAGGGTCGTCGCCACCTGTGCGACAATAGTAGATTATGCACCGAGGGAGTATAGCACTGTCTTACGTCACCGGCGGCATATTGAACCCTGAGCATAACGATGGACTCTAAGAGTTAATCCGCGAGCGTAGCGAGGGTATTTAAAATATAATTCCCGAGCAAAGCGGGGGAGTTATATAGTCCTGAGTGAAGCGAGGGGTTTAAGCTGCCAGTGACGAAAACAGGCTTTATCCTCGAGGTACATACTCTACTTTTCATACCTACTGCGAGACATAAACCCTCTTTACACGGGCAGAGGGTTTTTTCGAAAATAGAATTGGCCACCACATGCATCACAAAAAGAAAACAAAACGCTACAAATATAACGTTCCAAACTCAAATCACTTTACTCCCTTGGGAGTTTCATACAATATTAATACCTCCCTCTCTTGGATTGGGATGTAATGCCTTGCTTTACGTTGAGATTGCGTGATGTTTGCTTTGTAGGTAGTATACGTTTTTGTGTAGATATTTTTAATTAGTTTAAATTCCAGTAGCACAATTCTATTTATTTTAAGTAAATTATTATATTTTTAGAATCTAGATTCAAAAACTTAGCTAATTTTAACCGAATAACGTCATAGCTGTGGTTGAACACAGTTCATGGTTAAACACAGTTCATGGTTGAACACCACGCGTCACCAGCTAATGACAGCTTAACAGAGGAGTACTTAGGTACGTTTACACGACACTTGAAATGCGTGAAGGGACTAGTAAAGGCAAAGCGATCAACGACAGTAATGTTAAGGTATATTACCATTGTCAGAATTAATTAACCGACTTGATATAAAGCTATCCCTCCATTTACAAATCCCTCAAGTTAGTATTCCAGTACAGTAAGTACCTACCGACAGAATGTTGTCAAAATGGGTTGTTAATAATCCGTACCTGAATAAAAAAGATTATCGTCCCAATAGTTAAACGCTCCTATCCACGCTTGGTGCTGATGCCCATTCCACACACCAATCTTCAACAATTCATCTCCCACTACCTTCCATATGTGCACTTCACCTAAAAAGGAACTGACCAAGAGCATAGGTTCGTTTGAAGCGGTTCTATTTGTCGCCCAATCGAGCGACAGCGCCATATTGGTCTCACCAATACACTCTTTTAACCATAGTTTCAAGGTTAACTGTCCACTCTCGTTGATTAATTTGAACAATATAATTTCTCCCGTAGAAGATGCCGCCGCTAAAACTGGAACACCCTGTATTGTGTGATAGCACCATTTCTGGTCCAATATCCCTGCTGATTCGATTGTCTGCATTAGAGTCAGTTTCTCAGTGTTGCCGTCGATTTGGAATAAATGTATTCTACCGAGACGACTCTCTTTGATGTCTTTTTCTTCTGTAAAATTTAAACAAAAATTTAGTCAGTCCGGAATGGGCTTCCGGGATGAAAATTACCCTGTCTAATGTCCTTCTCTGTATCCCTGACAACGTGTATGCAAAATTTCATGATGAGCCGTTGAGGCGTGAAAGCGTAACAAACAAACAAACTCACTTTCGCATTTACATAATACAATAAGTATAGAATTATATTACCTGTGATATTAGTAAGGATATGTAATAATAAATTAGGATCATATTTTACAAGTGTGGGCAGCATCATTACTATCATCTATCGTTCGACAATTTGAGAATAATGGAGACTTGCCTCGGCCGCAGTCATCGCGGTAGCGCGAACACTCGTGTTATCTTCTTTATCCATCTATTTATCTATAAACGAGCAATTCTTGTATGTGTACGAGCTGTGCCCCGCGGTTTCACCCGCGATAATTTCGGAGTTCCCGTGGGAATTCCGGTATAAAAAGTACCCTATGTCCTTCTCTGTACCCCTGACAAGGTGCATGCCAAATTTCATTCAAATCCGTTCAGCCGTTTTTGCGTGATTGAGTAACAAACATTCAAACATCCACACTTTCACATTTATAATATTAGTAGGATGACCAGCATTTTTTTAGTATCTCGAGTTCCAGATGGAATTTCGAAAAAATCGAAACACGAGTATCTAAGTTAGACCCTTAGCAATACAACAAAAAAAAACGCATTCAATTTGGTGCAGCAGTTTTTGCATAGCACGAATACAAACATACAGACAGACAGACAAAAATTCTAAAAACGGTATTTTTGGCTTCTATATCACTCATAGTCGCCTAAATTTATTTTTTTCTTATTTATCTCCCGTGTAGAGACATCGACCTGTTAGGTACAATTTTATTATATGTATAGATTTATAATGTGAATCTCGGAAATGGCTCCAACAATTTTCATAAAATTTAGTTGGTAGATATGCGCATGGTTTCGGGGGCGATTATTCGATCTAGCTAGGTTTCATTTTCAGAAAACGTCGTTTTGTCCGTGTTTTCAGGCAATGAAAAATGAGTTTTTGGTACTACTTTTCTACTTAACAACAGATGGCGCTACGAGCGAAGCTCGGTCACCCAGACATTATTTGGACATAGATAAGCAATAACCCACACTGGAAAAATTTTGAGTAAATCGTATTTTAAAAGTATAGCACCATTTTGTGTTAACATATTTTATGTTCAATATTTAGTTACATATTGAAGCAATGTAATAAGGTAAACAAATAATTAAAAAACGTTCCTAATCAATAACTTAATTTTCTGGGTTAACATGTTATTGCTTATCTGCGTCCATTTATTATACATACATAGGTAAGCAAAAGAGTAAAACCCGGGTGTCTTTCTCTACTTTAAATATTATTTACCAAAAATGAAGAGGGGGCGTACAAGAAAGATTAAAAAAAAATTGTTGATCTGTCTGTTCACGCTTATCTCCGAAACTTCTGAACGAATTTTCATTCGATTTTCACATAGCATAAATTGTATTTTAACCTACTTATAGAAATTATAGAACTGTTTCCTACCGTCTTTCTGAACGAGATGGTAGATTCCGCAGACAAGAACATCGTGGTAGGTTTCCACAGGACACCACTCTACTGAGTCGGCGTTGTAGCCGGTGTTCCAGCGAAGTTTCGCCTCCCATTGCCCTTCAAGCTCCATTTCACACTGAAACTAAAAAAACGGGTTTGACGTCGATTTATTCAATAGTAGGTATTCATTAAAAAAAAATAATATAAAAATAGTAGGTATAATATAAAATACGTAATCAAAATTGGTATGATAATATTTTAGAATTTTGGCACCAATTGAACAAAACGATTAATTCCGGTAACTAAATCCAAGCAGCTAAAAACCACTTTTTTTAAAACCTTAAATAAAACCGTACTTAAGTACGCTGCACCTAGAAGTTTTGCGTGAATAAAAAAATAAAAGATCGAAAAGAATTTTTTCTTTTCACAGACGCGCAACCTCGAAACAGTATGTTTTCTTATTCGTCTGTGAAGTATCTACACTCTGAACTGTTACTCTTAATGCGACTTAAGTTCCTAGGTATATCTTCAATGAAAGCCTATAACAATTCTACTATTCTACTAATATTATAAATGTGAAAGTGTGGATGTTTGGATGTTTGTTACTCAATCACGTAAAAACGGCTCAACGGATTTGGATCAAATTTGGCATGCATGTTGTCAGAGGTACACAGAAGGACATAGAGTACTTTTCATCCCGGAATTCCCGCGGGAACTCCGAAATTACCGGGGGTGAAACCGCGGGGCACAGCTAGTAATTTATAAAAACACTCCAGTTTTTCTTTTTCATCATACATAGGATGAGATCAGGATCGATCATTATTGACAACGACGACGATCGACGAGATTTGACCCTCAACACATCACTGATCACTGGTTCTCTGATCTCTCGAATCGAACTGCGCTATTAACTGCACCACTCACACCTCGATAAGGATCTCCCCAAATACGACAAGGGTATATCAGTCCCTTATCAATGCAGGAACGGTGCGGCATTGTGTAAGGTCGTCTCTAATCATCGGTAAACGCTTATTTTTTATTTATATTCACATAAAGATTTTCTTGGAACTACTCAGAAAATCTTTATCGTTCATCGTTCGTTTATTGTTTCCGAGATCATCGGTTCGATTATATTTTAGCTAAGCGCCCTTAGCCAAGTTGACAATCTATGATCATTAACGCATAGAAAACTAAGAAAGGAATCCTCATGTCACGTGGTTATGCAAAACTGGACCTTGGATTGGACTATTTTACTTGACCACGTGACAATATGAAAATAGGAAGGCCTAACGTCGTGTTAGCGTAGTGATTACCTTCTCTCTGGCTATGACGCTGTATAAAAGTCAATTCCGGTGATAGATAGATAGATAGATATTTATTTTCTCTTTAAAAATTACATTTACATTTTATGTCAAAATTAAATAAATTCACCAAAGATATTGTTAATATAATTAAGTTTGAAATAATAATATTGGATAACAATAATTTGTAACTAATAAATGATCCTGCCATCACCTCTTTTCGACCTTACACTTGGTAAAATTAAGGTCGAAATTTCAGTACTTATAAGATTAAGATATTACTGCTTTGACGGACTGATGAAGATCTACCACCACGGCTTACCATCATAATTAACTGCACCGGATCGACATCTAAGTAGGTAATTAACATAAATATTTTTGCTAGTCCTGTCCACCTAAAGGTTGTCTGGAGGAGATCGCTAGTAAAGCGGTAAGACCGCCTTTTGTATGCCTTATTGAACTTATAAGATTTCTTGTGAATATATATATAGGTATGTTATAATGTTTGGTGTACAATAAAGAGTAGATTTCTATTTTATATTTTATTCTATTAAGAGGGAGAAGCCATCTTGGGGCGATCTCGATTCTCCAAAATGATGTCGATGGAATCACGAAGTTCGTATATAATAAGGAGTTTGAGGTAATCTTCTTCACTACCGAACTGATTTTGAGATTTCATTCAACATACCTACTAGGCCACATTTTACTCAATATATCGTAGAGTTCTGCGATCAAGTAAATCTCAATTACCTAATTAACATAAATGCGAATGTAAGTTTGTAACGCTTTCAGGCCTTATCGACTCAACCGATCATCATGAAAATTGCATAGGTAGGTACACCTTATCAGGGGTAGTAATGAAAAAAGGATGAAATATAGTTTTAAACCCATTTATTTATGTATATTATTTAAAAATAAGTCCATACATCAATAAATACAGCAGACTAAGAGTTTTCTCCCACCGCACTACTCTGTAGTTCAACAATAATGTTTATTTTCCCGACATCGTTATTATAATTATAATTTGTACTGCATCATGGTTCTTTACTTAAATATTAATCTGGCTGGGAAGTAGATCATTAGTTCACGAGTCATAACACTAAAAACTTACGGCCTAAGTCAAAATCTAATGGAAAAAAGAAGTTTCGTTTGGTACCATTTACTAAGGTTTAAAAATTGTTAAATCGTAAAGTTGAGTTTGAGTTGTTTTATTGTTTTTTCGTTAGACTGGTTTATATTCATACTTCAAAATTGAAATCTTGAACCCACACAAGACCAACTCATAGATGTTTCAAACAATTGTAGTAGGTAGTGTATATTTTTAGTCTCGAAGCGACAGAAATCATTTGATAAAAATTTCGATGTTTACGTTCAGGGAAGTGCCAATAAAGAAGAGCGTACATGCATGATGCACTCATTGATGGCTCAGGAATTCTGGATTCGAATGATACCCAAAATAAGAAACATGGAACTCCTTTCATAGTTTAGTATATCGAACTCCAAATTCGAAGAAACACTGTCGAACTTTGTGCGTACTGCGTAGGCATATCGTACGTTCAATGAAAACTCGACCTTAATTCTTTCAACTATGTTTTTTGGTCGATAATAATACGAAAGAAAAGAATTGTAGCAAGTCCATGGTCTGGGTCATAAGTAAGTTTATGTGTGTTAAGACTAAGAGCAGACTATATAGGCGTACTTTATATAGTAAGAGATACGTATACATAACAGAGTTCTTTTTAACCTTTAGAACTTAACATAGCAATGTGTCTTTTTTTATAAACTGTAGAACTAATTTTTCGTGTAAGTATACAATAAAATAAAAATTAATATGGACATTTGAGGGATCACAATAACTAGTTATAATAACATTTATGTAAGTACATTATAATAATTACTATTAAAAATGGTAACTTATTTCATAAATTTAAAAACTATTTCGTAATTTCTTTCTTAATGCTAAAGTTAACCTATAAAGTATACATCACGGCAGTTCGGCCTAACATCCACTATGCTATGGTCTATGGGTCACTAAGTTCCACGACGGACCAGAAACGCTGCTATCGCCACACAGCCACATTCCTCATATTATTAAAAAAAAATAAACATAGCAACCAACAACTGAATTTTTCTATGCTAAGTAATATAAATCGTCCTTAAATACGATATTACTCAGCATAGGTATCCCACTTTATATGATAATGTTTAAATAATATTTTATTGAGTAATTTCACCACAAACTAATTTAAATTTCAAACAAATTTCTTCACATTATTTTAATTGAATTAGTAAAAATTTAATTATTATATTATAATAATATTTATTTTTACTGTTATATAAACCTAATATGATGTATTATATATATACAACTTAAAAATATCATGAAATCATAATCAGCAAAATTTTATGAGCATGTTTCCCTATATTAAGTCTAATCAAACTAATCTGAAGAAGTAAACATTAAATTATGAGCATGTTTTAAATTTAATTAGGGTCTATTTAAAACCGGCATTTAGCAAATTTTCATCATAATTGACAAAAAAAATATATTTAATGTTTTATAGGTATCGCTAAATGGTAAAACAATTCAAAGACCAAGTTTCACTAATTTCCAGGTAACTGACTGTTTTATATTTTCTTAGTTAACTCTAAGCTAAAACTTAAAGACAATACCAAAATTATAATCACTACTACTTTATTACAAATATGTTTCGTAGTAACACTGTAAAATGTTTAATATTAAACTACTGGTTTGTGGTATGTTTCTAATATCATTTAATTCTATTTAATCTGTGACTACTGATTAAAATAATGCTTAAAACAGCCAGGATGTCAATGCTAACTACTAAGCCTAAAACATGGCTGGCCATTTTGCTGGTGACTGTAGTTGACTGCTTAAAATACACCACATTTACTTAAAAGCATTAATCATTTATTTATAATAATATTTCATTTGTGTCTGAGGTAGTTGTTCACAATAAATGTTTGCCATCACAGCCTGCGTTCATTCAGGACATACAAGTTACATTATATCAGTTTTTGTTTTAATATCAATGGCAAAAGATTTTAACATGCCCGATAAAACTATACAAATCTTGAGACAAATTATTTTCTTGAAATCCTTATTTCCCATTTCAAATAAACGAGGTACACTAAATATTTAAAAAATATCTTTTAATATTGTTTTTTTTTAAGTCTAAGTACCCTGAATTATATATTTTTATTTAATAATAAATTAGACTTAATCAACTCTTTGTCAGAGAACATTATGTTAAAATCTGTAATTACACAATCATTATATTATTTATTATTATTAATTACAATTATCAATGTAAAAATGAAAATATTATCACAAATAACATTCCAAATAGTTGAATTCAAAAGTCTGTAATGTATTACAGACAGTAGCTTACTCATGGCTAATCATCAGGTTCTTCAGTCTGGTACAAGACAAGTCATTCCTAATACTCAACCTATTCAACTGTAAGCTACTGTATATATATTATATTTATGTTGCCATTTCAATAGATTGTCTACATAAAAATGTTTTTATTCAAATTAAGTATAGTTGAGTCAAGATCTTTGTTATGATAGTAAATACAATTGATTTGAGAGATTCATGACATTTTGAAATAGGGTATTGTCCACATAATTGCATCTTATTATACTAACCATTGATACTGACCTTGAATCTGTAATGAACTCAAAAATTACTTACCAAAGAAAGTTTTATCATCCTGACAATTATAAGGTAAAATTTAATACCAGTGGCAAATATCGAGATAGAGGTACTCTAATAAATTGACTGTTTCAACTTTCAATGCCATCTCTGACAATTACTGGCGTGCAGATCTTTCGGTTTCAATGAGACATTCTCTCACTAGGATTCTAGCATGCACTATGCCTCGTTTGAGACGTTCAGCTGAGCTACGACTACCTGAGTAACTGGGTCGTACTTCTTTACCCATTTCCTCAATGACAGCTAGCAGCTGGGCATACTTTGAAGTACCATTATCTTTATCCTTGCCAACCGAGGAAGGCGAAGCAGCGGGAACCGACGATATTGTCGCGTGACTATTAGCCCCATGGCCAATATCTTTGTGGACACTCTTGCCGGTCATAGGGATCGCAGTCACGGTGACGTCACTCAACTTGGACTCAACAGCTTGAATGTCCATTGCTTCCATAGCTAAAAAAAACATGCCGCATGTCTTAGAATAACAATAGATCATCGAAAATATGAAATAAAAAACAGAGACTTACCAATTAAAGTTAAACAATGAAAAACAACACACAAAAGATAAACGGTTCAAACGTAACGCGATATATGAAAATGTTATAGAATTTTTTACGGAAATAAAGGAAAAGTAGGACTCGGCAACGCAGGAATTTCTACCTACCGAAATCGGTCACCTCCAAGTTTACGCTCGACCAATTAATCCAACTATCACTGATGGCAGTAGAAGCACTGGAATGTTTTGCTATATCTTACAGAATTGCAAATAAGATAGTTAAATAAAAATCTGTACCAAATTCTAAATTACAAACAACTCGCAACTTCAACAAAACCTAAATCCAGTGTTGCCAATAGTGCATTGCCTAATATCGCCATCTCTCATGCATAAAGTAGCCTAAAGTAGCCCAATATACCTACTTTACAGGAAACCTTAGAAAGAAAGCATAAGTTTTTACTTACTTTTAAATGCTGGTAATTTCACCCACTCATCACGATAATGTTTTATATATTTAATTATTTACCGTGTTTACCCATTTTGTATAGAAACGACTAATTACAGAAACTTCCAAAGTGTAACTAAAGTAGTTTTAAATATTACGAACAACAACAATCAGAGAAGTTGTACAAGGTGAAAGTGGCATAAAATTACTATAATTTCTTTGAACTATTTCATTCAGTATACTACAGATAATTACGGTAGTCATTATTCACAATGAAAATACGTATTGCTTTATTTCGTTTTAAATTCGGTTACATAATAGCTAACAAAAATTCAGGGTATTCCCCGAAACAAACGACTTATATTCAAAACGGGTGACCGTGTCAAAATCAGATTGTAAGTACCTAAATTACACACACATTTACATTTGCATGAACATTTTTTTTTATAAATGCACGTTTATTTGCGATTCGGCTTATTCAAATAACTTGTCACTGAAGTAGCCTACGAGGCGACCAGCTAATTTTCGTAATAAAATCTGAGCGATATCGCTGCGATTCAGCTCTCAAAACGGGTTTTGCTATTCTCGTAACAAAAATTTTCTTAAAGTAGAAACGATCCTATCGAAGTCCGATTGACGAATCGTTTTAGCGTAAATTCGTATTCGCGTATGAAAGTCGAACGTAAATCGAATTTGAACTTTTCGCTTTCGATATTCTGCAAATTTTTGACGTATTTGCTCGATAGATTCGAAACGATTAGATGTCAAAATTTGCGACTGGGGAGTCGTTGAACAAAAGTTCCTTTTTTAGTAGTTGTGCATTTTTGAAAGTGGGTTTTGCGTTTTATTTACAAGTGAAATTGAAATTATCTTTCATAAATTATACCTATATTATATTTTAACATGAGTTTAGGCATGTCATGGCTCCTTTTAGATCTTTACTGGAAAGGCCTTATGGTCATCTACGGGCTGTAGATTATTATTATAAAACAACATAATTAATAGTACTTATTAGTACTTAAAACACAAGTACACAACGTCAACAACTCACTTTTACGATGTGCTTACATTAATTCTATTATAATTTTATGATAAATTTAAAATATCTGGCATTATAGGCTGTATTGATGGGACACTTGTGGCCATTATTAGGCCTACATTATATGAAGAATGGTATTTCAATAGAAAAGGATACCACTCATTAAATGTAATGATAGTAAGTGTACCTACTTTGTATGTATAGATGAAAGTAATCATTGTGCATTTACCTATTACATGTTTGTCAATCAATCACATCAAGTAATCAAAACAGATGATAATTGGCACAGTTAACTAATTCATTATTGTATTTTCAGATATGTGATGCAAACCTTAATATATTGTGTATAGATCCTAGTAGTCCAGGATCAACCCATGACTCCATTGTGTGGCGGGATCATCCTCTTAATTGCTATATTAATGAAAAATATAATAATGGAGAGATAATGTTTTTTCTCAGTATGTTTTGAGAATTTGCAAACTTGTTAAATAAAATGAAGTAACACCCAGCTTTGTTTGGTTTAATTTATTTCCCGAGGATTATCATTGGTATGACACTATTTTTGGTAAAGTGTGAATGTCTTTTGGCACTTATCTCAATGCAAAATGTCTGTCTGCCACAACCCTGCTGTGTTTCAGCAGCAGAGTTTATAGGGATCACACCTATCTGGATAAACTAGTAAAAAAAATCATCTAAACCCTTTTTTAACAAAGAGAACTTCTCAAAGTCATTGATAATATTGATATGGGGGATTCAACACTAACAATAATACAAATAATATTAAAGGTAGTGTTTATTTCTAAAATCACAATTACAACAATCACAGAATCAGACTTTTGTTATCCATTTTAATTGGCAGCTATATTTTAAAATGCTTAATACTAATATTGCTGTAACAAAAATTTTTCTTTTCCTTATGACTAATACAACTACTTAATTAATAGGCATTACAATTTAATAATCACAGAATCAGATTTTGTTATCCATTGTATTTATTTGGTACCTACTTTGGTATATTTGTTTAATACTATGCCTTAGAATCAATAATTACCTTATATGAAAGAGATTTTAATATGAGTTTAGGCATGTCATGGCTCCTTTTAGATCTTGCTAATCAAGCAGACGCTGCTGATAATCGTCGACGACGAGCCGAAATGCGTATATTAGCTAACAAACCTTTTCAAATGACGGAAAAGGATTTTCAGAAGACAATCGCCTCAGCATATCATTGGTCAATCATTGGTCAAAGACTAGTGCAAGAATTAAGCACAGTAATACCCATATTTACTCTGAGGTAATACCTCATGAAAAAAGATCTGACGCTTTATCAGTCGAAAATAAAGTAAGCCATATTATGTACCTATTATTTCTTCTATTGAATTGTGAATGGGTAATAAAACCCATGCCAAATTATCTTCTTCTTGTTTAATAATGGCGTCTATAATTATAATTTGCCAATGACAATGTTTCATTAGTAAAAATCTCTTCATCTAAAACGCCAATGACAATGTTAGATCGTTCCTCTGAGATAGTTCCCCAATTTAAAACATGGTTCTCTTCCTATCTCTTCTGAGGTTCTCTTGCAGTTCATAGATGCTGAAAAGTGACTGAAGACACAACAGACAAAAACCAAGTTTGGCAATGACATACTCAATATTTGACTTGACACGTAAAATATTACCATTTTCTAGGACCAAAGAAAATTTCAATAGTTTGTATCATCAAATTAATTGGCAATTTATGTTCCAAGTATTGAAATATCTGTGAAATGAGTTTTGATGTAAGAGCATGGTTTAAATTTTGTAAAAAAATCAGGTTTTCCCATATTTTTCTCCAAAATAAGTACTTTGGTACGTTTGGTGGCAATCATGTGGCAACATTATAAATATAACAAAGTCAATGGCTCTAAGGGCTAGTACTCACAGAGCCGTAATAAACGTTTAACAAAGTCAATAGTTACGAAAACGTTTAGAACTCGCCGAGCTCCAATCCTATTGTGTATCTATCCTATCGAAATGGTAGGAGAATAGGAAATTTGAATCGTTTTTCGATAGGACGATTTCGGAACTGCAACGATTTTTCGATCGTTTGAATTTACGAGAATCGGGCTACAGTCGCCTTTTAAATTTTTTTCGTCGCCGATTCTCGTTCTGAGTAGCCTAAATAACGAAAATTGCCCACGTTGGCAGCACTGCCTAAATCAGGGTTGACAGTGTTTTTGACAATTTGCGTAGATGGACGACAATTTGCCATAGGCTCCCCGTCCCCTCCCTGTCAAATTCCACAGACCACTTCTCCGTCTACGACTCAGAAGAATATGCTTAGATACCTACTACACTTTGATCTTAGCCAAAAGGCCGAGAAGCGATAAAGAATATGCTTAGTTATTCTTCTGAGGTCTACGATGACCACAATCGACTATCGAATGTCGACGGTTGTTGACCACAAATCAACTAGAGTTGTTGACCACAAACTACTTAGAGATACTACCGTTGTGTATATTGTTGACGAGTGAAAGCCGTACCGAAAACACGCGTGTCACGTTTGTCTTCGTTATTTCAGTCACTTTTCAAGCATCTATTTTGGACCCTGAACAGGAAACTAGCTTTCAAGAGAGCCATGTTTTTCTTGATTGTTCTGAGGGAACAATCTAACATTGTCATTGGCGTTTCGCCATAATTGACAACATTTAATTTTTTTTTTCCTTATGTTTTTTCATGCTAAATAAACAGTAAAATTTAAACATTTAAAATGTAAATGCTAAATGAACTACCTTTTGATTAAAATCAAGACTATTTTTTTATATGTCTTCTTCTTTATCGTGATGTCTGTTCGCGATAAACTCAAAAACTAGTGACTCATGAAGAAGTTTTATATCTATAGTTTATACTACTACTATCCTACTTCCCGTGGGAACTCCAAATTACCGTCCACGGGGGACAGCTAATATGCAATAAAATATTAAGACATTAATATCATCTTAATTTTCCATTGTTAAAAAATGGCGGCCGTGAACATAAAAAAATATTTATGGATTTAAGAAGGAAATATTATTTATTTTTGTTTAAAAGTTGTGGAGTTGATTTGTATTTATAGTAGAAGTGGTAGTGACGTAGACGGAGAAAGTGATTACCTTCTCTCTGGTAGAAGTGTTTCTGGAGAATGTTTTGAAGAATGACAGAGCTTCGATTAATCCGCCACGCCAGTATTAAAAATTAGAAAAAGCGAATCCAACGTAAATGCGACCATCCAACGTTTGTTTTTTTTTTCAAAACCCGACTAATGAACCCTTAAAAAATAAAAAAATAAAAATGTTATTTAAAAAAATATTGACTGTCGATACTATTCTATATTTTAATATCGAACTATCGATCGATATAATATCGTCCAAAAAAGTATAAAGATATTTCTAAGTAGTAATATCGATATTTCGATATTATAATTTATATCGAACTATCGATATTTAGGAAGACCAAAGAAAAAGATCAAAGATGACTGAAGAAATCGGGTTGTTGAAAAATAAATTAAACAAATAAATTGTATTTCTTCCTACTTCTTCTTGTGTAGAAACTAGACCATCGAAAATACAAGTAAAACGTAGTGATTACCTTCTCTCTGAATACAAGCATAAGTACTATTTAAGTGAAGTGTGAAAACACAAGTCAGAATCACAGTACTATTCGTATTCTGCTTTAACGCGATAATTGCAGCAGGACATTCGAGCGGAAATATATTATTTTACTGCAGTCCGAGTTGTAACCGATCATGCGTCAAGTTCAATTGATCAACTGGATGTAAATACATAATAAAACAATAAGAGGTCGACGTTAAGTGATCTCTCCGCCCACTGCAGTGTCGGAGAGCATTATGCGAGTGTCGAAGTACAGGTCAAGTCGTTCAAGAGATGTGTGATTGTTGGATAGGCGGTGATATATGATAAAGATGTCGATGGATGGGGATAGAGCATCGCGGCCCAGCTCCCTGGTGCTGGACGCTGCGCCCCCGGAGCGCGAGCCTCTGCGGTTCGACGTGCAACTTGTCGGGGCGCCGCCGGAAGTGGAACAACTTGTGAACAACATCAAACAAGTCGCCGAGGACTTCCTTTATCACTGGAAAACGTTTCCCATCGGTAGGAATTACAATTTACAATTTGTTATTACTCCAAAACATTAACCAAATGGCAAAAATTCCAGTTTAAATATAACATAATATTTTAATTGGGACCGAGACTTTTGTGGAAGAGTATAAGTTTATGGCTTATTTAAAATTATTTTCTTGTGATTTTTAAAATATAATTATACACCAGCTGGTTTACACCAGTGGCAGTGTCCAGTTTCCCTCAGCCACACTCAGGAACTCTGATGTACTGGTATGAAAATCATGAATTTGGTCAAGGATTTAAGCTTAACTTTTAAAATTTCATTCAAATAGTTTTTTTGTGGTGTGTAAAAGAATACTATAATAATTATAATAGTTTATAAGTTTCTTTAAGTGTAAGGGGTAATCTCTAGAACTCTTAAACCAATTTATAAATTGTTTTACCGATAGGAAGCCACAGTATTCCTGAGTGTCAGAGGAGAATTTAAGAGTTCCCGAGGAAGTACTAAAATCCACATGAGTGAAACCACTGGGGAACAGCTAGGAGACAGTAGTTTTATTATTATAAACCCCTTATTCTACCCTTTAGGGGGTAAATATAAAAACAATATTTTAGTGAGTCTTTACTTATCGCAAAAGAAAATGAAAAAGTGTTTTTCTGTTGCATAGTTTGAATTTCATGTTTTTTGCATTAATAGTTTTGACTGGACCCTGATGAGTCAGCCAGGTAGCTTTTTTCAATAGTGAAAAATGCCTTTTTTTAGCTAGCTCGTTGTCAAGCTGTTGTTGTTGAACAATAAGAAATTATAAATATTTCAACAGTGCTTCCTCCATCTCGCTTCACGGGGCCTGGTAACAAGCCATCGGATATTATCATAGCACCTCCATGTGATGAACTTGATGCAGCTGTGCTTGATGCGGGACTTGAACCTATGCCCTTATCTCCCAAACAACTCCATGACATTAGGGAAAAAGGGTAAGTTTTATTTATTTATTTAATAATTAATGCAGACAAGAACAACACAAAAGAGATACCTACCAAAGAGTATTTATGCACAAAATTAATTACTGTTATATTTTTTAATGAAATAAATAGAACACCAATAAATGATTTTTTTTTTATAAATAGTTCTTTTTTTAATTTTTTTTATGTGTAATCTATACACACGATATTTTTATCAAGTTCTTGACGTAGGTGCTCATATTTATACTAATATTATAAAGGACAAAAGTTTGTGACATTGTAGGGGGTAATCTCTGGATCTACTGAATCGATTTTGAAAATTCTTTCACTTATAGGAAGCTACAGTGATCCTAAGTGTCATAGGGTACTTTTTATTCCGCAATTCCCGCGGGAACTCCGAATTTCCCATGGGTAAAACCACGGGGAAACAGCTATCTCTGAATCTACTGAACCGATTTAATAATTCTTTCACTTGTAGGAAGCTACAGTGATCCTGAGTGACAAAAGGTACTTTTTATCCTGGGATTCCTGATGAAACTCTGGAGTTTGTGAGTTCGTGAGATTGTAGGGCGTGATCTCTGGATCTACTGAACCAATTTTGAAAAATCTTTCACTTATTCACTTATAGGAAGCTAAAGTGATCCTGAGTGACGTAGGGTACTTTCTATCCCGTAGTTCCCGCGGGAACTACGAAATACTGCGGGTGAAACCGCGGGGGTCAGCTAGTATATAATAAACTGCCTAATGACATTAAAGAAATACAGTCTGTCCCACTATTTAAAAAAACCTTAAAACACTACATTTTGAGTGACTTTACTAAATTTGTAGATTGTACTGGTTGATGGACATTGCAGAGCGGGATAGCATCTGCAATGTCTATCACCTTCTTTGAAAGGTAATGGAACCTTTTAAAATAATTGTTTCTCTCACCTCCGTAGATCTTGCGTGATAAGACTTATAAAAAAATAAAATAAAAAAAAAGAGTTTATTTCAGATTTCCTCCATACTTAGGTTAGTAGTACAAAAAAATTAACTTATCAGTTATGTTTATTTACATAGGTACCTACTTAATTCTAAAGCCCGTTCCACATTCGCGCGAAAATCTTCCGAGAACGCGATAAAACCCCGAGAACGTGAATGTGGAGCCGATGTAGGTACTCCGCCGCCGTTTCTCGTGGTTTTCTCGCGTTCTCGCAAGATTCTCGCGTGAATATGGAGGGGGCTTAAGAACACTTTCTTTCTACCTACATTTCCGCGAACTATTATAAGTTTCTTTTGTATTTCTTTAGTTAAGTGAATTATATGTAATTCTTTTAAAGAAATAGATTTCTTAAACTGTATGTATCGCTTCATCTACCTCGCTAATTATTATGATTATAAAGGAATGTGTGAGTGATAGAGAGAGAGCTCGACCACATGGCGTTGCCGTACACACATGTTGTTATTTCGTTCATTATTATTTTTAATCGCATCACATTCACACGCACTTTTTATTACTTTGCAGTACACTAGGTAGGTACATATTAAGTACAATAGTTATTTTAAAAGTTGTCTTTTATTATTATGTTTTAAAATGAATACTTGTACCTATCATTTAAGAAAACCATTTACCTCTGATTTTTCCCAAAATTCATAACTGGAAGATATGAAGATACATGTATTTCTAGATTCAATAACTAAATCTAATCTAATATATATAAATCACGTGTCACGTTGTTTGTCCGCGATGGACTCCGAAACTACTGAATCGATTGTGATGAAATTTCGTCACTATGTTGTATTTGACCCAACTTAAAAGATAGGATAGTTTTTATCCCGGAATTCCTGCGGGAATTGCAAAGTTACCGCGGATGAAATCGCGGGGGACAGCTAGTCTTCATATATATAAATCACGTGTCACGTTGTTTGTCCGCGATGGACTCCGAAACTACTGAATCGATTGTGATGAAATTTCGTCACTATGTTGTATTTGACCCAACTTAAAAGATAGGATAGTTTTTATCCCGGAATTCCTGTGGGAATTGCAAAGTTACCGCGGATGAAATCGCGGGGGACAGCTAGTCTTAATATATATAAATCACGTGTCACGTTGTTTGTCCGCGATGGACTCCGAAACTACTGAATCGATCGTGATGAAATTTCGTCACTATGTTGTATTTGGCCCAACTTAAAAGATAGGATAGTTTTTATCCCGGAATTCCCGCGGGAACTCCGAAATTACCGCGGATGAAATCGCGGGGGACAGCTAGTATTATTTTAAATCTCGCTGACTTCTTTAATTGCATCTGTGCATGAACCAAGACATTTAGTTGTTTAGCTGTGCTTTTCCAAAATAACTAATATTTCAAATAGGTAGGTACCTAGTTTCTTTAATGTCTTTACTCTTTGTTAATCCCTGGACTGCACTTCTTTGTGGTCTCTTTTATACATTCTATTCTACAGAAGTCTATCTATAGGATTAATTAGAGTCGGTTGAAAACGAAAAGAGTTATCTCAATTGTAAAACGTGCTCAGTCAGTTAAAAGAAGGGTATGTATAATATGATCCCCTCGAAGCTTTATAAAGTCGTTAACATCAATTTACTTGGTCGTTTCGCTCAATGACTCTGTTACCTACCAAATGATTCAAAACGCTTTTTTGTATTCATTAACTCGAGGTTTAACTATTATGTTTAATTGTTGTTGTACTGTTGTACACTCACATACAGACCTATAGTACGGGAGATACCGATGCTAATTCGGGAGACACTCGAGCGTCGTTGGGACCTACTGGGTTTTGAAGATTAGGAGATATAAACAAAATAAGGTTATATGATATTTTTTCATTCACCGGTGGGTTTAGCTTCTACAGGCTTTCAAAAATGTAAAAAAAAATAGTAAAATGGAAATACTCGAGCGCGTCAGATATTGTAGTTTAGATACTCCAAGGTGTCTCTGATATCGAAAATATATTCATCTGCCCATTTGCGTGGTGGGGGTGGCCATCCGGAAGGGGAGAAAATGAAAAAAAAAAACATTTACTCGAGCGCGTCAGATATTCAAAGGGGATGTTAAGTGAGCCTTAAAAATGCACCCCTTCGAAAATCTGCCGATTTGGAGGTGACGCAAGGTAGTAGCGAATTTTTGAAAATGCAAAAAAAATCTCAATTTTGAAATACTCGAGCGTGTCAGATTATTTTACAGAAGGTTCAGCTTGCAGTCCAAGTTATGTTGGCTTAAAATCTGACAATAATTTTGAGGGATATTATTAATCTGACTGCTAGAAACAAAAATTATGATTTATTTTTAATTTTTTTTTATTTCTGATGTAAGTTTAATAACTTTATGAGCTATTTCTTGTTCACAAAAAACACACTTTATATTTCTATGAAATATGTAAAAGCTCACAAAATATTATTCACAAAACTAACTTTAAAGCACAAACAAGCCATTTCGTTTTACATATAATAACATGAACGCGTTGTTTTGTGATGAGCTTTATTATATAATATATATATAATTACATTAAAGTGAAAGGTGAACCTATAGTTTGATGTAATACTTACCTTAACTTATTTTAATATGTATTTTAACCGACCAAAAAAAGTTATAATTCGATACGTTTAGCGCCGTGGTATACTGTGATGACGTTATGGCGACGGAAAGTAGTGTGAAGACGGTGCGAGAGAGTGAGAGATAGAGAAAAAGTAAAAGGGAAAGAAAGACAGAGATATGAATAGGTACATGTTTCACTGCAGCTGCTCGTTCGATTCGAAGACGATTTTTGTTTCTTCGGCTTATGAAAATCGGCAGATTATATTTTTCCCGCTATCCTTGAGTTATTTACTTTAAAATAAAAAACAAATCAACTGCGCTCGAGAATGTCGAAGTTGCGTTTTTTTTTTGCAAGTTTGTGATCCTCTAACTCCTTTACGTCACGTTCAAATGGTCAGATTATTCATATACATACTTCTCACTATGTAATTAACCCACCATATCTTAATCTGACGCGCTCGAGTATTTCGAATTATCGATTTTTTTTTACTAATCTGATCGGTTATTCTAGACGCACCCACCAGTGTAGAGGGCCTATATTTGGTGGAGGTACTCAACATGGTGCAAGGTACCCCCCTTATGTTCATCTGACGCGCTTTAGTTAATCCACAAATCCCCTCTTGGCGGTCCGTACTACTACACATAAACGCCTGTCGCCCGTAGAAAGGGGTAAATTCTTTGTAATGATGTATTTGATACTGCTTCATGTATTGTACCTAATATGAAAACATTTTAGCAGCCATAAAAACATTTTACATCGTACATTAATTATTAGAATGTAAACTACTATTAATATTATATTTACGTATAACTTTAGAATCAGTGCTTTTAGTGCATTCAAGAATATATCATAATACAATAAAATTATATTATGCTTTTTTATATAAAAACATACATATTAGTATTATTTTTGTAGTATTACATATATCATGTTAATTTCTCTTTCAACAAAGCTTGCTCAAGGACAGAGTATTTAAGCCGAAGAAGCTAAGTGCCAAACAGTTGGAATCTATACGCGAATGGGGGTATGTTAGCGATAGTATATGTATGCCTATTATTTTATATTATTAATCTGTGTTTCACAATAAACATTGCTTCTTAATATTCTTCCAGTAAAAGTAATTAGATTTTATCTAAGTAGACATTTTTTTCAGTCAGGCACATCACTTCAATCCAAACTTTTTTTGTAAATCAATGATAAGCAGGCTCACCAATTTGGTACCAATCCGAACTATAGTTAATGTAGTTCAACTTAATTTAACAGTGCTGCCGTTAACAAGCTAAGTTAATATTACTATGTTATTTTATTAAGAAATCAAACAGATACAGTACAGAAAAAAAATCTGAAAACTATACATTTGTAATGAAATCTAAAAAATATAGTCTTTATTTAAATTATTTATATGTAGGTACGTATTTGTATATACGGAACTCTCGGCGGGGGAGTCCGACTCGCACCTGTTCGGTTTTTTTGACATATTGTAATGATTTTATTGAAAAAATCAATTAATATGAATAATATTATTTGGAAGCAATGTTTACCCCCGCATGCTCTCACTTTCGTACAATACATTAGCGTGCTTTATGTTCCATGGTGGGTATATTATTTCGATACTAAAATTAATATGCAATGTCGTA
The DNA here is from genome assembly GCA_907165275.2 of Zygaena filipendulae. NCBI lineage: Eukaryota > Metazoa > Arthropoda > Insecta > Lepidoptera > Zygaenidae > Zygaena > Zygaena filipendulae. Next base: position 10,822,203 of record OU015659.1, on the reverse strand, counting down.
GTTAAATACATCGGCATCGGTATCATACCATCACAGTTTAAACACAAGTAGTTATTACAAATGTGTCTTAAATATTGTTATAATAGTATTAAAGGATTATTTCGAATGGTCACACTAGTCACGAGCCTTACAGGAATGAAACTATATCGCCACCCACTATAAAAAAACATATTTTCTAAGATATTATTTCATAAAATATAAGAAGAAATCGAGAATATGTAAAATGTGTAAAAACTTTTGTAATGATACTTACGTATTACTAGCACTACATTATATTATATTATAATATAAAACAAAGTCCTCCGCCGCGTCTGTCTGTCTATTCGCAATCAACTCAAAAACTACACAGATGTTAACCACTTTTGAAAATCCAAATTCTAATTAGTCCTGTTTGTAGATCAATAAAAAATATTGGACACGTATTTTTCGCTTTTTCAAATTAATGAAAATATACAGAGATATAGCACCTTAAAGTTTAGGGTGGGGGTTCGTGACGTCATTAATCGCTATAAGCCCCCATACAAACTGCACCGGATAGTGACGTCACGCGAAATTTTAACTCAATGTATCGCCGTTGTTTTTTGATTGCGTAAAAAATTAAAAAGTGACGCGACGGAGTAAAAACTAAAATTTACAAGCCCATTTATACGTACACAATTACACATTGTACTATCGATTCCTTTTTAAATGAAATAACTTAGAAGGTATGATTTTTTTTTTACACCTGATGCGGCTAGTCTTACCCCTTGGCCACAGTCTCGGCGACGGCGGTGACGGCGGCAGCGGCGGCGGCGGCAAAAACAAATGGTAGACAACATAAGAAGTAGGCCATAGCTCGCGCCGCTGGTAGCTGTGGCCAACTTCGTATGTTGTCTACCATTTGTTTTTGCCGCCGTTACCGCCGTCGCCGAGACTGTGGCGCCGCCCGCCCTTACCCTTACAAAGGTATAATGTACCTCAAAAGCATGTATGTCTGTGTGTGTATCTCCATATCACGTATAGTATGTGTATAGCGGTTGCAAATTTTTTATGGCAACTTGCATTGTAACGAATGATAAAAGTTTTATTTTCAAACTGTGTAAATAAAATATAGCCAAATAAATTAAAATTAAAATTATTTAAATTAAATTAAAATTAAAATTATTACTGGATTGCCATTATTATTGATATTTTAATATTTTTTTACTTCGCGAAGTTTCACTGACATGAAGAATGAGGTGGTGCTTATTTCTTAATGAAGCAGAGTCAATGTTTTGTTATTATATTATTATACTAATAAAAAAAACCGGTGGTTTTTTCTCATATCTGCAAACTGAAAATATTAAAAATGTAGCATATTTTATAAGCTTTTCAGTAAAGTATCATATTTTCTTATCAACATAATATAACAGATAAAAAAGTTTGTTTTTCTTCTCCTTTTTTTCGAATTATGGTTTATTTTCCAAGGTATATTATTACCTTATGAGCCCTTTTGTATGGGTCACTATGGCTAGTGCAGAAAACTCCCATATGTTAATTGACTTATCCGAATGTTTACTTCATTGGCATCGCGCTGTGGTCTCAGCAACATTTTCTGCCTGTTTATTTTTTCTTAAGGCTTGTGTTCTATCTGAAAACGTTTCTTTAATTAAAAAGAAAAGTGTCAAATTAACTTCAAAATACTTTAAACTCTCTTCTTTTCCGAAAATCTGACTGCTTCTCCACACATTATAAAAGGGATCCTTGTGCTTTTCAAGTTTCTAGACCAGGCTGATTAAGTTAGTGTGACTGACTCACTTTCAGGATTATGTAATTTTATTTTATATGTGTATAATTGCAATAACAATAAATGTAACCTGGAATCTATCGTCAAGACTTTCGACATACGGAGTCTTCTCTCAAATTGTGTGATCTATTTTTTAGATATTTCATCATAAACAAGAAAACAATTTTTTTTTTGTGACATATGATATACCGCAACGGGTTAATGTGGTGGTGTTGCCGTTAGCGAGTTCGAAGTGCCGTCGCGACACTTCCCCGGGCAGACGCACGTGTGGCGCGTGGCCGGCTGGCTGCAGCGAGGGCGGGCGCGCGCGCGCGCCGAGCTGTGCGGCCACGTGGCGCGCGCCGCCGCGCTGCTGCTGGTCACCGCGCGCGACCGGCTGCTGCGCGACGAGCCCGTCTCCGTCGTGGCCGGCGCGAAGGCGTTGCTCATGGGGTTGCACAGGTGAGCCTGGTGGGGTCGGACCCCCTTAGGGATGAATTTCGAAAAATCCCTTCTGTATTATCGGATGACTACGTCATACAAAGAACACACCCTCCAAGTTTCAGGTCTCTATCTCTCTATGATCAGCGGTTTAGGCTGTGCGTTGATGTCTCAATCAGGACAAAGCATTTTATATGTATAGATATAAATGCGAATGTGAGTTTTTGTGTTACGCTTTCACGCTTGAAAAAAAAACCGATCACCATGAAATTTTGCATACACGTTGTCAGGGATACCCTACAGAAAATATCAGGTACTTTTTGTGCCGGAATTCCCGCCGGAACTCCGAAATTAATTCAAGTAAAACCCGTAGGGGATCGACTAGTTATTTATAGTATATATAGTTCGTTTTGACCCGCAATAAATTGGGAGTTCCGCGGGGACTTCGTAAAATACTCTCTTATCGTATGTCTCCTATAGAAAACCTGTCAAATTTCAGCTTCATAAGTCAAGTAGTTGGCACCTGGTGACTGAAAAATAGAGACGAGTCTTTTCATTGAAAATGTATTTAAAAGAAAATAATGCAGAGGTGTAAATCCCACTAGCAGAATACAATAATTGGTTTTGTTTCTTTGCAAGTTAATGACGAATCTATAATAGTAAAATGACTAAGTAGATAGAAATGAACCAGTTCACAGTGACTTTGCAAAGACGTATGCGATTATCATCGCGATTGGTTCGCGAAATAATAAGAAAATCTATGTGAGCGAAACTGATGGTAGCACTTAATAATTTATAATTTTATTTTTAACTCTATAATTTCTTTTTTTCAGACTACTCGATCTCTTAATCGGCATGCCCTCGCTGGAGGCTCGAGATCTCGAGAAGAAAATAAGGGAAGAACGATCGCGCTATCTTGTCGCCGAACTCATTTGTAAGGTAAGATAGCATATTTCATTATTCAAAACATAATTTTGTACATTGTGAAGATCACAAAGTCCTGCGGCGAACACATGTGATAAAAAATCCAACCGAGCAATTGGTGCGTGTAAGAGTAACAAACATCCATCCATCCATACATACTTACAAACTTTCGCGATTATAATATTAGTAGGATATTATAACATATATGTAATAATTAAAGTATATGTATGTAAAGTATATCTAATAGTAAAGTAAATTAAAGTACTACCACGTTTGCTTGGTTTCCCCGACACAAGCTTAGTGTGGGATCAAGCTGTGTGTTGGAAGTGGATTATTATTATTATTATTAAATTAATCGTTCGGATAACCCGAAATCGAACCCGTGGCACTTGACGTAGCGTCTAGTTTAATAGGGATGTTGACTACTATTGAAAATCAAAATTCTAATTAGTCCGTCTTTTAGAAAATTAAAAAACAATAGACACGTATTTTTTGCTTTTTTAAATAAATTAAAATATACAGAGATAAAGCGCATTAAAGTTTAGGATGAGGAGGTCGTGACGTTACTAACCACAAAACGGCCATACAAACTGTCAGAATAGTGACGTCACGCGAAATTTCAACTCAATATATCACCGTTATACATATTTTGATTACGTAAAAAAAGAAAAAATACGTGTCCAATATTTTTTAATAATCTACAAGACGGACTAAAAAATAAAAATTAGTCAACATGCCCATTACCACTACACACCAAAGGTGTGTGTATAGATTTTTTTTTACCACTGTAATGGGCATGATGACTAAATTTTAATTTTTGGTCCGCCATGTAGATTAATAAAAAATATTGGACTCGTGTTTTTCCTTTTTTTACGTAATCAAAAATAACGGCGATACATTGAGTTGAAATTCCGTGTGACGTCACACCTAGGTATACTTTATACTTAGTTATAACGTCGCGCGTCGCTATCGCCACTCCTAAACTTGAACGCGTTTTATCTAAGTTTTTTTATGAATAATTTGAAAAAGCTAAAAAAATTACGTGTCTATTTTTAGTTGTTACTATCGACGGACTAAATAGAATTTTGATTTTTATGCCTTTTCATCATGCCGATTGGTGTATACCGTTGAAAATGTCACCCAGTACAGTATGGGCCCGGTGTGTTCGTCCGCAGCCGGAGCACCATGAGGACATAGCGGCGCTGGCGGCGTGGGTGACGCGCGCGCTGCGCCGCGCCGCCGCCGAGAAGACGGACGCGAGGGACGCGCGCCCGCCGCCGCCCGTGCCCTGCCTCTACACCACGCCGCAGGGCACCGAGGCGAGTACCATCACACACACACGCACACGCACACACACGCACACGCACACGCACGCACACACACGCACACACACGCACACACACACACACGCACACACACACACACACACACGCACACACACGCACACACACACACACGCACACACACACACACGCACACACACACACACACACACACATGAACATGCACACTAAAAATTATTCACTTTGGCCAACGTCAATTAGATTATAATAACTACTAGCTGTTCCCTGAGGTTTTACCCACGTAAATTTTAGAGTTCTCGTGGGAAATACGGGATAAAAAGTAGCCTAAGCTACTCCTTATAACATTAGCTATCCGCGAGTGAAAGTCCCGTTAAAATCGGTCCAGCCGTTTCAGAGATTAGCCGCAACAAACAGACAGACAGTTTTTTTTTTTTTTTTTGTTTTTTTATGTACCCAAGTCGCGTACTTTCTTTACTTTCGTATGCATTAGTGAAAAGCTGTTAATTTGAAATTACAAACAGCCACTTCAATTTTATTTATTTGTATAGATTATAGCACCCATAAAATGTTAACTAACTAACAAACTCACTTTTAGCAAGCTGTCTTTGTCTATTAATAACACTAGGTGTTTTATACCAATTAACTGATTTGACCTTGACTTACTTTCACGGTTCAGGTGGACCTGCGTCTGTACAAGAAGGACATGCTGCGGCGCGCGGCGGCGTCGCTGCAGGCCATCCTGGAGCGCGAGTCGCGCGGCTGGTTCCTGCACTTCCGGGAGCGGCACGCGGCGCACCTCGCCAGCCAGAAGGTGCCCGCCAAGGATATAGAGGAGGTGAGGCGGGCGCCTGCGAGCCACGTATAGCTCTGCCACCAGATCTCGAGGCAAAATGGGGCTTCGCTTTCCAATGAATAAAATATTGTATATAGGAACCTTATTGATATTTATTCAGCCTACAGAAATATACTAGCCCCCAGATATTTTTTCATGACCGATTTGACCGATTGTATTGTATTATTAAGTTTACAATCTATATATAATCGTTTTCTATGCGTTAAAGATTATTATTATAGGTGCTTAACTTGGCTAGGTAACTTGGCTAAGAGGGCTAGGTTATCATGAGTATGGTAACGTGTTGTGTGTGTGCGGGCAGGAGGTGCGCGAGGCGGCGATGCGCGAGTACGTGTCGCGCGTGTGCGCCGGCGTGCTCGCGTGCGAGCAGCTGCGCGCGCTGGGCGCCGGCGTGCCCGCGCTGCTGGCCGACCAGCTGCGCGCCTCCGCCATACTCGACCGGTGAGTCGCCGGGCGGGGCGGGGTGTGCGGGCAGGAGGTGCGCGAGTACGTGTCGCGCGTGTGCGCCGGCGTGCTCGCGTGCGAGCAGCTGCGCGCGCTGGGCGCCGGCGTGCCCGCGCTGCTGGCCGACCAGCTGCGCGCCTCCGCCATACTCGACCGGTGAGTCGCCGGGCGGGGCGGGGTGTGCGGGCAGGAGGTGCGCGAGTACGTGTTGCGCGTGTGCGCCGGCGTGCTCGCGTGCGAGCAGCTGCGCGCGCTGGGCGCCGGCGTGCCCGCGCTGCTGGCCGACCAGCTGCGCGCCTCCGCCATACTCGACCGGTGAGTCGCCGGGCGGGGCGGGGTGTGCGGGCAGGAGGTGCGCGAGTACGTGTCGCGCGTGTGCGCCGGCGTGCTCGCGTGCGAGCAGCTGCGCGCGCTGGGCGCCGGCGTGCCCGCGCTGCTGGCCGACCAGCTGCGCGCCTCCGCCATACTCGACCGGTGAGTCGCCGGGCGGGGCGGGGTGTGCGGGCAGGAGGTGCGCGAGTACGTGTTGCGCGTGTGCGCCGGCGTGCTCGCGTGCGAGCAGCTGCGCGCGCTGGGCGCCGGCGTGCCCGCGCTGCTGGCCGACCAGCTGCGCGCCTCCGCCATACTCGACCGGTGAGTCGCCGGGCGGGGCGGGGTGTGCGGGCAGGAGGTGCGCGAGTACGTGTCGCGCGTGTGCGCCGGCGTGCTCGCGTGCGAGCAGCTGCGCGCGCTGGGCGCCGGCGTGCCCGCGCTGCTGGCCGACCAGCTGCGCGCCTCCGCCATACTCGACCGGTGAGTCGCCGGGCGGGGCGGGGTGTGCGGGCAGGAGGTGCGCGAGTACGTGTTGCGCGTGTGCGCCGGCGTGCTCGCGTGCGAGCAGCTGCGCGCGCTGGGCGCCGGCGTGCCCGCGCTGCTGGCCGACCAGCTGCGCGCCTCCGCCATACTCGACCGGTGAGTCGCCGGGCGGGGCGGGGTGTGCGGGCAGGAGGTGCGCGAGTACGTGTTGCGCGTGTGCGCCGGCGTGCTCGCGTGCGAGCAGCTGCGCGCGCTGGGCGCCGGCGTGCCCGCGCTGCTGGCCGACCAGCTGCGCGCCTCCGCCATACTCGACCGGTGAGTCGCCGGGCGGGGCGGGGTGTGCGGGCAGGAGGTGCGCGAGTACGTGTTGCGCGTGTGCGCCGGCGTGCTCGCGTGCGAGCAGCTGCGCGCGAGAGCATCTGGATCTATGTGGCTCTAGTATCTCGGGAACACGCGCGTTTTCGACTCGCGCGTAAAACGCCTCATCTGGACAGGCTCTTAAGGTGGGGGCTCTTGACGACACTAACTGCTATAAGTCGCCATACAAACTGCACCGGTTAGTGACGTCACGCGAAATTTCAACTCAATGTATCAACGTAAAAAAAGAAAAACGTACGTGTCCAATATTTTTTATTAATCTACAAGACGGACTAAAAAAAAAAATTAGTCAACATGCCCATTATGAGGCACCCCTTGTTCCGTGCACATTGTCCATGTACCTACTAAGCGCTCGTGTCTCGCAGCGCGGAGCAGGGCGTGCGGCGGCAGCTGTGCGCGGGCGCGGCGGCGGCGGAGGCGCGGCTGGCGGCGGCGCACCCGGTGCTGGCGCGCGCGGCCGCGTGGCGGCGGGAGCGCGTCGCCGCCGCCGCCGCGCGCCTGCGCGACAAGCTGCGCTGGGCCGCGCCCGAGGACGCCGCGCACGACATGGCCAAACACCGCCTGGCCCAGCACAGATACTTCCTGCTGAGGGACCTCGCCTTCCTTAGGGATCGGGAGCCGCTGCTCGTCAAGGTGACACGCACGGTTTGAGTAATAAAGATTCATGAGTAATGTAGAAGTGTATGTGCAATCCACCGGCTCCGTACTTGGTCCGTGTGGTACCCCTGTGGGTGAACAGTGGGTACAATAAAATTGTTGATTATGGTGATGACTCGTGCATATTATATCATCGTCGCCAAAAAAAATTTAAAGTATGTAGGAGGACGCCATAAGTGGAAAAATTCAATATTAAAAAGACTAGATGAGGCTGTAGGTATTTCGGTGGTTCGATAAAAGGAACTTAGTGTATTGAGTCACGCCTCTGTATCGTTCTGCGAGTGCGGCATTACGAGTAGTATACTAATAGCGATGTGTGCACGTACGCGCGGGGCCAGGAGCTGCGCGCGGCGCAGACCCCGACGCGCGAGTTCCAGTGGGCGACGCGCATCTGGCTGCCGCAGAACTGGGTGGTGGTGCGGCACTTCCGCGGGCGCTCGGAGCGCATCCCCACCGTGCTGAGCGCGCGCGCCACCTCCATCGTGACGCCGCGCTCCGACCCCTCGCAGCCGGTGTTCCTGGTGGACCGCGAGCGGGTCGCCGCCACCACCACCAGGTGGCCCGGCTGGCGGCTGCTCAACTACGCGCACAGGTGCGTGCGTGCGTGTGTGTGCTTGTGCGTGTCGCAACCAGTGTTCCCGGTGTACCCATCGCCGCTGTGTTGCAGGACGTGGTGCTGGAGCTGGAATATGATGTTCGTGCTGGGCGTGATGGTGCCGTGGTGCTCGCCGCTGTCGCTGCGCACGCTGCTCTGCGTCAAGCCGTTCGTGCCCGACTATGAACTGTCGCAAGTGTGTATTTTATAACGGTGTTTTTCGTTAAACGCACGATTTACACATTTACACTAGGATTAAATTAGATCACTCCTGTATTTAAAGATAATTTGAGATACTTTGTACAAAAAAATACGCGTCTTTTCGGATAGGGAAGGGGCTCCCCCCTTCCCTATCCGAAAAGACGCGTATTTTTTTAGGGGTAGTCTAAAACTATGAGGAGAACAGTTAAAAACCCGACCCGACCCTCTGACCGTGGCCGCGGCGTGTGCGTGTCGCAGGTGAACGGCACGCTGTTCCCGAAGCGCAGCAGCGAGACGCAGACGATGTGGTCGCGACTGTTGGCGCTGTGGCGGCTCGTCTCCAAGGAGCGGACTCGCTTCGAGACCGAGCCCGACACCGGTCAGTGCTGTCCATTGTACTCAGTGCACGCCCGTCGTTCTCAATACATACTCACTAGTCACTGCCCGCCATACTCATTACACGCTCACTGCCTGCCATACTCAGTACAGGCTCACTGCCCGCCATACTCATTACACGCTCACTGCCTGCCATACTCAGTACAGGCTCACTGCCCGCCATACTCATTACACGCTCACTGCCTGCCATACTCAGTACAGGCTCACTGCCCGCCATACTCGTTACACGCTCACTGCCTGCCATACTCAGTACAGGCTCACTGCCCGCCATACTCATTACACGCTCACTGCCTGCCATACTCAGTACAGGCTTACTGCCCGCCATACTCATTACACGCTCACTGCCTGCCATACTCAGTACAGGCTCACTGCCCGCCATACTTATTACACGCTCACTGCCTGCCATACTCAGTACAGGCTCACTGCCCGCCATACTCATTACACGCTCACTGCCTGCCATACTCAGTACAGGCTCACTGCCCGCTATACTCATTACACGCTCACTGCCCGCCATACTTAGTACACGCTATTAACACGCTATTAATTTGAAAAACCAAAATATACGTGTCTATTATTTTTTTATTATCTAATGGATTAAATAGAATTTTGATTTTCATATTCCGGAAACATGACTATTACAAATGCAAAATTTCATAATGATCGGCCGAGTAGTTAAAGCGTGGAAATTAACAAACAAACTCACATTCGCTATTGCGCTGCTATTTTAAAATTAATATTGGTGTAATTTTATGCATATTTTTGTTGTTTTGTTTTCTCGAACCCCCTCCTCCGCATACTCGGTTCGGCTACGCCCGTATCTCGATACAGCATGCATTGTATGGTATCGTATCGTATCGTTTCTGTGGCACCAGGTCTGCTGGGCAAGGGGCTGACGCGGCAGGCGAACCGCGTGTGGAACTACTGCGCGGTGGGCGGGCTGGGCTCGCTGGCGCTGCTGCTGCTGTTCCCGGCGGCGGCGCTGGGCGGCAGCGCGCTGTCGCTGGCGGGCGCGGCCGCCGCGCCGCTGTGGGTGCCGGCCGCCGCGCTGGCGCACCACGCCGCCGGCGCGCTCGTGTACGACAGGGACTGCCCCGACCCCGCCCGGCTCAACAGGTCACTATCTGATAACTTTAATAAGGATGTTGACTACTTTTAAAAATCAAAATATGTACTAATTAGTCCGTCAGTTAGAAAAAAAAAGACATTTATTTTTCCTTTTTCAAATAATTTAAAATATACAGAGATAAAGCGCATTAAAGTTTAGGGTGAGAGGGTCGTGACGTCACTAACCGCAAAAACCGCCATACAAACTGTCAGAACAGTGACGTCACGCGAAATTTCAACTCAATATATCGCCGTTATTTTTTGATTACGTAAAAAAAGAAAAAATACGTGTCCAATATTTTTTAATAATCTACAAGACGGACTAAAAAAAAAATTAGTCAACATGCCCATTAATTTATTGGAGAAAAAACAGTCACAAGTTGGGATATAGTTATAGAATATGAAAAAATACAACTAGACATAATAAATAAATAAATAAAAATCTTTATTTCCAGACGTAGTAGTCCATAGAGTGTGAGTAGGTACAATTTTTACTTATTACTATTGTTAGTAGGTAGGCAACAACACAACACAAATTGAGTAGAAAGGTTATCAGGGTCAGTCACTGTGCTCAGTGAACCTGACAGTAAGAGGAGAATTAAGTCTCTCAGATATCATCTTCAGGACACTGTTAGAGTTGCCCCGTAATCTGCCGACTATGGAAGCCGGTTTCTTCCGCATTATGGCGTAGAAGACATCAGTGCCCGCATCCGCAAACATACCTGAAGCGCTACAGAAACGGGGGAGCCCGAACAGAGCCCTGAAGATGTTGTTGTACAGAACACGCAGAGCGCTGTACGTACTCTTGGTGTAGTTGAACCACAGGCCGCTGGTGTAAAAGGTTTGACAGTACATTTCCGCTCACTCACAGCGCCCTGCACTCCCTCAAACTTGTCCTAAACTTTTCCCACAGTTAAGTTACATTATATACGACTTGCTGTTCCCCGCGGTTTCACCCGCGTTAATTTCGGAGTTTCCACGGGAATTCCGGATTACAACATAGCCCATGTTACTCAGGGATAATGTAGCTTTTTAATGGTGAAAGAATTTTTGAAATCCGTCCAGTAGTTTTTGAGTTAAATCTTAACAAACAAAAAATCAAATCTTTCCTCTTTATAATATTAGTAAAGATAGACAATAGCCGATAAGTATACATTCCATATACGTTTTTGTAGTAGTTCAGAATGTAGTTCTCGTTGTACGTTCGTGAACACGATGCGAGTGTGCCGGCAGGTGGTTTGTGGTGTTCGAGGTGTTGCTGTGGCGCATCCTGGTGCTGGGGCTGCTGCAGCCGCTGGCCGCGCTGCTGCTGGCCGCCGTGCTGTGCCCGCTCGCCGCGCTGCTGCTGCTCGTCGGTAGGTCGCCGTGCACCGTAATAATATGACACCCACCTGTGACACTTCATACAAGCGCCCCACTACCGCGGCACATCAAACTGTCTGTCGATGAATCGTTCATGGCTTAAGGGCACTGGCGTTCCTTCTATACAAGCCCAAAAGCCCGGCCTGCCTAGTTGAAGCGCTTGCTTGTGGAGTTTAAAAAAAAATTAATTAGTATTTATACTTATACACTTTATCTATACTTATTAAAATATTGATTTCCGGTGGCAAAGGGTTTGGTTAAGCAAACCAGGCTTTTGGGCTTGTATGGAAGGACCGACTGAAAGGTTCTGTCGGTGAAACTCCCATAAACAAAACTGTCTGTCGACGAACGGTTTGCGTAGACGTTGTCAAGGGTACAGAGAAGGACATAGGGTACTTTATATCCGGGAATTAGGGATTCTCCAGGGATGAAAATCAAAATTCTAATTAGTCCGTCAGTTAGAAAATAAAAAAATAATAGACACGTATTTTTTGCTTTTTCAAATTAATGAAAATAAACATTAGTGACGTCGTTATTCAGTATAAGCCCCGTACAAACTGCACCGGGTTGTGACGTCACACGGAATTTCAACCCAATGTAACGCCGTTATTTTTTGATAACGTAAACGTAATACTAATTACTAATCTACACGACGATCTAAAAAAAATTTTTGTCAAGTAGCCAATTCCCGCAGGAACTCCGGGTTTATTATCGCGGGTTTATAACAAATATTGTTTGGCTACATAATATCTATACTATAATAAAAGAGTAGAATTCGCGATTCTGTACATTGAATATTTTTATCTAAAATTGAGAGGGGTGATAAAAGAAGACTAACCAAGCCCAAAAAAAGTTTTTAAAATTCTTTTCTGTCTGTCTGTCTATTCGCGATAATCTCCGTATCTACTGAATGGATTGTCATGCGGTTTTCACAGATAGATTAAGCTTAGCCTGGAGCTACATATAGCCTTTGCTTCATTCAAATCGGATGTCGGGAAAAAAAGTTGTTACATAAAAACTTTTCACGCGGGTGAAACCGCGGGGCACAGCTAGTTATTAATACGATTGCGTCGCTGCTAGTGTTGTTGTTGTTGTGAGGAACTAGCACCCGCACCGTGACGGTGTCGCCGTGTCGCCCGCAGGCGGCGTGTCGTGGTGGGCGTGCCGCAGCGCGTGGGAGGCGCTGGCGTGGCGCGCGGTGATCGTGCGCGCGGCGCGCGTGCCGGCGCACGACTCCGCCTTCTGCCGGCGGCGCGACGGGCCCGGCCTGCGCACGCGCACCTACTACCAGATCACGTGAGTACCCCTTCACAACATTTGTTAGTTTCTATTTTTCTCTCTCTTATTTTGTACCTTTTAAATGCGGACCGATAAACTCCTTTTCTTTCTTTCTTTGTTTGAAAGTTAAATGACTATTTTTGTGACAGTTGATTTTCCGAATTTACCGTGACATGGGGCATTTATCCCGTAATGGGCATGATGGCTAAATTTTAACTTTTAGTCCGTCTTGTAGATTAATAAAAAAATATTAGACACGTATTTTTCCTTTTTTACGTAATAAAAAAATAACGGCGATACATCTAGTTGAAATTCCGTTTGACGTCACACCTTGGTACTCTTTATACTTAAAACATCGTCTCCACTCCTAAACTTGAATACGTTTTATCTAAGCATTTTCTTTTTCAATTATTCGAAAAAGCAAAAAATTCGTGTCGTATAATTTTTTCACTCCAACTGACGGTCTAAAGAGAATTTAGTTTTTCATACCCTGTCATCATGCCCATGTCCCGGTGCTGAGTGTGCTGCCCCCCCAGGAGCGGGCAGGCGCTGGCGGCGCTGTGCGCGCGCGCCGAGCTGCAGGCGCTGGGCGAGTGGGCGGCGGCGCGCGAGGCGCTCGCCGACCGCCCGCTGCGGGACTACGCGCACTTCGTGCACGCCTGCTTCGGGCCCTTCTCCGTGCAGATTGCCAAGGTGAGACCGCCCCGCCGCCCCGGCCCTCTACAGGGGCCCTACACGGTCAGATAGACCGCTGCCCCCTTAGCCGAGTTGACAATGTATAATCGAGGCGGAGATCGGGTGCGACGTTAGCAGCTGTCATGGCGGATCCGCAAACCCAATAGTTCCCCTGGGTTCGTTTCTCGATGAAGGTGGACTTTGAGGTGAATGCAGTCTATTATATTTTTATCAGCGGAGTTCCCACGGGAAATCCTACATGTTTTTTGCAACTATAATTCTCTACGTGTGTGTTGCGGGGCGGCGCGGCGGCGCAGACGGGCGCGTACAAGCAGCTGGAGAAGGAGTGCTCCGAGCTGAAGGCGTCGCTGCGCGAGAAGGTGTCGGCGCGGCAGCGCGAGCTGCAGCTGGGGCTCGGCGACGCGGCGCGCGCGCGCGTGCGCCTCTCCGCCAGGGACCTGCGGGTGAGCGGTCAGGGGTGGGCAGCCCGGGATCACGGGCAGAGGACTAGATAATATTTACATTATATCTTGGAGGAGAGGAGTCTCTTGCGTAGTGTTTTAAAATGGTCCTTCGGTCGCGAGCTTAGTAGGTAGTTCAAGTTTAATAATAATGAATGATAATGCCATGAAACAAATTCTCGGTGTCACTAAACTATTAGCAAAGTTATTATTGGATAGGAGTTAAAGGTTAATTTCTATGAAATTGCTAGTTATCTTCAATGTATAGGTAGACATGCTTCTAGGTTATAATCGTATCGGTGTGTGTGCGCGCAGGTGGCGGTGCAGACGGGCGCGGTGGAGCTGGCGCGGGTGTGGGGCGGCGGCGGGGGCGGGGGTGGGCCCGCCGCCGCGGACGAGTGGTGGAGCGCGCGCGGGCTCGAGCCGCGCGACTGGCACGCGCTCGCCGCCAACACGCTCGCCGAGGTGAGCGCGGCGACTCGACGCGACGTTGCGTTGCTATCGGGCCGCGGGCGGCGAGGACGTGTGACGAGGCTGAGCTGTGGTGGTGGTGCGCTGCGCAGGTGTTCGACGCCGAGGTGCTGGTCGGGCTCGAGGAGGGCGAGGCGCGCCTGCAGCTGGAGTGCGGCGCGGGGGAGGGGGCGCGCGCCTGGGCCGCGCGCTGCGGCCGCGACCTCGCGCCGCCCGACGTGCTCGCCGAGCGGGACGACTGGCGCGCGGCCGCCGCCGGGGCCGGGGTCGGGGACGGGGACGGGGGCGGGGACGGGGGTGAGTGGCCGGGGGGGAGCGGGGGGAGGGGGGGGGGGGACTGCACTAGAATTTATCAAAAGTCATTTTTATCTGCTGCATTACATAGAAAAATCCCCCTTTACGTACCCTGACATATTATATTGAGATGTTGTGTGAGGCACAGTGACCTGTGACTGATAATGCTAGATATACAACGTGTTCATGAATTAACTGAAAACTAGAAAGTAGTTTGCTCAGAATCAACTAACGAATCGATTGCACTATGTTTTAATATTGGTTATATTTTTTCATTTTTACTAGCCCATCTCTAAATTATTTGTAATACAATATTTGGCGCGTACGCCGCCCGCAGCAAAAACATTCGAGCCGATAGCGCGGGCGTAGCGCTTGGAATTTCGTAGATAGGTCACCTCCAAACTAATGTTGAATAACTTTTAAAGTATAAATTTTAGTGACGCGGACGGTGAGCCGATTCGTTTGTTATTAAATGATAATGAATTAATTGATATTATACCGACGCCCGTGCCCGACATTGCCTGTCGCTACCGGGCTGCCGGGTCGAAACCAGTGTTCAGTTTCACGCAGTGGACCGAACAGATGTATTTACTAATGCAGCTAACAGACCACGGATACACCAGCTTACAAATCACAAGGTATAAGGATATATTGTTCTTGACCAGTGTTGTGTTCCGTAGCAGCGCCGTCCCCCACGGCGGCGGGCGTGTCGGCGCGCGGCCCGTGGGGCGCGTTGGGCGCGTGGGGCGCGTGGGGCGAGTGCGGCGGCGCGGCGGCGCGCGGCGTGCGCGCGCCCGCGCTGGAGCTGGGCGCGTTCAGCCCGCGCGCGCCGCCGCACCCGCCCGTGCCGCACCCCGCGCTCGTCGCCCTCGTGCTCTACAACAGGTGAGCGCCCGCGCCGCCCGCGCCGCCCGCTGACATATATTTATTTTAGAATAGAATAGAATACACTTTATTGTACACCAAATTAATGTTACAGTGTGTTAACAAAAACTTATAACTAAAGGCATACAAAAGGCGGTCTTATCGCTTTACTAGCGATCTCTTCCAGACAACCTTTGGGTGGACAGGACAAATACAGAAAATTTATATGTTGATAGGTAGAATAGGAATCATAGAATAATACAAAATATGCACATAGAACATAAATATAAAAAATAAAAATACATAAAAAGATATACAAAGATACACGCATAGATATAAAATATACATACAGAAAAATATATGTATATAGATAGATAAAATACATAATGTGATTACACACAATATATTTTATTTTTTATTTATTTATTTATTTAAGTACACAAAACAGATTGTAGTCATTACATTTTTTTTTATAGTCTACTAGCTGACTCCCGCGGTTTCACCCGCGGTAATTTCGGAGTACCTACTCACGGGGATTCCGGGATAAAAAGTACCCTATGTCACTTAGGATCATTACAGATTTTTAAATGTGAAAGATTTTTTTTTTTAAATCAGTTCAGTTCAGTAGATCCCGAAATTACCCGCTACAAACTCACGAAATCACTAACTCCGGAGTAAAAAGTACTTACCCTATATCACTCTGGATCACTGTAGCTCCTCATAAATGAAAGAATTTTCAAAACCGGTTCAGTAGATTCAAAGGTTATAACCTCACAAACTCCGGAGTTCCCGCGGGAATCGTGGGACAAAAAGTACCCTATGTCACTCGGGATCAATGCAGCTATTTAAAGTGAAAAAAATTTCAAAATCGGTTCAACAGATCAGAGATCCCCCTTCAACCTCACAAACTCACAATCTCCGGAGTTCCCGCGGGAATTCTGGTATAAAAGTACTCTATGTCACTCAAGATCACTGTAACTTCTGTATTACGTGTGTGTTGAATAAGTATGTTCTCCCACGCCAGAGATTCGGACAGCGCGGTGCCGCTGGAGGCGGAGCCCTGCGGCGAGGTGCTGCGCGCGCTCGAGGACGCGCCCGACTGCGACGACGCGAGAGGTAACCGCTGCACCGGTTTTACATTCATCTATACAATATAGACCATAGATGACTTGGAATAATGAAATTGTAACGAGGCGGCCGTATGCCACTCGTTATGATATCCCGCCTCATTTCTAATATTTATTTTTTATTTTTTTAATCTGTTCTTTTTATATTTAAAAAAATTTGACTTTTCACTTTTTGATAGAACTAGATACATTTTAAAATAATACAAAAAGCTCTAATTTATAAAAAAAAGTCTATTATTTGAGCTAGCCGAGGATTTTTACTATCACGAACCTCACAATTGGCGCCCAACGTGGGGCTCGCCTCGTTACAAAATGACAGACAGAGGAATGACTTTTACATATTATGTAATAATAAACTGTCAGACGTAGGAATGACTTCTATGTGTATTTATTAGTTGACTAGCTATTCCCCGCGGTTTCACCCGCGTTAATTTTGGAGATCTCGCTGGAATTCGTAGATAAAAATATCCTATAATATCCTTTTCTACACCTCTGATAATATGTAGGTAGTATGCAAAATGTGATGCAGTTTTATCCGCGTCAATTTCGGAGTTCCAGCGCATATTCCGAGATTAAAAGTACCCTATGTCCTTTTCTGTACCCCTGACAACGTGTACGCGAAATTTCGTGATGATCGGTTCAGCCGTTAAGGCGTGAAAACGTAACAAACAAACAAAAAAACTCACTTTCGCATTTATAATAGTAGGGATTCTTGGTTGACAGCAGACGGTGTGGAGAGGTACCGCGGCGGCGGCAGCGAGGAGGGCACCAGCGAGGCCAGCAGCGAGGGCACGCCCGACGAGGAGGACGCGCCCGGGGCCCCCGCCACCGCCCCCGGGGCCCCCGGCGACGCGGAGCAGGGCCGCTGCAGGTACACACTACAGGCACACGCTACTGCGATTATTCATTTTTTTTCTTTCTTCTTAAATAGTATAAAATAGTGTTTTTTGACCTTTTCCATGACACGACCCACCAGTTTTTTTGTGTATTTTTCATTATGTTACAAAATATATTCAATCACGTAGCTTATTAAGACCTAAAGCCGTATTGTTATTTAAAGTACTTGTCCTCCATCAAGTGCTGGTAAACATAATAAATAAATAGTGTGATGAATGTTTCTCTCGCAGAGCAAGTAAATTAACTACAGAGGACATGTAGGCGGGGCAGGCGCGCTACCGTTGCAAAGGAAGTTAGAGCAAATGCTCTAACTTGCCCAAAACTTCTTTTGCTGCCATCCCAAGTATATTTACCACAATATTCCCAAAACTGTGAATTTTGTAAATCATATAGCGTTTAATACATTTTTTTACGTTAGTGAATGTTTTAGTGCGCGATGAATAGTTTTGTGTGCGAATCACCCGGCGACACTGGTTTTCATCTGTTTCCATACTAAACTAAGTTGATGTCCCTTCTATCTGTTATTTTCTGCTCTGCGGTTTCTCTCGCGTGATGGTCGATGTCGCATCACCTCGTCGAGTGATATCACTCGCATGACTTGTACACAAGTTGTATTGGCTAACGCTGTGCGCGCGTGCGCCCGTGCGGCAGCGTGTCGGGTGCGGGCGCGGGCGCGCTGTGCCGCTGGACGCTGACGGGGCGCGGCGTGCGGCTGCGCGCCGACCTGGCGAGCCCCGAGGACGTGACGCTGGACGCGGAGCGCGCGCACCTCGGCACCTCCGTCTGACCGGGGGCGGCCGGCTGGGGGGCGGGGGGCGGGGGGCGGCACGCAGGTACACCCACTGAGCAAACAATCACTACGTTTTAACAGTCGGCACTCTCATATTAATCGCTGAAATCGTGAAGTCCTCGCTAATGGTGTACAAGCGGCCCTTTCGTAAAAGACTAACGGCCGCACTCAGAGTCAACTTTAATGATTACTTAGTTAAGTATAGATTTTTAAAACAAAACTGCCGCAATCAGAGACGTTCAGTAAATTAATGTTAATTGGAATTTAATGAGATGTAACTTAATTAGTTAAATGCCAACTAAAATTAATTTATTAAACTTGTCTGATTGCGGCAGTTTTGTTTTAAAAATCTATACTTAACTAAGTAATAATTAAAGTCGACTCTGAGTGCGGCGGTAAGTTAACATCACTAGGAGGTACGTTAGACTTAAAACTAAAGCTTAATTTAATTTAATTAGGTCAAGGGGATTTGGTTAGGTATTCCAAAGTTGGTACGGAAGTTATTGCATAGATCCATAGTAATTTTTGCTTCAAGGCAGTGTCGATGGACAAGGTACACCTATACACCTCGCACATAAAACCAGTCTTATCATTAACTAGCTGCGCCCCGCGGTTTTTCACCTGCGATAATTTCGGAGTTCCCGCGGGAATCCCAGGATGAACTATACGTACAAACCTTCCTCTTGAATCACTAACTATTGATGCAAAACCGCATCAAATCAATATCGGCAGAATGAAAAAATATGAAAGAAAAAAACTAAGAAAATTGTGCGTAACATTACAAAATTTAAGAAAACTTTACGACCATAATAACTTTTCTAACATTAACAAAACCTTTTTTTTATCTTTTCTCCTTTTATAACTTTAGACTTAACTGCCAGTTGTGTGACATTTCGTTTCGTTTAAAATAGGTGCCTCGGTCGGTATCACTCCGTAGTATAAAACAAAGTCGCTTCCCGTTGCCTGTTTGTCCCTATTTGTATGCTTAGATTTTCAAAACTACGCAACGGATTTTGATGCGGTTTTCACCAATAGATAGAGTGATTCATGAAGAAGGTCTATATCTATATTTTATCCCGGAATTCCCGCGGAAACTCCGAAATTACCGCGGGTGAAACCCGAAACCGCTAGTTCCTTAAAAAAGAAGATATTGTGTTTTTCAGAATTTTAATTATAGAAACATTTGGCGTCAAAATAATATTTTTTCTAAAACACAGTCTACGTTTCTATTAATGAGAAACTTTGAAAAAAGCGATAGACATCGGTATGCATTAAAGTTGTAGTCGGTTCAAGCTCAATCTTCTTTTATTATTATAGATCAATTGAATCTGTCATCAAAAGCGGTGGAAAATATAAAGCCGGAACTTGAACCGTATGTTGTGCGCCACATCGGCGGTTTCTGCTTGCAGCTAAAGTAGATGTTCACTTGCGGCACAGTATATCTTGCAGCCATCAAATCGTAAGGATATTTTGTATCTTACGCCTAATAGATATAAGGCCTAAAATTATTATTATTAAATTTATTTCAAGATTATTTCGGCATATAACGCCAAAACAATTGTCACGTTTTTTATAGGGAATATGCGTGTCGTTTAAAACTTGAAATTTTTTCCTTTGAATCTTTACTATTCAGACATTCTTTAATAGTTAAATTTTTATTAAGTTAGTTTATGATTGCGGCTAATCTTAACTAAAATGTGTAAAATAAGGGAGGGAGCTCAACTTTGCAAACTCATCACATGGGTAGGCAGTATGACATCATAATTGTCGCTATATTTGTACTGTGGGCACGGGCGTTTTCGAGGTAAGGTGCTCTCAGTGGTTTGTTCACGTGTTCAAATGAGGACCAAGGATTGGTCAACCGCGTCGCTCGGTCGTCAATGAGTAGTCGACAGCGTGACATGACATGGATGACAGTATACTGGGTTGCGTTCCGTTTTATCGTAGCTAACTATACGTATATAATAAAGGAACGGCTTTGCAGTTAAAATTGAACTATATTGACGTCATACCTTACAGTGCTCTCAGTTATAACGGAACATACTCATAGTAAACTAACACTAACGGCCGCACTCAGAGTCGGCTTTAATGATTACTTAGTTAAGTATGGATTTTTAAAACAAAATTGCCGCATTCAGAGATGTTCAGTAAATTAATGTTAATTGGCATTTAATGAGATGTAACTTAATTAGTTAAATGCCAATTAACATTAATTTATTAAACTTTTCTGATTGCGGCAGTTTTGTTTTAAAAATCTATACTTAACTAAGTAATCATTAAAGTCGACTCTGAGTGCGGCGGTAAGTAACCTAAGCATGCCGTGTGACGTCAACGAAGGCTCGCGAAATATGGTGACGTTCATATTATACAACGTGTTAATGAGTTAACTGAAAACCTGATACACCCCATTTAAAAAAATAAACAATAATATGATTAAAATATATTTTATGTCGAAAAAATTTATACTTAAGTTATTCAACATTAGTGTGGAGGTGACCTATCTACGAAATTCCAAGCGCTACGCCCGCGCCTACCGGTTTACATTTTTTTGCTGCGGGCGGCGTACGCGACAAATATTGCATTATAAATAATTTAGACATGGGCTAGTAAAAATTTAAAAATATAACCTATATTAAAACATAGTGCGATCGATTCGCTAGTCGATTTTGAACAAACTACTTTCTAGTTTTCAGTTAATTCATTAACACGTTGTATACATATATGTCAGATTTTATTAAAATTAATTTGAACATTTCCAAGATTATTTATTATGTTATAATGTACAATGTACATCATTCTACAAGTGAATCTAACAAAATGCATGCATATTCCCTATTGGTGACGTATTACCTATACTTAAAGTTTACTTTGTATTGACAAGCTGCCCTGTGAATTCCGTGTAACGGATAATGGGCAAAATTATGTTTTAAGAGTATTACATGTTTTTGAAACATCACAAATTTGTGAAATAACAATGAAAAGTAGGTACACCTTATGTATAAGAGAGAAAGGCTTATAATTGTTGTAATTCGTAAGTGAATGGTCAATATAATATTGTATGGAATTGATGAGGCTTACACTGTAAACGTACCTCGGAACAAGTGCACTTTAATACATACAACGATAGTGCGTAAACACAACGCGGTAAGATTGAAAGTCGTTTGGCAATCTCGTAGAGTTAAGGACCTAATAGATATCTATTATTAAAATTATATTATGATAAAGTATAAGTGATATATTTCGTTAAATTATGAGCTTTAATGACGTCATGCATTTATTTCTGACTCACAATACTTTTGTATTTCCCTACGTACGAAGCACAAAGCTAGCCATTATTTATGTTTTAAAAACTCCAATGAGAATAATTAAATTAAATTAAAAATATATATTGTGTAAGCATTTTTGGCAAAAATAGAGATTGGAGTGGGATTCAGTAATTTTTTTTTAGTAATCCACATAATTGGTTACTTTTTGGTGTTAGATACAAGTTAAACTTTGCACACAGCTTCGGTTCTTACTATAACTTATTATTAGTTTTTTAGTAAAAGGTTGTTTTTTTGTTATTTTCACCGATAATGATTTTTATATCTTGATTTTTTTAAATGGCAATATTTTTAATATCAATAGCACTTTTCTGTTCTTGAGCGTTTTAGGTTTGACTGCTTACTAATCGGCCTAAAATTGATAGTAGGAACATGCATTTGTAATCTTTTTTTTTATGTATTTGTATTTTGTACCCACGAAATAATTATCTACCATTTTATGATAATCATTCGCAAGAATAACATTACATGAAAATGTTCATACATTACATTCATTATACATATAGGTATTACTGTCCCAGCTGAATTTTCAGATCGCACTTTCAAATGGACGCAGATAAGCAATAACATGTTAACCCACAAAATGAAGTTATAGATTCGGAACGATTTATTGAGAGTTAGAGAACGTTTTTTAATTATGTGTTTACCTTATTACATTGTTTAAATATGTAACTAAATATTGAACATAAAAAATTTGACACAAAATGGCGCTATGATTTTAAAACTTTAATTTACTCAAAATTTCTCCAGTGTGGGTTAACACACTATTGCTTATCTATGTCCAAATGCGATGCGACGCACTTTAAATTCAAATTCAAATATTTCGTTTCATTCAAATAACTATATTGTATAATAAAACATATTGTTTTGCCATATTATACTTTTGGTACCAAATTTACTTTGTAGATGTTAGTAGTAATATTAGATGAGCACTGAATACGAAGCCTTGATTGTTTTAAATACTAGATTAGTAATTAATGAATGCACTTATAATTAGGGATTAATCTTCAGGCAGCTATACTTGATTAGATAACGCCGTGGTTTCATCCACGTGTTATTATACTCTTTGCGCGCGCGGTTTCACCCGCGATAATTTCTGAGTTACCGCGGAATTGTTCCATACAAACTTTGCAACCCCTCTTCATCCCCTTAGAGGTTGAATTTTCAAAAATCCTTTCTTATCGGATGCCTACGTCGTACAAAGAACACACCCTCCGAGTTTCAGGTATTTACGATCAGCGGTTCAGGCTGTACGTTGATCCATCAGTCATTCAAGACAAAGCATTTTATATGTATAGATGAATCCCTATTTCCCTCGGTCATGGCATCACGCATGAACGGCTGGACCAATTTCGCTAATTCTTTTTTGTTGTGTTTGTGATTGTAAGGGGAAGAAGAATAAATTAAGTTTGGAGTTCCTGCGGCAATTGCGAATCTCCGAAACGGTTGGTCCGATTTTGACGGGACTTTCACTGTTAATAATTAGCTAGCTGCTAAGCTAATTAGCTGATGTTATAAGGAGTAAATTAGGCTACTTTGGAGTTCTTGCGGGAATTCCGAAACTCATGCGGTTGAAACCGAGGGGCACAGCTGATTCGTTATATATAAGACGTTCATAATTCCCATTAAATTTCATTTTCG
This sequence comes from Zygaena filipendulae, assembly GCA_907165275.2. Taxonomy (NCBI): domain Eukaryota; kingdom Metazoa; phylum Arthropoda; class Insecta; order Lepidoptera; family Zygaenidae; genus Zygaena; species Zygaena filipendulae. The sequence goes on along the minus strand of OU015659.1, from coordinate 10,799,184 downwards.
CTTTTCGTTCGTTTATTCGTTTCCAGTACACGGATCCTCCTCGGATGAGCTTTCTCTTCTCACAGGTTCGCTTTCTCTCTCTCCCCCTCCCTTACAAACGATCCTTAGGTCCGTATTCCAGAAGGTGACTCAGATCACGTTTCACTTGAGATTAGATTTAAGCTCAGATCATAACTCGAGCGTACATCTTATTATAGAATGCGTTTTAAGTTCTAATCACTTGAAACTAGTCTTGAGTAGAGATTCCGAACTCCGATTGGTTCTAATCACTTGAAACAAGTCTTGAGTAAAGATTTTGAACTCTGATTGGTTGAGTGGTCTTGACATGACAGACGTGAACAAAGATCAAATCTTTGCTTGAGTATAGATTAGTACTCAAGCGACGTTCTAGAATAAGGAAATAACTCAGCTGATTGTTGATTGATAAATCTCGTTTCAAGTAAGGTTCTAAAATGAAAGCTTTACTTGAAATTAGTTTTAAAACTAGATTCATGACTTGAGTATCCTTTTGGAATACGGACCTTAGTGTTGATACAGAACGCAGCAAGCTATCGGCGTGCTAAATTCGATCCGAACCCCGAAGTTGGGCCACAAATATGATATTATAATATTGAAACATCCATTTATGTGGTCTTCTTATGATGAAATACAAACTTATCTTTACATTAATTAATATCAGTGAAATTAGATTCAATTTGCTGTAAACAATTCAGAAAACAATATAAACTTTGCTTTTATTTTGTATATTGATTCAATTTCGCCCGAGTAATATTATGTCCGCATTGGCATTAAGACCGCCTTTTGTACCATGATGTGTATAGAGTTTAAATAAATAAATAAATATATATTAGGGAACCTCGGGGATTGCGGGCTCAATCCTATGTGATAATACAGAGAATTGTTTCTTTCTTTCATCTAAGGGCCGGTTTTTTGATCCGTAGTTAACCAATGGTCAAATAACTAACTGTTAATTCAAAAAATTAACCTCCCAAAGTTGGAGGGTTAAGCAATATGGCGGATGGTTAATTCATACACAACAGCTGTTTCGTAGGTTACCTATAAGTTTTATTGTTGTCAACGTCGTATTTGGCATTCCGCTCAGCCACACATCTCCAAACGTTTACATTTTATAAATGTGGGCGTCCACGTATAAAGTTACCAGTATTGGGGTATTAAGACTAGATTCGGTATCTAGAATAGTCAATTGATAGTAAGGATTGAAAAAAATATAACTAGCACAGTTTTTTTTACAGGCATTTGAAGTTGAAACTCTGAAAAGGCTTGATTTGAGAAAAAGCATTTTAAAAGTTTGTGTGAAATAAAAAAAACACACTTCTACCTACTTGTACATAGATTTTCTATATTACTAGCTGTCCCCCGCGATTTCATCCGCGGTAATTTCGGAGTTCCCGCGGGAATTCCGAGAAAAAAACTATCCTATCTTTTAAGTTGGACCAAACACAACATAGTCACCAAATTTCATCACAATCGATTCAGTAGTTTCGCAGTCCATCGCGGACAAACAACGTGACACGTGATTTATATATATTAAGAATTGTAGATTAACATATGTGAAATTGAAGAAAATAATCAATTAAAATCGCGGACGCAATTTTTTCACCGAACTTTATTAAAGTGCTTATACCTCGGAAACTAAATGCCGAAAACTGGGTACTTTTAGCTTGAACGCCCACAAATAAAATATGTACGATTGTTTAAATTGAATCCCTTTTTAGCTTCTTATTGGGGCGTAATTTGAACAGCACGTGTACGTGTACCTGTGCACGTGTACTACACAATGTGTCAAACTAGAGTTAGACACAGCAATACACTCTGGTACGTATCATATACGTTACTTTAAGTGGTAGGTATATCATACTTTTTTCAATACACTTGTGAGATGAAAAAAAAATTAGTCCTAATTATTTGTTGACCAATAGGTAATAAAAGCTAAATACCTAATAGGTAATTAGTACTGTTTTATTTATATGTGCGATATGAGGTGGTTTTTATCTAGTCTAGTGAAGTCGCACCATTATTTGATTGGATGATAATTGCTAACTGTATTATATGTCATTAAAACTATTTATTGTTCCGTATGAACATTGAAACCATGATGTTGCCACCGTAAAAAATCGCACTATGCAACCTTTATGGAGTAGTAGTCCTTTATAAAGTAGGTAGGTACACTTCTGGATCAAGTGTATTGAAAAATTAAAAAAATGTTCAACACTGACCTCAAAGAAGAGACTGTGAAGAAAAGCATATTATTATATTGTAATCTTAGTGCAATAATATCTTTAATTAAATTGTTTTATACTTCAATATCACAAGTTGATAACAACCGTAGGCATAAAAAAGTTACTTTGGGAGGGATTCATAAAGTACCTTTAGTTTTAAGTTCTTACATGAATGAATCAAAATAAATAATCTTTTTATGCTTGGTATTAAATTAAAATTAAATACTCATTTATTTATCTTAATTAAATATTCAAATTGGCATCAAGTTAATCCCAACAAAAGATAGGAATGACCTACCATAGCAGTAAGTAGGCATAACCAATTTGAGACATTGATGTATGAGTAAGGAGATTGGCCGCTCTCTTTTAGATTTTAGTTAGTAAATTATTTATTTATTAATTGTTTTTAACATAATAATGTGATTCAACATTTTTATAGATTAATTTAATTTATTATTTATGTACTTTAGTAACTATCGCAAGCTATATAAATTATTTATAAGTAGGTATGACTGGGTCAACTCAGTTGTCACCGTCACTGATGAGTGATGGCACTACTGGCACAATATTTTTCACCGGTGAAGAAATCAGAGACTGGGACAGCTGGAGATTACCTTTATGACTGTTTCTTTCAGGCCATAATATCTTAGATAGGACCATAAATTGTTTCACGCTGATGCTCATTTTTACAATAATAATTAAGTATTATTTAAACTTAGCAAATTTTTATGACTGTCTTTTTTATCTTAAGCCAAAGCAGTGCTCTTAAATTCCTTCAATAAAATATGTGAGTAGGTATATAAATCATTTCACACTGGTCCATTTTGTCCGTCCTCGGAAAATTTCATCGTATCTTATTTTTATAGAAACATTTTCTTTTCATTGCTATTGTAACCGCTAACCACCGAATAAACATTGTAACCTCCGAAATACATTTGTAAACAGCTTTATCATCATAAAATACATTCTTTGTTATGCGATTGAAATTTTGCTAATATTGTTTGAGATGATGCAATATTGTGAGATTTATTTAAAAATAAAGTTTGAAAACGGAGTTTGTTTTACTTCTATTTCTTTATTATATTTAAAATACACAAAAGCTCTCTGCCTACAAGTTTCTCAACTTACTACTATACTTATTACTACTACTACTATACTAATATTTAAAAAGGTAAATTTGTGAGTTTTTGACATAGGGGGTAAATTAAGGGCTGGCGCTGACGGCACGGCGTGCTTCAGCAGCTCGCGGCATGCGTCGTGGCGTCGTGGCGTCCCGCAGCAAGCCCAGCCACTCACTATTCAACTCGTCATTCGCCGAAAACACCGTCGACCCTCTCAAACTTTATCTCAATAAGTCCTGTAACCTATGTGACATAAAAATAACTTCATCAAAAACAAAATCCTTTGCCGTGCCGTGACGTCAATCAGCGCCGGTCTATAATCTCCGTATGTATTATGTAGGTACTGGAACGATTTTGAAAATTCTAGGAATCTAGTCCTGCGGGGCTAAGATGCGCAACACGATAAAATTTTATCGAGCCATTTTATCGATTCGCGTCGACATAATATTGTATCGTTTTGTCGACGAGAATCGATAAAATGGCTCGATAAAATTTTATCGTGTTGCGCATCTTAGCCCCGCTGAATGACATAGGGTACTTTTTAGTTTTTATCGCGAAATTCACGGGATCTCCGAAATAGGGTACTTGCATGAAATTTTTTTTTCAGTCTATTTTAAATATATATGGCCTACTTAGACAAAGCAAGAAAAAGAAAAAAAATATATGCATAAATTAATGAAATAGATCGTTTCAAAGTTCCTACTTTAAACTTTACCGCCGAAACGCGGAATGACGTCACTAGTTCAAAATTACGCCTTATTAATCTGTGATAGAAATGTCACTTCGTATTGACAAGGTCATGTGACACTGACAGACAGATAACTTCAATATCCAAAAGCGAAATTAAAGTTGAACTGTGTCGAGTTACTTCCAAAAGTTCCAGTAAAGAATCTTTACTGCACTGTGCTCGGTTCGGCTGATTGTAAATAAAAGAAACTGTTTCTGACAAATCTATAGCTGTTTATTTCTGTGTTCGCGAGCTTACTGTGTAGTACTTAAAGTTAGTTTACAAGGTGCGCGAGCGCACGCCGCAGAGGCTAGGAGGGGTCTGTTGAGACCGCGGCTCGCGTTCATTAGCATAACCAAAAGTATGTGCGTCAGCGTACAAGATTGCTGAGACGCTACATCATTCCCCCCTTTTTCTAAAATTTTGAGGAACAAAAAATTTTCCAAAACCTGTTACGCTAAAATTTATATAAAACAAAACGCATACACTATACTCTTAAATTAAAACATTCACATTTCGCGCGACCGTCTCACTTATCGCTAAACAATAACACGGTGTATCATTACATGAGTAGATACATGGTCGCTTATTGCGCTCTCTATGTTACAGAGTTATACATTGAATTTTTTACCATTCGATATACTATATAAACATTACACATCTTATATCTATAGTATACGACTACAAATTCGCGACGACACTTAGGAAACACCAAACTACTTATACACTGTGGTAGGTGTCTGAGCAGATGATATTTCCGGGCTAGGACGAGGTTTGTCAACGACCCGAACCACGTCTAGGGTGGAGTTGATGTCCTTTACTAATAACTTCTTAGCCCGGTGACATCCATATCTACAGCCACATAAGATTACGATGACAACTGCCAGGGTAATAATTACTATGCTGGAAACTCCAAAAAGTTCAATCTTCCTTTCCAGGGCTGCGTCTACATTTGCGTTGTTCGCTATAACTACTTCTGAGTTCTTGCTTTGCGGATTCCCCATATTTAATAAAATAATGCTCATAAGAACCACTTGAACGCGCTCTAATGCGTTGTATGTCTCTTCCTAAGTGTCGGTCGACGAATGCCAAAATTACTAAAAAACTTACAAAAGAAAACTCATGATATCTGTTAAATTTGCAATACAATTGAAGTCATTGCTCCAAAAAAATAAAAATATATGCTAACTCATCATTGTGTCAAAATGCACAACTGGCCAGTTTGTACATTGCAACACAATAATGTTTTACGCAATATTCTGTACCTAATCTAGAACACTAAACATGCAAACCGTAAATTCTTAAAAAATAGGTTTTATAATTAAACACATAGGTACACAAAGACTCTGCAATATTATATAGGTACTCTTATAATATTACCATACATGTGTGATTGCGTAATGTACGACGCAAAAAAAAAAACGCTGCGCTGCGAATAACTCTTCGCGAGTATCATCGCATGCAGTGATGCTACGCTTTCAAACAAAACAAAATATTGAACGAACGTAATGTCGTGAACACAAGTGTTATCTAATACATATATATTACTGACAAAAAACTGAACAAAAGTAATATCATAGACAAAAGTGTTACATAATATCTATATTATTAACAATCTATGTCGTCGAAAAATCGTGTTCTCTTCACTACTCGTCCACTTCGCGTGACGTAAGGTAATTTCTCCTTAGAGGAAACAGGATTTTTCGAACGATTCTTATTTACTATAACATCTGGAATAACATTTAAATTTCCATCGTTTTCTACCACTGACTCGTCATCCAGTACAAAAGCTGGTTTCAATCGATCTATTGAAATGCATGTTTCTCTGTTCGGAAATTCGACTACATAATGCTTGTCTCTCCTTCTTATGACGCGGTAAGGGCCTTCATAAGGAGGTTGTAACGGTTTACGGACGAAATCGTTCCGAACAAAAACATATTTACACGTTTTCAACTCTGGATGAATAAAGGTAGTACGTTTCCTATTACTTCGAATAGAGGTTCTAAAGTTGCGTATTGTTTCTCGCAGTTTACCTACATATGTTAGTATATCGTATTCTTGATTCGGAGAATAAAAATCACCTGGTAACCTCACAGTTTTTCCGTACGTTAACTCTGCGGCGCTATATCCGGTATCACTCCTAACAGCTGCTCGCAAGCCTAATAAAACTGTAGGTAATTCGTCAATCCAAGAATTTGAATCTAGTCTAGCCATTAAAGCTACTTTCATCGATCTATGCCATCTCTCCACTATTCCATTACTCTGTGGATGGTACGCTGTGGTACGTATCTTTTGTATACCCATTACCTTCATTAATTCCTTAAACAAATCGCTCTCGAATTGCCTGCCCTGGTCACTCGTAAGTTTAACAGGACAACCAAAACGTGAAATCCATGTCTCGAATAACGCTTTCGCTACGTTTTCAGCTGTAATTTCTTTCAAAGGAATGGCTTCCGGCCATCTGGTAAATCTATCAATTATCGTAAGGCAATACCTATAACCATCTTCAGAGATTCGCAACGGGCCTACAATATCTATGTGTATGTGCTCGAATCTATCCTGTGTGGGAAACTGTCCTAAGTCTGAGATAGTATGTCTCTGAATTTTCGCTTTCTGACATGCTACGCAGGTCTTGGACCACCTGCTTACGTCTTTATTCAGCCCTGGCCAGAAATACTTCTGCGAGACTAATTTCTTTGACGCTCTAATGCCAGGGTGGCTTAAATTATGTACACTATCAAAAGCTTTCCGCCTGAAATTTTCAGGTAAATACGGACGAACTCTATCTGTTGAAATTTCGCAATAGATCGGTTTATTACATATCGGACTTTGCAATTTCTTTAAGCGTACGTGACTATTACATTGTTTTCCAGTCGCTAGAATATGTGTAATATAATCGTCTGCTTCCTGTGCCGTGGCTAATTCTAGGTAGTCGATAGGCGCTGGACAAAACAACTCGGCGACACGTGAAAGCGAGTCAGCAACTACATTGCTCAACCCGGTAACGTGTCGGATGTCAGTTGTGAACTCACTAATAAACAATAAATGTCTCATGCGCCTCGGCGTTTCATTACTACTATTTAATTTTGAAAAAACGTAAGTCAAAGGTTTATGATCCGTAAATATAATTAATTCTCTACCCTCGAATAACTTCCTGAAATACTGAACTGCCATATAAATTGCTAAAAGTTCACGATCATAAGTACTATACTTCCTCTGTGTATCCGACAACTTCTTCGAGAAATAACCTAACGGTAACCATTTTCCGTCAATCTGTTGTTGTAATACCGCACCTACACAAGTATCCGATGCGTCACACATTAAAGATATGGGAACATCGCAACGAGGATGTGACAATGTAACTGCCTTTTGCAGGTCGACCTTACATTTATCAAACGCTTCGTTCGCTTTACTATCCCACTGTACCTTAGTCTTATCGCGTTTCTTCGAATGATGTATATACTTATTAAGTTCCATCTGCGACTCTACTGCGTGTGGAATGTGCCCTCTATAAAAATTAACCATACCTAAAAATCGCCTTAATTCTTCGACCGTCTGAGGTTTAGGAAAATCTATTATTGCCTGCACTCTGGACTGCAAAGGCGTAATGCCACTTCGGGTGACTTCAAATCCCAAAAAACTTACTTTTTCCTGTCCAAATTCGCATTTCGAGAGATTAATAGTAATTCCGAATTCGCTAAACCTTTTGAATATAGCCTCTAGATGCTCTACATGCTGTTGTTCGTTATCACTAGCTATGATGACGTCATCAATATAAGAAAATAAAAAATCTAACCCTACTAGTAGGTACAGTTGTGCTCATAAATCGCTGAAACGTTTGAGCTGCGTTCCTTAAACCGAAACTCATTCTGGTGAACTCGAATAATCCGAACGGTGTGATTATCGCGGTTTTTTCTACGTCGTCGGGATGAATCGGTATAAAGTGATAAGCTCTGTTAATATCTAACTTAGTAAATATAGTTTTGTTCGCGAGTATATATGTAAAATCATGCAACCTAGGTATTGGATAACGGTCAGGTTTAGTTTTCGCGTTAAGACTTCTGTAATCACCGCAAGGTCTTAACTGGCCATTAGCTTTAGGTACACAATGTAAAGCACTCGACCACGGACTCTTACTAGGCCTACATATGCCCAACTCCTGCATGACTCGAAACTCTTCCTTAACTCTAAGGTAGCGATCAGGCGGTAACGGCCTTGCCCGCGCGTGTACCGGTGATCCGGTCGTTTCGATGTAATGAAAAACCGAATGCTTCGGGGGCTCCTTGAAAGATGTGGGCCTAGTAATATCCGGATACTTAGATATAACATCCTGATATTTATGATTACACTCTAAAGTTTTTAAAGAGGGTTGTAAACTACTTACAATAGAGGTTACAACGTTCAAATTCGTGACCTGATCGATCAGCTTCCGGGCTCCTACGTCCACCAGCAGCTTGTGGAAGCTCAGGAAGTCGGCGCCGATAATAGGTTGCTGTACATCCGCGATGATAAATTCCCAACGAAACACACGTCGTAATTTTAAGTTCAGCACTAACGATTTAACACCATAAGTCTTTATCGGCGTACCATTCGCTGCATAGAGTTTATAAGCACATTCCGACGGTAATTTGTTTTTCTTCGTCACCGGAATCACGGAAACGTCGGCTCCGGTATCCACTAAAAAATTTAATCCGCTGTTCTTATCGTATACACATAGGCGGTTCGTTGGAGCAACGGTGCAAACTTCCGCCGACTGTTGCACCATCCCTAGTTTTCCGATTTCTTCTTTTTCCACGCACACGGCTCTATACACTTTCGCGCTTTATCTGCGTATCGAAAGTGATAAAAACATAGCCAATCGGAATCTCGTGGTGTCCGACGCACGGAAACGCTCCTATCCCTTGATCTCGTGCTTCGGCGGAAACCTGGACGGCGAGATGACCTCGGCGATTCCCGGTTACTTAGCTTATTGAGACGCGCGTTAAGTTTCGCGATTTCCGCCAGAATCGTTGTCTCGTTCGCCGTCGGGGGTTCCGGTTGCTGCGATACTGCCGCAACGGTGCTGCTCTTGGCTGCTTCTAAAACGTCGTCTGCGACCGACGCTAACTTAGCCAAGTCCTTGGTCTCTGTTACCGCAAGCACGGCTCGAACTGTGGCTGGCAATAGATTCTGCCATAGCACTCTCAAGGTGTCATCCGGCAGCTTGTCGCGTGCCAGAGCTCTCATCTTCCGGAGCAGTTGAGTTGGCTTCTGGTCGCCGAGCTCCATCTCGCTGACCAATTTCTCTATCTGCCGGTGTTTGGAATCTTCAAAAATCTTGAGTAACTTAGCTTTAACCGCTTCGTATTTGTTGGTTTGTGGCGGATCCTCTAAAAAATCGGTAATTTGCCCGATTACGTCAGCGCTTAATTTTGATACCACCAGGTCGAACTTGGAGACATCCCCTAGTCTCTGCGGCGCCAGCACCGCTTCAATTCTGTAGAACCATAGTCTGGGGTGTCTCGTCCAGAACTCGGGAATAGTCGATGCCAGCGAAATCGCCGAGATATCGATTATCTCGCGCGTTGTCTTCTCTTCAGCCATTTCGATAGAATTCGAATATTCGGTAAAAACTCACGAATAAGCACGTAGTCTATCGCCAAAAATCCGTAGGTTGATCACGAAAAATCACTTAGGTAGATTGATCACGTCGGGGTCACCACTTTACTGCACTGTGCTCGGTTCGGCTGATTGTAAATAAAAGAAACTGTTTCTGACAAATCTATAGCTGTTTATTTCTGTGTTCGCGAGCTTACTGTGTAGTACTTAAAGTTAGTTTACAAGGTGCGCGAGCGCACGCCGCAGAGGCTAGGAGGGGTCTGTTGAGACCGCGGCTCGCGTTCATTAGCATAACCAAAAGTATGTGCGTCAGCGTACAAGATTGCTGAGACGCTACAAATCGAAATGCATCTTACCGGTTCATTTTAAAGTAAAAAACTTCAGAAAATGGAAAATATGCGTTGACTGTATGCATTTAGTTTCTTTTGCCTTCTCTGAAAGAGGTAAATCTTTCCTAAAAAAATAGAAGTGACGTCATGTGTTAAGCGTGGCTGTGATTGGTGTTTCGTTGCAACGTTCCGTTTCACAAAATTAAAAGTTGAATATTTCGGAAACTATTGAATTTTTTTTAGTAAATCTTTCACGATAACGCTTTTCTAAGGCTCTATTTTTGAAATATTGACACAATTTCTTATTATAAATTTCATGCAAGTACCCTATTACCGCGGTCGAAACTGTGGGAAACAGCTAGGATGGCGATTCTTTACAAAAAAGATCGATTTTTAAATCGATTCGAATCGTAGTCTAATGAATCGATTCACGAAAAAATCGAGGCCTACAAAATATATTCTTAAAAAATCGATCTTTTTTTCAAGTTTGCGTTTACAATGTAAATTTGTATCAATAGGCTAGTTTCCTAAATTTTGTTTTTTAGTCCGTTTTGTTATTAAAAAATATTGGACACGTATTTTTTTATTTTTTATGTAACCAAAATATAACGGAGATATATCAAGTCGAAATTTCACATGACGTCACGCCTCGCTACAGTTTGTTCGCACGTTATAGCGAGCTGCGACGTCACGAGTCCCCCACCCTAAACTTTAATGCGCTTTATCTATGCATATTTCCATTATTTTAAAAAAGCAAAAAATACGTGTCTTTTATTTTTTTATTATCTAACTGACGGACTAAATAGAATTTTGATTTTTTTACCCAGGAAACTAGCCTATTTTACTAAAAACAAGATTAATATTGCAATTAACGATATCTTATCAATAAAATCAGGGAATTCAAAAATAACAATTATTTTTATTACCGTATCAAACTATAAGATCAACTATAAAAAAAATAAGTATTTATATACTGAATGTTTTTATTGATTGCAAAAAAGTAAAAAATAAGGTAAGAGTTAAAAGTTTAAATATTAAGCATTGGGAATTATAACTGGGAACTATAGTTCCCAATGCTCAATATCTAAATTATAGATACATAAAGTCAAACCGCCGCACTCAGAGTCGAGTTTAATGATTACTTAGTTAAGTATAGATTTTTAAAACAAAACTGCCGCAATCAGAGACGTTCAGTAAATTAATGTTAATTGGCATTTAATGAGATGTAACTTAATTAGTTAAATTCCAACTAACATTAATTTATTAAACTTGCCTGAGTGCGGCAGTTTTGTTTTAAAAATCTATACTTAACTAAGTAATCATTAAAGTCGACTCTGAGTGCGGCGGAAAGACTACAAACGTAACTTTTTTATTAAAGAGAGGCGAGTAAAGGATACTAAACATACAGCCATCTCGCGAGTTTATGAGTAGTTAACTCTTTAACCGGCAGACCTCTTATAATTCAGGCACATTCAACTAAATGCAAATAATTGTATGGTTTATAGTTTATACCAAAACAGAAAAAATCGAATGTCGATTTTCAAGGGTGATATATCGATTCAGTGAATCGACACAGTACTTCATATCGATTTAAAAAATCGATATTTTCTGCTCGAAAAATCGATTCTTCGATTAATCGATCTCAGATCGCCATCCCTAATTTCGTCTGAGCTAGTAATAGATAAATTAAGCCTTTTGAATACGCAATTAGTAGGACCTAAAAATGATATAGGGGGATTTCTGGATGAAAAAAGTTTTAAATTAATCTTCCGGTCAACCGGACTACGGAAGATTTTATCAACTGTACCATGGAAAATATTATTTTTCCTTATCCGGTTCACCGAACAACTGAGCTGTACCACTGCACGGGCAGTCTCAGATTAACTAGACATATGTCTAAAGAGTGTCCAAAACAAACATCTGACATTATTAAATGTGAGTGGAACTGCGAGCAATAAAGATCTGATGTATTATGGTAGGCAGATTGAATAATTTGTCTATTTACAAACAGTGCAGCGTCCTCAGGCAGACAAATAGTAGGTATATATTTGTCAATACGAAAACGCTCTAGCGGTTTTGTATTTGCGGGCACCCCAACATCCTAGACTGTCAGGTTTCAACTGTGACCACAACTGAACCAAATAACACGAATGAGCACCCACCACAAGCATTTCTTTGCGACAATTTGTGAACAGATAAATAAGGTACTTGCATGAAATTTATAATAAGAAATTGTGTCAATATTTCAAAAATAGAGCCTTAGAAAAGCGTTATCGTGAAAGATTTACTAAAAAAATTTCAATAGTTTCCAAAATATTCAACTTTAAATTAGCCAGGCTTGACACATGACGTCACTTTTATTTTTTTAGGAAACATTTGCCTATTTCAGAGAAGGCATGGTTGTTGACGAGTGAAAGCCGTATCGAAAACACGCGTGTCACGTTTTTCGTTATTTCAGTCACTTTTCAGCATCTATTTTGGACCCTGAGCAGGAAACTGACTTTCAAGAGAGCCATGTTTTAACTTGGGGAACAATCTAACATTGTCATTGGCGTTTCGCCATAATTGAAGAAGTAGATGAAGAGATTTTTATTATTAAGAAACATTGTCATTGGCAAATTATAATTATAGACGCCATTATTAAAGAAGAAGAAGAAGAAGAGAAGGCATAAGAAACTAAGTGCATACAGTCAACGCATATTTTCCATTTCCTGAAGTTTTTTACTTTAAAATGCATCGGTAATATGCATTTCGATACTTTACTGCAACTTTTGGAAGTAAATCGACACAGTTCAACCTTAATTTCGCTTTTGGATATAGAAGTTATCTGTCTGTCAGTGTCACATGACCCTGTCAATACGACATTGACATTTCTATCGCAGATTAATAAGGCGTAATTTTGAACAAGTGCCGTCATTCCGCGTTTCGGCGGTAAGGTCTAAAGTAGGAACTTTGAAACGCTCTATTTCATTAATTTATGCATATATTTTTTTTTTTCTGTTTAAGTAGGCCATATATCTTTAAAATAGACTGAAAAAAAAAAACATGCAAGTACCCTATTGCCTGCGACGCGCGACGTCTAATACCATAGTCATTAGCGGACAAATGATCAAGAGTCAGGGAGTAAAAATAAGAACCACTTATATTAGAATGGAATTGAAAATTTATTAAACCTACCTACCTATGTAGAATAATTATAATCTTCATATCTCTGTAACACGATTGTATCACATGGATTTGAAAACACTTTTTGTTACAAAATACTATTTTATAATAATTATAATATTGTTTTGTTTCATTACGAACTTGAAATGCACACAAACTAGTGTACAACTAAAAGGATGTCAAATTAGAATATAAAACTCATAATTCATTTGATCTTGTCAGCGAGTGTGAAACGCACAATTATATTCCTACTACAATATCTATGTCTAAATTTAACAATAATAATAATAATAATTTGAAAGAATTTGTTGGGGCTACCTACCTAGTGATTAAATAATTGAAAAAATAAAGATACACACCTACTTACGTGACGAAAATACAATAATAAGTGTTAATATGTTTGCACATAAAATAGATCCATTAATAAAAAATAACTAAAATTAATAATAAACAAAAAATTTGGTCCTAATTAAATGTTATGTAAAACAAATGCAATGTGTAAATATCTGTTAAAAACAAACATGTCAACTAATTAATTAACTATGTAATGATTAAAGGTCAAATTAAAATACGAACCACACCACGCCTGTATTTACTGCACATCATAAAAAGCCGTAGACACGGTTGAAATGGCAATAATGGTTTACAGAGACCACTACAAAGTGACGAATGAAAACTACGTGCACTTCAAAAAATGTGCACAGTACCTAAGTTAATTCAAAGTGAACAATTTGTAATTAGTGATTATAAGCAAAATGATCTCAAAATATAATAATAACAAAAAAATTCTAAGCACAAGTTTAAAAAATGCACATTTAATTTTGAGAAGTGCTCGCGTTGTGCCTTTTTATGTAAGTGCACCAGCCCCCCTAGCCAAATTCACATCCTACAAATCGTTACTGCGTATAAAACTATTGCGTTATACACTTGTTCACGTAAAATCGTCCAATCCAAATAAATAAATCAATCAAAACTCTAGTTTTGCGAGAACACGACCGCGTGATAACGACGCGACTCCTTCCTTGGTTTTCTATGCGTTAACGATGCACGAGTGCACATTGCACGTTTAAAACGGTAAAACAAAATGAATTGTCATTTCAATCGCCACTTTGAATTTTTTCACGGAAGATGTTTCGCTAAAGTAATAAATAAATAATAAGTTTACACGTACAGTACACTCCATGTGATAAAGTTTCTATATAAAAATAAGTGTGACTCTAATACACATCTAAATCATTACATATTCAATATTTTTACGGTATATAAATGGTAAACACTAGCAAGCTACTATATGCTTAGACCACACAGTACATTTTGCATCACACCTACGCAAATAATTCACAATCCATCACATTTAAGATACGCACATTTGAGACTCTCACATAAGCCAATTGAAAATACCAATCTATAATCGCATCGCACAGGTACTTTAATTTTGGATTCATTTAAGTTAAAACTCGGGCTTCGTTGAATCCTATTGCGGAGTATCAGAAGTGAATATCGTCCAAAGCTAAGAAAGCGAAATCCATCCATACTAATTATAATAAATGCAAAAGACCTTTTCACGCCTAAACGGCGCGCACAGTAGCTAGGTAAATGTGAATTGGATAATAATTAAAAGCAATTAAGAACCATTAATTGGCTCTCTAATTCTCTTAAAATCGTGTTTCAGTATTCAAAATATGTAAACTTCTTCGGTGGAACAACTTATCCTGCTAAGTACTAAACAAGTGTTTGTTAGCAATTGTATCAGTTTTAATTTATTATTTATCTGACGTATCAGCAATCGTCGGTTTTATTAGGATAATTTATATTACCAGTAAAATTAAGTGACATGTCAGTAGAAACTAGAATCAGATGATTTTTTGAGATTTTCATAGATAATTCTGTCCTATTTGCGAGTTATTCGAAACTATAAATAGAAATACATAGCTTGGTGTTTCGAATAAAAAAAAATTATACGAGATTTTCTGTGATTTGGCCCGTATTACAAGTTATTTTGAATGGATAACGTTTTCAAAATCCAGCATTCCAACACAAAATGTGCGGTGTCGACGAAGTTTCCAAAACTGTATTATAATATAATAATATGAAATCTATTTAGACAGATATAGTAGACATACCATAGCAGTAAATAACATGTTTTGTTTTTTAAAGGCGGTTGTGGTCATATTGCTTTGATTACGATTATACACGGCGACTACGTACATACCTACTAGGAGGTACTCAATGCACACAAACGATATACATTATACAATTTGAAAAACACTACTTAAAAACTAGAGTCATAATAATTATTATCTTAAATGCTAAGTTTTTTTAATTTGTTTTTATAACTATCATATTAATAATAATCATATAATATAATGTAGAGCGATACAAAAAGACATTTTATTCCAAGATCAGTTTATAAATATTTTACCGTCGGTTTATAAATATATACCTATTATAAATATTTTATCTTTATTGTTATTTTTTATATATTTAGAAATACGAAAATATTTTTCAAAATTAAATTAATTTTCCAAAAAAAAAATGCTTTTTCTGTATCAAAAGAAAGGAGAACTGCCGTCTCAATTGTGACGAAAGACGGTACCTACGTAAAAAATGCAAAATAAAACCAACTAGGTACTATAAAGAAAAGAAATGTAAAATAAACTAAATGTTAGTTTTAAAAACTAAAATTATAAAAAAAAACTAGCGGGGAATGTAAAGTAAAATTTAAAGTATACAAAAATTCAGAGTCGTGGGGCCTTCCTTTTAAATTATTTAACAGCGATGGTAACTTGCTGAACTCATAAAGGTAACTATTGATTTTATTATGCAAATACTTTTTTTAAATCGACTAACGAGATTCACGCATTTTTCATTTCGGCCCATAAACCAAGGCGGTCAAGGTGAATATTACGTGTTGTTTTTATTCTATTTGGTCAGTCATCAACCTATTTATTACATTTATCTTTTAAATTTTTATAATATTACGGCCCCAAAGGTGCTTTAAAAAAGAGGGAAGCAAAAAATCTTTCACATATTTCTAAATTATTGCGTATAGCGGAAAATTATTAAGGATCAATTTACATTGGCACAGTTGAAGCGCAACGAAGCGATCAATAATTTCACTCAACCTCTACATTGCATATCCAACTTTATCTTCATTGAGTTAAAACCTGAGCGGCAGCGTGCACCCGCAAGAGGTGGCACGAGACTGAATTGACTCCCCCCTTACACTGATGAAATAAAGCGGAGTGAAAATTTCTGAGGTTTGCTCCCCGAGCTAAAACGTTCTTTGCTTTCACGCTGCTTACGTTATTATTTCATTTAGGTGCATAATATAGGCAAGGTTTAGTAAGCAATTCCTGCGCGCGTCGCTTCGATTCGTTTCGACTCTGCCAATGTGGATTGCCCCGAACTGCATTTTTGGACTATACGAAGTAGTTTTATTGTTAGTTTCGATTTAAACTGGAGGGGAACTTTCCATTGACCACTATGCGTACTCCGATCAGTATGTTTTTAATCAAACCGATTTCAGAATGAAAGATCGCATGTATGGTTGGCTATCGAGATGTCATTTTGAGAAAATCCCAAAATACGTGGAAAACAGAGCAAATTCCAAATTCAGTAATAAATTAATATGCGATATTATTTCAGTTGTTATTGTTTTGAGTTAAACATGCGGTCACTTTGCCAGTACTCCACATACTTTGGATTTTTTCAGCCCAACACTCTCCATTTAATAAAAATTAAAAACTCCAGTGCATATTCCATAATATACCTAACGAAACAAGTCACTGTCGAGCTAGAAATTTCAAAATACGAATAAAAAAGAGTTAATTTTAAATCGGTCAAGGGTGATACCTAATTCGCTATTTAAGATAGTTAAGGTTGCAGATTACAAGGCCGACATATGAATATCCCAAGAACAAGACGGCACCCTATTGTGGTATTTTACTACCAAAATATACTATATATTTTTAAAGCTTAACACTGCTTACTGATAACCGTCTGTCGCTAATTAGTAAGCAGTGGTAAACTCATCTTATTAAAAATATATTATGCAGAAAGTATATTTCTTTTGTAATTTCTTCTGTGACTTCTTTTTTTTTCTAAATTCTATTTCGTCCGTCAGTTAGATAATAAAAAATTATAGACACGTATATTTCGCTTTTTGCAATTAATAAAAATATACTTAGATAAAGCGCATTAAAGTTTGGGAGCGGGCGCTCGTAACGTCATATTATGCAGGTAAAAACTGCACCTGCTTTTGACGTAACGTCGACTCAATGTATCTCCGTTATTTTTTGTTTGGGAAAAAACAGAAAAAATATGAGTCTAATATATTTTATGAATCTACAGGACGGACTAAAAATAAAAATTTAGTCAAACAGCCTATAATTGTGCTTGATGAAAAAAAAAGGTAAAGCATGTGTTGCCACAGTAAAAAAATATCATAACGATAACATATCTGCTTATGTTAGAAATAGTTTAAAAACAATATCATGTACAATGAATTAGTTGGTATTTCTATGATATTTAAATATTAATTTCTATTATGAACATGCTAAATTATAATCATGTTCGAATACAAATAGTCAGCATTGTAAAAAACCTAACACTACATGGTTGACGTTTCTTAGAATGTTCTTTTTACCAATTCTAAGCATCTTAACAGTTATTATTATTTTTATTCTAATGGTCCTGCCTGCATCCGATTGTAAAAAATCCTCAATTTTAATTTATTTTTTAAAGTTCACACAGTATCGGGTATTATGAGAATTTTATTTGTTAGTATTTGTTAGTTATATAATATAATCTCTCAATTAAATAATATTATTTCACAATGAAAGCACGACCACTCGTTGTTGAACTATAACACAGACAAATTACTACGCTCACAACTCCTCACAATCACTACGCGAGATCCACCCGAAAAGTCACCCGTCAGGCTTCAACTTCGTAGGCTAGTTTCCTAAATTTTCTTTTTTAGTCCGTTTTGTAGATTATTAAAAAATATTGGACACGTATTTTTTTTTTTATGTAACCAAAAAATAACGGAGATATATCAAATCGAAATTTCACATTACGTCATGCCTCGCTACAGTTTGTTCGCACGTTATAGCGAGCTGTGACATCACGAGTCCCCCACCCTAAACTTTAATGCGCTTTATCTATGCATATTTCCATTATTTTAAAAAAGCAAAAAATACGTGTCTTTTATTTTTTTATTATCTAACTGACGGACTAAATAGAATTTAGATTTTTTTACCCAGGAAACTAGCCTGAGCCTACCACTATTTCTTATAGTAGTACTAATTAACCTTACATTTCAACCTTGCATACTGCAAAGTAAGGTCCATGTTTGCTTAAGAAATTTCAGTATAAGAATAAGATACCACTATACTAATATACTGCTATAAGAAATGGTGGTAAATCCCCAATTTCTGATACGTACAATGTACTTACTGCGTTACAGCGCGCGCATCCTAAGGATGTTATTTAGGGTATATCAAACCACATCGTTCCTAGAGCCTACGACAATTTTACAGTAATGTCAACGCCAACATTACTTGTTATTCATTAGTTTATTGCACATAAAACAGATTAAGTAAGTTCAGTTTTCAGTAGTATTTGTAATAGACACATACTATAATATAGTAAGGACACATTATAGCTCGGACATCCAAATAATAATGTTGTTTGATGTAAAACTGTTTTAGAGGCGACTAAGGAGTAACTGATTGCTTTGGATGACGAAAAGTTGTTACGAAAACGTAACAGTTAGTTAGTTTCCTTTCGGTGTAATGGTCTAAAAGGGATTAACTTCAACTGCGCGCAAATCTTCTAAAATTTTTTGACGATTCTGATATGCAGTTATCGTATAAAAGGTCTTTTTTTATTATTATTTTTATTTTTGCAGTCATCTAATAATAAATAATGATCTCCTTAAGTGATAATAATTTGAATTTTTAGATTAATACATAAAATTAAAAACTTCAGCTCCAAATTTAAAAAGTACAATAAAATAATTAAATGTGTGATCTAAGTGCACGGGAGCTATAACAAACTAAGTTATTTTTAACGCATATGATAGATTAATTATTCAAGATTTTGGGAATTCCTACTTTTGAGAAAGAATCGTGTTGCAAAATTATGTGATTTGTTTTCAAATTTCGAGTACATACTACATACTAGTAACAGGTAATGAGAAAATATATTGTCCAGCAAGTTGTAAAATAAGGATCAGAAAGGATTTAGTTAGAAAACCCTTTTACATACAATTCTGTACTATAGTAATCCATAATCCGTTTTATAATACAAGACTCCATATATGAACAGAAAATATGCATACACTGTTATTTTATACGACAGTGGCAGTAAATTTGAAAAACCCTAGTTCATGCTCCATTAATTTTTTTTTTCGATATATAAAAGTCTTGCTCTTTCACTAACATTAAATATATATCCTACGTAGTATTATTATCGAGTGATATAGACCGCGGCGCGTCGGTCGGAAGCTCGCCTCCGTAACGAATACACGGAGAGAAGAACTCACCACATCTGATCGACTTGCACGAGGCGGCGGTGCGGCCCGCGGTCGCGTCGGGGCGCTACTGCAGCAGCTGCTGCTGCGGCGTCTGGCAGTAGGGGCACTCCTTGGCGGTGGCGGCGCAGCCCTCGCACAGCACGTAGTGGTTGCAGGGCGCCAGCGTGACGCTGCGCGGGCGCTCCTCGCAGCCCATGCACTTGGTGGCGGTCTCCAGGTACAGCACCTTCTCGATCTCCTCGAGGTCGGCGCGCGCCTGCACCTGCAGCGACTTGAGCGTGGCGATGGGCAGCCCGCGCAGGTCGCGCAGCTCGCGCAGGTCGCGCAGCTCGCGGCGGGGCTGCGCGCGCGCCGCCGCCGCCTGCGCGTCCAGCTCGCGGCGCAGCGTGACGGCGTGCGCGAGCGCCTCGTCGCGCTGCCGCTCCGCCAGCGCCGCCTTGCGCTGCGCCTCCTCCGACTCGCGCTGCCACGCCTCGCAGGCGGAGCGCGCCTGCGCGATGCGCTCGTCCCAGCGCGCGCACGCCACGCGGCTCGCGGACACCTCCTCGCGCAGCCGCGACACCTCCGCGGGCGACGACGCGAACTCGAACGGCACGCCGCCGTAGCTGCCCGCCTTGAGGCCCGCGTGCGCCGCGAACGCGCGCTCCTTGTCGCCGCCGGCCGCGTACACCAGGAACGGCGGCAGCGGCGAGCCGCCCGGCGGGCTGAAGCCGCGCATCGCCGCCCGCGCCTGCGGGATGTTCACGGGCGCCGAGCCGCCGAGCAGGCCCTCGCCGTCGGACAGGTCCCGGTCGAGGGACGCGACGAGGTTCAGCGGGTCGTCGAGCACCAGGTCGTCGAGCGCGTTCTCGACCACCTCCTGCAGCACGGTGGTGTCGAAGTCGGCGGCGCGCTGCGCCCACACGGACTGGTGCAGCGGCGCGTGCTTGCGCTCGTCGGGCTCGCCGAACGCGCCGAGCGGCAGCAGGCCGCGCGCCGCGCCCGCGCCGGGCCCGCCCGCGCCGCGCCCCGCCGCGCCGCCCGCGCCGCCGCTGGACGCGCCGCTCGACGTGGACGCGCACTCGGAGCCCTCCCCGCTGCCGTTAGTGTGCGCGCCTGCCCCCGCCCCCGCGCCCGCGCCCACGCCCACGCCCACGCCCACGCCCGCGCCCCCGTTGGGCGAGGCGGCGCGCACGCGCTGCTCGAGGTTGAGCACGTTGCCCATGATGCCCACGTTGTTGTCGTTCTTCTTCTCCGGGGGCAGCGCCGACGACAGCAGGTCGGCCAGGTTGGTGCCGCACTCGAGAGGTGCGGAAAGGTCGCGGGCGGTGGTTAAATCTTCAGCTATAGGTGAAAAACATAACGATTAACATGGCTATTTACATTTCTGTACTACTAGAGGTAGTTGTTTTATTTTACGCAGTCCGTTTGGCTATGATTGTGTTGAGATGTGCACATGTACAATGTTCTGGTGTGCGTAGCTTTGGGAGCGCTCAGTTTCTATTGCAATGATGTTTACACATACAACTGCCCTCGTCGGTACACGTCACTACCGACTACAACCGAGGCAGAGCGGACACTGGTTGTGAAATAAAACAACTATACTATTCTATAATACTGTCTGGGACCGACATATTTAATTGATTTTATAAAGGTGCTTTAAAATAAACTAGCTAGCGTTAAGTTCGGAGTTTCGGCAGGGAACCTAGTCGGGAAACCGACTGGACGAGGTATCAGTGACCTTGGGGCCTAAGTAGCTCCTAAAAGATCTGATGCAGAAGGCAAGGGGAAACCACTGCACTAATTTCCCAAGAAAACTATATGTAGAAATGTCCAGTAGAAGTACAATTATAGAGACGCGTTACATATGATCACGATCCTCATTTGTGAGGAAGCGACAAAAAATAATTAAAAAAATATTAAGTCACATGCATTGATATAAATCAGACTCTTTTCAGAGTGTGGGATGTACTGTGTGTCCTTGGGGTGGGGGTGGGGGTGGTGGTGGTGGGGGTGGTGTGTCGTGCACTCACGCTCCACGTGCGCGAACGCGCAGAACAGCCCGCGCGGGCAGTAGCCGGCCTGCTGCACGTCGTTGCACTTGGTGGACTTGTATATCTCGGGGTGGAACTGCTGCTCGGTGCGCGTGTGGCAGTAGCCGCACGCGTCGCCCGCCTCGCAGTTGCTGGGCTCGCCCCACTCCTCGCCGTGCTTCACGTTCGGGCACGGCGTGCTGCGGTACTTGTACTTCCTCGGCGACCTGCGTTTGTCCTGGAACACGGTACTGAGTTTAGGCGGGAGACCGGTTTTTTTTTGTGGAAGTTTACCCCTCTCGGGGAAGGCAAAGGAAACTTAGTCCATACAGCCAATTCAGATGTTTCTTTCTTCTGAAATTATTTACATCGAAATGCATTTGTGAGATGCATTCTGGAAGCAATTCTTCACACCTTAATGGCAGGCTCTGTAGGCAGTTATATAGTAAAACGATAACCTCCCAGCGAACACCCATTTCATCGTATTTCATTGATTCCACACTGTTCGTCACTAATGGATCACTATTATGCAAATTTCACCACGTTTACGCAATAGTACAGGCGCCCAAGAGGGATTTGTGGATTTGCTAAAGCGCGTCAGATGCACATAAGGGGGGTATCTTGCACCATGTTGAGTACCTCCACCAAATATAGGCCCTCTACACTGGTGGGTGCGTCTAGAATAACCGAATCGATAACTCGAAATACTCGAGCGCGTCAGATTAAGACATGGTGGGTTAATTACATGCTGAGAAGTGTGTATATGAATAATCTGACGATTTGAACGTGACGTAAGGGAGTTAGAGGATCACAAATTTGCAAAAAAAATGCAACCTCGACATTCTCGAGCGCGGTTGATTTATTTTTTAATTTTGAAGTAAATAACTCAAGGATAGCGGGAAAAATATAATCTGCCGATTTTCATAAGCCGAAGAAACAAAAATCGTCTTTAAAGTTTAGAACGAGTTGCTGCAGTGAAACATGTACCTATTCATATCTCTGTCTTTCTTTCCCTTTTACTTTTTCTCTATCTCTCACTCTCTCGCACCGTCCTCACGCTACTTTCCGTCTCCATAACGTCATCACAGCATATCACGGCGCTAATCGTGTCGAATTATAACTTTTTTTTGGTCGGTTAAAATACATATTAAAATAAGTTAAGGTAAGTATTACATCAAACTATAGGTTCACCTATAACCTTTCACTTTAATGTAATTTCTAACCGACTTCATAAAAGTAGCGTTCAAAGGTAGGTGTATTACTCCGCTCCGCGCCTCTCTCTCCCTTTCACTTTTTGTGTATCTCTGACTCTCTCACACTATTCCCAAGCTGCTGTTCGTCGCCATGACGCCATTTTACTTTACAGCTCATCACAAAACAACGCGTTCATGTTATTATATGTAAGACACTCTGGCTTGTTTGTGCTTTAAAGTTAGTTTTATGAATAATATTTTGTGAGCTTTTACATATTTCATAGAAATATGAAGTGTGTTTTTTGTGAACAAGAAATAGCTCATAAAGTTGTTAAACGTAGGTACGTCAGAAATAAAAAAAAAATCTTACAAATCATAATTTTTGTTTCTAGCAGTCAGATTAATAAGATTTTAAGCCAACATAACTTGGACTGCAAGCTGAACCTTCTGTAAAATAATCTGACACGCTCGAGTATTTCAAAATTGATATTTTTTTTGCATTTTGAAAAATTCGCTACTACCTTGCGTCACCTCCTAATCGGCAGATTTTCGAAGGGGAGCATTTTTAGGGTTCACTTAACGGAATATCTTACGCTTTTTTTTTTCATTTTCTCCCCTTCCGGATGGCCACCCCCACCACGCAAATCGGCAGATGAATATATTTTCGATATCAGAGACACCTTGGAGTATTTAAACTACAATATCTGACGCGCTCGAGTATTTCCATGTTACTATTTTTTTTAAATTTTTGAAAGCCTGTAGAAGCTAAACCCACCGGTGAATGAAAAAACATCATATAACCATATTTTTTTCATACCTCCTAATCTTTAAAACCCAATAGGTTCCAACGACGCTCGAGTTAATCCCGAATTAGCATCGGTATCTCCCGTACTACAATATTAACTACGTTAAAATAATTTGTAAAACAAAGAAATAAAACTGTCGTCCATTTGCTCAAATGCTGCCAAAAAACCTTAGGCGTGTATTGTTTTTTTTTTTATTTGTGTAATAAAAAAGAGGCTTGTCACAATAAGACTCAACAATAGGGTACTTGCATGAAATTTTTTTTTCAGTCTATTGTAAAGATATATGGCCTACTTAGACAAAGCAAGAAAAAGAAAAAAAATATATGCATAAATTAATGAAATAGAGCGTTTCAAAGTTCCTACTTTAGATTTTACCGCCGAAACGCGGAATGACGTCACTTGTTCAAAATTACGCCTTATTAATCTGTAATAGAAATGTCACTGTCGCATTGACAGGGTCATGCGACACTGACAGACAGATAACTTCAATGTCCAAAAGCGAAATTAAGGTTGAACTGTGTCGAGTTACTTCCAAAAGTTCCAGTAAAGAATCGAAATGCATCTTACTGGTGCATTTTAAAGTAAAAAAACTTCAGAAAATGGAAAATATGCGTTGACTGTATGCACTTAGTTTCTTTTGCCTTCTCTGAAAGAGGTAAATCTTTCCTAAAAAAAATAAAAGTGACGTCATGTGTTAAGCGTGGCTGTGATTTGTGTTTCGTTGCAACGTTCCGTTTCACAAAATTAAAAGTTGAATATTTCGGAAACTATTGAATTTTTTTTAGTAAATCTTTCACGATAACGCTTTTCTAAGGCTCTATTTTTGAAATATTGACACAATTTCTTATTATAAATTTCATGCAAGTACCCTATTAGAGAAAATACCAGTAGCACAAAATTTCAAACAAAATATCCATAGTGAGAAACTGGAGTGGTTGCTTGGTGCGTCTGTAATCCCCAAATTCGTATTTATGTCTAAAAAACCATAAACAAGTACTCACTTTACTATTGTGATATTGTGGGCACGCATACCCTTGTCTGCATAACCTAGGTGGTCGTTTACACGGCTCCGTTTTATACGAGGATAGTACATAATTTGTATCTGAAACAAAATAAAAAAGCAATTTCTTAGCGTTATTTTGTGTTTTAGGCACAAGTGTGTTTGATATGATTGAATTCAGAATAAGGCTCGAACCAGAACATATTTTACTTATGGCACACAGCAGACGACCGGGAGCCAACTTATTGTCAGAGATTATTTGGTTATGGATAAGGTGTCATATTGTTTATACAATGAAGGAATTCAAATTATCTTTCTCCCAATTTTACTTATTTTATGCTTAAATATGTTGAGTTGTTAAAAATAATGATGACCCGTCTGTCGTGCCATCCACATCAAAGGCGGTTAATTGTTATGTTCTTACATTAATGATACCACTTTTATACCAATGCACAAGTCCGAAATGATGTTGGTATAGCTGACAGTGTCGACAGTGCTATAGGTGATTAGCGTAAAAATTGTAAAAAATGGGTCATGTAGTATGGGTATGTTCCCTAATGTAAAAAAACTTGATAACCAGAGCATTGATAGCACAGTGTTTGCTGCAGATAGAGTAAGAGATAATTGTATCATCAACATCTCTTTTTAATATATGAATATACAATATTATGTATTATCTCTTTTCTGTGGGATAATAATTATTGATTTTGGATTAAGACTATCTACCTCTTTTTCAAATTTTAATGTAAGGGGCTGTCTTATAATAGACATAAAATTGTTTATAATTACGGAAATAATTAAATAAATAATCACGACTTAAGAATTTATGGCTTTATGATAAAACATACACAGCAATCCTTTTCACCTTATCATTTACTAGCTGTTCCCCGCAGTTTGACTCGCCGCGTTAATTTCGGAGTTCCCGCGGGAATTATGGATTACAATATAGCCTAATATGTTACTCAGGGATAATGTAGCTTTCTAATGGTGAAATAATTTTTGAAATCGGTCCAGTAGTTTTTGAGTTAAATCATAACAAACAAACAAAATTACTCAAAACAACGAGTAGACAGTAGTGCCATACCTTGCCACTTGGGGTCTTCATTCATTAAATTGCGTTCCCTATCTAAAGCATTGGGTGCTGCGTCTCCATCAGCGCCTTCTGGGTTGTCTATGGCTTGAAGCTCGCGCACATCTAGCACTGGGGGGCGCAGATCGGGGGCTCCGTGCGCAAAGGCACAGTGCGCCCCATTCTTTGTGCACAGCCCTCGGGCGTCCGTATCGTGAACGCACATGCATGTTTTGTAATATCGCAGGTGATAGCGGCGCTCCGTGTCGCCTGCTGTGCGGTGCAGGTATGGGCATCTACGAATGGTAATGTTCTTTCTTATAGCATGTTATATCATATATATAAGTCAGCAGATTAAGACAGTGAGGAAATCCAAGACCATAGGTGGATACTGAGAAATTGTCTTAGGAATTGTTAGGTCAACTCATAAAAATAGTTTGACATAGTAACATTTTGATCAAGCAAGATTACTATGACCATAACATGCCGCGTTAAGATAACACGCCACAAAAACTCTTTTCCTTGTAATCAAAGAAGTTTTATTCCTAAAAAATACATTTACAATGTTTCTTATGGCATAAAGAATAATAATTTCTATTATTTTGGCATCTAGAAAGTTTGGAAATGTGTTTTTGGGATGCACATTATGGGCAAGGAATGTTGTTGGTCATAGTGAATAGGGGCCCTGTTTAGGGCAAGACAAAAGGAAATAACAATTGACAAACTTTTGCAATATAGCTTTTTAACAAACCATTCCAAAAAATCACATGAGTTAAATAAATTAAGAAAGTTGTCCTCAATTTAAGCAACTTTTTCTTCTCATTTCAGCAATTCAATATTAACATTATTATTACGAACATAGATTGAATTTACATATAATTAAGTACACATTATTATTATTATTACATGAATCAAATCCCTAATAAATTAGGTGTATTTTAATTCACAAAAAAAATCTTAAATCAATAGAAATTTATGAACAATGGTGCTTGTTATTATAACCTGACCAAAATCGAGAGTACTAACAAACCATTATGAACTTATTTATTATGACAAGTATTTAACTTGGTTGGGTTATAGTGAAAAAATTGTAAACAATATCACTGGGCCCAGAAACTGTCTTAGAAGTGACCAAATTTAAGTTTATTCAATAGTTACGGGATAGTACTAGCCATTCAATACAGTGAAACAACGAAGCGCAATAGAAAGTCAGGTGAAGGTAGAAAGTTCAACCAAACAAAGCTAATGACGGGTGTGGGGTAGCTAGGTAGATAAGGTACGTACTCGTCACCATCCTCGCAGACGCCAGAAGTCTCATTGTATTTGGTACAATAATTATCAGCACTATAATTAAATGTCCCGTCCCTTTTTCTAACGGGTCTTCTTCTTCTTTGATTATTAAAATGCCAATGAAAACATGTAAAAGGCCTATGTTGTGTACATTTGTGTTGTAGGAACGAGGGACATTGTTCCACACGAAATTCCTTTAAATACCTGCAATATAAATACGAGGCGCTCAATTAAACTTTTAATTTTCAAAACCACACAGCCCACATCACTACAGCACTGAATAATAGGACACTCACTTATAATGATTTGGTTTTTCAGTTTGAGCTTGTAAGAAAGGCTTCGATTCCGACGACGGCATTTTGGAAAGCCAAACTTATTTATTGCGCGTCTTGAACCGCGCAGGCCACGCTCACCGAGTATAATTGGACGACGACCGATTAACATGAAACTTAATATGAAAACATGTAGAAATAATCTTTGAATTATGATTTTTCTATTTTTTACGTCAATAAATACCCTATTTTTTCTAACAACACGACATTTTGTAATTTGTATATATCGTGACCTTGAACCTCACGAAATAACAAGTAGTATATTATATATTACGATACATTTCTGATTTTAGAAAATAGTAAAATATGAACGCAGCGGTTATATTTTGACATCAACAAATGTTGCTCTATTTCACTTCGTTGTATTAATTTACAATGAAAAAAAGAGAGAAAAAATAGGACACAAACACATTCTTGATATCTACGCCTTTTGTATGGTTAATTCTCAGAACAATAACCTGTTATTGTTCTGAGGTATGGTTGAAGTTGAACGCACTTGCAAGTTGCACCTACTTAATGTAAAATGCAAAATATTTCTCGTAGAAGATGATCAAACTATTAGCAGATTATTACGTAAAATTTCTATCTTTATAAATAAAAATGAATGTTTGTATGTCTGTCCTCTATGCATTTCGAAACCATTGGTCCGATTGTGATGAAACTTTGGCGGGTTGTTCTGTTTGGGTCCGCAAAGGTTCATCGCAAAACTCACGCGAGTGAAACCGTGGAGCACAGCTTATTAACAGTTAGAAAATAAATTTTATTTTCTGTTTTCAAGTAACTTGTTGTTCACCTAAAATCTTTAATCTTTATGATTCAGCTGATTCAGCGATACGAAAGGAGGCATTTTTTGGAGGTTTTGAGAGAAAAATGTCTCACTTTCGGAGGGCAAGATGAAAATTCTATTTTTAATATTCTTATTCCATGGAGGTAAAACTAAATACCACAAACTACTTAGAGATACTACCGTAAATACTAAAAAAAATTGTCTATGGCAACATTTTGAATTTGCACCAATCACAAGTCCTACTTTATCACCAATTACGAGTCGTGCAGCCGACCAATTAACAGTCTTGTTGTGGCGTCATTTTGCGAGCCCGCCATTCTCTCGACGCCATCTTGAGCATATGATTATTGTTGTGAAGCTCGCTGTAGAGTTCGTGTTAAAATTTGTTGATTGTGTCTAAATTGAATTAAAAAGGTGAGTAATGTAGGTAATTTTTACTTAAATTTATCTTAAAGCATATTTTTATGAATAACAACGATAAAATAACCGTTTGTGCAATATCTGCATAACTGTTGCAACTTGCAATCAGTGTTTCGATTATCACTTACAATTTTTTGTATTCAAGCTTCTATCTTTGGTCTAAAACTTATTTTCATAATTTTTAGTAAAAATGGCACGTACCAAGCAAACTGCCCGTAAATCTACTGGAGGAAAAGCTCCTCGAAAACAGTTGGCTACAAAAGCAGCGCGAAAATCGGCACCAAGCACTGGTGGTGTTAAGAAGCCCCATCGTTACCGCCCTGGTACCGTGGCTCTTCGTGAAATCCGTCGTTATCAGAAATCTACTGAGTTGCTGATCCGCAAGCTGCCTTTTCAGCGACTCGTAAGAGAAATCGCTCAGGATTTCAAAACTGATCTTCGTTTTCAATCTGCTGCAATTGGCGCTTTGCAGGTGAGCATTGTGATTTTATTAAGCTTATGAACCACATGGAGTAATAAAAGCACATGGTAGAATTGGTGAAAATTTAATCAAAATAATAATGGACTGTTTATATTTGTATTTCAGGAAGCCAGTGAGGCTTACTTGGTGGGGTTGTTTGAGGACACCAATTTGTGTGCTATCCACGCAAAACGTGTCACTATCATGCCTAAAGACATCCAGCTCGCCCGACGAATCCGCGGCGAGCGTGCTTAAGTTAATTTAGTGATAGTTTTTCTTAATCATAAATTATTACGTATCTCTCAAATTCATTTAAAGAAGATCTATTCCATTCTTGACCATAATATTTTATTATGTTAGTGTCACGTGTAATTTGACTTTACCAACTTAACTTTTTATTAATAAGGAGGCAGAACTGAATTTTTTTTTAAATTTCTATTTTGTAAGTTAGCGCATTTGGATCAGATAATGTAAGGGCCATTAGTTTAGTACAACTTAATGTGTTCTTTGTCATAAATTAGTCATGTCACCCATGGTTAACAATATCTTATTCAAATGCATGATTCATTGTAGCAGTGGTTCATGTTAATATATAGTTCATTATATAATAAGTGATTTTTGTCTGCTGCATAATGTCAGTTGTATGAGATATTTGTGCTAGAAGTAATTTTATGCAAAAAATGTGTAATGAGTTAATTGGTGTTAAATAAATATAATTAGAGTAAATGTTGGTTAAATTTTAAAAATCTACATGAAAGACATAACCCAACTCCATCAAATTAAGCTATAGAAAGTTTTACCCAAAACAAAACTCATAAACTCAAAGTTTCTGGATAGTGTATGAAATTATTTTTTTTGTTCTAAATAAAAAACCCTTGTAGTTTAAAAATTTCATCATGTCTGTCTGTATAAGTCATTAAATAGAAACTGCATCACTACCGCTTTGATAAGAATCATCCCACATATTATATTGATACTAGACTAGCATTATGAGATGTACTTAATGCATTTCAGTCACAATATGAGTCAACATGCAGCTTAAGGGTTTTCATGTTGTAGTTCTATTTGATTGACTGTGACATGATTACTCCAAGCAGTCTTAATAGTAGTTGGTTCAAATGCAATAATGACTGCTAAAGTCTTAGGTCATTCTGGATTTAGTTTAGAATAACTTCTTTAGAAAATTAATCTTTGTCTAAATCCTACTAATATTATAAATGTGAAAGTGTGGATGTTAGGATGTTTGCTACTCAATCACGCAAAAACGGCTGAACGGATTTGAATGAAATTTGGCATGCACGTTGTCAGGGGCACAGAGAAGGATATAGGGTACTATTTATCCTGGAATTCCCGCGGGCGCTCCGAAATTACCGCGGGGCACATGTAGTATTGAATAATGCTCTCCATTCATCATTGAAACGACAAAATAAATCAGCAAGGTGAGTCAACTAGAGACTTGAGTGACTGTTTAACATATGTGGGGTGTGGGTATCTAGTTCACATTTCTCAACATGGAGTATGGTATGGAGAAGCTTATTGCAGCTTGACCACATTTTATGACAGCCACTACAAGCAAATCGCTCGGTCTTTTGCAGTGACAGCTTAATGCCGTCAGCCACAACAGCTCCTAAACTATGATGCTTATAAACTTAACCCTTTCACAGCCATTCCTGTAAAATCACAATCTATGAAGGATTGAATTGAATTGAAAGAACTTTATTTGACACAACACATAAGGATGTGCTCCTGGGGCCAGAATAATATGTTATTTCAAACCTCTGCACTGACTTTTATATTTAATAGATTAAATTACAAATATTAAGCATTCCTAAAACTAGGAGAAAGTATGCCTAAAGTGTGTGATTGGTCTGGAGGTGATGGCTATTTTTTGTAAACACTCACCACTGTAACGGGAGTAGGATGTATAATATGGCTCAACCACCACCAAAAGAGCCCCAGTTCCCTGGGCATATCACCTCACCCAGTGGGAAGCTTAATTTGAGCCATAATATCCATCCTGCTCCTGTAAGGCTATAAAAACATGATGGTGAAAGGGATAAGGCAACAACTTGAATTACAAATTAATCTTTAATAATAAATATCTAAATTTTTATTATTTGTAGGTACATAAAACTCAATAAATTAAACTACTCTAGTGTTGCTAGCTTTGCTTCTTCCTTGTCCAATTCCCTAAGCCTTGTCTCTATAGCTGATACATCTAAACCATTTTCCTTATGATATCTATATGACTGCAGTAGTTGTTGCTTTTCTAAACCTTGTATTCTATCATATAGTGTTTTATGAAACTCCATGTCTACATCATTCTCCTCTCTCAAAGCACAGAAATATATCAGAAATATGGCAACACTGCTTACAACTGCGTAAGGCTGATACCAAGGCATTTCTATGTTGACTTTCTTCATCGAAAGGGGATTGACAGTCCTGTTAGCTGCTTCACTTGTAGAAAATTTGATAGGTTTATTTTCATTCGGTTCAAAGTTTTTGCTAAATAATCTTCTTGTTCTGTACAAGTTGAATTTCCTGTAAATAAAAATTAATATTATCTGTCGATTTGGTGGTCCATTTAGTCTTGGGTTATTTTGTATTTTATGTTATTACTTATTATCAAGTTAGTAAGTACTTTTAGTACTTTTGCTTCGTTAGATCTTAGAGAACATTCTTATATTCTAATGACAATATTTGAGTTGGTATTTTACGTATAATAATTTTTGTTTACCCTAACTCTTAACACAAAAGAATACACATTCGGTAATTGTAAACTTATTTTTATTAGTTTATTTATCGATTAAAATAAAATTTACCGCCATTGAAGTATATTACGATTCATCGCGTTTCTTCTTTAAAAAAAATTAAAATGATACTATTTCTGTAAAAAAGGACACTAAGTAAGATAGAAATTGTAGTTTAGATTTTACTTTTAAGAAATGTAAAACGTCGTCCAGGCTCCAGCTGATTTTGTGACGTTTGTTTTAATATGTCAAATGTCAATGTCAGATGTGTCACTTTTCACCGTGTGTCATGTGTTCAGGCTGCAGGCCTTGGATATGTTCCGTTATTACGGATAGTACTGACCCAGTGATCGCAGTGACGAGAAGTTCATTTAATAGGGTACTTGCATGAATTTTTTTTTTCAGTCTATTTTAAAGATATATGGCCTACTTAAACAAAGCAAGAAAAAGAAAAAAAATATATGCATAAATTAATGAAATAGAGCGTTTCAAAGTTCCTACTTTAGACCTTACCGCCGAAACGCGGAATGACGTCACTTGTTCAAAATTACGCCTTATTAATCTGTGATAGAAATGTCAATGTCATATTGACAGGGTCATGTGACACTGACAGACAGATAACTTCAATATCCAAAAGCGAAATTAAGGTTGAACTGTGTCGATTTACTTCCAAAAGTTCCAGTAAAGAATCGAAATGCATGTTACCGATGCATTTTAAAGTAAAAAACTTCAGAAAATGAAAAATATGCGTTGACTGTATGCACTTAGTTTCTTTTGCCTTCTCTGAAAGAGGTAAATGTTTCCTAAAAAAATTATAGTGACGTCATGTGTTAAGCTTGGCTGTGATTGGTGTTTCGTTGCAACGTTTCTTTTCACAAAATGAAAAGTTGAATATTTTGGAAACTATTGAAAATTTTTTAGTAAATCTTTCACGATAACGCTTTTCTAAGGCTCTATTTTTGAAATATTGACACAATTTCTTATTATAAATTTCATGCAAGTACCCTATTACAAATTTCAGTGTATAAATACATTTTTTTAACAGTCAAAATAGCCAAAAATACCCAAAAAAAAATCTCCATCCACCAACTAAAGCAGTGGTTCTTAACAGGTGGTCCACGGACCACTAGTGGTCCGCGGAAGCATCTCAAGTGGTCCGCGAGCCATGACAATAAATGACTAAAGTCGACATATTATTACCCGAGCGCGTAACACGCCCGACTGCGACTCGGGGCGAGATATTCCCTCCAAATCAATAAACCAACTGAGTGGTCCACGGCATAACGGAAATTTTGTCAAATTCTCCAGGACTAAAAGGTTAAGAACACTGAACTAAAGGTCAAATGTTTATAAAAA
Source organism: Zygaena filipendulae (assembly GCA_907165275.2). Classification (NCBI taxonomy): domain Eukaryota; kingdom Metazoa; phylum Arthropoda; class Insecta; order Lepidoptera; family Zygaenidae; genus Zygaena; species Zygaena filipendulae. Next base: position 10,765,988 of record OU015659.1, on the reverse strand, counting down.
AAAAACTCCTTCCGCCAACTTAGGACAGCCCGTTAATTTAAATGTATCGTATCTTTCCTGATTTCCTATGACATTAAGATATAATCTATCTATACCTATATATAATAATATTATTTATGATTACCTATGTAAACCGTTAATCTACAGTCTCCCTATCCAAAATTCCGAATCTGCATCTTCGTTTCCCTACCTTGAAATTGGCAAAATGCACAAACCGCGCGACGCCATAACAAAAAAAAAGGTACCTACCTACCTGTCAACATCGCTACAGCCTACATGTAATCTATCGGTGGAATAATAATAATATTATTATTATTTATGACTAGCTGTCTCTTGCGGTTTCACCCGCAACTTTGCCCCCTTTTGCCCCTTTAGGGGCAGAATTTTCAAAAATCCTTTCTTATCAAATACGTCATTCAAAAAACAACCCTTTAAGTTGCAGGTTTCTACGATCCGCGGTTTAGGCTGTGCGTTGATCCATCAGTCATTAAGGACAAAGCATTTTATATACTTTGATTAACCAATACCTAACTATCTCCTGATCTTATCCAAAAGGCCTCGACTTTGACTTATTTCAGCATCTACTAGTACTAGGTGGTTTTAGGCATTAGTGGTTATTTGTATACCTACTCTTTGGCCTCAGACGAGCTGCTCCGCTGTCCCGCGCGGTTTCACCCGCGTTAATTTTGAAGTTCCCTCGGAATTGTTCGATACAAACATTTCAACCCTTTTTCATCCCCTTAGGGGTTGAATTTTCAAAAATTCTTTCTTATCTGATGCCTACCTCATACAAAGAACACACCCTCCGTGTTTCAGGTCTCTACGACCAGCGGTTTAGGCTGTGCGTTGGTCCATCAGTCATTCAGAACAAAGGATTTTATATACTTTGATTAACCAATACCTAACTATCTCCTGATCTTATCCAAAAGGCCTTGACTTTGACTTATTTCAGCATCTACTAGTACTAGGTGGTTTTAGGCATTAGTGGTTATTTGTATACCTACTCTTTGGCCTCAGACGAAATATTATTTGGTATGAGTCTTTGGCATTTAGATCACGTCTCAGTTTTCTTAATGTTACTTTAGACTTTAGAGTCAGACGAGACAATATTGTGATTTTTTTAGGAATTTATTTTTATACCTAGGCTACTTTACATATTTATATGCCTAATGTTCAGTTAATTTCAACTTAAAATACATTAAACATACTTACAAAAACAAAAAATATCTTGCAACAGTTTTCGAAGTTTCGTAATATTAAATTCAACATTCTTGGATTTTTGATATCATTTCCATTGAATAACATAGAGCATTCTTTATTCTAAAAATAGAATAATCTATTTAGAATCTTTTTTCAGAAAAACGGAGCAAATTTTTAATTTAGTCTATTTTTTACCTACGCGTATATTAACTAAACTCTTTGCTAGCACAGACATCAATATTGACGTTTTACAGTCTACCAAAAAAGTTACGTTGTTGTTGCAGAGAGAAGGTAATCACTACGTCGCGTGGTAACTACGTGGGTTGTTGATCGGTCGTAGCGAGTGGATACCTACTTGTCGCCGTCTAGCAGTAAATCAATGCCTGTCGCTTAATTGCTAGAAATACGTACATTGGCAGAATTAAATGCGGAAAATCACGATAGATTGCCATAATTGAAGAAGAGTATGACTTATGAATCCTAATCTTCTTCTTCTTTTATAAATAAAAATGAATGTTTGTATGTCTGTTCTCTGTGCGTTTCGAAACCATTGGTCCGATTGTGATGAAACTGCCTGAAATGATGAATAACAAAACCAATCCCTCAGAACAATAACATTCTTCTGAGACCATTCCCTTACCTAATTTGACATTTAGGTACCTACTGTTACTTTCATTTCAGTCAGTCTTTTGGTCAGTCTGTTTAAAAATCGCGTTTCACAATTTTGTCCGCGCCAGCGCGCGTAACTACTAGATCGATATCGATTGAATTTGGCACATGTTTTGATTGATCCAACTTGAGAGATAGGTAGGATACTTTTCCGAGGGAAGTTCGTAATTCACGAGGGTGGAAACCACGGGAAACAGCTAGTACAAATAAAAAACACCGGCCTGTTGCAAAGGCTTTAGAATTCTCGTACCTATATCTGATATCAACCTGACGTAAAAAGAATAAAGTGCACCTGACGAACTCTTCTCCACAGTTAGGTTCCACTTCTAAACAATCCCGCTGTTTCGTTGCTCGATCACGCCTTAAAATTGCTTCTTTTAATTTGTACTCGCTCGCCAAAAGATTTTGTTCATTTTTCGCATGTGCAGTTTCAGTAGGTCGCGTTAAAGGCGTGCAGGGGTTTGTGGACTTGGGTTTCAAAAGTAATGCTTTGACGTCGTACGCGTTCGATATGTTTTGAACCGCCCCGCACAAAGACGAACGCAGCTCCCATACTCGCGATATGCCACAGTCCTACGCAAAAAAATTATAATCCTATATGCAAAAGTTTGTTTGTTTGTTACGCTTAACGGCTCAACCGATAATCATTAAATTTTGCATAGATGTTGTCAAGGCTAGTATACAGAAAAGGAAGAAGGGTACTTTCTATCCCGGGATTCCCGCGGAAACTCCGAAAAAACGCAGGTGATACTGCATTGAATTTTGAATACTTCACGTTGTCAACATTCAAGGGTATAGAAAAAGGATATAGGCTACTTTTATCTCGGAATTCTCGTGGGATCTCCGAAATTAACGCAGGTGAAACCGCGGGAAACAGTTTGTTAGGTTATAAAAGTAATATGGTAATTACATAAGATAAGACCGCCTTTTGTATGCCTTTAGTTATAAGTTTTTGTTAACACACTGTAACATTATTTTGGTGTACAATAAAGTGTATTCTATTCTATTCTACATCTTGGTAGGCTAAGATAAATCCGTAAAAAATCATATTGAAAATTTTAATGTGAGTTTGTATGTTTGTTACGTTTTCACGCCTTAGTTATTCAACCGACCATCATCCGATTTCGCATTTACACTTACTTACGTTCTCAGTGGTGTACCACACATACACAAAATGGTGGAAAACACATACATAGGGGGAATTTTAAACCACTTGGACAGTTTTTGGATTGGACGTAACACGCCTAAAACTACTTTTTATCCCAGAACATAAAGCAGGCGAAGCCGCGTGAAATAGCTGTTAGTTAAATACCTATTAAAAAAATCAAAGTATGAAGCATTATTTGTTTGTGTCTAATCTTTACCAATAAATAAAGTTTGGATGTAATGTACCTAAGTAGTTACCTCTGAAAAGTTTTGGACGAAATAAAAAAGACCTGAGGAACTATCGAACCGTTTCTAAAATTATGAAGCTACAGTATCCTTGAGTGACTTGATACTCTATACATTCTGATACAAATGCTTGTTGCTATTAACACAGATAACATAATACTATACTACTATTATATTTATACCGTTTTATGTGAAGGGACAAAAGTTGTTGAAAGGTACCATTTTGGTTTTATCCATAACTTACAGACTTTACTTTCAAGTCCTCTAATTCTTTGCGACTAGCCTTCACTTGTTCAGTGAGAGCGTTTAGTAGTATCGTTTCCATTTCTAATGTGACACGATGTGTGCGCGTCTTCTGGATCAGGTCCTGGTGTTCTTGCTGCAGCTTCTCAGTTTGTATTATTGTTTCGCGAATGGTGCGGTTAGTTGATGCAAGTGACGCTTCCACTACAAGTTTCCGATAAAACTGAATTTTATTAACAACCTTAATTTTTTATCAGCAAGATACGGAAAAAAAAATTTAATGCAATCTATCCTGGCGCCATCTAGTAGACGCGTGATTTATAAAAAAAACTCGCTGTGACGGTTTCACCCGCGGTAATTTCGTAGTGCCCGCGGAAATTCCGGGATAAAAGTACCCTATGTCCTTCTCTGTACCAATACCCTTGACAACGGGTATGCAAAATTTCGTGGTGATCGGTTCACGGTTGAACAAACAAACTAACTTTAGCATTTAAAATATTAGAATTTAGAAAAACAAAAATGTTAACATTAACAATTTTATATTTAGTACCTATAGATATTATTGCGGGTATTATCAGTTATATTTTCACTGCTCATCGAAAATGTTGGGGAACAAAACAATAGCTTGTTAACTTCGCTTGCGGTGGACTCGCGGGGTAGACAAGTAAAAAGTAGTGTTAGAAAGGTAGGTAGGGCTTTTACGAGGACTAAAAAACAACGTTAGTTCAAAAGTTTTCGACCTTCTAAGACCATATTATGCACCCTATACTATAGGTAAATCCGGCACTCAGTAGATATACCAACGTACATTCACGTATCTCCTTTAGTTGAGCTTCTTTATCTTGTTCTTGAAGTTTTATTCTCTCTATAGTAGAACTAACCGAGATATCCATTTCAATTTTTTTTCCAGTAGGTACGCACCACTGAGCAAACAATCACTATGTGCACAAATTAACTAGACATATGTACGCACCTAACAAAAGTAGGTAAAGTTCGTAGCATGAAATTCATATAAATAAAATTCCCGCCAGGACATAACACTGCCGTTTCTTTTTACCTAAAAAAATTCAACCAATAGTACCTATGTTAGTTGCATAGACGTGGGATTTTTACTCTTCGATTTGTGTTGATAACACAAAGGATCTAACAATAATTTAATGTAGAACAAAATATTAAAAACCTCAGAACAATAACAGTAGCATATTCTTCTTAAGTTAAAAACTTAAGGGGATTTAGGGTATGTTCCGTTATTATGGATAGCACTGGCCCAGTGCTAGCAGTGATCAGAGAGAAGGTAATCATTACGTTTTGAGAAATTCGTTCCGTTGTAACTTTCAGTACCTATACTGCCGCAGTATCCGCAGTAGGCAGAATGACGTAGCACTGGCGTTTTCGAGGTACCTAAGGTGCTCTCAGTGGTTTGATCATGTGATCAACCTCGGACCAATGATTGGTCAACAGCGTTACATGACAATGACATGAATGACAAGTATACTGATTACGTTCCCAGGGTACACTACAGCGAACGTCACGTCATACCTCACAGCCCTATCAGTAATACCGGAACATACCCATCACTGCGTGATAGATATACGTACGGTAGTTAAAAGATGGTAAGAATAATATTAATAATAATAAAATTATTCATTGCCATCAGAAAGGTGTACAAAAAGTGGTGATAATAATACTTCACAACATAAGATCTTTTGGCGGGATTTAAAAAAAAAATTACGTGTTTTATTTTTTGTTTTACAAGTTAGTTTATCGTGATTAATATTGTGTGAATGTGATGGATTTGGCATAATAAAGATGAACAGTGTGCGGAAACAGTGAAATAAGATGGAATGGGGCGTTTGTCGAGATGTTGTCGTTTTATCATTTATCTTCGCAGAGAGCGTCCTATTGAAGTTCAACGATGACGAGTTGCTTCCAAAAGATCCGGTAAAGTATCTTAATGCGTCTCAAACAAATGCAAAACAAATTAACTGGCTGTAGATTCCTTTGCCTTTTTCATAAGAGGTAACTTTAACAAAAAAAAAATGTCGCCAAAGAGAATAGTCACTCAAATGGTTGCCCAAAGATCATATAATCACTACGTGTGGTTGCCCGGGATACTTTGAAAACAAGGACTCATTTTATAGTGTTGACAATAATTATTTCTATCTGCAAATAAACTTATGTAGTTTTGAAAGAATATTTAATAAATACAATGCAGAAACCTGATGCCGACGGATTTGTAAATATATCATGGCCTAGTCGAACTATACCACATGGTGGAATTTTTCACACAAGGGTAGTGCAACCATCTGAGAACCAGCAAAAATTTTTGAAAGGTTACATTGCTTTTCCATTTAATTTCCTGCGGTTTCATACGCACCAATGCAACAGGTACATTGCGATGTGGTTATAGGGATGTTGACAACTTTTGAAAATCAAAATTTTAATTAGCCCATCTTTTAGAAAATTATAAATCATTAGACACGTATTTTTTTTATTTTTCAAATAAATGAAAAAGCGCATTAAAGTTAAGGGTGGGGGCTCGTGACGTCACTTACCGCTACAAGCCGCCATACAAACTGCACTAGTTAGTGACGTCACGCGAAGTTTCAACTCAATTTATCTGTTATTTTTTGATTACGTAAAAAAAGAAAAAATACGCGTCCAATATTTTTTATTAATCTACAAGACGGACTAAAAAAAATTAGTCAAATAGCCTATTCTAAGATTGGTTGGGTACGATTAAATTGCCATATAAACCAACATCTGTGGTCTCCAGTGGCGGCGGCGGGTAGTTCTGACTACAAGATGAAATATACCTGCCACCTACGGAATGACAGACTCAAACATGTAGCATGCTACTTGTGTTTTAATTCGAGAGTAATTAACATCAACTCCGTTTTAGTATTGCTAGAAGAATCCAAGTTGACCATCGCTCAGCGCGCCAAGTCCACCTGGAAGTTGCGTGAGGATGAGCCACAGGAGCGCGAGCGCCGTGGTCCACCTCGTGTTCAAATGCCAATGGTCAGACCACGGACGTCGCATCGGCGTTCGCTCTCTGCTATCAGGGAATCAGGAGTTTATGAAGCGGACCCGTAAGAAAGATCCACTGCTTACATTCTCAGACGAAAGTTATCTCGCCTAACTGAGTACACAGACAGACAGACCGTACTATTATTTCACTGACAGTAGGTGCTTTGCAAAAACTGAAGAAGTTCTTTGAACTCAATCATAATGTTGTACGGCAATGGTTCCCAAAGTTGACTGACTCGCGACCCACTGAACAAAAAATTGGTTTCAGAGCCCACCTAATATTCGCTCGCGACCCACGCCGGTGGGTCGCGACCCGTAGTTTGGGAACCACTGTTGTAAGGAAATTATAGGTAGGTATTGGTTTTAAGATTCTTGTATTTTATTTTGTCTAGGTAAGTACATAGTTTAACTCCATGTACATTGTACATGTACAGGTATAGACCGTTAAAACGTGGCGAAGATCGGGAATTGTTAAAAGAGAAGTTAGCGAAACTGATGGCATTTGGTGATAATTCAGAAGAGCAAATAGAGCAAAAGCCTTTAGCGTCCGGCATTGTGAAACCAATGCCGAAATTGCCTACTGGGAAAGAAATGAGGAATGAATGTAAGATAATAATTTCTTTTAGCATAGCATAGGTATTCTTAACTATACGAATCTCTATGGATGTCCATTATTCATAATAACGAGGTAAATATAAAAAAAAGGATTGTGTGGTTTTATGAAACCACGTAAAAGTGAAAATTTTTTTCACATTATAGACATTTAACTAAAAACTTTGGAATAATATTCCAATAAGGGTATAAAAGTCGCTTTATTAATCTTAATTTTATACACTACACGTTCAGCTGCTGTGAACTATAGGCGTCGCCATATTGGCCTTGGCTGCTCTGACGAGCGCCTTTTGGCTTTCACTTTATCCCTACTCCGCGGCCGACCGTCACGCGACATGCAACACACACGAAAAAGTTTGAGACGATGTAATAAAAGTTTCACTTTAATAACAAATACGAGTAGAATGCTTGTTTGTTTGGAAATTATCTCACAGCAACACTACAACTCAACTACCTATGCTGACTTTGCACTATCAACTTTTTTTGTCAATACACCTATACTCAAAACACTTTTATTTAGCACGTCATTGTTCGAACCCATGAGTCATGACCTGTCAAGTGTCATGACACTACACAACGTCAACGTCTGTCGTCTATCAGTACGGTGCCGTTGTACGTAGGTACGTACTAGTGGTTTGCCGGATCGCCAAAAATGTATATCCGCGGATACGGATCCGGTAGGGGGAGCACGAATATTTTCGCTCTCGTCTGTCGATATCATCGTAATGTCAAAGCGTTTTTTTGTATGGAAAATGAACGACACTGGATAGATGGCGTTGTTCATTTTCCATACAAAAAAGACGCTCGATATCGAAAGGACGAGAGCGAAAAATTCGTGCTCCGGATACTGATCTTACTTTTTTACTGTCGCGGTCGGTGTCGGTACGTGTGACCTTGAAGTTGACGCCACTGTGACAGGAAGTTTCGATTTGCATTGCGCGGGTCTTTTATTTTGTTTATTTATCTTAATAAAATTTAAGTTTTTCATTGCTACCTAATCACCTATACCTATTTGAATTTCATCTATGCATTGAAAATTAATAAGGTAAAAGATTTGTAAAAGATCCGTCAAAATAGTAACGGATACGGATCTTTCTTCTCCCTTGGATATCCGTGGATACGGATACGAAAATCCGGCATATCACTATTAAGTACCCGAACGTAATATACAGAAAAAAGGAAAAAAGTTTGAAAAAGGAAACCCACCTAAACATTTTTTCCAGTGCTCACTCAAATACGTGAACGAGTAGAATGGCTCGCAGAAATGGAATATCTAGGCCAAGCGGCACCGCATCGAGAGATCATACAGGATCAGATAGCAGAGCGAATGCGGTCGCTCGATGCTCTTGGGATCGAAAGTGAATGCTCGTCAGCAAGGTCTACCGCGACGGGCTTTAGCACTTTGAGAAGCAGGGAAAAGGTTCCTCGTGATGAGAAGTCTGGGAGGTCTAAAGAAAGTGCAACAAAACCAGGTGAAAAGTCCGTCAGAGGAAAGGACTAACTTTTAGTGTAGAAAATCGACTGAATAATCTAATGCCATTCTCCATAAAGAGATTGACTGACTGGTGCGGCCAACAATCACTACAGTCCGTAATGAATAGAGAACGCTCAGATTTTCTATACCTACCCTCTAAACAGTGTATTTTAAGTTTTTTTTTATTAGAAACAAATGGTTTGTAACCGAATATTATATAAAAAAACACGTTATTATTTCAGCAGATATAAGATTTACCAAATTTCAAGAAAAGCGGAGATCTACACAGAGTTCCGCAAGAGGACGCGTCCAGAAGGAAGAAAATGTCACCGCTTATAACAATTTATCTCCTCTGGAATATTCGCCGAGAAGGCGAGTGTAGTTGCTCTAAATAGCATTTTTGAAATATTTTGTTGAATATAAATATTGAAAATAAAAGCAATTTTAATTGTTTCCAACTAGAGTCTCGCACATTACTTTTGAGTGGCCAACTATTGGCCACTCAAAAGTAATGTGCGAGACTCTCTTTTAATTACTATCTTTTAATTACTTTGAAAATCAAATATTTCCAATGTGAGCATCCATAGCATTCCAAGGTATCTACCTAATTAATAAATTGATTTAAGTCTACGATGTCTGGGAGCTCTTTAACTGAATTGAGACCCTAGTAGTAGTAATAAACCAAACATACAGAATCGTTTTTTTTTCTTCTTAATAAGATCACAAAGCTCTTAATATCATATTACCTTTTAACTTTTTTATTATATTTTATATCAATCTTCAATTGCGATGATTTTAGATATTTTAGGTACAGATTCATTGCTGGAATTTGATTTCCTTTTCTTCACTACTTTTTTCTCCTTTAACTTTTCTTTAACTATTTCATGTTTTGGTTCATAATCCTTTGGTGCAGGATTCTCTAGGTCAAAATAACTGAATTTCCTCACTGGCATTTTTAAAATAAATTCTGTATCTTGAACCAAATCTATGTTAGGACCTTTCTTTATATAACTTATAGTGCTGTATGCAGTAAAATGAAAGTCTTCAACAAGATAGTGTTCTAATAATAAATATGCTATTACATCTTCACCCAATGTTCTTGTGAAGTTAGGTTCTCGACCTTTATGTCTCAAGTTCACTGGCCCCTTTAAAAACCATGCATCAAGTAACTTTTGTGCAGTCAGTTTTATATCTTGTTTCTCAGCATTGTCTAGAATACTAGCTAATGTTCTGCAGTGAGATTCTAGGTTTATTTCTTTGTTATTTGGACTTGGATTGCTACAAACATCACACATTTTATTACAGTCACAGTTGCCCCAATCTTCATCAAAATGTTCAGCTATTAGCTGTCTTCTACATAATGAGCCATTGAGACAATATCTTACCATTCCATATAAATGATCCAAACTTCCAACGGAAGAAAAAACCATTGTGCTATTCTTGAAAATGTCTTGCATCCTATATAAAGTAACACACTCAGCTCTAAGACCGTCACGACCACTTCTTCCACTTTCTTGGTAGTAGTTCTCCATAGATTTACTGATTGTATGATGAATGACGAATCTAACATCTGGTTTATCAATTCCCATTCCAAATGCTACTGTTGCTACAATAGCCTGATATATTTTACTATGCCATCTTTCATGAACTTTAGACCTTGTTTCAGCCTGCAAGTTAGCATGATAACAGCCAACTTTCAGACCTCTTTTTCTCAGTCCCTCTGCAATATCGTCAGAGTCTTTGATACTGTTTGTATAAATTATTCCACTTTCTTCTTTATACCTATGTTTTAAAAGTTTCTCTAGTATAGTTAAGCATTCTTCTTGTGAGGATGGCTTTTCAAGAATTTTGTAAAATAGATTAGGCCTATTGAATGTTGATTTTATAACCAGACAACCTGGTATATTTAGAATTTTTTGAACATCAGTCAGAACATGAGCAGTAGCTGTAGCAGTCAATCCTAAAATAGGTACATTGGGAAACATGTTAGACAAAATTCCAAGGAACTTATAATCCGGCCTGAAGTCATGACCCCACTGAGAGCAGCAGTGAACTTCGTCTATTGCTATTCTTTGCAATCTTCCATCAGCAAAACATTTTTGTAGGTTTGACATGAATCTTTTGCTTTTAGCCAACCTTTCTGGAGTAACATACAGCAGTTTAATCAGAGAATTTTTATCTTTTAAAATGTTTAAAGCATTGGTAGTGTCCTGTTTAGATGATGCGCTTGTGATTAGCATTGCTGGAATATCCTTTTGTGTCAATGATCTGACTTGATCTTCCATGAGCGATACTAGAGGTGAAACAACAACAGTAAGGCCTGGTTTAATTAATGCTGGCAGTTGGTAACATAGGCTTTTGCCTGCACCCGTAGGCATCACCACTAAAGCATGTTGGCCAGACAATGTTGAATTAATTGCACTTAACTGCTTTGGTCGGAATGAATTTAACTTAAACACATTTTCTAAAGTTCTATTAACATCCTCCGACCATTCGTAATTGGTACCTGCCCAATCAACACTTGATAATGTATCAGATTTTAATTTGTTTAAAGAGTTCTTCAGGGAAGTTTTCTTCTCCTGAAGTTCCTGCTGTTTTTTCTTCCATTTCGATAACTCTGCATTCACATTCAAAAGTTCTTTATCTATATTCTTTAACTGTTTTTCTATCTCCTCTAATTTTCCCATTTGTAACTTTGTCTTACCTTAAATCTCCTTGAATAGAAAAAAGATTTTATTTTACTTACTTGATTAGGGAACCAGGAATTCACAACACGATAATGTACGACACTGGAATGTACAGCACTGGAATGCGCGACACTGGATTGTACGACACCGGAATGTACAGCACCGGAATAGGGTACTAGCATGAATTTTTTTTTTCAGTCTATTTTAAAGATATATGGCCTACTTAAAAAAAGCAAGAAAAAGAAAAAATATATATGCATAAATTAATGAAATAGAGCGTTTCAAAGTTCCTACTTTAGACTTTACCGCCGAAACGCGGAATGACGTCACTTGTTCAAAATTACGCCTTATTAATCTGTGATAGAAATGTCAATGTCGTATTGACAGGGTCACGTGACACTGACAGACAGATAACTTCAATATCCAAAAGCGAAATTAAGGTTGAACTGTGTCGATTTACTTCCAAAAGTTTCATTAAAGAATCGAAATGCATGTTATCGATGCATTTTAAAGTAAAAATCTTCAGAAAATGAAAAATATGCGTTGACTGTATGCACTTAGTTTCTTTTGCCTTCTCTGAAAGAGGTAAATGTTTCCTAAAAAAATAAAAGTGACGTCATGTGTTAAGCTTGGCTGTGATTGGTGTTTCGTTGCAACGTTCCGTTTCACAAAATTAAAAGTTGAATATTTTGGAAACTATTGAAAATTTTTTAGTAAATCTTTCACGGTAACGCTTTTCTAAGGCTCTATTTTTGAAATATTGACACAATTTCTTATTATAAATTTCATGCAAGTACCCTATTGGTGACACCGCTCCTATTGGTCGATGAAATCACGCCTCCTTTCTTTGTGCTCGTTTACGTTACTTACCTAAATACTGGGTCAAGTTATTGTCAAATACGGCACATATATTTTATGTTAGATTTTTTGGTGATGATTATTAGGTTTCATGTTAGTGTTTATGCCCATTACGTTATTATGTTACAGTCTATAGGCAGGATAATCAAACAACGGACCACTCTATATATTTTACTGTATAGACTTAGAGTACAATACACTAAATCTGGTCCCTTAGTTTACACCTTATAATTATTATTTCCAAGAACTATGTGCCCTATACAGATTGTACAGATTATAAAAGTTACGAAAAGAAAGGAACCAAAACTGTATTAACTGGCGAACGGGAAGCGACTGGCGAGCGGTTAGCTTCGCCTGATTTACGTCACCTTTCCTACACCTATCCTATAGTAGGTACTAGTGTGGCGATAATGTCACTATAAGCTATTTATTGAAATAAGTAAAAAGTAATGAGAACATTACTATCAAGGCCACATCATGAACAGATTTCAAAGTAGTATACCCGACATTCTTTATTAGGTTAGGTTGTTACTGATGACCAGGTCTCGCGAGCCGAGCGAGCGTAGCGAGCGTGCCGCGGTAGCGGCCGGCGATGCGCTAAAGACAAAATAAGGTGACATTTATTCGATTAATTCTTAGGTGTGACCACGAAGTTTCGATATATTATGCAAAAAAAGAATATAACAAGTTGTAACAATTCATTAAAGTGAAAAATAATAATTACGTTACTAAATATTACACTTGGACTTATTATTTGAATTTCCATCAGATTTTGAGACAGTAACTACTAACTACCTACTAGCTGCATTGTATTGAATACTACTAAACGGAGCACGAAGTCGGCTAGGCTATGAAATCCGGTGTCGCCAATTCCGGTGCTGTACATTCCGGTGTCGTACAATCTCGTGTCGTGCATTCCGGTGTCGCCTTTTCCGGTGCTGTACAATACAGGGACTCACTTGATTAGAGTCTGATTATTTTAATTTTCTTCTTCTTCTTCTTTTTTATTAAATGGCAACTTTTTAGTAATTGTGCCAATGACAATGTGTGACTTGATAGACAAAATTTTCTTATGGCATCCGTAATCATAAATTAGTAGGTACTTTCGACTTCATGCAAAGCACAAACTAATTAAGCGCTCTCCACATTCGCGCGTGCTTCGCGCGCGAAGCCGCGAAACACCCGCGAACCATGAGTGTGGAATCATGGTTCGCAGGTGTTTCGCGGCTGTTTCGCGGCTTCGCGCGCGAATGTGGAGCGCCCTTTAGAGATATTACCGATACAAAGATGTTTTAATTTTTAAAGCGCCACGCGCGAATGTGGAGAGCGCTTCAGACGTGCTTCAGAGAACCGTGTGAACCTCAGAAGAATAACTAAAATAAAAAAAAAAACATACATACAATCGAACATAGAACCTCCTCCTTTTTGGAAGTCGGTTAAAAACTGAAGTCCATTTTGCTCAAATGCCGCCAAAGGTCCCTCTACCAAAGATAATAATAAAATCACTGGGTGGTACCTACCTACTCTTTTAAGTTTATACTTTGAAGTGGTTTTTTCTTCCCTTTCTTTCTTTCAATTAGGTACCGTCTCTACCGGTAATTTCAGAGTTCCCGCGGGAATTCCGGGTTACAATATCTAACCTATCGTTACTGTGTTGTTACTCAGGGATAATGTAGCATTCTAATATTTTGAAGGAAATTTTTAAATCAGTCTAATAGTTTTCGAGTTAATTCGTAACAAACAAAAAATTAAATCTTTCACATTCAAATGTATTTTATTGCCCCCAGAGAAACAGTAAAACTAAAAACAAATCTTTCCTCTTTACAATGTCGTATCTAGATACTTATAGAATGTAGACCAATCTATCAATTTAAGAAAGGAAGTTACAATGATGATGTCCAATAAACTCTTACACTTCTGGGTATTATAGATACTTACTGGATTTATTTTAATAGTTCGACAGTGATAGTTGTAAAAACGGGTTACCTACCTACATTAGTGATAAACCTAAAGCCTTTTTGTTTTAAATCTTAAAAATTGTCATCAAAACGATGAAGTTATTGATATTATTGGCATCAATGTGTTTACAACTGACGTAAGTGCTTTATATTCGTATTTTAGTAATGCTGCAGGTACCTACCTACTCAGACGAAATAAAAACTCTTCGTCTGAGCCTACCTATTAGAAGACTAACAATAAGTACCTACTACTTATAGCAAAATATATCCTCGTACATTTTTTTGCAATCAGTGCTAACAGATGCTGGCTACTTACAGGGGCGGATCCAGGATTTGGTTGAGGGTGGGGCAATTTGGTTGCACCATGAAATTTTTTGAATTAACAGGATAGACAAAAAATTCCATTAATAAAATTTAAGTGCTTCATATTGAGAGCATCTGAATTGAGCTTATGTATGTATTATATTATCTGTGTGTATGTTTCGCGATTTTTTAACCGACTTCCAAAAAGGAGGAGGTTACGCATTCGGCTGTATGTTTTTTTTTTTTTTTTATATTACTCGAAGCTAGGGTTGGAACGATTTCGAAAATTCATTTTTTGTTTGAAAGCGTATACTCCCAATTAGGTCCTATTGCCACCAAGTGGGATCTGATGATGGGATCTTATTGTTTAAGAATCTTTATTATCCTCAAAAGATCTTGGGGAAATCGTGGGAACTCTTCAAAAATAATAGGCACACCTATAGCGATTTGGGTATAATTTATAGTAAATCGTTCATTTGCTTTCGGAAAGCAAAATTTGAAGAAGTGGAACTGATCATGAAGACCACAAGTGTTCATCGGAACTACTCAACAATAATACGTATTTCACGGGTTTCGATTGGACCGATTTAGAAAATTGATTTTGTTGTTTGAAAGGGTATACTCCCAAGTTGGTCCCATTGTCACCAAATCGAGAACCTGATGATGGAATCATGGAGAAATCAAGAGAACTCTTCAAAAATTACAGACACACCTATAGCGATTTTTGTATTTTTTATAGTAAATCGTTTATTTGCTTTTGGAAAGCAAAATTTGAAGAAGTGAAACTGATGATGAAGACCACAGATGGTCATCGGAACTACTCAATAAAAGGTATTTCACGAGTTCCGATTCATTAACTTTAATATGGTTCCTAAATAATTTATGCTCGTCACAATGTATATGGTAAAGTGGAACTGATGATGACGTACCAGGAGAACTCCTCAACAATCAACGTCCCTGTCCGTCCCGTCGGTAAAAGCAGTATTTTGTAAAAGGCGATGAGCAATTGACATTAGGCTATTGTAACTTAGATAAATTTACAAACGGACTCACTTGAAAGCAAGAAATAAATAAAATTTTAACAAAAAAATTAAAACCGACTTCCAACAACACAAAACTAGAAAGCTAAAAATAACAAAATATCGATTTTATCCAACAGACAAAAATACACGTAAGTTTATTTTTGGTAGTTATTACCAGTAGTTATTATACCAGTACCAGTAGTTATTATTGGTTTATTCTACCACTTGACTACTATTATTATTTGAAGTCGGTGACAAGCCAAATATGGCGTAGGTACATGGGCTAAGTCCAGTCCCGCCACGAGTTCGTTGTGAGCTGAACAACCCAAGTGGGTAGACGTAAGCGGGCTTGGCACCGAATTTAAATCAAAAAGTGGTAGCACAAACCAACAATAGTATTACATGTATTTTTGTCTGATGGATTAAGTCGGTATTTTGTTATTTTTAGCTTTTTAGTTTTATGTTTTTCATATTTAAAAAAAATGTGGTGTCGAAAACGATAGAGCTTAGGTAGGTATAGCGGTTTTTGAGTACGATTCTCTGTAAAATCAAAGTTTTTTTAGTATTTAATTATTATCAACTTGTACTTTCATGCATAAAATAATCTACATGGAAGCTACAACAGATAAAAGTAAAAAATGAAAAATTTACGTTCCAGCGAATCTGACCTGAATTAACAACTTTAAATTAAAATTTTTTAGGTTTGTATCTATAAAGTGATAGGAAAATAATGGGAAGTGTTATGGTTAATAGCGATTTTTTTACTAAACTGAGAAAAAATACCATCAGAGGTGCACACGTGATGTGATAAAAACGTGTTTCGTGATCAGAAGAACAAAGAACTACCTAACTACCTGACGTAGCTTCACGACCGACATAAAGCAATCTGAAACTTTCTTTGAAGTAAGTCGGTGATTTGGGATCCCTCAGCACTTTAAAGATGGTACAAAGAATATGTGTAGTGCGCCTGGCGAATATGTAAAGCACACACATTTTGCAGCCGCTCCAACTTATCGCGTTACTATGTCTAGTTGTTGTATACGTATGCTGTAAATCTTTGTGTTGTGTCAAATAAAGTTTTTTCAATTTCAATTACTCTTCTGTCAGATTCATACAGCACACATCGGCGTAAACAAAAAGGAGAAGGTTACTCCTTGGATTAGTAAAATGAGGAGAAAATTTGGGAAATAACGCAGAAAACTCAGAGAAGTGAATAATTTTCGTCCATATGACGAGATACGGAAAAATAGGTACTATTGAAACAAAAAGATGTTTTTGACCATAGAAGATTTTAAAATTTACAGTCAACAGAAGAAAAATTTGATAAATTTTGGAAATTTGCCCAAAATTTTTTCCAAATCCGAATTCATCGCGCACCGCACGTGATAAAAGTCGCCGACTATTTTTTGAGCACAGAGGTACAATATGACGGGGAATAAAAATCGAAATTCTATTAATTCCATTTAGTTCGTCAGTTACATATAACATAATATAAATAAATAATATGGATAGATTTGCTTTGAACGTGGAAAAAGTAGAAGAGTTAGGTACCAACTAGTTTTGGGAAGTGAAATCACAATAGCTTACTTCCAAGTCTCAAGGTCCATGTTGGATGAAGTTAAAGAAAAGGGATAGAGAAACTACATATATAAGGATAATTGTAAAAACATATATATAGCCAAACACAGAAACTTCTCCTTTTAAATGAGAAATATACCTACCATACGGCACGTAGTTTCAAAACAGAAAATTTGTTTTAACGAGAAAGAATTGACAGATTTTGTGTTTGTTTTACAATAATAGATACAAACTTCCATAGGGGTTCGTTACGAACTAATAATTTATAGAGTTTTAAAAATGAATATTTGTTCGTTCATTCAGGTTCATTCGTATATTTCTATTCAAATTACGATGAAACTTTGGTGAAAAGCCACAACCTTGCGAAGATTTTTCTAAGGTCTAATTAAAGTAGGTACCTATTTAGGTCTTCAGGGGGGGCAATTGCCCCCAGTGCCCCCCCCTGGATCCGCCCCTGGCTACTTAAGTCTAACGAACATCTAAATCGCTTTTATAGTTCTTACCTGAACTGCGAAGAAAAAATAGCAGTACTTATTTTAGCGCGAGGTGGTTCCAAAGGAATTAGTTTGAAGAATTTGCAAAATGTGGGCTATAATAGTTTACTTGCTCGAGCTATAAATACCGCAAAATCAGCAGGGTTACATGATGTCACTGTTTCAACTGATCATCTTCTAATTGCATTAGAAAGTATCAAAAGTAAGTCACACTGAATTACGCATCTTTTTCGTATGTAAACACGTGAGTCAGTTTCGGAACTCCAATTTTTTTTTATACAAACCTTATCCTGACAATAACGAACACAACAAAAAAAGAATTATCCAATTTGGTGCAGTCGTTTGGATGTTGCGATCACATATATTTCGGCGATTCATATTTTTAACCGACTTCCAAAAAGGAGGAGGTCCTGCATTCGGATGTACCTATGTATATATTTTTTCTTTTTTTTTGTATGTTCATCGATGACTCGAAGACGATTGGATCAATTTGGAAACTTCTTTTTTTGTTTGAAAGGTTATAAACCGTTTGAAATAAAACGTTATTTTTATTTAAGTAAAGTAAAATATAGATGTCTTTTATGTAAGCCTGATATTTTAAACTTTAGAGTTTTTAGGATACCTAGACTTTTTATTTCGTCTGAGGATACCTATGTGTTTTTTTAATACAGATGGAGCTAAATTATTACGTCGAAGCTATATCACAGCGGTTGATTGGGCTCCTTCTATTTGGGGTGTATCAGAGTTCTATGCATCAAGACCGGATGTCAAAATTATAGTTCTCATTCAAGCTACTTCTCCTTTTACACGATATACAAGTCTTCGCGAGGCCGTAAGAAAAATTCAGAGTCCTGTACCATACGATTGTGTTTTTTCTGTAACAAAGTAGGTATTTATTAAATATTTATGATGAGTATAGGCCGTACATTAGTTATCAATACATCAGCTTCCCTAGTCAAACTGACGTTCTACAATGGTTTACGCTTAAGAAACGAATCGTTAAGTCACTTGCTCACGTGAAATCGTCCAATCCAAGACTTTAGTTTTGCGCATGTTTTGCGTGACCACGTGACATAATAATAACGATTCCGTTGACCCCTCCTTAGTTTTCTACGCGGTAACGATTGTACAATGTCAATTTGGCTAAGGAGGCAGTCAATAAAAATAAATAGGGAAAACTTAATTACATAAATTCATATCTGTGTGTGATTTTGAAATTATCTGTTTTGATTTAATCTGTTTGTAAATTTTTCCTCTTTGTGGTATCAGAATGTGGCAACGGACGATACTTCATTAAGTAGGTACCTACCTAATACATAGGTTTAGGTAGGTACCTACCTACTTTGAGTCAATTTTAAATCCAGATCTGTCGTCGAAACGAGGTTTAATTCATGAAATAACATTTGATTAGAGCTACTGATTCCGAGAATTTGCAATGGAGTGCCACCCCTAATTGTTTTGTTTTATTCGTATTGTCACTACACTGCAGCCACAAACTACATACTTAGAGATACTACCGTATGCACTGTACAATGTGCAGTGTGCACCTATGCAAAGTGCATTCTTTGAACATAATATTATTGCCTTCCTCATAAAATTATAGGAAAAATACTTAAAGGTGTTCCGAGGTTCCGATATGTCTAGTTACCTAATTTTTGGTTCCGATTTTGGCATTGATACCTATACCTAACTATGTAACACAGACGAATAAATGACTATGCAACCCTAAAATAAAAAAGGTTTATGTCGTGTTTAAGTATACATAACACTCATAACTCGTATTTTTTTTTATCTGAGTTATGCGCTTATTACACTTTGCAATTTCAGAGCACCTAAATTGTATCCGATTTAGGGCTCTAAATCGGATACTATTTAGGGTCCGTGAGTGAGAGAGAGGGAGCGAGTAATCACACTACCCTAAAACTACTCTAGGTTACATTTTAATATAGTGTGATCACTCGCTCTCTCTCTCACTCACCTAGATTGGTGCCTTGAAATTGTAAAATATAATAAGCGCTTTAAGAGTATGGAGTATACTTATGTATTACCTACATTTAGATTTTAGATCCGATCCGATGGGAAAATTTAAGATAGCTAGTACTATAAGTAGGTACTGACCTACTTTGTTTCAGAATTTGCAATTTTAAACATTTATAGTTAGAAATGTCTAAAATTTTACAGAAGTTACAAACTTCGGTGGCAGTACTTTAATAAAAATGAAATAAAACCCCTAAATTTTCAACTTGACGTTAGACCACGAAGACAAGATTGGGATGGGGAATTATTGGAAACTGGATCATTTTATCTTGCAAGAAAACATCTTATTCATGAAGGAGTTCTTCAAAATAAAAAGTAAGTAAGTATAATTTATGTAGTAAGAAATAGAAACAAAATGCTTGTGTAACATCTATTTAATAACTTAGGCGTTTTGTTTCTGATTATACTTACTCGTATCAAGTTCACAAACTACAGAGATATTAATTCACATCGAGATTCGGTAGTTGGACTAGTAATGTGGGGTTTACACTGGGGTGACTAAAGCCACACGATTTTTGCCGCGCGGCGAAAATAGACTTCTAAATGGCAATTCGGCTAGGTCGCAAGTGACTAAAGCCGCAAAGCCCTTAGTAAGTTACTCGGTTAATCTTAATCGGGTTTCAATTTTCTTCTTATTGTGTAATCCTGTAATAGTGTTTCTGAAAACTACTGCTTAAAATTTAAATTTATTCCAATGAAGTTTTGAAAATAGGGTACTTACATGAACTTTTTTTTCAGTCTATTTTAAAGATAAATGGCCTAATGGCAAAGCAAGAAAAAGAAAAAAACATATACGCATAAATTAATTAAATAGAGAATTTCAACGTTCCTACTTTTGACCAGAGAGAAGGTAATCACCTTTTGACTTTACCGGCGAAACGCGGAATGACGTCACTACTTACCAATTCCAATTCCAATTTGTGGTTTTATGGCTCCACCGATTTGACGGTGATTCTGCCAATGTCAAAGTTTGAAGGGACACGGTATAGACGCTTGCTTAGCCAGTGATTCCGGAGGTGTATTAGAGAATGTTCTTCCACTAGAAATTCTGTAAGTAGCATGAGACAACACAATAAGCTATTAGTATTTTAGTAGCCTATGTACATTTAATAAAATATATATGTATATAATATATTACAAGTGGGAGAGAATGGCAGTAGAAACATAAGATCAATGAGAATTCAGAGTTTTAGTTTGTTAGTTGATATAAATTTAACTAGAGGTAAAACAGAGAAGGAAAATACTTGAGTCAACATGAAGTTTAAGTTAATTGGGCGGGGGAAGTCAGAAGGAAGGAAATCGTAAAGAGGGGCAGACAATTTTGGGCAGTTAAAAAATATGTGCTCTAGTGTACCTTCGTCCAGACCGCACTCGCACCGAGAGTGATCCCGAATTCTCAATTTAGCCAGAAATACTGGAGAGCAAACGTGTCCCAGTCGAAGGACGTCACTACTTAAAAATTACACCTTATTGATCTGTCAAATGACCCTGTCACTGTCGTATTGACAGGGTCATTTGACAGTATCAGACAGCTAACTTCAATATCCAAAATCGAAATTAAGGTTGAACTGTGTCGAGTTACTTCCAAAAGTTCCAGAAAAGAATCGAATTGCATCTTACCGATCATTTTATAGTAAAAAACTTCAGAAAAAATAAAATATGTGTTGACTGTATGAACTTAGTTTCTTTTGCCTTCCCTGGAAGAGTTAAATGTTTCCTAAAAAAATTAAAGTGACGTAATATGTTAAGCGTGACTGTGATTGGTATTTCGTTGCAACGTTCCGTTTCACAACATTAAAAGTTGAATATTTTGGAAACTATTGATAATTTTTTAGTAAATCTTTCACGATAATGCTTTTCTAAGGCTCTATTTTTGAAATATTGACACAATTTCTTATTATAAATTTCATGCAAGTACCCTATTATAGTAAAAAATAGCATAAATATATTATGTGTTCATTACATTTAACACAAAATTCATATATTACAAATTAATATAACCACAGCTATAACTACGTGAACACGACTGTGGACAGTTTTTAAGTGAACTTTTGTAGGTACTGTGTATCTACTTTTTATATGAGATCGATGTATTATTAGGATAAATAGAATATTGTAATTTGGTTTAAGCTGATGGCCGTGTTGCCAAAGCTTTCAATAAATAAATAAAAAAATTGACTTTTGTCACTTGTCAGGAGCTTGTCAGACTCAGCCGTCAGTTGTGCTCTCTTTTTCTTCTTCTTTGTTTTGTGGCTATTCTTCTAAGGCCACACCATAGTTATACTCTTTGGCCACACCCACGGCCACAGTGACTCCGCCAATGTCACAGTAGTTAATTTAGATGTGGGTCGAACCAGCACTAAACAATACTACAGTAAAGTTATTTACACTAGACCTGCTATACACACCAAAAAACCAAGTAGTTATTATTATTAGGTGTTAGTGCTGGTTGTGCCAGATGTGATATTATATTATGTCAAATGTCATGTGTACGTGGTGGTGATTAGTACCTATTTGTTGTTTGATGTCTGCAAATTATTATTAACTGTGCTGTGAGCTATAAGTCTAGTTAATTTGTAATGCCAAATAATGATATAGGTAAATAATTTTTTATAGCTGCTCAGTTATTGAAGTTTCCGCTTTTGAAAGTTTTGAAGTGGATACTTATGACGATCTAAGAATTGCTAACACTTTGTACAATAATTTAGAAGCAATATTTACAAATTAAGATATGTAAGTAAATTATTTTATCATTAATTATAATAAACTATTACATATTTTTTTAGAGTGTGCACTTGGAAAGTACCTACTTAGCGCTTGCAAACAAACATTTCGATTAATTAAAAAAATATTAGTTTTAGTAAAGGCAAAATATACTATTTCTTGTTGTAAATGCACCAGATTTTAATTACGACAACAACAAATACTAACCAGGACTGACAAAAACTTTTGGTGATGTTTATCTGTTTTTTAAAACTTTCAGTTGAAATACTTGAAAACTACCAAAAGTACAATAAATATTATTTAACTATCCTATTTTACAATAGAACATTCGGTTTTTATATGAAATCTTACGACCGCACTCAGCCGTTTACTGCCGTTTAGCCGATGATTACTTAATTTTAAGTAAAGATTTTTAAAACAAAATTGCCGCAATCAGAGACGTTCATTATATTAATGTTAATTGGCATTTGATTGATTAAGTTAAATTTAGTTTAAAATAATTTTGTTTTAAAGATCTCTACTTAAAATTAAATAATCATTAAAACAACAGCGAGTGCTGCTGGTAGAATGTTATGTATTAAAATATAATTAACTAGATTTAAAAACTTGTAAGGCAGGGTCAATAACAGATAGAACTAATAATAATCATACTTGGGTACTTTATTACTATTTAAATTAGATAAACAATGAAATAAGAATATTTCATAATACAGTAAGATTTTCTTTTCAGCATATTAAAAAATAAAATGTCCAACACAGCAATAACATATGAAGACTTAGAGGCGACAGACGTTATAAGTGTCGAATTAGTTCCCGAGCGAAAAGGTCTAATACTGAAGCATTGTGAATATTATGTGAGTTCACGGAGACATGGCACTACTGTAACAAGACGGTACAATGAATTTGCACAGCTGTATGATGTGTTGTTTGCCAAGTATCCTTATAGGTAAGAAAATAATAAAATGCCTCATACATTTTTACTGATATTGCCAATACTAAAAATAAAAGTGTAAGTACATTAATTTTATTATTGTTTTATTACATTTTAATAGTGAGATATGAAAAATACTAAAACAAACGACTGAGAGATGATGATGATGATGTGTGAGAAAATATCTATTAAAATTATGAAATACTGATGATCCACCTTAGGTAGGTAGGTATTAGGTAACTTGTGTAACATTAATTCATGTAATCTCTGTTGTTTTGTATCCAGTTCTAATCTCCCAGCAAGAGGAAATGTGATAAATAGGGCACAGCCACGCTGCGCCTTTGGCTGTTTGTTAAAACATTGATATTGGGGCTGTGGAAGAAGTATTGAACGATAAGCGGGTAGTGTAGCAAAGCGAGCGCGATTTTATGCTTAGCTTATAAATGAGCTCTTAATTCTAAGTTCTTAAGCATGGGTTCCCGACCTTTTATGGACTACCCCTATAAAAGAAAAAAATAATTTCAACACCCCCTATCTACTAACTATCTATTAACTAGCTGTGCCTAGCGGTTTCACCTGCATTAATTGGAGGAAAAAACCTATCAAAATATATTCCACAGTCAACAGTTAACGCAGCGTAAGCAAAAGAATTTTTCCCGTTTTTTATCAACACTCTTCATTGCTGCTCCTCTCCTAGTGGTCGTAGCGTGATTTTATATTGTCTTCCTCGATATCCAACACAAAAATAATTTTTCAATAGGCTATTTGACTAATTTTTTTTAGTCCGTCTTGTAGATTAATAAAAAATTTTGGACATGTATTTTTTTTACGTAATCAAAAAATAACGGCGATACATTGAATTGAACTTTCGCGTGACGTCACTAACCAGTGCAGTTTGTATGGCGGCTTGTAGCGGTAAGTGACGTCACGAGCCCCCACCCTAAACTTTAATGCGCTTTACCTCTGTGTATTTTCATTTTTTGAAAAATAAAAAAAAAAGGAACTAATGATTCTTAATTTTCTGACTGACGGATTAATTAGAATTTTCACTTTCAAAAGTCGTCAACATCCCTATTAGAACCAGTGATTCCTAAGATTCAGAGAGTGCGTTAAACCAAACAAACTCTTCAGCTTTATAATATTACTAGCTGTCCCCGCGGTTGCACCCGCGGTAGTGTCGAAGTTCCCGTGGGTATTCTAGGATAAACTATATAATATATAAACCTTCCTCTTGAATCACTTTATCTATTGGTGAAACTCGCATGAAAATCCGTTCAGTAGTCTGAGTTTATCACGAACAGACAGACAGACGACAAACAGAGGACTTTTTATGTTAAGTTTATATGTTTGTCTATTATCTGTTAATAATCACAAATTAAATACTCCCTTTCTCTCTCTCTCTCTCTCTTTCTGTAATGGTGCAGCCTACCCGCCCCCACGGAAAGCTCCAGCGCCCACTAGTGCCAATAATTGCAGTCTACATAACCACAAATAAATTATAGTAGGGACCTACTAATCGTACGGAACACACTCTGCTAAGATATTAAAAAAAAACTGCATATTATTAATTAATTTCTGGATATAATTTATTTACGTATACGACATGCAACATGCTGACGGTCTTGCTCCATTTATCATCCGCGTATATGGGCATGTTCAGCCCATCCCCACTTTAAGTTTTCTTTTTTCAATATCACTTAACACTATCTGTATTCAGATATACATATTATGTTAATGTTTATTTTAAATCGTTTAATAGAATAATCACAATGCTTGTATTAGGGTCGTTTTTACCATTTAATTATTTTTTTACTTAGCTCCTTGATAGCCATTTTTAAAAGCAAAATAAACGACCGGCCATCGTTTATTATAGATTTAACAACATAAACTAATAAAATCATGGATAATAATATTAACGTTTCTTGAAAAAAAAAAAAAACGCGGATCTCTCATACTGTGGACCATGCGAAGTGTTGCGGCAGCGGACTTGTTGACCTTGTCCTATCAACAACATTATGATTATTAGGTTTAAATTCATCTAAACATTAACCTGCTATGTATGTATCAATCGATTACACCGATCAACACAAATTTTGAGTTTTTGAGTTTCGGTTCTACTTCTTATTTTTACTCTACGAAACTAATCGAACAAAATAATTATAAGTAGTTATTAAATACGAGTACAGTAGCAAATTGAAAAAAAAAATGTGTTTGGTCATAAGTGTAATTCTCAATCTTCTTTATAAATAAAAATGAATGTTTGTATGTCTGTCTTCTATGCGTTTCGCAACCATTGGTTTGATTGCGATAAAACTTTGGCGGGTTGTTCTGCCTGCGTCCGCAAAGGTTCCAGGGGCTGTATTTTTTAATCGCTCGAATTACTTTTCGCACATGGAATTGCAAGATTCACGTGTGAATGCTTAAAAATGTATGAGCGATTCCATGCGCGATACGGCCCCTGATCCCGAAACTCACGCGGGTGAAACCGCGGGGCACAGCTAGTAATAATATAAATGCAAATGTGAGTTTTTTTATTTGTTACACTTTCACACTTTAATAAAAAAATCGACACGTATTTTTTGCTTTTTCAAATTAATAAAAATACATATACACAGATATAGCGCATTAAAGTTTAGGGTGGGGGCTCGTGCCGTCATTAACCGCTATAAGCCCCCATACAAACTGCCCCCATACAATGTATCGCCGTTATTATTTGATTACGTAAAAAAAGAAAAAATACAAAACCGAACTAAAAAAAAAATTTAGTCAACTTCTTCAAATACCTAAAATAAAACGTAAAATTATTTACTTTTCTTTTTTTTCGATGGTAATTGAAACAAAAAGACCATCCCATTCCCGAAAATACTCTAAGACGGCACTTCTCCATATAGAAAAAGTAAAAACGCTCAATATCTTTAGTGCACTTAGAAGTCATATACGCTTATACATATAATCTCTACCCCCCACAGATCAGTGTGTCGTCTGCCTCCCAAGCGCGTGGTGGTCGGTGGGGGCAGCCCTAGGTTCCTGCAGCGGCGGCGCGCCGCGCTCCAGCGCTGGCTGACCTTAGTCGCGCGGCACCCGGTGCTGGCCCACGATGCCGACCTAAGGAGCTTCCTCTGCGAGATCTCGCTGAAGCTCGACAAGCCTAAACACGATGAGTTCACGATGGCCGGCACACAGGAGATCTCGGTAAATAACTATTGAATATTCACCATCATCCACGCCCGAGCCGCCCCTGTGTGCAATGTGTGCATCGCACAATGTGTTCAAAGGTATAATATTTAGTTTCATAATTTTTCTTCTACCTTAACACTGAGGGTATGCGAGCTTGATTATAACACTTAACATTTTTTCACGATAGATTTTTAAATTTTTTGCATTTAATTTTACAAGCTTTCTGGATTTTACAAATGGTGAGAAAAGAATTTTCATTCTTAACTATTTTAAAGAACTGACAAGAAAACCGTAAATCATTCTTTTTAAATTGCAAAATAGAATGTTCTTATTGTAAAATACCTAGAATTTTTTCTATGCTTCACTAGCATTGATGTAAATTTTGACAATAAATCTGTCCATCGATAGTATTTGTATAGATGAAAGGTATCCTAAGACCTATTCTGTACCCTTACCCTTTCATGAAGATCGGATGAGTTGTTAGGCGTCAAAATGTAACAAACATCAATATCACATTCGCGTTTATAATATGAGCCTATGTTGCCTGACAACAAACAATAAATAAATAAAAAATAAAATAAATAAGGATTTAGATTGGGTATCTATCACCATGCGTCCTAGTACGAAGTAACGTTACAAATAAGAATCTTTCGTATTTCAGAGAGCTGACACAATGTCCATAGAAGACATGAAAGCAGTGTTCGTATGTGAGCAGGAGCAGCTGCGACTGATGCATCTCGGCTTGGGGCGGTTGTGTCAGATCTTCGAAAAAGGTTGGTCCTTCGAGTCGGTTATTAATAATATCTAAAATCTAAAATTCAGATTAAGTGGTCAGTTATGTTATCTAATGTAATACTTTAATGCATTTCGTCTTGGAGAGGCTGTGTCAGATCTTTGAATAAGATTGGTCCTTCGAACCGGATATTGCACTCTAAGGTCCGTATTAATAGTCAGTTCTCAAGTTGACGTACTCACTTGAGATCATCGGTGAGATGGTGTTCTAATTAATAAACGTTACTTAAGTATAAAACTGGTCATCATCTTGAGTAGACGGTCTCAAGTGAGTACCGCACGTATTAATAGACGAAACTCCAAACTCAAGATCATCATTTGACGTTTGATAAGTCTGGATCAACTGAGTCAAGTAAAACACGGACTTGAGATCATCTTGAGTTTGTGCTACTATTAACTTTATTGAATCAAAATGGATTTTGAAATTATTTTGAATAATATTGAGCACTGTGATGTTATTGATCAGTACGAGGATTTATTCTGGACTTATTGTTTACCAAAAACGTACATTAGGGATCCATATTTTCAATTATATTCGAATATTTTTTCAAAATATCCAAGAATATCTTTTTTCTAAGCAATAAATATGTTTTTTCGCCATCATATACGTTATTATACGTTATATTCGGAAAAAATTAATTCGGACAAAACGAAAAGTGAAAAACTTTAGAATTTCGCGCGCCAATAGCTATTATTTTTTAGCTCGCAAGAGCGGGCAGGCAAAGGGACTAAGCCGTATACAGCCTTGTCTATTGCAACGCATTTCCTTTTTACCATATTTGAAGTAAAATTAAATTTTTTATACAGAATTTAATGCAGAATTTAAATATTTTATGTTTTAAAAATTTTTTATGACATAATCATTGGTAAAAGTGCAATTTCAATTAAAAAATTGCATTTTGTGCAGTAGCTGTAACGGAACGAATTCAATCTATTTTGACGTTTGTTGAGTCGGTCTCAAATGAGATGGTGAATGACAATCTCAAATGAAACCGCCCCAAGATAGGTTTATTAATTAGTACATGTTCTCACGTCTTAAGACGGTATCAAGTAGTCATGTTATTGAGCTTGTACTTGAGAACTGACTATTAATACGGACCTAAAATCCGGACCAAGTAAAATTGTGTTATGTACCTAATGTGATGCTTTGATGCATCTCGTCTTGAGGTAGCCGTGTCAGGTTTTCGTTAGAAATTGATCCTTCGAGCCGGATATAGCATTCTAAATCTCGGACCTAGCAAAATTTTTAGATAATGTATTGTATCAATCATCGCAGTGGAAGCCCGAAGCGAGGCGGAGCGCGCCGACATCCGCGAGCTGGGCGCCGGGTTCAGCGCGCTGGTCCAGGCCGCCGCCACCGCCGCCGGCGCCGCGCCGCGCTGGGCCAGCGTCAGCTGCGCGCTGCGGGCTGCAGCCGAGTGAGTCGCGTTAATTCAGCGCTTTTTTTAAACATAGACAATTTAGAAAGAGAAAAAAGGAAAAAGCATTTATTTGGAAACAGACACACAATTACAATTATTTGATACTTACGTTAGAACACGATTTAACAAAAGAAATACATATTATGTTATACTTATTATGACAGCTTTTGCACAGGAGCGCACCGATAGCGTGAATATATTTATTTACTAGCTGTTCCCTGCGGTTTCATCCGCGTTAATTTCGGAGTTTCTGTGGGAATTCCGGGATAAAAAGTACTTAACGTACGTGTATGTAAAATTTCAGGATGATCAGTTGAGCCGTAAGGCGTAATAACCAGATAAACCAACTCACATTCGCATTTTTAATAGTTTCAAATAATGCGTGTGCTGAAAAAGACACTGTCTCAGCGTAAGCTGTTTATCGGTTTGTTTGAACGCGCATCACGTATTCCCGCGGGGACTTCGAAATTAACGCGGGTTAATTTAAGTGGGGTAACTAAATAACTGGTCGTCGAATCTACATAACACAGCCTCGCGTCCGAGACGAGCGACTCGCCCGCCGAGGAGCTGGACCTGAGCGAGGCGTCGCTGGCGCTGGACGCGCTGAGCGCGCACCGCGAGCTGTGCGCGCGGCTGACGCGCGGGCTGCACGGCGAGCGCGCCGCCGCCGCCGCCGCCGCGCCGCACTCGCCCGCCTCGCAGCTGCTGCGCGACCGGCACCGGTACGCGCTGCGCTGCTCGCTCGAGGTGACCGCCCTGCCCTTACTGCCGCTACTGCTGGCTACACGACGCCGTCCCCAACACGTGTTCCCCACGCCGCCGTCCCCACGACGTCATCCCTACGACGTTTACCCCACGACGCCTTCCTCACGACGCCTTCCCCACGACGTCTACCTCACGACGCCTTCCCCACGACGTCTACCCCACGACGCCTTCCCCACGACGTCTACCTCACGACGCCTTTCCCACGACGTCTACCCCACGACGCCTTCCCCACGACGTCTACCTCACGACGCCTTCCCCACGACGCCTTCTCCACGACGTCTACCCCACGACGCCTACCCCACGACGTCTACCCTACACCGCTGTCTCCACGACGCTGTCCTCACGAAGACGTTCCCACGACGTCGCCCTCACCACGTCTTTACTTGTGGGAAAGTGCTTGAATCAGTTCAGTTCATCAGTTCATTTGTATGGAGTGTCACCGGGCTGGTCGTAGTGAATAAGAGCCGAGTGTGTATGTATGCGTGTGTGCTACAGGAGGCGCAGCTGGCGCGCGCGTACGCTCTGATGGCGCTGGAGTCGCTGCCGGCGCTGCTGCGCGCGCACGGGGCGGCGCACGCGCGCTCCGCCGCGCTGTGGGCAGCGCTGCACGCCGCCACCGGCCGCCCGCGCACCGCCGCCCACTGACCCGCCCACTCACCCGCCCACTCACCCGCCGAGGGGACCGCAAGGTCTTTGGAAAGTCATCGCAAGGTCACCGCCGCACCGCACCACGATCGTATATAACTTTTTTTTTCTTATGTTCAGTGTGTCTCAACTTAGTGGCTATCTCACGCGTAAGTGCCAACCCATACGATGCGCCGCGACGCCGTGCCGCAAGCCATTTCGCCGCATGGGCGACCACACGGGCAGCGCGGCGCCGCAGCGGCGACAGAAAGAGTAGGCATGCCCATCGCTACGTGACAGAACAGGACAAACAACAGCGAGCCGCTTACTCTCCTCCCCGCCTCGTCCGATTTCGATGAGGCGTCGGAGCGCGCCGCAAGGCGCCGTGTGGATACAACGCATTTTTGTATGTAATATACCGCAGCGGCGCGCACCGCACCGTGTGGGTTGGCTCTAAGGCCCGGCTTCCACTAAAGCGGAGAAGAGAGGAGACGAGCGGAGATGTGTTTTGAATACCGGGCCTTACACCAGTGTGTTTTAGAACTCACGTGGCTATCTCACCCGTAAGACCAGTGTGTTTCTAAAACCTACGTTCACATACGTTACTTATATACAGAATGTTGTTTTGGTCAGCAACGCGCGTAACGGAGGTAGTAATATAACTAATATGGGTTCTAAAAAAAATATAAAAAAAAAATATTTTTTATAATTCGGAACATTATTTAAAAGAAAATCTCTGCACAAGATATCTAAAAATGTTTACATTAAATGGTAATTGGTAAAGCCTTAGCGCGTAGACTAGAGCTACGACATCTACGCGCTACGAGCAGCTACATCGCGCGTCGCGTCGTCGCCGGTACCTACTTAGGTAGGTACCTACTTTTGCACAAACGTTTTACCTATTTAGATCACGGTAAGTAAACAACACATTTTAGACTCTCTTTCCCTCCATACTTTACTGGGCTTAGGACCGGCAAAGGAACTGAATAATTTAGAAATTATTAAATTAGAAATGACATTTTTATCCATTAATAATATCCATTAAAGTTCTATGGCGCTGTTATTAAGTACCTTTGGCGTATTTAAAAAGGTGAACGAACTTATTTACAATCATTAAACGTGATTTACAAATTATTGATTACACATAACACGAAGTCTTCTAAAAGTTTTTTTTATTTACACTGATTTTACGTTAACGGTTTATCTGTTCAGTGTCTACCGCGTTGCGCGATGCACACAGAAGCACGACATCGCAAATTGTCTTTTAATCACGATAAAACAGTTTCATTCTTCGTAATCACTTCTAAAGCGTTCAGTATCTCTTGTTTTAATGTGTCGGCGTATTCGTCATGCGTACCACTTTACGTCACCCCACAAATAAAAGTCCAATTGAGTTAGATCGGGTGAACGTGGTGGCCACGGTATGGGTCCACCTCTTCCTATCCAACGATCACCAAACTCCGATGTTAAATGGTCAATGCCAAAGCTTCGCCCAGCATCCCAGGTAGGTATTCGCGCGCGGCTGCGCACGAAAGTAGGTATTCAAGGACTGCATCTTGAACATTAACAGGGAGCCCAGATTGACCTCTACCTGTTGTGTGACGAGGTGTAGCGAATGTTACCCATTCCCTGAGACTAAAAACAACAGTCCTTATGGTGTAACGAGTTTCACTTGGACGAGTTGAAAACGTCGCACTCCACTCGGCCACACTATTCGCTTCATCTTCGCTATTACTAAATACTCAATAAATCGTAAATTTCACTATTGGTTAATCCTGCGAACGACCGAGCCATTTTAGCATAGAAACAACGCACGCGCAATAGCCGCGGCTGTGGGAGGCAGACTGGCTGGCGCGTGGCGCTGGCCGCTGGCGCTAGCGCCGGCGGGCGGGGGTGGCACATCGCCGCGCCCCCCGGCCCCCGCCGCCCGCCCGCCCCGCCGCATTCGCCCGCGTTCCCACCGAGGCGGGGTGTATGTAGGTACTATGTACGTAGGTACTATTGCATGCCATATGATGCGCGCCGCGCCGCGCGGTCAACGACCGGTAGCGTAGGCTCGCCCGCTTGTATAAACAAAATAAATAATTTTTTCGGATTTTCCTTGAAAAAATAATTATTTTTTTTTATATTTTTTTTGACATCAGTATCGTTAGTACAACCACCTCTGTGACGGGCGTTGTTGACCAAAACAACAGCTTGTATAAGAAAAGTAACACTATACGCTAGTGCACCTGAGAAATTACAGCAGACGACATACCCAATAATATGTAGGTAAAATTATTATTGCTAACATGATTTGCCCTAAATTACGTAAAAATGTCATGATATAGTGGTTACCTCGGTTAACTTGAAAGAAACAAGCTGTACAAATGAATGTCGCCTTTATGCCTTCGTAATTTGGTACAAAATAAAATAATTAAGTAGTTTTAGTTTATAGATTTTATTAGGTACTAATATTATATTGAATGATTGTTAAATGCCTATTTTAAGCGACTCATATTATTATTATTATTTGTTATGTTAAAGTTTAGGAATTTTAAGTATACCTTTTTTATATTATCACAAACTAGATTAAGTACTACTGCTTCATCTGCTTTTTACGATTATTATGAAAAGATAAAAAGTTTGAATGTATGTAATAAATTAATAATCCGTTGGAGTAAATTCTAGTTACAATAACCTATTTAGTTCTCGTTTACGATTTTTTCGAATATTTACAAATGTTATTTATATTATGATATTTTAAGTTGATGAGAGTACTTTATTCTTGAGTAATAAGCAACTATAGATAACTGAACTAATAATAATCTTGTGATTTTACTGTAGTTGGTGTATTCTGTATATTTTTGTAGACTATGTTACATTATCGACTGTTGTAATACATTCCAATTAGTAATTATTTTATTCAAATAAAAATTAACAAATTAAAATATCCACTTTAATTACTGAATTTTCCAAATTAGAAATAACCACTACTGTCATACTAATATTATAGTTTGAATAGACAATTATTATTTCAGGAAATCCGTTTGGGTATGATTGTGTTGAGATGTGCACATGTACATCGTTCTAACGTGCGTAGCTTTGGGAGCGCTCAGTTTCTATAGCAATGATGTTTACACATACAACTGCAACTGTAACATCCTGAATATAGTAGTAAGTTTGACGAAGCCTAGATTCTAGCAGGAATTAGTATAATCGCGTTGTAAGTGAGGAGGAAGAAGGAGCGACCCCGACTGGTCACCACCGCATTAGGGGACCTACACTGAAGGGTTGCCCTTGCGTATTCAATAGGTATAATTTTTTATGACAACCCTAGCATAACCACTAAATCAAAGGCGTCTCTTTACGCTCTGATGCTGTATGATTATGTTATATTGCGAAAACTTACAAGCTGTCAATAGAATGGGTCTTTGGATGCCGACTAAGTTGGGAAACAGACGTACCAAGAAAATACGCGTAAGTGAAAAGATCCGATAAGAATGGTAACCATACCCCCTAACCATATAGATGCAATGCGTAGGGCTCTTTTTTGGCCCCGTGCTAAAACTTCGGTCATCAGGCGCGAATAAGAGCGTCCGAACATATAGAGTAGGCACGAAATAGTAGGTATGGGCGGACGCCACCCCGTCGCCGTAGGTACTAGGTACCTTATACGAATCGTCTCATGGAATTGCATTGAACACTAGAATGCAGTTGTAAGCTGATGATTGCATCGTTCGACGGCGGTAGTAAAATAATTAGATCATCAGATAGGTATACTATTACTAAAAAGGATTACGCAATTGTTTACTAGTCACTCTATTATATCTTTTGTCGATATTTACAAACACGATTGACGCAAGATTTCTAAAGCATGAGTGTAAGATCTGGCATTCAGTTGTTAACTGTTCTTCTGCGGCAATGGAGGCGTGCAACTTACTGATTTGGCTCATCGTAGCCACTCCTGTGCTCTGTGACATATCAGAAATAGAAGATTTCATAGAACAAAACAGATATAAGTTGAAGAGGAAATATCGTCCGTTCTATCACATATCGTCACCGGTTGGCTGGCTCAGCAGTCCGAACGGTTTCGCCTACTTTCAAAATCAGTACCACATTTTCTACCAGTACCACCCGCATAACGGCGAGCGAGGCACGGTTCAATGGGGCCACGTAGTAAGTGACAATCTTCTGCAATGGGTCTATTACCCCACCGCTCTAATCCCGAGAGAAGCTTACGAAAGCAACGGATGTCTTTCCGGCTCTGCTTTGGAGTACAACACTTATCTGACACTGTTTTACACCGGAGCGGAAACTTCCGTGTATAATAAGACGATTTACACCCAGAACTTGGCAATAAGCGGCGATGGGATTATATTCCAGAAATTCCTCTACAATCCGGTTTTGAAATTGTCGTCCATCGGAACGGAGAATTATAGACACCCCCGCGTGTGGAAGTTTCTGAACACTTGGTATATGATCCTGGGTAGCTCGTCACCAACAAATCGCGGCCAATTGGTGTTGTACACATCCCAGGATATGTATAAATGGCAAGATATGGGGCTGTTAGCGGAATCTTTTGGCGATATGGGGTATTTATGGGAGAATCCAGACTTCTTCGAACTGAACGGTTTTCATATCCTCATTCTTTCGGTACGGGGGATACAAACGGAGGCGTATCGATTCAAAAACCTCTACCAGACTGGTTATATAGTTGGGAGATTTAATTACGAGGCAGCACAATTCCAAGATACAGAAATTTCGACGCTGACCTTCCATGAACTAGATTACGGGCACGATTTTTACGCAGCTCAGACCATGCTGGCTCCGGACGGAAGGCGCCTTCTAGTTGCTTGGCTCGGGATGTACCAGAGCGATTTGAAGGAAACTAGAGACGGTTGGTCAAGCATGTTGACTCTAGTCAGAGAGATAAAAATGACAGACCAAGGGCGTTTGCTGATGACGCCTGTGCGAGAATTTGTTACGTTACGTGGGGACGTGTTAGAAGATGCCTGGTACCGTCCTGGAGAGGCTTTCTACGCTGGTTCGAAGTACTTCGAGCTAGTGGTCAATACGACTTCCTCTAACTTGGACGCCAGTTTGACCATAGAATGGGATGACGTCACGCATTACACGGTGACGTATTCAGCCGAGCATGGCTACGTCATTGTCGACCGTGGAGGCATAGACGGAGTGAGGAGAGCTGATTGGGTACCAGGAAGTCATATTCACTGGCGTATTTTTGTCGACTTGAGCTCTATAGAAGTATTCTGCGGCTCTGGAGAAGTGGTTTTCTCTAGTCGGATCTATCCTAAGAGACCGTTACGGGTGACTATAGGCGGTGAGTCTCATTTGCACATCACTCAGTATAAAATGAAGCGATGTGTGGGATATGATAAAAGGGTAAGGAAGTTATTGAAGGACCGGTTTCTTAAGAATATCAACAATATTAACAACAATCCTGTCTAGTTATGTTTTTATGTGAGTGCTGTAGATTCACTTAATGTAAGTTTATAAAGAATGTGTGGATTTAAAAATTGTAGTTTTTTTAATACAAGTTTGTCATCGTCAAATCGAATCCTGTGATTTACTTACCGTTTTGTTTGTCATACTTACCACGAAATTTCCGTGGGTAAGAGGTAAGAAGGTACAGATACATATATATATGGTACGTAGCATATTTAACAACGCACCCTGAGAGAAAAATAGGGGCTTGTTCGGTAAAGTTCGCGACCGAAAATTTCCCCACCGAAAAGGTCAACAGTATTTCTGCTGCTGGTGTTCGGTTGGGCACCATATTTGGTCAGATACTTTCCCGTAGTTTGCATATTATTAACAACGTGCGGGGTCGGCCACTGTGCCTGCTGGTTACTCATACCTACTGTGTCGCCAACATAATCATTCGGGCAACGAAAAGCGACCGAAACTAGGATGCGCAACATGATAAAATTTTATCGAGCCATTTTATCGATTCTCGTCGACATAATATATCGTTTTGTCTACCAGTGGTAAAAAATGTTTAACCGAATCTAGTCTTAACTCAATACCCCACTACTGCACTTTTTTGCTTGGACGCCCACAAATATTTGTCGTGTCGACTTCGTTCGATAAACATATCATGTTGCGCATCCTAGCTCCGCAGGGGTAGAGCGAGAGGAGCGGTTGCTCTAGACGCTCTAGCAAGGGGCGCCAAAAAATTTTGATGTTTGCAATAAGTTGATTTAAAAAATTTTTGGTTATTATTTATGCCAAAGTACCTACGATTAATGAAAGTGTATTAAGCGCCGTGCCGTCAAGAGCGCTGAAAGACAATCTCACTATCGGCTACCCTGTTAGGCTAGGGCCCACCACCATAGGACCTATAACCACCAAAATAACCACTACGTGCTATAGGATAGGTACTTATTACTCTACCGAGAAAAAGAATATGCTATGGACCCACTGATAAAAAAGGAAGGAGTTTGATTATGTTTCTGCAAACCTCTGTAAACAAAATTGTTAACCTAGGTATTTTACTATCTACCCATAGATTTTTATTGGGCTTTTCCACCACGCATAAAAAATCCTTATTTGGCATCATCAGATTATCACCATCCATGGTATCACACGTAGTCATCAGCATTCGACAAAAGTCCACAAATTAAAGTCTAAATAGGTAGGTACCTATCACCTACCCAACAAGGACCCTGCCCCCACTTCTAACGAGTTATTTTAATCTTAGATCGAAATTTTGTTCATTATAATTTGAACCTTAAGTAGTTGATTTAAAGTCGAAATTATATAGACAAAAAATCGGTGTAAGTTGGTAGGTTTATACGGAACATTTCTTCGGAACTTCGGATACGAAGTACGAACACATTTTTAATAACAAAGCAAAGGCATTTTATGACGTTAGAGACTTGAGTCAATAATTATGTTCTATTTTAAACGTTATGTTTATGCAGTGAAAGTTTGCAATTTCTGTTTGAACCATAATGAGATATAGTGGCCATGAAACTGGAAACTTGGAAAGAAAGAGTGTGCAGAGTTTTTTGGCGGGAATCAAAGATGGCGGTTTGGTAATTTATTATCATGTCGATAAAAAATGGTTAAAAATGGATTTGGTTTAGTTATAAGGCTGCTGCATTGAACAATAATTTTCACAGTGACGGTTTTTCATGTGATCAAGAAGATAATTATATGACAATTCGAGCTGATTTCTTCGCTTTTCTCCAAAAGCTCCGAGAAAGTTGTTGCAAGCTATAGTACCGTGGCTTGCAATTCAAACCATACAAAGAGCCCTCTTCACAATGGATCATGATGGTCCATCAAATGATTGTCCATCATCACCGCCATGATCGGGCAACTCCTTCACAATGGACCATAATGGCCCATAAAATGATAATTATCGTACAGTTCCTAACATTGAACTTATTTTTTTTTTTTAAAGTTTACACTATCACCGAGACAACTATCCATATTATACTGAGTAATCGGCGATGTCTGGACGCGCACCCAATCATGGGCCATTATTCCTTTGATGTACCGACAGTTTATCACCACTACTGGCGATGATGGCTACTAATAGACAATCATGCCCTTTCATTAATCGTGCAGGTTTACCGTGGCCGATCATGGGCCATTGTGAAGAGGAGCCATATGAGCTCACGATTTGCGAACCTGTCACTTGGGACAGCAGACAGCTGCGGTTGACACGGGTTGACACTTGACGGTTCATTCAAACTCTCAACACTCTCGTCTCTCTTATTAAAGTGTTTACTGTGAGTTTGTGGCAACACATAGTGCCCGAAGCCATAAACCAAAGAAGAAGAAGAAGAAGA
The DNA here is from genome assembly GCA_907165275.2 of Zygaena filipendulae. Taxonomy (NCBI): domain Eukaryota; kingdom Metazoa; phylum Arthropoda; class Insecta; order Lepidoptera; family Zygaenidae; genus Zygaena; species Zygaena filipendulae. The sequence continues at coordinate 10,728,195 of OU015659.1, read as the reverse complement.
GTTTGTGGCACTGTGTTTTCGCCACAAACTAAGAGATACTACCGTAGTCGCAGGTGTTCCATGTTGGTGTAGTGTTGTGTTGTGAAACTGTAACTTGTGAATAATAAATTGATTTCGTAACATATTTTGTTAGTAACTTTGTGAGTTCACTTCAAACACGCGCAAGAAAAGTTCTAAAACTTTATTCATTAAAATGTCAAGAACTGTGCTAGTTTTTACAATAGTAACGTTATGTTTCGCATTTGTAAACACAAACCAAGGAGCTCTGAAGTTTTACCAAATGAAAGTAAGTAGGAAAGTAACCTACTGGTTACAAAAATGTTATTTTGTAGATCTTTAGATAGCGATTTTCTTATTACAAAATTGACAATTTATACCTGAGTTATATACTTAACTTAAAATATACTAGGTATTTCTATATTTGTTATTCTACCTTTACAAAAGTTAGGAAAACATTAGGTGCTAGTTGCTTTTAAATAATCATATCATATCTAACTACCTAGGTACTTTTGAGTTAAGTAAAATATGATTCATTTAATAGGTATTTAATATAAAGGTTTCTGGGAGAACTTTTTTTCTCATTCAATTATTGCTTTGTTATACACTAATTTTGTTATCCTGAGTCAACAATACTGTAAAGTATAATTTTTTACTGCAATCTTTATAAATAAAAATGAATGTTTGTATGTCTGTCCTCTATTCGTTTCGAAACCATTTGTCCAATTGTGATGAAACTTTGGTGGGTTGTTCTGCCTGCGTCTGCAAAGGTTCCTGATCCCAAAACTCATGCGGGTGAAACCGTGGGGCCCAGCTAGTGATAAATAAACTTTAAATTATGAAAGAACTGACATAGCAAACTAAAATCAATGTCATCAGCTCCTCACTCTATGACTGTAATAGTAGATAAGTCTCATATTACTTTAGTAGTTTTTACACAATATTAAATTCTTATTATTTACCTGTTTCAAACTTGTACTTGGATCCTCCATTGGTAGCTGTCTACCCCTTTATTGTCAATGTAAATGTAGTTTCATATTACACTTATTTCACTTATCTAATACATATATAATTCTGATATATAATATTTATAAATATTTAATAATAATTCTGATATATTTTATAAAAAAACATATGATTGCAATTTGCATATTAGATTGGAATTTTTCCATGTGAGCCACATAAGCCAATAACAATTTAAATTTTCCCTCATTAATTTCATGATTATTAACCAAATAAAAATTAAAAATTTAATAGTGTTAATAGAATTTTAAATGCTGGTTTTATCAATTGCCACTTCATATTGTGGTATAGATTTTTCATATTTAATTTACAATTTAACTAATTATTTTTTGACCCAAGGTGAAACAAATCACACATTTTAGTATAGTTATTTTGTAAACTGTCAAAAAAATTTAAAAAATACAGTCTGAAAATATTTACAGCGAAATCTGATAGGATCCCATTAAAAAACATATACATGAGTTTCTCTTCCTTTTTAACTAATGTCAAAAAGTAGGTGGTTCATAATATTATGTCTGGTAGATTTAATTTACTTGTGTTCTTGGGACTAAGTAGAGTCAACGCTCTGTCGTGTCCAGGCCATATTATATTACTAAAAAAAGAAACTTTGGTCTCACTCGGCTAAAAATGTACAGTACTAATCTAACATCAAGTGACAAACAAAGACTGTCTTATGAAGTTTCACATATTATGTATTAATCTCTTATACTCTGCTAATTTCCAATTATTTCTCTATTATTTTTAATGTCCCAACTGCAGTGGCAAAATATTATCATGACTATACAATAAATGACTCAATTAATTTTCATTTTCATTTGCCAGGATGTCCATGAACCTCATGACCTAACAAATGAAGATGTCAAAAATTTAGCAGATCTCTCAGATATGGAGCACTTTAAGGCTGTCTTGAATGAAATACTAGTGCCCAGAGTTGTTGGTACGCCCAATCATGCAAAGGTTGGCAACTTCATCATCAAGCAGATGCAAGACCTCGGCTGGACCGTCACTGAGGATGTATTCCAGGACAAGACACCAATATTTGGCATGCTCAAGTTTAAGAATATTATAGCGAAATTGAATCCAAATGCTGACAGATATTTGGTGCTAGCGTGCCATTATGACAGCAAATATACAAGGGAGCATGTGTTTGTCGGTGAGTAAGGTACACTTAGTAGTTTATAATAATAATTAGGACCACAGTGTTGCTGATGCCTTTGATTGGAATCCTTACTTCCTTACTAATATTATAGTTATAGTTGAGTTTCGGAATTCCCACAGGAACTTCACAGTAGCCTAATTTACTCCATAATATAACATCGCTGAGCACAACCGTTCCATAGGGAGCAGACCCATAGTCATGGCCTATCGGTCTTGCACATCATAAATTCGCGCGCAGTACTTGATCATTATTTTGCTACGATGTTATATTAAAAAGGTGATATTTCCTAAGATATTCATTGAAATCGAATGATGTAAAGGGCAATTTTGTTTTAAATTATTTAATATGTTATTCATCACAAGTATTTGCTTGTTATTCATCACAAGTATTTACTTGTTATTCATCACAAGTATCTACTCAACCAATCATCGTAAAATTTTGCATACCTACATATTTTCAGAGATACAGAAAAAGACACACAGGATATTTTCTTTTTCGAAATTACTGCGGGTGTAGCCACGGGGAACGGCTAGTATGACCATATTTTTTTTATTTGGCCCCTCAGACGTTTGGCCCAAGCTGAATGTCGTGAACTGTGAATTTTGGTAACAGGTGCCACAGACTCGGCGGTGCCTTGCGCAATGATGATAAACTTGGCGAAGGTCATGTCCGAGTGTATGGAGAAGCTGAAGCGGGCGGACCTCAGTCTGATGCTGATTTTCTTCGACGGCGAGGAAGCGTTCCGGCAGTGGGGGCCCACCGACTCGATATACGGGGCGCGGCATCTCGCCAAGAAGTGGCACAAGTCGCTGTACAAGGACGGCGCTAATCATTTGCAGAGAATGGTAATAAATACCTACCTAAACTCTACTCATCTTATCTTAATCTTATCTTATCTATCTCTAATATATATAAATCACGTGTCACGTTGTTTGTCCGCGATGGACTCCGAAACTACTGAACGGATTTTGATAAAATTTTGTAATCATTCATAAAATGGTCCAACTTAAAAGATAGGATAGTTTTTATCCCGGAATTCCCGCGGGAACTCCAGAACTCAGGGGTACAAAGAAGGACGTAGAGTACTTTTCCCGGAATTCCCGCGGGAACTCCGAAATTACCGCGGATAAAATCGCGGGGGACAGCTAGTCTTAATATATATAAATCACGTGTCGCGTTGTTTGTCCGCGATGGACTCCGAAACTATTGAACGGATTTTGATAAAATTTTGTAACCATTTATAATATTATGGTCCAACTTAAAAGAGCGGATAGTTTTTATTCCGGAATTCCCGCGGAAACTCCGGATTTAATGCGGGGAACTGCTTATAACCGTAAACTACAGCACTTTTTTCCCGGAATTACCGCAGGAACTCCGAAATTACCGCGGATAAATAGAGCGTTTCAAAGTTCCTACTTTAGACCTTACCACCGAAACGCGGAATGACGTCACTTGTTCAAAATTACGCCTTATTAATCTGTGATAGAAATGTCACTGTCGTATTGACAGAGTCATGTGACACTGACAGACAGATAACTTCAATATCCAAAATCGAAATTAAGGTTGAACTGTGTCGATTTACTTCCAAAAGTTCCAGTAAAGAATCGAAATGCATGTTACCGATGCATTTTAAAGTAAAAAACTTCAGAAAATGGAAAATATGCGTTGACTGTATGCACTTAGTTTCTTTTGCCTTCTCTGAAAGAGGTAAATGTTTCCTAAAAAATAAAAGTGACGTCATGTGTCAAGCTTGGCTGTGATTGGTGTTTCGTTGCAACGTTCCGTTTCACAAAATTAAAAGTTGAATATTTTGGAAACTATTGAATTTTTTTAGTAAATCTTTCACGATAACGCTTTTCTAAGGCTGTATTTTTGAAATATTGACACAATTTCTTATTATAAATTTCATGCAAGTACCCTATTGCAGCCCGAGATATCGTTGCGCTCGTGCGCCTATAGTTCGAGTAGTTACAGCCCTTTGCTACTAATCTACTATTAATCTACCATACGTTTCGTAGCAAACCATGCACGACTTTATTTTTAATTCTACTTTGATTATATAGGTATTTAGTTTATAAAATCGGGCGTCCTCAGTCAGGCAAATTATAAAATTTGTCAGTATACAAACGCTCGCTGTTATTGTTTACTAAGTTAGGTTTGATGAGTCGTTTTGGTCTCCGGTAGAAATTTCAATTTGCACAAACCACAACGTATTTGTCTTCCACGGCATTATACAAGAGACGACCGTTTGTAAATGAACGAATAAAATTATACAAATGGCTTGCGTCTTAATATTTAACCGTACTACTTCATACTACTATAAATAGTACAATGTACAATAACTTCTGCGCTATGTTAATTGCTCTACATTAGGTTTTGCCTTTTTTAGGTTTGTTTTTGACGTTTTAAACTGTTTTTCGTTTACGGAAGCTAAATATGGCAAAACGGTTTCCACTAAAATACGTACCTAGATGGTATCTAATTTTGCTTTGCATCAATAGTTCACCATAAACTTAGCACAATATGTGCACAACCCAAAACATTTTGTGGTATAAAAATGTAAAAGAATGTATGTATATAGTATATAGTAAATTGATTAAGAAAGCATAATGTGTAGGAAGATGCCTCCAAAGAGGTTGCCGAGAAGAAAGTATGCTGATCAGGTAGACGATATCTTTGGAATGGATTAGATTAGATTAAGTCAAGAGCAATAGGGATGTGGACTACTTTTGAAAAGCAAAATTCTAATTAGTCCGTCAGTTAGAAAATAAAAAAACAATGGACACGTGTTTTTTGCTTTTTCAAATTAATTAAAATATACAGAGATAAAGCGCATTAAAGTTTAGGGTGAGGGGGTCGTGACGTCACTAACCGCAAAATAAATAAATACAAACTGTCAGAATAGTGACTTCACGAGAAATTTCAACTCAGTATGTCGCCGTTATTTTTTGATTACGTAAAAAAAGAAAAAATACGTGTCCAATATTTTTTAATAATCCACAAGACGGACTAAAAAATAAAAATTAGTCCACATGCCCATTTTATTGATATCGACGGAAAAAGCGAATAATGCGGACTTTATTATTATTACTGACTTTCGGAATTTCTGCAGGAACTCCAAAGTAGCCTTTTCATTTCATTCATTTTTATTTATAAAGAAAAAGAATGAGGCGAAGGGGGTGTGTAGGAAGCGTAACAAATAGAGGTCGTAGTCTCTATCCAATACCTTCCGGAGACAGGCGTGAGTTTATGTTTGTATGTAAATATGCAATAGAAAAGTATGTAAAGTTCGGTAATGGCGGACTACCAACGAATCCTGGTTTTTAAAATTTGTAAATGGCAAGTATGAGTGATGCCTTGGTCGGGACTACGTATAAAATAAATCAAGTAAGCAATTTTATTTGTTCGATAATAATTACTCGTATCTATACGTATTACGTTGTAATAGTTATTAGCACCAGCATGTAGGAGTAACCGGATTTAAATTACATAACCAAAAAACTTGTTTGACATTCGATAACAAACTAAATGCAGGTATAGTAAATATTGATTTATATTTTGTTAATTAGGCGGGACTTGAACGCAATGTTCTTCGAGTCCCGCGTAATTAACAAAATATAATGTGCTCAAAACGCGAATATCTAAAAACTTTAATATTGATTTAGTTCGTGTTTTCTTCAGTTTCCTAAACTTTGCTCGTAAATTTCATTGTAATCTCAAATCTAAATACGATTTGATATGATAGTTATACGTCTTGATATGATCAAACTTAGGCGGACAAATCGATAAGAGATACGAATTTTTCGATATGGATCCTCAGACGAAATAGACTTCTTATTTCGTCTGAGTATGGATCATACTCGTTGAATCACAGTCATTGATTGAATATAATTGTATTATTTGATTTGTATATCTGTGTGATAAATGCGTAAATTAAAATCTATCTATCGTTTTCTTTTTAGTATATAAATAAAAATGAATCTTTTTTTCCCTTGGTCACGCACTCACGCCTTCTCGAGAGCGATTTTACCGATTTCATGAATTCATCTTTTTTTTTGAAACTAGGTACCAAATTTAATTTTGATCTTCTTTTATTAGTACCTCTTTTCGTTGCTGATTGTGTATCTTGGGTAGGTATTTATTATATCATTGAAACTATATTCAGATATAATTTGTCTTGTGAGTGTATGACCTTTTGTCACGTCTAGGTACCCGCGCTAGACAGAAGGTTAAATGTGAAAGGCGTGGGTTAACGTTCACAGCACAATAAGCACTACTTTTATATAATGTCAGCACGAGCAAGGAACCGAGAGTGACGGTTTTAATCAAAAGTAAGGAAAACAACAATGTAAGGGAAACAACAAAAGTAAATTTTGATTTATTAATATGAATAACAAAGTACCGGACTAAAGTTGTGGTAGCAGGACTGAAGTAGATAACAGATAGCTCAATGAATTGCGAAAGTTATTATGGCAGTAGAACTGATGGCCGTTGCGGAGACAAAAAAGAGTCAAGTGTCTCAAGAGTTCAAGACTCGAGAGTGTGGTGGTGTGGGCAAATCACCCACCTATTGAACCGATTGATAGGTATAAAGGTTAGCTGGTATATGACCTTGTCGGCTAATACAATGAATCTTAATATTATAAATGCAAATGCGAGTCTTATATTGTTTGTTCCGTCTTATAATAACTACTCAACCGATCGACTGAGCCGAAATTTTGCATAAACGTCGTCAGCAGTCAAGGGTACAGAGAAGGACATAGAGTGTACATAGACATATCTGTGTTAGATACTTGAATTATTTTATTTCAATTGATAAACGAAAATAAAAAAAAATATTTATTCGTAGGGAGTGCAGTTGTACCGGGGTTGTAGGTTATGAAATTTAATTTTGAAGAAATTAAAAAGCATCGAAAAGGTTCTAGCCGCTCCAACTACGGCCCTATTTCTATGCGGCATGCACGGCCGGCGCGGCGGCGGCGCGACGTCAAAACGCGATGCGGACGCGTGATCGTTTTACAAAGTGTTCGGTTGCATTAATTTGTCTTGTTTTGTTTGGCTCAGAATTACTCGTAATTTTGTAGGTATTCAAAATGTTTATTTTACAAATAAATGTTCGCACTCTAATTTTTTACCCACTTCCAATAAGGAGATTCTATGTTTGGCTGTACGTTTTTTTTTTAATTTCAAGTTGTAAGTTGTAACTGATAGAGCGGTTTCCAAATGAAATTCACTGTTGAAGTCAGTGGACAGCATACTTTTATGATGGTCATTTTTTTTGGAAACCGCTCATAAACTATTCGTTCGTCTTTTGGCATTTGTTTTACGGTAAAGTATTCTGATGCTCCATTATTGAGTAGGAATAGTATATTTCATTATAAGTGCGGAAAGCCTGTCATTGCAAAGAGTTCCGACATATGTCTACCCGAGCCGAGGCGCAGCCGAAGGTGAGGGTTGACAGTCGGAACTAGTTGCAATGACGGTTCCGCACGTGTACTGAACAACTATTTTTAATACAGTTGCGAAAAAAATGAAGAAATTTAATAAAATATCAAAAACACAACAAACTCAACTAAGTTCCAACTTTGATCAAGAGATGGCGCTAGTCGTATTAGTAATGCGAAACGTACGTTTCGCAATGCAAAAAAGTGTGTCAAAGTCGTGTCGCCATTTGACAGTTGGCAAAGAGAACGCACGAGTTCGGGAAAGGCAAACAAAAAGCTCGAGTATGTAATAGCCCACATCCCGAACGCTAAACGTCCCTGCAATACGCCACTTTTTGAGCAACTGTATTAAAAAAATATTTACAGTCTATTAGCGGTTTATATTAATTACTATTTAAGTAATTGCTTGAATAATTTTCCTTAACCACTTACAATGGTTCAATAACAATAACGAAGTTGAACGCCTACCTAATTAAAACACGTTGAGCTCATACAAGCAGTTTTGTCAGATTGAATTTGAGAGAGTTCCCCCGGAAACTCTAAAAATTTCCGAGTTAAAAGATGTCGTGTGACATGTAGCCATAATATAGTGACATGTACATAAAAGATAAGTCTATAAAAGATTAAGTATGTAGGCACATAGTAACAATTGGAAATCTTTACACCTACACCTCACTTCTACCTACTAAACAGTGGAAAGTGATAAGGGCTTTACCTAGCATAGTGCACTGACGCAATATAGGTATACTTACCTATTCTATACTGTCATAACTCATACGCCGTTCGCGTAAACAATTTGAACAGGTTTTTTTTAACGAAGTGTCTGGTCGACCACTAAACAAATTATTATTAGTCATCCACTAAACTTAATAAATACTCGAAAGAGGTTGTCAATCTATGTAAATATTTAAATATATCACCGTAAAATTATACCTAAATACCGATAGATTATAATCTATCTCGCGAGATTGTAAACTGTCAAAAGATTGTAAACCGTAACATACTGCTTACATACAATTTAATGCACTCAACAGTCAACGCATTATTTTTCGGTAGATTTTAGGTTAGGTTTGTACTTTCAGAAGTACCTACATACTTTGGTCAGCCAAGTCATATTTTTAAATCAATGTGAAATAATAGTACCTATATTATTTATTTATAAGGTACAAAACATAGTGATAACTTTTACAAATACAAAAATTATACTAAGTTAAATACTAGTACTACCTATTGGGCAATTCTGAGGCATATCTAAATCAAAATGCACCCGACAAGAGTCGATACGCCGTTCAAAATTACCTTTGATGAGCCTAGTTGGTGTCTAGATTAGTCGACAAAAGTGTTACCAGATTGAAAAACAATCAATTCGATTTGATTAAAATGGAAATAATAATATTGCAATAGTGTTAGTTTGGTAACCGTTTAATTGAAATGCATGTACCTATGTACTCGTATAATGCAATTTTTTAATCATGCATTTTTATTAGCAAATTCGAGTGAAACATTTGTTTGATTGATGTGACGTATTAATTAATAACGTTCCATAAGACAGTTTAATTTTATTGTAGGTAGGTAAAAATTAGAGGATAAAGAAAGTGCTTCGGGAGTGATTGAGGGGGACAAATAGTCCATTAATAATAAATAATACATAAAAAATTAAATTTCATTTAATTCGACCATCGACATGGATCAATTGTATTAGTAACAACATCCTTTCTTATAAACTATTGTTAGTAATACAAATTAGTTGTGAATTAAATGAAAAAAAAAAATTGCTCCCTCCCCGTATCCATGCTTGCTCAGGGTTGCCATCCTGGTTTTCAACGGTTTGAGTATATTTAGGTTTTATTTTTATTTAATGGTCGAATACATGATCGGAACCAACCACTAACAGAAGTCACCTTGGATGAGTTGATGTTAAAACCAACCACATAGACATACGTTAATGTATACTTTTGGTTTGTCAACTTGCAAGTGATCTTCTAACAACCTTAGTCGTGAGCGCATCCCTCGCGACCCACAGAACCAATCACTAACAGAGGTCACCTTGGATGAGTTGATCTTAAAACCAACCACATAGACATACGTTAATGTATACTTTTGGTTTGTCAACTTGCAAGTAACCTTCTAACAACCTTGGTCGTGAGCGCATCCCTCGCGACCCACGGAACCAATCACTAACAGAGGTCACCTTGGATGAGTTGATCTTAAAACCAACCACATAGACATACGTTAATGTCTACTTTTGATTTGTCAACTTGCAAATGACCTTCTAACAACATTGATCGCGAGCGCAATCCTCGCCCTCCTACGACCGTGTGGACGTTTGTTGCACATCGCTGCGCCAGTTGCGTCTTGAACTTCGAATGTGATTAATATATTTGAGACTAGCTGTCTCTCGCGATTTCATCCGCGGTAATTTCAGAGTTCCCGCGCTAATTCCGGGAAAAAAGTGCTGTAGTTTACGGTGATAAGCAGTTCCCCGCATTAATTCCGGAGTTCCCGAGGGAATTCCGGGATAAAAACTATCCTATCTTTTAAGTTGGACCATATTATAAATGGTTACAAAATTTTATCAAAATCCGTTCAGTAGTTTCGGAGTCCTTCGCGGACAAACAACGTGACACGTGATTTATATGTATATACTAGCTGTCCCCCGCGATTTCATCCGCGGTAATTTCGGAGTTCCCGCGGAGGTTGCGGGAAAAAGTACTCTATGTCCTTCAGTTCCCGAGGGAATTCCGGGATAAAAACTATCCTATCTTTTAAGTTGGACCATTTTATGAATGGTTACAAAATTTTATCAAAATCCGTTCAGTAGTTTCGGAGTCCATCGCGGACAAACAACGTGACACGTGATTTATATATATTAAGATTAGATAGATAACGGCGCGTAGAGATCGTGAAGTTCTAACGCTATGCCAATTTTTTGATGTTTTTAAAGATTAGTTGCCAACTTGCCATATTGTTTCGGAACGTAGTTAGCATAGGTTTTAACTTCACTACATTCCAGTATGCACTGACAAGTTGATCCAACTGCACTACCGTGTAGACTGTATTTCAATTTGGTTGATGCATTCAAGATCGCTCTGTTGGTGGTTGATTTAGATCGTATATTTGGCCTTTTATAGGTATGTATATTGAAAATGCGCATTTTTTTCTGAATAAAATACCTTTATTAAAGATAACACGTATCTAGCCATAGAACATAATATATTGTAAAAGACTAACAAAGTATTACCTACCTACTGACTTTATCAGCAAGCGTCATGCCGTCGTCGTCGTCGTCATTTTGGGATCAGGAACCTTTGCGGACGCAGGCAGAACAACCCGCCGAAGTTTCATCACAATCGGACCAATGGTTTCGAAACGCCTAGAGGACAGACATACAAACATTCATTTTTATTTATAAAGAAAAAGTTTTTCAAACTTGATTTTAATGTCGTTATGATATAGCACGATCGTTGTTAGGTGGCGCTGTGATAGGTAATGTGCAAAAAATATAAATAATTACTATTTCGAGACATTTATTTATTTATTCAACCACAAACCACAATCATTACAGGTATATATCCTAATGCGATAGCTATCCTAATAACATAGCGTACTGGGTGTAAAAAATATTTATACCTATTGTATACAATACTTAGATGGCCTTCATTTTTTTGTCGACCCAGCCTACAATTCCTTCGCTAATCGCTTATTATCAGAGTCACTTTACGTCATGATTAATAAACCAAGTAATAATGAATTTGTAATTCGACAGCTGTGTAAATGTATAAATTGAATCGCGTCACAATATTTTTTATACTGGCGGGGTTGTCTACGAATTCAATTTGAATGGGCTAACGGCCGCACTCAGTCGTTTTAATGATTACTTAATTTTAGGTCAAAAATTTTCACGTTTAATTTATTAATGTTAATTGGCATTTAACTAATTAAGTTAAATGACTCTTAGTGCGGTCGTTAGATAACTAAATTTAAATTTAAGTGCGTCTTTTAAATTGAGTTTAAATTCCGTGTGACGTCATGCCTAAAGATACACTTTATACTTAGTTATGACGTCACGTGCTCCCACTCCTAATTTACTTATTGTTATGTTTTATCTAAGTATTTTTACAATAATTTGAAAAAGCAAAATATACATGTCTATTATTTTTTACTATCTAACTGGCGGACTAAATAGAATTTTCATTTTTATACTCTGTCGTGACGAAAACTCTCTAATTAGTAAACTTTATGCACATCACGGACCATGGTACAACGTATAAAGAATGCCACATAAGTCCGTCAATCTTCTTGAGTCAACGCAATCAAAATATACCATAGCGCGTCGTTTGGTGCACATTTTTTCACACTTGCTTGGGAACCAAAACATAGGGCAGTAGGTAGGTACTTCCCGTTGACCTAGAATCATGAAATTTGACGCTAAGCTTATTATAGCACAAGTAGGTAGGAGGAAAAAATCCGAAAAGCGTTGTAAATAAAAAAAATATCTTATTTGTAATACCAAGTACTGAACCCTAGTATGCGAGTTTGACTCGCACTTGGCGGTTTATTTTTTCAATTAAATAAATATAAATTTCGATTAAAACCAAATCAATAATCATGTTGCGTCGAAAATACTATGTCTAGTTATTGTGAAAAAAATTCTATAAAATTACTGTACTTTAGATAGCGGAACTCTAATTTATTTAGAGGCAAAAAGCAAGTTATATATTGTCACAAGTATGTAAGTACGGGTATTGCCCGAAAGAAAAATCATAAGGAAACTCGTTGTTTTTAATTAAAAATGGGGAGAGTCAACAAGGAAGATGAAAGGGTAATGACCTTTATTACAGAAAGCAATTACTTTTGGAGATAGGATGACGATTAATCTTTTTAAACGATATTTAAAAAATACCACATCGTCTGTAGTTTTGAAAAAAAAAAAAATGTATTTTACGCTGCCTCTCCATCGGTTTAAAATTATTAAAGTCTAGCTGACCGCCGCGGTTTCACGCGTGGTAATTTCGGAGTTCCCGCGGGAATTCCAGGATAAAAAGTACCCTATGTCACTATGTCACTCAAAATCACTTTAGCTTCCTATAAGTGAAATAATTTTTAAAATTGGTTTAGTAGATCCAGAGATTACAACCTCACAAACTCCGGAGGTCCCGTGGGAATTCCGGAATAAAAAGTACCCTATGACACTCAGGATCACTGTAGCTTCCTTTAAGTGAAAGAATTTTCAAAATCGGTTCAGTAGATCCAGAGATTACCCCCTACAACGTCACAAATTCACAAACCCACAAACTCACAAACCCACAAACTCACAAACTTTTGCTCTTTATAATATTAGTATAGATAATTTTTGTTAAATATTTATTACTAGTTGTGCCCCGCGGTTTCACCTGCGTTAATTTCAGAGTTCCCGCGGGAATTCCGGGATAAAAAGTACCCTATGTGTTAATCTGATGTTATAAGCTATATTATTGTAAAATGTAAAGATTCATTTAAATCCTTTCAGTAGTTTTTGCGTGAAAGAGTAACAAACATCCATCCATCCATACATTCTTACAAACTTTCGCGTTTATAATATTAGTAGGATGGCTCTGAGTACTGTCCCCTTAAGCCAAGCTTATTTACAAATTATTATTGAACATTACAATCACATAACACGTCAGCAATACCTACGCTCGGACCAAATAAGAAGCGTCTGAGTACCTACGTACGTTACAAATTAAAAAATATCTATAACATATTTGTACCATAAGCATACCTCCAGGCCCCAGGGTGTTATACAAAGATTTGATGAGAATTTTTGCTGCAAGAATCTGAACCTTCTGAGAAACTTGTGAGAGTATTGAGGAAAATGTTGCAGATGAATTGCAAGTAATCAATGATGTGAATGAAATCCCAGTGGACAATGACCAGTTTACTTGGTACAGTTACAGGAAATACCTACGTTTCGGTGGTTTATATACTTTCAACGTTGCCGATTGCCTGGGAAATACCTATTTGGGAATTACCCAGAGGCTGTATTTCTTTGCAATCGTTGATCAAGCATATATTTTTTGAGGTTGTGTTAACGTACGAGTGCAAATTAAAAGGTATCGGGAAATGCCTGAATGTTTCTTAAAATGCGAACTCATTATAATAATCATTTATTCAGAGGCATAAAAAACCCAATATACAAATAATAAAACGTTAATACAGTATAAAATAAACACAACAATTTTAATAAAACATAAACCGATAGCTACTTCCGATTCGAGTCGCAGTGAATTGAAAGCCAGAACCTGAAAATAGGACTGGAGACCCCCTCACACACAACCCGGAGTATAGAGTTTTCTGAGGCATGGAGCCGCCTCCAGAACGATGCCACACGCGCTCTAATAAGGGCGAAGAAATCGGGCACCCTAGCGTCAGCGAACATACCCGATGCGCTGCACCATCGGGGCAGTCCCATGAGGATGCGGAACGCGTCATTGTACTGCACCCTCATGGTGCTCATAGAACGCCGCCGAAAATTGGTCCACAGTTGACAGGTGTACAGACACTGGCAGTACGCCTGAAATAACGTTACCTTAACTGGGCCGTCACACCTGCCAAACCTACGCGCGAGCATATTGCACCTAATCGATAGGGCCCTTCTTTCTCGTTCGATATCCGCATCATCCCTGCGATCATCCGAAACAATATGACCCAAGTACTTAAAGCGCTGCACAACCCTGACCACCGAGCCGCCCAAAGTAAAGAATTGTAAAGAACCATACATTCATTGTAAAGAACCATACATTTATTTATCTTTTCCTAATTTTTTTCGGAGAAAAATTTAAGTTTCATCTTTCACTATCCATATTATTTTAATTTTATTTATGTCCACAGTTAAATTTTGTTTGTGGAACTTCTATTTGTGATTCAAAACTCATATTGTGAATTGAAATTTTTTTCAAACCCGTTCGACGCGTCTATTTCGGGTTTCTATCGGTAACTCTTAACTAAGCTACGGCTTTGAGCCATAATATTATTACCAACAGCGTGCCAGGTGCGGTCAGATTTCCGAAGGGGAGGGCCCACGGGGACATGACCCCCACCTCAAAAATAGTACACGTCAAACTGAAAAATCTTATAATGAAGATTTTTCTCGACATCTTTTATTATTAGTATGACCCCCTCCAAATATTAGGCTGTGACCGCGCCTGCAGCTTGCTACTTTTCTCACTAGTAATAGGAATATGAAGGGCGGACGTTTTTTGGGTGCCGTACAATTGACATAAAATAACCAATTTTGAAGTCACTGTCAAATAATGTTATTCAAAGTTGGCCTATAAATATGGCGCTTTTTGACGCCAATCAAATTATAATTACTATGACAGGCCCCATAAAATCTCCGCCCTTCACAGTTACCTAGTGCTATGACTGGAGAGAAGTTGCTCAACAAACTCTAGCTCCGAATAGATACCCGACGTTGACTTTGGCGTGTTTCGCCGTCGCAGGACGTGATGGTGCTCCTGGACCTTCTGGGCGCCCCGGACCCTGTCTTCTACAGCTACTTCCAGTCGACGGAGAAGTGGTACGTGCGGCTAGCAAGCGCCGAGCAACGGCTGTCGGAGCTCGGTCTGCTCGACCGCTACTCGAGGGGCAAGGCCGAGCAAACGTACTTCCGGCTGCGCAGCTCGGGCAACTACATCGAAGACGACCACGTGCCGTTCATGAAGAGAAGTGAGTTTATCAAATATAATACAGGGTGTGGTTTTAAACGAGGTACTCATTCAAACCTTCGATAATCCTTACTCTTACAAATGTGAAACTGAGTTTGTTTGTATGTTTTTTGTCACGAAATTTTGTCATCATGAAATTTTGCATACATGTTGTCAGGGGTACAGAAAAGGATATAGGGCCCATTTATTCCGGAATTTCCGCGGAGTCTTCGAAACTAACGCAGTTAAAACCGCGGCCCAACAACTAGTATTATAAATGTTTAAATGTACTTAAGTAATAAAAATGTAAATAAAAAAAAACAGATAAATCACAAAAAAAAACCTACATAAAAACCTCTGTTTAAAAAGAGAAACTGACGTGTCGACGACGCACAGAAATCTGAGGCAAGCATTAAAGAAAGGTTTTTGGAAATTCAAACTCTAAGAAAGTAAAAATGCCGTACCACTTCATATGCAGACATTAGTGAATGTTTTGATATGATATTAACTTTTCGGAGCCCATTATAGGTGGATTAAATTTTTATTCGGTGACATCAAAAAGTGCAAGAGCCGTTCTCTGCGGGTTAGGATTCGAATTTGTGTTTATTCAATCTAAAGTTACGACAGTTGGTTTCGATATTATTTTCTAAAATGAAATTTTACAAAATCAAATCACTGCTCTTATTCAGTTATTGAATTAATTTCACTAACCGTTGGAGACGGGGCTTATCATAATCAATAGCGAGTGACGTCAATCAACACTTGGACAGTGACTGCAGTTATTATGTGACGTCACAACTCATTAATTATCCTGCAAAACATGACATCCAACGACTCACTGAACCGCCAAATGTCGCCGATTATTACATTTTATACACGTTTGGTAACTTGTTATTTGTTAGAAAACCTTCGAAACCGAAGTAAGCATAATCGGTATGACGAGAGGTAACGATCCGTGAACACGTGTGACGTGATGTCACTATACGTTATTTGTATCGAAAAGTTCATTAATTTGTATATTCCGACCGACAATAGGGTACTTGCATGGAATTTATAATAAGAAATTGTGTCAATATTTCAAAAATAGAGCCTTAGAGCATTATCGTGAAAGATTTACTAAATAATTATCAATAGTTTCCAAAATGTTCAACTTTAAGTTTGTGAAACGGAACGTTGCAACGAAACACCAATCACAGACATGCTTAACATGTCACGTCACTTTTATTTTTTTAGGAAACATTTACCCAGAGTAAGGTAATTAATTTTACCTCTAGGCAAAAGATACTAAGTGCATACAGTCAACACATATTTTAATTTTTCTGAAGCTTTTTTACCTTTAAAATGCATCGGTAAGATTGGAACTTAGAAGTAACTCGACACAGTTCAACCTTAATTTAACTTTTTGATATTGAAGTTATCTGTCTGTCACTGTCACATGACCCTGTCAATACGTCAGTGACATCTCTATTACAGATTAATAAGGCGTAATTTTTAACTAGTGACGTCATTCCGCGTTTTGGCCGTAAAGTCAAAAGTAGGAACTTTGAAACGCTCTATTTAATTAATTTATGCATATATATTTTTTTCTTATGGTTTGTTTAAGTAGGCCATAATTATTAAAATATACTAGAAAAAAAAAATCATGCAAGTACCCTATTACTATCGTGTCTCTCGGCCGCACTCAGTCGTTTTAATGATTACTTAATTTTATGATAGCAGTTTTCAAAATTATTTTCTAGCCTTCAGATACTTTTGTTATTGAATGTACCTACCTACTAGTCCTTGGGGGAGAAGTGAGATGAGAGGAGCGGACTGCGGAGGCGGTTACGCAACGGGGACTCGCCTCACACTGTTGAGGCCCATCCATACGGCATACTGTAGTTATTCCGTAGCTCTAATGAATGTCTTCTTCTTCTTCTCTCTTTTTTCAATATGGCAACATGCGCCATGAATAGGTAGGCGCACTATTCAATTTCGGTTAGAGAAAACAGTGGACAGTTAGAAAGAACGATTTAAGTTTTCAGGCCATTCAAACATTTCTAAACTAAAAATACTTAATAGTTTAAACATGAATTTCTTGTACAATATAGATATAAATATTCGAAGTAACCTGTATTATTGCTATTGGTGTGTCTGTGTATCTAGATACATAAACTTGAAAAGTAAAACAAAATTATTCAAATACAAAACTTCACCTCCAATCGAGAGCCGTCCTGAAAAACTTATTAAGTTAAGAACTAGCTGCTTCATTCGCTTCCATACAAACCTTCTCCCCGATATGATTGTTGTCATAATCTCTAAGATAAAGACAATAAATACAATATATTGGATTCACAGAAAGCTCTATGAATATTACAAATTAAAGTTAGCGAATGTAAATTTCAAACCGCGAAAAATTATAAATTTTCACTTCTAAGGGCCTATGCACACCGCGTTTTTTAAACGCGCCGTCGACGCGCGTTGTAGAGGCGCGCGTCGACGGCGCGCTTTTATCCTACTAAAGTCTACAGGCTGCGTCTGACTCGCGTTCGTATCGCGTCTGTATCGCTACAAACGCGCGTCGACGGCGCGTTTAAAAAACGTGGTGTGCATAGGCCCTAAGGCTTGCTATTCTTCTGAAATGACATTTTGACGAGACACAAATACCTTTGACATTTTTGAAGTAGTTCTTTTGGCGCGTTATGAATAAATGATGTGTGAACTTGAATGAAGGTGACGTCTTGAAAATCAACAATGATATTAGGATAAAGTTGCAACGAAGTTGGTACACACGTACACAAGTATATCACACAATATATCCGCACATGTGACGTATTAATACAGTAAGTACTATGCGTAGGTATTGCGTTCCAACTCCCGCATCGTGTTCACTTCAGTTGGAACAGATTTTTACTTGCCGCACGGGTAAACCCTATTGTGTTTAGTCACAGAATTTCCACAAGGACGTCAATGTAATTCCGTACCTGCCTACCGATATACATATATGAATAATGCGAATGGGTACGCTACATTTTAATATTAGCGATAATCCGGATTTTGTCCGGTCGTTTCTTTTCAATAGGTATATTTTTATGGTAGCGTTATTAAATTGTTACCATATCACTTACAAAAGGCAAGAAATCTTTATCGGATCTTAACCAAACTTTAATGGAGGTAAATCTTTTTAACTCTAACTTTCTATTACTAATAAACGCGAAAATAGAACTAGTGGTCTTTGCGCGAAAGTTTGTATGGATATGTTTGTTACTCTTTCACGCAAAAACTACCGAATGGATTTTAATGAACCTTACAATACTATAGCTTATACCTACATCAGAATAACACATAGGGTACTTTTATCCCGGGATTGCCGCGGGATCTCCGAAATTAACGCAAGTGAAACCTCGGGGAACAGCTAGTAAAAAACATAATTATTGAAGAAAATTGAGCGAACAAGGGTAGTTTCTGGGGTATGAAAACAAAATTCTATTTAGTCCGTCAGTTAGATATTAAAAAAATTATAGACAAGTATTTTTTGCCTTTTCAAATTATTAAGATAAAACCATCGAAGTTTTTCACTACGTAAAAAGTTAAAAAATACGTGTCCAATATTTTTTATTAATCTACAAGACGGACTAAAAACTAAAATTTGGACGGACCGTTGCTGATGCGCCGCGGCCCGCCAATCAAATAAGGGCTTTCTGTGATTTATCTGTGTTTTTTCTTGATGTGTATTCTTATTAGTTATACATACAATGAATTATTCTAGGCCTGTATTTAGGTATATTTTCCTCTTTTTGATAGCACCGCGGCACCGTCAATAGTGGTAACTGGTAAGGCAATTGACTGCTTAGTGCTACGAAGGTTGTCGCGGGTTCGATCCCTGCAACTAGTAGTATTATCTGTGATCAGGGTGGTTAGCAATTTAGCAATCTTGTTTACTCTGAGTCTGCATAAGTAAGTAAAAAGGTGTCTGTTTGGTACCCATATAAATGTAGTAGGTACAAGCTCTGCTTAGTTTGGGAGATAGCAGATAGTTATCTGCTGTTGTAATGATAGCTGACTAACTGATGATGATAACATAACACAATATAACTGAAGGCAGGGAAAGGTATGACCGAGACTATTAGCTGAGTGACACATCTAGAACGAACTAGAAACTATTACAATTAATTGCACCAACATAGAGGTTGTACCTACAGCATACCAGATATCCCTATGGAACACGGAGCAGTGCCAGGGTCTTGCGACCCAGGTGTAGGTTTAATGGGGCCCCTTTACAATGCATGAACGCTCACCTCCACTGCCCGTGCTCCCGACTTCTCGCCAGTATATATATATATATATATAATATTATATATGTATAATCTGAATCTCGGAAACAGTTCCAACGATTTTCATGAAATTTGGTATGCAGGCGGTTTCGGGTCGATTAATCGATCTAGCTAGGATTCATTTTTAGGAAACGTAGTTTTATCCGTGTTTTCAGGAAATGAAAAATGAGTGTTTGTTCTTCTACTTAACCACAGATGGCGCTATACACAACGAGCGAAGCTCGGTGACCCAGATATTTGTTTTAAAATTACACACACCCTGTTTAACGTTAACGTGGTTTACAGACGTGGACATACTTCACGTGATACCGTCCCCGTTCCCCGCGGTGTGGCACCGCCCCACCGACGACATGTCCGCACTCAACTTCAGCACCATCGACAACCTCAACAAGATCTTCAGGGTCTTTGTGGCGGAGTACCTGCACCTGGAGCTGTGCAAGCGGGACGCCGCGCCGCGCGCCATGTAAGGCCTACCACCATCTCTTGCAGAGCCTGTCTATAGCGAATCGTGTCTTTTAGTGAATTTTTAAAGTTTTTTTTTATGTGACGAAAAATAGGTTTAGATATTATACTTTCATTTTCGTAAGCGGGGACCTGAAGGAACGATATCGCGGGCGATACTAGGGGCCTATCATTATCTCTTACAGAGCCTGCAACTCGTGTCATGTGATAAGTTTCAAAGTTTTACATAAACAACATTCTAATGCAATTTTTTTGTACATATATACCATATAATATGGTATGCAATAGGTTTACACTTTCATTGATTTTGAAAATTTTATAATATTTTTACATATCTATTTCAATATTTACTACTTTGTTTGTTTGTATGCTTGCTTAATTAAACATTAAAAAAATTACAAATGTCAAAGTATTGACGATCATACCAGAAAGTGTTGGTGATAAGGAATTATTTTAGAATTGGTTGAGCAGTCATTTTCAATTTTTACGTTTTTTTAATATTCACTTTTACTCGCAAGAAGAAGCCCACCGAAACCAAAAAGGACCACGTCAATAAACATTGCTTTAAGAGATAATGGTAGGCCCCGCGTTTGACATCCCCTAATAATTGTTGGTGAATGTTTTCAAACTATATTAAAATGAAAATTGTCAGTAAATAAGTACTGAAAAATTAAATCATAAAAAAAATATTTTTACTCGTTATCATAAGGTATATTATATTTATAACTTTAGCAAAAACATTTCGGAGGGACCCTAATGTGGTCCGGTTATAATATATTGCCAGAAAAAATGAGGAAGCTTAAGAATCTGTCCTGAAATCGACGAATGAATTGCAGTTTTATTTATTTTGTACCTGTAGGTAAGCTAAATAAGGAAAATACTCAGATGACGCAATATGTCTGACCTTCTGTTTCCTATTTTATATTATACGTAAATGACACTTTTAAATGAGTTATTTATCAAATGGGCCTTTTTTAAATATACAGCACTTGTTAATGTAAAAATATATTATGACTTTTCATTATGATGGCCAGTAACAATGAATTAATATTATAGGTACGTATGACAATGATATTATTATTTAAAAATTTTTTCACTTCTTATGCTCTGAAAGTGCTTGTTTCTGCAGGATATAGACTGCACAAAATCGAATTTTGTGCACAAGTGCCGGGAAAAACAATTTCCTTCAGTATTCAAAACTGTACTAATTTTACCTACTTTGAATTTTAATTAAATTAGCAATTTTTGTTCGTGTTTGTTGTATTATAATTTTTTCAAGATTCCATTCGAAAAATGTTATTGAACCTTCGTCGGTGCCAAAAATGTTTCCTCGCAATCGAAGTGAAAAGCAGAGTTTATAACTCGTTCAAAAAACCATTTTATCCTCGACATTACTATCTGCCCTCGCCTTCGGCTCGGGCTGCTAAAAGTCTCAGATAAAAATGATTCGTTTTGTGCACTTGTTGTAAAATCTACTATCATGGCATGAAATACTGGCACCTATTAGGACGATTTTTTTTTTGGTAAAGTTTACCCTTTCGGGGAAGGCAAAGGAAACTTTGGATACAAGACTTTGCCATCAGTGAAAATAAGGTGCGGACCACCCTCTAAGGTGGAATTCGAAGGATTCCTACCAACAAGGTTACTAAAGCCATATACATATTATGTATTAAAGCTCTTTTCTACAAGCATGAAAAGATACTCATGTTAATTTTATTAATTTATCATGTATTACAATTGAAAAAAAAAAACTTAGAACAGGTTCAGTTCCACTTGTTATGGAGTTTGTACTTACGAAATTAGCTTAAGTATAACATTCCATTTTTGTTTTTGATATTTTATGCTTTTGGTTGCATTTTATTGGTATTTTTATACAATTTTTTACCTTGTTAATTGCTTTATTCTATTTTAGTTTCAGAAAATTTATTTTCAAATTATTTAAATTACAATTTTTTCTTATATTATTAAAATGATATTAAAGTTAGTGATATTGTTATGGAAATGTATAAAAAATAATATATATGAGCCAACTCTCGTTAGGCCTATGTTCCTAATCATGGTTGTGTGAATAACTTATTTATTTATTCACATAAATATCGAAACCTACCTATATTTTGGAGGATTTTATCGTTTGTATAAGTGTTCATGTAAATACAATATAGATCTATATATAATAATTGTAAAGTATAACAAATACAAACATGTATATAATAAAAAAATCTTTTATTTGTAAAATCACATTTCATAATTTAGTACAAATTAATGTCCAATTATTATTCATATAATACAAAATTCACCATAATATGTTCGCAAAACAGTACCCGACTTGAATATAAAAACGTCGCATATTTACAGTCACAGATAACGATCTCCCACCACGCGTTAGTTACACATAAAGCATAATAACATGATTATTATTATTGAATAAAATATCTTTAATTAACTTAATTAACTCAATCCTAATCTATAACTTCTAAACGACGATAACTTAATGAGAAAATCGTTTGCTTTTTAACTACAGAAGTTACATAAATCATGAATTACATATACCTATATTTTGCTAGCTGTTCCCTGCGGTTTCACCCGCGTTAATTTGAGATTTCTCGCGGGAACTCCATGAAAATCCTTTCTTAGTGGACTTCGATTCCCATAAACTACCCGACAAACAGCTTTATAGGTCACGTACCCTGCGAGAATTCTTGTTTAGTTTTTCCTAAACATTTATGTATTTTAATATAGAAAGAAAATAAAGTTGCCGTCAAACTAGCACCGCCCGCTATAAAAAATGCTATTTTTAGTACATAATATTTTAATGATTCCTTTATTAGTTCATTATTCATTTGTTATAATATCAATTTATTGAGCTGGTTTGACCCTAGTAATGGTTTAAAAAAATAAAAGTTAAAGTTGTTTATAATATGGAATTATTTTACATAATATATCTGTATAATATTATAAGTACCCACATACATAAAAAAAATATAAAGTTCAGTACTTAATTATTTATTTACAATGTTTATCATAATAAGAATTTTTTTCAATAAAATTTTGCAGTAATGGCAAAACGACATGTAAAATAAAAAAGTCCATTCGTTAGGGAAAAAAGTTTTAAAACAATTAAATCAAGGAAGCTTAAAGAAAAATTCCAAATAAATTTATCTCATTAAAAATATCACAATTTAAATACACAGATCAATTTAAATGACTAAGGTATTATAAACCCAATAAACCTAAATATTTATTATGTTAACGTAAAAAAATTTTTAGTAACCATAATTCCGTTATTATTTCACTTAAATAAACTATCTAAAAATGAACCTTTAAATTTCTTCATATATTTCTCTTCTAAATCTCTTATTTGGTCGTCAATATTTTTTCCTACAACTTTAACAACAGAAATTCCATTAACTTCATCATTCACATCATTAACAACGTTAGAAACACTGTTTTTACTAGAATTATTTTCTTCTGTAACAGACACAAATCTTTCTTTAATTCCATTAACTTCAATATCATTAGTTATTTTAGCGATACTCGTGTAACGTACTGCCTTGTCACCGACAGGAGTCAGTGACTCATTCTGTTTGTCGCCAGCTGTAGTCACTGCATTTTTTACTTTACTATTCTTATCATCTACATTGCTGTAAACTTCATTTTTATTACACATATTATTTTCATCTGTATCAAATACAAAAGTTTCTATAATTTTATTCACTTTCATTTCATCTTTAGCTGTATCAATGATACTTGTGCCACATGTGAGATTGTCGTCGCCAATTGACATTGAATCATCCTGGACAGCATATTCTTTAGTTACTTCATTTTTACTAGTAATATTTTCGTTTATATTAGACACAGGATTCTCTTGTACTCCATCAAGTTCCATTCGATTAATCTCTTTTATTACATCTTTTGCTACAAGTGTGCCAGATACTAAAATCTCACCATTAATACTCATAGACCCATTCTCATCCACTTTCATCTCCTCATTTTCACTATTATTGTGTATCACTTTATTTTTATTCATATTAGGATTGAGAGCAAAATTCAAATCTTTTTTTTTAGATGGTGATGTGATATGAGTACTATCAATAAACTCAAACAAGTGCGTTTTAGTTGAACTATCATTTATAGTTGCACTTTCATTTTCAATACTTTTCATCACAACCGGAACTAAAGTTTTTGAAACTTTTACTGTGTCAGACTGTTCATTATTTAGTTCATATTTTGAAGACGAAGGATTATCGTCGAGTTTTCTTTTTGAACGTTTTATTTTGGTTCCCGTGGAGTCTTTATTTTTCTTTGTCGTCGTTGACACTGTTTCTATTGTCTTTTGTTGATATACCTGGAACATAGTCAAAGTCAAATCCTTTATACAAATTTGGCCCATAATGTGGCTCTTTTTGACGTCAATATAATTACAGTTATTATGACAGCACCCATAAAATATCCACCCTTCACAGCTTCCTAGTGCTATGGCTGAAGAGAAGAAGCTGCGCAACAAACTCTTCAGCAGCACGCTGTCAGTTTAAAGTTACAATATAGATATATCTATAATACAAGACGTGATTTACGGCTAAAATTACCGCATTTTGTTCATCCCATTTCTCACTATGCCTACATAAAAACGTGACAAAAGTGTCAGATGGACGATATTTTAGGGCTGACCTATCTTCAAATCAAATAAATACACCAAAGTGAACACCACTCGGCTCGCCTAGCCATTGCTTGTCAGCGTTAGCCTTGACTCCTAGTTCAGCATCAACATTGTGTATAATTAAAAATTAACTGTGTGGATGAACTAGCCATGAGTTTGCCTGCTGCAGTGGCGTTATTCGAGGTTCAACCAACATACATAACCGCTAGAATGAAGGCTAAATATGGACTTTGGGCACTCTAAGGAGTTTGAACACTCTAAGGCATTGATTCCCAAAGTGGTCCAGGTGGACCCCCAGGGGTCCACGGGAGCCCAACAGGGGTCTACGCTTGCGTGGAAAAAAAATGGGGGTCCACAACTGTTGGATGAAGACACTTTTTAGACTGGCCTTGAAACTTAGCTTAAAAAATTACATCCACTCACAGCATAATCAAAGCAATATAAATTCTCACCTTTTTTTTTAAAACGTTTAACTCATAGTTGATTGAAAAATAGCCACAACACAGATTGCCATAGACATATACTTTTTTCGGGTTTCGGAAGTAAGTTAGTAAATTTAATAGCTGCAGGGGGTCCACCAGATCCAGCAAAATGTTTAAAGTGGTCTATGAGAAAAAAGTATGGGAACCTCTGCTCTAAGGTCTAAAGTAGCTTTTAACTTTTCCTAACTCATTATAGAAATTTTTGCTTGCACTCACCGACAGTGACTCCTTACCTTTGGGCCGGGGCCTAGTGGTTAATCCAATGAAGGCTACTCAAATAATGTGTAACAAACCTGTGATTTCGGAAAGAGGGGACCCTTCCAATCATTTCTTCTTATGACAACTTCCTCTAGCAACCTGTCTAGTTTAATAGACTTGCATATTACACTTCTAGGCGTGTCGTTTTTGGTGATTGTAAATTCTTCAATAGATAAATTTTCATTTGGATAAAACCAATTGTAAATCGGCCAGAATACATTTAAATTTTCCTGAAAATAATAATTATTATTTTCATTAATTTAGCCTGATTATTTTTGGTGACAAACAGAGGCTTCGGTTTTATTGTTTACTAGCTGTTCCCCGCAGTTTCACCCGCGTTAATTTCCGAATTATCGCGGCAATTCCGGAACAAAAAGTACCCTTATTACCTTCTCTGTACCCCTGATAAGGTGTAGTATGTAAAATCTCCTTTTGTGAGTCGTATTAATATATGCGCTTCGTCCCAATCCCAAACCTTCACGTGGATGACTTCTTCTATGGTTATTATATATATATAATAGTCGAACATAGAACCTCCTCCTTTTTGGAAGTCGGTTAAAAAATCAAATCCTTCCTCTTTACGAATTGTAGAATTTTTAAAAGTGGAATAGGTTAAAGTTTGCTGTTTTTATGAGTGCATTGTAATTGAAACGCAGGATGTCTCAACTCTCAAGTTGATTCTCAGTATTAGTTTATATTGCAATAAACTGCAGTTCCAAATCTTGTCTCAAAGAAAATGTGTGGACCACATTAAATTTTAAAATTACCTTCATATCCATAGAAGTAACCCAGATCCTGTAATAATCAGTTTTTAATTTCTTAAACATACTTGGCACCACATCGTCATTGTCTATGACCATTATGCTCCAATTGCCGCGGCATATCGTCTGCGATGTGTCCAGTGTGTTAATGAATATCATCTTTTTGCGGAATGGGTTGGTTGATTCAATTATTATGTCTAAAATCGAAATTAGAAAACCACTTATTAACTCTGGGCCCTTATTCACTATGACCATAACACGACGCGTTAAGATTGCATTTTCCTCGCGCCACAAAAATTGCATTTTCCTAGCGTTTAAAGAAATTTCACTTAAAAAAATACAACGTGTCTTATGGCGTGCAGAATATTGATTTCTAATATTCTGGCGTTGGGAGCGTTTGGGATTGTTTTTGGGACGCGAGTTATGGGCAAGGAATGTTGCTGGTTATAGTGAATTAGGACCGTGGGGCCGTATTTTTTAATCGCTCGAATTACTTTCACTCGGAATCGCGAATTCACGTGCGAATGTTCTTCTTTTTTTTTAAGCATTCACGTGAAACGTGCGAAAAGTGATTCGAATGATTCAAAAATACGGCCCTGTTCTTGAGTGAGAGTGAAATTACATTGTTAATGACTTTGCTCAGCCAATTATTTAGAACCATTTTTATTCTGCTTATTTTGTATTGCAAAAGAGAGCTATACGCGCAATTTATAACTTAGGCTCTAGGTGTTCTTTAAGGGATACATTCAGAAAAATAGGCGTGATGACTGTTGCTTCACAGTATCTATGCGAACCTAATCTATGTTCATAGGAATATAGATCTTTTTAAAAAAGCTAGTGATACTCATGGGATTAATACGAGAAACAAGGATAAACTAGTGTTACCAAAGTTTAGACTACATAAAGTAAGTAACTCTTTTGTAGGACAATGCATTCGTCTTTATAACAAATTACCAATACAAATCAAGAATCTAACAATGAACAAATTTAAAGCTTTTGTAAAGAAAAGACTCATTAAAAATGCTTATTACAGAGTCTCGGATTATCTTGATGACAAAAAAGCTTGGGACTGAGATCGTTACATTTCATACTTTTCAAAGGGTGTCTGTGTTGCGTAGGGTGGCCCCTTATTTGCCAATCATGAACTTAGGTGTTACATTTATATCACATGCTTTTAATTTGAAAAAAAGAGCAACCCAAGAGTTTCTCGCTCGTCTTTTCTCTTGGGAAATCTGCCTTCCGAGCGAGCGGTAAATGTGAAAATTTATTTCTTGTGCTTTGACTGAATTCAAATGTTATGATGTAACTTAACGAGTTCAATAAATTTGTTTGAGTTTGAGTTTGAGTTTATTGTTTTACAATCGCGTTTATTTAGGTATCAGAAACACAGAAGAAGCTGCTTTAAATCTAGTTCTCTGAATGAAATTGCCTGGTCGTCATGAAGTTTCCAACATTTTTTTTTTAATATCTCTCAGACCAAATAAGAAGTCAAGACGGAGCGCTGTCAACAAAAAAGTGAAGCCGGTTTCGTGAAAATATTGTGTGGATTTAGTGAGTGATCCATAATATATTATTGTCCAAGTAGGTACTAGCAGGATAAGTAAATAGAAAAGTTAGCAATTTTTTTTTAATTGTATTATTTAAAAGTTGTAGTATTTATTGTTGAATTTAGGCAGATGTGAGTATGTATACGTATAGTCTGACTAGATAGGAAAAAAAAGAACACATTGGTTTTATTTTAATGGCCTTTTTACTGGGTAAGTTTCTTGAATTGCCGTTTACCGTCCACCGTTTAAGATTTTTTTTTTTCAATTTAGAAATATGGTGGAAACGAAAAAAAAAAATTAATATCGTCATCTTCAAAATGTATTGAACAAGCAACGCTGCGTACCGTTGGATTCCACGATGGCTCATTTCGGAAGTCGAATCACTTCTATTCACTTCTCGTTAATGTCTTTATTTCGAATCGGAAACGTTAAAAATATAGGATTTTGAAGTTATGATAAAACATAAAAAAAAAATTAACACCCATTTACACTTTACCCGTTACATTAATTTTATTAATATTATAAGTAAAAATAGAAATACGTAAATGAACTTGTTACATTACGTTTCCCATCATTTATCAATAACTTACGAATGACGTACATTACGTTTCGTAACATTTATCAATAACTAATGCAATAACGGGGAGTATTGTGACGCTCACTAGTGGCAACACATGTGGAAGTTGTGGAGGGTTTGTGTTTCAAGTTGTCTTATATTAATAAAATTGTTATTTTATTAAAAATATGGTTCTATCCTGCTTTTTATTTCTCGAAAATTGGTTTTACACCCTATCACAACACACAATTATTAACACGTAACAATTCGCGCGCCGGAATAGCTCGACTGACTAGAGGCTTACTATAAGCTCTTATAGCAGGACCTAAATTGAATTGCTCTGCTTTATCGTACTATCACCACATTTTAGCAGGCCTGATACCGGTCTGTTTACGTTGACATCTAGAAAACCGTTCACCTTTTCTTGTATGAACATTTCGTACTACGACCACTAGTTTGACAGCACGAAAGCTTCGTATAAAGGCGTCTAAAATGTCAAAGCGATGGTTAAAAAGTTGGTCTATGATGAACTTTTTCACATGGAATTAATAGGTACTTCGGTTGTACCACAGAGTAAACTATTAATTCCATGGCGATGCAATAGTCGTTCACCTTTTAGGAGGTCATAGTACGATTTTAAACAATTCAGTTTCATGCCTGCTCTAAAACTGCGCGGAACTTGAATGGTTCCGTTTTTGCTTATAGTAAGCCTCTAGGTAAGGCAGTTTCGTTATATGTGTGTGTGTGCGTGTAACTGTGCATGTACACGGCGAGGCATAGTTTTATCGACTTCACTTTTTTGTTGACAGCGCTCCGTCTTGACTTCTTATTTCGTCTAAGTAATAACTAAGTTTTTTCCTTTAATGTCTATGCATTATGATAACTATGTACTATAAATTTTTCATCAACTTTATAGGTGAGAATATGTGTATGGATATATGTTATATGAGTATATAAAAGCATTAAATAATGATTTTGAGTAAAGGTATTGTGGAAAGAACATGACAAGTACATCTACATGGTATCTACATTTAAAATTCTCACCATCTGCCAAATCTGTCAACTTCTCGAAGTGTTCACGCCAGTTTTCAATATCACACTCATTAGATAAAATAACCACAGGTTTTTCTAGCAAGTGATGTATAGATTTTATAAATAATACAATTTGAAGAGTCTTTCCATATCCTGAAGGATCATTTATGACTACGCCTGGTAATGACTGAAAAAAGAAAAAAATAATTGTTATAAGTATTCTTTTAAGCTTTCTAGGAGCTAAAGTCAGAAGCAGTTAAAACATATTTGCATCTAATCACACAGAACAAATATATTATAAGATAATATCATGCACAGAGAAAGAATTATAAAATTTATATTTCTTGTTTATTCATAGACAGTTGATGTTTTCTTTTGCAAGCCATATTTCCTGTGCTTTTAAAAATCATAAAATATGTATATAGGTACCTACCCAGTGTTGAACCAACTACAAAATGTTCAAAACAGCAACTAGGCATAAGGTTCATTCCTCTGATACTTTATTTACTTACCTCACCTACAGTGGCGGTCCTTCCATACAAGCCCAAAAGCCTGTTTTGTTTAACCAAAACACTTGCCATAGAATATCAATATTTTAATAAGTATAAATAAAGTGTATAAGTATAAATACTTATCAAAATATTTGATACTCTACAAGCAAGCGCTGCAGCTAGGCAAGCCGGGCTTTTGGGCTTGTATGGAAGGAACCCCAGTGCTTACCTATAGTATACATATCTACATATTATTATATGACTAGATGTTCCCTAAAGTTTCACCAGTGTTAATTTCCAAATGATTGTGGGTGAAACTGCAGGGAACAGCTAGTAGTTTAATAAAAAATTATAACAGGAAAACAATACCTTTATAAATGATTGGTAAAGAAACCTAATGCCATCTAATTGATGTTGCGTGACATGTTGGCAATCCACATACACCTCTTGCTTATCAACTTTGGACAAGTAAAGCCTCTCATTCACAGGCTTGACTATCACCCGCATCATAAGACTCAAAAGTCACACTGAAAATAAGTAAATACAGTTAAGATAGAAACATAGATACCTATCATAGATCTATGGTGATAACATGTGGAAAAGTCAATAGGTGGACACTTGAGCAAAAAAAATGGTTTCTTTATTTGTTAAGTTTTTATATGCCAATTATATTTTCTATACTTAAATGAAATTCTATAGACTAGCTGTTCCCTGCAGTTTTACCCACGTTTTTTCGTAGTGCTAGCAGGAATTTTAGGATAAAAAGTACCCTATGTCCTCTTCTGTTCCCCTGAAAATTTGTATGAAAAATTTCATGATGATCAGTAGAGCCACTAAGGCATGAAAGTGTAACAGAATGACAGAGTTACTTTCGCATTTATAATATTAGTAGGGATTTTTAGTTGGAAGATATTTAACACCCCTTACACCCCCTGTTTACTATTGAGGCTGCATTCAACAACGTCAGCACCAGGGTAACGGCATGAGTGTAAGGTGGAGGTAGCTGCGTTACTTTTATATGGGTTTAAAACACAAATTAGATGGTCAGATCAAGGGTGACTCGGCGTAGGATTTAAACACAGCTTATGCATTTTGGTTGCTTTAGTATTTTGACAACACCATTGGTCTAGGGTTCAGCGAAATATTCAATGTAAACAAACAAAGAAACAATGTTTATTCTGGTTAGGTTAAAAGCTGAAACCAAACTAGTAAGTAAACAATGATAACTTACCTGATGGTCAGTACACGACTACGAATGGGCGTTTTGGATCAATCTATTGAAAATTGACAGTGTCATTATTAAAACATAAATCATCTCCAAATAAAACAGTGCAACGAATACTGATACGCTGGTTTTGTGCACGTCAATGTCTTGAAACTCCTGCACAATATTCCGATTGCGGTAAGCGTTGTGCCAAAACATTGAATATTGTTTTCGTACTAATGCTTCTCACTACACAACTTTTCGCGTTCGCAGTTTGAACGTGTTAGTTCATGTATAATTTCATTGTTAAATGGTGCTTTATTTGAGTCTGTTTGTTTTCTCCGCAAAGAGTTGGATGTAGTTTGAATTACTTTGAATAAAAATAAAATCCCTTTACATTACAAGTTCACTTTCGCAACCAAACTTTTCCAAATAAATTCTGAATTCTGATTGTTTGTTGAACTTGACGGACAGACTTGACGTTTCACGTTTTTTTCTTCTTCTTCTTAATGGCTTTCGCATATAATGTATTTAGCCAGTTTCAAGTAAAATAAGTTATTTAAATGTACAAATTAATGTTTAGCATCGTTGTACGGTTTGATCATGACCTATCACTGTACTGAATAGAAGAACTTTCTCGGAGCTCTTGGAGGATAGGTAGGTATCTACCGAAGAAATCAACTCAGCCTCAAAATGTCCTAATCACGAATACCAAGGTATCTACCTTCCTCAGAGCTGAGCCTCAGAGTAATAAACTACCGTATGTATGTATCTACTTTCTTGAGCACCAGAGAGAAGGTAATCACTATGTTGAGCACCGTGAACACAGAGAGAAGCCAGAAGGTAATCACTACTTGTCACTGTGAAAATATTTTTTTGTTATGGCGTCGCGCGGTTTGCGCATTTTGCCAGTTTCAAGGTACGGAAACGATGAAAAACATGAAAAGGATGCGGATTCGGAATTTCTGGTTCTGGCGTCCGGTTCTCCGATGAGATTATTAGATTGGGTATCCGAAAGCTATTCTAATGTATGGAATTGATGTTTTCAACTTGTTATTGGCAGAATTTTACAAGTAGACGCCTTGATTAAAGAAGGATTGGTGATATAAAAAGGTCTTATAATTTTACAAGCATCAAACACGTCATTTACTAAACGGAAAAGACAAAAAAGTTGCTTTGTTAGCATCCAATAAATTGTCGCGGTAACGGTTGTTTTAAGCGCGAAACGAAGCTACAGCAAAATAGTAACAGAACAATCGTTTTTTCAAAGCGCTTTTCTTAGCTTTATTAGAATGTAGGTAATTATAATTCTTAAAAAAAAAATACACTTTTTGTTTATGTTTAATTGTAACTTTTATAAAATTGGTCAAAAGATAAATTCGTAATAAAGTAGGTAGATAGGTATACCAAAGGCAACAAAAACGAAATTATACTTATTAATAAATGGATACAATCTTAGGGATACATTATGGCGCATGATTTTTTTCTTGTGAAAATTATTCATTTTTGAAAGAAGGCGCTCGCTTTTCTATGAATGCTGTCATTCCCTCTTTTTGGTCCGCCTGAAAAAAAAAAAGAAACCTTAAAAAATATATTTTATAACAATAATTTCGTCTGAACAAATTTTTACTTTCCACTGCGTTGCGTCGCCAAACAGAATAATATACAATCACTAAGTTGTAGATATACGTCGCCAGTGAAAAAAGATAATTATTACATAATTAGCTGGTGCCCGCGGTTTAACCCGCGTGAATTTTCGACCTTTGCAATGACAGTAATGACGTTAGATTTTCTCACTCTTTTCAACGTAGTGGTTCTATCTGTTATTGTTCTGAGGGTTATATATACTCTTTATTCTCAAAGAAAATATAATCAAATCATCTGTCTCTCCAAGCCAAAAACTGTCACTTCACCAAAAATCAATTCAAAAGAAAAAAAATGCGTATCTCTAAAAAGGTTTTATCGTGTTCGTTATGCAACATTATATCGAAGCCTAGCGACCATTGCATTGCGCTGAAGTCTTTAACAGATAACTTTTTTCCCCTATGTTCTATTTCGATGAAACAAAGCCTATATGTATGTTGCTCCAGACTTAGCTTAATCTACTACTGAAAACTGCATGACAACCCGTTCAATAGATGCGGAGATTGTCGCGACCAGACAGACAGACAGACAGAAAAGAATTTTAAAAACTTTTTTGGGCTTGTTTACTCTTCTTTTATCACCCCTCTCAATTTTAGGTAAAAATATTCAATGTACAGAATCGCGGATTCTACTCTTTTATTATAGTCTAGATAGATAGATATTACAGTATAGATTATATAATTTTGACTTTTTTATTCGCCAATGTAGAGTCAAATGACATGACGTAGGATAGGGTTGCTCCGTGAGCTGAAAACGCTGGCACTCGTGGTGATCTACGACTATCGAGCACACATGCTCAGCGTTAGATTAGGCCTGCGCCCCAGAGGTGGAGACATTATAGGGCTGATTATCCTTAATTGCGAATGTGAGTTTGTTGGTTACCCTATCACGCCTTAACGGCTCAACCGATCATCATGAAATTCTGTGTACACATGTCAGTATTACAGAAAAGGGTAGAGGGCACTTTAACCTCGGAATTCCCGCGGGGACTGCTAGTACTATCCTTCTATTAATGCGCAAGTGAATTTGTTTATTTGTTACCCTATCATGCCTAAACGGCTCAACCGATAATCATGAAATTTTGAGTCAGGGTCACAGAAAAGGACACAGTGCACTTCAATCTCGGAATTCCCACGGGAATTAGGTAGTTACTGTTGTAACTACCTTTACCGTTGTAATTACAACAGTAACTACCTAATTACTAAAAAATAAATACTCACAGTGGCAAAAGTGCCATAAAATATGGACTTTTCGAACTGCAGGCCCGCGCGCAGCGAGGTCTCGTACGCCTGATTGACGGACTGCTTGGCCATCTTCACGATTAGCGGCGAGTGGACGGCGATCCGCTCGGCCAGCTTTATCGACTCTTCTAACAGTTTATCGACCGGGAACACTCTGCTTACTAAACCTGTAAGGAGTAACGCTCAACATGAAATCTAATATGGGTTTTCTGAAAACCATAGTGGTACAAGCTAAGGTGTCGGCCATGGAATACAAGAGCTTGTGTTCCAAGGCCATTAAAAAAAAAAAAAAAAATAAACCTAACATGTTCCACATAGCTTTTCTCTCATTATATTTAAGCTAGTGATAGTTCAAGAAGTCTTAAAAAAGTTGTGGTTATTGCTTTGCTAAAACCAATTTGTAAGCCAAGAATCCTCAAAGCGATACAGAAGATTATTCCAGTGGAAAAGAGTTATGCTGCAATCAATATCGCACCTTATAACAGTGCTGTATAAGGTTCATATATATTTGTACCACTGTGGACAGGGACGTAGAATTTATGCTGAGACAGTGACTGATCGACCCTCACACAGCAGACCCTTCTATCTCCTTCACAATATTTGTTAAAGTTTCTATATCACAATATCTCTCTCTTATTTTGTACCTTTTAAATGGGGACCAATAAACTCCTTTTCTTTCTTTCTTTATTTCTAGCATCCTTTGAACAATATACATCACTATTAATATCTAATCATTCTTTACTACTTTTGTTATAAGACGATGAGCGGTTTGCCCCGATTTGTTCCCTGGTTAAAAATAAAAACTGGCGGCAGGCTGATCTCACCCATTTTCTCAGCTTCGTGGGCGTCGATGAAGTCACCAGTGAG
Organism: Zygaena filipendulae; assembly: GCA_907165275.2. Taxonomy (NCBI): domain Eukaryota; kingdom Metazoa; phylum Arthropoda; class Insecta; order Lepidoptera; family Zygaenidae; genus Zygaena; species Zygaena filipendulae. The sequence continues at coordinate 10,693,372 of OU015659.1, read as the reverse complement.
GACAATCTCCATCGCCTTAGACTTGCCCACGTACCTGGGCAGGCGCTGGGTGCCGCCCGCGCCGGGGATTGTCCCGATTTTGATCTCAGGCTGCCCGAACTTGGCCTTCTCTCCCGCGTAGATAATGTCGCATAGCATTGCCAGTTCACAACCACCACCAAGCTGAAGATCAAAAATATATATATACATATAAAATGCTTTGTCCTGAATGACTGAACCGCTAATCGTAGAGACCTGAAACTTGGAGGGTGTGTTCTTTGTATGACGTAGGCATCCGGTAAGAAAGGATTTTTTGAAAATTCAACCCCTAAGGGGATGAAAAGGGGTTTCAAAGTTTGTATGGAACAATTCAGCGGGAACTTCGAATTATCGCGGGTGAAACCGCGCGGGGCAGCTAGTATCTAGAATAAGTAAGAGAAAAAAATTGATATTTTGTATGATTGTTTGTAATAGATAAACTCAAAAACTAGGTACATAATCGATTTTGAAAATTCTATCTCTAATAGAATGCTACGTGTTTCTTACAGACATAGAGTGCTTTTATCCCGGAATTCCTACGGGAACTCTGTAAATAACGCGAGTGAAACCGTGGGGGATCAACTAGTAAACTGTTTTATGTGATTATTAAAATACTAGCTGTTCCCCGCAGTTTCACCCGCGTTTGTTTCAGAGATCTCGCAGGTGTGCCGAGATAAAAGTACAAGTAGGTACCACCGTACAATTTTTTCTGTACCTACTCTTGACAACGTGTAGGTAGGTAAAATTTAATTGTTAATTGGACGCAGATAAGCAATAACATGTTAACTCACAAAACAAAGTTATTTATTTATTTATTTATTTAACAATTAATGCACACAAGGACAACAAAAAAGGAAAGAAAGTATAAAAGTAATCATGTACAAGGGTCATGCTTATTCCATGTGGAATTTCTTCCAGCAGACCCGCAACAGGACAACAGGATCAACAGTTATTGATTCAGAACGATTTATTGAGAGTTAGAGATCGTTTTTTAGTTGTGTTTACCTTATTAAATTGGGTATTCTCCAAGGTATGAAAATTAAAATTGTAATTAGTCCGTCAGTTAGAAAATAAAAAAATAATAGACACGTATTTTTTGCTTTTTCAATTTAATGAAAATGAACATAGATAAAGCGCATTAAAGTTTAGGGTGGGGGGCTCGTGACGTCAATATTCATTATAAGCGCCATACAAACCGCACAGAATTGTGACGTCATGCGAAATTTCAACTCAATGTATCTCTTGTTATTTTTTGATTACGTAAAAAAAGAAAAAATACGTGTCCAATATTTTTTACTAATCTACACAACGGACTAAAAAAAAATTTTTTGTCAAGTAGCCAATTGTTTAAATATGTAACTAAATATTGAACATAAAAAATGTTGGCACAAAATGGCGCTATAATTTTAAAACTTTAATTTACTCAAAATTTCTCCAGTGTGGGTTAACACACTATTGCTTATCTATGTCCAATTACGGAGTTTCCGTGGGAATTCGGGATAAAAAGTAGCCTATGTCCTTCTCTGTGTGCACCCCTGACGATGTGTATGCAAAATTTCGTGGTGATTCGTAACAAACAAACAAAGAAACTCACTTTCACATCTATAATATTAGTAAGGATAGTTTTTTTAAGATCAAACACTCACAGCAAATCCATTGACAGCGGCAATAATGGGTTTCCCGCACTGCGAAATGTCCTCCCACTCCTGGAGGAAACCTCCCTTCTGGTTGGTGCTGTAGGTGTTGTTCTGCATTTCCTTAATATCAGCGCCCGCGGCGAAAGCCTTCTCGTTACCTGGAGTGACGAATCAGAGATCAACGTGACTTACTTCCGTTAGCGGGCAAGGATACAGTCAACCTTGATCTCTTTGTTTCTATATAAAAGTAGTAAAATTAATGTTTTTTTTTTTTTAATAAAAAATCGCAAAACAATATCAATGCAACACTCCATTGATAAATTTTTCTTTCGTGATTTATTCAGAAACTATACAATATCAAGTGGGCGAAACTTTTTATAGACTCAGCACTTAGCAGCAACAATCTACAAAGGGATTGATAACATGAATTTGACTTGAAAGACCACAAGAAAAAGGGTTTGAATCGTTTGGCGACCGAAATTTCCTAAATTACCTCAATATACATAGAAAAGTAAAAATTAAATAAAAACATCATGCAAAATCCAGTTGGTCGTCTATCCCAGTACCTACTGACTACGCAGTACGCACGTCACGCTTGACCTCAGTGATCAACCAAGAACCAGTGTTCCAGTGTACTCACCATAGTTTAGATATATTGGCCTCCTATGCATCATAAAACTTGCAAGCTTATCTTAACAAAAAATCACAACACCCAGCTTACACTACTGTAGAATGTATTTCGAACTTTGTTCTCAACATGCCAAAAGAGACAACCACCGTCCGTTATGCGTGAAAAGAGGCAAAAACACAAAAAAACTCATTTTGAACAAAATTACAATTGCTTTGTTTTTACGTAAAGCAGCCGTGACGGAAAATGAATTTTTACCCCCATCCCTACCATGCGATAAATAACTTCGTTCTAATATATAAAGTACTAACCAGTTAGAACAATAGCTGCAACTTTATCATCCTTGTCAAAGTCAAGCACTGCCTTCCCAAGTTCCACAAACAGTGGTTTGCAAAGTGCATTGAGTGCTTTTGGCCGGTTTAACTGGATTAAGCCTATGTTCTTCTTAGCACCCACCAGTTCTACTTTGATGTTCTCATATGCTGGTGCTGTCAAGAAAAGTTTTTTGTGGATAAAACATACACAAATAAATCTTATCTTAATATATATAAATCACGTGTCACGTTGTTTGTCCGCGATGGACTCCGAAACTACTGAATGGATTTTGATAAAATTTTGTAACCATTTATAATATGGTCCAACTTAAAAGACAGGATAGTTTTTATCTCGGAATTCCCGCGGGAACTCCGGAATTATTGCGGGAATCGCTAATCACCGTAAACTACTGCCCAGGGTACAAATAAGTACTTTATTCCCGGAATTCCCACGGGAACTCCGAAATTACCGCGGATAAAATCGTTTCAATTGGGTTTTGTCGGGATGTTGAAATGCATAAAAAAATTATGCGTAGAATGCCATCATTTATTGAAGTGCTATCTCTATTAGTATTATAAATCCGAAAGTAACTGTCTGTCTGTCTGTTACGCTTCCATACCTTAACGACTCAACTGATCATCATGAAATTTTGTACACACGTTGTCAGAGCTAGGTACAGAGAAGGATATAGGATACTTTCTATCCCAGAATCGTGATTTTATGCTCCCTTCCCCCCTCCTTGTCACATTTCTGAGACCCTTGTGTAAACTAAGCTAACAAAAAAAAAGTATTAGGTAGGTACTTACTTAATTTTGTACCTATTACATTAAAATTAGAGTAACAATAAATATGGTAAAAATGCTATTCTCAATAGTTTTATTTTTTTTTTAAATTTAGAATAGAAAGAATAGAATAGAAAAAAGTTTATTTGATACCAAAAAGATAAAATAAGTACAACTGTGAGTCTTAAACTAGACTAGTTGGTACCAAAATGGCTACCACTCAGCATTATGCCGTGGCACTAAGTTCCACGACGCTGATTTTCAGTGGCGACCGAATTTGGCCCTCACCTATATCCTCATAACATTTGTGGCCCTTAAATAAGTTTGCCACCCCATGGTTTAGTTATAATAATAATAATAATTTATTAGTTATTATTTAATAATTTTGTTAGATGGTCAAACTCAAAACTACAAAGATTCTTTGCTTGGAATCAAACTGGCTGATTTTTAAAGAAAATACACCTGTATTATTGCGCTATATAATAGTGTCACATAAAAGGATTATATTCTGGGAAGAAATAGCAATTGACGTACCTACTGACAGAAAGGTGTAATTTTTAAGATTTTTTTATTCCAAACAATAGGGTACTTGCATGAAATTTATAATAAGAAATTGTGTCAATATTTCAAAAATAGAGACTTAGAAAAGCGTTATCGTGAAAGATTTACTAAAAAATTTTCAATAGTTTCCAAAATATTCAACTTTTAATTTTGTGAAACTGAACGTTGCAACGAAACACCAATCACAGCCAAGCTTGACACATGACGTCACTTTTATTTTTTTAGGAAATATTTACCTCTTTCAGAGAAGGCAAAAGAAACTAAGTGCATACAGTCAACGCATATTTTCCATTTTCTGAAGATTTTTACTTTAAAATGCATTGGTAACATGCATTTCGATTCTTTACTGGAACTTTTGGAAGTAAATCGACACAGTTCAATCTTAATTTCGTTTTTGCATATTGAAGTTATCTGTCTGTCAGTGTCACATGACCCTGTCAATACGACAGTGACATTTCTATCACAAAATAATAAGGCGTAATTTTGAACAAGTGACGTCATTCCGCGTTTCGGCGGTAAGGTCTAAAGTAGGAACTTTCAAACGCTCTATTTAATTAATCTATGCATATATTTTTTTCTTTTTCTTGTTTTGTTTAAGTAGGCCATATATCTTTAAAATAGACTGAAAAAAAAATCATGCAAGTACCCTATTGAATAAATAATACAGGATGTGAATATTTTCCCAAGTCAAGACATTCAATTCCCAGCATATTTTTAGAAATCTGAGTATTCAGTTTTAGGTCTCATCAAAACTGGTCTAGGCTCCATTGAGCATTTTCTACTATCCTTTGTAGTTTCATATTTGGTCATTCACACCCACTTGAAATTCACCTATATATTATAATAAGAAATGTGTCATGAGCTGTGTTACAAAACACTTTAAACATATCAGGTGTGTGTGGTCTAAAGTTGAGTCATCCAAAGCCTTACATTATGTGTTGAATATGTGTTATATAAGTGCCTATTGTAAGCTGAAGGTTTTGCAGGTCATCCTTTGGCAGTGAGTGGATCCATAAAAATGGATATCTCTCTTATACTACAAATTTAACCACATATTTATTTGAACTTTATGCACATCATGGTATAAGAGGCGGACTTAATGCCATAGTGGCATTTACTGCCAGTCAACCTTCATCATAAAATCAGGTATTTCATTATAAAATTTATTTTCATCGTCGTTTGGAAATATAGGTTCAGACATATTCATACAAAATAATGTGTTTAATTGTATGATATCTCCACAAAATCTACAATTATGTTTCCAAAACATGTGTAAAACCAGACACGTCTAGGCTTCATATAGAAAGAAAAAACCTTGTGAATCAAAAACAATCAAATATTTGCATCATTATTAATTTAACTAGTGTAATAATAAAGGTTATTTTAATTTGTAGTTTGTATTGCATCATTGCATGATAATTATTATTAATACTGATAAGAAGTTATAAATAGGGTAAGTTCTCTAAAAGGTTGATGATACTACACTCTAGTCATGATATTGACTTCCTCAGTAAATCTTTGATGTACTGGGTCAAAAATATTCAAACTGGTGAAAATTTGGATGTAGGCTCAGACGAAATAAAAAGTTAGTTTATTTCGTCTGAGGATGTAGGTAATTTTTTTAATTTAGTTTAATGATAAGAATCTTACCTGTGCTATAGAACTTTAAAAAATTAGTTTTCGGTGTAATCGCGACACGACCAGTGTTGAATAAATTATTTCCAAGCACCAGCCGAGTTATAGTATTGATTGAAGCCATTTCTAAATAAAATATATAATATTTAACACCTTTCGCGTACCAAGAGGACTTGAAGAAAAAATAGATAACACCACGAATCACGTCAACACTTATCTTTATCACTTGCCTAACTTTTGTAAACTTTGGTGATTACTGATTGGTCCACTTTGATCTTTGATCGAGATTCGAGCCAAAGATTCGAGCACAAATTAACTAGACTGAGTGACGAGTTCGAACTTCGATCTTTGAGTCCCTGACACGGGACACCCCTGTAATGTACGGCCCGAGATTGTACGACGCTGGATTATACAGCCATTGTACAGCACAGAATAAGTACCCTATTGGGTACGACCTCATGCAGCCGCTCGACGCTCGTTTGCAGCGACATGTCTGGTCACGTGACCCCATTTTGAATTTCCCGCGTTTCAAAAGGTGCGGCAGTCATAAAGCTGAAAATGTTGAGCTATGTCGCTCGTCGCTCGTTTTTTATGAGGTTTCGTTTGGAGCGGACGTATACGTCTGTGGCAGCGATAAATCGATGTGGCGATAAAGCTGAAAATGTTCAGCTTTGTCGCTGCCTGCCGCGCTGGGACGCTGGTATTTGGGAAATGGCGTGAGTTGACTTCTGGTGCTGCAACGATTTATTTAATTTATTTATCTAGGTAAACAATGGATTCAGACGAGGTAAATATATTAAAACATTTAATTAAAGAATCATAAATGTTTAAACGATAATTTTGTTTCCTCATTGTACAGTTTTATCAAGATTAAAGTGTATGTTAATTTCGAACCACCTTTTTGTTACCTAGCAGTTTTGTTGTCATATTAACCGCCGCACTCAGAGTCGACTTTAATGATTACTTAGTTAAGTATAGATTTTTAAAACAAAACTACCGCAATCAGAGACGTTCAGTGAATTAATGTTAATTGGCATTTAATGAGATGTAACATAATAAGTAAAATGCCAATTAACATTAATCTATTAAACTTGTCTGATTGCGGCAGTTTTGTTTTAAAAATCTATACTTAACTAAGTAATCATTAAAGTCGACTCTGAGTGCGGCGGTTAATGTCTCAGTTTAATATTTTGTTTTTGATACGGTTGTTGTCGTTTATTTCATATCACCTTACAATATAAAAACAGTAATTAAGTATAATAATATAGGGAAGTTAATTTGATTAGCCAAAGATAACTTGAATGTGAAAACTAGCAGAGTTATAAATTTCAGGATTATCTACAGAACTTACGACTTTATGTCTTATTTCATGTACCTTACAACAAGCAGTGATGTCAGCCGGCATATCGATGAGAAAGAGGAGCGTGACGTAGATGTAGACGAAAGTGTTTACGAACACGATAATGAGGAAGGTAACCAATTCAACTCAATACTAACATATTTTCAAAATTTTGTCGACATTTTTATCCTACTAATATTATAAATCTGAAAGTGTGGATGTTTGGATGTTTGTTACTCAATCACGCAAAAACGGCTGAACGGATTTGGATGAAATTTGGCATGCACGTATGGCATCATATACGCAGGGGTACAGAGAAGGTCATAGGATACTTTTTATCCCGGAATTATCGCGGGTGAAACCGCGGGGCACAGCTAGTTTTTAATAAGAATTATCATTGTAATTGGGTTTAAAAAATTCAGGTATTCAGTCGAAGTGAGAAGATAAGAAGACATTCCATTAAAGAGAAAGGAGTGAATGAGTCAATGGTTGTTCTGAACCATATTGCCGATGCAATTTCCTGAGAAGATCCAGTGCCTGAACCACCTCCACCACCACAAATGGATGATGTCGATGGATTCCTACTTGGGGTGGGTTTTAACTTGCGACGATTACCACCGTCGGAAAGAATGGAAACTGACATTGAGATTTTGAATTTGGTGCTCAAAAAATGTCAGAGATTTGCATCAGACACTTAATTTGTTAACTGGATGTTTTGTTTCTTTTGGATGGTTGTTTTGTTTAACGAATTATTTGTATAAATTGTTCCGTCATTAAGACAAAGTTCTATTTTTTAAGATTGTGATAATTAGTAAAGAACTGAAGATACAAAACTATTCATGTTGACTAGATTCATAATATGATTGTTAAATCAGTAAACGTTGTAAGAGTGTGATAATTATTTATAAAAGAACTAAAGATACAAAAACTTTATGTTAACTAGATTCATAATATATGATTATTAAATTAATAAACCTTTTGAGATTGTGATAATTACAAAAGAACTGAAGATACAAAAACTATTCATGTTGACTAGATTCATAATATATGTTTGTTAAATCAATAAACCTTTTAAGATTGTGATAATTAAACATAAAAGAACTGAAGATATAAAAACTTCATGTGGACTAGATTCATAATATATGTTTGTTAAATCAATAAACCTTTTAAGATTGTGATAATTATATATAAAAGAACTGAAGATACAAAAACTTGATGTGGAATAGATTCATAATATATTATGATTGTTAAATCAACCAACTTTTTAAGATTGTGATAATCTATACTAATATAATATTATAAAGAGGAAAGATTTGATTTTTTGTTTGTTTGTTACGATTTAACTCCAAAACTACTAGACCGATTTCAAAAATTCTTTCACCATTAGAAAGCTACATTATCCCTGAGTAATATAGGCTATATTGTAATCCAGGATTCCCGCGGGAACTCTGAAATTATCGCGGGTGAAACTGCGCGGGATAGCTAGTTACTTATAAAAGAACAATCGAAAAACATAGGTACTAGGTAGGTGAGGTAGGTAGACATAAGTCTAGTTAATTTGTGGGTACCACAAATTAACTAGACTTATTAATTTAGTTAAGTTAATTTGTGGGTACCACAAATTAACTTAGGTAGGTACTGAGGGTAGGTACCACTCTTCTTTTTTTGTTAAATTTACCCCAATGGGGAAGGCAAAGGAAACTAAGTCTATACAGCCAATTCAGTAGTAATTTTCTCTTCTGACGTATATACATTGATCCCATCAAAAACAAACTTGTAAAAAAGTCCAAGTCTCGCAACTCACTTCTTCTACAGTAAAAAGTTGTGAGATCAATGTAATACCAAGTCGGTTAATTTATTCAGTGCCTACTTAAGGGTCCTTCTGTCTAAAGTTATCATGTTATAAGCTAATCTAATAACGTTTTATAGTGACCATATCAAATTTAAAAACCTTTTATGTTTTAAATAGATTGATTGGCTTGGCGATCACGTGAAAACACAATATATCTCACATGTAATACATAATTATGGTTCTAAACAATCTAATTTAATTATAATGTGTATTACTTGTGAGATACATTGTGTTTTCACGTGATCGCCAAGCCAATCAATCTATTTAAACATAAAAGGTTTTTAAATTTGATATGGTCACTATAAAATGTTATTAGATTAGCTTATAACATGATAACTTTAGACAGAAGGACCCTTAAGTAGGCACTGAATAAATTAACCGACTTGGTATTACATTGATCTCACAACTTTTTACTGTAGAAGAAGTGAGTTGCGAGACTTGGACTTTTTTACAAGTTTGTTTTTGATGGGATCTCATTTCTTTTTGTAAATGGTCTTCCTCCTTTGAGCAATTTAGTCTACTTTAATAACTTGAAAGATTTTGGTACAACTTTATAATATATATAAACACATGCCCCATTCTTGCTTCTTCATTCCGTTGACCATTGTACCTTTGAACATAATTATATCTAGGTAACTATGTATCTACACTTTATATCTAGGTAGGTAACTATAGCTACACTTATTATTATTATTTATTAATATCTGGGCAACCGAGCTTCGCTCGGCTTAAATAGCTGTTCCCCGCGGTTTAACCCACGTTAATTTCGGAGATCCCGCGGGTATTCTGAGATAAAAGTACTACCCTATGACCTTTCCTGTACCCTTGACAACGTGTAGTATGCAATAATTAATTCACCCGCGTTGATATATGAGTTCGCGCGGGAATTCCAGAAATGAATCCTAGCTAGATCGATTTATGGCCCCCGAAATCCCCTGTATACAAAATTTCATGAAAATCGTTGGAGCATTCAGATTAGGGTAATTTTATCTCGGAATTCCCGAAGGATCTCCGAAATTAACGCTGGTGAAATCTCATGAAATTTTGCATGCACGTTGTCAGGGGTAAAGAAAACCTAGGGATATAGGGTACTAACTACTTTGCATCTCTGAATTCCCGCGGGATCTCCGAAATTAACGCGGGTGAAACCGCGGGGAACAGCTAGTCTCATATATTTATATGGGATTACAAAGTTATTTGTGCAGTTGGTACATATAACTGCATATATAACTTTGTAATTCCATACATTTATATGGGATTACAAAGTTATTTATGCAGTTAGTGTATCTAGAAAACTGGACCGAAATTGCTAAATATTTTAATTTTTCCTTGATTTATACAATAAACACTAATTGTATTCTAAATTTCAAACTTCTATGTCTCCTAGAAGTGCCTTAGAATTTTGATGATCGGTCAGTGAGTGAGTGAGTGAGTGAGTGAGTGAGTGAGTGAGTGACCTACAAAATTAAGAAACTTTGACTAGTTATAATTCTTAAACTACTGGTTCAAATCGAATGAAATTTAAATTATACCGTCTTTATACAATACCTGCTTGTTTACTAAAAATTCAGGCTTCTAGTTTTATCCACAACGAAGTTATAGGGGGTCGAAAATGGCCTAAATTGCTTCGAGAAAAGGATAGTACGGCCGTGCCGCTTTTGTTGCTCGACTTGGCGGGGGCACTGCCGTGCCCCCAGAAATGCATTGGTGAGTCTTTGTCAGTTCACTTGTTTTTTTTTTAATAATTGTACGGCCATGGGTAGGTGCTATGAGTGAAAGTTTACAATCGATCCACGCGTGAGACATTGCTTTCTAAACACTGTTGTGTCTGCGATGAAGAGAATTGTAATGAGTATTGAAATATTTTAGGGCACTGATATCAAAGTCAATCGAAATATTTACAAATTAATCCTACTAATATTATAAATGCAAAAGTGAGGTTGTTTGTTTATTTGTTACGCTTTCACGGCTAAACGGCTTAACCGATCATCACATTGTCAGGGGTACAGACAAGGACATAGGCTACTATTTATCCCGGAATTTCCACGGGAACTCTAAAATTAACTCAAAAGAAACTACATTGATATTTCGCATACTACGCGGATGAAACCGCGGGGAACAGCTATTGTAAAGATTAGGCTCGTACTATAGTTAAGTAGGTATTCTAGAACCAGAAGGCAAAAATTCCTGGGATTAGTGGCACTAGAAGGCACAACTAAAATAATTAATTTGTTCAAAAAAAAATCTCAGTTCCGAGCCATGGTTGGGTCGTATTCTTGTAAGTTGTAACTCCAGAACCAGAAGGCACACTTTCCTATGACTGGTGGCACTAAAAGGCACAATTAAAATGTAATCTTGCAACAAAAAATCTCCGTTCCGTATCGTAATCGGGCCAGAAACTAGGATTCCCTGCAGCCCGACCACAATCGTACTCTTGTAACTCCAGAACGAGAAGGCACAAATTCCAGGAATTAGTGATCCAAAAGGGAACAATAAAAATAATGAATTTGTGCCAGCGTAAAAACTCTGTTCCATACCGTGGTCTGGCCAGGAACCATCATCACACAGTACACTGATTTTGCTGCCGGCGACTTATCGCTACTTTTTTTAGTCGCGGGAAATTCAAAATAGGTTCACGTAACCAGACATGTCGCTGCAAACGAGCGTCGAGCGGCTTGCATGAGGTTGCACCGGGGTGTTTTTGACGCGGCGACAATCAAGTCACGTGACCAAATGTGACCAGATTTTGTGTGTTCTGTGGATTTATCGCTGCAAACGAGCGTCGAGCGGCTGCATGAGGTTACACCTTTAAAAGACGATGAACGGCGAGTACAGCCGAGTATGCTACACCATCTGTACTCGGCGTTAATGTAGTGGAGCCATAAGAATTATGCTAAAATTGCAAATGCCAACAGACAATTGACATTTGACAAAATATGACAATTAACATTGGTTTGATGCGTAGATGGAGAATTTCCGTTCTTCCGTTCATTCTCCGTCTACGGTTTGATGGTTTCAAAATCTCTTCTGACTCTGAGCTTTTCAAACTGTGACATTGGCAGAATCATCGTCAAAACGGTGGAGCCATTAAAAACAACAAATTGGAAATTGGAGTTCTGACGACATAATATGTCTAGTTAATTTGTGGTTCTAACAATAAAAGAAACACTGTCCAGTATAATTAAATTAATATTACGTTTATTATTTTAATCACGTAGTGATTACCTTCTCTCTGATTTTAATGAAGAAAAGTTTAAAGTAACGCACATGAGTTCTTTGCCGAATATAATGAGCTATAAATTTTTTATTTTGACTGGCGAACCGGGTAGGTATTATTTTCCATATTACACCTAATTCGTAGTTAATCAAACTTTTTTTTGTCCCACGCTGGACTCTGGAGCTAAGATTGGCTACTGGTTAATTTGTATTTTGTGATCCCAAATCGCCTGTTCCAACTCCCAGGCACTACTAAGTTCTAGGTAGGATATTATTTACTTAAGAAGGGTTCCGCCGAAAAAATGTAAATTAATCATTCTACCACTATGTACCTATTTTGACAGTTTCCACCATGTTGCTGCTAGCTCAGTTCCTACTCCAGACTCCTGTATTTTGAATAGTGATGTACTTATTTATAGAATGACAACTAAAAAATGACTGGGCTACTTTGGGTCTACCTTATTATCTGGATTCTGTGCCTCTTTATGGTCTGCATTAGGTACACACTGTTGTTGAAATTTCTAGGCGTCGGAAAAACAACTTTAGTAAAGAAGATAACTTCAATATTGAAAGATAAAGGTGATAACATGTCTGGTTTTTATACTGAGGAAGTCAAGAAGGATAAAGTAAGAGAAGGGTTTGATGTGGTGTCTCTGGATGGAACAAGAGGCCGTTTACCTAGAGAGCAGAGAGTTCTATTACGTAAGGAGAGAGTTGGCAAATATAGTGTTATAGTTGAAGAATTTGAAAAAACAGCAATGCCTGCCTTGGCTAATGTAAGTTTTCCTTTTTGTAATGTGAACTTTTAGAAGTAAATAACTATAATACTACTGTAAAATTTTTAAGACAATTTTATCTTACTTGTAAGGCTTTGAGCATTAGGTATCACACAGTGCTACCTGGATACAAATAAGGCAGAGCTTGTACTATACATTATAATTATAAGACAACTGATATATTTTATAATATGTAACACTGAAATCAAGATTTATTCCTACAACTTTATTCAGATGGAGAGTTCACAAACACAACTTTTGGTAATAGACGAGATAGGTAAAATGGAGTGCTTGAGTGCAAAGTTTAGAGAAAAAATTAAGGAAATATTTAACTCCAAAAATACAGTTGTTTTGGCAACAATACCGATGCAGGATAGTAATCAAATTATAGGGATTATAAGGAACCATAACCTATCAAAACGTTCGTTCCCCCGCTCCACTCCATTGCCCGACTCGTCTTTGTTAGAACTTGATATAAAACGCGGGTATGCGTAAGCCACGGTTCATTGTTACTTTGTGTTTAGTTCAGTGCAGTTATAGTGTCGTATCAATCTAGAGTGGCTATAGTGATTACGTGTGCTGTGTCATCTAATACTTTCCAGAGGTTTGCTTAAGTCGGGGGCACGGGCAGTGGAGGTGAGCGTTCATGCATTGTAAAGGGGCCCCATTAAACCTACACCTGGGTCGCAAGTCCCAGGCACTGCTCCGTGTTCCCTACGGATATCTGGTATGCTGTATTATCTATAACTATGTTGGTGCAATTGCTTATTATAGTTCCTATTCCTATCTTTATTTGCTACAAATTATTAAATAAATTTTAATATCGAAATTATATCGAAATAGAAAAATAAATGTTTTTGAACAAACTAAATAATTTATTTTGAAAATTTTGTTTCACTAACTCTAATAGAAGCGGCAAAAAGGGCATAGAAGATGACGGTTCAGTCATTTATTTTCGTGTTAATAAAAAAATTTTAAAAGTGGATTTTGTTGTGTTTTATGGTGCTGTATTGGACAATAATTACCACAGTGACCATTTTTTTGTGTGCTCAAGAAGATATCTGACATTTCCAGCTGATTTCTTCAGTATCCTCCAAGAGCTCTGAGAAAGTTCTTGTAGTCTAATTTGTGCATTTAACTAACTTATTTTACTTGAAACTGGCTAAATGCATTTTAAGCGAAAGCCAGTAAGAAGAAGAAAAGAAAAGCGGCAAAAACGTTGTGTATAAGTTTTTTGGACTAGGTTAGGTGTGTACGGTTCTCCCCCGATTGGGTTCCCGCCTTGTCGTGGCGGGGGGGCTCTAGTAACCATGGACTGGTCACCCACGGCGAAGCTAAGAGGAACCCAGACGCGGGTCAGCTTGCGGCGCCGGTGTTCCGCTCCCGGTGCCCGGCTCGAGGGTCGACGCCACTGGGCCGCTTCTCCGGGTTTTGGGGAAACCTTTGATGAGGCGGCCTGACTAGGCCTCACAGTCACACCCACCTTCCGAAAACGGCTTCTATTAACACGGTGTTGAGTATTATTTTTGTTTTGCAGGTTACGAGAGAGAATAGGGACAATATACTCGAAGATATAAGAAAAGAAATATAATGCACCTACACTAAACACGCCGTAAATCTATGAAGCTTTGCTTCGATTTTCATTAGGTTTTCAAAAAGATTTTCAATAAAAAAAAATTATCGTCGATCGTGAATTCGTGAACCTTAAATTATTTAGTGATGAGAAACTAAACTCCTTTGCTCGCTAAATCGATTCAAAAATGCCATGCACGGTTGCACCGCTCGCCCTTAGTAGTGTTATAATATTATCTGGGCCCTTGTTTTATATTTTTATTTTGTGTGAATCGATTTCGTGAATGATTTCATGGATCTCTTTGGAATGATAAAACTAAAATAGCTAACCAAATAACTGTCTCATATAACGAGAATATACGAAATCGTTATATCTCGTATATAATATTATGATTTATGATGTAAAGTATGGAGGGTAGACATAAGGAGAACCATCATCCATCTCTGTGTATGAAAAGTGTCCGTCGAGATTCGAAAAACATCAAATTGTGGTGGCACTACGGTAGCAAAAAATAAATTTTAAAGGAAGCGTCAAAAGTTGAATAGGATAGCGAATTGACTAAGGCAAGAGAATCTTCCACTACTTTTTACTTTTCAATTTTCGCCCACTTGGGCAACTTCTCACTCCACAAACTTTTCCCATTAATTATTGTTTGGTTCTTTTTCTAAAGTTTTACAATAGTTAAGAATATAAAATAACGAGAAAGTATTTTAATAAGCTTATAAAAATGCAGTTTTATCAACTAAGTACCTACACTAGTCACCTATTAAAGAGTTAAATTCATATCATTCTCTCTTGCTATGCTACCACTATTGCGATGAGTTATTGAGTTGTAATTTGCTGCCTACAGCTGGACACTCTTTCAGCTTGTATTATAACATGGTGCTCCTTTACCTCTACCCTCCATATTGTGAAGATAACTGGTGCAGATGTACCCTCACATGTATGACCACCTTAAAGTAGGCATACTATAATATAGTAATAATTTCTTCGCAGGTACCTGAGAGTTAGCTCACACAAAATATAACGAAAATTTCGAAAATACCTTCATTTTTTTTATTTATGAAAAAGTACGATATATACTTTTAGGTAAATTAAAGCTTAGTAACAACATTATGCTTAATTAGTTAAGTAAATAATTTAACAATACAAAAACGATGAGGTATAAGATACTACAATTTTATCACCTAATATTTTTTACTTGTGACGTACCTATAGGCATAATCAACTGTCGTCTTCGGAGAAATCATCAAATTGCCCGTCTGACTCGTACACAACTTTGGGATTGCATTCTTTTTCATATTTCACTAGTTCACTTATTGACAATTGATGCGAGTCCATCGGGCAGAAGTTCCCTTCGTTCATTTTCGCCTGGACGAACTGCAGCCACGGGGACACCCGTGGCGGACTTGGGAACCAGCTGTAGTGAGGCGTCCAATACTCGTCAGCGTCCCAATCTTCTTTAGAACTCGACGACGCGTTAGATCGCAACTCTGTTTGGTCTGTAATTAAGGTGGTTTTCAAATGTCGTAGCGAAAAAAGTGATTCAATGAGGAACTTGCATGAATTTTTTGAAGTGAAAACTTCTTTAGCACCGTTGTGATTTGAAAATTCGATGAAAAGAAATGAGACACGAAAAAAAGAGACAAACATATTGATAAATAAGATTTTGCCTGCGAGAGAATGAGATAGAATGCAAGTACCTATGATCAAAGGTTTCACTTCTGCCGTATGGAAGATAATTATGGCCTTCGCCTTCTTAAACGAAATAAGAGGAATAAAATAAATATGTAATTTAATTAGGTATGTAAATAGAGCGTGTCAAAGTTCCTACTTTTTTTTATTTACCCCAATGGAATGATAGACGATAGAAGATAAACTAATTTGCAAAACAAAGAAATAAAACTGACGTCCGTCGCTGTTAATAGTTAGTTTTTTTTTTACCCCTTTCGGGAAGGCAGAAGGAAACTTATGGTCCATATAGCCAATTCAGTGGTATATTTCTTCTTCTGGAGTTATTTACATCGAAATGCATTTCGATGCTTTACCGGAACTTTTAGCAGCAAATCTTCACAGTTGAACCTTAATAGGACGCTCTGTGGGAAGTTGTATAGTAAAACAAAAACCTCCCGACGAACGCCCTATTTCATCTTATTTCATTGTTTCCGCACACTGTTCATCACTAATTGATCACTATTATAAAAAATCCACCATATTCACACAATATTAATCACAATAAACTAATTTGCAAAACAAAGAAGTGAAACTGACGTCCACTCTGCTAAAAATCCCGCCAAAAGCCTCAGAATTATTTTTTTATAATTCTCCCCTTTCGGGAAAGGTAAAGGATTCTAAGTCCATACAGCCTGATCTGAGGTGCAGAATAAATACTTCTTTTGTTAAATTTACCCGTTTTGGGAAAGGCAAAGAAATCTAAGTCCATACAGCTAATTCAGATGTTCTTTTCTGAAGTTATTTACATCGAAATGCATTGGCGAGATGCAGATGTTTGTATAAATACAAAAATATGTTACAAGTTTCAACACACCTGGCCAGCACTTTTTATACTAAATAAGTGTTATATCCATATAAAGTTATTACCTACCTTCCCATTCACTGCTACTACTAATGTAATCATCTCTAAAACTTGAATGATGGGAGCCCTCATCAGTTTGTTCGAATTTCCTAAAATCAGAAATAAAATTTTGAGTTATACAAACATGGTTAGATATTATGACCCCTATTTTAGAGCAGTTTGGCGCAATCATATTAGAACTATTAAGTATAAAAAGAAATTATAATTAGGTAGGTAGGTACCTATTTAGAATAGAATAGAATCAAATTTATTTCTGCAGAACACAAGAATAATAAACAAACATTAAAGAAGTGCCTAATCTTAACCCATTTGATGCTGCTTCATGCAAATGTTTGGAAATGAATTGCTCTATTCAATTTTTTATTTTGTAATCCTATTTTATATGTATTACGAGTAGGTACCTAGCTACCTACCTGATTATACCAACAATAAAAAAGACAGCCCTGCTGAGTTTCTTGTCAATTCTTCTTAGTAGTGAGTGTGTTTTGAACTGACAGTAATTTTAACTTAATTTTAAGAACTACTTGCTGATGATTATAAAGTGATGATTAATCCTAAGTATTAAATATTTTTTTGATTTTGATTTTATTTATTTAAACCAATGCATAATGGTAAAAAAGGCAGACTTCATGTCACAATAGCATTCTCTGCCAGTGAACCTTTGAAACAGTACAGATTATCATAATGGAAAACATAAAAAATCAAATGGGATGTTTGCAATAACATAAGAGAGGTGAGAAAGTTATGTAGAATCACATCTTTCGAAATTAGGGATCTGTGTGAATAAGATTTGAATTATAAGTGAAAATTTGGTTAAATATGAGTTAATATGTAGTTTAAAATTTTAACAAAATAATATCCTACCTTTCATTACATCTGTTAGGTTTTTTAAGTCTCAATTTATCTCTCTTTTCTATGTATATAAGAGAATCGGGTTCATCAAAATAGTTTTGAGCCAAATCCACCTCTTTCAGTTTTGTAACATCAGTTGGCTTATCATACAAGCTATTGTCATAAAGATCCAACACATGTAAGTTAGGTAAATCATATAAGCCCTCAGGAACCATGCATAGCATGTTGCAGTCTAAATAGAGCTTTACCATTTTAGTTAATTTCACTATTTCATCAGGTAAATATAGTAATTTATTCTCAGATATGATACAAATTTCGAGATTTGTCAACATGCAAAATTCTTTTGGCAAACTTGCAATATGATTTTGTGATAAATTTATTTCCTTCAAATTGATGAACATGCTTATATTTGTATTTATATTATATATACTTGTATTACTCAAATTTAGTTTTTGTAAATCACAGCACTTTAATAAACCATCACACGGCATATCTGCCATCTTGTTTGATACAGTTAACCTGTAGTCTGCAGTACCAATCTCTAAAACTTTTGCTTTTGGAAAGGTGCACAGCAAGTTAATATGTTTACGTAGTTCACAATTATATATAATTATTTCAGTGACTGAAGTTGAATAACTCTTTAGTTCTTCATAGTATTCATACTCTAATGAGTTTGTAATGTACACATTATAACTTATGTTGAAGAGTCTTAGATTTTTTGGAGATTCTGACCAAACCCAGTATGGTGGTCCCTGGAGGTGGTTGTGAGAAAGGTTTAGCTCGTATAAACTGTGACAAAATTCAGGGCAATCATCAAAATATTGTATCTTGTTATACGATAGGTCTAAGTGTTTCAAATTCTTAAGAACGAGCACTGCACTAGGTACTTTATCGAAACTATTGTGCGACAAGTTTAAAGTCGTTAAATTTGCTGGAAAGATAATATCCGTGCGTAAACAGGTTATGTTTTTGTTTGTTAGATCTATCTCTTTAACATTAATGCACCAGTCATCGAGCGTGGTTTTTATATCGCCCGTCGACGATAAATATTGAATATCATCTTGATTTTCCAGTTTATTTTCTTCGTCCATAATTCTAAATTCTCAAAATGGAAAAGCGACCCTGTATCACGCTAAATCCTTGAAACAACACTATCAAATTAGTTAATTTATGACTATCCTGCATAGTGCTCACTTGAACAATGAAAGATAAAGTCACTACTAGCGGCAGCGATTTAGAATTTAAATACTTAGCTAAACTAATTAAATTTTAGATTACAGACTAGTTTTTTGTTGCATATGAACATTGTGATTGTTTACTTACAAGTTTACACACATATGTCTAGTTAATTTGTGGTTTAGAGTCCCTGTATTGTACAGCACCGGAAAAGGCGACACCGGAATGCACGACACGAGATTGTACGACACCGGAATGTACAGCACCGGAATTGGTGACACCGGATTTCATGGCCTAGCCGACTTCGTGCTCCGTTTAGTAGTATTCAATACAATGCAGGTAGTAGGTAGTTAGTAGTTACTGTTTCAAAATCTGATGGAAATTCAAATAACAAGTCCAAGTGTAATATTTAGTAACGTAATTATTATTAATCACTTTAATGAATTGTTACAACTTGTTATATTCTTTTTTTTTGCATAATATATCAAAACTTCGTGGTCAGACCTTAGAATTAATCAAATAAATGTCACCTTATTTTGTCTTTAGCGCATCGCCGGCCGCTACCGCGGCACGCTCGCTACGCTCGCTCGGCTCGCGAGACCTGGTCATCAGTAAGAACCTAACCTAATAAAGAATGTCGGTTATACTACTTTGAAATCTGTTTATGATGTAGCGCCGATAGTAATGTTCTCATTAATTTTTACTTATTTCAATAAATAGCTTATAGTGACATCATCGCCACACTAGTACCTACTATAGGATAGGTGTAGGAAAGGTGACGTAAATCAGGCGAAGCTAACCGCTCGCCAGTCGCTTCCCGTTCGCCAGTTAATACAGTTTTGGTTCCTTTCTTTTCGTAACTTTTATAATCTGTACAATCTGTATAGGGCACATAGCTCGTGGAAATAATAATTATAAGGTGTAAACTAAGGGACCAGATTTAGTGTATTGTACTCTAAGTCTATACAGTAAAATATATAGAGTGGTCCATTGTTTGATTATCCTGCCTATAGACTGTAACATAATAACGTAATGGGCATAAACACTAACATAAAACCTAATAATCATCACCAAAAAATCTAACATAAAATATATGTGCCGTATTTAACTATAACTTGACCCAGTATTTAGGTAAGTAACGTAAACGAGCACAAAGAAAGGAGGCGTGATTTCATCGACCAATAGGAGCGGTGTCACCAATTCCGGTGCTGTACATTCCGGTGTCGTACAATCCAGTGTCGCGCATTCCAGTGCTGTACATTCCAGTGTCGTACATTATCGTGTTGTGAATTCCTGGTTCCCTGTGGTTTACACTTACATTACAGCAGTTTTGAGTTTATTTTTTTTTGGTGAAGTTTACCCCTTTCGGGGAAGGCAGAAGGAAACGTAGTCTATATAGCCAATTCAGTGGTATATTTCTTCTGAAGTTTTTTACATCGAAATGCATTGGTGAGATGAGAGTGAAAAAAAAAACAAATGATACTCAATTTTTTTTACAACCAGCCAGTAAGTATGTCCTTTAGATCAAAAAAGTTTACATAGATATTACTTATTTGGTAAGAAATGATATATTAATTGATTAATAATTTGAAATAATATGTGTTGCTTAGACTTTTTGACGCGTGTATTTAGTTTATTTACCCCTAAAGGTTTATTTATTTATTTATTTTTAGGAAGACCAACAGCTTTCAAGAAAAAAACACCTAAAACCCCTAAAAACCCCTAAAATAAATAAAAAAAAACCTAAATAATACAAATTCAGGTAGGCAGTTGAAGCAACTGATAGGTGCCTGGATCCAGTTATTCATTTTTTAATTTTTTTATTGTATATTAATATTACAAAATTTATAAATAATAGCTTTTACCCGCTAATTTCGGAGTTCTCATGGGAATTTCGGGATAAAAAAGTATTATATGTCACTCAAAACTACCATAGCTTCCTACGAGTGAAAGAATTTTTAAAATCAGTTCAGTAAGTCCAGAGATATACCCCTTACAACGTCACAAACTCGCAATTCACAAACTTTACCTCTTTATGATATTTTAGTTTAGAGGTAAATAACACCAAGAGCACTGTAAGGTATGACGTCACTGCAGTAGGTACTGCGAAGCGAACAGGGCCGTCTTAAGTCTATTCTGCGCCGGGGTGCGGGGCTCAGCCTGCGCCCTCGTTTTTTTTACACTGCAGCGTGGCACGCGACCGACGACAAACTGCTGTATGAAACCTAGTCAACCAAGAAAACACAATACACGTAATTTTGATAATATTATTATTGGGTGGATAGGATAATTTGTGTGTGGTGGTAGGGATAATTTTATTAAGTGTAAGTTACACCTGGGTACTTGCATGAAATTTATAATAAGAAATTGTGTCAATATTTCAAAAATTGAGCCTTAGAAAAGCGTTATCGTGAAAGATTTACTAAAAAATTTTCAATTGTTTCCAAAATATTCAACTTTTAATTTTGTGAACGTTTCAATGAAACACCAATCACAGCCAAGCTTGACACATGACGTCACTTTTATTTTTTTAGGAAACATTTACCTCTTTCAGAGAAGGCAAAAGAAACTAAGTGCATACAGTCAACGCATATTTTCCATTTTCTGAAGTTTCTTACTTTAAAATGCATCGGTAACATGCATTTCGATTCTTTACTGGAACTTTTGGAAGTAAATCGACACAGTTCAACCTTAATTTCGCTTTTGGATATTGAAGTTATCTGTCTGTCAGTGTCACATGACCCTGTCAATACGACATTGACATTTCTATCACAGATTAATAGGCGTAATTTTGAACAAGTGACGTCATTCCGCGTTTCGGCGGTAAGGTCTAAAGTAGGAACTTTGAAACGCTCTATTTCATTAATTTATGCATATATTTTTTTCTTTTTCTTGCTTTGTTTAAGTAGGCCATATGTCTTTAAAATAGACTGAAATTTTTTTTTTTTTTTTATGTCATAGGGGGCAAACGGGCAAGTGGGACACCTGATGTCAAGTGATTACCGCCGCCCATAGACATCTGCAACACCAGAAGGCATGCAGGTGCGTTGCCGACCTGGAATGGGGATGGGAACTGGCTTTCAAGCGGGGCTGCCGGAACACACCGTTAGGTGCTTGGCGACAGATTTGCAACTTGAAGGTGGTAGCTAGCCAGCCGGGCACTAGAGAGCGCCCTACCACCATGCTATGGTTTCCTCACGATGTTTTCCTTCACCGACAGCTCAAGCTCATTGTTAGGATTTGAACCTACACCTTGCGGCGTTTAATCCGAACGCACTAACCACTGAGCTATCATCGCTGTTCACTGAGCTATCATCGCTGTGAATTCATGCAAGTACCCTATTGTAGTTGGGTAAGGTAAGTAGGTAGGTAGGTAGGTACTATCTACCACCAGATTCATTCAGAATTCAGATGTTGATCGCCCGACCTGGCTGGCTCCCGGGTGCGGTCGTATCCAGCGCTCCTATGGGAATATAATGCCTAAGTATGCACCCATAGGTAGAACTAGAAGTCAGATACGCATCTGTGACTGTGATTTGCACCCTACCCTCCAAAAACTACAAAAGTATACACGCCTTTGCATCAAAAGTTATAGACAAAACTTCTTTACTGCCATCATCAAATTTCTTCTATCTTACAATATCTTTTGTGGGGCGGGGCTGCCCTAGAGGCTACTGGTCAAAGACTCAAAGAGTATAATAACTGTGCTACTGGCAGCCAGTGTATTTTAAGTAAACAGTTATTACCTTCATAGGTAGTGTTGTAAACATTTTCTATGAAATTATAAACTGTTAAAAGCTATTGGCTTGGATGTTTTGTAAACTAGATCGATTGTGTTTGCTTAATACCAAGAATCGATTACAATGTTCTTTCTAATAAGTAACTTAGTACGCGCGTGGTCGCGTAATAAGTGAAAATAATGCATTTAAAGAAATATTTCCATTTTGAATTTGTTTTCACAATAGTATGTTTAATTATTTATGCAGATGGAAATAAGAATTCTGACGAGTACAAACCGGATATAGCTAGGGTTGGGAAAACGAAGAAAGCAAAAATGGGTACGTTAAACTAAATCTCCCTCTTATAGTTCAACGTTAGTTATGAAATGAATCACATTCAAGGAGAAAACAATGGATCACATTACTATATCTACTTATTTACTGCCATGCTCCTATCCTATTATTTTCTCATAAATTAGGTACCTAATAGATAATTTTACTATCATGATGTTGTGCAAGATGAAGGAACCTTTTCAACTTAACTAATATTGCCTACTTATACACTGCCTGTCTGTTGAATCTAAGAAACATATTATGTAGGTAGGTAATTGACGAACGAATTAGTAGGTTTGGGTTTTGTGTGTGTAGCCTACGTAAAACAATTATCATTATTTATGTAGGTAGGTACTTTGTGAATAAATAAATAAATAAAATCATATTGTAAAAGCAAAGCCCAGTTCCTTGGTTATATGTATAGGTACGTAGTTAGTTATTAACGAGTGGTTTTTACGCATTTTTCAGCACAAAAAACCGCGATAGGAACGCTGTCGAACGTGATCACGCAGATCCAGAATTTGCCCACAATGGACTTCGGTAGAAAGTTCAGGACACCTTGCAAGACGGGCAATCGATGCGGAAAGGTTTTGATTTTGAGACACCTTATAAGTTACCAAGAACTCTGAACGTCTTACGTATTTTTTAATTTTAATTTTCAGTTAATTTTGTTCATATCCATACAAATTTTAACGAATATTTTATTTCATAATGCGCCAATCCTAATATTTATAAATGCGAAAGTGAATTTGTTTGTTTGTTACGCATTCACGGCTTAACGACTTAACCGGTCACCACAAATTTTTCCATACACGTTGTCAGGGGTATGGAGAAGGGCATAGACTACTTTTTATCCCGGAATTCCCGTGGGAACTCCAAAAGTACCGCGGGTGAAACCGCGGGGTGCAGCTAGTAGATTATAAAGCTCATAACCGATCGATGTTTTAAGGTAATAAAAAGACTGATGGTGCCAAAACTGGCGCAACTGGAGAACACTATAATGGGTATCATGAAGGAGATATCAAAAATGCCGCCGGGCTCTCGCCTCCCGGACAAATTCACCAAAACCGAACCAGTCAAGTTGCTGTTCGACCAGAATTATAAGTACGTTATTTTTATATCAAGCTTCGAAAAAGATGTTATTATACTATCGGTGCTTTGGGCTACGACCCGATTGGCGCAGTAGGTCACCATGCCTACCCGCTAATCAAGAGGTTCCGGGTTCTAATCCCGGTGGAGGTAGACTTTGTGTGATGAACACAGGCTTCCGTATTCTAGTCTAGATATATAATATAATATATGTAATAAATAATAATGTATATACTGGGTAAAATACAAGTATAAAATAGCATCTTTCTCATAAATCTTAGTGGTTTCTTAAGTGCTATGTTAACTATCTTTTTTAATGTATTTTTTTTTTGGAAAATAAAGAGTAAAATAATGTAGTACATACCTACCACGATTGCTTGGTTTCTACGACACAAGTTCATAGCTTAGTGTGGGCTCAAGTAGATCTCTGTGTTGTGAAGTGGATTATTATTATTGTTACTTATATAGCCTCTCGGAGGTGAAACCGCGGGGAACAGCTAGTAACTCAATGACTATAAACATAATATTCTTCGCAGAGAGGATGTGTGCATGGACAAACTGGAGTCTTGCCTCAAAGAAGACAAACGTCGCAAGCGAATATTGAAGAAGCTGTTCTTCAAGAAGTACAACGCTCTTAGACAAGAGCTGATCGGTTACGGAGGCAGGCGCCTTTGGGGGGGCGAAGGAAATCTCTTCTATAGGAGATAATAATCGGATGTACAGTGTGGCTGGCAGTTGCGTTCTAATTAAATAAAATACATTTTTTTAATAAAATGAGAATTTGTTTTTTTACTCAAAACTCCAACTGATTAGGTAAGTATTCCTATGCAAAAAAGATGAAACTATAATTTCGTATTCCCACATTTTCTCCTCCAAAACTATTACACTGATTTGAATTTTATTTATGAAGAACTTGTTTATCCATACTATTATTTTAATACGCCAAAGTAACTCTGGCTGTTTGTCTATCTGTTACCTTTTAAAGCTTAACTTTTAAAGCTTAACTACTCAACAGCTGATCACCATGAAATTTTGCACATACTCGTACGTTGTCAGGAGTACAGAAAAGGATATAGGGCACTTTTTATTTCGCAATTCCCGCGGAAACCCCAAAGTTAACGCGGGTGAAAAAGCAGGGAACGGCTAGTATTTTCACATTCGTCTTTGCTCAGTCTGGACAATTTCAGTCAGTAATTTTAGAATATTCGTAGCGTTTAGAATATGGCGAATATGGCATAGCAGTGGTGGATATTATACCTAAAGCCTGCTCTACATTCACGCGAGAATCTTGCGAGAACGTGAATGTGGAGCCGATGTTCTCCGCCGTTTCTCGAGGTTTTCTCGCGTTCTCGCAAGATTCTTGCGTTAATGTGGAGCGGGCTTAACTATGTTTGGTAGAAAAATTGGCATAATGTGATCAATGGTCATCAAGGGAGAATACAAAGGAATATAGGTACCTACATTTGTACGATTTTATGTGGAATAGACGAGGTTCGCCTTTCTTTACATTAGGTACACACAAGATGTTTATATGTCACATCCTTATGTTGCCGATGGAATCTCAATTTTCACGCCGGTGAATTCGCAAGAAACCGATAGTTTATAATATTCGATACCTATTAGCTGCTCCCCCGGTTGCACCCGCGTTAATTTCGGAGATACCTATCCCATGGAATTCTGGAATTAGAATAGGAAGGCTATATCCTTTTCTGTAACTCTGATGACGTGTAGTAGGTACCTAAGTAGGGATGTAAAATTGTATGCAGTTTCACCCGCTTCACCTAATGCAGTTTCCGCGGGAATTAATGGATAAAAAGTACCCTATGTCCTTTTCTACCCCTGACAACGTGCATGCTACGGACCAATATAATATGTCTGTGGTGTATACACATGATCGGTTGAACGGTTAAGGCGGGAAAGCATAACAAACAAGCAAACTCACTTTAGCATTTATAGAGGTTTTTGTTATTATTAACTTTAATTTATTATTTCACTAGCTGTCCCTCACGGTTTCATCTGCGGTAATTTCGGGTTTCCCTCGAGCTATAGATATAAACCTTCCTCATGCATCACCCTATCATTTGGTGAAAACCACATGAAAATCCATTCAGTAGTTTTTCAGTTTATCGCGAACAGACAGCGGAAGCGACTTCATTTTATACACTACTAGCTGTGCCCCGCGGTTTAACCCGTGTGAGTTTTGGGATCAGGAACCTTTGCGGACGCAGGCAGAACAAACAACCCGCTTAAGTATCATCACAATCGGACCAATGGTTGCGAAACGCGTAGAAGACATACATACAAACATTCATTTTTATTCATAAAGATAACAAAATGTAGTTTTATGTAAAATCAATGGGATCATTAGCGTTATTATTAATAGTACCAAGTGTGGTTAAAATCCCTTCAGTAGTTTTTGACCCATGCGTGCACATACAGACAGACAGACAGACAGACAAAAAATTTACTGATTGCATTTTTGGCATGAGTATCGATCACCATTCATCCTCCAATATTAATTTTGAATATATATTCAATGTACAGAATTGACCTCTCTACAGTTTTATTATAAGTATAGATTAATATTGTTATGAATAGGTAAGTACTTATCCTATATTGTAAACTGCGTTAGGTACCTACATAATTTCCTATTTTGTAAACTACATAACAGTGAAAACTTCTGAAGTCACGTGTCGAAAAATTATATAATTTTATCGTGTGGCTATGTTTTGTGTACAACAATAGCCTAGTTTAACAAACTCTAATGTGTTATTTACAAACCTGCACCTCTAACCGGCTATTAGGTAGATGTTGAAATATTTCGGTATAGTATCGTGCTAGTTTTTCCAGAAAAGTCATATAAAGTCATTTCGTCGTTTGTTAAGCGTACTTTACCTATACCTACTAAACTCTAAAGAAATTTAAAATCACATTACCTATACCTACTAATACTCATGAAGTAACTACTTAAAATATAACTTCTTTCACTTGAGAAGCAGATAGAAAAGGTTCTCTCTAGGCAAGGCTCTAGGGAGCTCTATTTTAACCTCGTATTTAGATTGTTGGGTTTCGCAAAAATGCCTTATAGATTGAAACCTAATATTCAATAACAATCTAAACTTTTAAGATTTATTTGTTACCTTTAGTTATTTAGTTCTTTATCAATAAAAATGTGCGATACGCGAATAAAATTACAAGTAATCTTAATAGTTATTAGTTTATTATTTAGAGGATTTCGTGCTATTGATGACAGTAAGTATCGTCCTTGAATAACCGTTGCTTTTAAATTTTCTCTCATAAATTGGACGCAGATAAGCAATAACATGTTAACCCACAAAATTAAGTTATTGATTCCGAACAATTTATTGAGAGTTGGGGAACGTTTTATAATAATGTGTTTGTCTTATTACACTGCTTAAATATGCAACTAAATATTGAACATAAAAAATGTTAAAACAAAATGGCGCTATACTTTTAAAACCCGATTTACTCATAATTTTACCAATGTGGGTTAACACACTATTGCTTATCTATGTCCAATTATATTTTTGTATTTGTGGTGATAAAAGCTCGAAGTAACGTTTGTTTTTTTGTATACCCACGTAGTGATTTCCACCTCTGTGTGTATAGGTACCTACCGCAATAATAGTTAGAATAGGTACTTACTTATGACAATATAGGCATATACAGTATGTAGTTGTATTGTAGTTGGAATTCCGAACAAGCGGAGGATTCTACACATACACACATCAACAAAATCTAGGGATATTTTATATTTCTTCAAATATCTAAAAATCTAAGAAGAATTTTCTGACATAGTAAATGGAAGAATGATAGGTTATTTTAAGGTCTTTAATAAAAAATAAAAAACATTTCGTAATTTTTTTGTTTTAAATAAAAATGTTAATTTTTATAATTGCCGTAGAAAATTGTTATGATAAAAAATTTCATTTCTTCTCATAAAAGTTTAAATTTTAAATAAAAATGAAAGAATCTAATAAAATCTAATTATTAATAATCAGTATTGCCACCTCTTACATTAATTACACATCGACATCGATTGTTCATACTTAAAATTAAATTGTCAATGTCTAGCTGCGGTATGAGGTCCCATGTTCTTTGAAAG
Source organism: Zygaena filipendulae (assembly GCA_907165275.2). Taxonomy (NCBI): domain Eukaryota; kingdom Metazoa; phylum Arthropoda; class Insecta; order Lepidoptera; family Zygaenidae; genus Zygaena; species Zygaena filipendulae. The sequence goes on along the minus strand of OU015659.1, from coordinate 10,665,149 downwards.
TGTTCGTAAAGTTGTTGTTCCGTTGTCAAATTTGGCGGGAAACCTTCCAAAGATTTCCGTTGTAACATGTCCCAGGCATGCTCGATAGCATTTAAGTCGGGCGACTGTGCAGGCCAATCCAAAACTTGAATATCGTGGTCTCGGAGAGCGGCCGCCACCAGCCGCGCCGTATGGGAAGGAGCATTATCGTGCATGAGTAGAAATTCCTGGCCCATTTGGATTCTGTGCGGGACAATAACAGGCTCTACTACCTCCTCGTGGTATTTTTGTGCAGTCATGCTGCCTTGGATCCAAACGAGCTGGGTTCGTCCGCCAAGACGAATTCCTGCCCACACCATGATTGTCCCGCCTTGGTATGAGTGGACTTCCTGAGGGTGCCATAAACGGCTAACTCTTCCTGGCGTTCTCCAAACGCGTGTTCTTCGTGAATCCGGATGAAACCCAAACCGGGACTCATCGGTGAACAGCACCAAAGACCATTGTTCGTCACTCCATGGTAAATGCTCCCGAGCCCACGAAAGCCGCCGACCGCGATTGCCACGTCGCAATGCTGGAACACGTAGTGGTCTTCTAGCATGAAGACCAACTTCATGCAACCTTCTTCACACGGTTTGGCCGCTTACCATCAGCTGGTGGTCCTCCTGGAGCCTTCGGACTAGTTGCATCGCTGTGACATTGGGTTGTCTTCTGGCGGTCATTTGGAGAAATCGATCCTGTCTCTGCGTAGTAACACGATATCTACCGGTGTGCTGTTCAGCCACATCCCCAGCACTGCGATAACGTGACCACAACCTTGATATCACGTTTTGGCTGGTATGTAAGGCCTCAGCAACGACGCGTTGAATAGCACCATTTTCTAACATGCCCACGGCTCGTAACATTTCATCTCGACTCAAATGACGACGTGACATGACTCTTAAAGCTCACTCGGCCCGATTAATTAAAAAATAAATACAATCTAATCTCTTTTCATTAATTAATATCAATAAAACAATCTAAATTTTCCTTATTGTAACAAGTAGTGATGACAATTTTGCCGCCGTATAGTTTTTCTTTTGTTTTTTTTTTATTTAGGTTTTTAAATTTCGAAAATAGAATAAAAGAGGTTTCAATCTGTATATAAACTTTTTATGGAAACTAAAAAGATTTTAAACTATAAAGTCGTAAATAATTTAGGATTAAGGTATCCCTAGATTTTGTTGATGTGTGTATTTGAATCACTAGCGAAATGCGAGAAAAATGAGATTCTGAGCGCAGGTAGCTGGTGAAATAAATATTTGGTTAAATTTTCAATTACAATAGAGTAATTATTGTGATATTTTAAGAGAGAGATTTTTTTACCACGAGTCACGACACAAAACGTAATATATGAACACCTGTACGCGTTTAGTGCATCGAATCTACATATAAAACTACTACAGTCATGTAATAAATATTACAGGTTTACTTTTCTCCGTGACTCGAGCCCCTCGGTACTTCGGCATCCTCCAGGACCACCGGGGTCAGCCCCTCTCCGTCGAGGTCTCGGAGGAATATATGGACCAGGACTACATCGCAACTAATAGGTTTGCCATACTTTCTAGATTCGATCAGACATTCATTGCCAAATTATGATTCCCTGTTAGTTTATTACTATTCTTTGTCTTGATATTAATGAGCTTTTTTAATTTTTTAAAGTCCAGGAGAGAAAGAGTGTGTGTGTGTGGGTACGTGCGCTGACTTTCTCATTACCTACGTTTTGCTTTACCGTAAAGCCAGTCCTTTTTTTACACATAGAACAGATCCATAGGTAGGCCTATGTCTAGCATCGAATCCCTAGATACACCTTGATTAAGAGACGAAAACTATGCCGCTAATTAATAGGTAATAGTTCTGAAAAATTGCCTACCTATTACCAGTATAGCTATTGGTAAATAATATGACAGTTTTATCATACTTTATGTTCAATAGCACGTAGGTAGGTAACTGTGAAGAATCAACTGCAATTATCACCTACAACGCATAACGCCTGAATCTTTGCAACAGAATATTGCTACCAAACTTGGATAAGGAGGAGCGAACCACCTTGTTTAATGTCCTCTCGCTCTTTAAAACTCTTACGGCCGCACTCAGAGTCGACTTTAATAATTACTTAGTTAAGTATAGATTTTTAAAACCAATTTTTAAATGGGCCTTTAATGAGATGTAATTTAATTAGTTAAATGCCAATTAACATTAATTTATTAAACTTGTCTGATTGCGGCAGTTTTGTTTTAAAAATCTATACTTAACTAAGTAATCATTAAAGTCGACTCTGAGTGCGGCCGTTAAGTATGTAAGTTGAAGTAATTATTTACTTGTTTAGTCTATGCTCCATGTATTATGTACCTACTCACCTATTACTAAAAAAATTGCATACCTATGTGCGATATAGATAATTATATTATTAGTCATCTGTTGTTGTAACTTGTAAGCTAATAACATCTAAAGTGGAGCCACTCACAGTTGAAGTATGGTTGTTTGTTGGATACTTAGTTTACGTAGAAGTAATCTGTTTCTTGGTTTTTTTTTACAGAAAACGTCATAAAATCGATTGGAATAAGTAAGTATCCACTTTGTATACCATTAGAATTGCACAATGTATTAGATATCAGGTGGTAGATAGGTATTATAATGTAAGATGTGAGCTGTTTTCCGCGATTTTAAATAAGTGAATATATTAAGATTTCCTCAGTACCTAATGTAAAAAGAAGGTCTCGAGTACTGAGACTGAACAAATAAAAATCCATCTAATTTCCATATCTCTGATTTCATGACCACAGATTGTGTTATGTTCCTTATATAATATTTTTGGATAATTCCACAGGAATCCGTTGGATATGGATGACTTTGATGACGACGACACCGAGGAGTTCTTCGAAGATAAGGACAAAGATGTCAAAGTGCCTAATAAATACAATTTGCAAGCTGGACCCGTGTAGACCTGCTATTTATTGTATTGTGATAGATTAATTTAACTAGGAACCACATAGGATGATAAGTTTACTGTAAATTAGGTGTTTATATAATCTAGATTTGATAAATATAAATCTTTATCTCTAGGTAATTGTCTAATCCTTATTTCTTATCCTTGTTATTTTTATAGTCCAGTTTATGCGTGTGAGAAGCTAAGATAAATATAGTACTAGGTACCTAGTAAAACCCCTAATCGATAGTCTCGAACCTTCAGCCACACAAGCTCCATATTTTTAATATCCCGTCTAATCGAAACATTTATTGTAAAAATAAGCCACTAATCAGGGAACCGACAGCCGAGATTCCACGTTCAGTACTTATTGTCTGTAGAAAAAAACGATTCTTCTGTATAGTCTGATCTATAAATATTACATATTAATAAAATTGAAGTGTCTGTTTGTAATTCAAAATTAACAGCTTCTCACTAAATGCATATGAAAGTATATTATAGGTAATTACATAGAAAAATCAATATTTTGTTAAATTTTTCTATGTCTATCTTTCTGTCTGTTTGTTCCGGCTAATCCCTGAAACGACTGGACCGATTTATAAGGAGTAACTTAGGCTACTTTGATTTTAGAAAAAATAGTTCCTGCGGGAATTCCGAAACTCACGCAGGTGAAACCGCGGGGCACAGCTATCGATAATAAAAGTAATACATGTAGTACCTAGTCCTTTCGATAAAAAAAAAATTCTACTCGAACCAGTAGTTAGAGACTCACGGCCGCACTCAGAGTCGATTTTAATGAAAATTTTTAAAACAAAACTGCCGCAATCAGAGACGTTCATTAAATTAATGTTAATTGGCATTTAATGAGATGTAACTTAATTAGTTAAATACCAATTAACATTAATTTATTAAACCGTTCTGATTGCGGCAGTTTTGTTTTAAAAATTTATACTTAACTAAGTAATCATTAAAGTCGACTCTGAGTGCGGCCGTTAGATTAGCGCGTTCAACCAAACTCTTCAGCTTTATAGTAATAATATAGATTATCGTAATTATTTATTGTTCTGAAGAAACGGAACAGACGGTTGAAAAAATACAATTTAAAAATTAAAGCAGTCAAAGTAAACTAACAATAAGTATATGGACTTAGCACTTATAACGATAAGGATAAGAATAAGGATAGATGTGATATAGGACTTTTAGGTATAAATCTTCGGAAAGGATCAAAGGAGAAAATCTGAAATTTCATTTAAAGGCCAAATAAATGTGTACTGCTATTTATTTTAATAAACAAATATTAAGGATATTAATGAGGATGATATTATAAAAAAATCTATACAAAAGTACAAAAACGACGATTCCTAAACAGCACAGACTTGTGATTTCTAGAACACTGGAAGACGGTTGGGTCTTTATTTATTTGAACCTTTAGGTGGATACCATTTTATGTCAAACAAATTTAGTTTTCGAAAGCGAACTTCATTGGAGGAACAACTCGGCCAATCAGCGTAGTAGAAATTGGGTGCTAATAAAATACTAAATTTATCTACCGAATATCTAAATCACTGTAAAGTTTATCGATATGGTCTTCCAACGAAGGCGACGGTACGTTTACAGGGAAGAGTGGCATCCTGGCCATTTCTAGCGACTCTTCAGAATAGTCCGTGGTTTCGTCCGAGTATATATCGGCCAAGTGCTCCTGGTATATCTTCTCGCAGTCGCTGGGGTGCTCGCTCTTGGCCGTGGCCGGGTGGTAGCCAATAGCTTCAATGTGGCCGACGGTCAGGTACGGCACTTCTGTTGTCACTTCAAAGTGCTTCTCTGTAATGCGTGGGGAAATCGTATCACTTAATCATTGAAATTAAACAACTCAATAACTTTAATAATAATTTAACTGTTCTCCCGCACTTTTCCCGACATTTCATTTTTTTCACCCTGCGGAGTAGAGTAAGAGGTACAGAAAAGGAGATACGGTACCTTTTACCTCGGATTTCCCGCGGGAGCTCCGAAATTGACGCAGGTGACACCGTGGGGAATATTTCATCACACGAAATTAGTTGGGTTTGGACACACATTCAAAATAGAAGTTATTAATTTAAGTTTTACACATAGATAGCCTTGACATACTCACTATCGATATGATCGGGAATGATCACGGTGGCAACAGTTTTCGCTTCGATCTGGTCGTAATAATCGCCATGTATGTCCACTGATGGGCCCTCGTGGACCACACGAGGGTCGGGCTTCTTACTGCAGTCGTCCTCCAAGTGCCGCCTGCCGGAGTGGGGGGCGACGCGCGGGGTGCGCGGCGGGGGCAGCTCGGTCAGCGGGACGAAACTTTTGGCCAGATTTGCACCTACAGGCTTCACCTTAATTAATCTGGAGTTTGAAAGTTATTAATGTTATTGAAATTAGAGTTTAATTACATTTATTTCATTTAGTATTGAGAATTAATCCTAAGTTCCTAACCATTATTCCTTTTAGGAAGAAATTGCATACACGTTGTCAGGGGTACAGAAAAATTTCTAATAATAATTTTCGTGGGAACGGCTAGTAAAAAATATATACAACGTGTTAATGAATTAACTGAAAACTAGAAAGTAGTTTGCTCAGAATCGACTAGCGAGTCGTTCGAACTATGTTATAATATAGGTTATATCTTTTCATTCTTACTAGCCCATGTCTAAATTATTTATAATACAATATTTGTCGCGTACGCCGCCCGAAGCAAAAAAATTCGAACCGGTAGGCGCGGGCGTAGCGCTTGGAGTTTCGTAGATAGGTTACCTCCTAACTAATGTTGAATAACTTTTAAAGTATACATTTTTTCGACATAAAATATAATTTAATCATATTATTGTTTATTTTTTAAATGGGGTGTATCAGGTTTTCAGTTAATTCATTAACACGTTGTATAGGTATCTATTTACTGTTTAGATCTATTTCAGAAATCCCGCAGGAATGCCACGATTAAAGTACCCTTTATCCTTTTTTCTATCTGTGACAACGTGTACCTATGTAAAATTTCATGCTGATGATAAGTTTAGTAGATTATTATTTATTTATTTAAAGTAAATATACATTTCTTTTAAATTTATAATTGTAAAATGATGTGACGATAAGCTGTGAAAGCCTAACAAACAAACTCACATTCGCATTTATAAGTATGCAACATTACGAGATGAAAGATAAATACAACTTACTTATTGACAATAACACTGTCCCTCACTTCACATAAAACGTATTTATAGAGTGAAAATATGATAAGATAATAATTACTTATTAAAAACTTCATCGCAACCCGATCTGAGTTAGTACAAGGACATGCTTCAATACGAAAATATCAGGAATATTGACCGGCGATCTCTTGTGAGGCAGTCTTATAATACAGCACTCCATTCACTCGTATTTTATCTTGATTTCGTTAACAATTGTACACGAAAGCAGCATTGTTCTTAAGTATATTGCAACAGGTGGTCTTGGATAATTTTTTTAAACTCTTTACAACTAGGTACGTATGTAGCCATTGATTATGGTGCGTCTATTAGTGATAATGTAATTTCCGATAGAAGACATATTTTGGTACGTATAATTCATAGGTATTTTAAGATAGTTACCGCGGGATTTCCAAATCTCACGCGGGCGAAACCGCTGGCACATCTGTAGTATAATAGGTATGTAGGTAATTATGAAAAAAAAACATACATACAGCTGAATGCATAACCTCCTCCTTTTTGGAAGTCGGTTAAAAACTGTATGATGAGACGCGCGTTTATACACAATCTTCTATACTATAATAAAAGAGTAGAATCCGCGATTCTGTACATTGAATATTTTTGACAAATTTTGACAGGGAGTGATAAAAGAAGTATAACCAACCACAACAAAAGAGTTTTAAAAATTATTTTCTGTCTGTCTGTTCGCAATAATCTTCATCTCTCATCATGACAATCCGTTCAGTAGAGCGGTTTTCACAGGTAGATTAGGCTTAGTCTGGAGCTACATATAGGCTTTATTTCATTTAGATCGGATGTCGGGAAATAAAGTTGTTATATAAAAACGTTTCACGCGGGTGAAACCGCGGGGCACAGCCACAGCTAGTAATAATATAAAGTTATTGAAGATAAAATAACACAGACTTATATTTATTTTTACTACTGGCAAAATAAACAATTATTTTTAGAATTTCTATCTAAACATATTTATTTTTATAATTTGTAGGCGCATAACGTAAAAATTACTGATGGAGTAGGTAGGTAGTATATAAGTGTTGCACGCAGTCGTTATTTCTACATTTCATATAAGTAATTAATCACTAAATAATAGTATTTCTTTAACTTCAATAGAATCTAGACTTCTTCCTCTTGTATTGGACGGGCGCGAGGTGCCATGTTTGGTTTCCGCCGCAGGACACGAGAGTGTAGCAACCTCCGAATACGATCGGCGGGTCGGTGTCGGGAACACAGATGTCGTCTTGACAGAAGGTCGCCGTGCCTGGACCGAATGAAAAATTGTACAGACACATCAATCATTAAACGATAGGTACGTAGTCTTAAAGTATTGTAGTGCAAAGAAGAATTAAGCGCACGTGACTGACCAGACTAAATCTGCACTGGACTGTATGACTTGTATATGTAATATACGAGAGAATGTACTAGAGGATTGGCGGCCGAAGCCAAGGTCTAACTAAGGGTTCACCTTGTCCACCACGCGACGCAGATCTAGCGCAATTTGCAGATTTGTTCTTCCATGTTTGTTAACAATGTTTTTCGTTACTATAAAGTCTAAATACTTTGGATACATACGAGTACATAAGTCAAAAAAGACCCATAGGTGCGAGACTTTGATCAAACTTAATTATAAAGGTACAGCTCATCTTACCAACGTAACCGGTGGGGCGCGCTTGTCTTTTGTTCTTAACATAATCCACGACAGCTTTGGCCAAAGCATAGAAGTGCTTGCTGGCCTTATATCTCATTTTGGCCAGGGCAGCGTCGCAGTCGCTCTGGTCCGAGCGGCAGTGGTACACCAGGTTCCTAGTGTTCGCTTTCACCATCTCCTCCCGAAGGACTTGGTACTTGCTGTCGGTGTACAGCATTTGTGCGAAGCGGACATTCACTGAGATGAAGAAAAAAAGGTTTTTTTATTACATGGAGATAAGTAACTTGTATGGAGGACTTTTTTAAGATTTATAAACTTGCAATATTCGTACCTATGTAGGTTGACTGCACTTTTCATCAAAATTTGCAAACCTTTTACAACCACTTGCTTACCAGCAATCCCATGGAGATGAAATTCAAGAAACACAATATGCAACTTCGCTTACAAAGCAAAATCATGGTGGCCATCAACCATCGAGCTGATCAAATGATGGAGCTGGAATTTACGGACTGAAACTTCCCGATGGCAAATGGTAGGACAGTCGAATTTGTGCTAGTTGGGTTTGTATCCCTGACAGAGTGTCTGCAAAATTACTTGATGGTCAGTTAGCTGAGAAGTTAAGGCGTGAATGTTTAACAAACAAACAAACTGACATTCTCATGTAAGATATTGGAACTAGTTAGGATAGTCAATAACTCAATAGACTATCCTGTATGAGAATATAACAATAGGAGTATGGTAGGGGATAATGGGCATGTCGACTATTTTTTATTTTTTAGTCCGTCTTGTAGATTATTAAAAAATATTGGACACGTATTTTTTCTTTTTTTACGTAATCAAAAAATAACGGCGATATATTGAGTTGAAATTTCGCGTGACGTCACTATTCTGACAGTTTGTATGGCGGTTTTAGCGGTTAGTGACGTCACGACCCCCTCACTCTAAACTTTAATGCGCTTTATCTCTGTATATTTTAATTTATTGGGAAAAGCAAAAAATACGTGTCTATTGTTTTTTTATTTTCTAACTGACGGACTAATTAGAATTTTGATTTTCAAAAGTAGTCCACATCCCTATTAGGATACACTATGCAGATGATACATAATAATATGCTTGATGAAATATACAAAAAAAGGAAGTAGAAAAAAAGGAAACTCACAGCCAGCACCAACTATGTACGCATCTAGCCTCCCGACATGGTCCGCTAGTGGCAGTAGTACGCACACCGCTGCAAACCTCCACATGTTGCCAAAAACGATGCATAAAACTGTTCTATTTCCTGAAAAAAGTTAGGTTGTAAAAAAAAGGTTTTATGGTCCAATTAGAAATTATTTAACGAGCACTTTAATTGACGATTGCAAGTTAGAAAACAAGGTGTAGTATTATAAATGAGAATGTGAATTTGTTTGTTTGTTTGTACGCATTAACTACTCAACCGATAATTATGAAATTTTATATACAGTACGTTATCAGGTACCCCCCTGTTGACAAAAGGAATTTTATCCGAAATAGTGAAACCGCAGTAGATTGTATTGTACTTATTATTAAAACATAACAAAAGTACTTATAGGTACGTATGAAAATTTAACGCTATTGGATTTCATAGCAAATAAGTAATTAGTTGTTTGGAGGTAATTAACAAGGCAATAACGAGCCAGGGTTCAAATATGATATCCTACTAATATTATAAACGCGAAAGGATGAATGGATGGATGGATGGATGTTTGTTACTCTTTCACGCAAAAACTACTTACATCAGATTAACACATAGGGTACTTTTTATCCCGGAATTCCCGCGAGAACTCTGAAATTAACGCGGGTGAAACCGCGGGGCAATATAATATATCTACCTTTCTGTAACACCCTATTTGAACCACCATGATCTATCTGCATTCTCTATCATCACATATCGCCGTCCTATAGTGGTTAATCGACTAATCGACCAAGATGAGCAAATTTTTTATAATCATGACAGAAACATGTGTACTTAAAAAACAACTATTCCCACAAATCGGTCGAGTGGCATGCAAGCACCATGGCGACTATGAGCTATTGTTTTCTTTCTTTGTCAAATAACTATCCTTAAAACATCTTCTCTCAAAATATTTATACACACCCACATATAGATAAATATAGTTAAGTAAAAACCACTTCATTAAGTCTAGAACTAGAACAACACTCCAATGGGTCAGCATTCACCAAAGATTAGGTACCTACTGTAAAGTAGCAATGTTGGAATCCAACAACAAGGAGACCTTAAAAGATAAAGCTAGAGGGAAATTCAAACAATTATACAATGGAGGGAAAGATTTTGCAACAGTGAGTCAGTGCTTGCCATGCTATCCTGAGGTTGCAGCTCGTTAATTATATTATCTGCCACCAAAACAGAATTGCACCCGCGTGGCTTAAGCGCCAGAGCCCTTACTCTGAGTTTTGGAAACTTCATGTCAAAACAAGTGACTTTCTAATTAGAATCAGTCTAAAATATAAGTACCTAGCCTACGCACACTATGCGACTCGTCGTTTTATCGCAACGACTTGTCATCGACGCAAGCGACAGCTCTGCGTCTCAAATAACGAGCGCGCTCCGACTCCCCTAGCTTGTCGTTGCGACTCTGCGACTTTGAGGCCAAGTGTGCGGAGCTTTGAACATTTGTAGGCCGCAGCCTGTCGTCGCGTCTAGTCGTCGAGCTGTCGCTGTCGCATGTCGAATAGTATGCGCTGGTTCTAATAGTGATACATACCTATAATGTAGATTCATGTTTACTTACTACTATTTATATAGGACCACTTAATTATGTTATTCTTAATTATGTAATTCTTAAAAAATCTGTTATCTTATAAGTCCTATGTATGTACAATGTTCATTATAGTCAAATAATTGGTTATTTACTAAGGAAGAGATGTTTTTTGTAGTCAAACTTTCTCGGGCATGGCGGGGCTTTTTTGTGACGGTTTTGTTTAATTAAAATCAAAATGAATTAAGTTTTTCGTACCGTTATACTGAGAGGTTTTAGTCTTAAAAATTAGACTTGCGCTTAATGATAGCTTGGATGCTGGAAGGACTTAAAAAATACGACAAAAAATTGCGTATAAAATAAAAAATATTTTTATTTGAATTAATCGTTGGTCACAAAATCGGCGTAGAGTATTACTCATACCTGCATACTGATTATTTTTGAATAATATATTATGATGGTGTATATTGTAGTATATAGGTGCTCAGTTTCATCATTTGAGGTACAATAACTGAAGGAAGGGTCCGTGTGTCAGGAGATATCACGGATTTACAGCCAGCTTCCATACTTCACGGCGCAATCTCGGTGCAACTCCTTTCGTGGCGACGGGTGACGTTTCTTTGAGTTGTGCCAGAACTCTACAGTGTCCAGTTTTGTAGACATAATAAACTAAACAGTTGGGATGAGATAGCTTGATTCGTGAGTATATTACTTTAGTCGCTCTACAACTGATGCAGGAATCAAATTAATTGAAAATATTTTTGAAGCCTGGGAGGAGTCACGCGACGCTTATGGAGTGTTTTGTGATTTGTCCAAGGCATTTGATTGTGTTTTGCATACAACTTTGGTCAGGAAGCTACACTACTACGGAATAAGAGGCATGGCTTTGGATCTTCTTACTTCCTATTTAAGTGATAGGATCCAAAGGGTTGAGGTCAACGGCAAGCGATCAAATGGATCTGCCGTTATGATGGGTGTGCCGCAAGGATCTATATTAGGACCATTCCTGTTCCTTGTCTATATAAACGACTTACCCTATCTGGTAAAGGAGAACCATGAGATAGTATTGTTTGCAGATGATACATCTTTAGTATTTAAGGTTAATAGACAGCAATCGGCTGTAGACGATGTGAACAATGCTCTCTCTAAAATAGTACACTGGTTTAATGCTAATAATTTATTACTAAACCGCAGTAAAACTAAATGTATTAGATTCGTAACAAAAAATGTCAAACAGGTTAAAACCAATGTAAAAATTAACAATGACGATTTGGAACTGGTCGATGAAACTGTCTTTCTAGGTATAACACTAGACGCAAAATTACAATGGGGCCCACATATAGAAAAGCTATCGGGCAGACTTAGCTCAGCTGCTTTTGCTGTTAAGAAAATTCGTCAAATAACTGATATTAATACTGCACGTCTAGTTTATTTTAGTTATTTTCACAGCATTATGTCATACGGTATACTGCTGTGGGGTAATGCCGCAGACATCGAGTCTATATTCGTGTTGCAGAAACGAGCTGTTCGGGCCATCTATAAGTTGGGCCCTCGGGAGTCATTAAGAACTAAATTCAGCGAGTTTAAAATAATGACTGTATACTCTCAGTACATATACGAGAATTTATTATATGTTCACAAAAATTTAGCCAACTTTAAGAAAAACAGTGACTTACATAATCATAACTTAAGAAATAAAGACAAACTCGCTGTGCCTACTACTAGGCTCCATAAAATTTCTAATTCTTTCAAAGGGCAATGTATACGCTTTTACAACAAACTGCCAAACGATGTGTTTGATTTGTCAATTAATAAATTTAAGAGCTTGATTAAACACACTTTGTGCGATAAAGCCTATTATAGCGTAAAAGATTATTTAAATGATACAAACGTTTGGTAATGAGTTGCTCATTTCTATTTTTATTTTACTTTTTCATTTGACGCGCAAGGTCAGATTTTAGATTATACGTTTGTTGAATGATTTTTTGTAAAGTTGTGTGCGTACTATGTAGCCGTTAGCGGCCTTACCTGTTTATTGAATTAAGAATCAATTTCATTGACACGATAGTGACTAGATATGTCATGCTCACTCAAATGTACCGCTGGCGGTGGCGTGTGAGTCGGGTCGCTCGGTTCCCTCTAATATGGTTGAGCGGGGCGGGGCTTACGAGCACGTCATACTCGTGAACGGGTGCTGTCAGTTGGTGCTGGTCATGTCTGGTCTACTATTATAGATAATCTTAGTTTAAATCGGAATGTATCTGTATCTGTGCGATAGTTTATTGCTGGCTGCGGCTCATTGTTTTCACATAATGGGAATATCAGTGAACACTAATTTTATAGAATTTTTATTAGACAGGCAATATTAGACTACAGTTGTCATATTAATTGATTTGTTAACAAGTTGTGTGCGCACTATGTAGCCATTACCGGCCTTACCTGTTTATTAAATTAAGAATCAATTTCAATGACACGATAGTGACTAGATATGTCATGCTCACTCAAATGTACCGCTGGCGGTGGCGTGTGAGTCGGGTCGCTCGGTTCCCTCTAATATGGTTGAGCGGGGCGGGGCTTACGAGCACGTCATACTCGTGAACGGGTGCCGTCAGTTGGTGCTGGTCATGTCTGGTCTACTATTATAGATAATCCTAGTTTAACTCCTAATGTATCTGTATCTGTACGGTAGTTTATTGCTGGGTACGGCTCATTGTTCTCACATAATTAATTGCAAGTTGAGTTACCACTAATTATATTATAGATATATCTATATTGTAACCTTAAACTGACAGCGTGCTGCTGAAGAGTTTGTTGCGCAGCTTCTTCTCTTCAGCCATAGCACTAGGAAGCTGTGAGGGGTGGATATTTTATGGGTGCTGTCATGGTAGCTGTAGTTATATTGACGTCAAAAAGAGCCACATTATGGGCCAAATTTGAATAAAGGATTTGACTTTTTTTTTTTTTTATAGCACCTATACGTATTAGTAGGAACTTGTTGTAACTTCTGCGTATTTTATTTATAAAACAAATTAGATGCCTATATACATTATATTATATATATGTTATTATTTATAAGATATGATATTAATCTATTATGGCGTCATAAGTAGTAGTAGTAAGTAGTAGATTGGGTCGTGCGTCAGCAACAGATGTAAAATTATTGCACTGCTCTTTGTAAACGATTAAATTATACAAATTGTCTGCGGTATAGGTATTACGTACAAGTTCTAAAGGCAACTGACCGCTCTGCGTGAAACATCCCTACTAATATTATTCATGCGAAAGTAACTCTGTCTGTTTGTCTGTCTGTCGGTTACACTTTCACGCCTAGATGGCTCAACCACCGATCATCATGAACTTTTGCATATACTTTATCAGGGGTGCAGAGAAGGACATAGGGTACTTTTTATCCCGGAATTTCCGCAGGAACTCCGAAATTAACACTTGAAACAGTTCCAATCAGCGAAACAGTTGGAATCATTTTAGGTATGTTATATGTTGTAAATAGGCTACTTTGGAGTTCCTGCGGGAATTCAGTAACTTACGTGAGTGAAATTACAGGGCACACCTAGTAATACAATAATGACAAAAGATAATTTTGTAATGACTCTTTTTACAGCTATAGTTAGTTTCATCGCAACCGGATGAATGCTGTACCCTCAGTCTTTTAAAAGACTTTTTATTTCGTCTGAGGCTGTACCTAAGTAAGGTATAGGAACAGTGAACGAAGACACGGAGTCTTCTCCATGTCCTACACACACGCATCATCAGCTCATCTTACTGCCACGTCGTGGGTGTGGGGAGAGTGCTGCCTCTTGGTTCTTTACGGAGGAATAATAATAATAATCCACTTCACAACACACACACACACACACACACACAGATCTACTTGATCCCACACTAAGCTATAAGCTTGTGTCGTGGAAACCAAGCAAACGTGGTATAAACTACATATATTATTACATATATATTATACTATACACTGTATTATATATATACACACCCAGACTGGAAAATGGAACCTTGCGTTCATCACACAAAGGCCACCCCAACCGGGAATCGAACCCGGAACCTCTTGATTAGCGGGCAGGCATGGTGACCATTGCGCCAATCGGTAATAGTTAATATTCGTCGTCCATGGTATCAGAATCTCTCAATCCGGCGATACTGCGCCGGTATCGCCCATCTGTGCGGTTTAACCCCACGGGTCGAACGTAGACAAGATCGGTACATTTAAATTTCCCACAGAGCGAATGTAAACAGTTCGGTATCTGATCAGGGGCTCGTGGCTAGATATCGGTATCGAAGTTCCTACTATAAATACTCGAATGAGAGAGAATCGGTTAGTTAACTATATAATATGAGCGCTGTAGTAAAGTATATTTTTGGAATCTAAGACAAAGTAAAGCTGACACTGATGCCCGCTCCACATTCTCGCGAGAACCTTGCGAGAACCCAAGAAAACCACGAGAAACGGCGAAGAACATCGGCTCCACAGTCACGTTCTCGTGGTTTTCTCGGGTTCTCGCAAGTTTCTCCCATGAATGTGGAGCGGGCATGATAAATCTTACTAATATTATAAATGTGAAAGTGTGGATGTTTGGATGTTTGTTACTCAATCACGCAAAAAACGGCTGAACGGATTTGGATGAAATTTGGCATGCACGTTGTCAGGGATACAGAGAAGGACATAGGGTACTTTTTATCCCGGAATTCCCGCGGGAACTCCGAAATTACCACGGGTGGAACCGCGGGGCACAGCCAGTAACTCATATAATGCTTGGTGATTGATGCGTCGTGAATTATAAAAGGGTGTATCTACCTTATTAAACCACAAATAATATTGTCGTTAAAACTTGTGCAAATGGTAAAGGCCATGCGACACTCCGCAACTTGTGTTATCGCATCTGTTCATGGCTGTACATGTATTATACTATATAAGATTTGTTTATAGATACTGTGTTTAATATTATTTAAAACTAAACGTACAGGAAGAATGTCCGCATTCGTATCCGATTCTGGATACTCTCCTTGAGAAAACATCGAATTAGGCTCGCAATAGGCCGGCAACGGCAGAATATGCTGAATCAATCTTAGAGTAACACCAACTTATGTACCTACCATATTCTTGCAAATAAATGAATAAATATAAAACCATATATAGACCTAAGGTTAAATATTCTGTTTAAAAACATATTGATGTGAGAATTTGTACAAATAAGGTAGATACAAATTTTATTTTATAACTAGCTGTTCCCTGCGGTTTCACCCATGTTAGTTTCGGAGATCCCGCAGATATTCCGAGATAAAAGTACTTATTACCCTATATATTTTTTTCTGTACGTAGGTAACGTAGTTTCTTCCGCGTTAATTTCAGAGTTCCCGTGGGAATTCTGAGATAAAAACATATACACGTAAGAAAAAGAAATAGTTATTGCAAGTTATCCATACAGAATACCAGATTAGTATCAGTTATAGTAGAGACCATAGCAAGTATTCTAACAATTCACTAACGAATGCATCCGTTCAAACTATCCCTCATAGCAAACACGAAACAGTAAATGAATGCAATCGTTTAGCGTTCAAAGCTAAATGTGTTCATCACGAATGATCAGCCATCGCTATCGGCCCATTAATAACGCTGGGCCAAGCTGGGATTTACAAATTGTGCCGATTCGCCTTCTATGCTACCTCACAAATTATGTGACGGAGAATGGGGTTAGCTCTCTCAATAAGTCAGCGTCGCTATAGTTCGGGGAGAGTAGGTAATCCTTTACTATTATTTATTTTATTTTTTATTTTATTTGTTGAAAAGAACAACCAACAAAGCATACACCGTAACATTGGTAGTGATACAATATAGGATATTACAATGAAAAAATTATGGCGCTGCCTCAATTTTAGGTCGCCACAGCATGCACGAGAGAAAGAAGCAATAAATGTACACAAAATAAAAATGCATATTTGCTCTTTCCAAACTCAAATGTAAGGGAACTATTTTAACGCATCATTGAACTTTTTTATTAGTAAATTATATAAATTTTCAGAAGATTCAGTCATTTACGTAGTAGGTACATATTATTATTACTCTGAGCTACAATAAAAGCCGAAAGTGAGTTTTTTTGTTTGTAACGCTTTTACGCCTCAACGGCTCAACCGAACGTCATGTAATTTTGCATACGGACGGCAGTGCAAAATAGGTCGCAATCTGTCCTGTCGCTAACCGATTATTGAATTCGATTAGCGACAGGACAGATTGCGACCTATTTTGCACTACTGTTTCTTTGGTAGTTGAACTATTATGCAATGAATGATCGCCTAATTGTATTTTTATTATACCTACACCTATGTACCTCGTATGTTTTCTTAGATTTCACATAATTATAGATACTACTTGTACATATTTTCTATATGTGAAAAGTTGAAAACTTAAAGGCTATAATGATTTAAATATAGACCAAATTGTTAAATGAGCTGTAAGTTTTCCAAAATAAATAAAATAAAATAAAAATACACGTTTCCAGGTGTACAGAGAAGGACATATTATGATGCAATATTCATGAAGAGTCAAGAGTAACAAAGAAATAAAAAATAAAAAATAAACTTACTTTTGCATTTATAATTCAATAATAAGTGAGGACAGACAGGATATTAGTGGTTCCGTTAGGATTTCATGAGGTTACAAAACTTACACTTTAAGCCCGCTCCACATTCGCGCGAGAATCTTGCGAGAACGCGAGAAAACTACGACAACGTGAATGTGGAGCCGATGTTCTCGGCCGTTTCTCGTGGTTTTCTCATGCAGATTCTCGCGTGAACGTGGAGCGGGCCGCATTAGGGTTTGAACTTCCAAAAACCGTAGGTATACCACTGCATTTGTGAAAAAGTAGACTGCTTTAGGCTTACTTACTGTTTTTACTTAAAACAGTGTCTACTAGACTTATTTCTAAGTTTGTATGTTTGTAGGAATTTCCTACAAGCATTCCTACTAGGAAATAATCTTTTTTAAAAGCTACAATAACCTCTAGTGACAACGATACTCTCTGTATATGCATACCCTTCCCGCGGGAATACCAAGCTTCAATCGGGTGAGGATATAAGAGATATATAAGTCGACCCAACCGTATAGATCAAAAACTAACTTTATTGTAATTCATTGCCATCACGATGATTAACAAACTGTGCATAAATAAACCGGCGCGTCACTCGTAAACCACAAAGTCGTCGTAAACCAACAGTGCTGAGGGCGATCTTTCATACCGCGTCCATTTATTAAGGTCCACTTGAAGTTATAGTTAGTCAAATCCCGCAATGGAGAACGGAGTGAAAATAATTGTTAAAAAAACAACTTGAGGAGTGACTAAGGAGTAACTGAATTGTTTTTATGACAACCGTAACGGAGACATTGTAGCTATCAGTCACACTCAGTGTGAAGGCGGTAACATCGAAAACACAAGTCACAAGGTCGAAAAAGTTTAACGTTAAATACTTATATTACTAGCTGTCCCCCGTGGTTTTACTCGCGGTAGTTTCGGAATTCCCGTCGGAATTTCAGGATAAAAAGTACACTATGTCCTTCTCTGTATTCCTGACAAAGTGTATATGCAACATTTCATGATAATCCGTTGAGCCGTTGAGGCGTGAAAGAATAACAAACAAACAAACTCAATTTCGAATTTATAATATAGCTGTCCCCCGCGATTTCATCCGCGGTAATTTCGGAGTTCCCGCGGGAATTCCGGGATAAAAACTATCCTATCTTTTAAGTTGGACCATTTTATGAATGGTTACATAATTTTATCAAAATCCATTCAGTAGTTTCGGAGTCCATCGCGGACAAACAACGTGACACGTGATTTATATATATTAGTATCTAAGGATGTGGTCTCAAAGTAGGTATTATCTAATTAGTAGTGGTTTGTTAGTAGTATATACTTAAAATAGGAGGTAAAACGTAAGTAGATATTACGATTATTATGTGAGAAATAAAGTTCCAACTTAACGCTGCCACGATTTCGTACTCCGGAATAAAATGCTCGTAAAACCTCAAACGTTATACATGTTACTACTGGGATATTACGTGTTCTGTTTATTTCGATCACCAACTAAAAGCACTTAGCATCGATTAAGTTGTTCATATTCAAAATGCATTATAATCCTACTAATATTAAAAATGCGAAAGTGTTTGTTTGTTACGCTTTTACTCCTCAACGGCTCAACGGATCGTCCTGAAATTTTTCATGCACGTTGTCAGGGATACAGAGGACGAAGGGTACTTTTTATCACGAAATTCTCGCGGGAACTCCAAAATTAACGTGGCTGAAACCGCGTGGTACAGCTAGATTTCAATAATAATAAGGTAATGGTGAATGAAAAATATATGCAACTAAATAGGTACTCTATTTTTCTCATTAATACCTACTTCTCCTTATAATAACAAACATAACAAAAAAAATAGCGAAATTGGTCCAGCCGTTCACGCGTGATGCCGTGACCAAGAGAAATAAAGATTCATTTTTATTACATAACTAGATTTGCCCCGCGGTTTAACCCACATCAGTTTTGGGATCAGGAACCTTTGCGGATGCAGGCAGAACAACTCGCCAGAGTTTCATCACAATAGGACCAATAGTTTCGAAACGCATAGAGAACAGACATACAAACATTCATTTTTATTTATAAAGAAGAAGATATATGTAATATAGATATGTAGGTACGTGAATAGTAAAAGTTGCACTTTTTGCAGGGGCGCCTCACTCTAAGTAACCGTTTAATATAACGATCGTCTATAAACATTCATTTCATATCATCGAGAGCGAAATTATGAAGGTGATTAAAACAGCTCGAATGGGATCGTGTAGATGCATTGATTTACTACCTCAATGTGTAGATGACTAAAACTCAACGTACCTACCAACGTATACATTGGGTGGAACTTGGCCTGGCTCATTACACCACCACTACCATCAAACCACCATTTTATTTAATTAAAACGGACATCATCAATACCAATTAATGAAAATAGAGTGCAAAATGTTTTTGAACTTAAGTAGTTTTTATTTAAGTTACTTCCTAACATTTTGCAAGTATACGTGTACCTATCAATAAAATCAAATGAACGCCTTCATTAGCGTAATGAGATTTCCATGTTCTTGAAGGATAAGCGAGGAGACCCGATCGTTTGCACTAGTTTTAATTGCATCTCCAAAGTGGTTTAAATTGCTTCTCCAAATACTTTTAGCCATACTCACAAATAGGTATTTGTGAGTATGGCTAAAAGTATTAGGAGAAGCAAGCAAGTAGTAGTACCTACCTTATTAACTGAAGAGAAAATTAGTTTGAATGCCTTTGGATTCCGCACATTATTTCTCGGGTGAGAAAATAAATTTTTCATTACTCATACTCGGAAAGTAGGTCTGAAGTTGCCTGAGAAGCGGGTTGAAAGTAACACTTTTCAGCCCTAGGGAGAATCGCTTTCAACTGACAGCTGGATACTGCAGAAACTCAAGTTTTTTTTTTATGTCATATTGGCCAATAGCACACCTAATGGTTGATTTATGTAAAATAAAATTCACTCATTTTTTTCTTTAGCTAATTCCTATTTTTATTTTGACTTTCCTTTCCTTTCGGGCGCCAAACCCCGTCTCGGGACTAATTAAGTTACTTTCACCCCTAGGATAACAATGTACTATTTCTATTTAATTGGGACTTGGGTGTTTATGAAGAAGTTATCAAAATAATCCCTTGCAATCAGGCGCGGTCACAGTCTAAAATGTTGGGAGTGGTAACTAATAATAAAATATGTCGCGTAAATTAGATTATATTGCACAATACACAATTTTATAGACATTATAAAAAAATAAATTGGGGGGGGGGGGGGGGGTTTCATGTACCCATGCCCCCTTCGGACCGTACCTTTTTGCAAGGTAATAAGAATATTTTTTAGTATATACCAGAAGAAGCACGAAATTATGGACTTAGGGTACTTTTATCCCGGAATTCCTGCGGAAACTCCGAATTTAGAGCGAGTGAAACTTTGGGGGACAGCTAATCATCGTTATGAATATCGACACAGGGTTTAGGTATGTCTGTCTGTGCTCGCATGGCAATTTCAGAGAAACATGATAACACTGAAGTTTACGTTGTGCGAAGCCGTGTACATATTGTGCAAAATGACTCTATGGTAAATATAAATGGACGCAGATAAGCAATAACATGTTAACCCACAAAATGAAGTTACTGATACAGAACAATTTATTGTGAGTTAGAGAACGTTTTTTAACTATGTGTTTACTTAATTACATTGTTTAAATATGTATGTATAAAAATTTTGAACAAAAATTTTACACAAAATGGCGCTGAAATTTAAAACACGATTTACTCAAAATTTCTCCAATGTGGGTTAACACACTATTGCTTATCTATGTCCAAATGTCGTTTGTAATAGCAATTTAGAGTTAAATTTTACATCATTCGAATGGTATTCGTATGCAATTTAGACGGTAGCGATTGGACAGGGCATAGACAAATACAACACATGTTAAGTTGCAATTTGTATGCAGTGGTCTCTAGAGTAACGAAGGCTACGCGGCGATGTCTCAGAGCGGCCGAGGAAACGCCTCGCAATCGGATTTGGAGAGCAATGTTACATAAAGTAGCGTTGCTTTAATTTATATAATATTTAAATTTCAGATCTTAACTTACTTTATTACTTACTAAATCGTACTGAAGTTGGACTTCAAAAAAATAATGAAGAAAATAATTTAGCATTCGTTTTGATGTTAATACATAAACTGTGTTCCTGCTATGTAACTGTGTTTTTGTAAAATGTGTTTTCTTACTGTATGCGGGCAATAAAGCATATTTGATTTGATTTGATTTTATAATATAATGATCATCAATTTATTATGCCATTATTAGTGATTATTTGGTTCTTGATTCAAGACGACATCTATACATATTATTTGAAAGCAAAACTGTAGATAAATCTGTCTATCAATCAACCAGCCAGTGCTATTCTGGGCCCTTACTATGACCATAACACGCCGCGTTAAGATAACGCGCTACAAAAATTGTTCTCCCTCGTGCTCTAACGGCCGCACTCAGAGTCGACTTTAATGATTATGTCGCAATCAGAGACGTTCAGTAAATTAATGTTAATTGGCATTTAATGAGATGTAACTTCTTGTCTGATTGCGGCAAGTAGTTTCACTATAAAAAAACACATTCACAACGTGTCTTGTGACACACCACAGAATATTAATATCTATTATTTTGGCATCTCGAGCGTTCGGAATGGTGTTTTTGGGACGCGCGTTATGGAAAAGGAATGGGTTGATCATAGTGAATTAGGGCCATTTGCAAAATCACTCTTGAATAAGCAGTGAGATTATACTCGTACATAGTGTAAAGAATTTCAAGAAATTTTTTTTTTCCGACTTTACTATTCGCCTCCAGATGGTTATTATTACTTTAATTATTAATTCCGTGAGTGTATTAAGTGAGTAAATATGTTGTAAAACGTACGTACGTACGTATTGTAAACGTAGTAAAAACGTACTAACCTTTTGAACGTATTCAAAAAGTTCAAGATTTTTTGGAATAGGCGATAGATACTCTGCGACACTTCTGTTCTACGATGACATCTTTGGCGTGAAGTCTGTCCATTACCGACCTATCGCCGCTTCGTTAGTGCGGCACACTATCTACACCACACCCGGACATTAAGCACTAATATCCCTTGGACAAATACAACCTTTCACTAAAACATCGCCTTCGCGCTGACTGAGTCTCGTCATAAGATTTTAGCCTTTATTCTATGCAACAAATGTTCATTGCGGTGTACACCTTTTGTACTGGATATGCTGTTTTGAAATTTAATTTTATTGAAGCACTGTCAATGATGCAGAGGAAATCGAGTCAAATGTCGTATTAGTGTTAAATCTAACTATACTATAATAAAAGAGTTGAATCCGCGATTCTGTACATTGAATATTTTGCCTTAAAATTGAGAGGGGTGATAGAAGAAGAGTAAACAAGCACAAAAAAAGTTTTTAAAATTCTTTTCTGTCCGTCTGTCTGTCTGTCTATTCGCAATAATCTCCGAATCTACTGAACAGATTGTCATGCGGTTTTCACAGGTAGATTAAGCTTAGCCTGGAGCTACATATAGGCGTTGTTTCATTGAAATCGGGTGTCGGGAAAAAAGTTGTTGAATAAAAACCTTTTGCGCGGGTGAAACCACGGGGCACAGCTAGTTAGGAATATTTTCGAGTACTGAATGCATAATTGAATATGATGAACAGATGAATCTATAAGACTGAATTAGGTTTCACATTATTACCTTCAGAAACCATTTTATCGTCAGCAATGCTTGAATCTTCGCGATGCCGCGCCCTCTCGTCGCGCCGTCTCGTTAAAAACACTTTTTTCTGTAACTCTAGCATGATTTGATAAAAAATATATATATTCAAAAATAAATTGAACGTTCAATATAGGATGACATATTTTTTGATGATTCTGAAAATTCTTCAGCAATTTAAGTTCACAATACAGAAGGAGTAGGTAACCAAAATGACCAAATAGAGCCAATTTTGACAGTCTTCGATAAAACTTGGCTGCAGAAACATAAAAATTTACACATTTATTAATTATTTCTTATTTTACATTTATTTCTTATTCCACGTCATAATAAAAACGATCGATTTACGTTATTGATTTAAAACGAAATATGTTATTTGATTGTATGATTTTTACAGCGAGTGGAACTACTGTGTGATTGAGCCGGACTTATTTGGTCTCGTCATCATTAATGTAGACAGTCTGGGATTGTTTTACTCTGTAAATATTGTCGGTATATATTTATCACTTTGGCATGATTATGGTCTTGTTGGATTAGTCTGCTCCTTTCGACGCACCCTTTTATTCTATACGTAGGTCACAGTCACAACCCTCTTGAAGTTTATTTAAGACAAGACGTCGTAAGGTAACCTTACATTTGTTAAATTATTAGCTCAACAGGTGACCTGGCTGTGGTCAATCCCCTAGTCAGTTAATCATTAAAAAAACATCGTTGTTGTTTCCGTTTTACAAAAACAGTACACCAGAAGTCCATATCTAATTAAACAATACAAAATAAATGGAAAATACAATTTACAAATAAGTCAAAGCAAGCATTACCATAAAAAAATACAAAGCCATAAATTACATGGACGCATGCAAATAGTGAGTTAAAAAAGTTGCATCTGCATCTGCGATGCTTGTTAAAATATATTAACACGTTGAGGGTATAACAATAGGACCAATCGTACTCGAAGTGAACAAGCTTAAACAAGTTAAACTGGATGCTGATTAAACACAGCATTCCGTTTGCTGTGACTTTGTACTTAAGGGGGCAAAACATTTTAATTCTCTACGAAAATGCACAACGCTCAATTTCAGGCACAATGACGTCACAGAGAAAAATATCTTAATGTTCACTGGGATTTGCAGAAATATTATTTTACTACAGTCAAATTATTTAACACTTTTCTTGAAAATTCTTAACATATTTAAGGATATTATTTGGCACTTTTTTGGCCGTAGCTAAAAATTAGGTTTACGCACTTATCGATCTTTTAGTAAAAAGCTGGAAAAATTGGCCCCATGCAGGGGCCGTATTTTTGAATCGCTCGAATTACTTTCGCGCACGGAATCGCGAATTCACATGCCAATGCTCATACATTTTGAAGCATTCGCTTGTGAATCTTGCGATTCCGTGTGCGAAAAGTAATTCGATCGATTCAAAAATATGGCTCCAGGTCGTTCCATCTTCACGCAGACCTCCATCCATACTGGGCAGTTGACAGCGGAAAGGGTCGCTTCACACCTAGACGCGGCTGCAGAGTCACATAGTCGCGTCTCTGTCAATTAGATTGCCTTTAGACTATGAATACTCAATTATTGGTCGCCATAAACGGCTCCAGTGTGAAAGCCCAATTATATGCCCGTAACAGTAACCGACAATGGGCAATGTTGGGAGCCTATTTGAAGTCATCGCAAATTCCTTTTATTGTATAAGAGAATATTATACCAAACCAGGGATGCTCTAAATCGATTATCGCATTATGTGTGATATTTACATGCACCTAACACATCGAGAGCTGGTCTATATTTTTTGGATTGTATTTTAACAAATTGATTATCTTATTATAATATTATACAACGTGTTGATGAATTGACTAAAAACTTCATATACCCCGCTTAAAAAGATCAACAATAATATGATTAAAATATAAATTATGTCGAAAAAATTAATAGTTTAAAAGTTATTCAACATTTCTTTGGAGGTGAGCTATCTACGAAATTTTAAGCGCTACGCCCGCACCTACGTGTCAATGACCGATTCGATTTTTTTGCTACGGTGGCTGGCGTATGGGCCAAATATTGTATTATAAATAATTTAGACATGGGCTAGTAAAAATGAAAAAATATAACCTATATTAAAACATGGTGCGATCGATTCGGAAGTCGATTTTGAACAAACTACTTTCTAGTTTTCAGTAACACGATGCATAAAGAAACGAAAAGAAGTTTTATGGGTGGAAAATATTATTTAGTAGCAACTTTTTTCTTTTATACATAAAGGTGTTGTTTACTAGGTATATTTTTTAAATGTTAATTAAAATATTTACCTAATAATTAATTATTATCTTTGTTTTATGGCAAGTGCCAATATTATAAAGTGAGAGTAGGTAATATATGATTGTTGATGTCGGTCATATATATAATATACATACGTATATTCTATTTAAAATAAACGATTTAAAATTACGTATAATTAAATTACATACTTACGATAATAGATGTTACTAAATAACAAACATTTATTTAGTAACATCTTCAGAAATTATCAGAGGGTGAATAATTCTGCTGCGGATACAAAAAACAGCTTCACTCCCGCCTCGATAAGGGTTTCCGCACATACACTGATACTAGTATACTTTTATTATGCCGATCGGCAGTCGCGAAGCGGGTATGAGAGATACCTTTAAAGATGCAGGAACTACTATGAGTCTTTGTGTTTCCCAGTGCTTCAATAGTGTTATCCTCAGTGGATTGCCTTTGAGTCTTAGCCCTGAGAATTATCCCGTATTTGGGTGGTGCAGACGCATTCTCCACGGATTATGCTCGTCGTATTTGTCTAATTGTTTTCTAGATCGTAAAGAACACTTTATCTGTAATCTTGCACAATAATATAGTAGATTGTATAGGTTCAGTTAAGTAAAGTTTGCGTTAAAACCTGTTGCCATATAGGTAGATATATATACTAACATAAATATAACCTCAGGATCTACCCTCGTCCATCGTCGTACCAAGATGATCTTGTAAAATGTCCTCTAAAACTATGTAAGTAGGAATTTTTATACTCTTAAAATAGAATTCCGTGTGTTTCATCAAATTTTAATGATCTTCTAAACACGAGAATTTCATATCATGTATAAACAAGGATGCAGTTAAAAGGTGGTGGAATCTGAAATGGGACTGGATAGGTATATTTTTTTGCTCCTATAATTCGTCTGATAACCGGCTGATTTTGTAAAATACCGACAGAAAATAGTTGAGGTGCGTTCTTTAACGTATATCACGGAGAGAAATCAATTAGACCGAAGAGGTTTTGGTCGCCTTTCGTTTCCCATAGGATATGTTGGCGACAAAATTTTAGTGACCAGCAGGCACAATGACCGACCCCGCATGGTGTCAATAATGTGCAAACTATACGTATAATCGAACACCCGTAGCAGAAATATCTACTGTTGACCAATCTTCGGTGGGGAACTTTTTGGTCGTGAACTTTATCGAACAAGCTCCTATTTTTCTCTCAGGGTACGTATTCGCAACAAAGCCTTAAATCAACTTTGAGATTCCATCAGATATTAAATATTAATTAATAGCTTCAATATCCGTTTCACATATTTTCATTACCACATACCGACCATATAAGTGCAATAATTATTCAAGAACAATCTCGTAATTGTGTTTTATTTGAATTCCGAACGCACCGTTTTAATTACTAAATCTATCTGAACCGGTTCTTGCCGATTCGTGTTCAAATAATGATGTTATTATCCGATTGGCTTGAAGCCGGGGCGTACTTTGGCGTTACTGTTTCCGAACGGAGTTCACCAGTTCTATCAAAGTGTTATTGTTGTTGTTACGATGAGTGGAGCGAGTTTTTTTCTTAACAAAATTTTACAAAAAATCAATTAATTTCTTGACATTAAGTAGGTATACAGAGCGAGCGTAACGAGCGTGTTATCGCAGCGGCCAGCGATGCGCCAAGCAAGACCAAATATTACCCATTAAAAAAAATAGATTTTGATTTTATTTACCTACTAGCTGACCCCCGCGGTTTCACCCGCGGTAATTTCAGAGTTACCGCGGGAATTCTGGTATAAAAAGTCCCCTCTATGTCACTCAGGATCACTTTAAATTCCTATAAGTGAAAGAATTTTCAAAATCGGCTCAGTAGATCCAGAGATTACCCCCTACAACCTCACAAACTCACAATCTCCGGAGTTCCCGCGGGAATTCCGGGATAAAAAGTCGATCTTTAGGTTCAACCTATGGTAGTCGATCTTTGGATACGACTCATCGAGTTGATCTTTAGATTCAACTCATAGAGCACTCGCTCCCGACAAAACTGTCGGTTTACTTAATTACTGTCGGTTCACTTAATTACTGTAATCTTGACTATATGCCAGTGGCGAAGGGTGAAATATTGAGAGAGGCAAGCCGGAAATCTATTTGGTACCTACTATAAATACGTAATTTCAACTTATTAAACTATCTACTTACCGCAAATAGGTACCTAATTTCAACGTTCGTCTGCGTATCTAACTGCTTTCACTATCACTACACATAACAAAAAAAAAATCACTATTTATTACCAAGAAATAAATTCTAATACGTGACACTAACTAACAAATTCAAATTTTAAATTTTTTCGTCATAAACTCAAGTTGTCTGTCAACAGTCATCTCAGAATGTCCGCTTCGTTTCGAATTTCTAGGACCAATAAGGATATTTGTTGAGACAGTAATAGAAAATGCGTGCGCGTGAGTGAAATGGAGAGAGTAACTCGATTTGTAGCGGCTTACCAAAGTAGCTATTTTAGCCGGCTGCCTGCGACCTTGATGTGACGTCACGGCATTATTTTATATGGAAGTTTAACTGCCAAAAAGCCGATCGCGCCACCGGCTTATTTTATAACAATTTGTTGTTGAAGAGCAAATTTTGTTGATAGTTTAGGCGTTTTGTAATGTTTTCTACTCAGTAGAGATAATTTTTATAGTATTTCAGTAGATTCTACTGAAATACTTACTACAAAAAATTACTGATTGTGCCATTTCTAAATTACGGTAGAGAGAGTGGTTGTGTTCCCAACTTCTGAAGGGAAGCCGGTGGGAATCGGCTTGTATGGTACCTTCGCCACTGCTATATGCCTTCCTTTGTTTGGTGTAAATTAGAAAATAAAGACCCATTGTGTTGATTCGTAAATCACTCTCTTATTATCGCCTTAGAATGGCCTTCCCTTTATCCTGACCATTAACTACTGCTCTCCTGACTAGTTATTGAATGCTCTTTTTGCGCCCATGCACCCCCCTGTCTGCGGGATGCGAAGAAGATCACTGTAGTTTCTTATAATTGAAAGAATTTTTAAAAACTCTATGACACTCAGGATCACTATGTACCTATAAGTGAAAGAATTTTCAAAATAGGTTCAGTAGATCCCGAAATTACCCTCTACAACGTCACAAACTCACAAAGTCTTGCTCTTTATAATATTAGTATAAAAAGTTTCAGGATACAGCTACTACAAATATATTAAATATGTATTTATAGATTACAAATAATCAATCAGATATAGGTACAGTGTGAGTCGGAAAGGGAGGTCAAAGCCGAAAAGCTGCACCAAAGTTTCTATATACAGTTATCTTTTTAAACCTATTATTAGCTGTATTTGTATCTTTGTATCGAGTCAAGGATTATTATTTTATTATAATTATTGACGTCATCCTTCATTACTTTAATTTAGAAAAAAATAAAAACATATCTAAACTAATAGAACAGTTAACAATGATACTTTAAAGTTCTCGCAGCTTGTTACCCGCTTCTGTACTAACCCAGTATAATCAGCCATCATTAATAAAGGAGATAACAAATTGACACTATTCGTGGAGTGGTTGGCCGTTATTGGCTAATACTGGCCTTTATGGCTGAGCATTTCTGGTGAGATCGATCAGTGTTGGGCAAAGGAATCAACTAGGTGACCCAACACATAGAATAATAGCGTATTAGTACTAGTATAGTATTATATTATCTGTGGTATTAGTCAGAAAGAAGAAGAATGTCACATAAGAAGTCTGTTTCATGTCATGAGTTTACAAAAATCACTAAGTATTTCTGAACTGTTCAAATTCTGCTGCTTAAAATTAAACTAGGAAACATGGTCATTAGTTCTAAGTGAATGGTTTTGAAGATGTTATCTTGTTTTGATGCGATCATAATGAATAAAAGACAATAAAAAGTGAAAAGAAGTAGCCAGGAGTATTCAGAGAGTGGCTTTTAAAATGCATAATTCATCATAATATTATAAATGCGTACCTATGTTAATTTGTTTGTTTTTTTTTACGTTTATCATAAAGCGTTGTCAGGGATACAGTAAAGCACATAAACTACTATCTACTACATACTACATTTTATCCCAGGATTGATATTGGACCAGATAGTAGGAATATAATATTTTTATCGTTTCATGGAATAAAGACTGTGTATGATTTTTTATCTATTGATCGAAATCATTCATACCTATATCCATGTACGTAGGTAGATAAAATTCAGGCGCTCCCATCTTATAACGTGCGAATATTCTGTTAGGCTCGTCAAATAGATAGATACTGGCCTCAATTAATATCATTGGACAGTGATAGAGTAGTTCATTAAAACATTTGTCTTTAGACGTAATTATAATTAATATATTATTTCGTTTCAGGTAATAGATCATAAGTATCGATTAGAAGAGCACAAATATTTTAGCATATTATATATAGAGCTTACGTATATAAACTACCTACTTTTGTTTCCCCACGATATCAGCCGCGTGAACTTTGGAATTCCCTCGGAAACTCCTTGTTCCGGGTTAAAAGTATTCTATCTTACTCAGGAATATTTAGTGTAGTTTTTTGTTAGAAGGAATTTTCAGGATCAATTTAGTAGTTCTAGAGATAACCCCTTCATCCAAACTTACGAACTTTATAATACTTGTAGATTCATAAATGGAGATAGGTGCCTCGTTTTAAATTCCATTTATTTTTGACAATATTCGTTCGATTCCATTAATTCTTTTATAAGGACAAAAAGATAGGTTACCTACTCCTATAAATAAAACCATGTTCATACTTGCGGTTGTACTTAGGTAATATACTTTTACATCACTTTTAATTTAAAAAAATTGACCGAGAATCCATACTACATGAAACAATTCTAAAAATATACATTATGAATGCATATATTATATTATACTTATTACTTACATAATCCTACTATCCTACTAATATTATAAATGTGAAATGGAAGTGAATGAAATTTGGCATGCACATGCATTTGGTTTGGATGTTTGTTACTCAATCACGTAAAAACGGCTGAACGGATTTGGATGAAATTTGGCATGTAAATAGAAAATTAAATCGTTAGCACATAACCAACACCTAGGGAGTCGGATTCCTGGGAAATTGATCCGATCGCGTCTAGAGCCCGCTACGAAACTAGTTATTTGCTTCCTTCACTTTAAAATTGCATCGATTGTAATTGGGTATTATTCATGGGTTAACTTGGAACCAATATTGCCTGTGCCTTCATATAAAGTGGATAATAATTTGGAGTACCCATCGATGTATACGTATTGGTCATCGTATGATCTCAATCATCAATAGACCACAGAATAACCACAACAGCAACTAAAGATTTATCATCATCTCGTATTTTTAAATGAAACATCTTTTGGCATGGGGGAAAAGTATGGTACGGTCGTGACACTGCAAAAATACGTAGGTATTAACTATTAAGTAGCTTTCCATTATTGTTTCAGGGTTGAATGGAAATGGGACTTGGGCGCCGTTTTGAACCTTACAGTTTGCCTAAAACATTTCTAGTTGTTTTTCCTATTATAGGTATTAGACATAAACGCACCCGCATAGTTGTCTGTTCTCAGTAGCTCAATTACTTGTCGCTTTAAAAAAAATTAAAACCAGTGTGTTTTACGTATATACCTACCTAATGTGAAAACTTTATCAGTGTTCTATGAAAGTCCTTTGATCAATAAAATCGTACTATTTTTGTTAATTATTATATATGTATATTCGATTGATAAAATTAAACCTGGTGCTGTCTTAAAAAAAATATAATACCTATCTGAAATAGAAATTCAAAATTTTGGAAATCTGAAATATTATTTTCTTTATTTCACTCATTTTACGAATGAGGTGTCTGCTAAATTATAAATACGGGCTTACATATTAATATGTACCTATATGAAAAGGGGTACAGAAAAGGACTTTTTGTCCCGGATTTCCAGCGGAACCTCCGAAATTAACGCGGTTGAAACAGCTGGTACACAATAATTTAAAAAAATAATGAATAAAAATACTAAAATTTTCAAAAGTCGAATTTGATGTGGTCGACAGTTTTTGGTTTTAATTTAGTTCAGAAAATGACGAACAGCATTGTCCATATACGTATTCATTTTAGCTTAACACTCGGCCGGTGGTCTCGTGTGGTCAGAGCGGTCACGATTGTCACATTACCACCAGTTTCCTTTGCCGCGTGTACTTTACTTACTTTATAACAACAATAAACTTGCTAGCAAGTGCATATTTGTATGTTAATTTAGCTTTTAAATACAAGCATAGGGAATTTTGTGTACAAGCAAATACTCTCAATACTCAGCTTTCTTATTGATATAATAAACAAATATTTATATATACGAAACAGATATATTGATACTCAATTTTTTATGATAATAATCACCGTTTAATTACTGAAAGACTGGTATCATGCACGTGTGATATATGTATATTATAGACTAGCTGTGCCCCGTGGTTTTACCCGCGGTAATTTCAGAGTTCCCGTGGGAATTTCGGGATAAAAAGTATATCCTTCTCTGTACCCCTGACAACGTGCATGCCAAATTTCATCCAAATCCGTTCAGCCGTTTTTGCGTGATTGAGTAAACGTATGCGAGGATAAGAGCTCGAAAGCGCATTTTCATCCGACGTGCTTCAAGTTTATCGTCACTGCTCAGCTCCTATGTGTCTTATATTGTTATATAGCCTATAACCTGCCCAGGAGTATGGATTACAATCGTTCCAAGTTTGATTAAATCCCTTCAGTAGTTTTTGACCCATGCGTGCATATAGGTATAGACAGACAGACAGACAAAAAATTTACTGATTGCATTTTTGGTATCAGTGTCGATCACCATTCATCCTCCAATATTAATTTTGAATATATATTCAATGTACAGAATTGACCTCTCTACAGTTTCATTATAAGTATAGATAGATATACAGTGGTGGTCATATAATTAAGAACGATTTATATGTAGACCTCATATTGAAATTAAAATGTTCATAACAAAGATTTCACTCCTTCCTGGAAAATAATGAATATACCATTAGTTTCAACGTTTACAAGGCTAACAAAATCTGTAATAAAAACAGGAAATAATATTTAATTTACCAGTTAATTCGTTGACAATTAAATATTGGTAACATCGCAGTAGCTCGGAGGCTGGACAAATAATTAAGAACGAAACATTTAAAAAAAAAATATTAAAGATAATTTAAGAATTTAGGTATGGCTTCAATTGATTTAATTTGACAACTGTTATTCAATAAAATAAAACAGGAAAAATTGTTATAAGGGGGCGTAAATTAATATTCTGTACCATTTCCTTAACTGCAGATAACTGCATAACAACGGCGCATCATGGATGTTATTAACTACTTACAGGTTTTAATTTAAAAAGTGTTTTGAAGGTTATTTATCTTACCAGAACGTTTGTTTGATATCTTTTTTTTATTGACACCAAATATGTTCAATTGGATTAAGACTTAGACTGTTTAGTGGCCAATCAAACACTTTTACCACTTGCCTGTCAAGGTAGTTTTTAGAAGTGGATGGTAGTGGTCTGAGTGAGTAAGCTGTGTTTTGGATCATTATCATGCTGAAATGTCTTTATTACCGAAAGATAAAATCATTTGCGTATGGCAACATACATTTTTCGAGTATTTGTTTGTATTAGTATTGGTCCATGTTGCCTTTTACCAGCCTAGTAAGTCCTACGTCATAACTAGAAAAACAACCCCAAATTTTTATGTTTTCACTGTCATTGTCCACCATCCATTTAGTGTATTTGGGGTCGAATGTCTTATTCGCAGGTCGGCGTACATACCTACTGCTTACCATCAGAGCATACTTTTTTATCTTTGTTTAATTCGAAAAAAGTATGTAGGTACCTAATTCTATTGCGACTATGTCCAAATTCCATAGGTACTTCCTTCCAAACGCTAGTCGGGTCTGCCCTCAGAAGAATAACTCTGCCTATGGCGTAATGTCAACATGGGTACGTTCCTTGTTTCTCTGTCAAAAAACTGTGCCTCCACAAAATGCCTTCAAACAGTGCCCCAGTGACTGTCATCGAAAACTTCATTTTTGATCTCATTAGAACCTTAAACTGGCCCCGCTTAGCGAGGTGAACTATTCTTAAACGTTTCTGGGAGACGTTTTTCTAACTTTAGATTTGCGCGGAATATTCGGAGTGGTCTGATGTGTATAAAAATGCTTCACAGCTTGGTAAACCATCGTTTTTGAACAAGATAAATGATCTGCAATTTTTTAGTATGATCGATTATGACCACGCAGCTTTATTATTATTTCTCTAGTAGCCGAGACGCTAGATTTCTTTTTTTCGATAAAAAATTACCTTAAAACTATTAAAAACCAATAATGGCATAAACACACTATAAAATAATAATGAAGAGCATTTTAAGAAATAATTTCATTTTATTTTTATTTTATTTTATTCACAAAATTAATTTAAAAAAAAGCAATACTATAATCGTTCTTAATTATTTGTCCAGCCTCCGAGCTGCTGCGATGTTACCAATATTTTATTGTCAACGAATTAACCGGTAAACTAAATATTATTTCCTGCTTTTATGACAGATTATGTTAGCCTTGTAAACGTTGAAGCTAGTGGTATATTCATTATTTTTCAGCAAGGAGGTAAATCTTTTTTATGAACATTTCAATTTCAATTTAAGGTCTACATATAAATCGTTCTTAATTATATGACCACCACTGTATAATATGATGCTAAAGTTCGTACAGTTACTATTTATATACTCTCACTCACATTACTTATATCATCGATGACACAAATATGGATTTAATTAATCGACAAATACCTACTTTATGTCCGATCAAGCTAATTTTTAAACTGCTCTCAAACGATTGAACCTTAATTTCAGGGGGTGAATTTTTTCGTCGAAATATAATTGTTACTTCTAAACATTTCGTCCACCATTGTACTAAGGATTATTTCTTAATATAATCCCAATATATTTATTCCACATTTGCACATAACGGAATATGTATAGAGTTAAGTATTTTGCATATTTTGCTATTGCGATTGCAAACAATACTACATTAACTTACCTATACCTACTATTGTGTTTGTGGCAATATATTTTTATTGGAATTAAATAAAGGATACCATAATCTTTGTTTGTGTTTTTTTTTTATACATGGCAATAATTATTTATAATATCATTGCATGGCAAGATGTGGAAAATGGTAACGGAAGGGACGGAATCGTAAACCAAATAGGGATGTTGACTACTATTGAAAATCAAAATTCTAATTAGTCCGTCAGTTAGAAAATAAAAAAACAATAGACACGTGTTTTTTTGCTTTTTTAAGTAAATTAAAATATACAGAGATAAAGCGCATTAAAGTTTAGGATGAGGAGGTCGTGACGTCACTAACCGCAAAACCGCCATACAAACTGTCAGAATAGTGACGTCACGCGAAATTTCAACTCAATATATCGCCGTTATTTTTTGATTACGTAAAAAAAGAAAAAATACGTGTCCAATATTTTTTAATAATCTACAAGACGGACTAAAAAATAAAAATTAGTCAACATGCCCATTGGCAATGTATTAGTTTGTCTTCGAAATTCAAAATTTCCATAACGCATATTATCGCAGTCCGACATTCAGCTGTATGTATGTTTTTTTTTATTTACATTAATGACGTAATTATACCGAATTTCATTTAATCGAAAACCAATGTCGAAAACTACAACTTGAACATCTTTCAACAGAAGTACCTCTTTATTAATTGATCGAAAAATAAATTATGTTTTCGGATCATCATATAATGACTTGACCAGTACTAACTTATTAGTAGTAGCCAGTTTACTTAGCTGCAAATTTTTTATTTATTTTTTCAATTTTGATCAATTTTATAAAGTTACTGGCAGTTCCCCGCGGTTTCACCCGCGTTAATTTTCCCGCGGCAATTATGGGACAAAAAGTACCTTATGTCCTTCTCTGTAACCCTGACAGTGTGTATGCAAAATTTCATGATGATCGGTTGAGCCATTAAGGCGTGAAAGCGTAACAAACAGACAGAGTTACTTTCGCATTTATAATATCAATGGGGATTAATGCAAATTAGTATCTCCATAATTCAGGCCTTTCAATGCAATGCAATGAAATCTGTACAACTATTATCTGTACAACTATTTGATTCATCGAACAACAGCACAAGCTAGTGCTACACCTTTGAGTCCCACCAAAAACATTTGGAATGTTGAGAATTGAAAAAACAAAAGCGAATCATTTCATAGACAATTATAATTATTCATAGACACAATTGCGTCGATAAATTACCATCAATAAATAGTTTATCGTTCAATCGATATAATAAAAGGCATGCAATCAAACGTGGTTGGATATTGGTGCATACGTCTCGGAAGCCAACAATGCCAAACAATTTATTTTAATGGGCATTTATTAAGTTGGCTATATAATATCTGTGCTCGCTCCGCGGGTGGTTTAGATTATCTATGTCATGCGCACGCGCTGCGCGGAGATCCGAATCGGGATTCGGTAGGATTTACCACGGGTTGGTAAACGCCATCCACAGGTTGAACTAAAACCTACTTGTATGCGCGTGTACAACGATAGACGTACTCATTTTTTTATATAAGTTGACTTTCGCTGCCCGTAATGTTAAACTACTAATATCAAACAATAATAACAACGATAATAATGGGATCCCATAATTCAAAAAATAACAAATAAATTCGGACCGTGTGAGTGTAGTGTACAGGGACCTTAATATTTCATCCAATAAAAAAGAACATCCAGTGAGGGTAGATGAAGAATCTGCTCGCGCGGCTCGCTATCGACTCTGCAATGCTTTAGTCAGCCTGTGATCACGGCGTGATGCAACTCAGCCGAAACGTCAAGCAAAAAAAGTAATAAAAACATCACGTTCAAGTCCCGCGCTATTAACAAAATACAACAATAATAATGTTTGGACTATGCATGGGTACCAGAGATTAACATCGTATATCATCCAGAACCTGCTGCTGAAACTGCTGGACATAGGCCTCCCCCAAGGATCACCACAACGACCAGTCTGCGCTTCCCGCATCCTGCATTGGCGTCCCGCAACCTTCACTAAGTCATTGGTCCACCTTATAGCGAGTCCTACCCACGCCGCATCTTCCGGCTCGTGGTCGCCACTTAAGAACACCAGATAGCTGATATAATACTTACTAGCTGTGCCCCGCGGTTTCATCCGCGTGAATTTCGGAATTCCCGCAGAAACTCCCAAGTAGCCTAATTTACTTCTTATAACATCAGCAGCAGTGAATTTCTCGTCCAAATTGGTCCAACCTTATCGAAGATTCACCAACGTGAGTTTCGGAATTCCCGCAGGACCTCCAAACTCCCTTTATACAAACCTTGTCCTGACAATAACGTATACTACAATAAATAAGGAATTATCCAATTTGGTGTAGTCGTTTGGAAGTTATGTGATCACAATTCACATACATTTCAGCGATTCATTTTTATTTATAACGAGTACTCTATTGTTGTAAATGTAAATACATACCTATAATACATACTAGATATTTAAAGTATCACCCAAAGATGCGGGGATCGAACCCACGACACCTGGAGCAGCAGTCAGTTACCTAACCACTAAACCAGCAGCGGTCACTCATGAAGTCAGTCTCTTCGCCCACAGGAGCATCTCATGGTGCACCGCCATGTCCACCCGATGCTGCTCGCCCCGATGACAAAGGCTCTACAAATGTGCACACGTTCGCTCGTATATTGCCCTGTTATGGGCAAGTGCCAATTTGTTGCCGTACGGGTATGCGTGTTGCGTAATGATTTTAGATGTTCATTGATAGCAACAGCCCCCTTAGCCAAGTTGACAATAATCGTTATCGCTGTAGAAACAAATGAACGTATACCGTCATGTCACGCGGTCACGAAGTATCATCCAGTCAAAAGTCCATTTTGTGTTCAGTGTTGTCATCTTGGCTAAGGGGGCAGATGCATCTGTATATATTTTTAATGAGGTACATTTTTGTGTTTCTTAAAAATCAGTTGGTTTTTGAAACGGCAACTAAAAGCTTGCTGTATTAATTAGCCTATGTTTATCTCGAAAGAGTTTAATGTGCACCCAGGCACTTGGGCTTGATATTGGTAGATACGGTTTCGTAGAAATATCAAAAATCTTCTATCGAAACTCGGTTACGTTAAATTAAAAAATCCTATCAAAATCAGTTTTATACTTATTAGGGAAAAAAGTTCGCTTTCGGAACTAGTTACCAAAACCTGCTTGCGGCGGTCAAAGCGGTTTATTGATACCATCAGGAGTCAGGACCTTCCTAAACAGGCAGGAATCTATATGTATACGTACGTATATTGTATATGTGTGTAAATTTATTTATCTAATATATAAAATTCTCGTGACACAATGTTCGTTCCCATACTCTTTCGAAACGGCTTGACTGATTCTCATGAAATTTTATATGCATATTCAGTAGGTCTGAGAATCGGCTACTATCTATTTTTCATCCCCCTAAAGGGAGTTCCTGCGGGAATTCCGAAACTCACGCGGGTGAAACCGCGGGGCACAGCTAGTATTTCTATATGTTAAGCAAGTTTATACTTTCAATAAAGCTTCCATTTTTGTTTTAGCTCAAAAAAATCTTGTTATTGTAATTTAAATTGTTATCTATAAACAATGTAAAGCAGAGTTCACATACAGCCCAAGGCAATACATAAAAACTGACACTAAATAATACAGTTAGTACGATTGTAAACCACTATCCAGCTCTAACAAGATACCTATATTAGATTCGGTACACGTATTATTTCATACGTTTTCGACCAAATATGGACGGCCATTTCATAAAAGCAAACGATCCGCCCGAAGCACCGCGGTATCAATCACTTTAAAATATATTCCGATCTCACAAAGACGAAGTTAACGTGATATCGGCATCTTTGTCAGAGACACAACCGGTAATCGTGTTGCACAGTGCTTTGTTATCCCCTGTATTTTGTTTTACGAACGGGGGAAAGTTGTGTAGCTGAAAAACCTTACGGAATCAACAACTATCTATCGCGGCTTTGATCGCGGCCATAATATAGCAGATGTTCGATTGTGTTAAAAAAAAAACTTATTGAATCCGCATGACATTAGAAGCTTAATTTTATGGTTAGTGCTTTTAGATAAAAATCAACAACGATAAATTTTATTACCTAATGTGAAAAAGACGAGATGTGTAGGTTCATAAATTCCACTCAACAAATTGTTTAAGTATAATTAGTGTCGTAAATACTAATTGTTTCATCATTGTTAAAGATTACAAACTATTGTTGCGATCCGAATAACTTGTTTGGTGATACAAAATTGCCTGCATTCCTAATTACTTACCAAGATTACGATGACTCAGACTAAACTTCAAATCTTGCATAATCACATAATATAATATTATATACTAAAAAAGCCTTCCTATTTATAGTAGGTATTTTTACCTATTTATAACTATGTCCCGATTTTAGATATACTTACCGCCGCACTCAGAGTCGACTTTAATGATTACTTAGTTAAGTATAGATTTTTAAAACAAAACTGCCGCAATCAGAGACGTTCAGTAAATTAATGTTAATTGGCATTTAACTAATTAATTTACATCTCATTAATTTTAGCGGTTAGATTTTATCAAAACGGCATCTATACTAATTGTCACAATGCTTGATTTAATAAATTCGTACGTAGATACTTACATAAATATTTTATAAAAACTGTAGGTACCTACTATAGTCTGGAGCGGAGCGAGGTGGCGGAACGGTGAGCGAGGTAAAAATCCACCTATAGATTTTTCGTAGTGAAGATTTTATGAAATTCTGTTGGTGGATTTTTGAAATTTTATTTTCAACGTTCTTATATAATTTTAATTTTTAGTATTCTGTTCACAAATGTCAACGCTGTTTTTATTGGAAAAAATATGGCTATTTTTCTATCAGGGAACCAATAGGCACCTGAAAAGGTGCCGAATCTATAACTTTTATTTCAGGGGACGAGTAGGTACCATAAAAATATGTTTTTTTTTTAAATTATTAACTGGTCTCCTACCGGGGGACCAATTTACAGGGGCCGAATCTACAACTTTTATTCCGGGGGACGAATATTAGGGGGCCAGTGGGTGGGCCCATTTGAACTACTGAAAAATATACTAAACTACTGAACTATTGAAAAATAATTATATAGGTATATATAATTATTTTTCAAAGATTTCAATTTATTGTTTTTTTTTTTGAGACGGATAGTGTATATTAAGTATTTAGTAGATAATATAAGTATCGATAACGTCGATTAATCACAATCAAACCAAATTCTGCTTGCAATTAGGTATCTTAGTTAGTTGGGTTGTTCGGTCATTTAGCCAAAGCTGCAATTGGACTTGCGCTGGGAGCCGCGTGCAGCTATTTCGAACCACCGCTGTGCTTAGCTCCCAGATCGCGTTCTAATTCACCATCTAACGTCCACATAATTCAAATGTAAAAGGGCGATCGGTGATAAATAAACAGAAAAGGTCCTCATTCACGCAATCCCACATTGTGCGCGGATAAGTTAGTGGCGTGTTTTGTGCTCGTTGACCGATTAATATGTTTTATAAGCGACTGTATACATGTTGGATGTGTATTAAGTTTCTAAACTTTGTTCCGTGTGGTCCAGTGCCTAGTTTGGAAATAACAACCTTTGTACTTCTACTCTGTATAGAGCAAGAGGTGAGCTGAAAAATAAAATACCTATTACGAAAATTTAACCAAAAGCCAAAAGGAGACGCCGTTGACGGACGATCCCTTCTACCGCTGGCCTTGTATTTGATAAAGTTTGTTTTACCTCATAAAAGTAACATAGATTCCTACTTTTTAGTTTGACATGTTACGCCTATGGCATCTCCTTGTTTACTCTTTGTAAAAATCTTAAAGCTGTCATTCTGATTAACTTGTAAGGTAAGGTACTTATTTGAAACAGTTGGCAGGACACCAAAATCTTCAAAAAAAAAGCCAGATATTAAAAGCTAAAGTAATAAGGTGCTTAATTATATTGAGTTCAAAGGGTCGTTAATTTGAAGTTTAATGCATGAATAGCAAACAGATCTCCTGTACCAGTAGACTGGGACCAAAGATCACTAGGTACGTCGCCCTGACACGTATGAACACGTCTCTAGAGTTTATGCTTAATGGATGTAGGTATATCTCTCATTTTGTATAGTGGTTCTTACAGTCACACAAACCGTTTTAGCTACTCCATAGATCATTATGTTATATAGACGGCGTAGCACGTTGTTACGATTTGTAGTCTGCTGTGTATTTACTACTAATTTACTAATGTTAGATACCTCTGTGATACAAGCATGTCTCTCTGAAGCAGCCCCGATGCAACATTATGGCTTATCGTAGATATCCTTACTAATATTATAAATGCGAAAGTGTTTGTTCATTTGTTTGTAGTTTGTTACGTTTCACGCTTTAACCAATCAACCGATCATCAAGAAATGCATCCATACTCGTTGTCAGGCGTATACAGAAAAGGACACAGTGTACTTTTGTCCCGGAGTTCCCGCGGGAACTTGAAAATTTACGCGGGTAAAACCTAAAGGAATAGTTTGTAGGTAAATAATATAATATAGTAATTTTTGTGATCGTTCATGTATTTCGTTGGATGTTCATCGTAAGAGTTCATCAATGGCCCGCGGCTGCACTCCGCGTTAACGCGTGACCGAAGCACTTTCCTTTCAGTTGATCTTATTGTTTTATTTGCGGAGAGCTCGAGGTCCCATTAGTAGCGGATATCTAAGTAGGTATAATCCTTACTACAGATGTTCTGTGTCACCAAGACCTGAGACCAAGACAGTTTGGCTATGATTGTTGTGAGATGTGCACATGTACATTATTTAGTGTGCGTAACTTTGGGAGCGCTCAGTGTCGATTGCAATGATGTTTGCACACATACAAATGTGCTACTCATCTGTACCTACACATCACTACTACCAGCCCGGTGACACTCCATAGTCCATACAAATGATTCAAGCACTTTCCCATATGTAAAACCGACCGGCTTGTACACGTACACGTGCTGTGCGTGTGTGTATATCGTAAGGTTGAAAATGAGCTGATAGTAACTGTCAGCTGTCAGTTAATAATTATCACATGTAGATTCTAGCGTACTTTTACTGTGGAATTCCACGGTTACTTTGAAATTAACAAACGGACACGCGGACATTTTGTGAAGTCATGTACCTACCTAAAAGAGGAGCGGGTGATATGATTAAGGGTGGTCGTGGTTATCTTTGTCCAATGTACATACCACCCAAATATTTGATCATTAACGGTGTTCCCAGTATATTTGAAGAAGTAGTCCTATTTATTTGATGCACTGTACATTGGACAAAGATATTTTATTACACATTTATTTATTAAATAGGTTGCTAGGAAATTTTTATTAATATTGAATTTTATATTTTGTTATATCATAGTATGGATGTTTTTATTTCAAAATACAGAAATTATTAATATTATTATATTTGATAAATGTAATATCACCCTTAGGCACTCCTCTTGTACTGGGGCCCGAACTTTTCTTTTATTGTTTTACAATCAAATGTACCCTATCTACGCACTCTCGAACAAATTCAATCTCAACCAACGGTTCTCGCATAGCACGGCCCAACCTGTCAGTGCGAGATGGTGTTTTAAAGAGCATGATATCAACATATAATTAACAGTACACTGCTTTATTTGTACATAATAAAATACATCTAAGCTTTCACTTTTACGATTTACCTATATAAAGTTAAGTCTCCCTGCAAATTCGGAAGTAGAATGTGAAATACAAAGAAATTGAAGAAAATATGGAAGAAGCGTGAGTGAAAAATATACACGTCAAAATTTGTACTTCTTCGACGTGATTTTGAGGTACTTAAACGTTCTAACGGCGCTAATTAGATACGCACTGCATTTTTGTGGCTGTGCATGAGCACCTCGTCCTTATTTTGCTGAAACGCGCCATATACCGTGGAAATTTTCATTTGCTGTGGGTGTCACTTCCTTTTCTAGCTAAGTATAATTTTTCCCTAAAAGATGTAGTCGTACGTAGCCTTCCAAAGATTTATGTGCAAAAAATCACTAACAACGTTGATGGGTGTCAACGAGAGAGTGGAAACAAAAATATAATTCGCAATTATAATATTTTTATTGGATACTTAAATTTCTTGCAAACATTTTTGTAATAATATGGTCAATATTGGATGAAATCACTTGTTAATATATAAATTAGGTACAATTCGACTAATTACTCATATCGTCGTGGATGTTAGTCGAAAACATCATCGATTCATTCTGTTACGACGGCATTCGTTTGTAACAGCATCGGTAATGATCGAAACAATATTTCGCGAAAGGCAACGCCCGATGCCAAGCGATATATTGCGATTTGCGATATACCTATACTCTCAGTTATCTTCAGCGAAGCTCGCGCCGCTTTGTGATGCCGCATGTTACACGAGCTTTAAAGCTTTGTTGAGCATACCACGATATTAGGATGCTATTAGACACGGCAGAAGATAAAACACGTTCATTCTTTAAGATTTGCAGGGCTACGCCGCCGCCGCCTCGGCGTGGTACGCAATGCCGTTTGCCAAGACTTTACTCTGTCTAGCGCCTATCCACTCGAGCGTAGGGATGCGTCAGATCTCGCGAGCACACTCGGGAGCTGACGCCTCGCTCGGCCACCTGAAGGGAGAAGATATCCGTGCGAGCTCGTCGCTCGTAAGCCGTAGTGGTCTACGGCTGGTGCGTCCGAGGTTAGGGCGAAGTCTGGATGAGCGATCGCGAGATCGCTACCAGCGTCGGTTCTCCAACCAA
The DNA here is from genome assembly GCA_907165275.2 of Zygaena filipendulae. Lineage (NCBI taxonomy): Eukaryota > Metazoa > Arthropoda > Insecta > Lepidoptera > Zygaenidae > Zygaena > Zygaena filipendulae. The sequence continues at coordinate 10,622,013 of OU015659.1, read as the reverse complement.
TCCGTAGAACCCCACCCAATCTAATGTCTTTTATTTAGCGGAGAACGTAGGATTGACCACTGTAGGGGTTTAAAATACCTTCTTCTTCTTTAATAATGGCGTCTATAATTATAATTTGCCAATGACAATGTTTCTTAATAATAAAAATATCTTGGTCTTTATTATTATAAAAAGAAGCTGTTGCAAGTTTTTAATTTTTTGTGTGTTTTGTCTGTCGCTCATTTGGGGACGTTGTTTTATAAATCTAGAAGGGAATTGTCTATGTTTTGACCGAAAAGGAATTGAAATACATTGAATAAATAAGGACTCTGAAAGGTGTCAAAAGTTTGTATAATGAATCCAATATTACATACATATATTAGGCGGATGAAATCACCGGAAAAAATTTGCTAGAATAAGCAATTTATGATAAAATCCAAAGGATCTAGTCACTTTTGTATCTACATGTGATATTAAGGCTTGTATCACGGATGAATAGCCCATTTAATTATTATTTTATATAAACTAGTCTGATTTTCCAAAGTCTATGTACGATACTGTTCAGTCAGTATAAAATAAATATAAATCGTATTGCACGCACAACAATTAAATTATCATAGGGAAGTCACCGCACGCGACCGTTGAGTTATAGACTTGAGCCCTGTGATGCTACATAGACTCCGAGGCAAAAGAGCATAACTAAAAAGAATATTTTTTAATGATCTCGTTTTTCCATCCGTAGGTACGCTAGAAACACAGATTTTCTAGCTAAGGTGTAGTATTTCTACAGCTAATATTCTAACATAAATGCATTTAAGCGAAATTTTCTTTGATAATAAGAAAACGGTCGGTAGAAGGTTATGTTGCTTTTTGTACGAGAATATTCTGATTTAAGTAACTGAATTTAATCAAGTTATTGAAAAGTGTTTTTTATCTTTTTCTTATTCTCTTTATTATGCGGTTTTGCCTACAGTGCATTAAGCGAAAAAGTGACAATAATTGGTATTTTTAATAGCCTCTTGGCATATTTGACAAAAGTTTATGGTTATAAAGTGAAAATGATTTGTCTGAGCACTTGGCAGATCTGATTGAGACATCATTTATGTTATGCACATATAAAAAAACCTTTATATTTTATTTAAAAATTACAGATCAATCTTATTACAACAAACGTGTAACTACTGCAATACGTGAATGCTTACACTTTTAAATTAAACTCAAAATTTGCGTTTTCGAACTTACCTCATTTTTTATGACTGTTCTTACTGGGTGGCTAACGTCAATTACGTAGTGGAGTTATTGCCAGGACAGATCGTGAGCTGCGACCGTGTCCTTCTAGGAATGCTTGTAAGGTGCTGAGCTCAGTAAAAGCTCGGGATTGTATCCACGAAGATATCGACAGTTGGCTTTGACAACCTCTTTGGCATATTGCCACAAATGCTGAAGAATTTTATGCTATTAGCAACAAAGTTGATGTGGAAATGTAAAGTTTTTTTAAAAGAGTTTAACGTATTAGCTTGACTTGTATTGTATATGTTTATTTATTCTATAAACAAAAATGAATGGTTATATGTGTTGCTAAACGCCAAACTCAAGAAAAGCTTGACCCGGCTATTTTTTTTTCAAATATTCATTAAAGTTCTAAGACTGCCCTAAATCGGAAAAAATACACGAAAATAATGCGAATGTGAGTTTGTTGCTATGTTACGCTTTTACGTCTTAATAACTAATTTAATCATCATGAAATTTTTGCATAATTATACGTTTTTTCAGGGACACAGAAAGGGACATGGAGATGCTTGTTGTCCCGTAATTCCTGCGCGAACGTAGAAAGCGTCCATTGCTTGAAGAAAGCCTCTCTTTAGTATCCTTCCTCCATAAGTTTTAATTTAATTAAAAATAATTAATTATCTTTACCTATAACCTACCCCTGTAATTTATAGTTAAAGTTATCAGGTTACTAACCTCGAATCTTTCCTGGCTAACATTGTGCATATAATGAAACGTTGTATAAAAAAATAACTGCAGTAAATAATTTACGTTATCAACTGAGCAGTGAATGTAAGCCCGCCCCGTAATCGAAAAGTCTACAATTTAAGTCCATAAAACTGAAGGTCGAACAAACTGGATTGGAGACAAAGAAGACTCGCTATGCTCTATTGGGTAATCTAGAAATCGTTTATCAGTAGACTTCAAGGGTGTAATCAACTCGGTTTACTTAGCTTTCGGATTATCTGCTTCGTGAAGTAACTAAGTATATCTGTTTTACTGGCTAGCGATTGCCCGAGTCCAGAAGTAATCAGATATATATTTAATGACTAGCTGCTGCCCACGGTTACGCCCGCGTTAATTTCGGAGTTGACGCTGGAATATCGGGATAAAAGTACCCAAGGTCCTTTAATGTATCACTGACAACTTGTGTGCGAAATTTCATTATAAAAGGCTTTGCTAATCGTTTATTTATAACGGTTAGTCAATATTAATAACGTTTTGATCAGCTGGGAGCTTGTATTCTGTCAGCAAGTATAGGTAGTAAGTTTTCATGCTACTTATGGTCAGCAAAAATATGAATTTTGGTATGTTGAAAAGGAAGATCTTTGGCGTTGTGTCCAAAGTACAAAAACCTTTAAAATAGTTACTTGCACGTACTCGTTGTACGTTGAGTAGATTGAGTCTTCGAACGTGTGAATGGTGTGCTTTAGTACTGTTTACAATAGGCGCATATATTAGCTAACGGCGCATAGTCCCGTCCGATCCCCTGCGGACTGTAGCACGAGTTACTCGGACAACTCTATATTTAATAATTTATTATTAAGCTGTTCCCTACGGTTTGACGCGCGTAATTTCGCAGTTACTGGAGGAATTACGCGAAAATACCTACCGAATGTCCTTTTCTGTACCCCTGATAACGTGTAAGTATGCAAATTTTTGTATTTGATCTGTTGAACGGTTCTGTTAAGGCGTGAAAGTGTAATAAACAAACAAAAAACTCACATTCGCGTTTTAATGCTAGCTAGGATATAAATATTTAGTTCGAAAACGGAGAAGGTATTAAAACATCCACGACAACGTATCTCAGAATAACTTTTGATTTTAATTATATTTGATTTTGGGAAATAAAAAAAAAACCTGTGGATAATTCAATAGTTTTTGCGTGATTTGGAAGCGATGGAGGCGCAAAATCCCAAATCGGTATATTGAAATCAACAAGGGATGAGGTCGCAAACAGGGTGAATAGTGCATGAATTATATTATAATATTGTATTATACTATTCTGTAACTTGTACTGTATTTATGTGCTGGTGAATAAAAATCTCTTTTATTTATTTATTTATGTCAATCTTTCATGAGACCAGTCATGAAACACCGCGTTCATCTCTTTGGGCGCATATACAATTTAATACAGCCATATCTATTGATTCGATTGAAGGTATGTATGTATAGGTTATTATTAATATCAGCTGATGATGTTGAAAAAGCTATTTTACATCGTGCATACAAAAACAGCTATAAAGGTGAGTGGACACTAGAGCATTTCCATGTTATATTAAGTTCTTACGAATGGTACAACACAACCCATCATGGCCAAATCTGCTTACACAAAAAGCCCAATGTTTGTGCCCTAAAAGGGACATTTTTGGGAGGAATATTATTCTGTTCTTGAGTGAGCAAGAAAGTTATTGAGTAGCGACCACGAACCGGAAGACGCGGCGTGGATAGGCTCGCTACAAGGTGGACTGATAGCTTGGTGAAGGTCGCGGATCGTCATTGGATGCGGGAAACGCAGGACCGGTCGTTGCGGTGATCCCTTGGGGAGGCTTACATCCTGCAGTGGGCGTCTTTTGGCTGATTTGATTGTGATGATTATTTTTCTGTAGCAAGTATAAATTGGGTATTCTCCAGGATATAAATAATTGGAAATAAATAAATGAATAAAAATCAAAATTATAATAAGTCCGTCAGTTAGAAAAAAAAAAATAATACACACGAATTTTTTGCTTTTTCAAATTAATGAAAATCAATATAGATAAAGTGCATTAAAGTTTAGGGTGGAGGGCTCGTGACGTCAATATTCAGTATAAGCCCCATACTAACTGCACCGGGTTGGGACGTCAATATATCGCCGTTCCTTTTTTCCGTTAAAAGGCAAAAAATACGTGTCCAATATTTTTTACTAATCTACACGACGGACTAAAAAAAATTTTGTCAAGTAGCCAATTGCTCTAATGTGTGCTCACCTTAAGGTTTCCCTTAGAATTTATTATCGAAACCTTTTTCGTGGCGGGTTAACTATCGTTTCCTTGTTGCGCCATTCACATAATTTATTATTATAAGGAAGATTTTCTCTTAAGCTAACCTCATAAATTGTAGGCGGCTACCATACATTGCGTTGCGGGCCGCGTTCACACCGCGCAGATATTCAATCGGTCGGTAAATCAGTGTGCGCACGCGCGGCCATTGTGCGTGAGTGGTGACAGGTGAGAAGTTAGCGACTGCACTGTGTAAAGGGGGATTGTATTCTATGCAGTGCACTGTTCAAAGTGTGCTAGCACGTCACCAAAATAGGCAATTTGATGAAACTGTATTAATATGGGGCATGGGCTCTATCTATAGAATTTGATTCATTATATATTATGTAGATTAAAGAAGGAATATAGTAGCAGATAACAGCAGATAGTTATCTGCTGTTGTAATGGTAGGTGACTAACTGATGATGATAACATAACGCAATGTAACTGAAGGCAGGCAGAGGTATGACCGAGACTATTAGCTGAGCGACACGTCATCTAGAACGAACTAGAAACTATTACAATGAATTGCACTAACATAGTGAGCAATTGTACAGCATACCAGATATCCGTAGGGAACACGGAGCAGTGCCTGGGACTTGCGACCCAGGTGTAGGTTTAATGGGGCCCCTTTACAATGCATGAACGCTCACCTCCACTGCCCGTGCTCCCAACTTAAGCAAACCTTTGGAAAAAATTAGATGACACTGTAATAACTATAGCCACTAGATTGATACGATACTGATACGACAACATAACTGCACTGAACCGAACCGCATTTTATAACAAGTTCTAACAAAGACGAGTCGGGCAATGGAGGGGAGCGGGGGAACGAACTTACTAAAACCGCTATTCGACAGCGGGAAGCAACAGTTATTTTTAATAAAACTACCCTCACGCCGACATATACATACTAGACTAGTTTCTCGCGGTTTTGCCAAGAAATTCCGGGATAAAAAGAACCCTGTTTTTTTCTGTACCCCTGACACCCCTGACAAAGTGTACGCAAAATGTCATGATGAGCAGTTGAGTAGTTAAAGCATGAAAGTGTAACAAACAAACAAACAAATCCATGCTCTTGAATATTGATGCTGCTATAACTAATAAAAATATAGCATAACATTTATTATACTAAGGATATTCATCAAAGTTCCAGAGAAGTTTGAGGCAGGTGTAGGTGAAATGGTAAAATGAATAGAAATATCAATTACCAAAACAAAAAAGATATAATTATAGTAATAAATATGTGACAATAAATAATTAAACCACTGCATCAACAAAATATACAGCCGGCAAGCGGATCACATACGTCTAGCATGAATCTCTCCTAAACAGTGGTTGAAACCTTACAAGGGAGAGTTCGGCTACTCTACGGAAAAACAAAGTAGGTAACTATAATTTTTTTTCTTCGGATTTGTATTTTTGCCACTTTTCACGCATAACAGACTTTGTAGCATACTCTTAACGATCAAAAAGGTTTTGGTCTAAGAGAAATTAAAATTAAGAAAATCGTAAAAGTATGGAAGGTTTAATTTAAATAAGCGACTTTCGCTTCTCCTATCAAAGATTTATTCAGCGGGAACTACTTCATTTCATCGTAGGGCAGTCGAAGTGCCACTTGCTACAAAAACCATATCCTCTAAATGATTACATTTAAAAAGAATTCGATAGGAGAATGTGTAAAATAGCAATAGTGTCAAAATTATATAGTTAAAATCACTTTCCAATTAAACTTTTCTATATTTTATTGCAATACTAAAGAATACCATCAAAATTGGTGGTCAACTTACCCTTAAATATTCTACTATCGATTTATTTTTATGTGAAATATAATATGTTAGAGAACTGATTTTTTTTAAAAGGGATGGCTCCCCTGATTCGGTCAGTTACTGCTTTTGTTAACGGATTGCGACGTAGGGACCTTCAGCACTGCTTTCGTCAAAGTAAGCCGGCAGAGCGGAGAATCTTTTAGGCTTCGTATTGGTCTTGCTCTTGTCTTCTGGGAGAAAGTTCCAGATTATCAAATCTTCATCCGCCGTTGCGGTCGCTGTCGATACAAAATAGTATTTATGCATTCGGGTAACTAACTATGATAATTTGTAATTTCCGCGGATATATTATAGAAACAAATATTTATTAAAGATTAATCGATTAAATTGAATATTTTATAAAAAAAATATATATTTATATCAATATTTTTGTGCTTGAAAGAGGAATTTTAGTTATAAGGTGCCTAAAATTCGAAAATACACGAATTTACTTTATTGAAGATAAAGAATTAAAAAAGAAAACAATCATAATTATTGCAAAATAAAAAAATATCAGCTATGGGAGATCATCACGGTTAGGTTTCCGAATTTGAATACTTTAAGATCTCACTAATGTAAATGTTGGAATAATAAATTAATTGCCAACCGAGCTTTGTTCCATCTGGGCTAAAGACCATGGTCTTCACCCGGTCCAAACCGAACAGGTTGTCTCCCCACTGGTCCACGACTGTCTCAGGATCGCTCATGACTAAGAGCTGTGAGCACGCCTTGCGTTGACCGACGCCAGTAAAAACGTCTTGTAATTAAAAGATGTTTGAATTAATTCCTTATATTTTAACAATAATTTTTTTGCTGATCTGTTGAAAACTGCAGGACCGTAAGTCATCGTAGAGCTTTTTGGCGGTGGTCGTTGACCAGCGACCGATCACTCTCGAGCAAGGGCGGATTTAGGGGGGGGCACGGGGGCACGTGCCCCCCCAGATGGTATTTTTGTTTACTATGGAGATCCCATCACAGTACATACTTAGAAGCAAATCAAATTATCAAACTTGTTAAAATATATATGAATAATATAACAGTCTTTCTGTTTCTGTCACATGAGTGAAACTGAGCGATTGAATGGATTGGCTTTAATGCATATCCATCAAGACGTTGCGGCAAAAATGGGCGCTAATGAAGTGCTGGACATATTTAGCAGGAAACATAAAAGAAAACTTTCTTTAACAAACTTTTAACAACAATTAAAAATAAAAAACATTTATTTTTTCTATTACTTTGATACTCTCAATCTTTCTATAGACATACTTGAACTTGTAGAAATAAACTATAAATATAAAAAAATAAAGGTAATTTCTAACAGTTATTGTTAATTTTTTTGCCCATCCGCCCCTTGTGCCCCTCCCAGAAAAATATCCTGTATCCGCCCTTGCTCTCGAGTAATGTGATGATGCTACCGTCCTCTAGCATCTGAGGAGTTCACAATGTGTTCTATTTTCCTTTAAATTGTAACTTTCCAATGTCTTATATGTATATCTGTCACCACACTTAGGCAATATGTGAGGTATTTGTGGAAAAGTTGGGCCTTAAGTGATGACCGTAAAAGTAAAGTCCGAATAATACATTCTCGAAAGTTTATAGACATAATGGAGTGCAATTACGCGTAAAGCTAAAGTTTATGACAAAAGAAAAAATCACATTAAAGAACCTGGATTAAACAAGCTGAGAACTAACTCTCCAGTCCTATGGCTGAAGAGCATTGCGTCGATGTTGTATTGCTTGTATCCTAAAAATAGGTCTTTCTGGATCCTGCCCGGTGGAGCATCCCAAAGGCACACATTAGCTTTGAAGTCATGGGTCAACGCTCCGATACCAAGGAGGGCACTTCGCCAGGGGTGCCAGGTTATTGTCTGAAAATAGTGGCGAAATAAAAATATTACGAGTATAGTCCTACTATTGCTTGTATTCATTTATTATATCCGTAAAAACGTACATGTTTTGTAAAACCATCAGTGCTGAGTTGAAAATAAGGACATGTTTGTCAGTGAAAAGGTTTAAGGACTTACTCACTAACATTATGGGTTGAAACTTGTCACGCTGAAACTAGACGTTCCTCACATTTATAAGTATTTCATTTAATCTTTATATATAAAAATCAATTGATTTTCGTTTGTATCGCTAAAACTCGAGAATGGCTGGACCGATTTGAAATGAAATGAAATGAAGTTTATTCGTTACGACTACAATTTGACTAATTTTGATATTGAAATATTTGTGGAATTTCAAGGCTACTTTGAAGTTCCTGCGAGAGTTCCGAAACTCACGCGGATAAAACCGCGGGGCGCAGCTAATTATAATTTAAATATTGGACATGAGTTTTCACATAATGATAAGCCACATGAAAAACACTCACTTTCACAATCCAATTTGACTGCAAGTTTAAGTAGATCTTAAGTGACGGCCACGAGAGTATAATGATCTGATCATTGTTCAGTGCTATGATGGCCACGTATCGGGCGTCGGGGGATATCCGCACTGCCTTTATGGGCTCGTGGGCCACTTGTACCCAAGTGATGCGCTGGCCTGTACGATGATATGATGCCACCGTGCCACGAGTACATCCTCTAGAAGAGAAATGAGCATTTAAAATTTATCTTAATGAGCATTTAGTATTATTTTATACTGTTTTTCTAATTTTTAACCGACTTCCAAAAAGGAGGAGGTTATTTAATTTATACATACTTGCTTCTGTAATAAGGTGAATTAAGAAAATATGTATGACAATCATAATTCCTAGGTCATTATCACAAAACTTATACTTGGGAACCAGATAACTAACATAACATAACGTCTTCCTCATGTTGCAAATACATATTTATACATTGAGGTTCAGATTAAACACATATTTTGTTCATCACATCCATGTTTACTTTGACGATCGAGGATCGAACCCGTGACATCTGGCGGAGTAGTCAGGTACACCAACCACTACACCAACGGTGCTGTCAACTTACTTATTATAACATCAAAATGCTAAATAACGAGCGTAAATTGCACCATGACATTTTTTTATGCTTTTGTTATCGGATACGGATTTTGAAACAGACGTTTGGACTTTGAGAAAGTTTCAGCTGTTGCTTTCTGTACTAACGTTATAAATGAGTTGCCAGTGGGGCTCCAGTCAACAGTGGTCCGGGTGCAGTCCACGTCTTCAGGACACGGGCAGACGTTCTCACCAATCCGCTTGCTGAGCGCTGTTTCGTGAATCTCAACCATTTTACAGTCTGTACCGAGCTGAAAATAAAAATTATATTATATTTTCAAGTTATTTTCACCAATAGATATGGTGATTCATGAGAAAGGTTTAGGCGTATAATTTGCCAAGGTTTTGTGTAAATTGGTTAAAATAACGATAATAGTCTATTTGACTATTTTTTTTTTCTAAATTCCATTTAGTCCGTCAGGTAATAAAAAAATAATAGACACATTATATACTTTGCTTTTTTAAATTAATGAAAATATATACGTACTTGGACATTAAAATTAAGGAGTGGGGGCTCGTAACGTCATATGCAGGTAAAAAGTTTAGGTACCTGCTTGTGACGTCACGTGACATTTCGACTCACCGTGTCTCCATTATTTTTTGCTGACGTTATTAAATAAAAATACGTGTCTAATATTTTTTATAATTCTACAGGACGGACTAAAAACAAAAATTTAGTCAAGTAGCCTATTGCTGGAAGTGTGGGAAAAAGTTAAGCCGCTTAAGTTGTCAGGGGTACAGAGATGGACATAGGGTACTTTTATCCCGAAATTTCCGCGTGAACTCTGAAATGAACTCAGGTGAAACTGCGGGGGACAGCTAGTCTACACTATTATAAAGAGGAAATATTTGTATTTTCGTATGTTTGTAACGAATAAACTCAAAAACTAATGGAAACAAAAGAGAACATAACCGAGGAACTTACGACTAGCAACTCTCCCCTGGGGTCGAATCGGCAGCAATGTATCGTGTGACGTGTTATTCCTTCGCTGATCAGCTTCTGGGTGCGCCAGCTCCACTTATAGTACTTTTTACCGAGCGCCGCTACCAGGATATTGTCGTTGCTCCAGTCCAAGAGGTCAGGAACTGTGTAATACATCACATGTTTTAACATTCCGATCAAACACCGATCACCAAGATGGACATGGACCTTATTAAATAATTTACATAGTGTTCCCTTATTGAATGCTCACACCTTACCACGAATAGAGAGGGATGAAGAAGACTCTCCAAAGCCTCAACAAATCTGTCAGACGACATAGACATAACTTAACCCACGACCACCACCACTCGCGAATGTAAGAAATGAATTGGTAAAGTGGTCAAAATGCCGCTCCCCAAATCGAGAGGTCTTGCATTTGGTTGGTGGAATTTGTATGTCTGTTAAAAGTTTGGATGTATGTAAAGTTTGGATGTAGCGGGCAATTCTGGTACTACTGAACTGATTTAAAAAAAAATCAGCTATACATTATCCCTGAGTTATCTAAGATAATTTTAAGAGTCCCTGAGGGAATCCAGAATGTGGGTACCACGATATACTGACTTCTATTTACGTATACATTTTTTAAATCAAGCTTATAAGTAATGTTTGATTATTACTTACAGATGGCGTAACTGTATGAAGGTAAATCGAGTACGCTGTCGGCGGATGACAAGTAGCTCCTCTTCCTCGGCACGCAGGGCCAGGGCTGCACATAATGCTCCTCCTGATCTCTCTCGCAGCATCCATCTTGAGAATTCGCACGCGGCGCCGGTTCAACGCCAAACACCTCGTCCAAATAGTTGGCATACTTCTTGCGGCTCAAGTATTTTGGGTCCTGGAATTTTTTTTTTTTTGCAAATATTTAAAGAAAGAATCCCATATTCGAAAAACGATGAACGAATCTTTAATATGTGCGAGCGAAGTACGTTGTTTCTCCAAGAGACAGAGGGCAGTAATCAGTTATTATTCCTCACTGTTGAATAAAAATACTTAGTAGGTATGATGTATGATAGAGAAAAAAAAACTTAAAAAATCTCGCCAACTGGCCTCTATGTGTCCTCTACTCTGTTCACAAAGTAATTCGAATTGCAAATAGTTCCAAAAAAATATTTGTTCAAATATCGAAATTCGAAAATATTTGAAGACACCATAGGCAACAAATGTAAAATCAGTACAGGAAGCATTACCCATTAAAGTTTTTTTTGTTTTATAAACCTATAATAAGACCTTAGGTACCTACCCAAATTTCCACAACTTCACGACCGCATTCCGAATCCACGGAGCGGCGCCGGCGCATCGCGTCCAAGGAATCGCGCGTTGCCACGAACCTGTCGACTCGGGGACGCTGTAAGTTTGACTGACACACGATCGGATGTCAATTGATCATCATTTTATCTGAGCTTAAAATTCTAATCCTACTCCTACTAATATTATAAATGTGAATGTTTGTGTGTGTGTAATTAAAAGTGTGGATGTTTGGATATTTGGATTTTTGTTACTCAATCATGCAAAAACTGCTGAACGGATTTTGATGAAATTTGGCATGCACGTTGTCAGGGGTACAGAGAAGGACAAAGGTTTCTTTTATCCCGGAGTTCCCGCGGGAACTCCGAAATTACCGCGGGTGAAACCGCGGCGCACAGCTAGTATTAAATATTTTTCTAAAGCACTTTACAGTGGCGCAAGAGCATTTGTAAAATACTGGGGCATGTGGGCAATTTATCATATTTAAAAATTGAATGCCATGGGTTAGTCTTGCAATAACCCAAAAATCAATCGATTGAATTTTTTTTTTGTTGTGTATGTACGTACCTACCTATGTCCTTTTCTGTACTCGCGACAACGTGTATGCTGATTTCTTGTCGATCGGTTGAGTAATTTAGGCGCGAATGCGTAACAAATAGAAAAACTCATATTCGCATTTATAATATTAGGACGCCATAATTATATTTCCTTTTTTTTGTCACATGGGGAAAACAGTTTTTGGCATTTTATCATAAATAGTGAATCAATGCGCTAATTTCTTGACGTCAGCCATTTCAATAAAATTTTAGGTAGTTGTTGTTGTATTTCCTTGAAAACCGATCAATCTGATATTTCGTAATCGTAAGAACCACATCGAACCCAAAAGCAGTTAAATGACTTAATTTATTGATAATAAAAAGTCTCTTTCCTTTGCTGAATTAAAGTTGATAGCTGATAGTAAATTGTGTGTCCCAATGGCGGTAATCTCTTTAAATTAGCAAAATCAATTAATTCAAATTAAGTGCGTCTATTACAAATTTAATGATCCGCAAACATTTTCGCATTGAGACGTAAAAGAATTCAAACCTTTTTGATTATCTTATTAAATAACAAAACAAACAAAATGTATGGGTGTATGTATAATTTAATCATTTGTTAATTCATTGGTGACAAGTATTAATGTGACAATGTAAAGGTGTAACGTAGGTAGGTAATCTAATATTATAAAGGGGAAAGATTTGTTTGTTTATTACGATTTGACTCAACCGACCGATTTCAAAAATTCTGTCACCATTAGAATTAGAAACTTTTTATCTCGGAATTCCCGCGGGAACTCCGGAGATTGTGAGTTTGTGAGGTTTTAGGGAGAGATCGCTGGATCTACTGAACCGATTTTGAAAATTATTTCACTTATAGGAAGCTACAGTGACCCTGAGGGATATAGGGTACTTTTTATACCGGAATTCCCGCGAGAACCCCGGAGTTTGTAAGTTTGTAATCTCTGGATCTACTGAACCAATTTAAAAAAATATCTTTCACTTATAGGAAGCTAAAATGATTTTGAGTGACATAGTGACATGGGGTACTTTTTATCCTGAAATTTCTGCGGGAACTCCGAAATTACCGCGGGTGAAACCGCTGGGGTCAGCTAGTCTATAATAATATTATTATTAAAATGATTGTACATCATGGACACAGTTGAACTAAGAAAAAAAATTAACAACTAGTAGTTAGCAGTAAGTTAATGTATGGGCTTTTAATCCGACTGAAGTAATTGAATTGTTTTTACTATAACTCCCCCAATGGTTATTGTCTACCCTTTCGAAGCTGGTTTTAATTGCGATATTATGCAGTTGATTTTTGCTGGATAATGAAATCATAATGTTACTCCGCTTAACAGACTTAAGTATCGTTTAGAAAAAGACGTCTTGACTATATTATTCGCATGTGCTAGGGAATAATATTTAATAATAATAATAATAATGCTTGGACATCATCACACAACGCCATCTAATGTACTTCCGAACTGGGGATATCAGACAGCTGGTCACTCAGGGTAGTTTACAAAGGTCCAACTTTGGACGATTGAAAAAGTACCTAAGTAGTTAAATATCGATGCAAAGCACGTCAAAACAGTTCGCGTCGAACGTCAATCAGTTTTAAGAAATCAGTTTAAAATTAATTTGTACAAACCTCAGAAAAAATAAACATATAAATATTAATCATAAGTACTCACAGTTTTTTTACAAAACGCCATTCTTATTATGAAATTATAACAATAAGATTAATAACCGTTTAATATGTCAATTAATATTTAATTGAAACGTCTTTCCCGGAAAAATAACGAACTATATCACTACTATAAACTATATGGTGATTATATTCATAAACTATTTCACTACTGTAAAAAATATAAATTATAATTTTAACTACACTTTATACATATTTTTTTTCCTTAGATGTCGTCAAATTGATTTTTTGAGTACCCTCACATATTTTTACGGTAATTTCACAGCTGGGGCAGTGCAGTAATTTCGCCATCGTCAAGTAGAAAATAATATTAAAATTAGGCCCATGATTGGGTGAGGTTTGCTCTCCGAGTTAAAATATGTGCTCCCCGCGAGGATATGTTGTTGATTTAAGGTACATAAAATGGTAGCTGTCTAGTGACTGGTGATGAGGAAAAAGTAGAGAGGGAGGGGGGTACATCACAAACATACCTGGATTTTAAGTGGTGACCTAGTAGTGAGTACCCTTTTTTTGAAAACATTTTATATTCTCAATTAAGATTCCTAACAAATATTATACATGCGAAAGTGAGTTAGTTACGTTTTCACGTCTCAACGGCTCAACGGATCATCATGAAATTTTGCACACAGGGATACAGAAAAGGACATAATTTTTTTTCCCGCGGGAACTCCGATATTACCGCGGGGATCAGCTAGTAGAATATACATTGTACACCAAATTATACATATACATTGTCTTTAAAAATAAAAGTGTAGAAAAAGTGATCTTATTGTTTTAATAGCGATCTTTTCCAGATAAACTCTAACCAATTAGTTTAGTTAGCTGTAAAGATATATATCGTTTCATGGTAAAATGCGTTTCGCATGAAATGAACAATTTAAGAACTCGTAATAGTTATTCCTATATTTAAAACATTGGCGAAGTTTCTTTAAGTTGATTGAGCAACGTATTAGATTAACTGGAACGATAATACACCTATAGCGTAATATTTCTGCTCTTTCAGCAAACAGTTATTAGAAGCATGACTTTTTTGTTCCAATAACAAAATCAAAGTTTTCTACAATGTGAATGTTACAATTTCATATTTAATAAACGATTAATATACATTAGCTGTACTCGCCGTTTCACCCACATGAGTTTCGGAATTCCCACAGGGACTCCTAATTTACAATGCCTATAACCTTCGCTTCGCGCAAGTGCAAGCAATAAGTTGACAAAGTTTTATCGCATTCGGATTGACGGGACGGCAACGCATGACATACGAATAAACATTGATTTTATTTATTACATTTTGCATTAGTGTAGGTATGTAATGCGCGACCATGCTTGGAGGAGGAACTGAGAGGTGGTAACTGGTAACACGGTGGATAGGCGTAAGAGGTGGGACCGTGGGACGGTGCGCGGGCACAGCTAGTGGGGCGGCTGGTAGCCTAGCCATCATGCGTTGCGTTGGCTGATAGCCAAGTGCTTGCGTAATTATGTGCGCGTGAACTTTTGATATTAGGGCTTGAAAAAGTCTGCATGTCGTATGAGAATTGTAAAAACGGGAGTTTTTAAAATTCTAGGACTGAGAGTAAGATTTTCAACAAATAGTACTAAGTCGGAGCTTCCACTTCTGTTGATGGATCACAAAAAATATACTAAATCTATCTAGTAGGTACTGGAATCTACATACTAGCTAATTATGTTTCTTAGGCGATTTTGTCAGAACACAAACACCGCAAAGCAAACCGATCATTTTATCTTATCATTTTTATCTGATCCAAAATTATCCAGTTATTTTTGGCTTATACTAATTAATCGTGAGTAAATAAGATACTTAGTTGAAATGAACTGATAAAAATTGGAATTGTAAATATATCACCAACGTACAACAATGTACAGCTCGTTGAAGTCTTTTGTATGGCCGTTACAAGTTCGTTTATAATAACTTTTTTTTATAATGTTTTCTAATTTCCGTTAAATACAATCTATTGATATCCAACATATCAAGATGAATATCGATGATTCATTAAACGAACTGATGAAAGTAATCACACATTCAGTACCTAATCATGGTATCTTAAAGTTTTCACTTAAAATCGGTTATAATAACTTGCATCGTAGTCAATCAGACCGTGAAATTGGTTGAAATTAATCTCGCGAATAAAACGATAATCCCACTTCCGCTGTCACCGCACACTGGTGCATTTGTAATAGACATTAGACAAGTACGCACACTTGCGCGGGCGCAGAAAAGGATTAGAGAAAAGATGGTTGAAATAGTTCTTCGACTCCTCATTCGTTGCGGCGGCCGCGAAGCGAGCGCGCGCGTTCAGTCAAACGAAATCAAAAGAAAAAGAATCCTATATTACCAGTTCATTCACGGTCTGCCAGCTGTGGGCATTTCGGGTGCGTTCACCTCTTATGTCATTCCACCGGCGCGCCGTATTTAAAAAAAAAAGAAGACCCGAACGTCCTTGCGAACAGCTGATGCGCTCGAAAAGCCATTATCTTTCCTAAAAAAAGTTGCCATTTAATTAAGAACAAGATATTTCGTGTTTCTATCGCATATTAAAATGAAACAGTTATTTATTCAATATCCTACAGCAACTATGGCTAATGGCTTTCCACTAACTAATTTTAATAGAACTTATTAATTCAATCTACTTTGAAGAATTAAAAATTGTGTCACATTTAAAAAATATTCGACAAGTGCAGTGCGCGTTGTTTTTTTCTTGAGTGTTGTGTTGATTCGATTCAAATTGTGCCAGTGTTAATCTCGACAGCTGTCAGTTACATGCAAGTATGTTATTTAATAATATAATATATTTACCTAGTTTATATCCTTGTATATGTAGTTTATAACGTGATACAAGTCACGATTGTGTCTCGAAATTTCTTTTATAACGGAACATCTACTATTTATTCATATATAGGTACTTTTACTTTTTTAATTGAAGGTGATATTTACCAGTAAAATACCATATTTAGTTTAAAACATATATTTAAAACATTCATGAGTAATATTAAGTTCCCTTTTAATAAAACAGTTGAGATTATTTACCTAAGTCAAGAAAGCGTGATTTTTTCGAAATACATTTACAAATAAAAAACAAAACTTAGTCTCAGGTTTTGTACTTTAAATAAAGCTTTGTAAATTACGTCTATTAAATATGAGTTAAATTATTCAGGTATTATAACAAAATAAACCTAACCTTAAATTGACGAGCAAGTATAATAATATGTGAAAGTGGATTCCAAAACGAGAGATTAAAATCACAATGCTTTTTATTGAACGCTTGTTATAACGGTCATATTTTATACTATAACATGCACTTATTTCTTTAATGTTATAAATACCGTTGATAAAGATATCATTTGACCCTTGCATTAGAACAATTACAGAGAAAAAATTTAGTACGTATAAAGGAACAGAACTAAATACGTTGTACGCAGCGCTCCCGTATACTGTTCCCCGAAGGAGACTTATTTACTTTAGACAATTTAAGTATGTGTAAGGTGGATGTTGCGTAAGGACCTAAGGAAATCTAAAAAACAAATATGTAACATTTTGCGGTTTTGTTCCCATAATATCGTTCAAAAATAGGGCGATTGCAATTGGTCTCCTGGGGCCGTATTTTTGAATCATTGTAATTACTTTCACACACGGAATTAAGAATTCACATGCGAATCTTACATCTCCGTGTGCGAGAAGTAATTCAACGATTAAAAAATATTACCCCTATATTGTCTATGTACGAGTATAATACATGAAAATTATTACGGCAGACTTTATAGTGGGATCAGAATCCTGCACATGCAATAGCATGTGTGAAGTCTACCAATTTGCACAGCCTCAAGCGCTAGGCTCGTGTCCCAGCAGAGCTGATCGTTATTAGGATGTCTGGAACGGGTTCCGTACTCTAGTTCTATAGTGCTGGACAATGCACGTATAGTCTAATTCTTCTTGTAAACTCTCGCATATAATGGGCGGTTTCATCCGCGTTAATTTCGGAGTTCCCTTGGGAATTCCAGAACCAAAAGCATTCTGTCTTTTATTGTTATTTCGACGTATATTCAAGTTTGTCAACCGGTCACAGTCGATAAGATGTGAAAAGGTAATAGACAGACAGACAAAGTTATTTTTCATTTATAATATTAGTATGAATTTAGCCAGTTTCAAGTAAATTAAATGTAAGAGCTATATCGATTACATTCTATCGTTGTACGGTTTGAAATACCAAACTATGGTTGCTATAATTTACAAAAATTTACTCCGTATCCTTAAAGGACACTCGATTCCTGCAAAAAACTTCACGCGGATAGTTTTAGCTATGATCAGTAACAGTTCTGGCAGAATAATGATAATGAGACACCCTTTTTGTTTTGAGGAAAGGCAAGCTGCGTTTCATATAATATCATACAAAAGTATTCCTCTGTTGTTCAACTAGTTTGTATAATCTTTATCTACCATTGCCATTATGCTACTATATTTTTTTAATGAACTAAATGAAATTAAATAACTTTATTGTATACTCACAAACATAAGTTATTCGACTTAATATTACTACAACTTATATTAACTAATTAGGTAGATGTAAAAATTGCAACGATTGTCCTTCTAAGAAAATAATTTTTTTGTCAAGCATCGTATGATCATAGGTATTTGAAATAGTGACGTTCTACGAAACGATATCCTACAAGTGAAGTCAGAAGCATTAAATTCACCTGTCGTCAGCAAACACCTTGCAATATAACAACGCGCATCTACCACACAATGACCCTACCCTATGACAATTACAGCAGGGCAATTATGTAACTTTTGTTGCCATATTTCCGTTTCAATCAGAAAAATAGCGATTTTACGATTACTTAATCATGTTTAGACAGCTTCTACTTTCGAAGTATGATATTTTGTTCGATTGCTAGATATTGTTGGTGTCAAAACGTGTATATTGTTATTGCAAAATCTCCATGTTTTTTAATTGCAACCAAAAAATGTAGAAACAAAAGTTACATAATAGCCCCCTTTTTTGTTCATACCTATAGTATTGTAAATTCAAAGTCCTTCCGCGAGGGATCCGCGTTGGCATAAAAACCATTTCAAAAGCGAGGGTAAATTCCACCAATCGGCATTAGAACCACATGCTTCAGAGACCCACCTTCAACGTAAGGGTAAAAGTGAGGATATAAAAAAATAACACACTAACCGCCGCACTCAGAGTCGATTTTAATGATTACTTAGTTAAGTATAGATTTTTAAAACAAAACTGCCGCAATCAGAGACGTTCAGTAAATTAATGTTAATTGGCATTTAATGACATGTAACTTAATTAGTTAAATGCCAATCAACATTAATTTATTAAACTTGTCTGATTGCGGCAGTTTTGTTTTAAAAATCTATACTTAACTTATTAATCATTAAAATCGACTCTGAGTGCGGCGGTAAATGCTTATGTTAATTGAATAGCAACAGTAAAATTAAGACCCTTTTCAGTATAACGTCGAACAACAAGTTTGAGAAATAAAATGATAAAAAGTTGAATTTTTATTATTGTAATCATCTAACACAGGGTTACTTTATGCAGGGGTAGGCAAAGACTATAACCTCTATTTGCTACGATCCCTGCACATCTCTTTCACCTCGTAATACGTAGGTCGTCAGTTTCTGTTGCTCGTCAAGTCTTTATCGTTTCATTTATTTAATGAAAGTCTCTGAGTGCAGCAGTTGTGTTTTTAAAAATTATACTTAAAATAATTAAGTAATCATTAGAACATAGCTGAGTGCGGCCGTTAAATTTTAATGTTAAGAAAAATACATTTTTAAACTTACCTATAATTTTTTAAGTTACACGATATACAACTTTCTGTATCATTTTGTTAAATATTTTCATAGTGATTTTTGATCTATTACTTTGAACAGCAATTAAAGTTTAAACTAGGTATACTGGAGTATAATACATATAAAAACATACATACATCATTATAAAACTTTTATAAACACACATATAAAGGGCATAAGTTTAAATTAGGGATGTATTAAAGCTTTCGATAATTTATACTTACATGACGTAACTATTACAGAAATAAAAAAAAAAAAACACAACACTGATAAAACAGAGACACACACGAGGGTTTACACGATTTGGTGGCGTGTCGGCAGGAATACAAAGAAAAACGGCAATGAGTGAACCTTTAGGGTATCAGCATAATATTATAATACCTGGGCGATCAAGCTTCACTCGTAGCCACATCTGTTGTTAAGTAGGAAAGCAGTACAAAAAACTCATTTTTCATGGCCCGCAAAACACGGATAAAACGACGTTTCCTAAAACTGCAACCTAGCTAGATCGATCAATCACCTCCGAAACCCCCTAAATACCTACAGAATTTCATGAAAATCAGTGGAGCCATTTCCAAGATTCAGATTATAAAAAAATGATCCGTCGGCGCGTCGGCAACATGCTTGCTCATATTCCATAAATATGTTATTTTGCGTCAAAAAATAATGTTATGTTTTTAGTAATTTAAGATGAGAATCAGATACTGAAAACCCTTCTTCTGTACGTCTCTGGTCAAATCTTTCATCCAGTATATTCAAACTCATACATTTCATGAACGTAAATCTGAACTCGTAAGGCGCGCAAAGCGTAATGTACCTACGTTTTTCTGGCGTGCCCAAATAAGTTTCTCTTCAAAAATACACCGGTCTATTGAAGCCGTCTTACCTGTGTTTCAATCGATTTGGTGCTAGAGGTGTCACGTCGAATGTTCCACTCGGAAACACACGGGACATAAAACAGACACGTTATTAACGATACCTACTCTCGTGTTGGCTGGCTATTTCGTGTGTAGGCTTGGTGATATTTAAAAACTAGAATTACTTTTATACTCGGATGAATCTGAGAACTAGTTTTGGTTTATACACCGGTTATGATGCGATAAGAGTGCATGCAGATTATAGTTTAATTTAATACTTCCAAGTAAATATAATATTACTAGCTGTCCCCCGCGATTTCATCCGCGGTAATTTCGGAGTTCCCGCGGGAAGGACTGTACGGCCTTCTTTGTACCCCTGCACTGACAGTAGTTTACGGTGATTAGCTGTTCCCCGCATTAATTCCGGAGTTCCCGCGGGAATTCCGGGATAAAAACTATCCTATCTTTTAAGTTGGACCATTTTATGAATGGTTACAAAATTTTATCAAAATCCGTTCAGTAGTTTCGGAGTCCATCGCGGACAAACAACGTGACACGTGATTTATATATATTAGATGTAATAAAAGTATTTTTTATAATAGTTTCCCTCGCGTAATTTTCCTGATTTTCTTAATAACTCCTAAGATAGTTAAAAAGCATCGTATCAACAAAACATACGTAGGTACATTTCTTTGAATATAACCTCAATCGACCAGGTTGTCCAGTACAAATGGTTTATTACGCGTACTTTTGGAGTCAGCTGCCGCTACTACTAAAGTGCGTTTGAGGTTAAACTGAAAGAAAGGCAACCATTAAAAAATTATAAATAAAGCTCAAAATAAAGTTAATACATATTGTAATATAGGAAACATTAAGCTAAACCATAACTGTATACGAAAATAGTTTAGAAAAAAGAATTCTACTCATCCCAAATACCGGGAAATCAATGCTAATAAAAAAAAAAACTATAGCCGGATAAAAACTAGTGCGATGTCAGCCGTAAAATGGGTTGCACTAGGTTGAAGGCTGCTTCCACTCAATATGCTACGTGACCACAAAAAAAAAAACTTTAGATAAGTAAACTTGTAAAATATAAATGATGAATATTGGTCTAAAACTGTAATTAAACTTCTCTTCCATGACTTCAGGAACAGCGGTTATAAAATCTCGACTATATAACTAAGCTTAATAACACTTATGAAGTTTAAATTAAAATTACACTAGCTTAAGAATGATTGAGTTTTGTTCCCTGGCATTACTATTATAAATACGACTTAATATTATAAATACGAATGTGATTATGTTTGTTACGCTTTTATCTTAAGTACTCAATCAATCATGATGAAATTTTGCATACACGTTGTCAGGAGTACGCTATACAGAAAAGGACATGGCATACTTTTTATCTCGAATTCTTGCGCGAATAGTTAATATTTTATATTGATTTTCAAAAAAAATCAGTTTAATTATTTAGTATGCGTTCTTGTAGACAGTGTAAAATAACCATCTGGTTCCTTCGTTTAATGGTGAGACTAATTAAAAAAGGAGTTGATAAAGACCTCAAAGCTAAGTCCCACACTATAGCATATAGTAGCACAGCATGGGGGTGGAAAAAGCGTAGGTACTTTTCTTTAGGAAAAAATAAATAAAATATTTTTTTTTAACTAAGTGAGACTGCACAAAAGTTGATCTTATCTCTAATGTTTCTCGAAAATCCGTTGATCTTTAGAGATAAAATTAAGCACAATTTTTATAATACTTTTTCAAAACTGAAGATATTATAGAATTTGCCTGCGATATATTCGTATGAATGACGATAAATGACGTTTCGTGCCTAAGTAGATGCTTACAGCTGCGATTATGACAGCACACTATCAATTGTTCGATTATTCCTATATCTATCAATCACTGTTGACGTGCTCAATGATGTGTCACTAATTATTTTATAATTCATTAGCAATTAATGTATGTTTATTTTATTCGACTGTACACAATTTATTGATGCAATTAAGTGCCATTGTTAATGATTGTTACTCCTTTCCAGGCGTGCTTGTGTTGAAAATTGTTGTCGCTAATAATTTTTACACCTCTCTTTCACACTAGTTATGGGTTTTCTATTTGTATCGCGGAAACCAAGCAAATGATCATCTATAAACATTATTGCATAATAATTACTATACGAACGTTATTTCTTGAAAAGTCGATAACCTCAAAAAAAGTTTGATCAAAATTACAAATCCTCGAAATCTCTTCATTTACTTCTTCAATTATGGCAAAACGCCAATGACAATGTTAGATTGTTCCCCAAGTAAAAACATGGCTCTCTTGAAAGCCAGTTTCCTGCTCAGGGTCCAAAATAGATGCTGAAAAGTGTCTGAAATAACGAAGATAAACGTGACACTCGTGTTTTCAGTACGGCTTTCACTCGTCAACATTATACTGACAATGAAACCAATGCATTAAAATATCTCATGAATTGACAGTATGTCACTATCTTTTGTATGTTCCAGTTGATATAATTACTTAATTGTGTAAATGATTTGATTTTTCAGTTTTTAAGGAAACATCTAGAATATTTTATTATAAAGGTACTATATTACATATCATGCATGGATTGATCGTAAATTGGACTTTGAAATTTGCCTGGTTGATGCCCGAGATGAATTGAGTTGAATTGAATTGAAAAACTTTATTTGACACAACACGAAAAATTACACTACACGTATACAAACACTGCTAAAATAAAAACTATTCCCAATGACGATCCAGGATACACACCATCTTCTTCTTCTTCAATTATGGCAATCTATCTCGATTTATCGCATTTAATCCACAGGCTCAAAGTGACTTTTGCGTAACGTGCGTTCGAACAAATGAACAATCAAAAAATACCAAAAACTTTTTTACACATCTTGATAAAAAATTGGTATTTATTTTTAACTAGCTGTCCCCCGCGATTTCTTCTGCGGTAATTTCGGAGTTCCCGCGGAGGTTGCGGGTAAAGTACTCTATGTCCTTCAGTTCCCGAGGGAATTCCGGGATAAAAACTATCCTATCTTTTAAGTTGGCCTATATTATGAATGCTTACAAAATTTTATCAAAATCCGTTCAGTAGTTTCGGAGTCCATCGCGGACAAACAACGTGACACGTGATTTATATATATTAGACTAGCTGTCCCCCGCGATTTCATCCGCGGTAATTTCGGAGCCGGAGTTCCCGCGGGAATTCCGGGATAAAAACTATCCTATCTTTTAAGTTGGACCATTTTATGAATGGTTGCAAAATTTTATCAAAATCCGTTCAGTAGTTTCGGAGTCCATCGCGGACAAACAACGTGACACGTGATTTATATATATTAGATAAGATAAGATATTCAGACACAGTGGTTTGTTTACTTACATTTTTTATATCAATGTTCAAAATATTCTACATACCTACTATATTATAATAGTAGCTACCTATCTAATTAAGTGTTTTTTTCTTTGAATTTTTTTGTAACGGTAAATAACCAATTATAATTTTAATAGACAAAAAATAATGGTCAGAATTTTACGATTTGGGGTAAGGCACCCATTTATTGGCACTGGGATTTGTATTAAAACGTTTTCTTCTCGGTAGAGAATATTGAAATCAGTCGCCTACAATAATTTTTAAAAGACTTCACTGTTCACGGTGTTATAAAAGAAATAAGAATATAATAATGAATAAGAAAACGTTCAGAAGATCTATTAAATTTTCATTATTTGCTACGAAAATTCTTATTAGAATATAAATTCCAATAAAAGAGTGTCAATAATCGGAGTTAGTGTCTATATAATAGGATGTCTGTTCTTATTATTTACGTTGTGAATCTACAAGAATTCTATTGTAGCGCGAGTTTCGTCGGTCCGCCGAGTCATGTAAATGTAATCAACTCGGGAATGAGGTGGATACAAAAACTCTACTGTCCGTTGCGTTAGATCTATGGTTCGACTGAGTAGCTAATAGTGAGTATGACGACGTCGGATTAGTTACGATGACAAGATAGAGCGCCGTCTACAACGGTTCCGGCAACAGAAACGGGACGGTTTTAGTCATTTATTT
Source organism: Zygaena filipendulae (assembly GCA_907165275.2). Taxonomy (NCBI): domain Eukaryota; kingdom Metazoa; phylum Arthropoda; class Insecta; order Lepidoptera; family Zygaenidae; genus Zygaena; species Zygaena filipendulae. Next base: position 10,597,694 of record OU015659.1, on the reverse strand, counting down.
ATTAACCAACTTAAAAAAAAAGTATTTTATTTATTCAAGCTTATTGCACAACAGGGCACAAAAGGCGGACTTAATTCCACAGTGGCGTTCTCTACCAGTCAACCTTCACGATGTTCAGAAAGTGTGTTTGGTGGTGCTTGAGAAGATTTACCAGTTAAATACATATAATATCTTAATACTGGGCCTACAAAATACATATAAACTGGACGCAGATAAGCAATAAAATGTTAACCCACAAAATTAAGTTATAGATTCAGAACAATTTATTGATATTTAGAGAACGTTTTTTAATTATGTGTTTACCTTATTACTAATATGTTACTAAATATTGAACACAGAAAATTGGACACAAAATGGCGCTATAATTTTAAAACTTTAATTTAATCAAAATTTCTCCAGTGTGGCTTAACACACTATTGCTTATCTATGTCCAATTATACATAAACCAGAGAAGTATTTTCTTTCTTTCTTTCTTTCTTTTCTTTCAAGTACGTAGGGATTTAAAAAAACTGACTTCAAATCATGATCAGTTTTATGGTTTTTATGAGATAACCCCGAAAGCCGTAAACTCTTCTAGATACATACTAATATTTTAGGTTAGGTTAGTACATTCGATTAGCCCAGTGACCGTAAAAATGTGGAACTTTTGTGAACAATCGCGGTATACTGGGGTGACAGAGAATAATTTTTAAGTCAATTTAATTAATAATTAGATAATAAGAATAATTTAAGTCAAAATAGGAATATTTATTTATTAACTAACTATTCATTGCAGCTTCATCCGCGAAAATTTTGGGATTCTCTCTCTCCGATATAAAAATTCTTCGATTAATGTTAATTTACGGCCGCACTCAGAGTCGTTTTAATGATTACTTAATTTTAAGCAAAGATTAAAAAAAAAATTGCTGCAATCAGAGACGTTCATTAAATGTTAATTGGCATTTGGCTAATTAAGGTAAATTTAGTGAAATGCGAACTAACATTAATTTAATGAACGTCTCTGATTGCGGCAATTTTGATTTTAGAATATTTTCCCGAAATCTTCTCTTAAAATTAAGTAATCATTAAAACTACTCTGAGTGCGGCCGTTAGAGTAATAACTACATTTATAATTTCAGCTGAATCTGTCCAGCCGTTTCAGCTTTCGTATTGGATTTTCACTGTATGATTTTCTAAAAATCTGTTCCCAAGAAATGTCATAAACAGTACAACGACGAGGTTCTACCGTCCTCTTCTCGTTGCATTTCTATATCACTCGCCTGCTCAATAATTCCACCATTGTCAAGCTAAAGTTCTATTAAATATAGGTATATCATATGTCCATATAAGGACAAAACAGGTAGGTTATTTTATTAAATTCTCGACTTTATCACATTATACAAACGTTTTGATGAATTTACTGAAAACATGTTTAATTATAGGCTATATTTTTTCATTTTTACCAGCCCATGTCTAAATTATTTATAATACAATATTTAACGCGTACGCCGCCCGTAGCAAAAACATCGAATCGGTCATTGACACGTAGGCGCGGGCGTAGCGCTTGTAATTTCGTAGATAGGTCACCTTCGTACTAATGTTGAACTTGTAGACTGTTAATTTTTTCGACATAATTGATATCCCATCAAAAATAAACTTGTAAAAAAGTCCAAGTCACTATAAAATGTTATTAGATTAGCTTATAACATGATAACTTTAGACAGAAGGACCCTTAAGTAGGCACTGAATAAATTAACCGACTTGGTATTACATTGATCTCACAACTTTTTACTGTAGAAGAAGTGAGTTGCGAGACTTGGACTTTTTTACAAGTTTGTTTTTGATGGGATCTCATTTCTTTTTGTAAATGGTCTTCCTCCTTTGAGCAATTTAGTCTACTTTAATAACTTGAAAGATTTTGGTACAACTTTATAATATATATAAACACATGCCCCATTCTTGCTTTTTCATTCCGTTGACCATTGTACCTTTGAACATAATTATGTCTAGGTAACTATGTATCTACACTTTATATCTAGGTAGGTAACTATAGCTACACTTATTATTATTATTTATTAATATCTGGGCAACGGCTTAAATAGCTGTTCCCCGCGGTTTAACCCACGTTAATTTCGGAGATCCCGCGGGTATTCTGAGATAAAAGTACTACCCTATGACCTTTCCTGTACCCTTGACAACGTGTAGTATGCAATAATTAATTCACCCGCGTTGATATCAGAGTTCGCGCTGGAATTCCAGAAATGAATCCTAGCTAGATCGATTTATGGCCTCCGAAATCTCCTGTATACAAAATTTCATGAAAATCGTTGGAGCATTCAGATTAGGGTAATTTTATCTCGGAATTCCCGAAGGATCTCCGAAATTAACGCTGGTGAAATCTCATGAAATGTTGCATGCACGTTGTCAGGGGTAAAGAAAACCTAGGGATATAGGGTACTAACTACCTACTTTGCATCTCTGAATTCCCGCGGGATCTCCGAAATTAACGCGGGTGAAACCGCGGGGAACAGCTAGTCTCATATATTTATATGGGATTACAAAGTTATTTGTGCAGTTGGTACATATAACTGCATATATAACTTTGTAATTCCATACATTTATATGGGATTACAAAGTTATTTATGCAGTTAGTGTATCTAGAAAACTGGACCGAAATTGCTAAATATTTTAATTTTTCCTTGATTTATACAATAAACACTAACTGTATTCTAAATTTCAAACTTCTATGTCTGCTAGAAGTGCCTTAGAATTTTGATGATCGGTCAGTGAGTGAGTGAGTGAGTGAGTGAGTGACCTACAAAATTAAGAAACTTTGACTAGTTATAATTCCTAAACTACTGGTTCAAATCGAATGAAATTTAAATTATACCGTCTTTATACAATACCTGCTTGTTTACTAAAAATTCAGGCTTCTAGTTTTATCCACAACGAAGTTATAGGGGGTCGAAAATGGCCTGAATTGCTTCGAGAAAAGGATAGTACGGCCGTGCCGCTTTTGTTGCTCGACTTGGCGGGGGCACTGCCGTGCCCCCAGATTTGAATCATATTATTGTTTATTTTTTTAAATGGAGTGTATCAGGTTTTTGGTAAATTCATTAACACGTTGTATATTTTAAAACTCTGATGTAAGGTTTTGGAAGTTCGACCACTAAGGTGTAATTGCGCGGGCTAGGTCGTATAATTTCATTTAAATCTTATCTCAGACGAATCGTACGCGTATATAGGCAGTACAAAATTAACTCCTTTGGATTCTTGTCTCTTAATCTCATCGAATAATTGCATTTCAATTGGTTTGAGTAATTAACACGTATTCTAAGAGTCATTAGCGACAACCGTCTGCCTCATGCATATGCATCGAACCGGCCAAGTAATACGGCCAATTATAGTTAACGGAGACTTGTATTACGCGTAGGTGGAAGATAAGGCCATCCGATGTTGTTTGGATAAAATGACAGCTTGTGTGCAAATATTTTATTGAAATCGTTGAAAAATCGAGGGTAGTTTCGAACCGATTTCAAAAAAGGAGAAAGTTCTCAATTCTTATCTGTTGTTTTAACGTAGCCAGCTATGTTACACCTTATAGACGATTTTATTTAGTGCTATAACCAACTCATAATATCATAATCAATATCTCCTCAGTCGTAAACGGATTTTTATATTGTTTTTATGTGTACATATATTACAGGTAGTTGATTAAACTTGTTCCAAAGTAGCACAAAAAAAGTGAAAAACTAATTTAAAAAAGGATATACAATAGTTATGTGAAACAGTTAAAAAGTGGGTTCTTTCCATTTAGTTAAATACGTATATATATTATAGTTTAAGAAAAGATGTCCTCCTTTTTCAAAGTCACTGAAAAATGTAGTAGAATTCATAATAGTCCAATCAAGGAAAATTCAAGAAAAACCCTTTTTAATTGGATCCTTGAAAATGATACAGGACAACGTCAACGTAATATATGTATATATAAAAAAGTGTTGATGTGTGTGGTAGTTTCTTTTATCTATCTATTTATATAAATCTATTTATCAAAAAAATTATAGAAGCTATTCGTATTGATTGCTCTGGATATTATTTAACGCCTTAAGGAGAATCTCGTCTCTATGAATTTATATAAAGCAATGCGATAATACAAGTTTAAACCATACGGGCCGTGGGAACTTTCTTTTAAGAACTTGGCAACACATAAAATATTATGTGGACTTCATTGGGAATCCGAAAAAAAAAGGAATAAGCTCTATGGCTCAATGAAATGGAAGCAATCGTCAACTCTTCGAAGCCTGTTTGCGTTTGTGAAATAGAAAAAAAAAAGAAACCGTATCGATTTGCAATTTAGAATCAGTTCACACGCGACTGAACGCGGACTGCTATCAATTTCATCAGCTTTTTTAATTGATTGCCTGCTAGCGTTGATTTATGGACCCATCAATACTGGCAGCAACGAAAACACGTATCTCTAAGTAGTTTGTGGAAAACACTTATATGTGGGCTTAACCCCTTATTTTTTATGCTGTGTGCCAACTGTCCAGTGCTCTTAGCATGCAGTATGTACATCGAAGTAGACATTGGCAGCTTTGCCGTCTGCGTCACATGCTTAAACCTTCTTCTTCTTCTTCTTTAATAATGGCGTCTATAATTAATATAATTTGCCAATGACAATGTTTCAATCTTTCTTAAATTAAGTATGTATGTCTTTTTTATGTCATGTCATTTATAAAATAAACACAGAGAGAGACTAGAAGGGTTTATTCGACGAGACATCTTGATTATTAAAAAGACTTTTTATTTATTTATTTATTTAACCAAAACAAAAAAGGAACATGGTGTTGATACACAATTTAGGTAGGTACTAACAATTAGGTACTAAATTAAATGCTTATTCAAACCTATCTACATTATTTAATAGTACATTGTTATCCTAGGGGTGAAAGTAACTCGCTCGCTACGCTCGGGCGCCAAACCCCGTCTCGGGACTAAATAAGTCTTTCTCCCGAGGATAACACTGTGCTTTTCATTACGAATGCAAGGAAAGTCAATATGAAAATAGGAATGAGCTAAAGAAAAAAATGAGTGAATTTTATTTTACATAAATCAACCATTAGGTGTGCTACTGGCCAGTAACGGCCCCCTATGACATAAAAAAAAACTTGAGTTTCTGCAGTATCCAGCTGTCAGTTGAAAGCGATTCTCCCTAGAGCTGAAAAGTGTTACTTTCAACCCGCTTCTCAGGCAACTTCAGACCTACTTTCCGAGTATGAGTAATGAAAAAAAATATTATTTTATTATAATTACTATTTTTTTTTATTACTAAAACATTGCAATTGGCAAAATTATACATATGTACAATAATTTTTAAAAATATAAGTTCTGCCACATATTTAATCTTATTTAATTGACCTAGTTATTATAATTACTAAAACTGACAAAATTAAATGTGTTAAATCGCCATAAATGCAATAGTAAAAAAGAACTATAGTGCCGAAAGGAAAAGAAAAACGCTGTGATTGTGTTCTCTTTGAACAGACAAGAAGAATACTACAGCAACAGGAGTGTTGCAGCGACGACAGCACTGCAGTCGCTGCATCATTTCTCCGGTGGCATCACTAGCATCAGAGAAGTTATTTTTCAACATATGGAAGTAATCGTTTCGGCAGAGCATGCAAGAGATATGCCTTTAGATTTAGAATAGCCACTTGTTTGTTTGTTGGTTTTTCTTGTGTTGTGCTGAAATAAATATAATTAGATTCTTTTGTTTTTTTCTTTTCTTTCTTTTTCTATTTCCTTCCTTTTTACTGGAAACTAAAACTCGGCCTTTTTCTTTCATGCCTTACGCAGGGTACCTCATACTACCTCAAACATTGGCGTATCTAGGGTTATTTTTCAGGGGGGGCCTGGCCCCTGACATACCATGGCCGATGCGAAACTCTTTACTAATAACAACAAGCTTCGTTGAAAAATAAATAATAATACTTGGTCGCAGGAGCAAACTTTTAAATAGTAAGCCTATTTTGAAGAGTCGTCGAAGTTAGTTATCAATGTTATAGAATTTCGAATCGGTAGCCTAACATCCTGGGGTGGGCACGGCCCACCCGGCCCTCCCCCTATATACGCCTATGACCGATCTCAAACAAAGTATGCCTCAAACTTCGATTTCGATCGGAACTGTCATCGGAATGATTGTTGATCTCCAAACTAAACTAAACTCTACTTTAACCTGCCCGTGCAACGTAATCTATAAATTCCTATCGATTCTACTCATAGAAATGGAAGACCACTGCTCGACTTTGCACCGGTATTTATCTCAAGGTGATATTTTTCAACGAACACTCGTAAAAACATTCATACCCGATCTGACGTTATTATATCGAGATTCCTATACTGCTCTTTTATCGAGCATTTAAAAGTCTTGTCGCCTTAACGGTTGGCACTGAATCGTGACATACGAACCGTCAGTTTGTCGTACCAGTGCGAGCTTGGCGAGATTTCCGCTACTAAAGAAAAAAGATTTTGCCTTACGAAGTTTGTCCAAAAAAATAAAACTTTTTGAAGCGCGTCACTGATAAAATTCGAAAGAGATGAGGAGGCGATGTTTCGCTAGGTTACAATATGAGTCAGTCTTTTTTTAACTTTTCTTTTCGAATAAAGAGACAAATATTTTCATTTTTGTCGACCTTTTAGGTGAAAACGTTTACATTCGGGTCAAATCAACGCGAGAGGAGAGGAAACAGCTGAGTACCTACCTTATATATGTATAAAAATTAGTCTCGTAAGTTTTACTAACAAAAGTCCTTTTTATTGTATTAAAACCTATTTCAAATGTTTGGTGGAACGCTCAGCTGTATGTACGGAGTATGACAAAGACCTTAGCAACGGTTGCATGGTCGATAATATGTGATCGTGAACAGTGCGAGAGTTATGCGCGGGAATCTGGACGCTGCGCTCACGTTGAATTCGATGCATCACTTATGACTTTATGCCTGCTGCAATTTACAGTTTGATAGGGTTGTCACTGAACAAAATTAATTATCTGCACCAATAATGTAAAGAGGCTTAGGTATAGGTTTGGATGTGAGTAAAAATTATTTCACACATATAGAAAGCGTAAAAAAAACACAGTTTTATTCAGGTATAAAGAGTTCTGCAGAAATTCTGAAATCGACGCGGGTGAAATCGCAGCGGGAACCGTTATTTGGAGTACAGCTACGAGTAATTTAGGTTTTTAAGTAGGTAGAAGGAGTACTTTCATTCTGACACAGAGTAAACTAGTAAAGAATTTTTGCGGGAATTCAGAAATTCGCGCGGGTAAAACCGCGGGGGCCAGCTAGTGTCACATAAATTTATATCCATGAATAATTTTCATGAAACAGGCGTAGATACGTGTAGGTGTATATATAAAGATATCTCGTTAATTTACTATTTAATTTTGCAATATAGTTCTTTCCGCCGTTAGCCGTTCTGTATTGAAGTTGTTGTTGTATGATAATTAAGGTTAATTAAGGTTTTTTGCTATGCAAATGCTTGTGAATATATCCTATAACGATAGGCTAGTGCACTGCCCATATTGTTAAAATACAAATAAATAGAATATAATCTATAAAGAATACCTTTTTTTGTTAATACAATTACCTGCTTATTTTAATGCTAGCAATTTGTATAAACTTTGTTTATGTTAAATAAAGTAGTACAGGTAGGTACACACTATACACAAAAAAACAATATAAATACCTATTAAATATCTACATATATAAAAATGGATCCCTATTTCCCTTGGTCACGGCATCACGTATGAACGGCTGGACCAATTTCGCCAACTCCTTTTTTGTATGGAGTTCTTGCGGGAATTCCGAAACTAATTAGCTGATGTTAGAATTAGCTACTTTAGAGTTCCTGCAGGAATTCCCAAACTCACGCGAGTGAATATCCGAAACGGTTGCATTGCACCTATTTTGACGGGACTTTCACCGCTAATTAGCTGATGTTATAAGGAGTATATTAATCTATTTTGCAGTTCCTGTGTGAATTCCAAACCTCACGCGGGTTAAACCGCGGGGCACAGCTAGTATTTATAAAAGTGATGATTTAAACAATACGGTATATACACTACAGTGTAGACTTAAACCAATCAATAAATAAGGTTCGTGATGCTTCAAACGTTGTTCGGTAAAAATAATCTGACGAGGCATTGAGACTTCATGGCTTGAATACTTGCAAAAAGCATCCTATATCGAAGCTACAATATGCTTGATAAATGACATATTTACATACATACTTCATTTGAGATAGAGAACAGGGTACTTGCATGAAATTTATAATAAGAAATTGTGTCAATATTTCAAAAACAGAGCCTTAGAAAAGCGTTATCGTGAAAGATTTAATAAAAAATATTCAACTTTAAATTTTGTGAAACGGAACGTTGCAACGAAACACCAATTACAGCTAAGCTTGACACATGACGTCACTTTTATTTTTTTAGGAAACATTTAACTCATTCAGAGAAGGCAAAAGAAACTAAGTGCATACAGTCAACGCATATTTTCCATTTTCTGAAGTTTTTTACTTTAAAATGCATTGGTAAGATGCATTTCGATTCTTTACTGGAACTTTTGGAAGTAAATCGGCACAGTTCAACCTTAAATTCGCTTTTGGATATTGAAGTTATCTGTCTGTCAGTGTCACATGACCCTGTCAATACGACAGTGACATTTCTATCACAGATTAATTAGGCGTAATTTTGAACTAGTGACGTCATTCCGCGTTTCGGCGGTAAGGTCTAAAGTATTCCTACTTTGAAACGCTATATTTAATTAATTTAGGCATATTTTTTTTTTCTTTTTCTTGCTTTGTTTAAGTAGGCCATATATCTTTAAAATAGACTAAAAAAAAATCATGCAAGTACCCTATTGAAAACGGTCAATAAATTTTATAAAAAACATACAGATAAGTGAGTAATAGACAATTCAATTACCTACTATCTCAGAACAATATTCTTCTGAGCCTACTATCAAGAGATTGTAGATTTGTCTATGTTGACGTTAGTACATGTAATCTCGATGGATCAACGATGCCTCTGTATTGAGTGAGTAATGTCAATTCAATCACAAAACAATAATATTTAATAAATAAAATAAAGTTAAAACGTACTCCAAATTTTCATTCAGTTCTACACCCAAGCATCAGTATATTAGTTTAAAAAATATGTGCCTTAACTGGCAGGTAGTTTCGATATTATAAAAAAATTTTTTTTCATTACTCATACTCGTAAAGTAGGTCTAAAGTTGCCTGAGAAGCGGGTTGAAAGTAACCCTTTTCAGCCCTAGAGAGAATCGCTTTCAACTGACAACTGTCAAATTATTAAAAAAAAACTAGGTCTATTTTCACATTTCTATTGAACCATGTTTCAACTTTCAATACAGCCAGCGCAATGTAAAATTGAAATAACGTAAAGTTTAAGTAGGTATTAATTAAAATAAAATTCACTCACTTTTTCTTAAGCTAATTCCTATTTATATTTTTTTATTTTCTTTAATTAATACTTAATAATTAAAGAAAATATTTTTTTTAGGTCGCCACAATGTAAATAAAAAATACTGGCTGAATAGTTAGCCGGCCAAAGAAAAAGAAATAAGTGGGAAAGCGTCAAGCGACTATCCGATCTTCACTCATTTTTTCTTTAGCTAATTCCTATTTTTATTTTGACTTTCCTTGCATTCGTAATGAAAAGCACAGTGTTATCCTCGGGAGAAAGACTTATTTAGTCCCGAGACGGGGTTTGGCCAATAGATCGTTACTTTCACCCCTAGGATAACAATGTACTATTAAAAAATATTGGTTGAAACATAACGCTTTGTCGGAAGGGTCGGTAAAAGTCAAGCGGTAATTTGAAAGCTGTCTAGACGGATACAGTATACGGACATAGGGTACTTTTTATCCCGGAATTCCGACGGGAACTCCGAAATCACCGCAGATGAAACCGCGGGGACAGCTACTATACATATGTACTAAACACTGTCAACAATATTTAAATATTTTTCGATGCCGACTGTACTGTTGGAAACCGGAATGACCTGATTCAGTCTGCTTCAAGAGCTCTATAATTTGAGGCTCTTCAAGACTATAGAGTGAATGGGCATTAGCTTGGAAGACGTGTTGATCCATAGTTGTTGATCTGGCCATAATTGTAACATGTAAAAAAGAAAGGGTTTGTAGTTTACTTGCTGACCTGGAGTTTCACCCGCGTTATTATAATTTGGGAGTTCCCGCCGGAACTCAGTGAAATTCCTTCTTAGCTCACTTACTCTCCATAAACTACCGAACGACCTGCCTTTCAGCGTCACAGTTTAGGTGGTTTTTGATTTTGTCAGTGACCTTTCGCTTTTATATATTATACAAGCTGTCCCCCGCGGTTTCACCTGCGGTATTTTCAGAGTTCCCGTGGGAATTTCGGGATGAAAGTACCCTATGTAACTCAGGACTACCGTAGCTTCCTATAAGTGAAAGAATTTTTAAAATCGTTTCCGTAGATCAAAAGACCCTCTATAACGTCACAAACTTACTAACTCACAATTTACAAACTTTACCTTTCTAAAACATTAGTCAAGACAATATAGATAGATTGATTTAGATTGCACATAGAGCACTTTTTCATTTTTCAACTTTACAGCACCCAAAGGGGTTCCATACCGGTAAAACCCTAAGGACTGTTCCTTGAAATATCTATATAAACGTGACTAAACCGTTAAACTTAAAACCGAATAAAGATTATATAGTTTAAAAAAATATGGCCACCCTGGTACTTAAATGTGGCTATAAAGTAGTCCCTGTGGGTAAACCAACTCGATTATCAGAGTAAGATATCATTGTTATTATTGTACCCTGCAATATTATTTATTGTATACCCATTGCATAAGAATTAGATAACAATATGGAATACAAACTATACCTAATTTAGATCGCGTATCAGGACAATATCTAGGTAATTCATTATCTAAAGATGTTAACAAAACTGAACACGAGTAGTAATGCTGTTAATAAACCTTTGCTACGTAGCTGATGTAGGATTTTGATCATTAAAAGTAAATAGGTATGTATTTAGACGCAATATCCCAAACGACGACTCACTTATAATAACCTGCTTTCCAACTTTCATTCGGGTGTCGAGCAGTTTTTGCGTGATGGACAAACATACACAATTACACACCGAAAAACAAATACAAGATAAAAAAAAAACTAATTATTTAATACCTACATTTTTTTTTTAATGACTGTTCGGAATTTCAGGATTTCCTCGAGAACACTTTGTATAGGAACAAAATGTTACTATTCCTTACCTATTATGACGTAAAATAAGTCATATCATAATATGACTATACAATACTACTTAGTGCACTCCTAATCTTTATTTAAGTGTATACTTTACTCGTGTTATTAAAGGGTAAAGTTTATACATTTGTATGTTTGGATTTGTGGTTAGTTAATCTCTGGAACTACTGAACCGATTCTAATAATCTACAGTATCCCTAAGTGACCAGATACTTTTTAAAGTTCCAAAGAGAGTCTGGAATTCCATGCGGGAGGCAGCTGCTTTTTTATAAATTGGGAAACTTTTATAAACAATTTCCATTTATAAAGCTTAATTTGGACCTACATGTTACAAAACACGTTAGAGCACGTAAAGAATTATTTTCATTCTTTATATCTGTAGGGTAAAAGCCGGATAGTTGCCACACTTTTTAAAAAGCTCCTTTAAAAAATTTGTACCAATAAATTTTTTATTCAAAGTGTATTCTCAAACATAGTTGATAAATCTTCTAACATACCCTATCTATAAAAAAATTATAAATATTATAAATTTTAAGAAAATCCAGTTTAATATGACCTCTAAAAAAGAGGATAGTTGCCTACTATAGCGGATACTAGCCTAACGTTAAAAATGGTTGGGGGGATACTTGCCCAATGTGAGGATAGATGCCCGTCAGTTTTTTTTTAAATAAAAATGAACTTATATTAATTTAAATAATCAGTTTTTATTATTAAATACAATCTTTTATTAAGTATTAATTAAAGTTCAATTATAATTATAAAATTATAACAATAATAGACTCCAAAATAATAAATAAGTGTCTAAAATAAAAATGTAATATTATTATTTATTTTGAAGATAGAACAATAAACAAAATTAGAATTAACTTTGGCATTAGCCTCTATTAAGTAAGTATTCAGTCCTTATAACTTACTGACATCCTTTATTATGTACTAAGTACTAACGGCCGCACTCAGAGTCGACTTTAATTGTTACTTAGTTAAGTATAGATTTTTAAAACAAAACTGCCGCAATCAGAGACGTTCAGTAAATTAATGTTAATTGGCATTTAATGAGATGTAACCTAGTTAATTAAATGTCTACTAACATTAATTTATTAAACTTGTCTGGTTGCGGCAGTTTTGTTTTAAAAATCTATACTTAACTAAGTAATCATTAAAGTCGACTCTGAGTGCGGCGGTAAGAGAAGTTAAATTATTACCTAATCAACACTTAAAAATACTAAGGTTTTAAATTGTAAGTTAGTGAACATGTAATTTTTTAATTAAATATTAGTATTTATCATAAATATTAAAAATATGGTAATCAACTTTGGCATTAGCATTGATTATCACCAGAAGTCAAGCTTTTCAACTTGCCACATCTCATGCAATGGTTTTTGAGTGTTGAACAAGTTTCATGCAACCACATTAGACACATCTGACATTCAATCCAATCTGATTTCGATTTAGTTAAATTATAATTTTCAAAACATTCTACACAATAATCATGAACTGAAACTTCTTTCTTGGTATTTTCTATTTTTGAATTAACATTGTTTACTTTTAATATATTTTCAGTGTCTCCAATAGATAATTTGTTTTCTTTTGCCTTTGATAAGTAGCCCTTTAGTTGCTTTTCCTTTAGATATTTTTGAACTTATAACATTTTCTTCATTTTCACTGTTAGAACTGTAAATACGAGTTTTTCTTTTCCTTAGAGTTCTTCCTTCAGTCAGTTCAATAAAATCTGTGCTATCTGATTCTGATTCACTGCTAGTAATATCTTTATATTGTTTAAATTTTTTATTTTTTTGTAGTCGCACGTTTTTCTTCGTAATCTTTTCTTTGCTACCAACTGGTTTGTTTTTTGTTTCTTTAGTTTGTTTCATTACGCTTGTTTTCTTTAATTTTTCAGTTTTATTCTTCTTCTCGATTATTTTATCATTCGAGTTTAAAATTTCTGCTGATTGTTTAACCCTTTTAGACATACTCAGCGGAATTTTTGGTATAGGAGATGATTGATGTAAAAATTTCGATGGTGTTTCTTTTTGTTGATCGTTGTTCTGATGACTCATTTAAAGATATCAGCGATGGCAATGATAGTTCAGTATTATCTAAAATGTAATTTTCAATCTCACCATCTCCTAGGGCTAAAAAGCTAAAATAGGGCTAGGGCTAAAGGGCTAAAATCTGTCTTTGCTTGTTAAAAATGTATAGTTACGGATAGTTGCCGCAGGGCAACAATCCGCAAAAGACAGTAGGGCAACTATCCGATTTGATACGGATACTTGCCCTTTTTATTTACGAAATAAATAAAACATATTTAACAATAAAACCTAATAAACAGTGCAAGTTAAACTCCAATGCACTCAAAGAAATATATTTTTGACTGAAATCGCAATCAGTTATAAAAATATTTAACAGAGATTACTTACCAATATAATTCTGGCGCTCGTCAAACTATCGCCGCGGAAGATGTTTTCTCACACGGACAAAACAAATGCGCCTACCTCAACGGCTTATGCGGCACTGAGGCCTGCGCGGGGGACGCTTTTAATTATGATCAAAAAGAAACACTGTCAATACGTCTAACATAGAGCATTTGAAACTGTGGCATGTATCCGTCCGAGGCAACTATCCGGCTTTTACCCTATATTAAACAGTTTCAGAGAGACTCACTAAATTACGCGGAAGAAACTATTGACTCCAGTTATATAAACTAGATTTCATACAAACAATGTGACCTTTACTGGCAACTAACAACATGGACAATTTAAAATAACATAGACAAATAACTATCTGTTCAGATGAAATATGGCTGCCACCAGAGGACTCGGTACCGGTACATATTTGCGTAACAACAAATTAAGGGAAGAGCTCCAAGTCATCTATTACTGTAACCATAAATATTCTCTTTGACTCACATAACTTCTAGTAAAGATATGAATGACTCTATTTAGACTGAGGGACGAGGCGCACTGCGTACACTGCTAGCGACTGCTGTTATTATCCGACTTGAAAAATAAAGTTCTTTGCTTGAATGTCTGTGGTGTGCTTATTAAGGATACTATGTAACTATATCCGCAAAAAATTTACTTTTCACTTCTCAAGCTCTGATAGTGCTTATTTGTGCAGGATATAGGCTGCACAAAATTATGTACCTACTCAATTTAGTATTTATCGACACCAAAATTGATTTTTTTTATTTTAGTTTAGTTGCGCTATTGTGCCAGTTATCAAATATTTATACTAAGTAAAAAAGTTTTCTCAGTAAGTGAATTTATGTAAGTAATTCTTTATGAGAAAAAATAAACATCTTAAAACTTACAAAATCGACTTTATGCACAAGTGCATTAATGTATCTACTCATAAATATAATTAAGGCAAAGAAAATGAGCCACACAGCCAAACCCAATAAGAATTTCACAACCTTCACAATAGGGATGTGGACTACTTTTGAAAATCAAATTTCTAATTAGTCCGTCAGTTAGAAAATAAAAAACAATAGACACGTATTTTTTGCTTTTTCAAATAAATTAAAATATACAGAGATAAAGCGCATTCAAGTTTAGGATGAGGGGGTCGTGACGTCACTAACTGCTAAAACAGCCATACAAACTGTCAGAATAGTGACTTCACGCGAAATTTCAACTCAATATATCACCGTTATTTTTTGATTACATAAAAAAAGAAAAAATACGTGTCCAATATTTTTTAATAATCTACAAGACGGATTAAAAAATAAAAATTAGTCAACATGCCCATTCAAGCGATCCTCTTGTATACACGTTGTCAGGGGTACAGAAAAGGACATATTATGGTACTTTTAATCCTGCGGGAACTCCGAAATAAAAACGGACGAAACCGAGGCTATTCTAGTAGAAAATATTACATATAGTAATCAATGCTTACACCCTTTTGCGTACATGATATTTTCTTATTTTTTTTTTTTTTTCTTTTCTATATTTTAGAGAACTAAAATACATATTTTAAAACCGTCAGCGGTGTACGGCGCCTTTGTCTGTATATTTTTTCAGTGAAGCATCTCTCCGTAACAAGCCGGGATGTAAATCAAAGTGAACGGGCCAGCCATCTGCATACCGCTGCGGCTGACTTCGTTACCGTCGACAGAATCTTTACATTTTAAAATATCTTAAATGTTCTAGAGGACGAATCTTCCGGCAAGACGTCTGGGTGCTGGATTCTATGTCTAATTGATGATTCCCATTTTTTTTTAATGATTATACTCAAATGATACCTAGGTATACTCGGCATCAGTATACTTTCCTCGTAAGGGACGATTTATAGATTACGTTACACCTTTCATGATTTTTATTAGCCCCCATCCCCCTGGTGTGACGTCACAAAACTCCAAATTTTACATTTAAAAATTAATTAATATAGTAGTTATTCCTTTTTTTAAATTTAAATTTATACTTATATATAATATCATGTGTCGTCATGAAAATTAGGACTCCTTCCCCTCCTACTCTTGTTACACAGTGTCACACTTCATTAGCCCCCTCCCCTTCACTTAACGTGTGACGTAATTTATGGATCTGACCGTTACATTTTTGCGATGCAATGAAAGTTTATTAAACATTATAGTCGATTTGAATAGTAGTTAAAGATTAATAATTTGATGACGACTCTTACGAAAAGTATTGGTAAGCTAGCGCAATAATACTTAAAGTGACTTAATTGACGCTAACAGACACCTGCTTTGTATATACATTATACATACTTATGCGTAAAAGTAAACGGTGTATGGATGGATGGATGGATGTTTGTTACTCTATCACGCAAAAACTACATGGATTTAAATGAAACTTTACAATAATATTGCTTATACATTAGATTAACACATAGGGTACTTTTTATCCCGGAATTTCCGCGGGAACTCTGAAATTAACGCGGGTGAAACCGCGGGGCACAACTAATTCAAGATATTTTAATAACAAGGAAATTTAATTACATCATATTGTTAGTCTCTATTTCTTATATTATACAGCCTTTCATTGAGGTGAATGAATTCTGAGGAGTACGAAACCTGTCGGACTGTTTCTGACCGATTGCCGGTGTGTAAGCTGCTTAAGATAATAGTACATTGTTATCCTAGGGGTGAAAGTAACTTATTTAGTCCCGAGACGGGGTTTGGCCAATAGATCGAGGGACTAAATAAGTCTTTCTCCCGAGGGTAACACTGTGCTTTTCATTACGAATGCAAGGAAAGTCAAAATAAAAATAGGAATTAGCTAAAGAAAAAATTAGTGAAGATCGGATAGTCGCTTGACACTTTCCCACCTATTTCTTTTTCTTTGGCCGGCTAGCTATTCAGCCAGTATTTTTTATTTATATTGTGGCGACCTAAAAAAAATATTATCTTTAATTATTAAGTATTAATTAAAGAAAATAAAAAAAATATAAATAGGAATTAGCTTAAGAAAAAGTGAGTGAATTTTATTTTAATTAATACCTACTTAAACTTTACGTTATTTCAATTTTACATCGCGCTGGCTGTATAGAAAGTTGAAACATGGTTCAATAGAAATGTGAAAATAGACCTAGTTTTTTTTTAATAATTTGACAGTTGTCAGTTGAAAGCGATTCTCCCTCGGGCTGAAAAGGGTTACTTTCAACCCGCTTCTCAGGCAACTTCAGACCTACTTTCCGAGTATGAGTAATGAAATAGTACATTGTTATCCTAGGGGTGAAAGTAACTTATTTAGTCCCGAGACGGTGTTTGGCGCCCGAGCGTAGCGAGGGCGCCTATAGATCGAGGGACTAAATAAGTCTTTCTCCCGAGGGTAACACTGTGCTTTTCATTACGAATGCAAGGAAAGTCAAAATACAAATAGGAATTAGCTAAAGAAAAAATGAGTGAAGATCGGATAGTCGCTTGACACTTTCCCACCTATTTCTTTTTCTTTGGCCGGCTAGCTATTCAGCCAGTATTTTTTATTTACATTGTGGCGACCTAAAAAAAATATTTTCTTTAATTATTAATTATTAATTAAAGAAAATAAAAAAATATAAATAGGAATTAGCTTAAGAAAAAGTGAGTGAATTTTATTTTAATTAATACCTACTTAAACTTTACGTTATTTCAATTTTACATCGCGCTGGTTGTATAGAAAGTTGAAACATGGTGCAATAGAAATGTGAAAATAGACCTAGTTTTTTTTTAATAATTTGACAGTTGTCAGTTGAAAGCGATTCTCCCTAGGGCTGAAAAGGGTTACTTTCAACCCGCTTCTCAGGCAACTTCAGACCTACTTTCCGAGTATGAGTAATGAAAAAGTTTTTTTAAAGTGTAAACTGCTAAATTTTTTGTAGCTAGGACGCTTACACATGCATGCCATCCGCACATGGCACTACCTAGATTGATGCCGTTTTTCATGCGTCGATTTGGTTCTTGTATCTAGATTCTAATTGAATAGTATTTATGTAACAAAGATTCTCTAGCATAGTTATATATAGTTTATAGTTTGCCTTAGAAACGACAGGACAGCTCGAGAACCAGATACCTACCATAGCCGCATGGCGAAGACGATTCAATTAAGGTGTTGGCGGTGTGTTATTAGCTATCCAATTTCTCCAATTATTGGCATAGGGCCTGATGCTGGACTTAAGGATATCGCTAGTCGCTATAGGGTTGCCAAAATTATAGTAAATTATTATTTCAATATGCAAGATGTTAATTGACTGTCGATACACCTTCTTCGAATTGTAGTCTAAATGTGGATGTAATGTGTTACTTACTTCTTACAAATTCAAAATTTTTACGTATAAAATATTAAAACCATCCAAACCAATGAACCAAACCATCTGTTTCTTTTTCTCCATTTACATAAATAAATAAACCAATCCAAATTGTAAATATTAAAAAAAAATTGATTTGGAATTCACTGCCGGCAAAAATTGTAGATTTTAGATTGTGATAGAAGAAATTTTCTCAATTTTATTTCTTACTAGCTGTTCCCCGCGGTTTCACCCGCGTTAGTTTCGGAGATCCCGCGGGTGTTCCGAGATAAAAGTACTTACTACCCTATATTTTTTTCGGTACCTACCTTTGACAACGTGTAGGTAGTACGCAAAATTTAATGTAGCTTCTTCCGCGTTAATTTCGAAATTCCCGTGGGAATTCCGAGATAAAAAGTAGCCTATGTTCTTTTCTGTACCCGTGATAACGTGTATGCAAAATTTCTTGGTGATCGATTGAGCCGTTTAGCCGTGAAAGCGTAACAAACAAACAAACACACTTTCGCATTCATAATATTATGTATGGATTAATGAGTTATCTGTCAAGGAAAATGGTAAGATGATTAAAGCTTTGACGTTTATAAGTTGCAACCCTGTTCTAAATAATGGCACACACGGTCATGTAGCGCGCCGCTCGTCCAATCAAGATAAACGCTATTGAACATTAATTGAGAACGTATCCATATGTATGGACAACGCTATAATGCACCCTAGACGCCAGGACCGTGTGCACATGCTTTTATTATATCATATTTAAGTTTTTCCTAAAAGGGATTGATGCATTCCACAGCGTTAATTATGCATGTATCCGACGTGTATGAGTTTCTTTAGTGAATTTAATATGCATTTTAAATTAGTTTTCATTCATACTGGAATTTTATATGGCAGACAATTTATACATTTTAACAGTATCTTCACGAGCTTCAACTTAAGAAAAAAGTGGTAGGTACATACGTTAACGATGTTGTGGTTTCTCTTCTTTTCTTCATTCCAACTAGCAAGGACTTCAAGACATAGATAATAATCAAACCACATATTTATTAAAATCCGTCTTTGTGTACCGAAGACACATAAAATTACACCAACGTACTAAACGCTAAAAATTACTTATCAAAACTTATCACCAAAGAATAGAACTAGTGTACTAAGTACTATACAATACTGATTACGGACAGGTGCAAAATATATGTATATTATTATACTATAGCTGTTCCCTGCGGTTTCCCTCACGTTAATATGGAAGTTCTCGGGGAACTCCTTGAAATCCGTTCTTAGTTGATGTTTCATACCTATGAACTACTCACCTGCTAAATTTCAGTTTCATAGGTCACATACTTTTCGAGATATCGTGTTTAGTTAGTGATTTTTCGCTTTTATGTTGGTATACATATAGTTAATGTGTATTATATAGTATACTAGCGGTCCGCCGCGGCTCCGCCCGTAAGAATTTCGGAGTTCCTACGGGAATTCCAGAATAAACTATACGTATAAACTATAAACCTTCCTCTTGAATCGCTTTATCTATTGGAGAAAACCGAATGAAAATCCTTTTTGTAGTACAGACAGAAAAGGCGGAGGACTTTGTTTTATGGTATGTAAGGATATATAAAATTCATTCATTTGCCAACGGCCAGTATTTTGTACCTACAATATACCTATACGTGCCTACTCAGAACAGAAATTAGGCCCGGTTTCCACCAAAGCGAAGAGGAGAAGAGACGAGTGATGTGTTGCGTAGTTGGCAGATTGTGAGCTGTCAGAACTTTCGGGTGTGCAAGACGCGGGGAGAAGGCAGCGGGGAGAGCCGCGGGCGCTGCCTGGCCGCCTACTGCCACCTGCAGACTACACAATATAGGTACACACGTCTCCGCTCTACCGCGCCGGATGCTCGCTCACGGCACAAACTATAGTTTGATCCATTCCGCTTGATCCATTTCCACCGAAGATAAGCGGTGAGGAGATGTGGAAATAACCGAGTCTGATTGGTTATTCAAAACACATCTCGCGTCTTCTCTCCTCTCCGCTTTGGTGGATACCGGACCTTACGCACTTTAAGGCGCCTATTCTTTTGTCACTTAATCAAACGTAAACTAATTTTTATAACGTTTTGTGTTGGCTGTATACAAGCTTTTTTTTTTTGTAAATCTATAAATATTATACATACGTAAATGCTAACAAAATAGTGTAGTGGCACGGCACACGTCGAGGATAAGCATCGCCATTCGCCATTGTCTCGCGCAGTCATAACTCATCTCCCAGATATTTATAGGAGTATTATCACGTCTAAGCGAGTGTCGTGGCGTAGCAGGCAACTACGGTCGATAGACGTTTTATCGATACGAGAATTAACAGCTCTACTGCACACACTGTACGTTTAACTTCTTTAAAAAAAAAATTATCAATACGTCTTTTTCGCATCTCGTTTATCTCAGAAATTGAACATCACTTCCGGGATACTCAATTTAAATTTTTTTTAAGAATAGTAATAATGCTTGGATGTTAACAAATAGTGCCATCTGATGACAATTTAAGCAGAACCTTAATAAATGATATCCCTACGTAATTTATTGTTGGGGCTGCTGGAAGTAATTCTACATGGAATAAGCATGAGCATGACATGATTACTTTTATACTTTCTTTCTTTTTTATCTTGTCTTTGTGTGCATTAATTGTTAAATAAATAAATAAATAAAAAACACTCAGCCTCAGAGTAAACACATCAAATTAAAATCCCTTTCGCATTTATAATACCTACTAAGGATTTCACGTAGTGTATTATAGTCTATGTATTAGAAGTGTTTTAGATACCTATATCGTATGACATTTTCCGGGGGGAAAAATCGTCTAATAGCAGTAAAATTATTGGGCCGTAAAACCAATGTTCAAACATTGAGTGTAGATTTACGGTCCGACGTGATAATACAGTAATAAATAATAGCTAAGATGAGTTACAGCAACACTGTACAATAGAGATTGTTATCCGAGATATATTACAATGTTGCCAGACTCAAATATTGGTGTGGAATGGAGGACAACTTGAAAATCGGCGCCACGACGAGGCGGGTCAAACAGTGGCACTTATTCACTTGAACCCTATCTATCTAGAATCTAGATTACTTACGGTGAAGTGTTGAAAATTCTACTATTATTACCGGTAAAATTCGAAGCTTTTTGAGGTGCAGGTGGAAACAAAAGCATCCGTGGTCCATAGTAGGTATTATGTTTAAATCCTTACTGCAGGCAGACATTTTGCTGTATACCTACACTTTTGGTTACAGTTTGTTAGGGGTTAAGGATAATTATTAAGGTTAACCTGTATGACATTCGTAAGTGCCTTTATGAGGCCTAAATCTAAGTAAAAACCAATTCTATTCAATGGGGATGTGGACTACTTTTGATAATCAAAATTCTAATTAGTCCGTCAGTTAGAAAATAAAAAAAACAATAGACACGTATTTTTCGCTTTTTCAAATAAATTAAAATTTACAGAGATAAAGCGCATTAAAGTTTAGGGTGAGGGGGTCGTGACGTCACTAACCGCTAAAACCGCCATACAAACTGTCAGAATAGTGACGTCACGCGAAATTTCAACTCAATATATCGCCGCTATTTTTTGATTACGTAAAAAAGAAAAAATACGTGTCCAATATTTTTTAATAATCTACAAGACGGACTAAAAAATAAAAATTAGTCAACATTCATTTGAAAAATTATAACTTCAACTTCTGATACTTTATCTATTTCATAACTTATGAGGCTTTAAAAAACGACTTAATTTTTTGTTGCATGAGAGTAGTTCCGTTAAACCAGAGCGAGACGTCACTTTTAACGGCCGTTAAAATCATTCAGCGTGCATTAATGACGAAGCTGGAGCCGTAACTGTCAACATTGTAACAATACCGATGAGTTACGAGTTACGACGTCGTAAAGACATTACCACGTGATTACCTATACTTGTAGTGATGGTACTTACTGATTGATACCGCGTGAATGTATCGATAATAAAACCGAGAGATCTAAATATTATTCAGATATTAAATCGTAGCTTGTCAATGCAACCTAAATTAGGTTCACTTAATTTGTGTTTTTCTTACAATTATCGTTAGTATTTTTATAAAGAAACTCGATAAAAGTTTTATTCTCACATGTAGATATCTTACCAAACTACTTTATTATTTTTATGCCCACTATTATTTAGATTGACATGTTTTAAATACTTATGAATTGTAAATGATGATCCCTCTTACGGATAATTGTATATAATGACTGTGTATACAATGTTATTATTGTAAAATCGAAATAAATTAATCTAATCCTACTAATATTAAAAACGCGAAAGTTTGTAAGAATGTATGGATGGATGGATGGATGGATGGATGTTTGTTACTCTTTCACGCAAAAACCACTGGATGGATTTAAATGAAACCTTACAATAATATAGCTTATACATCAGATTAACACATAGGGTACTTTTTATCCCGGAATTCCCACGGGAACTCTGAAATTAACGCGGGTGAAACCGCAGGGCACAACTAGTAGGAAGCTAAAGTGATCCTGAGTGACATAGGGTACTTTTTATCCGGGAATTCCCGTGGGAACTTCGAAATTACCGCGGGTGAAACCGCGGGGGTCAGCTAGTCTAATCTAAATCTTTTTTGAAAATTCATCCAAGATATTTTAAAGACTGGAACCGGAAAAGGTGACGTAGGTAGGCCCACGATACAAAATGAACCGATGGCTCGGTGAAGGTCGCGGGACGCCATTGGATGCGGGAAGCGTAGGATCGGTCGTTGTGGCAGTCTGAGGCCTATTATAGCTCTTAAGTAGTTTTTCAAAAATCCATTCATAAGATTGGTATACATTAAACACCTAGACTAAGGGTAAACACTTAAAGTTCATCTCATTAATCTTTACTCTGATGCATGAGTCGAACCCGCAACACCTTGCGTAGTAGTCAGTTTCACTAACCATTTCACCAACGGTACTTTTAATAAATTAATAGCTTTTTAACAACCTTCAATAAAAAAACGATAGCTGATTATTATCGATGTCGGCAATTACCGTGACATCTCATCACTATCCAACACGATCGCATATAATAATGTCGCCGTATTATCACTTCATTGGCATACACACGTTATTTATTAGCACGTCCACGTAGATTTAGGGGTGTCTATAAATTTATGCAGAACTCAGGACGATAGTGAGCCAGTTGTCTAAGTGCTCAGATGATAAATTGTCACCGGAACTCAATTTATAAGCCTTGTTACTTGTAGGTGTTTAGCTTGTATTAACTAGCTATAAACTTTTTTCTATTCTATTCTATTCTATTCTATTGGCGATCAGAGCATGTTAGATTTGTATAACAAAAATAAGATACATAGTTTTCTTAGGTGCCATAAGAAGAGTTTCAAATCACTTGTCATTCAAATTTCAAGAAACTTAAACAGACAAACTCAAAGATTACATCAAAAATAAATTACAGATAAAAAAAATATATATTTGCCTGTTCTTAACTACTGACAGTCATTCATATAAATGTTTTTTTTTAATATGGTTGAACTCACATTCAGCGAAATAGTGAAAATAATATTAGGTATAAGGCAATGCCATTATTTTGCACAATAAATCTGGTATGTTATCTGATATTTTACCGTCATCTTAACCCCTCAGGCAATTTCGAATGGTGATTAAATGGTAAAATAACATTGATATTTTATAATGTACCTACTATAACTAGCTGCAGGGTAATTAAGTTACTTTTGTTGCTATAATTTTTCAGTTTCGATCAGAAAAAATAGCAATTTTGTGATTAATTAATCATATTAAGGCAGCCTCAACATTTTCGAAGTATGTTCATTTTGCTTGATTGCTAGATTGCTCTCTGTACCTGAAGGTTGACTGGCAGAGAATGCCACTGTGGAATTAAGTCCGCCTTTTGTACTATGATGTGCATAAAGTTTAAATAAATAAATAAATATTGTAGGTGTCAAAATGTGCATATTGTTATCGCGAAACCGCCATGTTTTTGATTGCAACCGAAAAATGATAGAAACAAAAGTTACACAATAGCCCCTCTGTTCCCCTTAGTTTCACCTGCTTATTATCGTAGCTTCCGCTTCGAAGCTTTATGATTTCCAAAACATTTTAGAAACTTTGGTTTCGAACATTGGTGTACCTAGCCAATCGCTCCTTAAGAAATAATGTAAGATTTTTTCTTTAAGCTGCGGCTAAAGTAGCTCAAGCCTAGTTAGTAAAATAGGCTATCTGTTAACTAATAAACAGATAAGGAACATGCCTTTACTTATACATAATTATTTGTTAGGAGCGCTACTACCGCCGAGGAGATAGTCGCATTGTATCGGAAATTACATCTGAAGCTTAAAATAGCGTCATTTACCCGCTCCCATGTTCACATTATACCTGTAGATAAGTGGCGCATGTCATAAGAGTAAGCGTTTACTCGATGTTGAGCAGTGTACCGTTCGAAATTGAAACACAAAACAAACCGATGACGATGTGTGCGCGAGTGGCGTTAGCACTGAGACGTAGTAAGCTGTTTCTACCACACTTGAAATTCCAGGATTATGCGTGTGCGCTGAATGCGTTTCTGTTTATTTTTTTTTAACATTTTTACACTACGGCAAACACAGTCTCAATATTAAAATTAATTTGCTAATATTATCTTTTATAAATAATTGTTTCGACCTGTTGATTACGCCGAGAGAGTGCTTTAACAGTGAACAACATAATGATCTCGTTCCGTAGTTTTCAATGCGTTAACTGTCAACTTGGCTAAGGGGGCGAATGTAGCAGTCGAGTTTCGCTTACCACACTTAGGATAAATTTACTAAGAATAAGTAACAGTTGCTATCATTTCCTAACTTGCACGTACATCGACCGGCGACTGCGCACACGCACTCCCCCACCATTATTGCGACACCTCCCACCCATTAACTAGAAGGTGCTGGTCGATCCCCCCATTTCCCCCACTTTGGGCAAACCGTTGCGGCGGAGGTGTAACCATAGTTAATGTAATCGGTTTTATGGTTAGCCGTGTACGCCGCGTTATAAAGTGTTTTCTGTACGAGCGCTAATTAACAGTGCAGCGGCCCTAGCACGAACATTGAGCGACAAGGTGTTTGCAGCGTGAAAACACAAGTCAAAAAATTGTTAGGTTAAAAAAAAGCAGCCTTATCTAATAATTAATCCCAAATTCCCAAATTTTCTTTTCATTTACCTACTTTTTATTTTTTTACTTGCGGTTTCACCCGCGGTAAATTCGAAGTTTCCGCGGGAACCTCGTATCAGAATATAGCCTATGTGTTATTCGGATGTATACCTAAGCTATAATTATTATTATAAATTGTGTTTAAAATCCATTCAGTAGTTTTCGCGTGAAAGAGTAACAAATTTCCATACATCCACAGGTACAATACAAACTTTCACGTTTATAATATTAGTTGGATATTAGCTAGGATGTTATTTTTTCATGCCTACCATATTTTGTAATTTAACAGTTTTTTTTTTTTCATTAATTTTACAGTCTAGGAATAGGTAAAGTAAAACAAGCAAAGTAAAAAGTGTTTGTTATACTAAATCTATCAATAAAAAATGTGAAAAACTAGTTACAAACTGAAATACTTATTACGCGGAAGATTAAGAAAAAAGAGATTTTTGAGCAAAATCATTTTCTTTATCTACATTTTCATTAAAATTTCTAGGTATTTTGCAAATATAGCTAGCGATAAAATGGCGTTTTCAGTTATTTTCATTAAACTATCACGTTTGCTTTTTATTACAAAAAACCAATTGACGTTACGATAGGTATTGGTTGTAATTACATATTATTATAAGGGCATTATAAGGGGTAGAAAACAAATAAAAATGTGTTTGAGATACCTTGTTCTCGCAATGACTACCTGCTGGCTGCTGCATTAACTACAGTTACCAATTATCATAAGTATTAATTACGGATGCCACTGTAGGTAGGTATATACGTATAACGGAGGGTTGTGTTCCAATTTACCTGAATTATAATAGATGCCATTAAAAATATACCTGTAAACAAACGTTAATAATTGCTCTACTTATCTATGTACATCTACATATATATATTTACTCTGTGAAAAAAATAACACGTAATTTTGTGTAAGTAATAAATAATACGTGTAGATAATTAAATTAGTTAAAGAGTCATCTATCGCATTTTTATCTGTGTCCAGTGCATATTCCAAAGTGTGGTGACGTTTTACTTATATTGAAAATTGGCTGTGCCTCGCGGTCTCGCCCACGAAAATTTCAGAGGTCCTGTGGGAATTCCGAGATAAAAAGTACTATTTGTTCTTCTCTGTACTCTTGACAACGTGTATGCAAAATTTCATGGTGATCGGTTAAGCCGTTAAGACGTGAAAGCGTAACAAACAAACAAACTCACTTTCGTATTTATAATAAAGATTATTATTAGATTATTAGATTATTGATTTATAGTAAAGATTATTTTATTACTGCGGCATAGCTTAATTATAATTATTTATTATCCAGGTGGTCAACGTCATTGTAAAGGTAACGAGTCAAGTCCCTACCTACTGTGACCATTTTTTTTCCTTCCTTCCTTTTTTCTCAAGCGCAAAGCTATTTTTTATTACCACATATCAATTGAGTTTTACGAAACAATCTAAATTACCGTGTTATTTTGATATAATTTTCCATTACTAAAAGTTATTCTCTGTACCCCTGACAACCTGTATGGACAATTTCATGATCGGTTGAGCCGTTAAGGCGTAAAAGCGTAACAAATAAACAAACAAATTCACTTTCGCAATTATAATAGTAAGGATTTAAATCGTTCGTATAATTGAATAATTGAAAGTGTATGAAGTAAAAATTTTGCCTATAAATGTGAAAGTGTGGATGTTTGGATGTCTGTTACTCAATCACGCAAAAACGGCTGAACGGATTTGCATGAAATTTGGCGTGCACGTTGTCAGTGGTACAGAAAAGGGCATAAAGTACTTTTTATCCCAGAATTCCCGCGGGAACTCCGACGCGGGTGAAACCGCGGGGCACAGCTAGTATTTTTATATTTCATTTCAATTCTAGTTTTTTTTTTACACAGTGCAGTGCAATCCACCGAGCACAAAAAGCGAATCGACTTGAACGTTCATCCGCACAACGAAAGGAATGCAGACGCCTTCATTTATATTAATATATAAAAATACTTTTTGCCCGTAATGCTTCAAGTATATACCTATTTCAGAGTCTCCTTCATCTTCAATTATGGCAATCTATCGCGATTTATCGCATTTAATTCTGCCAATGTATGTGTTTTTAACAATTAAAATAGTTATGGCTAAACGCCAATGACAAGTTAGATTGTTCTATAGTACCTAGTAGTAAAACACGGTTCTTCCTCGAAAACTAGCTTCATTTCGGAAAACAAAATGGCTGCTGAACGGTGATGGAAATATCGAATAACGCGGCAGGCGCCCACTCGCTACGACCTCCACCGATCAACAACCTAGTTCATAGTCAAAAACGAGCAGAATGTTGGAAGGCTAGAATGACAATAAAGTTTCGCAGTTTTCGACTAAAACGGCTGCATTTCGGGGAAATTTTAAATATACTGCAGCAAAAATTTGTTGTTACCTTCTTACACCAGTTCATAATCATACAATTATTAATGGATTCCCAGAGAAGACTGATTGAAAACCAGCGCTGCTCGGGACCTAGGTCACGTGCACTTCCTTTTGCCTATAATTGGCTAAGTTTAAAAAAAAAACAAGGATATTCCAGCAGCAAATAGACGGCGTTAGGAGAAGCTGCATTTGAGTTAAGTTGTTATAATATATGAAACTGCCGGTCATGGTTGGCGTTGCGGTTTGTGTGCAGTCTTATTGTTACTTTGTATACGAGTTGGGCTAACTTCTTGGTAGGGTTTAATTTTCATCATTGGGAAAAAAAATTGGCGTTTTTCTCCGTGTGTTGCCAATGTTGCTAATTCTTTACTGAATAAATAGTTTGCTGAAATTTGGGATTATTTAATATATTATCTGGCGATTACAATAATTATCGCTACACAAAAATTATGACAGAAATAAACCCAATCGGGCTAATCTTGAAATTCGTAGTTCTTGTAAATTATGTTATGCTATTTCTATCCTAGTTTTCTAAACAAAAGCGGAAAAGCTGTTAAAAAGATTTACTGTTCTTTTCAGTAGCTTACTGGCTTGCACTATCTAAATCTTAGCGCAAAAGCTAGCCACGTTTATTAAGAGAATAACATGTTTATTTCAGTGTATTTCACTGGCTTGTAGCTCAGTGGGGATTAAATTTGTAATTCTGTAGCAAATAAAAATGAAATATTATAATTTTAAATAGTTTTTCACGACGACGAAAAAGCCGTCACATTAAACTGTTTCGCCGGCATGCGATGGAAATTCGGTCGATTCGAAGAATTTCATTCAGAGTTCGTTGACAGTGAACTCAATCACACCGCAAGTGCGCGTAAAACAGATATGCGTGAGAGAATTATTTTTTTAAATGAAGTTTCATCTGACGCAGACATTTGTCTATAATTAGGCCTGGTAGAAAACAATGATCAATTTCACCTTACAATTACGTCACTAACATTAGATACACGTCTGCCAATTACCTATATAAACTAGTCTACTAAACATCATTTCTCTGACTATTCTTTATTAATACTTATTTTATATCTTGTTTCCTGCCCCTTCTGTATTACTATGTAGTTTATAATATTTATAGTAGATATAGCCCTCTTCTTAGGGATTATGACAACAATCTTTCTGAATCTGTTCATACCTATTCTGTCCTAAAAAATACTTATTTGCTTTTGTAATAATTGGCCACTATTTTCTCTGACTGACATTGACATGAATAGTAGGCCTACCTCAAAGATCATATAATCACTACGTGGCCTACCTATCCAAGGCGTCTGTCGCCATTTTGAAAAAAGGAGAAGAAGAAGATCATTTCTCTGTCACATTATGTCACTTAAAGTAGAAAAATATTATAATTTCAAAACATTTTGATTTTTGAGATAATTGTATATTTATCTATCGTTAAAGGAGTACCTACAATACCATAATATATTTTATTGCACCAAAAAATATTGTTGTTAGTTATTGTGGCTTAGGTACTTATACAAATATGTAAAAAGGCAGTCTATAACGTATATTCTTAACGTACTTATCCGTGAAGTTTTCCGTCTGTTACACTATCATGGATTTAATACCTATGTGAATTTGTAAGTCTGTTGCACTTTCACGCCAAAATATCATACAGTCCGGAGTACAAAAAAAAACATTTAGAGTTTCATCCAGAACTGTCACTGAGGGAAAGATTACTTTTATCCCTGAAACAAGGAGAAAGAAATCCAGAAATTGACGCAGGCGAAGCCTAGGGGAATAGCTAGTAACTAGTAGTATATGATAAAACTAACGTCCAGTAACTGTCGGTGTAAATTGATCCATCTCCGCAGTCCATGATGAACTCACGTTTTAGTTCGCGGCACCTTTTTACATCGCTTCCGAATCATGACTCCATGAATCAACTGTTTCTTACAACCCAATCTGTGTTTTTATTTGGTAAATACGTAGTAGGCATTGAGGTAAAGTAAAGTAAGTAAAAAAACTCAATTCATCTTTTCTGTAGGTATAGTACTTAATCATAAACTTATCACGTGTTTAAAAAATAAATAATAATTAGATAATTACTTTGAGTGTATTAAAGCAGATTATATAATAAATATGATTTTTTGAATGTTAATTTGCATTCCTCCAAAATGGATGTTATTATACCTACCTACTGCTGATAATATAGGATACCTATAACATTATATAGGTATTTATATATTTAAATTCCGTTTATTTATGTAAATTATACAATTTTGTAAATACTTACATAGAAATAAAATTAACTATTCTGTTCTTAGTATTATAATTAGGTAATATCTTTTGGTTTTGATACTCCTTATTTTACTTCTGGTAATTCAGGGTCTTTGTTATATGGACATAGATAAGCAATAGTGTGTTAACCCACACCGGAGAAATTCTGAGTAAATTAAAGTTTTAAAATTATAGCGCCATTTTGTGTCAAATTTTTGATGTTCAATATTCAGTTACATATTTAAACAATGTAATAAGCTAAACACATAAGTAAAAAACGTTCTCTAACTCGCAATAAATCGTTCTGAATCAATAACTTCATTTTGTGGGTTAACATGTTATTGCTTATCTGCGTCCATATTTAAAGGACAAAACCACAAAACAAAGTGCTATACGGATAAAGTTAGCAGTTTAGTTATTCAGTTATCTTTACTTAATGGAATTCACTGATAAAATTTGTATGTTAACTATAGATACCTATAAATCTATAAGACAGGTATAGATTAATTGATCCGTGGCGAATTCGCGATTATTTTATCATGGAGATAATATAAGCACAGAGCATGCTTCATGGCTATCGAATTTGTAATTATGCATAGGTAATTATGTAAATTTATAGGCCGTCCCCTCATGCAAATCTCGCTCGCTTTGGTATAGCTCTAGATTGTTTCGTCTGTCTATGATATTGTCTTTGGTGTGGATGACTCTATTATCTAATGTGTTGCGTCTCGGCCTTTTGAGTAATCGCAAGATCAAAGACTCTGTTAACGTGTGGGAGGTGCCTCATTTGCCATAAAGGAATTACCGTTGAAGACAATATAAAGAGGTCGTGTTTGATCACACAACACTTGATAAAACACATAGGTAACGTTGTCGTCGGGAGGAAGTCTTACCTACTAACGCGTACCTATTATTGACAAATTGGAAAAGTATGGATATTTTGAATTTAAAATATCCAAATCAAATCAAATCAAATATACTTTATTGCACACACAGTAGAAGACACAATATTTACAAAACACAGAAACATATGGATACGTACAATGAGGCGACCTATATTGCTGAAATCCATACTTTTTTTTAGTAATTATAGTTCCTGACATTATAATGTATGGATTTAAATAGATCAGCGGTAATTCAACTCAATTACTAGAGTTTAGGACCGAGTAATTGTCGGAAACATATTATGTCAATGATTGAACCAGAGTTTATATAGTTCCAACCTTAAATTCAAATGAATTTCACCTTCTTCTTCTTCTTCCTACTCGCGCTGTCCCGTTAGACGGGGTCGGCTTTCCCAATCATTCGGCGCCATTTTTGCCGTTGGTGTGCGTCCTCCTCCCTCAGACCCAGCCTCCTCAGATCCCGCTGGACACTCGATATCCAAGTGGCCTGTGGTCTTCTTCGTCCCCTCCTGTTATCCGTAGCCAGGGAAAGGCACTTTTTCACGACATGATCGTCCGGTCTTCGTACAACATGGCCGTACCAACGCAGTCTTGACTCTGTTATTTGTTATATGCTATATAATGAATTTCACCATTCAAATTTAACTGAAAAAGCTTGTTTTTTACTAGTTATTCTTTAGGTAATGTTTAAAAAAATTATTCTTTTTACATACATGCATAACTTATTCGAGCAGATTTCGAATTTTTCTAGTTAGTGGCGATTGCCATTATAACCATTATAGCTTTTTAATAAACCTGAGAGAAATTAAAGTATTTTCTTTAAATTGAGAGCTTGCCATGTAAAATTAGGTATCCCTTAAAATTTGATCCGTACAAACGGCTATACCTATAGAAATATAGGTAAGTAGAACTCCTTTCTCTATCAACGGCTAAGAAAATTTAAAATTTTTAACAAAATTTTCTAGAAACTTCTATGAGCGTTTTTCGATATTGTGTGTACCCACCTGCATTTCAGATACAATAAACTATACAAAACAAACTGCACCCAGTCACGTAGCCCTTTCTTAGCCCCTCGCGCACGCCGCCCGACAATTTGTTCTCTGATCATATTAAGATCTCTAAATATCTATCTATACGAGTTTCGCGAGCCACGAACTGGCTGCTAAATTGAACTAACCGTACACCAGCTAGCGACTACCTCACCCTGAGATAAGGTTTTCACACCGAACAAAATATTTGTATTAATATTATAGATATTTTTAAAGCTAAATGACAAATGTTAAGGAATCGTCGTAGTTCTTACCTATAGGTATATACATATTATTTCTTCAACACGAAAGCGCAATATTTCAATATGACGATCATCAAAATCTAAATTCATGAAGAAATTGGAACATATTATTATGATATGCAAAATTTGGTTATTTGCAAAAATGTAGAATGACTATTTAAAAAAAAAATTAAAACAAGACTAGCAAATAATAGCATAATCGATCGGCATTAGCTTCGATTTAGTAGGTTGTGAATCTGACTGGTATGCCAGGCCGCAAATTTGATCCCCAGTCAGGATACGTAATTTGAATTTACCACAAGTGTTCTATGGGAGATAATATTTGGGTAAATATAGAAATTTAATGACGTATGTATCTGCTACGGAAACGTCGAATAACTAGCTAAACTTGTACTTTACTTACCTGATGTCCTGACTAATATTATAAATGCAAATGTAACTTTGTTTGGTCATCAAGTTTTGTATATTACCTATTCACCGGAAAATCTGAAACCTACGCTGGTATAACCGCATGAAATTTTGCATACACTTTGTCAAGTGTACTAAATCCTACTAAATGTGAAAGTGTGGATGTTTGGATGTTTGTTACTCAATCACGCAAAAACGGCTAAATGGATTTGGATGAAATTTGGCATGCATGTAGCCTTTGACATGGAAAAGAACATAGGTTACCTTTTATCCCGGAATTCCCGCGGGATCTCCGAAATTAACGCCGGTGAAATAGAATTAATTATTGCATACTACACGTTGTCAGAGGTATAGAAAAGGACATAGGGTCTTTCTTATCCTGGAATTCCGGCGGGATCTCCGACATTAACGAGGGTGAAACCGCGGGTCACAGCTAGTAGGACATAAGTTACACATTATCCTGGAATCTCCCCGGGAATTTCGAAATTAACGCAAATGAAACCACGTGGAACAGCGAGTTTGTTATAATTTTTGCCGTCTCTATTAATCAACAGTCTGCAGCTAACTGTGAAATCCATTAATCCGGTCCTAGGTGCTATCTCCGCTCGTATCCTAGATTGCCACTCTGTAATGGTACTCGTTAAGCCGTTAGTGGGTAAATGTGCTTTTGTCACGAAGATGCCACCTCCCAATTTATGGGAGCATTCGCGCAGCTTCCCCTCTGTTAGATTAAACGGACAAGATATCATGAAGAGATTATTTTGTCCAATAGATATCAAATAATACAGGATTTGGTTTTGGACAACAGAAAATTATTTTCCAGTGTCAGCGCCATCCAAACTATATTATTATGATTACGAAAGTATAATAACTCTGTAGTTTTGTCTACGTGTCACCTTTTCAAGCTTAACTATCTAACCGATTATAATAATATCATAAAATTTTGCATACCCGTTATCTTTTTATTCCGAAATTCCCGAACTCCATAAAACGCGTGTGAAACCACAGGGACAGCTAGTTTTCTCTCTGTTTATTTATAAAAGTTTATAATTGAAGTAACGAAATTAACACAACTACTAGTGGAAGTAATAAAAAGTAATAAAAAAATAAAACAATTTTATCCTAGAGCTGTTTTTAACGCTGAAGCTATCGGTTTATGATAGTCAATATATTTAAATGACAGATAATATAACGTGCACGCTATTTTAGCTTTCAAGGTGTGTGTGTGCATTTTGAATTTCGATTTTAAAATATATTTTAACAAGCTCCTTTAAAAGGCCACAGGTGGTCGTAGATTATACCAACATAACATAATATGCCATAAAGAAAGAGTTTATTACTTAAAAAGTTATATTAAAATCGACACACGACCTTGAAACCGTTTTGTTTTAATTACTCTATTAATCTTTTGTAAAGGAAAAGATGAAAATGCGACCCTGTTGTATTCTAAGAATCCTGATACGCTTGGTTAGGTTTGAACAATGATACCATTTTCCGATTGAGCACTCACAAAAACGCATTTTCTTTCCTCGCGGTATTTTACAAAATTCCGTTTGCCGACGACATATATATAAAATCACTTTCAACAAAATCAACGCGAGGAATGAAGTAAAAAGCAGGTGCTTAAATCAAATAGGTAGCTAATTAATAACATCGCTTATCACGTATCAAAAGAGTGATTAATGTACATCCAAATAGATAAACTACCGTGGGACTTCTACCGTATCCGGTAATATTAATAATTAATATTTAATTAATTACAAAATTGTTTTATAAAAATGACTTAGTAAATTTATTTATATCATTTACGTGATCGTATTATAATGTTTTGTCATGTTCATTGACATAATAATTTTTATAAGTAACTTGACATCTTTAATAATACAATCGTATAACTAAAATGTTATTTATTGATAATAATGTTAAAGTATTTTTTATATTAATGTACTCAGGTACCTATAATAATATGACATGTAATGATTATTACTAATAAATATATCAATATCAATATCAATATCAATATCAATATCAATATCAATATCAATATCAATATCAATATCAATATCAATATCAATATCAATATCAATATCAATATCAATATCAATATCAATATCAATATCAATATCAATATCGATATCAATATCAATATCAATATCGATATCAATATCAATATCGATATCGATATCGATATCGATATCAATATATTACTATGAACTGTTCCCCGCGGTTTCACCCGCATTGATTCGGAGTTCCCGCGAAAATTCTGGGATAAAACTACCGTATGTCCTTCTCTGTACCCCTGACAACGTGTATGCAATATTGCATGATGATCGGTTGAGTTATAAAGCATGAGATCATGACAAACAAACAAACTCACATTCGGATTACAATGAGTTTATATAGTAAGTAAAGACCGTTCATAATTTTTAACATTATTTATAAATTCTCGCCGTATTGGCTAGCTCGAATTCACAACTGTACTCATGAAAAATTTTCCTGCTGCATAAAAACCAAAAATTATAGTCCATTGCAACCAAAAGAAAAACACTGACTATTTTCGGTGGATTTTATCCTTTGAATGGAATGACCCTGGAGTCTATATTTAAAAGGGTTTTTATTTAAAGAATTTATAAGATATTATTATATAGTGGATTTTAAATTCTAATACTTTTCCATCTAGGTACATACGATTACCGTATAGCAAAGTCATCACTAAGATGGGTTTTGAAAAAAACCGCACACATCATCCGAGTCGCATAAGAAGTATTTAAAATTGACTTTAAATTTTATGCTTTCAGATTCTGCTGATGACGCATTAGTCAAAAATCGCTATGGAACTTTGGAAAGCGATTATGCTGACGCGCCTTTGCGATTTCTCTTCTGTGGTGAGCGTAATTTTGTTTATTTATTTATTACACTTTCATAAAAATAATTTTTTTTACACGTCATAGGTACATACAGTTATAGTTAAGATACGCTTGCTATTAGCTAAGTAGTAGCAGTAGCAGTCAATTAAGTAATAGGTAATATATATATATTCATATACTTAGTAGTACCCATTTGAAAACTCATTACAAATTAATAGAAATTCAAATTCGATAAGTTATTCTACTTCATTTTTCCATTTATATAATTACTAGTGCCCCGCGGTTTCACCCGCGGTAATTTTGGAGTTCCCGCGGGAATTCCGGAATAAAAAGTACCCTATATCCTTCTCTGTACCCCTGACAACGTGCATGCCAAATTTCATCCAAAATCCGTTCAGCCGATTTTGTGTGATTGAGTAACAAACATCCAAACATCCACACTTTCACATTTATAATATATAATTTAATTAAGTTGTTCATTGTGAGTTGAGTTTTTTAATACTTATAGGTACTGAAATATTTTGCAAGTAATTTTCTTCGCTTCAATTTCGGAATTCCCTGCGGATTTCCATATAATATAAACATAAATACATTTACATAACTCAAAATAAATACATACCTTCATATAAAGGTGTGAACAAAAAATAAAGTTTTATTCATACAGCCTAATACGACAAGACGTTGAAGGACTTGAATCGTGAGGAAAAATAGTCTGGTTTTAGAGTATATTAAAAAATTCCTGAAATTTACACTAGTGAAACCAACCAGGTGAATGGGAACTAACTTACCCACTCTTATACAGCATGGAAGAATAAACGAGGGACATATTGAAGGTGAAAATTCAGGGAGTATTGAATTCTCGGCTCAGATATCTGAAATAAAAGAATATTAGTTATTATTAATGAAAACTGAGCGTGAAAGTTACCAACGCGACTCGCTGATAGGTCATATCCTATAAAGGTCATTCAACGCCCCTTTCCTCCATATTGCCGCCGATATGCCGATGAATCAAATTCAAAGGTCATTTGCCCGCGTAAACTCATGTTCTTTGTTCAAAAAAATTCTGTGATTTGCGTACTTATATCAGGGTTTTGTTTATATATTTTTAGTATATTGGTTGTCTGTAAGCGTGAATTATCGAGGGCTTGAATATGTTCCTCTTTTAAACGCACACACTCGCACACACACACACACATACACATATATATACAAACACGCACACACACGTAGTCTTTTTTATTTCAAAATTTCTTTTTTACTGTAGTTTATTTTAATCCTCTTAGTTAATGTTGGTACTTTAACAGATTTGTTCTGAATTGCACGTGCCCTCTCTACTCCAGAGGGGAGTGATTGAAAACCAGCGCTCTCGGGACCTAGCTCACGAGCAGCTTACGCTGAATCACTTCCTTTTGCCTATAATTGGCTAAGTTTCATGTTTTTTTGTATAGGTACCTTTCTGATGGCAGTAAACCATTTTATTATTATTATTTCAAATCCCACTCTGTATAGGTACCTATGTTAATCTAAAGGTCATGACTACTTGTCTAAGGTATTAATTTCCTTAAACTCGGATACTGCTATTTAGGTATTACGCAAAGTTGTTTTTGCAAATGCCAAATCGGCCAACAATGGCGCTGATAAATCAGAACCTTTATCCATATTACGTACCTGCTTTAAACTAATGGGAAACAATCGACGATACAAACCGATTATAATAATAAATAGTACTGGGTAATGAGTTCATGAAACAAATAGTTAACTCATACAAAACGTTAGGAGATTGATTCAACACAAATCATAGGAAACCCAATCAAAAAACTCGGTCGGTTCGTTAATCGGTCTAGGTACCTACATAATTTTTTCTACTTTACAAGATGGGCGCTTCAAGCTCTCTCTACACATGCGACCCACGGCAGTTAATTAGTTCGTAAGAGTCCAAACAGTAAATCTGATAAACATCATTAATGCGGCAATGCGGCGGTATATCTCAAATCACTTAATTAGTGGCCATTAAATCTATCATTTGAGCTTTTTGCACGGCCATACCTGGAGCTTTCCCCCTGTAAATTGTGCGTTTAGAGCTTATCTAGGAGCCATTACATCACCAATAGAGGCTGATTTATGTTTTGAGGGCAAAGACTGGAAATACAGTGCAGTACCATATATTTTAATTTTGTGTTCAGATTTTTTTTTAATTTACAACATTTTTAAAAATCGCCATTGGATAACACAAAACTTTTGTCTTAAAATAAAAACTTTGCATTAATGATAAAAAATAGTCTCCTAAGTGATCAACACTCTTGAACAATAAGGAAACCTATCCTTTCTCGCGCATATCTCTGGTCAGTCTTGCTGTCAAATTAAAGCTATGGAAATTATTCATTCTAAATAGTACCTCTTAATTCTAAATAATTGATATAGTTTTTTTTAGGTTATACCCAAATTCACAATTCCATACAAAAGTCATTTCAAAAAGTGTCATCGAAACAAACTGACACTCATTTTGATTGAATAAATGCAGAATCGTACTTGAAACCAAAAAGTTGTTTTAAAAAAAAAAATGTTCAATTCAAAAGATTTTTTTACTTCAATATTATTACCCGCTGTTTTTACGAGTTAATTTCGAAATTCCCGTGAAAATGCCGGAATAAAATGTACACTCTGTCCTTTTCTGTACCCCTGACAACGTGTGTGCAAACTTTAGGGCGTGAAAGTTTAACTAACAAACAAACAAATATACAGTTATTATACATAATTATAATATCAGAAAATAGGACTTTGGCGTCTCTAATTAATTATAAATCTTGCGTATTTAGCAGTGGCGAAGGTACCATACAAGCCGATTCCCACCGGCTTCCCTTCAGAAGTTGGGAACACAACCACTCTCTCTACCGTAATTTAGAAATGGCACAATCAGTAATTTTTTGTAGTAAGTATTTCAGTAGAATCTACTGAAATACTACAAAAATTATCTCTACTGAGTAGAAAACATTACAAAACGCCTAAACTATCAACAAAATTTGCTCTTCAACAACAAATTGTTATAAAACAAGCCGCTGGCGCGATCGGCTTTTTGGCAGTTAAACTTCCATACAAAATAATGCCATGACGTCACATCAAGGTCGCAGGCAGCCGGCTAAAATAGCTACTTTGGTAAGCCGCTACAAATCGAGTTACTCTCTCCATTTCACTCACGCGCACGCATTTTCTATTACTGTCTCAACAAATATCCTTATTGGTCCTAGAAATTCGAAACGAAGCGGACATTCTGAGATGACTGTTGACAGACAACTTGAGTTTATGACGAAAAAATTGAAAATTTGAATTTGTTAGTTAGTGTCACGTATTAGAATTTATTTCTTGGTATTAAATAGTGATTAGTATTAAAGTTGGACTTTTTTTTGTTGTGTGTAGTGATAGTGAAAGCAGTTACGCAGACGTACGTTGAAATTAGGTACCTATTTGCGGTAAGTAGATAGTTTAATAAGTTGAAATTACGTATATATAGTAGGTACCAAATAGATTTCCGGCTTGCCTCTCTCAATATTTCACCCTTCGCCACTGGTATTTAGTATTATATATCAATATTCAATAAAAGCATTAAAGATTCAACTTCAAGTCCTCGTTATGGAAAACCCATGGTAATTCGAATCGTCATTAAGGTTTTAAGCAGTCTGTTAGGTTGGTCTAGTCTCTCATAATCTATGACCGAACTCGTAATAATGCCTAGGGTCATAATAATAATTTATTCGTACTTTTATTATTAGACAGTGCTTACCGCCTCTGAAGTACAGTGGTTTGAGTGGGGCCTTCGTTGCCGGAGGCCGTGCGTTTGATGCCCGCTTAGGACAGACACTTTTGCGGTTCAACTGCAATACCAGTTTATCGACTTGGTGTTGTAATGGATTCGCTATAAAGTCTTGAGAGGTACTTAACGTAATTTATGAAATTACTAGCTATTCCCCGCGATTGTACCCGCGGTAATTTCGGAGATCCCGCAGGAATTTCGGGATAACAATTAGTACTAATATTCAAGTGAATGGTACGCCATGCGTAATACGTAAATACGTAAATATTGTGTGCGTTTATTAAATTTGTTTATAAATACATTGATTTTTTTTTTCAGTAAATTTTTATACTGATAAAATTAAAATTCACCTTTATCGCGATATCCAATATCGTTGTTTTAAAATAGAACAACGATAAGTAAAGAACGACGAGTTGTTACCAAACAACAAAAACAGTACAGAGTTTTTGTTCAAATAAAATTGCCAGTACGGACCACCGGCGTGTAGTTTTTAAAATATTGCCAGTCTTTAAGAGCACGGGTGCCCGGCGCAAGCAAAGACGGACGACGCTGGGCGGCCGCGCGACCGCTGAGAATGTTGGCTGACAATCAGTCCTCTAATAGACAAGTTTATTGCCAACGCTTTTATGGACTAAGCCGTGAAGCTGGGAAATTTTGGAGGTGGTATTATGCCCGCTTACCGCACGATTGCTCTGTCTGTTTTATATCGTGTTTTATGAAATTTATCATGACTATTCACGAACACATAATATAAGTTTTGATCATGTGTTTTCCATAAACCAACTTTGCCATTTATTCCACTTTGTCTTAGGTATATTACGTTGAAGTAATTTTTAATAAATAACACTTTATTATGATTTCTAGATAGATATGGAGCAACTAAAAGTTGACTCTATCTAGAGCTACAATTAATCATCTTTTAATTATATTTAAAGCAAACTTGTGATAAATATCTAACAATTGATTGCTGATACTAATCCTAAGATGATTGCAAAAACTACGACATATCAAGTAAGACAGAAAGATATGATAAATCAATCAGATATAATATGATCAATAATGTACTATGTTCAAATGAATCCAGGAAAATCGTTTTCTGCCGGAGCAAGACTGATTTTAAAAACCTAATGTAAAACTTTTACCGCCATTTGAACAAAAATTACGTATTATACAGTTTTCGTTCATAAGGATTATTACTTTTATACAATGTAACAGTTTCGTTATTCCATGGCGCAGTAACGCTGTCCAACGTATCGTCTTATCTATAGTACACAAATACTCAGGTAATTCTAATTCCGAAGATTAATTCCACTCAATTTGGTATCGCTTAAGAGCCGGCCGAGACGAGAATACTTCTCCGCCCAACAAGGTAATATAGGCTTGTACAAATACAATTATACTTTAGAAAAAAAATGAAGCCTCATATAATTGCAGCGTAAGGTGAGCGTATGTTTAGTTTTTATAGAAGAGTCCAAGTCCATATTATACTCTGAAGATACCAAAGTGGATAGCTACTTCGCAAGTAAAAAATGCAATCATAGCTTCTTTATTTGACTATCTCTTCATCGATTGTAAGAGATGTTAACGAATGTTAATTGGAGTATTTTAATGGGATCTTCTTTATGTTAACCATACGTTCTTAAAATAATATCTATGATGCTAAATGCTAATACAAAAACAGCAAATACATTTATTTTATTTTACTTGAATCTGGCTAAACGCATTAGATGCGAAATAAGAAAAAATGAATAATGAAGAAAAAAAAAGTTTACACTGAGTTCTAATTAAAAAAACAAACGTCAATTTTTGACCTAAGAATAACTTTAAAAAAATTGTATGGACTATCAGACGCAAAAACAATTGACTCTGGATGTGGAGCTGTTTGACTGTGGATTGCAAAATCAGTCTAATTTAATGTTTTAACAATGACTTAAATGTGTTTTAATTGAAAGTTATCAGCTTATTGTGGAACTTAGATCTTACTAACTTGAACTATTTGTCTATGATTCTTTATATTACCATCTTAAGCCATTCCTCTCTGATAATCAGCACGGTTTCATTAAGCATAGATCCACTGTAACCAATCTTCTAGAGTATAAGAACTATCTATGTAGTGCCTTTGCGAGAAACTTACAGGTTGACTCCGTTTATACGGATTTTTCGAAAGCATTTGACAGAGTAAATCACTACATCCTTTGTCGTAAATTAAATTCGCTGGGAGTGCATGGATCCTTGTTGCGTTGGATTGAGTCGTATCTATCTAGAAGGAGTCAATTAGTGGCACTTAGGGGTGTTGTTTCTTCTCCAGTTAATGTCTCGTCCGGCGTTCCGCAGGGATCCCATTTGGGGCCTCTATTCTTTATTACCTTTATAAATGACCTCATTGGGCGACTGCAGTGTCCAGTTTTGCTGTACGCTGATGATCTCAAAATATTTTCCTCAATATCTAGTACCTCTGATGCCGTGAATTTGCAGTGTGACCTAGATGAAATCTCTCGTTGGTGTGCTGAGAATAAGATGATTCTTAATGTTAATAAGTGCTTCTCTGTGACATTCACTAGGAGAATTAAAACAACTTTGTTCAATTACGTAATTAACGGCCAGCCTTTACAACTAAAAAACAAAGTCAGGGATCTTGGGATTATATTCGATGCTAAATTAACTTTTCGCGATCATTACGACCATATTATTTCCAAGAGTTCTCAAATGTTAGGATTCGTTGCAAGAACTACGAAGTCTTTTCAAAATCCTCGCAGTCTTATATATTTGTATAACACCTTAATTCGAAGTGTAATGGAGTACGGCGCAGTCATATGGTCACCCTATTACTTGGTTCATATTAATAACATTGAAAGAGTTCAACGCAATTTCCTTCGTATTCTATGTTTCCGATTCAATCTTCGGCGAACTCTTGTATCATACAAGGATAGATTGGATCATTTTCACCTGAATACTCTCGAGCTTAGACGAAAGGTTGCTGACTTCATTATCCTACACAAAATTTTGCACTCTGAGATTAACTCCCCCCCACTTTTATCGTTAGTAAATTTAAATACTCATTGTAGATCGCGTAAACCATCCACTTTTGTTCTTAAAACCTTTCGCAATAACACCTCCTTCTATAACCCCATAGTGCGCATGTGTCGCCAGTATAATGATCTCGTAAGTGAAACGGACGCGGTGGACATTTTTGATTCACGTTTAAATACTTTTAGACGGCTGATCTTGGATGTCTTCCGGCCAATTCAGTCTTTTAACAGCTGAACTTTACTATAATAAATAATTACTATGTTTATATCTAAAGCAGCAATGTCACTATTCTTAGTTATTTACTTTTTCTTAAATTTATACCTACCTGTTTATAATTAATTTACATGTTTTAATTAGCGGTTTTAATTTTAAGCATGCTAGGGACACAAGTAATAAGATTGTAGTCGGACTTCTGTTTTATTAACACTTCTGTTTTATGATCGTTAAGACTGTAATCTGTTTTGTGTTCTAAATAAATAAATAAATAAATAAATAAATCTTAGATTCTTAACTACAAACGCCTCCTTTAAAAATCCTTTGGCAAAAGAGGTTTTTTTTAAGCGCAAGCAACAGCAATTTAATAATGATTTCTGTTGTATTTAGAAACCGTTATCAAATAAAAATTTTATTAAACCATAAATCTAATTCAAATTACGATCAATTATCGCGAAATACGATCTCTAAGCAAATATTGTAATAATAACTCCCAGTAATGATTAATGATTGTCCCTTTTGAGAGCCCGAAGCCGTCTATTCGTACATTCCTATATAGGTAGATAAACTACGCACTATGTCACACTAACAAAGTGCATTCAGCCGTAACACTCTGACAATTACTCTAACAAAAATTGTTCTCAGTTTATCCAAAGATAGAAACTAACTGACTGAATTATATCAAAGTTAAATAAAAATTATCTAAAGAGTCTAAAGAGTAATAACAAAATATATATATATATATATGATTGGACATGATAATGTGTGATAACACAGCACTAGCACTACCTCAACGCATTCTGTTTGGTTTCAATTTAAACTGTACTCATATCAATTGTAGAGTTATATTTTCTCCATAAACCTCTAACCCGATGCAGAGTTTTATATGACGCGTCCCCCGCGGTTGCCGTTCACGAGAATTATACTCACGAACTGAGAATATCACAGCTGCAGGTCTTAACGGAAACACTTACTATAATTAACTAGCTTATTTTACATAGAACTAAATTTAATTGTTTCAATAACTTCGAAAGTCACAATTGATTTAATATGAAATGCTACCGTGTATTGTTTTTCAGTTAGTTTTTACTGTCAGGTATCAAAAGAACAAGGAATAAAGTTACTGGAAGCCGTTATTAAAGGAAATAGTATCATTGTTGTTTGTTGTTGTTGTTTGTTCCACCTTGTAGTAAAATTGTTTTTGTAATTGTTTATTTTTAAGTGGTGTTCAATAAAGAGTTTATTATTATTATTATCATAATTATCAAAGACTAAGTAGACTTTGTCCCGCCGTTTCACCAGGGTCTTAAACTTTTCACCCTTATGAGTCGAATGACCATATCAACCTGTAATTATTATGTTTCTTTATTTTAAAAAAAAAAGGAAGTCAGTGAGGAATTAAGTTTCTATTTTTATAGGTAAGTAAAACGGAATAGAAATTTTATAAAAAACATGAAAAAAATGTTAATTTATTCATACCAGTAAGTGGTAGGAAAATTGTTTAGTGCAAGGCTCTCACTGTGCATTATTTTGTTCTCGTGCGCTCTAGTGTGGCGGGGCCCACCAAATTGTATTAGTTTTCAATAAAAAAATAATAATTAATTATTGGGAGCGTTTCGCATTGTCCGATACACTGAGACGTAATGAAGTTGGTGTCAATTTTATTTACGAATATTCTCTTAAGAGTGAAGTTAACTAAAGGGGAATGATTTGATTTTTTGTTTGTTTGTTACGATTTATATAACTCAAAAACTACTGGACTGATTTCAAAAATTCTTTCACAACCATAATGTTACATTATTCCTGAGTAACATAGGCTATGTTGTGACCCGGAATTCCTGCGGCAGCCCCAAAATTACCGCGGGTGAAACCGTGGGAAATAACTAGTTAGTAATAATTATACCAAAAAATTTATATTTACCTTGTAAAATATTTTTCTATCATTAATGGGATGGGATTCTCAGACCATGCTCATCTCTT
The DNA here is from genome assembly GCA_907165275.2 of Zygaena filipendulae. NCBI lineage: Eukaryota > Metazoa > Arthropoda > Insecta > Lepidoptera > Zygaenidae > Zygaena > Zygaena filipendulae. The sequence continues at coordinate 10,553,220 of OU015659.1, read as the reverse complement.
ATTTTTTTCCCATTACTATTGAATTTTGTCATCGAACATGCACAAAACTTTCCTAATAACGTTTCTACTCTCAGGTGACACTCGCGATGGTATCCGTTTGTCACGTCCGCCATAGACTAGAGTGACATGGCTGTCAAACAGGGTGTCAGAGAACTCATCAACTGAACATCGGCTAAAGGTGCGGCTGCACTTGACGACAATTTACGACGTTTTCAAACGATCGGCAATTAAGGCATACATCACACGGCGAACTTAGAACATAACGTTCCATCGTCACTTTTTTACCTGCGTGCTGGATTTAGACACGCGTCGCCATCGCGTGCCGGGTGCGTCAATTCATATAATTTTGTCGTGTCCAATTTAAAAACAAAATAACTGTATGTCGTTTGTTACAAAAACATTTGGGTATTCTCCAAGGTATGAAAATCAAAATTCTATTTAGTCAGTCAGTTAGAAAATAAAAAAATAATAGACACGTATTTTTTGCTTTTTCAATTTAATGAAAATGAACATAGATAAAGCGCATTAAAGTTTAGGGTGGGGGGCTCGTGACGTCAATATTCATTATAAGCGCCATACAAACCGTTGTGAGATGTGACGTCACGCGAAATTTCAACTCAATGTATCTCTGTTATTTTTTGATTACGTAAAAAAAGAAAAAATACGTGTCCAATATTTTTTACTAATCTACACGACGGACTAAAAAAAAATTTTTTGTCAAGTAGCCAATTGTTTTGGGCACATATATATTATTTATTAGGCATTAGCTAAAAAAAGATTTTTATTTTTCATACGAGTTACATAAGAAAATGGTAATTATGAACCTAAAAGATTAAGCGCACTACACAAAGGATAAGCACATAACTCATTAAATACATATTAGCATTTTGTATCAGTTTAAAATAATAATAGACGTCATGCATATTTTGCTTTTACAAATTAATGAAAATATACTTAGATAAAACGCATTAAAGTTTAGGGGTGGGGGCTCGTAACGTCATAATATGCATGTAACTGTAAAAACGTCACGCGACATTTCGCCTCAACTTATCTCCGTTATTTTTTGCTTACGTAAAAAAAGAGGGGGGGTAATGTTTTTTAAGGATCTACAGGACGGACTTAAAATAAAAATTTTGTCAAATTAGCCTACGTATTGGCGTCATTTTAAATATTCGTAGGTAAGTGAATCTCGTCAAATCATTACATTATTTCTTGTTTTTGTAAAAATACTCCCCTCTTGTAGTGATTAATGATTACCTACGAGGAAAAATTTATTACGATTAACGATTTTTTTTAATGAAACTAAAATTAACTAAACTTGGGGATTTAAATTATATTATGGCCATTCTCATTTCCGCTCAGGGAGGAGGCGTCTTTACTGTCAGTAACCCCTGAATACACAAGATCGGCACGTTGCGTACCTACACAATTATCGGATGCCTCGCTGGTCTGACCGCAGATGCAATATGGCACAAAAACGTGGCACAACCGTCGTAGCGGGGCGTCATGTAATTATTCACATAATTAATGCGCGGGATTCGCTCGTTTTTTGCAGCGGACACCGGAGGCTGCGGTGGCACTTTAACAATTTCCTTAAGAGCATTAAATTGTTAAGATTGAATTATATCGGCCGATTATAGACAGAGCTAGTATATGAAGTGGAAGTTCAGAAGACCTGTTTCGTATGTGTTATGTACGATGAATTTTTTACAGATTACTGATCGATCAATGATCAATCTTGGTATTTGGTATTGTATCGATATTGGTATATTATCCTATGTACTACGTAACTACAAAAACTTGTGGCTCCAATGAGAAAAAATTAATAAAGGTAGGTAATTTAGTGCTTCCATTTTAAAATTTGAAAATCAAACTAGTCATCTATCTATACATATAAAATGCTTTGTCCTGAATGACTGATGGATCAACGCACAGCCTAAACTACTGGTCGTAGAGACCTGAAACTTGGAAGGTGTGTGTGATGTGTAGCGTAGGCATCCGTTAAGAAAGGATTTTTGAAAGTTCCACAACTAACCCAACCTAAGGGGATGAAAAGGGGTTGCAAAGTTTGTATGGAACAATTTCGCAGGAAATTCGAACTTATCGCGAGTGAAATCGCGCGTGGACAGCTAGTGTAAATATAACTTTAAAAATTTTTTGTAATTATCTCCGAATGAATCTATTTTAGTAAAGTTTAGATTTTTTGTAATAAGTTTTCGATTGGACTACTAAAGTTTAAATGGGCTTGTTATCTTGTGTAGGTAAGTATTTATCCTCCAAAGGAGATGTGCTATATTTTTAAGTAATTATATTTGAATATATTTCAAAAATTGAGGAGATCCTCAACTTCGTTTTTTTTTTGTGTGGTATTTGGTTTTTAATTCTTTATTTTTTTTATTTTATTATTATTTGAAAGGTTTTAAATCTAGGGTGCTCCCACAAGTTATGATCTGAACCAGTATCCACTTATATATTAAAAGGATGATAGGCAAAAATTTATGATAGCTGGTACCCGCTAGATATATAACGTGAATAGAAACGTGTCATTGAAAAAATATACACATTTTAAAACTTGCTCTTCATTAATTTGATGTCATCAAAATTTTAATGCGACTAGCTGTTTGTTTCGAGATTTTATAGGGAACTCTGGGATAAAAGGTATATTATTAGTTAATTCAGGGTATAAGCTATCTAAATTGCAAACTGCATGAAAATCTGTCCAACTGTTAGCGTGAAGGATTAATAAATAAATCAATTAACTAACACACGCATATATACTTGCAAACTTTCGCATTTTTAATATTATTAATTTGTGACTGATAAAAAAACTGATTAGTATAATTAGTATATATACACATCAGAAAAACCTCATTTCCCTACTTTTTGTTAAAGAAGTGATTCCGTAATTAAGTACTGAAAACAGTGTTAACTAGGAATTCAGTTAAGATAATAAATATATTAAGCCTCAATTCTACTCAAGCACTCCTCCTACTTTACCTGTCAATTTTAATGCATTACGTCAATCGGCCGTTGTAACATTAGTAGGTATTTGTGCGGAGACCCTTAATAAAGCAAAAGGACCCCAAGCCACAAGTTTCTACTTTAACTACAATAATATTATATTAGGACAACTTTTTATTTGGCTTCAGTCCATAAAAGTCTTCACTTTACATTCAAATTTTGTCCATTGTAAATTCAACTATACACAAACCGGACCCAGCATATTGTAAATTCAATATGCTGGGTCGAAATTTCGATTGACGAAATTTGGATGCAATTATCATTATTATTATATTAACACTGTTAACAAAGTGATGGTGGCCCCTTAGTTGAGTAAGCATAGCTTAGCGCTTCGCTAACCTAACTAATAATACAGTATTGTTCTTTTATAATACCGGCTCCGACTCTACAATTTACTTACGGTATCGTGTTGCGTGAGTAATCTATTAGGAGGCAGTTATATTGTCTACCGACTGTCTGCATAAAAAATTACAGTTTAATTAAAGAAAACTGGAAAACTGGGCTTCACTACGAACTCGCCACAAAAATTGTCGTTCCCGCGCGCTCCAAGAATTTTCACACCAACAAGAAATTCATTTACAATGTTTTTATGGCATACAGAATATTAGTTTCTAATATTTTAACACCTGGAACATTTGTGATTGTGTTTTTGGGACGCGCGTTATGGGCAAGGAGTTGTTTGTTTGTTTTAAAAACTCTTTATTACACAATAAATGACAAATATTACACTTAGATCTAATTCACAAGTATAAATTCCAAGAAATTAACTCGTTACTCAGGCTTAAACCTTTATGAACATGATTGGACATCTGTTGTAACAAATAAATAAAAATAAAAGAACAAATAATAGTGTGGAAGGGCTATGTATGTCTTAGGAATGACTATACATATTTTGAAACATAAATACATATTTTGAAACATAAAAGGGCAAGGAGTGTTGTTGGTCATAGTGAATAAAGGCGCTGTATTTACCGACCATTTTTATAGATATTCGGAAGCCGTATTCGACTACCGATTCTATTCCTGTGTTAACTAAGGGCGGCGCCACAGTCTCGGCGGCGGCGGTGGCGGCGGCGGCAGCGGCAAAAACAAATGGTAGACATGTTAAGAAGTGGGCCACAGGTCGCACTGCCGCTGATAGCTGTGGCCAACTTCTTATGTTGTCTACTATTTGTTTTTGCCGCCGCCACCGCCGCTGCCGAGACTTTGGCCAATGGGTAAGTGCGGCACTTGTATTTACTCTATAATATCTTCCTACCAAGCAGATATTTAAGGCCCTTAATTTTTGCTGGTTCATAACAGCTTGATTAAACTGTGGTCAGTTTTGGGTCAGTCTCTCAAGATGTAGACAAAAAGGTATCGTTTTGTATAACCAATGTCTATACTACCATAGAAGTGAGTGAGAAGTAAGAAAAACTGTAACAATGTTGAAATGTCTCTCCACAAATCAGGAGAGTTTAAAATTAAATAGCATACTTAAATCAATGAAACAAAATAGATAAATAAACATTCTAGAGTAACGTAGACTTCCTATAAATTCCTTATAGAGTTAACGACAAAGGATGCCCGTATTTAGTGTCAGTGTTGAATTAAACTCTGGGTCGTGTCGGGCCGACACTAAATAAAGCTCAGAGCTGTTATAACTCGTATTAATGCGCCGATTCTCAGTTAAATTGAAATGTATTACAGCTGAGGTGGTATGCATTGTCGTTGAGAAAACACGAACTCGTTGGTATCGTATGTACCGACAGTAAACGTTACCTATCTTTGTCCCGCGGTTTCACCCGCGTTAATTTGAGGATTCTGCTAATGCAAAATATATTCCATCACTACATGGTTTTTGCGTAACTTAAACCGTTTACACAGCGTACGCACGCAACGGAAACTCTCAAAACTTTCTCGTTTTCCACAACATTTTTCATTGCTGCTCCGCTTCTATTGGTCATATAGATTTGCTTGCTTGATAGTAACTACTCCCAGGCGCGGTCTGAAGGGGGGGGGGGACACAGAGGCTGATGCTTTCCCCCCTATTTATTCTAAAATAAAAGTAGCCTAAGCTAAAGCTACTCCTTATAACATCAGCTATCTGCCAGTGAAAGTTTACACTTCAATTTTATTTATATGTATTTATGTATGTTTAGATTATCAAGTACCTGTCTATCTGGTACCGATACCTACTACAACAAGTTCTGCTTAGTTTGGGATCAAGAAAAATAAAAGCTAATCGTCTGCTTATAAAAATACTGTTCCCCTCGGTTTCACACGCAGTAATTAATAATAATAATCCACTTCACAACACAGATCTACTTGATCCCACACTAAGCTTGTGTCGTGGAAACCAAGCAAATGTTTTATATACTACATTTATTATTACATATATATTATACTATAGATGTATATATACACACCCAGACTATAGTAAGTATAGTTCCCGCAGGAATTACAGGCTACAATATAGCCTATGACACTCACAAATCACGTGGCTTTATATTAGTAAAATATTTTGTTTAAATCAGTTCCTTAGATCCAGCGATTACCCCTTACAGCCTCACAAACACAAACTTTACCTCTTTGTATTATTATTATTAAGATAGTTACGAAGATAGATTATAACCAGTCGATATGCTAGCTGTTACCATAAAACAAGGCAATCGCTGAGTAAGTTATCACAGGAAGTTAAACATCAGCGCATGAATTCTTTATCAACCAATCCGACCGCTAACATCGGGTGAAACACACGTAGAGTTGCCACGATAAAGTGCTTGAAGAAAACACGGTATACCATTAGTTATCAACAACAAATAAAGTTGGAAATAGACTAAAAGTATTTAAAAATTATATCTATACAATATATCAAATGCATTGTCCTGAATGACTGATGGATCAACGCACAGCCCAAACCGCTGATCGTAGAGACCTGAATTTTGGAGGGTGTGTTCTTTGTGTGACGTAGGCATCCGATAAGAAAGGATTTTTGAAAATTCAACCCCTAGGAGGATGAAAGGGATTGCAAAGTTTGTACGGAACAATTCCGCGGGAACCTCAAAATTATCGCTGGTGAAACCGCGCCGGGCAGCTAGTCTACGTATATATATTCCGTTTCACGATGTTCCGTGCTAAACTCCGAAACCACTTAACCGATCTAAATGAAATTTTGCCCAGTGTGTGATATTTTTTTAGACAAACGACTACTAAAACTCCGTTCAATTTCATTCAGTAGTGTTTTCGTGATATTTTTTTTATCTTCAATATAATTAATACTCAATCATTAATTATTATTTTTTATTTATTTATTTGTTAGCGTAGTGTGAAGTCATACTTTAATCCCAAATCAAAATACTAGCCGTTGTCCTCCGTTTCACCTGCGTTAATTTAAGACCGGAAGTACCTACTCTATCTACTACTCTGTGCCCCTGAAAACGCGTATGCGAAATTTCACGATGATCAGTTGAGCAGTTAAGCTGTGAAAACGTAACAAACAAATAAACTCTCATTCGCATTTACAATATTAAGGATGGTCACCCTGAAGCTAAAATTATAATGATACAGTATGTTGTCGAAGTGACCGATCATAAAGGGATAGCCAGACACCGTGCGCCGCCGGTGCGGGTGTGGTATGTAGCCGTGCGTAGGCAGAACACGCTGTAGACACAACTGTCTGATTGATTCACGCCGATGCGACGAACACTATGCCGCAGCTGGCAACACTGGAGTTGTATTACGTGATACTAAAGAACAATATTAACGGAGACCACTATATAGTTGATCCCCCACCGTTAGTTTTCGATTTCCGGTGGGAATTCGGAGTTTTAAAGGACCATTCAGGAACATTTTAAAATCGGTTAGTTACCTATAGTTTTTGAGTTTATCCGTTACAAAAAAACACGCAATCAAATTTTTTATATTTGTATAGATAATCACGTAGTTTATTCTCTAGTCAAAAGCATGACTACGCTGACTTGTGAAGTTCGTTATATTTTGATATAAAGAAAAAATATAATAAACTAGCTGTCCCCCGCGATTTCATCCGCGGTAATTTCGGAGTTCCCGCGGAGGTTGCGGGAAAAAAGTACTCTATGTCCTTCAGTTCCCGAGGGAATTCCGGGATAAAAACTATCCTATCTTTTAAGTTGGACCATATTATAAATGGTTGCAAAATTTTATCAAAATCCGTTCAGTAGTTTTGGAGTCCATCGCGGACAAACAACGTGTATATTTTAATTTATTTGAAAAAGCAAAAAATACGTGTCTATTGTTTTTTTATTTTCTAACTGACGGACTAATTAGAATTTTGATTTTCCAAAGTAGTCCACATCCCTATTCACTTCGATTCGAAGTCGAGCGCCCTATGTATAATGGCCATTAGAATCGACACGTAATACACACTCGCGTGGGATGTCACCATTACGTACAGGGTGTAGTCGCAGTGAGGTGGGTGATTGATTTGATTAATTCAACGCGCGACTTGCGCCCGCGCCGCCCCGCGGACAAGCCGCAGCGCTATCGACGTGTGATTTATTTGACACTTGCTTGCGTTTCTCGTTAGAATTTATAAACAAAATGTCCCTGTATCATGTTGTCGTGGTTCCTGTCAAGATCTATATGAAATTTATGTGTTTAGAACGATTTTTCTCTACGGCTTTGCCGAGAAGTTAGTCAAGCTCTTTGGCGTCTTTTATATTTACAATATATCATACGTAGGAGTACCTATTGAGGTGTTCAGTGGAACAAAAATTGAGAAACTATACGATATTGTATGTATCTGTAATGGTTTACAGAGAAATAATTCTTTTTGAAATACATACGTTTATAAATTATTACTTTATATATCTTTAGAAAGAGATGATGATTTAGCGTCGTGGTGGGCAAAGTACGGCTCGCGGCGGTCCTTCGAAATAATATATAATTGCAATTTGTAACTAAAATTTGAACAAGTGTGTTATGATTATACGTTATACCTAATATAATAAAAAATTAAAAAAACAAAATGCTTCCTTACGAAGGTGAGTTCGTTTGTTTGTTTGTTACGCTTTCAAGCCTGAACGGCTGAACCAACTACTATGAAATTTTGATACACATGGTCAGGGGTACAGAGAAGGACATAGGGTATTTTTATCGCGGAATCCCCTCTGGAACTCTGAAATTTTCGCGGGTGATACCGCGGGAAACTGCCAGTTTTTTCTATAATAATTATGGGCTTCTTACGAAATTTTATAAACTTTCTGGCCTTTTGTGAAGAAATTTTGCCCACCACTGATTTAAGGTAGGTATAAGGAGAAAGATGATGTAGGTAAATCGTTGCTTTTATAATTTCTTCAGGAAAAGATGTTTCAAGTCGTCATTTGCAGAGTAAATATGTATACGCAATGAGTACATGTACATGGTACGTATAATATATAGATTACTTACAATAAAAGTTTAATTTCCTTGCGTCATTAACTATGTATTACCAACATATATATTTTTATTGCGATACCAATTTCCTTTTAAATTCTGATGTTACATCCAAAAATTCTTATCTCGTCACTCGATAAATTCCTGCAAACTTACCATAATCATCACAAATTTGCCTTGTGGCGTCGGTATCACCCTGTATCCGCAAGGCCGCGCGTGCGTCCCGTGGGCGGGCGCTTATTTGCATTGAATATATAAACCCCCCCCCCCCCCCCTCCCGCATGGCGCAGCACAACATGTGCCTTTTGTTATTCAAATGCGACGCATTTCGCGGATTTCCCTATGTCACTGCTCTATTATACTCCGTATGGTATTTACAAATATCATCAGGTACGGTTAGAAAAATAATATAAGGAATATTTTTTTTTTTGGTTTTGTTTTCCTATCTTTATTGTTGTTGTAGTTTACTCTTTCCAAATAGTTGGTGTAGACTCAAAGTACACGTATACTTTATTTATTCAAAAGGAAAAGATTTAACCACAGATAATAATTATAATACTTCCACTTCACAACACGAAGATCTACTTGATCCCACACTAACCGCCGCACTCAGAGTCGACTTTAATGATTACTTAGTTAAGTATAGATTTTTAAAACAAAACTGCCGCAATCAGACAAGTTTAATAAATTAATGTTAATTGGCATTTAACTAATTAAGTAACATCTTATTAAATGCCATTTAACATTAATTTTCTGAACGTCTCTGATTGCAGCAGTTTTGTTTTAAAAATCTATACTTAACTAAGTAATCATTAAAGTCGACTCTGAGTGCGGCGGTAAGCTATAAGCTTGTGTCGTGGAGACCATAGCAAACGTGGTATATACTACACATATTATTGCATATATTATATATATTATACTTACTATAGATATATATACACACACCCAGAAATCTTTTTGAATATTCTTACAAATACCTACCTACCTATAATTTTGGACTGATTGCATTTCGCACAAACTTTATCCCCGCTTTTCTTCCGCTTAGATGTTAAATTAAGATGTATTAAAACTTAGATGTATTTTTCCTTATCTACTTTAAAAAAAGTTTTGTGCGAAACTTCACGATTGTACCTTCAGTAGTTTTGGCTGGGCGTTGATGAGTCATTGAGGAAGTTTCTTTATCTGAAGAAGAAAGAAGAAGAAGAAAATACAATTCTAAAAGATTATCTTGATTTCATCAGCTTAAAGCTACTATAAAACAGGCATTATGAAATATTTAATATATACTTATTAGCAGCGCTCTTTATAATAGTTATGATTTTAAAAAGAAAATTGCATACCAACTCAACCATAGTGTCATCGACGCTTAGATCCAGACACATGTAAGAGTCCGCAACATAATGCCAGATTCGCGGTCCGGGAATCGAACTGGCGCCCTTAATCACCGGGGACAAGTGCCGGTGGCGTCGCCGTAACTCATAGCGGGTGCGCGTGCGCATAAATCTTGCGCGGTGATTATAACTAGCTTAAGTCAGACGGTTATGTTAGGCGGCGGTTGTAATGCCTAATCGCTTAATGATTTACGTTATTAAACTCAGCTCATTAGGTATTGCTATTTTGTTTCCAATGGATAGGATAGGGCATGCAAGTGTTAGAGCAAAAGTGGAATAATTAAGGCACCTACGCTAGTCGATATTTTGTGAGTCACGCTCTAAATTAAAAAATCTCAATGAATTAATACTGAAATGATATTCTAATTTTATCCATACGAAATAAGTGGAGCATAATCTCTATAGAACAAATAAAAAAAAAAATTGCCAGGAAGCTACATTGTCCCGGAGTAACTTAGGTAACTTTAAAAGTTCTCGAGGGAGTCGCAAGGAACCGAATGTTAAAAACAAAACAAACGGCATCGATATAATTGTCATTTTTTTAATATCGAACCAAAAGTGCCTTATTGTCATTGGCAAAATTATTGCGATAAAATGCGATAAATTATTAAGAAAAAGAAGGAACATACTATCTGTTAGAGTACATCACCTTAAGAGGTAATTTAACGGGTGGTTTTTGCATCGGAATGATTGCTCAATCTAACTAACGAGGAAAACTCGTCTAATTAAGTACTATACTTGTCTTTTACTAGCTTTTCCCCGCAGTTTCACCCGCGGTAACTTGGCAGGGATTCCCGCGAGAATCCGGCCTATCTCAGGGATAATTTCGCATATTTATGGTGACAGATTTGAAATCGGTCCAGTAGTTTTTGAGTTAATTCGTTACAAAAATACAAATCTTTTCTCTTTATAATATTAGTATAGATATAGATGATCAATGGCGAAAAAGATTCTTCTTCGGATCGATAGCTGTTAAAATTATAATTTTAAGCAGTTTAATTTCAAAATTTCCGCTGGAATTATGGACTTTTCTGCGCCCCTGGTAACGTGTATGCAAAATTTCAATGAGTAGTTAAAGCATGCAAGCATGGCAAAGAAACAAACATTCGCATTTATAAGTTAGGACTACGAAAAATATAATACATTAGCGATAAATAGACAGAGACAAATAGTCTACACAGAAATAGGATCTCTGCTCTGCTTGGCAAGCTACATCGACTTTGTTATAAGATAAATGTCCATAAAAGTCACCTACGTACCTATAGCATGTCAGGGTGCTCTGCATTATTTATGGAGTCAACCAGTATCACAACCAAGTTAATGTTGAGTTAATGTGAAAAATTAGTCACTTTTACCGGCTTCGTTGGTGATATACATTTATGTAATAATCCCCGAATTTATCCAAAATGTATACCAAAACTCACATTTGCATTTATTATATTCAGGATGGTTACTAACAAGAGAACATAACATACAATCAAACTTTGCACCGTTACTATACAAACAACAGTTAATGTGGCTTTCGTTGTCTAATAGATGATTCAACAATTATAAAATCATTAAGCAACAGATGTTTATTTGACCACAGTGCGAATTATAAACCAATGCAGTTTAATCCGTCAACGGGCCTTTAATTAAATCAAAATCTAGAACGAATTGCTTCCACTTACTTTGAGGTATGGCGCGACATGTAGCGTATTTTCAAACAAACAAAATACAAACTCACTTTGGCATTTATTTTTCGAAATAGTAAGGGTTTCAATCAATTTACACAAAACCTTGATAAATTATATACCTACCTAAACCTTCCTCAGGAATCACTCTATCTATTGGTGAAAATCGCATGAAAATCCGGTCAGTCGTTTTTGAATTTATAGTGAACAGACAGACATACAGACGCTGCGGAAGACTTTGTTTTTAGACTTTGATGATGTGATTTAGACATATTTAGTGATGAGCTAAGTTTCATATATTATAAATTTATATAACCAAATTCATATAAGATGGCTAAGGATCGAATATTCAAAAATCCTTTCTTAGAGCACACCTAGGTCACTAAAGGAATATTTATGCAAAATTTCATGCTTCTAAACCCAGCGATTTCAGTTGTGAGTTGATCGATCAATCAGTCAGTTTCTGCTTTGATACCTATATAACGTGTTAATGAATTAACTGAAAACCTGATACAAAAAAAATACATAAAAAAATAAACAATAATATGATTCAAATATATATTATGTCAAAAAAATTAATATACTTCAAAAGTTATTCAACACTAGTTTGGAGGTGCCCTATTTACGAAATTCCAAGCGCTACGCCCGCCCGCAATTTTTGTGCTGCGGGCGGCGTACGCTGCCGTACGCTCCATATATTGTATTAACTAATATTGGACTAATAAAAGTGAAAAAATATAACTTATATTGAAACATAGTGCGATCGATTCGCTAGTTGATTCTGAACAAATTACTTTCTAGTTTTCAGTTAATTCATTAACACGATGTATAGGTATAAGGTACCTATACATCGTGTTACCTATACACCTAGAAGAACGCACTAAGTCGGACCACACGTTATAAACGTCAGAAATCAGTTAACAACTCAATTATACCTTCCGGGCACTAGCCGACCGCGGCACAGTCGCAATTTGCTACACAGCCCGAGCAATTTTATTTTGATCAGTTAATTGCCCTAATAAAATACTTATTTAAATGTTTATCCTAAAATTATTACTACTGTTAACTACACAATTTTGTCGTGTTAATTCCTATAAATTTATATGCAAACCACGTGCTTATCTAGAGTTGCCAACTTTTTTGGAGAAAAAAATAGTAATTTTTTGGAGATATTCGAAACAAATTTAGTACATTTTGCATTTATTTTTAATCATATAGTATTTTTCGTACCTACTAGATTATTTTACAATAGATTAAAATATAGTACCATACTATATAAATACCTATAGTAGCTATATATATATATTTATAGCTATATATATATTTATCTAAGTACTTAAGTAGCTTCTTTACTAACTTATTATCACAACTCTAAACTAATAATAATAATAAGTAGATCGATACAAGTTGATATACCTGCATGACCTTATATTGCATATGCAAGACATCCAATTAAATTCAATACACGAACAAACACGGTAATAAAGTCCGCTCGTGTATTGAATTATAAAAATTAAAAAGAGAACGTAATGCATAAAAGTACCTAGTTAATTTGTTGCTCTTTACCCACTTATTTTTCGCGATACTTATTTCAGTTTTATATTTCTACTAGCTGTCCTCCGCGATTTCATCCGCGGTAATGTCGGAGTTCCCGCGGGAATTGCGGGGAAAAAGTTCTTTGCACCCCTGACAGTAGTTTAGGGTGATTAGCTGTTCCCCACATTAATTTTGTAGTTCCCACGGGAATTCCGGGATAAAAACTATCCATCTTTTAAGTTGGACCATATTATAAATGGTTACAAAATTTTATCAAAATCCGTTCAGTAGTTTCGGAGTCCATCGCGGACAAACAATGTGACACGTGATTTATATATATTAAGATAAGATAAAATAATGTAATCCTGCTAGGTTACGCTACCTACTTCAAAGTAACTTTAGTGCGTTCAATTTCTTACCAATTTTGTAATTTTAGGGAAGTAGGTATACCTACCCCGACCGCAGGAGCCGCCATAAAACACTTGTTCACCAAGCGAAAATATCTTTGAAATAAACTCAATAGTCCGTAGATATACCTAAGATTCTTGGTCTATAATGGATTATGCGCGAAACGGTTTTCGTATAGTACCTTGTCGTAGTAAAAGTCTTCGTTATGGTATTTTAGCTACCCTGAAATCATCGAGTTAGTACCTAATCTTTAAAAGAAGTGAAGAATGGTCTTTTGATTGAGAAAAAAAAAAATCTTAAAAATGTATTTATTAACATTATGTTTCTATAGCATAAAAAGTTAAAAAACTACACTAGGTAGTTGAGAACCTTAAGATATTTGTTTATAAAATTGTATAGGTACCTAACTAAGTCTTTTTTGAAGGCACACTACGACTATGCCGTTAATTAACATAATATTGTCATATATCGGTTTATATAGATATGTTATAAGATATGATACTATTGAAAACTTGCAAATATGTTTAATTTATGAATTTGTAGCTGAACTCACAAAGCTTTCAGAGTGTAACTATCACAAATTATTTATTTGCAAAGGGTTGCGTGCAGTCATTCGCGACGTTTTGTTACTACAATGGCATTTTACCTACATAATTCATCGAAAACAATAAAAGTTTTAATATCATATTTTGATCCGCGTAGGTACAATGTCAAAATAATAACAACCGGTATCAATTAACAACACACATATCTACTTGACTACACTAAGGTACCTATATATACCTAAGCCATGGTATTATTATTACATAGAACTGACTCAGACTAAAAAGTGAAACCCTATGTTTATCACACAAAGACCAAAGTCTACTCCCACCGGAAATCGAACACGGTAAGTCGGTAACTCCACATTAGCGGAGAGGCATGCATGCAAAAACACATTTCTACTATTTTACTTACACCATATTTAACTGTACTAGGTAATAGATAAACATTCAATGCAAACTTGGACTAAATATGTGATTATACAGCAATTTATTCGTTTGACATAAACCGACTACAGTAATTTACTGCTAATCAACAATGTTAGTAACTAAAAAATTGAGGCTATTACTTACACACTGAGATTAATGTAAGGCTTCGCATATCGCAATAAATCCACTACATTTATTTACCTACATTGTAGTTCAAAAATCAAAGCAATATTAAATGAGATAATATATTTATCTTGAAGCACGCAAAGCATCCTGGTATTTGTTTAACTTCGATCATTACTCATGTAAGTACCTACCAAGATAAGATTTTCTAGTCTGAAATTGCACCTAATAGTTTTCGTACATAAAATTATATCCACGTTTCTGTTCTGTTAACAATAAAAAAATTGAAAAACACTGAATTAAAATCTACATTTATTTTACTTTACAAATCTGTATGCAAACTTTCAGCTTTACCGGAAGAACGTGTACGAAAAATCTTTTGAAATCTCTGATACGGAAAAACATCAAAAAGGCTATTGTTACGTAACGATATAACTATAGATATGTATAGAGAAAACAACTAGTTGGGTCTCAGTCAGTGTAATAAATGAGAACGGTCCGGTGATAGACAAGTGCTCCTCTACCACTATCTCTTAAACATTCTTACTATAAGCATACATCAATATTTCGCCCATGGTAATTTGGACTTTACGTACAATGTGTAAAGTATAAATTTCAAAAAAGAGAGTATGGCAGAGCCTCGTAGATAATCCGCAGAAACTATGCAAATGTATGAACGGGTGGCGTGTTGTATAGTGCCCTCCATTATATCCCGGTTCTTCTTGTGCCCCGACGTGTTTCTTAACAAATCACATGTCTCTGGACAAATCTTATTGTACATACAAGATTATAAACAAAAATATAGTTTATTTTCTCGACCAAATTAAGTTCGACTGTAAAAACCTGTCTGAAAACTGAAAATTGTCTGAACCAAAATCGTACCTAAGTATGTATTGATGAAAGCACATCCCCAACTGGTCTCTGCAGTTAGGAGGTGAAGGAATATCGCGTCGCGTACTGCCAATATCCTTACATACATATTAAAAAGTAAAATCCTTCGCTGCGTCTGCCTGTCTGTCTATTCGTGATAAACTTAAAAACTGCTGAACGGATTTTCATGCAGTTTTCACCGATAGATAGAGTGATTCAAGGGGAAGGTTCATACGTATAGTTAACCCTGGAATTCCCCAGGGAACTCCGAAATTACCGCGGGTGACACCGCGGGAGAAAGCTAGTTTTTAATAGTTAAACGATTACTTGAGTGACAACCTCAAGCTCTTAGTCTGCCACCACGAGATCAAAGTCGTTGACAAACTTATCTCCTCCTTATGCTGTAGTAAGTAACTTTTACATGATAACTTTAAGACTGATATTATTTCATTTACTTTATTATGTCGAATAATAATTATGAAATTGTAAGTTGTTAAATAAATACCTCTTATTTAATCAACGAGAACGCGCATCTGCTGTCGACTTTATGTCGCAGCAAACTTTCATAACGTAGCGTTTATGCAAAACCAAGCCGTTAATATATGTACTTACATAATTACAAAATAGAAACGGCGTATTTTTTTCTGTCCAGACAATGTTTTATAATTATCTACACTTTCGTTAGTAAATACAATACCTACATTATAAGCTACCATCATAACCGCCGCTTGCACATGGTGTGAATTCATGTGACTTAAAGGTGAAATAAAATATAAAGGTCACGAAGACGATACGTGTCTGGTCGATAAGAACGAGAATCAATTTTTTGTTTCCAACACACATTTTCTTCTAGAAATTCAAATGATCTGTCTTGGAACATCTGACAGATGCGAAGTTTCATATTAGATACGTTTTGTATAATAACATCAGTGTGATTTTGAAAATATCGCCAGTTCATAAACAAATCGCGCGATATTATTCATAAACTGGCGATAAATTATTATTACGAACTGCACCAACCATTTACAATGTAGGTAACGCATTTTTTTCTATAGTTTACTAGCTATCAATGTCAAACCGTGAAATTGCGCATGTGAATAAGTTACCATAGAGCTACAAAACTATTACGGTGGACATAGTGCAACTAGCAAAAAGACAACAGAAAAAATTTGTCACCAGATAAATGCTGTTTTGTACATGTGGGCACTCCGACACGCTAGGCTAGCTTAGGTTTGAACAGACACTACCTACTTCTGATCTCTGAACACATCCGCATGTTTTTTTTTTTTTTTGAAAATAAAAAATTATCAAAATGTAAATGTGGCAGTAGATTTTTTGTGTTTATAGAAATTAATATTGTTTTTTTTTTACTTTTATGACTAGCATCGACTACTGAAACTATCCTTCAATACGATTCTTGTTTAAAATTATAGCGTACATGATACATCTTATCTACACCTTTCATAATTATGTGTATTTAGATAATCACTAGACCGAGTCTAGTCTTAGCTATAGAGTATAGGTATTAATTTTCATCGTCCCCTCCTAACATTTAAAACCGGAACTCAGTCCTTCCTTTATATTAGGTATACTTACTCACCTTTGCCTTAAAGGTGACCATAAATATAGGTACAACTGTAGACTGTATTATGGCTTTTCGTATTCAAAAAAAGAACAAAACCATTTGAGTTAATTACGTATTTTCAAACGATAACTGTTATTAATCGAATAAGTATAAGCACGCGTTCAATGTTTAAAATAAATATACCTAATACACAAATTTAGTTATAATAGGTACTTCATCGTCTGTCTATTGCACTGATTATTGTAATTTGACCTACCAACCTAGTATGCCCTGCACACTTCTATACTACACGCTCGTTGTATAGAAATTTAAACGTAATTGTCTTGAAAATAAGGTGGAATTTAACATCAAACTTAATTAAGTAGCATTTAACCGCTATTGAAGGGGGAATTTGCAATAGAGTGGACCACCCAGACAGCGTTCTAGGTGCTAAATGTGTTCGCTGAACGAGTCGTTCTTCACACATAAAATTAATAAAGAATTTTCCATTAGGTAGCCTGTACTTATAAAGTCAATACATATTCTGTTCTGTGTATGTATATAACACTCGTTATAGAAGTACTAGTGGTTCCTCGCGGTTTCATCCACGTTAAAATTCGGAGTTCCTGCGGGAATTTCAATATAAAAATTTCCTTATGTTCGGTTGAGTAATTATTAAGCCATGAAAACGCAACAAAAAACAAATAAACTCACATTTTAATTTTTGATATTAAGGATTATTTTAACCTCAAACCGATTTTGGACCTTACTTTGAATAAATTCGAAAATTACTGCATTAAAAAAAACACATACACACAATCGAACATAGAACCTCCTCCTTTTTGGAAGTCGGTTAAAAAGTAAGTAGTAGACTCGAATCGCAGGAATCTAGACACGCGGTAGCGTGTCAAGCCAAGTTCAAGGTAACAGAACTGGCGAGCAGCACCGTGTGTAATATTACACGAACCATTTGGAGCCACTTTTGACACCATCTCAATTCTTTTCTCGGTGAAGTCGACAACCAAGCATAAGCTTAATACTAAACTTGGCATCCACTTTCACATTTATGTTTTTGATGGCATTTAAAAATAACTCTGTCTATCTGTGTGTTGCCTTTTCTCGCCTTATATCAACCGATCATCATGAAATATTGCATACATGTTATCCCGGTATTGCCGCGGCAACTACGAAGTAAACGCTAAGTGTACACTGCGGAGAAATATATATTAACCAAAGAGGTAAGACAATTCTGTGATACCAAGTCGCTTCCCGTCTGTCTGTCCCTATGTATGCTTAGACCTTTAAAACTACCCAACGAATTTTCATGAGGTTTTAACCAATAGATAGAGTGATTCATAAGGAAGGTTTATATTTATATTTTATACTGGAATTCCCGCGGGAACTCCGAAATTACTGCGGGAGACAGCTAGTTAACAATAAAATCGGAGGTCATTCACACCAGAAAACCCCCCAGTCGTCCTTTCTTACTACATCCGTGAATAACGGTAGACATAACGACAATAATAGTTAAAGACACATTACAAATTCATTCTACTGCCCACGACCCGACTGTTCACGGCGGCGATACAAAAAGTCTATGTTATATCAGAGATTAATAGTTTTTTTTTTCCGAATCGATCTGCCAAAGACAACAATAAGCACTCGATCACGAACTGTCAACCTAACTGTCTATGGCACGCGCCTGACAGAAAAAAAACTGTATAGAACTGGATGGCTGTCGAATATTATTATCTGTATGTAGCACAGATAGTTTCTTTCATTTGTTAATGAAATACAAAATACAAAACTTCAACCAAATGTAATCACATATTCTAACGAGTATATTTTTAACTTCATACAAGTATATATAGTTGAAGTTCTTTCTTTATACACACACACACACAATGCACACAAAAACCTATAATTGAGAGATGTTCACAAAATATAAAGCTCATATAAATCAAGAAAAACAAAGAAAACCAATTTTACTATAGATAGGGACTGGTATAAAATAAAATCCCAAATAGAAAGCTACAGAAAGTGGAATGGGTATAGAATACGTGAATTAGAAGGCTCTAAGCGACATTATCATTTAATCATGACACTGCTTCCTCTGTATTTAAATAATAGGTATAGAGAAAACTTTACTATGCCCTAGCCTTCTATTGAAGCTTACAACGGTATTTGCGCTTAGGTAGGTACAGTTGCCACCAAAATTCAAAAATCTTCGAGTGACGTGATTCGAACATTAAAACTCTTATTTAAAATATTATGTGAAAGGTTTCGAGCGGTTTGCAGCTATTATCTACTTAAATTATTGAAATAAAAAAACCAATAAAGCCCTGACAAATAATTGAGAATGACCTCAATACAATATATTGATGTCGTTTTGGAGTTACACGACGTAACGTACCTAACAATATATAAATATAACATATTTAAATTTACAATAATATCACATCGAATTCGAAGCATTTGACAACTTGCATTTACAGTGAAAATAAATAAATCTTCTCATGATGAACTGAAATAAACAACCAGTAGGTACCTTAGTGAATCTTTGAGGTTTTCCATAAAAGACTAAGTATCCCGCTAACGAAACAAACATCGGCACCTTCCTTTCTAATAGCGTATACTGACAATGACTGTACCGATTTTCCTTCCATCATAGGCGTGAGATCTGATATGCTGTTTTGGTCGGCATGACAACAGAAGTGCGAACTGCGGCCCTTTTGATTTAACACGCACCGGTTTTGTACCGTAAAATAATGGCAAACGCTCGTGTTACATCGGCAGAAATTGGCGAGCCATGTACGGTTGTGGCTAGATTACGGCGATTGTTGGCGACTGTACACGTGCGGCGAGGGGGTAGATCGACGGACTGGGAATAGAATGCAATCGATTTGAATATAAAAAAAAGATACTTAAAATTTGGCAGGAAATAAACGCATCGGTTCCGAGTATAGGGAACGTGCACGAACTATAGGTGGCAGCACTAAATCGACAAAAGAGACACTATGCGGACAGTAGAGGAAACTTATTAAACTTGTCATCGTGCTTTCGAAAGGAAGATAATAATTGAAGAGATAGTTTTGTTTTCATAATTATGTAAATAAAACTATCTTCTCAATTAGGTATATTATATTTTTGAATAGGTATGATAAAAGTTATAAAATATGGGTTCCGGTCTATCTATATCTAGGTATATACTTATAATAAAACTGTAGAGGTCAATTCTGCACATTGAATATAATATATTCAAAATTAATATTGGAGGATGAATGGTGATCGATACTGATGCCAAAAAAGCAATCAGTAAATTTTTTGTCTGTCTGTCTGTCTGTCTGTCTGTATGTGCACGCATGGGTCAAATACTAGTGAAGGGATTTTAAGCAAACTTGGTACGGTTGTAGTCCATACTCCTGGACAGGTTATAGGCTATATAATAATTATAATATCATTTATAATAATAAATATATAACGCTAAGACACATAGGAGCTTAGAGGTGACGATAAATTTGAAGCAAGTCGGATGAAAATGCGCTTTCGAGCTCTTATCCTCGTATACGTTTACTCAATCACGCAAAAACGGCTGAACGGATTTGGATGAAATTTGACGTGCACGTTGTCAGGGGTACAGAGAAGCACATAGGGTACTTTTATCCCGGGATTCATGCGGGAACTCCGAAATTATCACGGGTGAAACCCCGAGGCACAGCTAGTCATCATCAATAATAATTAATGATCGTCAGCGTGGCCAAAATATGTCAAAAGGTTTTTAAGCTTTTGAGGCTGGCCATGTACCTATTGGATGTTGAAGAGATGAGGATGAGGAGGATGATCTAATGAAGAACATGAGGCTGTGAAAACTGGTAAAATTGTCGCACAAACTAAAATATCCAATGTTTACGATAAGAAAATATTCCTTACTAATATTATAAATGCGAAAGTGAGTTTTTATTTATTTATTTATTTATTTATTTATTTATTTATTTAAAAGTTACACCAACATAGTAAACACTAACACTTACAGTAAAAAAACAAATTAGCATCAAATAATAGGATAAGTATCACTATACTGACAGGTGCAAACTGCATGCGATTTCCAAATAAAATTTATACTATTTGAACATAAAATTTAGAAAAACAAAAAAGATAAAATAAAAATAATGATTGAAAGCTTGGTCCAAATAAAAATAAAAATACAAAACTAAATAAGAAGGGTTTGTTTACTTGTTTGTTACGCTTTTACGCCTGAACGGCACAACCGATCATCGTGAAATTTTGCATACAAGTGTTCAGGAGGTTTATTTACTACTAGCTTTTCGGAATTCCTGAACTCCGGACTGTCCGGAACTTCAAACAGCTAATGGAAAATAAACCCCCTGAAAACTTGTATGCAAAATTTCACGATGATCGGTTGTGCCGTTTTATTTTTTGTTATTTTTTATCGATGTATTGATAGTTGATACATCCAGAAATACAACAATGAATTGTGATTAGCTAGAATAATAATTTTCACTAGTAAAATTAATCCTGTTTACTTGTCATAAATGTGAATGGCAACTATCAATAGATTCGGATTGGCGACGCCAGTTGGCAGCACCGTCGTTGTGCACGTTCCCTATTGCATAATTTTTTAACATCTTTGGTTCTGAGTTCTGCTGCTTATTTTCTCGTTCTGAGAAAGGATTGCTTATTATCTTGAATTTGCTGAAATCTTAGTGCTGTTTTCGATAAAAATTTTTGCAGTGACGATTCTGTCTGCATGTAAAATACAATATTACTAGCTGTTCTCCGTGGTTTCACTCGCGTTAATTTCAGAGATCCCGCGAGCATTCCGCGATAAAAGTACTACCCTAACCTTTCATCCCGGAATTCCCGCGGGAACTCAGAAATTAACGAGGGGAAACTGCTTTAAATTTTGCATACTATACGGTATGAAGGGTACGTAGACCAAAAATATAGGGTAGGGTACTTTTATCCCGGAATTCTCGCGCGATCTGCGAAATTACCGCAGGTGAAACCACGCGGAACAGCTAGTAAAATAATTATTATATGTGCGAGATTTTTTTTAATAAACAATACTTCGCCGGTTAATTAAAGTAATTAAGCTAGTTAATTGCGATATATCCTTAACGGGTCAACAGATCAACGTGAAATTTTGCGTACACTTGGTAAAGATAAGGACATTTGGTACTTTGTGACCCGTAACTTCCAGGAACTCTAAATTAATGCAGGCGAAACCACGCGCTAAAAAATTGAAGTGACCTCTCACTTAAAACCTAAGCGAGCGGAGTCGGGGGCAACCTACGCGGTATTTAATATGAATTATGGCAAAAAGCAACATAATAAGTAACTTTTATTACAGTGGTAATGGTGTTGTAGTACAACATTAAATCAGAGCCATCAGCCACTCAAGCCCACCGGTGGCCTCTTTTTGTGTGACAGACTAATTTACCACCCACTGGGCGCGTGTGGCGGACGATCGCTTTATCAGTCGATTTCAGAAGTGGCTAGTTGCTCTCTGACTTTTGATTGTATACTCAAATAAATTAAATTAAAACAAAAAGTTTTGATGTTCGAACTTCGAATGAATCGATCGGAATCGAATACTAACGGAAAAAATATAGAACCCACTTCTTTCTTAACAGACACTTCAATTTTACTTATTTTTATGAACTTCTTCTGTAAAAATGAGCTTAGCACTTGTTTTAATTATGTACAGCTGTAAGATTTTTTATGTAAATTACAGCCATCTATGACATCCGAAATGAAATTCGAAATTCCCGCAGGAACTCCTAATTTATTGTGCCTAATCAAAGTTTTATCTCAATCAAATGAACGGTAAAACCATACGGCAGCGCATAAAATACTAACGAATAAACATTGATATTTAAATCCTTACAAAATATTATAAACAAAGTTTTCCACCGCGTATGTCTGTCTGTTTGTCTGTCCGTTTGCGTTAAACTTTAAAAACAACGGAACGGATTTTCATGCGCTTTTCATCAAGTGACTCGAGTAATTCGAGAGGAAGGTTTATAGGTATAGTTGGTTTTGGAATTCCAGTGGGAATTCCGAAATTACCGTGAAACTGCGGGGGATAGCTAACATAAATACGTTTTCTTTAACCACATCAACATTATGGTGAACCTAGTCACTTTGTATTCCGTCTTATTTCCCAACGGCCAGCAACAACACTTCGATTGATGCGGTCCACATTATAATAACCGACCGCTGACTGATGGTTCTGTTAAACTAGTGTTAAAATGTTGTGATTATTCAAGATTGATGAACCATTCTTGTTGTAACAACTAACGGGCATCGTGTAAGTAATGATATTTTAAATGCCTTCCTCTAATTAATGAATAAAACCTATCATTCTATTAAAGTATTGATAAACTATCGATGATTGTGTTAAATAAATTACGTCTGTTCGTATTAATTTAGTGTTCACCATTGATTTAATTAATGTATTGGTCGTTTGCAGTGTTTATTTGATTTGATAAATAAAAATTAATGTGTGTACGTTCGTACACTATGTTTTAATATAGGTTATATTTTTTCATTTTTACTAGTCCATGTCTAAATTATTTATAATACAATACTTGGCGCGTACGCCGCCCGCAGCAAAAAAAAACGAACCGGCAGGCGCGCGCGTAGCGCTTGGAATTTCGTAGATAGGTCATCTCCAAACTAATGTTCAATAACTTTTAAAGTATTAATTTTTTCGACATAAATTATATTTTAATTTTATTTTAATCTTTATTGTTTATTTTTTAAAATGGGGTGTATCAGGTTTTCAGTTAATTCATTTACACGTTGTATATGCAAAGAGCAGTTTTACTGGTAACTAAAAGTAAAATTTTAAATAATAATATAATTAGAAAACATTTTATGACAAAACCGAAAGAAAAAATTTAAAAAGATTACTACGGATAATTAAAATAAAAAGAATTTAACTCGTAATTTGTACGTACAATTTATTTTTACACACGCACTTTAGATTCGTTCAACCTGTCAGTAGGTTAGTAGTAGGCTAGTACCTAGCTACACATTTCTACCATTTTGGTAAAGTTATAGTTAAATTAGTCATTTTTGTATTACCATTCATTCTCCATGAAAGATTTTACAGTTAAGTGCAAACTAAAGGGCCAATTCAACAACTCATATCATAAGTTGGAATTTGAGTCGCGCGTCCGAATAATCCGAGTTTATGTTCAACAACCCAACAACAGATATTCAAATGATCTCAAATTATATTCAGTCGAGAGATACCTACACTGAATAATCAATGTGATTATGAAAATGTAAACTTTACGACGGCGCTAGCTTAAAGAGGTGTAAATTTTATGTTAAAATGACATTCTGTTTGCAGTTTACTAGTTTCTGTCTTTGAGTATTCATTTGACATAGTAGTATTTAATTAGATACCTATTAATTGTTATTTCAACAAAAAACTTTAAGCCGTAAAAACGCTACAGCGGTGTTTCAAGGCACATTTCCTAGCGAAAAATTTTCATATGTAAAGTGTAATGTTTTAAGTTAGCGATTTCCATTGATTTACTGGTGTGGTATATCAATTTGACGACCCGATTGGCGTAGTAGGTCACCATGCCTGCCCGCTAATCAAGGGGTTCCGGGTTCGATTCCCGGTGGGGGTGCACTTTGTGTGATGAACACAGGGTTCCACTTTCCAGTCTGGGTGTGTTGTTTATATATCTATAGTATAATATATATGTAATTCTATGTAATATATGCCATGTTTGCTTGGTTTCCACGACACAAGTCAGTAATAGCTTACTGTGGGATCAAGTAGAGCTGTGTGTTGTGAAGTGGATAAAAAAAAAAAACAAAAAAAATGGCTATTTCCTATCGAAGGGTCCGCGGGAATTCCGGGACCTATATAGCCTATGACACTCACAAATAACGTGGCTTACACACTCACAACAAACCCACAAACTTACAAACTTTACCTCTTTTTAATATTAGTAGGTATAGATAACTTTACTATAAGGTATGCATTCTCCTTTATTTTCTTATTAATTTTGTTGAAGGCAAAGTTTTAAGGCGCCAGTAGCGGTCTGTAGAAATATGTATCTATTGTCCATTTTGTGTGTTACTATTAATTAAATTAGTGAAATGATAACGTGTCACAATTTAGTCGAACAATGTTCCATTTGCTACTGTATACGATGTCTATAATGAAGTGTCCCACCTAGAAACTGAATAGGGACACAATGGGCATGATGAAAAGTTATAAAAATCAAAATTTTATTTAGTCCGTTAGATGGTAAAAAAATAATCGACACGTATTTTTTGCTTTTTCGAATTACTTTAAAAACAAATAAAATGCATTAAAGTTTATAGGAGTGGGAGGTCGCGGCGTCATAATTAAATATAAAGAGTAGCTAAGTGTGACGTCACAGGGAATTTCAACTGAATGTATCGCTGTTATTTTTGATTACGTAAAAAAAAGAGAAATACGTGCCCAATATTTTTTATTAATATCCAACACTGACTAAAAATTAAAATTTAGTCATCATGCCCATTCTTTCCCATATATAAGGGTTGCCATCCCCAAATATAGAAAATCCCCAAATATAAAATACCGGAACACTACGGTTTGAAAACAGGACGCAGAAGTATTAGAGCAGTAGTTAATTAACAATAATATTATGATGTTTACGCAATAAAAATTAGAGATCTAATGAAAATTAAATAATGACATTTACAATTGCTTATAAAAGTGTCTTCAATTAAATGTATAAGATTGAAGGCAGTAATAGCGCGTGAATTTTATAACCAGGACGCTTTAAAAAAACCCAGAACACTACTCAAAAGTATCCAGGACACCCCAGGATATAAGTACCAAAAATCAGGACATGTCCTGGAAAAATAAGACGGTTGGCAACTCTACCACATATAAACCAATCGTTAAATCTATAGAGATATTAGATGAGTGTAAGAACCATAGTGAAATATGTGAGTGACTTCGATAAAAGTCTCCATAAATGGTTAGTATAATCGTACACATAATATTGCCATAGTCTATCTTAAATAGCACCTTAAGTGGTGGAAAAGAAATGTCTACGTGACCGTACCAGGTACTTTAGCAACGCGAGAACTGGCAATCTTTATTTAATATATATAGCGTTAAAATGGCATTTTTAAGGACACCTTGTAAAGTATGTAATGGATTATTTAGACTTCCATTTAGAGATTTATTCTCTCATTCGTACATATTATCTCCACCCTGTTATATACTGGTTTTGTTTTTGTTCTTGAAAGGCACAACTTTTCGCATCCATTAAAAATGTAACGTCACATAGGTACAAATTTTGGGAAATTTTGTCTACTTTAAGGTCTCTATTAATTCTAATAATCCTTACTAATATTTTAAACGCGAATGCGAGTTTATTTGTAGATCTCCATAATGTAAACACATATTGATGACTTTCTTCTTACCTTGAAGTTCAACTCTGAAAACATCTAGGAAAAACATAACTGCAGACTTTCTGTCCTCATGGGGAATGGTATTCGAACCAAACACCTCCAGTATAAATAGAAAGGTCTTTCTAAAGTTCCTTGTCATAACTCAATGTACTACACGTTATAATAGCTATTATGATC
This sequence comes from Zygaena filipendulae, assembly GCA_907165275.2. Classification (NCBI taxonomy): domain Eukaryota; kingdom Metazoa; phylum Arthropoda; class Insecta; order Lepidoptera; family Zygaenidae; genus Zygaena; species Zygaena filipendulae. The sequence continues at coordinate 10,526,633 of OU015659.1, read as the reverse complement.
CGGACTACAGTAAAAATATATTTATGTATATTACGTCCACAACCATGGTCTTACTCAGAAGGAAGAGCGATAGCAAATGAAAAAAGAAATGACAATTCTCGTTTTAATATTGCAACTGTACAACAACAGTTACTTTATAACGACCAGCGTTAATTTTTTTTATACCTTTATACTTATAAAGGCGCAATAATATTGTACTCTTAATACATATTTTTTCGATAGGGTTGTCACTCATCACGAAGTAGGTGTCATACGTACCTACCGATTTTATTTTTAAAATCACCAGAATTTAGCTTGTTTGAGTGTATTTACTCGTTTCTTTTGGTGGAGGTCAATGTTCAGCAATTGATACCTAACTAATATTTATTATAAATGGGAATGTGCGTTTTATTTGTTTGTTACGCCTTAACTACTTAACAGATCATCGTGAAGTACACGTCCAAACTATAAAAAAGGATATAGGGACATATTTTATTCAGAAAAAGTACTGTTACCGAGGCACAGAAAATGATTTAACAAAATCCATATTAATTGATACGAATGAAGTCAAAGACACCAGCCAATATTGGTATGATGATCTTATATATGACCTCTTTTGACAAGATCCTTGCAACAGAAAGTGATGATTTTATAGAGTTGCAACCACATGCAGCAACCCTAGATAATACGTAATCGTTGGCATCTAACAAGTGCAAGCACAGGGTGCATCAAATATGCAAATAGTGCTGATTGTCCGCCGGATATGCCCGTTTAGCTTCCAAACGAGATAGTATCGTTGTCATATCGGTATAATATCGGTGCGCAGCCTCGCTGGGTCCGATTATCACTTTATTAACATTATGACCCCGTTCCATAAATCTGTTTCTCTTTTCGTTCTGATCTCAATTTATTAGCGATGCATTACTTATACCCTTATACCTTATTATAGGTACTGACTAATGAGATGACATTTATAAGTTCAATAACCAACCGCAATAAACCAATGTTGCCACAAAGGGTTTTCAAATTCATTTACAGATTGCTAATGAACTAGTATTTTGTATCTTTCATAAAATTGGTGTTTATCATAGTTAAAGAAAATCACATGTAACGCGCGAACTTCATGCGTCACGCCCGTTGCTTGCGTCTCTTCCGTTGCCCACTAACGGCAACGTATCAAAAGAAGAAGAACAAAAAAAATATGCTTGTTTTACGAAATTTTCTGTATTAGGTAGGTATTACGAGTAGATTTAATCTGAACTTAGTGTTTAAACTAAACTAACCACAAGAATGGGACTGGAACTTTATGATTGGGAGGAGCTATGACTTGCACTAACAATAAACCAACCTTTTTACAAGTATATACCACATACATTGTGGTGGATTAGTAAACCAAGCAGCACCGGTCTGCCGTGTGTGACCGATACATATCGGTCTAATGATTGATGCAAGCACCCATTTGCCAAGCCAGTTGCCGCTTGCGCCGTATGGCTACTAAGTCAACGAACACAAGTCGTTCATAATAAAGCAATTATGGATTCGATGGAAAAACTTAGTTCCCCTAATAAAATGACTGAGTATGTCACATACAGTCACTCCTTAATCATTTATAGGGACTTATGGTTTGTAGGTATTTTATATTGTACCTAATCTTGTAACTTTGTAAAGAGCAACCAAGTAGTTTCTCGCTCGTCTCTAGCGGTAAATGTAAAAAAAATATTATTATATATACTTTGACTGAATTAACGAATTCAATATTTTATTTTAATTTGAGTTTAATATTCTACCCCTTCCACGGTTTCACCTACATTTCACCGTTTTCATCTTAGACGATAATTACTGAAGAACACTGAAGCAAATACCTACGTATTTATTTTTTGAATTGATGAGCTCAATAATAATCGGTTTTTATAACAAAAAAAATAATTACTCTAAAACTATAGATATGAGATGACGTTTAATTACTCATATCATTAACTGATCTCAGTTAAACTTTAACACAAAGTGGTTATATTTAATATCAATATTTAATTAGTTGATAATATGTTTTTTTTTGTTATAAGCGAGCGGCATAAAGAAGAAAAAAATAACTAAGTATTTCGTTGAATATCCCAAAAAACAGGTTAGTCGTGCTTGCTCGTTTTAAAAAAGGAAGCCATGCGAAATATTCAAGTTTCTAGAACCGACTAGCTACGCTCACGCATTCACACCTACCTATTTCAATATGAAGTGCCACTGTAGTTAGCGAAAGTTGAGCATCCATAAACCATACGGTATTCTCACGCTATCTATGACTAAGTAAGTATACAAGACGTTGTGTTTTTTCTGAGTTTATTCACTTTCGTGCCTTATACTAATAAAGACGGTAAAGTAATCGCGCACGATAAATGAAAAAAAATTCTATGTAATGGACACTGATGGAGGGGAAGCATTACATTTACATTATACATTTTTATATTTATTTAAATAGAACGACCAACAACTCAAACATTGAAATTTTTAGATTATTTAATTGAAAACTATGGTACTGCCTCACATAAAGATTGCTGTTAGGTATACAAAAAGGGTACCACAGCTGGAAATTCCCCTCAGATACTCGGAATGTCTATTTTTTATTGATACATTAAAATGTCCTGGTATGATTTTCTTAACATGGCCACTTTTAATTGGCGTATTCTTTAGATAGGTACCTAACATTTTAGAATGACAGACAAAATGACCTTACCATATATTTTGTCATTCTGAAATGTATCTAGGTACAACGCACGTTTTTAAACACAAATTTAAATATTTTTTCTTGCTGGAAAGGTATCGTCAATCGTGAATTTAAGTGAGCAATATGATCCTGTACTGGGATCGCGGTGTGAAACTGTGTCTTCATTATTTAACAGTGTTAATGAATGAATTAAATCGAATGATAATTTCTTAGTTGTTTTAGCGTCCTTACAATTAAGGGTCTTTACGCGGCTGCTGTGTGGAGTTAATATTAAAAAATTTAACGTTAGCCAAGATTTATTTAAAAAAAAAAATAGCCTCATCGCCGGTTTAGTGGCTCCACGATCTAGCGCGCTGATGCGCACTGCCTACAGCCCCGTTGGGCTCAAATCGTGATTAATGTGACATCCGCAGATCTTAACTCGTCCCGGAACCAAAACCCCAGCTACGTCTAGTCCAATAAACGATAATTATATTAGCTTTTACAATGTTGAGTATTGTAAATTGTAACAGTAAAGAAATAAACAAAGATTAAAGATTTTTTTTAATACATACTTTGAAGAGTTTTGGTAAGAAACTCAATATTTGTGATTTATTATTGTCTTTTATAATGTTCTGTATCTATAAGTACTTCGGGTCGCTTCAAATGTGTGTGTGCGCGGGTTTCCTAAGAATTTTTTCCTTAAATTTTAACTCTGTGTTTTTTTAATCCGAAAAAACTCATATAGGAGTGGGAAAGAAGTAGACACAAGAAGTCAACAATTGCAATAGAAAGCTGGTAGTATGGTGAAATATGACATCATAAATATGTTTGTTTATTTTAAAGATCCGTGAGTACTTACCGACCTACTCCCTTCACGATTCGCAGGAAAGGGGCGAGCAGACATTGACAGTTCAATCGGCGCATAAGTGAGTCAACAATAACATACCTATCGATGTCTATGACAGATAAGCACGACGTCTCAAAGATGTTGTTTGAGATACGAGAGGGTACAGTCTGCATGGTTCTTTAATTTGTTTTCCAGTAGTCATACTATAGTAGTTGGAGTAGTAGCTGCAGGCTACTTGACAAAAATTTTTTTAGTCCTTCGTGTAGACTAGTAAAAAATATTGGACACGTATTTTTTCTTTTTTTCCGTAATCAAAAAATAACGGCAATATATTGAGTTAAACGATGACGTCACAACCCGGTGCAGTTTGTATGGGGCTTATACTGAATATTGACGTCACGAGTCCCCCACCCTAAACTTTAATGCGCTTTAACTATGTTTGTTTTCATTAATTTAAAAAAGGAAAAAAACGTGTCTATTATTTTTTTATTTTCATACCCTGGAGAATATCCAAATACATTCTAGCGAACTCTTTAAATCTATGCAAATAGGTACAAATACGGTATAAAAAAACAACGTTTTTTGTAAATACATGTGAATTTATGAAAGATACAAGGTCTGTTCGTTCCAGCTAAACTCCGAAACGGTTGGATTGTTTTTTACGAGACTTCACTGGTATACCCGGAATAAGACGTATATTAGCCTATTTTTATAAGAGTTCCTGAAGGAATTCCGAAACTCATATGGATCAGAGCCAGGTTATAATGTATTTTTTATATTTTTTTTACGTATATTCACATTCACGTACACTAAATTAGATATTTTGTTTTTTTTTCCAACCCTACTTCATATCTTCAAAGATTAATATCACACCGACTTGCATTTCTTAATAGAGTTACATTATAAGAAAATGTCCTACCATTCTCTGGATCGACATAACTCTAAGCAACTTCACAGATTTGGATATTAAGGTTTAGGTACCTATATCATTTTAATATTTTGCTAAGATATTTATTTATGCAAATATATGATACTATAGTGTTGTTATTTTAAACATTCTAAAGCTTTGCCTATACGAGAGGCAATTAAGTACATATTTTTTTATTATCTACTAGCAGTGCGCCGCAGTTTCACCTGCGTGAGTTTCGGAATTTCCGCAGGAACTATTTTTTTTCTTAAGTAGGTAAAAGCAGCCTAAATTACTCCTTATAACATCAGCTATCTGCTAGGGAAAGTCCCGTTAAAATCAGTGCAGCCACATTTTTCTAAAGGAACAATAACAGTCTAGACTAATATAAGAAAAAGGAAAGTTTACTTGTACGCATGTATATAATTGGCTACTTGACAAAAAAATTTTTTTTAGTCCGTCGTGTAGATTAGTTAAAAGTATTGGACACGTATTTTTTCTTTTTTTACGTACTCAAAAAATAACAGAGATACATTGAGTTGAAATTTCGCGTGACGTCACAATTCGGTGCAGTTTGTATGGCGCTTATAATGAATATTGACGTCACGAGCCCCCCACCCTAAACTTTAACGCGCTTTATCTATGTTCATTTTCATTAAATTGAAAAAGCAAAAAATACGTGTTTATTATTTTTTTATTTTCTAACTGACGGACTAATTAGAATTTTGATATTCATACCTTGGAGAATACCCAATTGACATTGCATTAATTTTGGGAGGTCCCGCGGTAACTCCATGGAATCCGCTCTTTGTTGAAGTCTCCTATTTATAACTATCAACCAGCCAAATTTCAGCTTCATAGGTCAAGTAGTTTTTGCGATTTCGTGTTAAGTTAGTGTGTAGGTGACCTTTCATTTCTCTTTAATATATATAGTACATATTAAGTGAGGTTTCTCGGTCTACGACGACGATGCAATCATAGGTCAGTGTTGCCATTCTAGAATAAATACCCCACATTTAGGCAGCTCGTGTCGTCGCCGGCGACACGCTGTGATTCGGACGCAGATTGAGTTCCTCGATTCACAACTCTTAAAGGTTATCTATATATGAATTGCGTGCAGCTCAATCCAGGCATAATAATACGATATGTAAATATTTATTTTACAGACACTATAACTAAATAGTTGACATAATTTAGAGGAAGACATTTTAAAAGTTATAAAATACATTAACATTGGTATACCTATTATACAAGCAAAGAAATAAGTACTTGCATCTGTTTTTGGTTTTAGAACTTTGCAGTGTTTTTTTTTTTCACTTTTATCTAAATTGATCACTTGTCTAAACCAAATCCAACGGCAGAACATTTTTGGTATGTCTGTCTGTCTGTCTGTCCTTTATTTCATAAAAGTGCAAAAAAACTTAAAACTCAAAGCGGTCAAAAATCGACATTTAGCCGATTTATACCGATTAGGAGTAAGTACCCATAAAAAGAGAAATTTAATAAAATTATAACAATCGATTCACCAATTCACCATCGATTAAAAATCAGACGATGGTGAGCCTCCATCTTATTTTGAACTCAGATAAAGAATATTTTACCGAACGATAAAAAAAATCGATAAATATAAACGAATACAGAGGCTGCCATTAATAAAAGAAGAAAAAGAAAATCACACTATTATTGTTACACACAATGCCCATCTTAAAAACAGCTCGTCAAAACTGATTTTATGATGTGCGTAAATATTTATTATGTCATAAAGCTGATAGAAATATGATTGACCATTAATTTTATTGTACACCATTGACTTGAATGGTGTAAGGCCGTTAGCGCATGATACTCGTATATTATGCTGCCGATTTTTTCCTTCACCGACTGCCGACGACAACGTGTAAAACATGCGCTTGCGCCGATCGATGATGGCGGCAGCCACGAGTCCAAATGGTATTCATTTTTTGCTCCAATAAAATCACATTTACTTATTTATTTAAAAAACTTTATTAAACAAACTATAGAAAAACTTGTTTATGCATAGACCACTTTCTCCCAAGTCCCAGAGTATTAGATTTTAAAGGTTGGTGCAGATTAAATTACGTAGGTATAATTTTATTATATTAATATATTCATAATATTATAATACTATAATACAACCGACTATTGTATAACCTTTTGTTTTTCCAAATAAACGAATAAATGTGACATCGGTTTTTTATATCTCCTCGTGGGCATTATTTTAAAACACCAAATTTGGAATTCTCAAGATTATACCATAAATAATATAAGTATTATTGTTAAGGGGGGTACAGGAGTAAAAAGGAACCCTTTGAAAAAATCTATCTTCTAAGATAATATATCATTTTGAAGGTGAGTACAATAGTAGGTATAACAGGATAACTTTAGATGATGATAATGCTGCATGATTTTTGGAAGGAAACCGGACTTTTGTACCTACCCATAGGATTTTATTTTAGATTATTTTCTAAAATATTTATTTCGCGTATTTTTGTAAGGAAAATGAACAACATTTTCCTTAAAAAAAACGCTTTGACATTACGACGATATCGAAATATGAGAGCGAAAAAGTTCGTGCTCCCCCTACAGAACTTATTCTATAAATTCTGTCGTTGATACAAGAAGCTACAGTAACATAGGATACTTTCTCATCCCGATACAAATAGTTGGTTATAATTTCTTTTTTAATTTATAATAAAGCATAAAATAAAGAAATAAAAAGTTCTCGACGCGGGTAAAACAGCCTCAGTGAAATATAGTGATGGGATTCGGGCGGGAAACTGAGCTAAACATAGGGAAAATCTCTAATACCTTCGAAATTGTGGTATTCCATATCCAATGGTATGTACCTACTTTATTCTCTGATTCTTAGGATGGGGAATATTTTACATAGCCAAGACTGCCAAGAGCAATAATTGCGATGAGATGAAAACCTTCCTTCGCCGGAGATAATTTTCTGAATAAGTTGTTTCCCGAGATGTCTCATACCGACTTTGTTTTCAAATGAACTGTTGTGGCTTCTAATGTGACAGAGAATTTGTTATAGTGTTATATGCAATTGAACATACGAGATGAAAGACGAAATTTTTAATAAACATTATAGTTATTTTTAAGAATTTGTCCAATATAATAGATATTTGACTAGCTGTGCCCCGTGGTTTCACCTGCGTGAATTTAAGAATTCCGAATTCCTCGGGAATTCCATAATAGTATGCAGTGTGTTAATTCAGAACACGCTCTAACTTTCACATTTCTAATATTAGTAAGATTTTAATCTTATAATATCAGTAAACTCCAATTACACTTTTGAATGATAACCAACTGCGATGAAAATAAAAGAGGCTCATGAATTTATTCTATCAGTATATTATAGTTCCTAGTCCCCCTATTAATAATAAAATGTACTCGTAATAATTATACTAAGATTTATAATCACCCAATCAAGTTACGCACGCAATTATGTTTTATATAGCGTTCGGATTAAGAGTTGTATTGGCATAACACCGTCTGACAGTAAACATAAACCATGTCTACTGATATCGAGTCACATCACAGCGAGACCAGTATAACTTGAGTTGCAACATACTTCAACATAATATCTATTTCTTATGATAATAATATATAGTAAGTAGCTCCGATGATCCATCTTAAGGCCCGTAGCGGATAGCCTTGGAAAATTAAGCAGGGTGAAGTTCCTCGGCACCCCGCCACCCTGCCACCCCGTATGCACAAAATGCCCTTTTTCAGTTTAAAACAGCCTCAATTCAGAAATATTTTTTCACACCTTGCCTACCTATGTCCGTCTATTTTTTTGTTAGTAAGATAGTTATTAGTAAGTTAAAAGACATCACATAATAAGTTATACATATTTATCAAGTTATTTTTATTTTTATTTTATATTATATTCAACAAGTCAATATAATAATATTAGATAAGTATAATACATAAAATAAATAATGTAGCAAACCTCTGAAAAAGCAAATGGACTCAAGTATTCGCTTTAATAAAATTACGGAAGTTTGTAGTCTATGTAACTACAATATATAGACATGCCATGCATGTTGTACTGCCGGGACGCGGTTTTGTGTGTGTAACTTGTAACCAAATGTATACGAGTACAACTTAAGAGTCAGGGACATCGCCGTTTGTTAATACCGACCTATTATATCTTTCAGTTTATATCTCCAGTATAATGCACCCCGTTAGCCGTAACTGTCTTATCTGTGGTACCTAACAAACTCTCCACTACTTTATTAGGCGGGAGACGCATCAAAGTCTTGTTGGGTCGTGATTTATCGGTTCTCGGTTGTCCTTAATTGATTGTATAGATCGATAATGAAACGATTCATTAGACGAGTTAAGGCTGGTCTTTAAGCAGTGCCTATCGGTGTCCGTAACTCATATCAATAGAATGAATGAATTATCAAATGAATTCATAAAGATAAAACATAATTATCATCAGATCCAGGCGCGGATCTACGGGGGGCAGTGGGTGCACTTGCCCCCCTGAAGACTAAATCAGGTACTTTAATAGGACCTTAGAAAAATCTCTGACACTTTATATTCTAAAAATTTTAGTTGCATCACGAAAATTTCCCCACCCTCAACTATGTCCTAGATCCGCGCCTGATCAGCTGATTTTCAGGTAGATATTTTACCGTCATCGAAAATAGGTGTGGAGGTGGATGTGTAGGTTCTCAATCTGTCTGTATACTTATACTTTTTACGTATTGTACGTGATATTCCCGTCGGTTACGAACAAATTTTTAGGTACTTTTTAAATTACCAACTTCATATAATAGTGGATTATTATTTGTTAGTTATCATATCTTTTTTACATGTTTTGTTAAAATCAGATAATTCGAAAGGGTCGGTTTGTTACTTTATATTGCAAAAGTGATTATTAATTATTTATTTGTTGGTTAATTTGTTAATATTATATTTTATTATTCTCATTAATAATATAATAAGTTATTATTGATTTGCAAACATTCTGTTTGATGTAAAATTTAAATGTTTCCCTGAAAATAAACACTGACCCCTTCAAAGAAATTGACGATAAATACTACGATCAGGTGTCGTTGCTTAGCCTCAAGTCTTGAGTCGCGACTAAGGCAGTATAACTTTTCATGACACTGACGGAGCATGGTGACAGTACCTATTCCGAATTCATTTTGCACCAAACTAAAAAAAAAACATATGCGTTAAAATTTAAACCAAAATTTTTATTTTTTATTTATGCTTTCGATAAAAATATTTCTTTTTTATGCTGATAATGACTATTTGTTTTGAAACAGTGAAGATAGCTTTATGTAGTTAGTAAGCCGCATGAACTTTTGCAAACTGCACGTTATTGAGGATAGAGGAAGACACAATGGTACTTTTTTTGCCGGAATTTCCGCGAGAACTCCAAAATTAACCATGGGAAACCTAGTAGTGAATAAGGGTTAGTTTGGAATATGGCCGCGGAGTAAGAGCGATGATGAAATTAGGATTGTTCACGGCTGTCGCGGATCGCGTCGTCGTCGCAGCGACGCGCGCGCAGCACTCGTTAGCCGCCTGCGCCTGCGATTTATACGCGTTTAGCGTTTCTGTCAGCGTTGCGTTGAAAGCGTGAATCGCAATTTATCGTTGCGATTCTAACACGCTTTTATTTTATACCAGCTGTTTTCACAGTTTAATTTTCGAACACTATAAAATTTTGTTTGTCTTTCATAATTAATTAGAAAAGAAGAAACCCAGTAATCTGTATTTAATTATTATTAATATAGATGAATCCAAACTCCTAACTTCATAACTGTATAGTTCCGATTAAGAAAGCTCTAGAAAATAAACAGAACTGAAGCATAGGTATTTAAACTCGTATTTGTTTGGTGCAGTCATTTTTATTACTATAAGTATAAACAAGCTGTGCCTTGCGGTTTCACCCACGTAAAACGTTTTTATATAACAACTTTTTTTTCCGACATTCGATTTAAATGAAACAAAGTCTATATTATGTAGCTCCAGGCTAAGCTTATTCTTCCTGTGAAAACCGCATGACAATCCGTTCAATAGATTCGGAGATTATCGTGAACAGACAGACAGAAAGACAGATAGAAAAGAATTTTAAAAACCCCTTTTTTGAGGATTTTTGTTAAAAATATTCAATGTATAGAATCGTGGACTCTACTCTTTTATAGTATAGAAGATGGGTATTTAATTAAAAAATAAAATTTCCACAAAACCAATTAGGTATTTACAGTTAAACACCCATACTTGGATTATAAATTAAAAAATGAAACTAAAATATTAAATAAATAAAATTCATCTCGAGTAGGTACATAGAATTATTAAAGTAAAGAAAAGCGCAGTGAAATTGTCGACGAAATTGCAAGTTTTACAAAGCAACTCTATACCCTATTTGGTAGAGTTTGTAGCGAGGCGGCCGTATGCCACTCGTTATGATATCCTGCTTCATTTCTAATACTTATTATTTATAACATCTGTTATTTTTGTATTCTACTTCTTTTTAAATTCAAAATTGATGTTTTTTTTTACTTTTGGACGTACGCTTCGATTCAGATTTTCTACATGACATCTAAATCTTACAAAATAAATAAGTTTACTATTTAAAGAATCTATTTACTTATTACTACTATTGTACTAGCCGGAGGTTATCTACCCTACGAAAGAACCTTACAAGTTTATCCTCTAGACACGTCAATAGTCAAAGAATGCGGCAGTTGCTTATCATGATATACCTATGCACTATGCACTCGAGCGGTCTCGGCCCGACGTCGCTGATAATCCAGATTATGCCGCATCAGCATTAGAGCGAGCAGATCAACATCTGACTCCTGACAAAGATTCGTGATTGCGTATCTAAACTCGAGACAAACTGATCAACGTCGCGATAAACGTGGTGAACGAAAAACGGCGTTCATATTAGTCTAAAATCGCTACCAATTAAGTTTAATGAAGAATATAGCTCATAAGTTATATAGCTCAGTTAAACAGTGTTAAATTTTTCTAGCATCCTGAATACAATAAAAAAATCAGATAGGTAAGTACCTACTCAAAAAACAAAACCTTACAGCAAGATTTGTATGTCTACAGCACCTTAACTATAGGTAGGTACGAATAAATAACGAGATATGTATAAACTATCAAAAAACGCTGACTGAAATTTGCAAAACAATGTGCGGAATTCTTAGAGCAACAACGTAGTTTTTAAATTCAAGTTGGCAATGAACCAGTCTTCTTTAGCGTAGTTTTTACCTACTCCAAGAACTTCCACAAATATTTAAATTTGATCTTTAAATATTTGTGGAAGTTCAGGGAAGGTTTAAGAAGCAAATTAGGCTAAAATAAAATTGGAGTTCCTGCGGGCATTCCGAAACGCACGCGGGTGAAACCGCAAGACACAGCTAGTCCTACTAATATTATAAATGTGAAAGTGTGGATGTTTGGATGTTTAGATGTTTGGATGTTTGTTACGCAATCACGCAAAAACGGCTGAACGGATTTGGATGAAATTTGGCATGCACGTTGTCAGGGGTACAGAGAAGGACATAGGGTACTTTTTATCCCGGGATTCTCGCGGGAAATCCGAAATTACCGCAGGCGAAACCGCGGGGCACAGCTAGAATTTATATAAGTTGCAACGAATCAACGGGAATTATTTACATTCCAAATCGCAACTATTATTTGCACGCCCTCTGGTAGGTAAACGGAGAAAATGACGGCGTTTATGAGTTATGAATAGCCAGCAAATGCGATTGAGCGCTCGCGCCGGTCGCGGTCGGCCCCATGCACGTAATTGGGTGCTTGTCCGCGTCACGAACCTTCGGACAACACACCGCGAACTAATCACGGTGACTTACCACTCCACTCCAGCACCCATTAGAACCGACACTTCACAATGCAACCAACACTTTCTAACGATACGTTCATCTAATCTAGAGTTTCCCATTTCGTGAGTCTCTAATTAACTAATTATAAGCTCTGAATAATTCTTATTTTTTTTGTCAAAATGTGTGTGAAATGAGTGTCAGACACTTGAGTAATGAATGTTACGTACTCAAGGACTAAAACCTAATGCACGCTAAAGAACTGCGTTCACATACACACACACATACATATACACACACATAACCACATTTTCATAGTCATTATATTATCAACTATAGGGATTAGCTGTTTCCTGTAATTTCACCCGAATTGAATTCGGAGTTCCCGCGGAAATCCGGTATAAAAGTACTGTATAAAAAGTAGTTGTCTGTACCCCTGACAACCCCTGATAACCCCTGTAGGTATGCAAAATTTCATCATGATCCAATGAGTAGTTAAGGCGTAAAATCGTGACAAACAAACCAACTCACATTCATATTTTTTTTAATGTCATAGGGGGCATTAAAGTGATTACCGCCACCCATGGACATCTGCAACACCAGAAGGCATGCAGGTGCATTGCCGACTTGGGATGGAGATGGTATTTGTACGAGTAATATTAGTTATGAGTAAATAAGTTTTCTAACATTCATAACGTTGCCTGAACGCCACAACATCAACCATTTTGCGTGTTCTACCTTCTAAATAGCATGGCCTTTTGTAAATAACCCATTAATAATGTGTTTTTTTACATCAATCAAATGACACTACCACTCATACTATAATAAAAGAGTAGAATCCGCGATTCTGTACATTGAATATTTTTACCTAAAATTGAGAGGGGTGATAAAAGAAGAGTAACCAAGCCCAAAAAAAAGGTTTTTTAAATTCTTTTCTGTCTGTCTGTCTGTTCGCAATAATCTCCGCATCTACTGAACGCGTTGTCATGCAGTTTTCAGTAGTAGATTAAGCTAAGTCTGGAGCAACATATAGGCTTTGTTTCATCGAAATAGGACAGGGGAAAAAAGTTTTGATCAGTTAAAGACTTCAGCGCAATGCAATGGTCGAAAGCTTCGATATAATGTTGCATAACGAACATGATAAAACCTTTTCAGAGATATGCATTTTTTTTCTTTTGAATTATTTTTCGCGAAGTGTCAGTTTTAAGGTTTGGAGAGACAGATGATGTGATGTGATGTTTTCTTTGAGACTAAAGAGTATATAACCACCACGTTTTAAAAGAGAGAAAAGATCTAACGTCATTACTGTCATTGCAAGGGTAGAAAATTCAGGCGGGTGAAACCGCGGGCACAAGCTAGTACGTCATATGCCAGATGTACCTATTGTTACATTCTTATACAAACGTCCCCTTAGGTATACAATACAATGTTCGTTAATAACATCTATTTACATATTTACTAAAAAAAATTGCGAAACGTGTCTAGGTAACTTTATACACAATTTTTCTTCCATGGTTCGTTGCGTTCGACTTCATATCGCCAACCGTGACATGTATATTAATGATTGATTTGTTAATTGCATGATTATCACTTTTATCATTTGTGAATGATATTTAATGTCAAGAAATGTTTTTTCATTGTGGGTAATTAAGCACATCGTATTTGCCATGACTGTTAGACTGTTATTCTGTAATAATTTTCATTGTAGATTATTTCATAGATAAGAGAATACTTAATGCCTAATCCTTGTTTTCACTTATGGCAAGATTTCACAAAATGCTGCGTTTATCCTAACAGTTTTTTATCGGTTTTCTGCCTACACATAATGACCATAGAGCAAATATCTCTTAATACTGCGATGCTCCTATGTTTTTTATTGTAAATAAATTTTTTATGACTATAGCTGTCCCGCGCGGAATTGTTTCATACAAACTTTGCAGCCCGTTTCATCCTTAGGGGTTGAATTTCCAAAAATCCTTTCTTAGTGCACACTGTCACTTCAAAAATACATATTTGTGCACATGGTTCTATTAGACCCAGCGGCAGCGGTCATCAGTCAGTCAGTTTCTGCTTACCCATATAGATTAATTTACCAGAATTAATGTTCCTAAAACACTAGACTTTCATCTATCTCACATAATACATAGTTAGGCACATATGTAAAATAGGCGAAAGAATGCCATAGTAAACCTATTCTTTAATTATCTTCTATCCCGCGTTTCCTCTTATACAATTAAGTAATATGCAAGTACCTTTTCTTCTATAGCTACAATAGCTATTTGCATTTTTTTTTTCTTAAATTCATAAAGCTCGTTCATGCGAGTCATAGACATTTCTACCAATTGCATCACAAAAACATAGTGCGCCATTACCGCGGCTACATAAGTTGGCTTTGGCCGTTGGCGCCATAATTATGCACCTCCTCCCCCCCTCCTTACCACGCTGCATACCCGACCAATCACAGTGATCTTAATGAAATTAGAATTTCACACGCGCGGTCACTATCGAACGCTGCGGTTTGTGAGCCAAGCGCTCACTGCAGTTGACATTTTTTTTTGCCATTTCCTCGATAGGAATTCACGTCTCGAGATATCGTTAACGATCGAACACAAAATATTATTTCAAACATCAATTACACCATCCGTCAAGTCGATTCTTCCGTTCCTTGTGAGCAGCAATTTTGTCATTCAAAATCGTTGAAACCGGTCCGAGGACCGTTATGGGATTAATTAATGGCCAAGCGGTAGCCGGGGTGACCATAAAGCGATGTAAACTAGGAGTCCGCTTGTCTCGGTGCATAAGAAAAACGTTGGAAGCGCGTGTCTCGATCGTGACTGTTGACTACATCAGTCAAATCATCTGTTGATACTCGCATTCAACGGATAACTCGTTACGGTGTGTCGCCCGCCCATGTTTTTAAAATAAATATTCTCCCATCAACCATTACGAATTCATCCAATTTAAATCTATTTCTCAATCTAACGAACGCGATTTTCAGAGCACTTCGTATTGCAACATTGTATTAATAACATTATTGATTCAGTTTACAAACACGGAAGCACTAGTAATTAAGCTAGCTCATGAACTCACCGGGCGACAACCAAAACCCTTTGTCGCGCAAAATTCAACATGACAAGATACCTTACTGCTACCAAATGTAATGATACAATGGTGGAACAAAACGCCACTCTTATTGCACACTATTTAAGGAACAATAAAATGAAGGATACCGTTCTAACAGTGGAAAATGTAACTTTTGTCGCATCCGCACTAAGATGGTACGCAAAAGGCGTGCCGTGTCACGCTGTGAGCGTTTCGTTTATACAACGTTTGGTCAATGCTAATAAGACAGGTGCGTTTTGAGAAGCAAAAGATGACAGTGTACAAGCCGCCTCGGAGTGTAACATAGGTAAGCTAAACAATGAGATTAAAGTAGAAGAAGAGATTTAAGTAACATTATTGCTCATTTCTTCGTAAACTTAAGAAGAAGAAGAAGAAAATACATTTATTTCAGCACAACACACAAGAAAAAGAAACAAACATCAACAGTGCCTAATCTAAAGAAACATAGATAATATCTCTTGCATGCTCTGCCGAAAGGGTCACCAACTAGTTATATATATAGTAAGTAGTTATATATTATGACTGTTTACATAAAAATAAAGACAAAATGTTTAAGGCTGCCTTTACATATTTAACATTTTATATTCCGATCTTTTTCAGAAAGAAACTTGGCTATTTTCATATTTTTCTTTCCCTTTAAATTTCCTTTTACGACCCAAGAAAACATCGTAACCTCAGCTAGTCGTGTCCAAAGTAAGAATAATTCCGTGGTCGTGTCCCTACGATTACTATCATCCCACATGCTATACGCCGAAAATCTACAATTATGCATCTTTCCTATCATATCCTTTATTTTCATTGTTATAAGGTTAAATTTCGTCCGTTGTCCTGACGTGCGGTTTTGATGTCAAACTCTTACAACAATGATGGAGAGGTCTGTCCGGAGGCGGAGTCCGACACGAGTTGCGAATATCACTTATAAACTATCGCATGACACCTTGAATACCGTATGAACACCGCGTCGCGCGTCGTATTAATTCTCTTCATAATACGACAAACATATTCTTCAAAAGGCACCTGCTAACATTTCTTTAGTTAGGACGAAAATATTAAAAAAAAAAGAACCTGAACATGCGTATAGGTTTTTTTTTTTATGTCTGTTTGATTTATTACATTGTACACAGGTACATTGGATACATCTGGTGAACTTACTGCCCTTATATAAGTACATACTTTTAAACGTGATTTTGAAAATAGAACGAACTATGTACCTACTTACTTCCTCAAGCTGCTGAAACGATACGCGCCAATTTTGTGTAAGTAGTTCATTTTTCGCTAGAATAGCTAACTTTCTCAACGCGCCAAAAGATGTGCGATAACAATAACAAACTGCAAAAGAAGTGCCGAAAACCATGTTCTTTCTATACATGTATATTAAAAGGACTTATCTTAATATAACACACCATTTGCGTGTTAATTTTTTGTTCTCAACGCGACAAAAGATGTACGATAATATAACTTTAACAACAAGAATATTGCAAAAGAAATGCTGTAAACCAAACCGCGGTCTATACTTGTATAAGGATCGGAATATATAAATTACTACATATTTACTATAATAACGCGTGTTTATTGAGGGAAAATTTCGTTCGTGTTGCTTTAGAAACAACGGATATGATTGACCGCATAAAGTATGTTGTGTATTTTTCCTTAAGCAGGATCCACAAACCAAACTGCATGAATAGCTTCGTACATTTCAATAACAATTAAAATAGCATAATTCGAGTGATAAGTCAGAGAGATCAGATTTGAAAATGTATTTTAATTTTAATTCAATAAAATCGACTTTCATGTATTTTAATTTATTAAAGTTCCAACCAACTGTGCACTGTAAGTGCGGTTGATAAAATAAAGCAGACACGGGAATACCGACTATTCCTGTGTCTACTTCAATTCCATTACAACACAAACAATGCGGTGTAATCACATGCAATTGCCACAAGATTAACAGCTGAACAGTCGCCTGGCACCGGGAATGTGCGGCATCGCGCACGCGCCGTCGGTCTCTACACATTTTAGGCTCTGCCCAAACTTAACGAGACGGAAAATACCGAACCGAGCAGTTGCAGCTTCCTTCGATGACTCTCTCAATCCTGACTAATCCTTAGATATTAAAATGTGAATGTGAGTTTTTAGTTTGTTTGTTTATAACGCTTTCACTCCTTACTACTCCTCCGATCATAATAAATAGTAATAGTCATAGTAATAGTCATAGTAATAAGATACTAGGGCACAAACGGGCATAGGGTACTTTTATCTCAGAATTCCTGCAAGAAATCTGAAATTAATGCGGGCGAAACCATGGCGAACAGCTAGTAGTTGAATAAACTACATAGACAAAGTAAAAGTAAGATTTGACGTTGATGACGAAAAAAGACGGGAATTTTTCCGTGATAATATTTTTCTATGACTTTCTACAGACCACCTACAGTCAAAAACAGTCGAAAGTCTACAAACTATGCATTTTAGTGCCTTAAGCACTCATATATGTATTAAAAAAAATATATGTTGTGCAATATGTAATTGTAGAGCAATAAACTGCGGAAACATTCAGTTAATATCTAGATGATTTTTACTATATAGGTACTTATGTTAGTTAGATTGGACGTCGGTCAGTTTAGTGACGCCTTTACCCAGCCCAGTCAGATCTTTGAAATTATTTCGCCTTTACTTAAGCTCCATTGTTCTTTTGCGTTTTGCTTGTATTTATTTAGTGGGTCACAGTAATTGCACTGCGCACTTTAGCTCCTTAGATACGATAATTGGCTAAAGTTTGTGCCAATTTTGTTAATAATGGTAATAATGGTATGGTACCGTTTAAATTGATATGGGCATTTCTAAACGATTGTTGTATTGTTATTTACAAATTAATTATTAATTATTATTAAAAGGACAAATTATTATTATTATTATTTTTAGTAGGTAACCATAACACGTTTGATTAATAAATAAATGATATTGTTTTTGTATAGGTATGGTTTGTTGATAAAAATTTAGGTACGCTAAAAAGACTTCAAAAGCACAACAGTTGTTGTAATATGGCGAATTTTGTCTTACTCCCAATTACGCCAGTCCGCTGAGTAACGTATACCTACCTATATTTAAAAATTTAAAAAATGTATTAAAAATAATAATTAATAACCTTTTTGCAAATAAATACATAGTTTCAACTCTGTACGAGGGCTGTGGTTCTCTTCATTCCGTGGCTGAGGAGAACGCTCTGGTTGCGGGTTTCAAAGTAAGCTGGCGCGTGTCTGTAATTGTAACTCTACATTCGCACGGGTCGAACGAAAGCATCCCACAATGGACTACATCACGGCATAAATGGTAAACGATAATAGACCACACTGTGTGGTACAAGTTCTTGTTACAAAGAACAAACGGAATAGCGCTTATATGAAGGGAATAAACAAATTATAATATTAACATTCGAATCTATAACATTGTCAGCTAGGGTTTGGATCATATTTCTTCATGAGGTTTTCTTTCACGATAAAGAAATATAAATGGTTTTATGAAAGACTATAAAGTGAATTCTTACTTAATATTGTAATAAATTCAATTGTTGGTTTGTTACATTTTCACGCCTTAACTACTCAATCGATCATCATAAAATTTTGCTTACACTTTTTCCGGAATTCCCCTGGGGTAGCCGCGGGGTAAGGCAAGTATATGTGTATATATGTATATATAGTGCTGGTGTGACCACAGATCCGGTTTTGTGGGTCTCAGTGGAAACATTTATCAGTCGCCAGCGTTTCATAACTTGTAGAAACCAACAAACGCCCAGCGATAATGTGGTAATAGTTCACCATTATCGCGCTGAGATCGGGCCATTGTCGCCAAATTGTTTCATTACAAGCTCATTGTTGGATCGCAACACGAACTATTCGTACCATAGTTCTGCATTGGTCTCTAAATATTGCCTAACGTGGTCCTATTGTGTTGCATTCTTCATTTACAGTTTACAAATACTTTTACAACCCCAACCGTGCTGTGTGATTTAGCGCATTGTATGCTCTCTAATATAGAATAGAATATACAATCAATTATTGCAAATTGAATAAATGTTGTTGAACAATTTACAAATGATTTCTAATCTCTACTAATATTTATAAAGACAATAGATTTGATTTTTGTATGCTTTTTTGTGTGTTTGATAAACTCAAAAATAATTTATGTATATGAAGCAACAGTAGGTATTCTACGGCGAAAATGGTGACATATGATAATTTTTAACCTGGAATCCCCACGGGAATTCCGAAATTATCGCGGAAGAAACATGTGGGAGATCGCTTAGTAGGCACCTAGATAATAATTATGACAACAAAAATATAAAACTTATTAAATAAAACACTTATCTAGTCATTTTTCAAAATCCATAACTAAAAAATTAAAAAAAAATTAAAAAAATTAAAAATCTTTATTTCTTTAAAAAGTTACAGTAAATTACCTAAGTTTGGAGTCTCCCTTTAAGCAGCAATTGCTTGTGTTGGGAGGCTCCGCTCCTCTATATCCGATAGTGAAATAAAAAATAATTTAATTACAAATACATACAGGTTTTTATACCTATACATAGGTTCGCACATACATGTTAGCTTGCGTGTGTGCGTCAATATGTATTTTTGAGTGAGTGAGTTTCTGTGTTAACGATATGTACCTAATAATATGTGTAATATTTAACTGATGGTAAATATTTGTTAAGTTCATATCAAATAAGCTTTTACAGCAGCTTTAAGTCAAGTTTACTTTCAATTTAAATCTCTCAAAAGCAACAAACGTCAACACATTTAAATTTATGTTACTATCAAATTGATAGTAAGAAATAACTGATTGAAACCGTTACTTCAGTTACTACTACTACGTGCAGTAAATTAAAATAATTTCCCGATTTATTACATCGGGCCACCGCATTTTGAGGATCGGTGTAATGACAGTTTAGATTTTCCAATGAATAAATTTTACGATCTCGAGGGCTGGCGCGGCGACGCGTGCGCAGGCCGATTTGCATTCAGACTTAAATTGAACAAATTTGAATTTGATTCGATACAAGCTCTGGGTGAAGGTGTGAAATGATTTGTGAACACTATTACATATATCATTGATTAAGCCGCTTTCGGACTACTTTAAAATATATCAATATACTAGTCGTTTCTCGCGGTTTCACCCGCGATAATTTCGGAGTTCCCGCGCTAATCCAGGGATAAGAAATACTCTATGTCCATCCCTGTTTATTTTGGTTGATAGCTAGATATTGTAGGTGTCAAAACGTGCATATTTTAATCGCACACCGCTATTTTTTTTATTGCAACCGAAAAATGATAGGAACAAAAATTACATAATAGCCCCTCTGACAAGCGTTATGCGTGAAAGCGTCACAAGCAAACAAATAAACTCACATTCACATTTATAATAGTAATAATATTGGGTAGGTATGCTAAAAAACTTCTTCACTGACATCTCACTCGACTAATGAAGGCAGAAACATGAAATTCAGCGAAAAAATTCCCTTTATAATATATCTAAGCAACTACTAAGAAAGGAAAAACAGGAGTGAAAGTTTGTATACATTTTTTAAAGTAATGTTCATAAAAACCGTTATGTGGGCTCTACCTTTAAAAAAAATAGAATTCCGACAGACAGTATTACACAATTTTTGATTCTTTGACTCTGAAAAGGGTTTCACCGAAGTGTGGCCAGTTGTTAGTAGATAATTAGATACATATATACCTAGTAGATATTTATTTACAGCTATGGTCTTGACTCTGTTTCATATTCTAAAGTTGGTAGCATTTCTATTGATTTGTTGCCGTTGTGTCCGCTATCTATCTAACCTAGCGCTTTTGGATGCACGGAGTCGACTTTAATGATTACTTAGTTAAGTATAGATTTTTAAAACAAAACTGCCGCAATCAGACAAGTTTAATTAATTAATGTTAATTGGCATTTAACTAATTAAGTTACATCTCATTAAATGCCAATTAACATTAATTTACTGAACGTCTCTGATTGCGGCAGTTTTGTTTTAAAAATCTATACTTAACTAAGTAATCATTAAAGTCGACTCTGAGTGCAGCCGTTATTCAACAAGGGACGTTCGTGAACTAATGAATTACACAAATTGCCTGTCAAACGACGACGTTAGTGAACGGGACAATAACGTCATAAACTTGTCGTTAATAATAATAATATAATAAATAATACATATAATAATATATTAAAGCTAAGTGTACCCATAAAAATGAATAGATATTATTTTATAGCACAAGCTATAAAATATATTCTTATAATATTATAGCATAAATTGAAATGGGCTTAATGTAGATAAGCATTACTACCTATAATAATAGAGCTTTGACAGGCACTCACAAATGTGTTGAATGTTGAAAGTTGGAACATAAATCATGAAACGAAATGATGTACATTCTTTGATTGTTTACTCTTTTGTAGATTGAAAGTGATTGGAAAACACAAAGACACAAAAACTTACACGACTACTTACAAGACTTATTCCACTCTACCTCCTTTAAGATGACGATTGTTGTTGTTAACAGCTCTATATATATAGATACTAGCTGTGCCCCGCGAGTTCCTGCGGAAATTCCGGGATAAAAGTACCCTATGTCCTTCTCTGTACCTCTGAAAATGTGCATGCCAAATTTCATCCAAATCCGTTCAGCCGTTTTTACGTGATTGAGTAACAAACATCCAAACATCTATACATCCAAACATCCACAATTTCACATTTATAATATTAATAGGAAATTCTGATTAATTATTCTATGATGCCGCATAAAATTAATTAATATAAAAAGTCTAATATTACCATTAAATTAATAACAAGGCTTATACATTTATTAGATGTTAACTATATTATTATGAAATAATAACAATCAATGAAACACAACTTCAATACACGAAACCTAATCGAAAGATCTAGACACGCGGGCGCGTGTCAAGCCGAAGTTCTCAAACTGACAGAACTGGCGAGCCGCACCGTGTGTAATATTACACGAACCATTTGGAGCCACTTTTCACCCCCCCATAATTCAAAAACTATTTAACATAAACATGTCAAATTTGGCTCATGTATTAAGACTCACGAGATAAACATGTGCTCCAAATTTCATAAGCACACCTTATACGGGCTTTTAGATATTAACGTCCAAAAATCGTGATTTTTATCACTGACTGACCTATAGACCAAAATTATAACCGACTTCCAGATGACCTAGGAACTTGATATTTGGCATCAAGGTAGACTTTTAGGCGCAAACAAAGGGAAAAATCTGAAAACTGGAAAAACTAAAAAAAAAATGATAATTATCAATAATTTAAGTTTTTAGATTTTTCCAATCAAGAAGGTAATATAACAAAGTTAAGTATTGTAGTATGCAACTGGCTAATCAGAATTTTTAAATATTATTAATGATGTATTTTACGTCACTCCATTAAACTGAGTCAAACATTGACAATTAATACTTTCGTTATCAGCACGAATTTTTCTATGGTTTATACGTATAAAACTAGCTATTCTCAAGTTAAAAGTAAATCAGCGTTTGTTTTACGTACGACGTAATACGTATATAATTTATGAATATCTGTGAATATTTTCATCAGTTCACGGAAATATCCATTACATATTATTTACATTTGACAAAGAAAGTTCTGTATGTAAAAATGATGAATAAATAATTCTTTTTCAAGAATTAATCTGCTTCTGGATAGAGACGGTTATTTGGCTCTTTCGTCCGCCTACGAGTGCGACGTATAATCCTCGAACAGAAACTGTACAGGTACTGTCTAGATGATTTTGACTCCAATATAGAGATATACATGTAGGCGAGTTTCCTGAGCGACATAGGGTAGGGTAGGGGTTTTTATCCCGGAATTACTAAGGAAACTCGAAAATTAGCGCGGGTAAAACAGCGGGCAACAGCTAGTGTGCAATGAAATTGTGTATTGTGCAATAAATTTTTGACCTCAAAAATTTCAGGCTGCGACAGTACAGAAGAATCTCGTTACATTAACGGCATAATCCAGCAATTCTTCTTACTTGGAATGGCAACATGGATTTAAAAGGCAGCTGTATAATTGCAGTCATGTACACTGTGCAAGATTTAGCCGATATAGGCAAAGTTATGGAAGATGCTTTAATAGCTGCGATTCTACTTCGACTTCTAGGAGGCTTAGGTCCTCAATATGCTCCTTTATGCGCATGGTGACGTACTTAATATATCGTGCTACTGGAGTTTGTTGCGCAGCTTTTTCTCTTCAGCCATAGCGCTAGGAACCTGTGAAGGGTGGATATTTTATGGGTGCTGGCTGCTGTCATAATAACTGTAATTTTATTGACGTCAATAAGATACACATTATTGGCCAAATTTGATTAAAAGATTTGACTATGACTTTGATTTTGACTTGTCGCAAAAGAATTGATGAAGTGAAGTCCGATCTCTTTTATCATTTTAGAAATAAAAAATAGTGTCACTTGGTTGTCTTGTAGATGATACGAAGTTCACCGGGTCTTCTAGTGTATTCTTTTAGTGTCGTCTTCGTCTTGATCGTCTTAAATATTAATTATTTACTACGTAGGTACCTACATTGTACAATGAGTCGTACAATCGAATTACTGGTGGGTGAGACTTTTACGTTACACCAAATTATTTACGTTGGACTTTCCAGAGTTAAAACCTTAGATGGAGTACATCTTATCAATTTAGATCCAAGTCAAATCAAGGCACAAGAGAGCTCTATTGTAGAGTACAACCGCCTGCGCACGTTATACCGCCCTAACTTGGCCAAATTAACTATAAACAGAAAACGCGTAAAAAAAAACCGGATACTGAATGGGCAATTCACTCAAACATTTTAAACGTCCAAGAAAATACAGAAAACACAAAAAAGATAGTTTTACCACGGAAACGCAGAAAAATAAACTAAATTGACAAAAACCATTTTAAGTACCTACTAATAATTTCTGTAAAAAGTTTTTCTTTTCCGATTCATTTATCCATTTCTGTTAATATACAATAATATTGTGACCTATATATCTAGACACGCAGTAGCGTGTCAAGCCAAGTTCAGGCTAACAGAACTGGCGAGCAGCACCGTGTGTAACTTTTGACCCCGTCATAATTCAAAAAATATATGACATAAACATGTCAATACGAATCACGTATTCTCAAATAGAAGCTATGATTCTTCACTCGTTAGTACGTCACGCGATAGGAGCGAAGCAGGATCAGGGAAAAAAAATATAATCGTTTATACAGGTGCTGTCTGTCGACAAGAGTTGTAGTGTCATGTCTCCAAAATATTTTACTGCATGCGGTGTTTTCTTTAAATGTAAGCAAAATACGTTTTATTCGTATTTTATTCGTGTTTGTTTTATTTATTATTTGATCTATTGAATTATTGAATCTAGACACGCTGTAGCATGATAAGCCGAGTTCAAGCTGACAACTGGTGAACAGCACTGTGTGTAATATTACACGAACCCTTACTTATTCTGCCTGTAATGTAAGAATCATCAATCAAAATTGATGACAGCCGGTCTTTGGATTTTATGGTCTTTACATATTTATGTATATGTTTAAGTGTCTTTACATAGTTGGTATTCTACTCGTTTTATATTTATAAAACGAGTGAAATACCAACCTTGATTTGTTTTAAATCCAAACATATTAGTTTCAGTAGATACTTCTTACCCCGTAAACGGATTGAAATACAATAGATTAACAGAGACCATTTGGTATTAATTTTATTATGAACAAGTACCTAATACCTACTAGTAATTTCTGTACAAAAAGTAGTGATATCCCATCAAAAACATAAATGTGAAAGTGGAAGCCGAAGTTAGTGCTTAGTTGTCGACTTCGCCGACAAAAGAATTGATATCTAAATAGGTGCCAAGTTCTGTAGATAATCCTGAAATATATTCAAAGGAGCATAGAACTCGGCTAGTTTTCACATTAAAGTTATCTTTAGCTAGTCAAATTATGTATCTTTTTTATATTATTATAAGCAAATTACTGTTTTTATACTGTAAGGTCAATAGATCTCACCCCTTCAATATTTAGTTTGCTGGTAAAAACAAGCCAATATCAAAAATATTTATACTATAGTTTTTAGCCAAATATAAGATAACTGGTGTGTGAAAACTAGCCAAGTTCTATGCTCCTTTGAATATATTTCAGGATTATCTACAGAACTTGGCACCTATTTAGATATCAATTCTTTTGTCGGCGAAGTCGACAACTAAGCACTAACTTCGGCTTCCACTTTCACATTTATGTTTTTGATGGGATAATATATTCTATAAGCATTTAGCTGATCAGCTATGAATTGAAATCGTTTTCCAGCTATAGTACCTACTCATGGTGATAACTATAAGTACTGGTATAGTATTATATTATCTGTGACTACAGCCTACAGCCTATACGTATCATAGTCAATATTTAGTGTATCGAAGATCTTCTAATAGGTATTCCTACTACTACCGCCTACACGTGTAATTCTCCAACGTTACATATCCAGCACAATCAATCAATATTGATCGTCAGCCGTTTGGAAATAGAACCTACTAAGTCAACTGCCATTAAAATTTTAATCCAAAAGATTAACGTTCTAAACGACCAGGTACATTATTTACAGGTTTTTTATCGTCATCCCAACAGCTTCATCTTACTTGTACTAGATAGTAATTGCCATATATGAGTGTGTTGACTGGACCCAAGAAAAAACCTAACACGGTCCCGCAGTACTACGGAATAGCCATCTGCATTAATTTGCCGCAAAAAATTATGAAGCAATTTAAACTTTAAAACCATATCATGAAAGTCTAATGTGATCGTTGGAAAGGGAATAAAATCGATATTTTATAGTTTGTAGTAAAAATTTTATGTTATTTGCAGTGAATTCCGCAAAATGAAGAAATATATTAACGTTGGTACACCAGTTGAATATATATGTATAATCCGAATACCTGATATAAAAATTAAGTGCCAACGTTCGTACCGTAATCTAAATGCAACTTTTGCAAAAAAAAAAAAAAAAAAACAACCAAATGTCGATCAATGGTACAGTATCAGCATGGACAAGTTCCATTCTGCAAAACAATATCACAGCATTTAATTCAGAATTCAGAGACGTATTTCAAATCTCAAGGCATAAGTGACTATACAATAAATGCCAAAGGGCTGGAATCTGTGCCATTAGTCAAACTCGCGAGCAAGGGAAACATCGTATAATCATTAGATACAACGAAATAGAAGCTAGGAAATGAATTATTCTAACTAGGGCTCTCTGGTTGGTATAACAAAGAGTTGCCTCGGGCGATTTCATTACTGCTCTGTGCTTCGGAATAATACGTAGCGCCGCCGTAATGATATAGTTCGTCGCTCGTACGACCTCCGAATTAGTTTTATTGTTAGGCACACTAGGGATTGAAGGGTAGCCTTTATAGTTGCACGATATATAATAATGTAAAACAAGCGAGTTAAGCTTGTTTTGATTCAAAGATAATTTTTCAATATTCATATAACATTTTCATTTTTTTTAAGAACTGATTTTTTAATAATCACGACATATTTTTTGCAGAATTTTGGCACACATATTAGGCGATATATTGTTTTGTAAATCTTACTGTGGCACTCAGAGTCATTTCAGTGATTATAACTTTAAGTATAGATAAAAAAAAAATACTAATTTAATAAAAGTCTCTGAGTGCGGCAATTTGTTTTTTATTTACTTAAAATTAAGTAAGCATTAATATGACTCTGAGTACGGCCGTTAACATTCTCAGACTAACTGACTAACAGACTAACTGTCAAAACATTAAAGCACCCTTGTAATTAGTTGTTCTCTCCGTAATTTCACCCATATTTTAGGCTTTCACCTCAGAGGTTAAATTCCTGAAAAAATCTCTCTTTATTTGAAAAAGAAAAGAATTTAGAATAATGGATACCAGGACAGTATCCATTATTCTAAATTCGAAATAGTACTCCCAAACAATCGACTACTTGTTTTTCTTCTCATTTGTAGTTAATTTAAAAATTTATTTCTTAGTACTTTCTAAATATTTGTTTTAATGCGAATTGTCTCATGATGGGACTTATGTTGTTAACTACGAAGTTCAGGGATCCAAAGATTTTCGTCAGTAACAAAGACCAGTAACGACAAAAAAAGAGGAACAGTTAAGTTAAATATGTATTTCAGAAACAGACAAGGGATAGACAAGGCATGTACTACTAAGAGTAATAAGTAATTTTGAAACTGTCTGTAGTCTGTACGTGGTACTTACACCATCAACGTTACGCACCCAACGTAGTACCCACGATCAGGTAATAACAGCAGAAACACAGATTATGCAAATACCCTCCCACAATTACCTCGTAATGTAACTGTAACATAATACTAGAGATTACCGGCCGTATATAAGCCGTCCGAGACGTTGGTTCGTATCAGCCGATTACTTAAAAGACCCTAGGATCACTATGATTAATCTATCATTTACATATGTTATAACTAACTTTTTGCCAGCGGTGACCATACCCTATGAATCTCTAGATTTTTCCGGATATCAGAAGTAGATGATAGTAGTCACAGGCTATGATTGAGGCCAATCGCGTTTTGAGAAACGAATTTATCGAAACAGAACCGCAACCAAAAATATTTAGTTGAAACACATTTTGTCTAAATAGTATTTTAATAATAACAATTTTACTCTTATTTGTCCGAGCCGTTCTCGGCATTAAGTTTCCGAGATATTATAAGCAGTTTTGTAAAGTTCAGGGAAAAAATTGTGTTCGCGATTTTAATTTATTATTAAAATCGATTCGATCGATCGAAACGATTAGAACAAAAAGAATAGAATAGAATAGAGGTTTATTTGGTACCAAACTTGAATATAAACTACACCATACTTAATAGGTATACTGCATTGTAGAAATGGAAAAGAAAACCAATCGACAATTTCCAGTTTTGTCACTTGTATCAACATGTATGGTTTTCAACCCGTCAAATTTTCCGAAGTGTTATTGAAGTTAAGAGGTTATACCTACTCGTACCTATAGTTCATCACTCTATTCCGAGTAGATCATCACCGAGTAGATACTTCTGTACAAGTGTTTGCATGTCACACTGCAATATTGGTAGACAATTTGAAATTGTTTATCGCATACTTACTAACGATTCCTTAAGATCTATTAAAATTGCACCGGAGTCATTAAACTGTTGAGAGGGCTGAGACACACCGCTGCGAAGCATAACAAACTTCTACTAGTTATGTGCAGGTTCCGAGTTAATACATTCTGACATTACGTAATAGCATTATTATTACACATTATTATTATTATTATTATTATTAGATCACTACTTGTACCCCGTGGTTACCTTCGGGTTTGATTTTAGAGTTCTTGCGAGAATTCCAGAAAAAAGTCCCTACATCCTTATCTGTATGTACCCCAGACGTTTATACAACGTGTTAATGAATTAACTGAAAACCTGATACACCCCATTAAAAAAATAAACAATAATATGATTCAAATATATTTATAGGCGTAGGGGAGCCCCTATCGCTCATGTCTATTCGGCGGGGTTACCAGGAACAATAATAAAACACCAATTTAAGTAGTACGAAATGACACGGACTTTTAATGCAAGGGATCCTAGACTATTTTAAGAGTAATGGTACGAAGCAAACACAAAACTATAATCTTCTCGCTAATGATATGATATGATTGATTCTAATGACATTAAGGAGTTAATCAACTATTACAATCACGTTTCTTTAATTACGAATCACGATACACTAATCACGAATAACAAAAGTCTTGATGGCAATTCGAACTTTAACTCGCAAGGTAAACTGCTTTATAATAATCACAATTAATCATCGACTGTAATTACTACACTTTAACAAAGCTATAATTAGGTTTAACTTTATAGAAATAACTAGGCAATTTGTCAGTAATTGTTTGGTGCGCGAGCGACACTCTTGTATCCTTTCTTCTGATTTTTAAGATGGCCGCCCCGCCTTCAAACTAATGACACTTTGCCAGAGCGACTAATGTCTACTCTCGATATTATCTCTATGGCGGGCCGGCGCCGTCACGGCCAGACTGACATACGACCGACCTCGGGCGTGAAATCTCTGAAACAAATAGTAACCATTCATCACGTTCTCCGCTCGTTCTTCCTGACAATGTTGTAAGATACTACCCTAGCTTATCTTCAGTATACGGTACCGCCCTTCCCATATCGTCACCGTACGATGGTTACAACATTTATCGTCACCGTACGATACAAAACACTCCATATCGTCACCGTACGATAGGCACAACGTTTATCGTCACCGTACGATACCAAAAACTCCATATCGTCACCGTACGATAGGCACAACGTTTATCGTCACCGTACGATAAAGCTCACTGTAGGGACTGGACCGCAAGATCAATGAGTATCTACTCCCAACCGAAGTGTGGTTTTGTATACCATTGTCCATCCAAACGCCACAAAATTTCTACCGTAGAAGCAGGACCAATGAGTATCTACTCCCAACCGAAGTGTGGTTTTGTATATCATTGTCCATCCAAGCGCCACCGTAGAAAACGGATCAATGAGTATCTACTCCCAACCGAAGTGTGGTTTTGTATATCATTGTCCATCAAACGTCAAAAGATGTCCACCATAGGAACCGGACGAAAAGTGCTTGTGATCTAAAATTAGAACATGAAACAAATAAACGCAATAATCACCAACCCATTTTATATTAAAGTATTATCTTCCTCGGTCCGGACTTCAACTTCATACTGTACATCCCATGTCTCTGGATCAGAGTGTACACTGAGGGTATCGGAGTTAGCAGTGACAGTGCGAGAATTATCAGAATGAGAATCTGGGCATACGGTCAAGTCGTTCATTAGGAATCTACTATCGCTATCTTGGCACACGTCTTCCACATCTTCTGGCGCCGTCTCGGCCTCCTCATAATTTAATAGCTGATCAGTAACCATAAGTAAACCCTCGTGCCCCCGAGGTACTGCGCGTAAATTCTCGTGAGCATACTTATATGTACGGTGAGAGCCGTTTAAAGATTTGAGTTCATAACGATCGTTGTCTAATATCGCAGTTATAACAAATGGACCTCTAAACTTTTTGTCTAATTTAGTTTGATTTCGTTCACTGCTTTTAATAAAAACAAAATCACCTTTGGAAAACGGTTTTATTTTAGCACGGCCACGATTAAAACGTTCAACTTCTGATGTTGCTGCCTTTTCAATATTTGCTGAAGCATCACTTCGTATGAGATCGAGTTCTAAGCGATTATGTTGGTCGGAACCGTCTGGTTTTAACTTTGACATACCTAAAGATTGCGCGCGTATTCCGAACATTAGCTCTGATGGAGAGTACTTAGTTACAGTTGACTTTGTGCTGTTAAGAGCAAGCTGGATGTTACCTAATTCATCGCGCCAGATTTTGTTGGGGTCGTTTTCGACAATGGTAAGTAAACTTTTAAGCGTACGCATAACTCGCTCGACCTGACCATTTGCTCTACTAGAACCTGTTGCAATAAAGTGCAGGTTTATTTTATGTTCAGTACAGAAGTTCTTAAAGTCATTGCTAATGTAACATCGTCCTTGATCGGCGATAATGCGTGTCGGAGCTCCAAAAAGTACAACGGCCTTCTTGAGAGCTTGTATGGCACTATTAGCATCAAGAGAAGTGGTATGTTCCAACAGAACATACTTCGTAAACGCATCTATTATTACCGAGCAATATTCTTTTCGATTACTCTTCCCACTAAGTTTTCCCGTAAAATCTATGTGTATTGTGTGCCATGGCACGGCAGCTTTTGGGATTGGGTGAAGCCGAACAGGCTGAGCTCCAGATGGACCTTTCGAGGCTTTGCAAACAATGCAAGAGTCAATGAACTTACTCACGCATTTTGACATCTCAGGGAACCAGTACTGTTCGTATAGTTTATCTAAAGTTTTATCCTTACCTAAATGTTGTATTTCATTATGAACATGGTTGATTAATGACCACATTAGAGACCGTGGGACTATTGGTAACCAAGAAACGGTCTTGTTTCGACAGACTTTCCTGTATAAGATTCCATCTCTGATGTCATATGTTTGAGCTACCGTATCAGGCAAACCATTATCTTTATGTTTCGCGATTATGTCTTGTATCTCATGATCACGTTTTTGTTCAACAGAAAGCCAGCCTTGATGAAGTTCAGCAAATTGAACTTTCTTGATTCGAGCGGGACCAACAGATGTAGAGGCTGTATCAACATCCGGCTGGGGATTTCGCGAGAGATAATCCGCATGTTCCATTCTTCGTCCTTCTCGATACACAATATTGAAATCATACGCTTGCAAAATTGCCCACCAACGATGCACACGGGGTGTAAGATCTATTTTTGACTTTGATGCCTTTAGTGAATTACAATCTGTAAAAACTACAAATCGTCGTCCATACAAATAATGTCGAAAATGTTCCACCGCTCGTACGACCGCTAGCGTTTCTAATTCGTAAGAGTGGTAGCGAGACTCTACCTCACTTGTGCGACGACTGAAGTACTCAATCACATGAGGCAAATCATTTTTTCTTTGTATAAGGATTGCTCCGTAACCTTCGGAGCTTGCATCAGTATGCAGTTCGACTGCCAGTTCTGGGTCAAAAATCATAAGAACAGGTTCAGTAGTTAAAATTTGTATAATCTTGTTACGGATTTCTTCGTGCTTTTGTAACCATTGAATAGGTCCTTTTAATTTAGTTAAAGGGTACAGTGGTCCAACGATTTGAGTAAAACCAGCAATGAACCTACGGAAATATGAGGCAAGACCAAGGAATTGACGAACTTGTGTAGCAGATTTGGGTTTTGGGGAGTCAACTAGAGCTTGTATTTTTCTCGAATTAGGCCTTACTTCACCCGATTGAACAGAGTATCCCAGATAGTCTATTTTATGTTTCATAAATTTGCATTTTCTTAAATTAAAAGTAAAACCAGCTTCTACAAGGGCACGTAAGACTTCATCAAGACGTTGAAGGCCCTCGGATTTATTGGTAGAGTAGCATAGGACGTCATCCATGTAGTACAACGGTTTATTTTGAAGATGTTTCAAGGCTTTGGTGATGCATCTCTGATATACCGATGGAGCATTCCGCAGACCGAAGGGCATAGTAAGATATTCATACTGGCCCTCGGGTGTGACAAAAGCCGTCTTCTCTATGGACTCGGGACTGACTAAAATTTGGTGAAAGCCTGACGCCATATCTAATGATGAAAAGTAGTTGGCTCCAGTCAATTGATCTATTTGCTCCTCAATGCGAGGCAAAGGATAATGTTCCGATCGAGTGTTCGAATTCAACTCCCGATAATCCACACACATTCTGTCCGTATTATCCTTTTTTTTGACTAGTAGTATAGGACTTGCAAAAGGAGAAGAACTTTCCCTGACCACCCCGGCATCAAGAAGCTGTTGAATCTTTTCTCTAACTATTTGCTTTTCTACGGGGGCTAATCTATATGGGCGTCGTTGCACTATTTTGTATGGATCTATTAAATTAATTTTTAGCTGTCCTGTTTTAACACGTCGAGTAGGTATGCCTTCGGTAAAGCAATCGGAATACTTATTTAGCATTGCCATAAGCATTGTCTTGTCTTCTCCCTGTAAATCCGTATCAACCTCAGTAAAATCTGGCATTTTCAATGATTCACAACAGTTAGATAGTTGTTTAGTGTAAAATACTAGTTTATCATTTTCGATTTTAGCACAAAAACCTTTTTCGAGTATGTCTCTACCAATTATGACTGGATCGGAAATATTGTTATCGGGGACTATATGAAAAAGTAAGGTTACTGATAGACCGTCAATTTTTATTTTGCTCTGAACTTGCGAGGTACATTCAATGTTATTACCACCGATACCCCTAAGAAACACAAGATTATTACGCACAGTACCCAGAAATTTATCACGATATTTCTCCTTCAAAAGTGAACAAGATGATCCGCTATCAAATAAAAAAGAAACTCGCTCACCAGAAGATGTTTCCAAAGCACTTCTTGAGGAGTGATGCTCGCACTGATTTATTGCCTTGACCGCAGCTTCGCTACTTCCATTATTCTTATTTGGGCAGGATGTTGCCACGTGACCAGGCTGTCGACAAACGTAACAAATCACACTTGGTTTGTCCAGCGATTGTGTTCCGGCCCTTCGTGATGAGCTTCGGGTATCTTGGGAGATTGCGGTGCTCAAGTCATTCCGGCGTTTGCTACATTCGTTGAGTCGATGTCCTATTATTCCACAGTAAAAGCATTTGCTAGGAAACTTCGATGTACGAAGTCGCTTTTGTTCGGGTTCTTGTACTTCAGTAGAATCCAAACGGCGCTTTAGTGAGATTCCGCCGAGAATTCGGAATAACTGTGCTCTTGTAGTAACCATGTGAGAATTCAGTTCACGACGGATCAAATAGTCTTTTTGACACAACACGGATATAACAAATCCAACAATTACTTCTTCGGATAATGTCGTCTTTGGTATTTTTTCAATTAGATTCCACAATCGAATGGCACATTCAGATGCATTTTCCTTGGTTCCAACTTGAAATTGTAGTATGTCATCGAAGTAGTCTTGACAAAGTCTAGGTATTGAAAACCGTGCAATCAAGGTTTCTTTTATAGTGCTCCATGTTATATCACTTAGATTTATCTTAGTTAGACAGGCAGCTGCACGTCCTTTTAATGCATCCGTAAGGGACATGAGCAACTCGACTCCTTCCAAATTTTTCGTTCTAATTATAAGATCTGTGACGTTACACCAGCCGTCTATGTCCGCATCTTTAGCATCCGGATCAAATTCTAAGAGCTTCGTCAATCTATGATTATTACCTACAGCTGGCGTATAGGGCATGGATAATACTCGCGTCATGAGTGTCTCCATATTTTTCAATAGTGTGGTGGTACTTGCTTCGTCTTGTAATTCTTTTTCTTTACCTTGCAATCCATCGTATCCCACTTCTGATATAGGCGTAGGGGAGCCCCTATCGCTCATGTCTATTCGGCGGGGTTACCAGGAACAATAATAAAACACCAATTTAAGTAGTACGAAATGACACGGACTTTTAATGCAAGGGATCCTAGACTATTTTAAGAGTAATGGTACGAAGCAAACACAAAACTATAATCTTCTCGCTAATGATATGATATGATTGATTCTAATGACATTAAGGAGTTAATCAACTATTACAATCACGTTTCTTTAATTACGAATCACGATACACTAATCACGAATAACAAAAGTCTTGATGGCAATTCGAACTTTAACTCGCAAGGTAAACTGCTTTATAATAATCACAATTAATCATCGACTGTAATTACTACACTTTAACAAAGCTATAATTAGGTTTAACTTTATAGAAATAACTAGGCAATTTGTCAGTAATTGTTTGGTGCGCGAGCGACACTCTTGTATCCTTTCTTCTGATTTTTAAGATGGCCGCCCCGCCTTCAAACTAATGACACTTTGCCAGAGCGACTAATGTCTACTCTCGATATTATCTCTATGGCGGGCCGGCGCCGTCATATTCTATACCGAAAAAATTTATACTTAAAAAGTTATTCAACATTAGTTTGGAGGTGACCTATCTACGAAATTCCAAGCACTACGCCCGCGCCTACCGGTTCGAACTTTTTTCCTGCGGGCGGCGTTCGTGCCTAATATTGTATTATAAATAATTTAGACATGGGCTAATAAAAATGAAAAAATATAACCTGTTGGGTTTAAAGTCTTGAGGAAAAAGATTTATAAATTTAATAGAAAAATATGTAATTGAAACGTAAAGGAAACGACAAACAGACAAAGACTACTACTCAGTTGAGTGTGCGCGTAAGTATGTTCATCACTGCTTCACGCTGAAACGGCTCCTCGGATTTGGATAAAATTTGGAATGGAGATAGATTATATTATACCGAATCAACACATAAAATTCTTCTTGTTGTTCTATCTTGGAGTTCTTGAGGGAATAAAGTCTGAAATACTTCAAAAGATTCAAATGACGACTGAAGTACGTTCCAACAGAGAGCAATGTGTGGCGGTATTATTAAATAGTAAAGTTCGCAGTTAAATCGCTTATTCAAGTTACAGTTATTATATTTACTTCAGTTATTTATTGATATTAAATTTAATACAAGGGTGCTCGCGTGCATGTCACAGGTTCGATGCCAGACATGTTATATGTATGCTTTGAACATTTAATTTGTTGCTTTCGCTATTCTTAGTTCTAGGGCTAAGTAATTATTTTATAGGCAAGTGATTATATAAATTTTGTATTAAAGGAAGGCAACGGTAATGTTAATATTTTACTCACTATACTCTTATTTTTTATCGATTTCAGTCCAAACGGACGGGGACAGAAAATTTTAGACAATTCCGAATTCTATCTATCTATATATAGGTACTAAGAGTAGAATCCGCGATTCTGTACATTGAATATTTTTAAGAAAAATTGATAGGGGGCGATAAAAGAAGAGTAACCGACCCAAAAAAAGTTTTTAAAATTCTTTTCTGTGTGTCTGTCTGTCTGTTCGCGATAATCTCCAAATCTACTGAACGGAGTGTCATGCGGTTTTCACAGGTAGATTAAGCTAAGCCTGGAACTACACATAAAGGGCTTTGTTTCATTCAAATCCGATGTCGGAAAAAAAATGTTACATAAAAACTTTTCACGCGGGCGAAACCGCGGGGCACAGCTAGTTTTATAATAAGTAGGTACACTTCACGCGGCAATACTGCGAGAACATCTAGTATTATCATAGTATTATCTTGAATAGGAAAGGTAATTATTATTTTAGCAATAGAATTTGCAGAGATGTTTTTACCTGTGCAGTGTGCATGTCTACAAGCAGTAGTATTGCTGTTTATATGTTTTAACTAGCTGTGCCCCGCGGTTTCAACTGCGTTAATTTCAGAGATCCCGTGGCAATTCCGGGATAAAAAGTAGCCTAGTTACTCCTAAAAACATCAGCTATCTACCAGTGAAAGTCCCGTTAAAATTGGTCCAGCCGTTTCAGAGATTACCCGGAACAAACAGACAGAAAAATTTTAAAAATTGTTTTTTTGTTATTACCTACCGTATGTATGCGTTTAGTGAAAAGCTGTTAGGTAATCAGACATTACAAACAGACACTTCAATTTTATTTATATGTATAGATTTAAATAAGAAATTTACAGTTCTCGTATTTTTTACCAATATACCGAGTAGCAAAAGCTGACATGCCAATTCAGGATATAATTATAAATGGACATGGACATAGGATCGCAGCGATCGAGGTGCGATAACGTTGCGATGTAGATGCGATAGCGAGATCGTACAACACGTGTGCAACTTTGCCGAGTATTAATTAAACTTCTATATTGGTCTCATACCACTGTTACCTGTTAGAGCTAGACTATCTGTCGGTAAGCAGAGATAAAGTGGGTAAGTACGGGGTTGTCCTACGAAGTTGTTTTGTAACATGTTGACCGGAAATTGGTGAAGTTTCTGACCTCTTGTTAAAGCTCGCCTGCTTAGTTTCGTTCATATTTGGTTTGGTTGTGATTATTATTATTATCATAACGAGTGATATGGCACCGCCTCGTGATATCTATATACTATTTACCTACTTACCTAGTACAAACACAAAAAAAATATCCTACCCCACCGTGCACCGTGCCTTTGAGGACCTATTATAACGCAAAGTAGCGCCGCATCGTAATAAACTTCATATCGTCTAAGATATTAATGCATTTAAAAAGAAATCCACCGTTGTACATATATGTAGGTATGTAAAATTATAGAGTACATAAATACATAGAGCATAAAAAAATTATAATACGTTGCAGAATTCAAACTAGAAACCAAAGAACAAACAAAAACAGTCACCTTTGGCGGTTTTCAATAAATGTAAATTCCTCAAAATAACTATACTACAGTTAGAGTTTTATCATAGATACATAGATAAAGCAAATAAAATGTCTATTACATACTAAATAACAGATAGGTACTAATAACTCTTATGAATCATGCAACCTGCCCAGCCTCACCTACACGGCTCGGTATTTAATCTCTAAAGCTTCAGTCACAATGAACTACGATGGCACTGGAACAATTTATTTGTTTTATCATGTGAATCGATTCATCTGAAATATATGGGAGATATCGCGACTCGGGTACTGATTCGATTGTCGATAAGCCGCGGATCTAGAATCGATAACGTCACGAGTTACATATGTTACTCAGTCACGTTATAAAAAGCACGATAGGGGGTTTGGAACGCACCTGGTGAACACGTATACTTACCATGTAAGTATGATATAATATCATGATCATATTGTATCTGATATAATATTTTAATATATAGCTATAGTTTATGTCTTCACATTGAGTTTTGTATGGAAACAAATCACGGTTTGAATAATACCTATATTTAGTCTGGTATATAGGTAGGTAGGTATGTATGTACATAAGTCTTCACGTCGATTATTGTATGAAAACAAAACATGAATTGAATTTATGTATACATAAAGCAACTTACACCAATAATCAAATCACGATCAAGGTAGTCAGTTAAAACTTATGAACGAAACTTGAATTAATTTAAAATCAAAGGCTTACAGCCGCCTCTGAGTTGTTTTAATGATTAAGTTAATTTTAAGTAGGTAAAGATTTTTAAACAAAACTGCCGCAATCAGAGACGTTCATGAAATTAATATTGATTGGCATTTAACTTAATTTTAATTAATTAGTTAAATACCAAGTAACATTAATTTAATGAACGTCTCTGATTGCGGCAATTTTGTTTTAAAAATCTTTACTTAAAATTAAGTACCTACCTAATCATTAAAACGATTCTGAGTGCAGCCGTCATTAATATAAAATGAGGTATTATATGTACTATATTATTTTATATGTATTATATTAGTATTACTCAATTCTACTTTTTAATAATTACGTTTGTTACTTTATTCATGTTTCCTATAACATAAACTTAATTTTTTGCAGGACACTAATATTTTATTCAAAACGTGGACCAGAAAGAAAAAGATAAAGTACCTAAATTCGTCTTATTTTGTTAGGAGAGATATTTACTCCTCTCTGATCTGAAACATTATGAACTGAAAAATGCATGCCTTCTGGTGTTGCAGATGTCCATGGGCGGTGGTAATCACTTACCATCCCCGTGTACCTCTTGCCCGTTTGCCTCCTATGAAATATTTAAAAAAAAATCTCTTCAATCAATATCTCTTCTTTTTTGTTTTTTAACCCTCTTCCCATTTAAATTAGGTGCAAAAGCAATCAACAGTTACAAAATAAAGTGCTTTTGCCTTCCGTCTTGCGATACATTAATTATTTAAATAATGATTAGTATTTTACCATACCTATTTATGGTGGTTTGCGTTTTTATCGTGGCCAGTATGGATTTGATTAGCTGCTAATTAGAACTGTACGTCAGTCAAGTGGAAGCGTGAGGTGAACGCTTAAGTAATCTCCGGTATGAAATGGTAAGTTTTCTCGAACCATCATATTCCTGTCTTAAGTCCACGGCTTTGTTTTTTCTGAGAAATTATAGGTAGTTAGTTAGACAGCTAATTGCTTCATGAAATTAAATTGTTATTCGTTTCTGTTTAAAATTGCTGTAATATTTCTCTTAGTTATTTACATAAACTATACGAGCTGTTCGCCGTGGTTTCACCCGCGCAAATCTCAGAATTCACTCCGTAATTCTGGTACAAAAAGCACGGCTCTATGTCCTGTTCTGTACCTCTGAGACGAGTTTGCAAAATGTCGTGATCTGTTGAGTGGTTAAAGCGTGAAAGAATAACAAACAAACTCACATTCGCATTAAGGATTGTGAAAGTTATTTACGGCAGTTGTCAAAAAAAATTAAGATTTTTGCAAGAGCTACCAGACAGTTTACATCAACTTGAAAATTGACCGTGTAACACCATCTCGACCTCATTCACGCCGGGTTAAAAAAAATTATATGCAAAAAGGTGTAAACCATTCTTTAGCACTGGAGTTTAAGATAATAAGGCTCTCGGTTGCTCATCCATTAAGTGGTAGATAGCACATAATAACCACACGAAATAAACAAATACCGACCGGAGGTTGTCACGCTGCGGCATCGGACCTCCACTTAAATAGATTAGATAGATCGCACAATAATTTGTTTATGTAACTTATTTATCATTTTAATATTGAACATGGAATATTTTGTTCAAGTATCAATCTAACAAATTGAATAAATAATTAAGTGCGGAATAGATTTTTGCTGATTTTCGCAACGAGTTTAATTACATGTTTAAACATTATATTAAATTAGGTTTGTCAACTGTAAACCATTCTGTTTTGATTCTGGATAATTTCAAATAAACTTTTTTACTGTTAACTGGCTAAGCGTTTTGTCACATGTTAAGTGACGGTTTGGTGGAAAATTGTTAATACACCTAGCCTGGAATGGGAACTGGCTTTAAAGTGAGGCTGATACACCGTTAGAATGCTTGGCTACCGAATTTCATCTCGAAATGTGGTAGCTAGCCCGCCGGGTACTAGAAAGCACAACACCACAAAATTATGTTTCCACGCGGTGTTTTCAACGTCTACTCAGCTCATTGAGGGATTTTAACCTTCGCTTTGCGGCGTGTGGTCCGAACTCGTGAATCACTGTACCTACTAATGGATAATATAGAAAAAATCCGTCCATGCCATCGATGAATTTTGAGAGTTCAAGTACTTCATGCTCACTGTATTCCAAAGATGAGGTAATTTAAAATCCGGTATTTTGATCCGGTGTTCCTTTTCAGTCGTCAAAGACACCGGCGCACGCGCACGTGGGCGGCACTGACGAGTGATGTCAATTGATGTCACCTGCGCCAACAGTGACTGTCTCGGACAAATGTGTCACCGTTCTGGATTTGAATAACTGATAGGTACCTACACATTAAAACAGTTCACTACGGCTAACGATCGTACATACCTGCATACATTTGTAATTGAATTAAAATGACAGCTGTTTTCGGAAGCTTTTAATTGACAGATGAGTTGGGAAGAATATAAATACCTTTTTGATAGTTTTCAAGATAAGAGGGACCATTGACCCTGGCATCATCAGAATTTTCGTCCATTAAAATTAAGAATTTACAAACCGCTTTATTTACCTACACTAGACAAAACTTTTAAGTAAGCTTATTATAAGACTGTTTAAGAGGTAGTTAGTATTAAAGTATAAATGTGGTGAAGGCAATATTAATGAATTTAAATTAATTATTTGCTTTGTAATGCATGTGTATTATTGTGAGAAATAAAGGCTTTATTATTATTATTTAAGAGGTAGTGGTAGGGAGGGCATAACTCTGATTCGCTATTACTATGACATTGCTTCGTTTCAGAGCCTTAATCCAGAGGGGGTAAATAATTAAATAGTAATATAATATAAAAATAATATAAGTAAATAATTAATAGGAGGTAGTCATAATTCAATAATTACTCCCTACGAACTCCTACTATTATTAATAAGGGCCTAAGTATTTATTTGGAAAAGATATCCGAAACGGGAAATAATTGTGTATTGTGAAGTGGATTATTATTAATATTATTATTCATTTATTTACATATTATATATTAAATTTAGACATTTACAATTTAAATTTAACAAATTTTATTTATTGTTATCAGTGTAACTGTTTCTTTTGCTTTTTTTTTCAAGGAAATTTTAGGTAAACTGCTCGTAATGCTACTGCTACACCTGCGTGTTAACGCGTAAATTAGTGCGCTAATTTAGGCATTACGTAGATGTGGCCAACATTTTAACGGGTTAACTTACTAACATCAACGTTAACTAGACATTAACATCAACGTTAACGTTAACGCAGGTGGAGCAGTAGCATAAGAGATTGGGGACCATAAATCAACGATCTCGCTGGGTCTCATTCTCTTTTTGCCACATCGTGCAAACCTTTGT
The DNA here is from genome assembly GCA_907165275.2 of Zygaena filipendulae. Classification (NCBI taxonomy): domain Eukaryota; kingdom Metazoa; phylum Arthropoda; class Insecta; order Lepidoptera; family Zygaenidae; genus Zygaena; species Zygaena filipendulae. Next base: position 10,485,221 of record OU015659.1, on the reverse strand, counting down.
AATTTTAATTGGTGAATAAAAATTTATTTTATTTATTATTTATTTATTTAAAACATACGACTACGGGGTACAATAAATAAAAATAAATAAAAAAATTGTCTATATATTCGTCGGTGAACATTGACAAATAAATAAAATACATACCTATAATATATAACAATTATAATATATATTAATAGTTAACAAATAATGTGATGTTATGTGATATAATAATAAATAATGAACATGAAAGGAAATAAAAAAACCCGTTGACAATAGGCCGGGTATGTATTAGCAACTAATTTATTTATTTATTTATTATTCTCTTTCTGAGACGCGACTATATTTTCAAAAACTATCATTACAGTAACCCAAGTAGAGACTTTTATAGCTATAAGATTTATTTGACCGCTTCATCTTAACTCCTCGTGGGTGGTTCTTAATTGAGATATTCACGATGTGACATCGAAGAGTGGGCATGAGGAATTTATAAGATACTAGCTTTTCTCCGCGGTTTCACCTGCGTTAACTTCAAAGTTCCGGCAGGAAATCCGGGATAAAAGTATAACCTTGTGTTCTTTTTGTAACACCTGCTTTCGCGCCGTATCTACTCGACCGATCATCATACAATTTTGCATACACGTTGTCAGGGGTACAAGGACAATGACTCAGGGCATCCGGAAATTCCACGGGAACTCTGAACTTAATAATAATAATAATAAATTTTATTGAACCAATAATATGTACAAAAGTAGGTACCTCCCAAACTAGGAAAACTTGTATTTTGGAAGGTGGCTGTAATGCGGGTGAAACCACGGGGAACAACTAATTATTATATAAATGGAAACTCTTTGTATATATATATATATATATATCTCTTTATCCGCACCATTCAGAGGGAAAGGTGGATGGCATTCTTGGTGGGAAATAACCGAGCGCCCCGGGCGGGAGCAAAGTTCTCGATGAACTACGCACCGATTGCACCGAATCTCCGCCGCCCCGGGCGACCAAGCAGGTGCGTCCATTGGGTTATTGTTGTGAAGGCTCCTAGGCTTGGATTAATTACACTGTGTAGTAATTCTATGGTTCTAAGACCTTTACGCTCTTTGTAAATAAAACACAAGATTGGGAAAAAAAACTTGAAAAACGATGAAACAGCACATTTTTAGGCAAGTAAACCTTTATTAGGCATCACACTATAAATACCACATAAAAATACAGTCAAATTAAGAACCTCCTCCTTTTTTTGGCAGTAATTACTATATCTATGATGCCAAACTGGACACCGCCGAATCAAAACATGCTATCGTACACCTAAAATGCGGCAGCGATGGTTTTCAGCGGGGCTCGTAATCGGTATAGATACACTTAACAAGACAAGTGTAAAAACACGGTTCAATTCCATGCATAGTAAAGCGAAGTATTATCTTTTTATCTGTTTTTAATCTAGTCTCTTAATAGAGATGTGGACTACTTTTGAAAATCAAAATTCTAATTAGTCCGTCAGTTAGAAAATAAAAAAACAATAGACACGTATTTTTTGCTTTTTTAAATAAATTAAAATATACAGAGGTCGTGACGTCACTAACCGCAAAACAGCCATACAAACTGTCAGAATAGTGACGTCACGCGAAATTTCAACTCAATATATCTCCGTTATTTTTTGATTACGTAAAAAAAGAAAAAATACGTGTCCAATATTTTTTAATAATCTACAAGATGGACTAAAAAATAAAAATTAGTCCACATGCCCATTTTGACCTATACCTACCTACGCTGCGGTTGGATTGTTTAATCAATTGTTTAAACAAAGGGGCTTATATTTCTGCGTGTATGTTCACAGAAATACCTATTATTATCAATTAAATCGCACCTACATAAGTACATCACTATTATAGGTAAGGTAAGGACTATGTAAAGTCCTAGCCTAACCGGATTATCAGAAACATTCGATTTATACAATTACTATCCTAAGACATAATAATATACATACATTATACAGTAACTGAAATTAATACAACGTCTAAACGTATAAAGGTCCATTTATATCTACAGACATTGAGCGTGCCAGACACGTTCCGTCGCAGACAAAATAATATTCTCCTATACAGTGCGTATTAACGTATTCGTATCTGTCTTAAACACGGCCGCGCAGACGCGGACTGACACGGGCCAGTATTCGCGGAAAGAAAATCTGTCTCGCGGTTCAATTTAAGGCCGTATTTTTGAATCGCTCGAATTACTTTTCACACACGGAATTGCAAGATTTAGGTGTGAATGCTTAAAAAATGTAAGAGCATTCGCATGTGAATTTGCGATTCCGTGTGTGAAAGTAATTCGAGTGATCCAAAAATACGGCCTCAGTACGTGTCTGGGGCTAGCAGCATGTCGAGTAGGTAGTGTGAAGAGAGCATCGGAACCATGCAGACGTCTTTTGTAAATAAAGGGTGTATGTTGGTTTTTTTTCACATTTTTTCCTTGGCACGTGTCTGGCACGGAACGTGTCTGGCACGCTCAATGTCTGTAAATAACTAAATATAAATGGACCTTAAATCAACCGCAAAACTGCGATCAGGATTCTTTACATAATATAGTGAGTAAAGTAAAGAATCCTGATCCAGCGCACCGTTAGTATCGAAGTCCGGGGAGTGAATATAAATAATGCATCAGATTATGCATAACTCGGCCGCTTTAGCGATAACACACAGCGAGCGTGCACCTCTTTACTTCAACTGATATTCGAAACGAACGGTTAACTATTGTTGTATACGTAACTATACTAATGATGCGTTCTTTGCTCGTTGCATTTAGTATCGAGATAATACCTACAGATTCTATCGTGCAACAATGCAAGCGAACATGTAGCTTTGCTTTGTACGGGGATGTTTACATGAAATTATTTTAATAATAATAATAACTTTTCATAACGCACATAATATAGTTCCCGCTAAGTATAAGGTTGAATGGATTTTTTGGGGGATGGATTCTATAAAACCAAATAACTCGGTTCTAACCTCTGTCTATTATTCATAGAATAGAGATCTGAGAATAGAGATGGAAAAAAAAACCTCCCTTATAATCCTACTAATATTATAAATATGAAAGTGTGGATGTTTGGATGTTTAGATGTTTGGATGTTTGTTACTCAATCACGCAAAAACGGCTGGACGGATTTGGATGAAATTTGGCATGCACGTTGTTAGGGGTACAGAGAAGGACATAGAGACTTTTTATCCCGGAATTCCTGCGTGAAAATTACCGCGGGTGAAACCGCGGGGCACAGATAGTAAAGTAAGTATAAGAATAGAGAACCAATTTAGAAACCAACTCAACGTACATGTAAATCTTAGTGGGCGTTTATTTATACTATCATATTCACGAAATAATATCAATTTTCGCTTGTAGCTGCAACTTCTATTTATTCGCCCGGAGCGCAGCATTGCATTACGAGTCCGATAATCGATTCAACACTCAATTCCCGTCAGTGTACAACCGTAATAACAAATGTATCGAATTGTGAATCATTCGCGACGATTTCTATTATTCGAACCCATCGATTTGCCAGAGGCGAGCGTGTGGACAACATTGTTCGAATGGGTGGGTGAGTGTGACAACAACGACAACATTTTAGTCGACTTTTCAAAAGCGGTCCTGCTAGTTCTTACTGAACTTATTTGGATTAACTTATGACGCAGATTGACAATATAGGTACTACACAGGTTACTTTAATCTCGGAACAAAGATTTGTTGCCTGACAACAAAACAATAAATAAATAAATATACCTAGTAGGTACGTGTAGCTACTAAAGCATAATGCAATTGGGTATGTGCAGTAGAATTACTACGTGAAGTAATATTACAGTTCCATTTGTTAATTGCATTATAATATCAGCCTTTTATTTAATAGTAGGTACTCATAAATTACCCCAAAGAGGAAATAAACCTATAAATTAGAATAACACTTTCATTCGTAATTATTTTAAATATACTTATTCTATCTATAGTTTCCCTTAAACCCAGTGTTATAACTTTTTTTAGATGTATATCGTGATGTGTGAATAAATCATTACTGTAATATGTAAATGATTGTTTTTTATCGTAAATGTAGAGACAGAACAATTGATAATATTGCTGTACCTACCTACTTGCATTCTTCTGTTTATTGACTTATGAAATTTATTTAAGATACTATAGTTTATAACTACTTAATTTTATTACTTGTTGTTTCACTCATATTTCTTAATTGCTAAATTTTAATGGAACTTTAAGTTCAATGAAAATAAAAAATGTGTTCTAAGAAATAGAACTCAAACAATGATTATAATCATTCAAGTATCCAGAGTCGTTGTAGTGGTTTTTGAAAATTCTTACACCATTAGAATGCTACATTATTCCTGACCGACACAGGCTATATTGTAACCTAGAATTTTTCTGAAATTACCGCGAGTGAAACCGCAAGGAACAATTAGTCGCTCATAAAAAGTAATGCAAGTACCTATGTATTAACAAAAGTTATAATAAGAGTTTTATAAAGGACAATTGAAGTTACTCTTTAAGTAGATGCTACAATATTTAAAACCTATTGAATTATGCAAAAGTACATATTATAAAATAAAAGACACTTGCATGCCGTGTCACGTCCTATACATAATGCTTTCGTGGGACAGATACCTTGGAGGTTTTGTTTCGACATAACAATAAACAACGGTAATGCGCTTGATTTCTTCCGCCAACACCGCGGGTGTAAGCCGGGCACGAGCTTTTGACAAATGGCAGTGCATGCCGCGCGTTCCTATTGGGTGACAAGTGCAATCCGAGAGTGGTGAAACCGGCCATATTAAGCCGGAGATTCAATAGCGAACTGTAACTATCACAGTTTTACAGTTACTGAAATCACAATGAATTATTTATTACAGTACACAGTGCGGATACATACCCTTATAGTTTTAGAGTGTCATACCTATGTATATATACCAGACGTTAAAAATTATGACACGACTCTCGTTCCATCTGCAATGAAACTGGTGTAGCAGATATAACTGGTTATAACTGGTGTAGCGCATATGACACGAGAGGCATGTCATTTTTAAATTCATCAAATTTACTTCTACACACATTTATCCAAAACAAATAATACATTATAGTAATTTGTCACGCACTTCAAGATTGTAACATTCGTTTCTGGATATTGTGTGAATTCAAAAATTTCAAGAATTGACAACCTTTCGTTCGTGTCACGAAATATAAATTTTTTTTCGCCGCCACAGATAGAAGTTTGCGAAATGGAGTCCGCAACGAATCGGTTAAAACAGCGATTTTAGGCTAAATTATGCTAAAGCATGCTCTTGGGGCTTGCAGTGGTAGCGCGTTTCGTAAACGCGACGCCCGAAGCTGCATGTACAGACGCAAGCGCAGAATAATCAGCGCTCATCGTCGAAGGGTGAAGTATGGCCGCGTGCTGGCCCACGGCATTGATACGACCGTGATTGTACTTGAATTCAATGCAAATTATACTTTATTTCAGAAACACTGAGTTAATTTTCAACTGAACGAACTGAACATATAATGCTTTAATAGCAACTCCTCAATCTTAATACGCAGTAGATACCTACAGCTGTGACTAAATGTATCGCTGGCAATAACTGTCATTTTTTTCTATAGAAAAAGGAATGACTTCCGAAAAAATATAGGTACGTACACTAGATATTAAATTAGGTTCAGAACCAGATACCGACGAAGTTATATCACACTAATGTAGTTTAATTTTTTCAGGTATGAAACTACTTCACAACATTATAAAAAGTAAGTAAATTACACAAATAATTAATTTTCTGTGTGCCTTATCGTCGTCCTTGTATTATTTTGAAATGAAATCTCAGGCTCAGGTGAGATACAATTTTTGTGGTGCAGTATCGTAAGCAACGCGACGGGTTATGGTAGATCATGCTGTATGTTTCCCTAAATATATATTTAATCGAGGTCCATTACCAGTATGGGATTGAAGAGCAGCACACTCTATCCGCGGCCAGGGTCTTGGCGGTCTGGTTGGTCTACTCTATCCCTACTGGCCTGCTAAGTCCCAAGTTGCGGAAGAGGATACAAAGATAATTTCAGGAGCCGATTTAAGAAGAAGAAGAAGAATTATTACTTTTTTACTGACCAAATAAAATGGATAATACTTAATGTTGTATAGACTATAGGTTGGTGTATATTCTTTGTAATTAGGTACGTATAATTGGTAACCTTAACTTAAATAAGTTAAGTATTGATTAAAACATTTATTAAAACAAATCGGTAGACTAAGTCTCATTGCCTTTTTATGACTTCTTTAATTTACTCACCGTATTCACACATAGGATAAAAATCATTAGTCAAAAGGCAAAAATCATAGACCATTCGAGTCAGTCTTTTTGACCCATGTTTTCACCCGCGGTAATTTCGGAGTTCCCGCGGGAATTCCGGGATAAAGTACCTACCCTATGTCCTTCTCTGTACCCCTGACAACGTGCATGCCATATTTCATCCAAATCCGTTTAGCCTTTTTTGCGTGATTGAGTAACAAACATCCACCCTTTCACATTTATAATGTTAGTGGATGACCAGCATTTTTTTTAATATCTCGAGTTCCAGTTGAAATTTCGAAAAAATCGAAACAAGAGTAGACGCTTAGCAATACAACAAAAAAAAACGCATTCAATTTGGTGCAGCAGTATTTGCGTAGCACGAATACAAATATACAGACAGACAGACAAAAGTTCTATAAACGGTATTTTTCGCTTCTATATCACTCAAGAGTCGCCTAAATTTATTTTTTCTTATTTATCTCTCATGTATAATACAGACATCGACCTGTTACAATTTTATAATATATATATAGATGTGTGTAATAATAAAGTAAACACATACGCTCTGTATCTACATATTAAACATCTAGTGAATAAACCTGTGTTGTCTCCAACTTATTAGCGATAACACAGACCAAAAACGGCTTACGTCGTGCGAGCTGTAGCTATCAATATCACAAGAGCTTAATGTACCAACGTACGCAATACTTCGTCGATCGATAAAATCGGTGTCGATCTAACGAGTCGGGATCGACGAACGACCACGGGAAGGTCGCAAAGGTACGACTTTACGAGCAACTTGTACTCGTTTGTTCGGGCGATAGTACGAGTAGTAGGTAGGTGTTAAACAGGGAATATAATAATATAATAAGTAAGCCTGCTAACTGTAATCAAATTGATCTATAAAGATAGTGCTTTAATAAAATTTGATAACATAATTTTTCGAAACTATTCAACGTGTAACTTTTTCATCTTTAGTATCTACGTAAATTAAAATAATAACATGCGCGCGTTAAAGTCTTTTATTATAGGAGTTGAGCAGCTGAAGCACTCTTGTGAAATATTATGAGCGCGTTGAAGTCTTTTACGTGCATGATGCTCTAATGCTACGGAACTACGAGGCATACAAATTGCTATAAACTTTTTACCATAAAACTATGTAAGTAGGTTATTAGCCTTCATAGTATAGTTTAGTCAGATATATGGGCTGAAGTGTTGCGTTTTTAACCTACTACAAAAAGGAAGTAATCAATTAATATTATTATTATTAAAAGCGATTGTTTTATCTGGTTTGATACATTATATTTTCATCATACCTATACCTAACCGATGGCCCTGCAAGCACTTTTGATGATCTTATATGAAGTAATTCTCCATTAAATTTTGTGCTTATCTTATTATTATTTATTTGTCATATTTTCATCAATTTTCTTTAATTAAAATAAATGACATGACACCAACTACCTTCAATATGGGGTCACAATTAGACTCCATTATAATTGCCTCAACAAACGGGCATGCACGAGAACAACAATGCCATTTCATACCACTAATTGCCCTATACAAAATCGTCTTAATTAGCAGTGGTCATGTGATTGAAGCGTGTCCTTTGATATTGCCGCGACATGCGCGCGCGCCGTTTACCTTTGTCTCGTGGCTCACGATCGCACAGTTTGCGCTTCACAATGAAGACACCCGGTGGCCACTCCTAAGTCCTAACCTAGGTCAGACGCTGGATGACTTTCAAATTTATTGACTTGCGGGTACTAGGCAGGCTCAATGTAGATTAGATTACCAGATAGTTTGACCACGCTACCTATTGTCACTCACTGATATAACGAAAAACCAGTGAGGCTAGGAGTATATCAATTTACTATGTACCTAGTAATTCTGTGACGTAAGATAACCATATTATAATAAGGCTTGGAGATTATCACACAGCGACAACTGGTCCCTAACTAAGCAGAGGCTTTTCTATGGCTTTATAAAATATGTAGTAAATGTAAAAGCAAAAGAATATTTTCTTTTGCTTTTATAATATTGGTAAATAGAAATTATAGTAGTTGTAGAGATTCGAAATAAATACTAGAAATTATTGTATACTAGAAATAATAGATTTCTGCTCACTAGCATTCCACCATTAATTTACAGGTAAAATATAGCGTCATTATATAGGACGATTGACGCGTTTATTTATTTTTTGTCTTACGAATGCTTTACCCACCTACCCTACCTATATATTATAATAGGTATAATTTTTTTCAATAGTGCTATGTTGATATGGGTGATTTGTGAAATCACTTCTATATCAACCGCGAGATTAGTTCCACGTCCTTTTATCAGTGTTTGGCATTAACGAAGGGATAACGGAAGAGAAGAATATAGGCATTTTGCCGGCACATGAAAACCAAAATTCTAATTAGTCCGTAAGATAGAAAATAAAAAATTGTAGACACGTATATTTTGCTTTTTCAAATCAATGAAAATATACATAGATAAAGCGTATTCAAGTTTAGGAGTGGGCCTCGTGACGTCATCAACCCGTATAAGCCTCGTATAAACTGTACCGGATCGTGACGCGACATTTCGACTCAATGGATTGTCGTTATTTTTTGATTACTTACGTGAAAAAAGGAAAATTACGTGTCCAATATTTATTATTAATCTACACGACGGACTAAAAACTATCAACTAGCGTATTATCACGATGAGTATTTTAGTTTTTCTTCAGTGATGATCTATTTTTTTTAAAATAGCATAGCTGGTAACTCAATATAAGTGTTCTTTTAATATTTCTATGTATACGCTTACATAATGAAATTTTTATTCCTCGTCTTCACAATTTGAAGTCGCCGTATAGCTGGGGTTTTAAAGTGGCAACTGCCTTCCAAACATGCAATGCCCTTGGAAATCCCAAACGTTCTGGCGATCACTGCTACCACCATATCTTCGAGTTTATGAAGAATTACATACTATTTTCTGTTTTTGTGTATTATACTTTAGATCTAAGTAATTCAAAAGTTTATAAACTTGTTTTGCCTGTAGTACTTTAGTTACATGACTTTCGAGAGTTTGATATACATAGATGTAGACCTATAAAATATTTTTTATAATAAGTTTTTCCATGTTCCTCTCTTATTTTTAGATTAATCGGAAAAAACAGTTGTTCTATAAGATCCTATATTGTTTCCATGTATTCAAATAAATAATGGCCGATCTGTGCCTCTGGAGTTTTATTATCGTACCCACTTACCCGGCATATTAAACGGCTACGCCTGAACATTAATAAGTTGGCATCCTCTGAAGTAGCTAGTAACCTAACCTAAGGTATGTACCTACTAACTAACCTATTTTACTCTTACAATTTAAATGGGGACTGATATTTATTGTTTAGGTTGGTTCTTTTTTTAGTGAAACTCATAAGTATCGCTCTGTATCAAGTACTGTAGTTCTACTGGTAGAACAAATGATACAACCTTTTATCACTAGAATTTTAGGGATTATTGAGAGTGATGATTCATCCCCTAAAAGTGAAATTAAAAGCGCAGGCCATCTAATCAAACATATTTACATATTTGTGAGTGAGTTTCGGGAGTTACTAAACTTGTCTGATTGCGGCAGTTTTGTTTTAAGAATCTATACTTAACTTAGTAATCATTAAAGTCGACTCTGAGTGCGGTCGTCAGGGATACTGTAGCTTGCTATCAGTCAAAACATTTTAATACTTAGGTATTTAATGTACCTACCTATGCACCTATGTAGTTATTTAATTCATCCAGTACAACAAACAAACATTAAAAAATCTTATCTTTTGTCTTAATAATAACAGTGTTAATTATAGCAGATCCAATCTATAGAATTTGGTTCAGCTAGTGCATAACGCAAAATCATATTTTCCAGTATATCTACTGCTCAGAAATGGAGAGAATTTCCGCAATTTTTACTTAATCAGAGGTAGGATTTTATTTCTCAGCGCATTTCAAGGAGAATTTATTTAAAGAAGTTTAAGCGTACTTTTGGACACTGCGACGCCGGTGCCGCGGGACACAGCAAAATAAAACAAAGTAGTTACATCTCGACATTTACAACATTTATTTCATCATTTCATTCTATTATGTACGAGTATTCATTCACTTATTCCTATTCCCATTTCTCGCTTTCATTGAACACTTCATCGCTTTGTTTTTCTTTGTCTTTGTTTTGTCCATTATCTTTAGCTGCCTTCGCCTTCGCTCCCTTGACTTTAGCTTTCGCGTCGTTGCCGGCTCTCTGCCGCCCTCCCTCGCTGGGCGGGCTGTCCTGCCTCTGTACGTCCGGTGTGATTTGGACGAGGTCGGCTCTCTTCGGAGGCGGCTCAGAATTATCAATCTGTTAAATGACAGGGTTATAATTAAAAAGCGATACGGCATTTTAATACAAACGTCACATGTGTTCTAGCTAGAGACCCAGACCACAGAGCTCCGCTGAAATCGTGAGTAATCTAATGAAAGTTTGGTCCCTACTCCCTAGTGCAGAAATGAACATAAAATTATCTGTCCTGTAAAGACAAAAGAACATTGCAGTCTAGATACCAATTTTACGAAAAATAACGGAACTCTGTCTTTCTAATTTATGACATGCACTCATCCAGCGCGATTCGTTTTAGTACCTACTAAAAATCGTCAATGCATAGACAACGCTATGACAGTTTTTAGTTTTTAGTTTTTTTAGTTTATTTTAATAATATTACTATCTCATCGATTTTTCCTTTGGCTGCACACCCCGTCCCTTAGATTTCTCTGTCAAACCAATGTTTAACTGTCAGAGAATGCCGTAAGGCATTAAGTTCGCCATTTGTACCTTTTTGTGCAAGAAAGAATAAACTAATAAATACCGAGGCCGCGAGACAAGTTCTATCGCGTATAAAAGTACAATACGTATACTTAGAGGATCGTCACAATTTTTTTTAAGATGCGACCGCGATTCTGTGGGTCGAGTGCGGGTTTTGATAATAATTATAATATGATCACATTACAAAACAAGAATATGGGTTTGAAATTTGGATGGATATTTACACATTTTCATAGACCTCTCCAGACTTATTTTAAGCGACTTTTACAATGATATTACAATACTCTTACGACATTGACACCTTTTGCACTCACATTTGATAAATACAATTAAAATAGGTCGCTAGCTGCAGTTTCTTATTTATATCTCAACCGAGTTTCTTTTGTAATATCATGAAGCCCAACGAAACAAGGTTGAAATCCAAGATTCAGAAAAAGCATTGTGCACCTGTGAGTGGTAATGCCCCTGACTTCAAGAGTCGTTTGTCATATTAGCTGGCTGTAAAAAATGGAAAAAGTCACATTGTAATGAAAAAACGAACGAAACTATGAACGCAACAACTATCCAGACAAACTTTAGGGAACCGACAACGAAACGTATGTGATGCAATACTAATAATATCACTGTGATCGTCCACTTAATGTGAAAACTCAATCCACTATTGCACTGTGACTGTGTGAAGCGACGCGTATCTCTCCCTACGCCGCGTTTCCACTGAACCGAAAAGAACGGTGCGGCTTGGCTACATGCAACAATATAGATAGACCAATGATAGCGCTTGAAACTCTACGTGACGTGAATACCCAGCGATCATATTGGTTGGACGATAGGTGGCGGTTTTGCTCCGCCTCAGTAGGTATTCATTTTTATTATTCCTAACGCGTTTCGTAAATGGAAACAATTAATAATAATAATAGGTAATCGCAAATATGCACCGATCCAACTCTCTATGGTGATTATGAAGTTTTGACAATTATTAAAAAAAATTGCAAAAAATTAATCAACCTTACATAAATTTTATAATGAAATTGAAATGAGGTGCGACTGGATAGTCACTTTTCATGATGATAAAATCTTCAATAGTTATGTACACCTATAGTTGTTCTATTTCAACAAGTCCGCTCTGCCCGCTGTAGTAGTGACGTGTACCGATGAGCGCATTTGTGTGTGTACAAATATGATTCGACACTGAGCGCTCCCAGAGTTACGCACACTAAAACAAAGTAGGTACATGTGCACATCTCACAACAATCACAGTCAAACAGACTTGGTGAAACAGAACATCTGTATGTACGTGAAAAGTAGATAGCACATTGTATGCAATTGTGCATGTAACTTTTGGCAATACCTAAATATTAAACAAAACCAACCATACAGTCAAACATATTAGAACTCCTTCCCTTTTTGAGGTGGGTTGAAAAATCATAGAAACATGTGAAATAGCCATCAATTACCTTAAAGACGCCCGAAGAAGTCCTTTTGCGGGTGGTCTGGGCGGGGGATGTCGCGGACGCGCTGCTGGACCGCGCGCGCTCCGGCCGGGCGGGGGAGCGCGGCGACGCGGGCTGCGCGGCCTGCGCGGGCGCAGCGACCGCCGCCCGGGTGGTCCTGGCCTGCGCCGACGGCGTCGACTGCGCGGGCGGCGTGTGAGGTTTACTGTTCGTCGCACTCGACGACGGCGCTGCCACATGGTGATATAAACGGTGAATTTTGGTTGGTTTTGGTGCCGAATATTTAATACTAATAAGAACACATAGATCTACGTGTTAAGCTATATAGCTTGTGTCGTAGGCAACCAAGCGAACATAATATATAAACACGCCCAGACTGGGAAGTGGAACCCTGTGTTCATCACACCAAACCCACCTCCACCGGGAATCAAACCCGGAACCTTTTGATATACGAAGTAAGATAGGAGAGATGCAAAAGTGTTTCTGGCGGATAGTAGATTAGTTACGCTCTCCTTACGTCTACCTATGTACGTCGTGACCCTGATGAACTTTGCGGGCGAGTCGTGCTACAAGCGCGCTGCGAAACAGCTGTTTCGTTTCGCTCAATATTTTGCCGCTACTAAGCTTTGTAACTCTTCTTTGTTTATGTTTTTTATGTGGTTTTTTTTTCACCGTTACCCGGATAAGATTGACTGGCAGCTAGAAGCTTGTCTTACTTACCCTGCCTTCCACGTTTTGAGGAGTCAGATGTTACCCTGTAAAAAAAGAAAAGATCACACGGTTGCTGTTATCTGACAGTTTAGGACGGCTTTACCCGTCAACAGTGCATTACACTTTTAATAGTACTTATATATTATATATTAATACTAGCTGTCCCCCGCGATTTCATCCGCGGTAATTTCGGAGTTCCTGCGGAGGTTGCGGGAAAAAAGTACTCTATGTCCTTCAGTTCCCGAGGGAATTCGGGATAAAAACGATCCTATCTTTTAAGTTGGACCATATTATAAATGGTTGCATAATTTTATCAAAATCCGTTCAGTAGTTTCGGAGTCCATCGCGGACAAACAACGTGACACGTGATTTATATATATTAGAGATTAGATAGATTAGATTATAAAGAGCAAAAGTTTGTGAGTTTATGACGTTGTAAGATCTCTGGATCTACTGAACCGATTTTAAAAAATCTTTCACTTATGAGCAACAGTCCCGAGGGACATAGGGTATTTTTTATCCCGGAATTCCCGCAGCAACTCCGGAGTTTGTGAGGCTGTAATATATGGATGTACTGAACCGATTTTGAAAATACTTTTATTTAAAGATAGGAAGCTAAAGTAGGATCACTTTAGCTTTAAAACTAAAGTGATCCTAAAGTGATCACTTTAGATTATAAAGAGCAAAAGTTTGTGAGTTTATGACGTTGTAAGATCTCTGGATCTACTGAACCGATTTTAAAAAATCTTTCACTTATGAGCAACAGTTCCCGAGGGACATAGTGTACTTTTATCCCGGAACTCCCGCGGGAACTCTGAAATTACCGCGGGTGAAACTACGGGGGTCAGCTAGTTTGCAATAATCAGGTAATTATGGGGTAATTATTTAACAATACAAAGGATGTGTAAGTGTGAAAGTAGCACGTAGAAATATGAATATGTTAATCTTAATGCTATAAATTCATTTTAAATACACCGTATAGATTGCTAATAGCATTGCAAAAAAATATAAATTTATGTGCATATAATTCCGAAAAATAATGTGTATTTAATGAGGCAGTGTCGTTGCTTATCTAATGTTTACTTTTAAATTTCGAACGATCGAGGCAGGTGTGTAGGTAGTACTTTTGTTTTTAATTATATAGAACCGAGGCACTTGTCGCCGTCTCGGTTTAATTGGTATCAATACGGGGAGTATCGGCTAATTGTAGGTGTGCGGCTGGGACGGGAGGCGACGCCAGCGCCGCGAGTCGCATTCACCTGTCGGCCGAAGCTGGAACACGCCTCCGCTGAGCCAAATTGCTCGAACGGTCACGACTGCTGGTCGAATTAGTTTTTGCATTGATTAAAAAAAAAAAAAAAATCTCGCACCACAGTTCAGTCATCCCGCTTGAACACAGTTAACGCCACCGACTATCTATTGCCTGGATCAACGTTTCTTAGAAATAGAGTCTAGTTGAAATACCTATAACGATGAAATTATTTGTGACTCAAACGTTGCAGTGGCTCCGCTCGCTTGAATTCAATCAGTAAAAACTAACTGTCAGCTATGTTTAGAAACCTCATGCGAATCCAATTAAGCTTTACTAATAACAATAACCTTATCAGTTTGGTCCTTCGAGCCGGATGTTACAAGTTTACAATCTTCAAGGAAAAGTTCGATCAAAACAATTCTCGCCTATATGAAGCATAAAATCCAGGTGCGAGCTTAATCTAAATCGGTCCACCAGACCTACAATAAATAACAACACGGCGACAATCGACATAACCGAGTTAATAAAGCTCACATCACGGCTGAAACAAATCAAATGTGTCTTGCCACATATGGCGCGCGGCGCGCCGCAGCGATGACACCCGGACCGACCGACTGCGTTTGATTGACTTGTAACTCTGTATCTACACTGATTTTTTTACATCGACGCGCCCGCTAACAAGCTATATTCCCATTAATGGACCCCTCGCAGCTACTTAAAATTATGAATGTATAGAGATTTCGTGATGACGCTGCAAAGGGGCCGTTCAAGTATTACGTAAGCACTATAGGGGGGCGGAGGGGTCTTTGCTTTGCTTATTTTTGATGACATGGGGGGTGGGGGGGATCTAGATGGTGATTACGTCAACAGTAATTATTTACATTTTGACACATAATGCCAACCCTCATGTTGTCTATGCTTTAAAACGAAATGCATTTAGGGGATTTCTACAAATAATGACCTTATTTCTAGACTTATAACTGCTGCAGCTGCTCATGAATCAATCAATTGTATTTATACCAATGTTTACGTAAGCACGGGGGGAGGGGTAAGCGCTTTGCTTACTTTTGCTGACAAGGGGGAGGGGGGTGGGTTAATAATTGCAAAAAATCTGCTTACGTAATACTTGAAAGGCTCCAAATAAATATCTTTAGTTCGCTTTGATGATGATGATAAATATAATAGCAATAATGAAAGAGAAAATTATTCATTTACTAGCTGTCTCCCGCGGTTTCACCCGCGGTAATTTCGGAGTTCCCGCGGGAATTCCGGGATGAAAAGTAAACCCTCTTGTATTTCACACAAATAAATAATTTATGAACCCGTCACTCTAAACGAACTCTCTGCACTGCTGTATCTTCTTCCATAGAGTTAAGAACCAATCTAATAAAAATCATACCTCCATAAAAACACAGCTTACACACGAAGCATGCGCGTAATTACAATGCGGATACATTGCTGCCACAGATCTGTCAAACGCACGTCATTCAACCACCGTAAATTATTCAGTTTTCTGAAGCTGCAGCTTTAAAATATGATTACGCCGCGCTGCCTTTAGTAGTCACAGTGTCGAATTTCGCGTTTGTTGGGAAAACTTTTCAAGAAACAGACCTTTATTTATGTACTTCCAATAAATAGTAAGCATATACTCGTAAAAATATGTTATCAACGGATAGATATAGATAGTATATAAGAATCGTTTAGACGCAATAGATATCTTCTTCTATCTATATCTAAGAGTAGAATCCGCGATTCTGTACATTGAATATTTTCACCTAAAATTGAGAGGGATGATAAAAGAAGAGTAACCAAGCACAAAAAAAAAATTTTTTTAATTCTTTTCTGTCTGTCTGTCTGTTCGCGATAATCTCCGAACCCACTGAACGGATTTTCATGCGGTTTTCACAGGTAGATTAAGCTAAACCTGGAGCTACATATAGGCTTTGTTTCATTTAAATCGGATGTTGGGAAAAAATTTGTCATACAAAAACGTTTCATGCGGGTGAAACCGCGGGGCACAGCTAGTTTATAATAGAAGGGAAACTGTACGTGTCCAAAATCTTTTACTAATCTACAAGACGGACTAAATAGAATTTTGATTTTCATACCCCGGAAATAAGCCTATGGTAATAATAGGATAAGAACCGAAGTGAGCGCAAGCAAAGTGAAGTCATTTCAAGTTCGGCGAAAAAACCGAGAATGACGTATTCGTGCTCTTTTGTACTCTTGTACTAAGTTATAAGTTTCTGTAAACACACTGTAAAATTATTTTGGTGTACAATAAAGTGTATTCTATTCTATTCTATATTTATAGTTTCATTATAGGGTATTAACTTTATATATTAGAGTTGTTAAACCATAACGTAGAAGGTAACTAACGAAGTCTATAATCTTTGGATTAATTATTTGCACTTTTTAATGCTAATATTCAGAAAAGTTAATTAATTTTTCTACGCACGCAAAACTATAATTAAACGGTACACACTGAGGCATGTTTGGAACTTCAACGTGCACGTTAGCCGTTAAAGTTAACTTTAAATGCGAAGTCATTAACGGTTTGACATTTAGGATTCTCAACAATGTGGAATTTTATAACTTCACATTTTACCTAACCTGGCACAAGATACAAAACACACTACTTATATTATAAATTGGTATTTTGCATACAAGTTGTCAGGGGTACAGAGTGTTAACCCACACTGGAGAAATTTTGAATAAATCGTGTTTTAAAATTATAGCGTCATTTTCTGTCAACATTTTTTATGTTCAATATTTAGTTACATACTTAAACAATGTAATAAGGTAAAAACATGTTGAAAGACGTTCCCTAACTCTCAATAAATCGTTCTGAATAGGTAACTTAATTTTGTGGGTTAACATGTTATTGCTTATCTGCAATATGGTATTTTTATCCCGAAATTGCGCAGATATTACCTGATACTCAGAAATTACGCAGATGAAAACACGGGGAACAGCCAGTATAATAATAATACCAAAGCCACAAATAAATACATATAATATCCCAAAGACAACACCAGTGTGAACACAGTTTTACCAATAATATGTGTGTAATGTGTATATGGCAACACTGTGGGGTGTAACATGATCCAAACCTAACACTGTCTACTCCTAGTTGGTTGTTAAACAGGTATACACGGAGGATGCTACCAACAGTTTATTGTGTGTCCCGCTCAACAGGACCACAGGACACGGGCCCGGTGGCGAGTAAATCACTGGCAACACCCGATAGAGACAGATTCACACGGCGCCGGAGCGTGGCAACACCAATTTTGGCAATTGACAAACCAAAACAGGACCGTAGGTACGCGTACTGCTTATCTATTTATTATTGCTCCTTTATACTGTTTTCATTTAATCCTTTCTGTATAAGAATTATTATTATTATTGGGTAAATAGTAATTTCAAATATCTTTATATAGTATCATATATTTTCGGTGTACATATGTATATTGTATAGGTAAGTGTGTATAAATTTGCATTTAATCCAAAATTTTATTTCTAATCATTATTATACGTAAGTAAATATTTATGAATATTCCTCCTGATACGGAATCGAACCCGCGACACCTGGCTTAGCAGTCAGCTTCACTAACCGTGCTGTGAATAAATAAATAAAATCGAAAAAATGGCCTAAACGACCAAAACAATGGCCACCGCCGTATAAAGGCGGTGCACACGACAGCCGCGCCGCGCGGCGCTACGTGCTAGTCGAGTGTCCACCCGGCGACCGCGACACGACGCGTCCGCTCGAGCGCGTCGCGTGTGCACACCCGATCACGACGTCGCTAAGTACCATCTTACATTGTAAGCATTCCTTTCAAACCCTTTTTTTTCCCATAAATAGCTAAACAACGTGTACACCACATCCGATTAAGCATTCCATTTGTAATTTATGGGTTTCAATCAGTGATCTTTTTTTTTTCAGTAATAAACAGTATTACATAGCTTGCTCGTTGGATCGATACAACTTTTTTCGTATTAATCCGAGCTCACTAATGTGAGAACCGGCGCAGCGCAAACAGAAAGCGAATGCAATTCACGTCTCGACGGGAGATCTAAACTTGTGCTACCTATTCGATGGTAAACTATACGTATCGTCGATCAGGCGTGTTAAAACGTCCACAAGTGGCAAACGACGAAAGCTGACCACCAAATATGTCACGCGAAAAAATACATCGACCGCGTACCTACAATTCGCCCCGGACACGTCGCTCAGTGTAATTGGCCGACCGCCATTAGCTAATGAGATACCGCGATAACATCACGTCGGCGTCTGCGCAAAGCGAGGTATCGGTCGCATCGAACACGCCCCGTTAGATGGTTGGCGACAGGGGGTGTCGCCGGCTGGGACGACAGAGATCCCTCTCGGTGTCAAAGAGATACGGTCGACGACGCGCGAAACGTGGCAGCGTGCAGCACTGTCAATGTGACCCGTGTCGGCGCAGCGTCAACTTGCACGCTCGCCGCCATACGATACAAAAAGAGGCGCGGAAGCCGACTTGTATACGTCTCTTAACGAGGTATCTGATTTTGTTATCAACAAGCTGTCGCTCGTAGTATCGACCGCGTAATTTTCGGAAGTACCTCCGCTATTACGGTAGGTATAAAAAGTGTCGTATACTCGTGTGTTGACGTAACGAAAACAACCTGCAAACCATGTTAAGCAAATTACCCGTGGTGCGTGCGTGAAAATGGAATAAGAATTGTAATTTTGGGTTCCATGCCGACATTAGTTCCTCGTTATTTTTTATGTATATTTATTTAGATAACGACTGTTTTTAAAGCGTTAAAAAAACATATATATGTATTTGCCACATAAGTGATAAAGATATAACCGATGACATCTAGAAATACCAAGCAATAGAAAATTCATGACTGACATTTGCCCACTGTATCTTCTTCCTCAAGGTAACTATCGCGATTTGTCGGAATAATTTTTCTAATGACAATGTTATACTAATAAAAGGCAACGTACCTACTGATAAATTGATCGTGGCGAAACGCCAATGACGATGTTAGATTCGCCCATAATCACATCCGAAGTACAACTAGTGACTGTCCTTCATGACCCTTATAAAATCCGATAAGCCGTTCGCACTGTTCCACGACATAACCAGAACAAAATCTTTAAAACTTCAAATCCTTACTAATATTATAAATGCGAAAGTGAGTTTGTTTGTTACGCTTTCACGGCTAAACGGCTCAGCCGATCACCACGAAATTTTGCATACACGTTGTTAGAAGCACAGTGAAGGACATAGGCTACTTATATCCCGGAGTTCTCACGGGAACTCCGAAATCAAAAACTCCGAAACTACATTAAATTTTGCACACTACCTACACGTTGTCAAGGGTAGGGACAGAAAAGATCTCGGAATACCCGCGGGATCTCTGAAACTAACGCGGGTGAAACCGCGGGGAACAGCTAGTATTAAAATAATATTTCCAGCAATTTCGTATCACACTGATTACTTTAAAAATGACGATCCAACTTTGAACGGGGGGGTCAGAGCCTGAAGAAATCTCTTGGTTCTGTTTCGATAATATCATTCAGGCCGTAACGTCCAACAAGAAAAGCACGTTCACAGAGTGGTGCCATTTCGCTCAAAGACAGTGTCATTAATTATTCCACAGAGTATTAAACGCTAAAGTTTAATCTCTCCTGTTAAGACACGGCAAAGTAAATCCCTGAAAAGAGCCGACCAGAAAACTAATACTGACTCGTTAACCGGCGGTGTTTTAACAATAAATCGGCGGACGTCGTCGGGTGGCGTCATTAGTTTAACGTCAGGCAGTAAAACGGTCGGTGCTCCGGTGCGCGGGCGGACGCTCGCTCTTAGCCTATTGTCCGGTTCACGTGTTTGCGAATGGAGGTGAGAAGTGGCAGTTTAAAAAAAAGAAAAAAGTGGCCAGTACGCGTTTAGAACTGGCGCTAACTAAAAACTAGTGCACGAAAAAGAAAAAAACATAATTTTGTTTTGAATCTTCCGCGATCAGAAATGGCGGCTACATGGTCATGGCTACTTGTTTTCTACGTGAAGCTAATAGTCCTTGACCACAGAAAAATAAAACTTCAAATATAAAGTCAGATAGACAATAGGGTTAAATATGTTATTTTTTAAAATCTCTGTAAACGGTATCTAGTTATTTCGCAAATTACTCTACGGACCTTGGCTAAAAATTAAAGTAAAAGCCTATTTGCACAGACTACAACAAAAACGCCTAGTATTTTATTTAAATTACTACAGTACGTAATATAATATAATTAATGTTGCACAACATTTTCAAGTCCACTGTGTTAATATTATCCTACTAATATTATAAATGTGAAAGTGTGGATGTTTGTTACTCAATCATGCAAAAACGGCGGCATGCATGTTGTCAGGGGTACAGAGAAGGACATAGGGTACTTTTTATCCCGCAATTCTCGCGGGAACTCCAAAATTACCGCGGGTGAAACCGCGGGCACAGCTAGTATTTAAATAAATAAATACTGGAATACCTGAACTTCCTGGTCTGTTGATATTGATACCACATATCGACTTGGCGCCCCCTTTCCAACTAGGCCCGTCTCACTCCACACTTTCTATAACAACCTCTTAAGCCTTCGACCACGCGCGTCTAAGCTCCTGAATGTTATCTCCCCCAGCTACGCCATCGGTGATCCGTCCGAACGCGGATGCCGAGTGAAACGGCGTCCGTTTGTCACGAACCTACCCACCTAGCTAGCAACTGGCAACAATACGCTACCAGCGATGCTAAATTGTCATGTTAACTTGAGATTAAGTTCAGTAAGCTTCACTTCAACTTTTTGTATCCCTGTTCCTTTTTCAAAAATTAAAAAATAACTGGCCAAGTGCGTGT
The DNA here is from genome assembly GCA_907165275.2 of Zygaena filipendulae. Lineage (NCBI taxonomy): Eukaryota > Metazoa > Arthropoda > Insecta > Lepidoptera > Zygaenidae > Zygaena > Zygaena filipendulae. Next base: position 10,463,769 of record OU015659.1, on the reverse strand, counting down.
TGGACCGTTTAAATGTTCTATACTGGTGAAGGACGCGCACATTGTAAAATTCAAAGAATTCAGGTTTTTTATACATTCCATCCGAATAAAGAGTTCCCGTGGAAATCCTTAAATTGACACGGATGAAACCGCGGGCGGACCTGCTAGCATAGTTATCTACTTATTTAAAAGGATTCACCTCCAGAGTTGTGTCAACAAATTTGGTTTAAAGCATTTTAGTCCATTGTGATTTTGAATGCAAATGCAAAAAAAATTAACAAACCGACTTGCAAAAACAGAAATGCACTTAAAAATGTACTAAAAAGCTAAAAATAACAAAATACCGATTTAATCCAAAAGACAAACCGATCCCTAAATGAAGTAGGTAGTTAAATACGAACATTTCGTTTTTGGTGCGGAAAGTGTGTTACTCGTTCAAGACAATTCCACATGGGATTTAGATTTTTTTAAATTAATCCTAGATTTTTTTCATATTATGTATAACACTAGCAGAAACATTAATATACATATTTTTGAGAAGAGCTTACATATAAAGTATGATGATTAAACAAAATAACTTGAAGTACAAAAACCACTGGCGTGGAAATTACTGCCTTTTCGCATGTTTAATAGCTCTACAGAACCAACTACTTTTTTTTTTTAATACATTTCACAACAAACAGATCTACTTGATCCCACACTAAGCTATAAGCTTGTGTCGTGGAAACCAAGCAAACGTGGTATACACTACACATATTATTACATATATATTATACTATAGATATACATATATATACACACTCAGACTGGAAAATGGAACCCCGTGTTCATCACACAAAGTCCACCCCCACCGGGAATCGAACCCGGAACCTCTTGATTAGCGGGCAGGCATGGTGACCATTGTGTCAATCGGGTCGTCTTTTTGAGTCCATTGAATAAAAAAATATCATTTCTAATATAAATCCAACAACTATGTTGCTTAACGCAATTTACTTTCGGATAAACTTCAGAATACTGTTTTACGAGTTCCAATAAAACAAAGTGGATGATTCCATGCGGAAGATAGCTGTGAAAGTAAAGTATTGGCAACAATCAGGCAGCCCGAAGACGGCCACCATACCGAAGGTAAATAATACTGGGACAATCAGCAGACACGACTGATACATATTATAATAAAATTACTCGTATATGCAATTGTGCATCGAAATACAACCAGTCGCACTCAGAGATGTTTTAATGATTACTTAATTTTAAGTTAAGATTTATTGTAAAAAAAACTGCCGCAATCAAAGACGTTCATTAAATAATGCTAATTGGCATTTAACTAAATTTAATTTAAATAGTTAAATGCCAGTCTCTATCCCTACTAACATTATAAATTCGAATGTAACTCTTTCGCGTCTTAACGGCTCAACCGATCATCATGAAATTTTGTATGCATACGCATGGATCCATGATACATGATACGCGGGGCACAGCTAGTACTAATATAAAAATAATTAAAAGGACTGAGTGCAGCCGAAAGCTATTAAACAAATTTTAGCCCTTTTACACCTGCATGTTTTGATGATTTCTCCTAGTGTTGGGAATGCTGGGAATGCTTGAAATCGATCATTAAATCTAATACATAAATATAATAGATACTGCAAGGAATTTGTGTGTGTACATGTAATCTGTATTTTGTACATTAATAAATAAAAGTGCAGTGATTTGTTAGTAACAGACTATTACGTGTCTGGCGCCAGGCGCACGTCTTTCGTAGATCGTGATACGGGGATGACGGAGAAAGGATTAATAAACTTTTGTCAGAAAGAATATTCAGTCCGGGCATAGTCCGGGAGACAAGGGGTACATACATCGCCGTAAATAAATATTCCCTAATCTTTCTATAACGACTAGTAGCCGTGTTTTGGAAATCTATATTATTGTGAAAAAAATTATAAACTTGTTATTGAGGTTGCTAGATTATATGGCGAAGTTCTCTGACTTTCGACTGTTGCGGATTGATACAATATAATAAAAGGTAATTTGCGTAGTTATTTATTTTATTTAAATAAAATGATGTTTTATTAATAAAAATCAGTATAATGAATCGAGAAACAAAAATGTTATGGAAAGCGTTTTTGTGGGTGCTTTCCAGTCAGACACTGCAAATCGAAGATAATAATTTATAGTGGCATCAAAAAAATTCACCAAAATATTTTACTCTGACACGTTTTAAAAATAGAATTATGAAGATATTTGAAGAAATTTGAAAATGTAATATTACTTTTATACTAACATCAACAACAAGACGACATAAGAAATCATGATGCGTGAAGGTTGCAGCGATGAAGCATGCACGCGGATGTGCTGACAGTACGATGCATTAACATGGATCTCTGTTCACGAGCGCTTAAATCAGCTAGTATGCAACCACCTCCGACGCTACGCTATCAGCTGCCGCGGAGGCGCAAATGGCGACCCAGTTCGCGGCGCGTGCGCAGCCTAGGCATAGACTAGCGAGCTAGCGGGTGTGCACAGAAAGATTTCAATAGCAACAAACAAATCCGAGATATTTCTCTAATGGCAGGAGATTTCACCAATATGGTAAAATACCAGAGACCTAAACATAGGTTGTTATCTGTAGGCTGGAAGTCTTATCGAATCTACACGTTTAAATTGCTTCGGCGACCTATCAGAAGCAATTTTGTTTAGCCCGAGCAAGGTATAACTAGATCACGAAAGCAACCCCTGTTTTATTTTAGGGAGTTTTACGCTTCAACTTAGTTCTAAAAACCTGCTGAGAATTGAAATTGAAAATACCGAACGATCCTAAGTAGGTAAATCTAAATAATTTTGGAATTTTAATTTTATATTGTTCATAGCCTACTGGCGGTAAATGTGTAGATCCACCCACTGATCGGCTGACTCCTGTTCCTCCCGCAGAGTGTTGTCTGGTCTGCCAATAATCTGATATAGCCGGTGGTGCGGGGCACGAGTAACTGCACCGCGCGCAGATAGTATCGGCGCGAGCGATGCAACTGAACTCTTTACGAGCTCGGTGGCGAGATTGCGAGCGCAATTGTTTTTGACTAGCATTGTTTATTTGTCCAGATTGATAACGCGGTACCTGTGCACGCGGGCTCCTCGACTAATATAAGCCAGCCCGTATCACTTCGGGGCATATGAACAGGTCGCTCAATAAGTCCCGATGCCAACCAGAGCATCACTATACGTATATAATATTATAATATCTTACAAGCTGTTCCCCGCAGTTACACCCGCGTTCTTTTCAGCGTTGCCGTGGGAATTCCTGGATAAAAATTCAGTTGTTCAAACTTCGTACTTTTGCGGCACACCTAAAGTTTCCAGTCTGTATAGGTGGATACCAATAATATTATGTTGCCCCCAAGCATATTGCTATGCGAAATGCCGGGTCCGGTAATATTATTAAATCACTTTTTTGTGACAAATAACAACCTGTCTATTATAGATGCCGGGCAGTGAATCAGTGGGTCGTGAATGTCATACGCCTACCAGAGTGCTAGTTATAAAATAACAATAACCGGGCAAACACGCGGCAGTTACTAGTTATATATCGACGTAATAAAATAAATAAGTATAGAGAGCTACGTAGGCGGTAACCTCGCAATTTCTCTTCAGCTCTCGATCTATGGATTGCATTCCAATGTGTGTAAAAATGTGGGAGAAACTCTCAAGATATCTATCTATAGGTACTAGAGAAATACCGAACTGCTGTCCTAGGGATGATATAAAAGGGAAAGAGGAGACAATGTAAAAGATGGGAAGAAAGCGGGTCAAAACTGGAGCAGGGTCGAGGTCGGGTGGACTATAGGAAGCTTAATTATGTCAAGAGACACACTGAGCTGACATCCTATAAACATACTAAGAAAAAGCGATAGCAAACGGTTCAAGATTAATCACTTGTTAATATCTGGGTGACCGAGCTTCACTCGTAGCGCCATCTGTTGTTAAGTAGAAAAGCAGTGCCAAACACTCATTTTTCATTTTCTGAAAACACGGATAAAACGACGTTTTCTAAAAATGAAACGTAGCTAGATAGATTAATCGCCCCCGAAACCCCCTGCATACTAAATATAAAAATCGTTGGAGCCGTTTTCGAGATTCAGATTATACTAGTTGTGCCCCGCGGTTTCATCCGCGTTAATTTCAGAGTTTCCACGGGAATTCCGGGACAAAAAGTACCCTGTGTTAATCTGATGTATAAGCTATATTATTGTAAAGTTTCATTTAAATCCATCAAGTAGTCTTTGCGTGAAAGAGTAACAAACATCCATCCATCTATCCATCCATCCATCCATCCATCCATACATTCTTACAAACTTTCGCGTTTATAATATTATTTATATTATTAGATTACTAGAAAGAAAGAGAAAGTAAAATATTAATTTTCAAACAAGGACCGTACCGCACCGCACCGCACCGCACTTAACCTTAATACAGTTTGACATTTATCCCATCAACAATCCTGTATCAGTTACTGTGATATGGTAATTCGAAATCAATACAACAATACAACCATACCCTAAAAATAGGAACTAGGAACACCTTGGAAAAATCCTGAAATAAAATATAGAATCACAAAGGTAAATGAGAATAAACAATCATCGCACGTGTCTATGGTATGCAAATGAGATGCTGGTAGCGCGGCAACATTAAAATGCAAGATGGCGGAAGCGCGCACGCGAGGTCGCCGGGTCGCGGTATCGCCACGCGCCATTGTCCTAGCTACCGAGCCGGGTGACCACGAACCGTTAATGTCTGGGCAAGACTGAGATTTGAGACACGCAAGTAAAGCTAGCAAGAGCGAGGAAATATTTTATCCAAATCCAATTATGACAAAAATTTTATTAGGTACAGGTATTAGGCTTAATATTCTACGCTTCTTCACTGTACTTAATTGATTCAAAAGTTTTTATGTTTCTTTTTGCTGTTGTCTAAAATGTCAACGATGGAATATAAAAAAACAACAAAGAGAATATAACCACTACGACAACAGCATGAATAACAATATTATGTCCACGGTAATATGGGTCTAGAATTTCTCAAAGATCATATAATCACTACGTTGGATTTCTAAACAAGAATTAATAATAATATGGACTTTCATACTAACATTGTCATTATTCCTCTGGTTTTTTAAACAACTATTAGAAGTTAGATTTATTTAACAACTAGCTGTGCCCCGCGGTTGCACCCGCGTTAATTTCAGAGTTCCCGCGGTAATTCCGGGATAAAAAGTACCCTATGTGTTAATCTGATGTATAAGCTATATTATTGTAAAGTTTCATTTAAATCCATCCAGTAGTTTTTGCGTGAAAGAGTAACAGACATCCATTTATCCATCCATCCATCCATCCATCCATCCATCCATCCATCCATCCATACATACATTCTTACAAACTTTCGCGTTTATAATATGAGTAGGCTGATCGAATATCAAACATGTATGAGAAAAAAAGGAACATAGTAAGACTAGTACGTAGTATATTTATTACTCTGAGGTAAGACAATCCTAAAGAGTGGTTACCGTACAGGCGGCGCGCGTCGTCTCACGATGCACTAAGCCGCGGGCACACAGGCCCAATGGCTAGGCCTATTGCCCGCAGCGCAATCGCAGAAAACGAGAACATGGCTATAACACTTGGCACTACAACAGCCAGGAAATTATTTTCACCTATAATGTTTAGTTAAGCGAGTTAAGCTTAGCTCATAAAAAGTAATGAGTAGGTACGATTTCCACGGGGGGACCACTTTGTGACAGAATCCGAAAACTGTTATGGATAAGTATTATGAAGTTAGTATTATAAAGAGCCACATTATGGGCCAAATTTGAATAAATTATTTGACTTTGACTTATTTGCGTCTTCCTTTCTTGTATACAAAACTTGAACAATTATGACATTGACTGACGGTTTTGAACTGTGAATCTCTGTACCTATTGCTTCGAGAACTCTGCTGAATATAATACAGCCGACGCCGTCTCTAAGTGCAGGGGAAGCGGTAATTTATTCTTTTTTAATATCATGTACCCATACTACGTGACCCCATTTTTTTTTAAATGCAAGATTTTCCTAGAAGATATTGACTACGTGACAAAAACCTAAGCCCCCCTGAACGGGTCACGTAGTATGGGTACGTTCCCTACCTACCCACCTACGTGTAGTTCAACGAACCAGACTTCAGATCCGGGTTCAATTCCCGATTAGAGCATAAAAAGTGACGTGTTTTATATGAATGGCCGACGACGTGACGACGCCGCAAACGACTAGCATACAGTCCCCTTAGCTAAGTTAGCCAAGTTATTACACTTGGCTGAATTCAGTCGACTAAATTCAGTAGTTACTAAATTTAGTCAAGTGTAATCGCATTTAGCAAGTTAGCGTCCTAAATTCCTAAATTCAGAAGTTAGTGTTTGTGACTGACTGAATCATTTAGAAGATTCATAGTTTTTTTCTATTAATTAATATTCTAGCTAAATCTTAGTAAGACTGTCTTGATACTGCATAGTGTAATAGGCATTTAAGGAACAAATCGTCACGTCACGTGGTCACGTTCCAAAGTCCAGTTTTGCATGACCACGTGACAATTATAGATTGTCCTCTAAACTACGGACACTTTCTCTCTAGATTAAAGAGCATCGACCGGTATCGTATCAGTTTTTGTTTATGGTTAACTAGCTGTTGCCCCTCGCGGTTTCACCCGCGGTAATTTCGGAGTTTCCGCGGGAATTCCAGGATTAAACTACACGTATAAACCTTCCTCTTGCATCACTCTATCCATCAAAAATAAACTGCATCAAAGTCCGTTGCACTGTTTTAAGATCTAAGCATACATATGGACAGACAGCGGGAAGCGATTTTGTTTTATACTATGTAGTGGCAAGCTAGGCACTTAAACAAAGCTCACTTCATCTGTCGTCGAATATTGTAACCTGCCTGTAAACACCTAGCCTGGAATGGGAACTGCCTTTTCAAGACAGACTACCGGAACACCGTTAGGGTCTTGGCGACAGATTTGTAACATGGTAGTAAAGCCCTACCACTGTGCTATGGTTTCCTCATGATGTTTTCCTTCAACGACAGTTCAAACACATTGTTGGGATGTGTTTTTTTAACTGAAACGAATTTTTACTTTACGTATACCTACCTACTACATATCTTCAATTTTAATAAGCTTTAAGTAAAAGCGAGGTATGCCCACTCTTCAAGGAGGCGTATGTATTCACACACGTTTCCTATGTTTTAATTAAGAAATGTATGATAATAATTAATTTACATGAGGTAAGTTGGAGTAAAACGAAAATTTTTACAAACGTTACGCATGTAAATAAATAAATTGCAATATATAGCAACAAGTTAATAGAAATTTGTAAACATTTTCAGTAATAATGACTCCAACACAGGTCGTATTCCGTCATATTGAAATAAAACATTTTTTACATAGAGTAATTTATATATTTTAAAGCCATAAATACAACAATCTTACATTTACTGATTAAAATAAAATTTTATAACTATGTCGCTTTTTCTTGACCGGTTCGAGCCATAATACTTGAAAATATTTACTTAACTTAAATAATAATAAAAAAGGTTACTAACTAACATAGGAAAGATTTTTTTTCTGATATCTCACTATAGAGCTTCTTAAATTTAGCCTTAAGTTACGAATAAATCTAAAGTTTTTGGTTTTTAATACATATTAAAAACACACGTAGGTTACACGTCTATAAAAATCAATATGAAGGATAAGTGATAACTGATATTTAGTGAACGATGATGAAACACAATATAATTGTACTCATAACTAACAACTTTTCCAAACTGTTGTGTTTCTAAAAGAAAAAAGCTTGAAGTAAATGCTAACATAGTTATGCACATAGTTATGTATATGGTGATGTGCACACTGTCAATTGCACGTACGCATACAAGTGGAAGATAGTGGTCGGAGTTAAGTATGTGCTTGTGTGTGAGTGTGTCGCAAGCGTATTGACAAACACACCAAAAAAAAAATTAAAATAAATACCTATTTGATCGCACTACACACTAGGATTTTTTTGTAATATACTATAGCTGTGCCCCGCGGTTTCACCCGCGTGAGTTTCGGAAGTAGCCTAAGCCATAATATAACATAAGCTATATGCCAGTGAAAGTCCAGTTAAAATCGGGCAGACAGACAGATAAAAATTTAAAAAAATGATTCTTTTTATGTAAGTACCGTAGCGTAGGTATATACTTTCATATGCATTTAGAAAAAAGCTGTTAATTTGGAATTACAAACAGACACTTCAATTTTATTTTTAAGTGTTTTTATGTGTAATGTGTATGTATATACTGTTGTTTTTTGAGAAAGCTGTTTCTTTCCATGAGTACAATGATTAGGTATGGTTCACTAATTACCAACTAGTATGTGACTGTATATTCTTATATAGATGAAAATAACATCAATCCCGATCATTCATTTTAGTCAGACGTGATAAAATTCAAAGACAAGTTATATTTATTAAATTATAAATACGATTATACCCTGGATTTCCCGGTTAAAGACGTATTATTTTACGATTGCAACAATCATTTTTGTTCATGAGAGCTCATTAACAATTATTGTTAGATACCTATACCAAAAATATTTATTATAAAAAAACGACACATTTGACTTTTTGAAACTTACCTACTAAATAATGCCTTCAAAGTTAAAGATCAAAAAAATATAAAAGAAATCGATTTCAAATTACGTTGTAAGATATAAATTTTTAGTAAGTTAAATCTCTAATCTATGTATATCTAAGAGAGTTTCAGTACAAACACACGTAAAATAGACAATACAAAACGGCACATACTAACGAAAAGTATAGAATATTTTGAACGTTGAAATTTTTCCGTCGTAATGATGTTACAAAAAAGTGTAGTCATATTTCAAGATCGTGATCTGGTATAATCTTATACAATATTTTGACTGTGGTACTTAGCACAAAAACCTTACTTTATAATTTGAAGATCGAAAGAAAAAATATTTGTCATGACTACTCCCGTAACAAAATTAACATGTCACACCACTAGGTAGGGCATGAATCGGTTACAGATGACGGGTTCAAGATCATTTAATGCATTTCATCACCGTTTAGGTTTTTCAGACAATAAAGACAGATCTTGCTTTTAGGGTAGGTAGTTTATTAATCATCGTATTAATTCCGTTACTTGTGTCAAATCATTGCAGATGATACCGTGAACACAAACGTCAAATATGACTACACCTTTCTGTAACCTCCTGTATATATATTTTTTAATAACCAGACACTAAAACCTTATACTAAGCAACATGTATCGAACTGCAAACGGTCTGTCGACTGATTTGCTCTCCGATTGCGATGTAATTATAATCTATCTCCCTACAGAATATACGCATAATATCAGCAATCAAGCAAAACTAATTCTAAAAAAATAACCAATAAAATTTATGCAGTAATATTCGCAAATTAAAAAAAAAGGTCTATGTAAAAATGTAGGTTCAATGTAACATTGCATTTCAGACCTAAATTGTTATTTCTAACTAAGGAAGGAACGCTTATTCAAAGTACAGAAGGCTATGGCTCGGCCACACAATAAAAAAATCGGACATTTTATCCATCGCACTTACATCAAACACGTGTTAAACTAGTTCTCCTTGTGCTGGAATTTTCCTTAGTATCGTAATTGAAACCTCATCATATCGCGCCTCCGCAGCATAAATATCTTATATGATAATACCGCAAGAGATAATTTTATAGAATAGCACAGATGCAAATAACAACATGGATGTTATAAGGAATAATTTCAATACGCACTGAAGTAGAGACTCCGCGTCCGTTTTACGCCAACTTTTATCGTGCTGCTGTTTACCCTGTGGACAAACGATACTAAACAATCAATGCTCAAAATTATTAAGACTCAATATGGCATCGGATTTTGTCACATTTATAACTTTAATTCTGAATGAACTTTAATCTAATCTGTGAATGCAATATTGGACAGGTTTGTACGTAATTGACATCTTAGTACTCCTTAAGGTTAAATTTAGCTTGTATTACACAAAAGAATAGCAGTAGAAAATATTTACATACTATAAAACTAATAGGTACAGAATGGCATTCAGCACAGGTTGATGGAATTGAAAGAGTGGTGGAACCATCTGATTTCACACGACTCTATGTCTTTTGTCGTCTTGCGCACATCGATTGTTTTTGTACTTGTTAAATTTCGAACGAAATTGTGAATGAAACTATCGTTCTATAGTCCGGGGTGTGAAAATTAAGATTCTATTTAGTCACTTAGATAAATAAAAACATAATAGACACGTGCATTTAGTTTTTTTACTATTGCAAAGATACTCAGATAAAACGCGTTTTAGTTTAGGGAGTGGAGGGCTTGTGACGCCATGACTCAGTATAAAGTGTACCAAGGCGTGACGTCACACGTTTCGACTGAAGTAAAAAGGGGAAAATTTGTGTCCAATATTTTTTATAAATCTACACGATCTGACGGACTAAAAACTAAAATTTCATTGAATAGTTTTTGAGATTATCGCGAACAGACAGACGCGGAGGATGACTATACATGTAAATAAAATTGAAGTGTTTGTAACAGCTTTTCACTAAAGGCGTACCTAATAATGAAAGTAACGGTACTCATAAAAAACAAACTCTTTTTTTATTTTTGTCTGTCTGTATGTCTGTTTGTTCCGGCTAATTTTCGAAACGGCTTGGCCGATTTGAACAGGGCTTTCACTGGTAGACAGCTGATGTTATAAGAAGTAACTCAGGCTACTTTTATTTTAGAAAAGCAAAAGTTCCTGAGGGGATCCCGAAACACACAGCGCAGCTAGTTTTATAATACATACGTTAGGATGTCGCATACCTTGTCGTGCATTTGCTTGTACTTGGCGTACGGTATGAGGGAGATGCGGGCGCCGTGGCCGATGGCGCGCAGCGCGGCCCGGGCCTGGTCCCGCCGCGAGAGGGCTACCAGGGCCGACACGTCGTCCAGGAACTGTACGGTTATCTGGCCTGCGACAACGTACACAGGTCACAGACACACCGTACAACATTCGTTCACAATACACATTAGCATCAGGGTAAACATTTGTGTCATGAATATTTGTGTGCTTGCTTCGAGCCCGAAGTATCTATCTATACCTAACATTATAAAGAGAAAAAGAGTTGATTTTTCCGTATATTTGTTTGTTGTAATGGATAAATTCAAAAACTACTGGACCGATTAAAAAAACATAGGAAGCTACAGTGTTCCTAACGCGGGTGTTTACATTAAAAAAGTAAACGTAAGTATTATAATAAAAAAAATAATACATAGTCGGACTTAGTTCCCACTAGGTAAGTTGCTGCTGCCTATTGAGCAATAGGGTACTTGCATGAATTTTGTTAAAAGATATATGGCCTACTTAAACAAAGCAAGAAAAAGAAAAAAATATATGCATAAATTAATTAAATAGAGCGTTTCAAAGTTCCTACTTTAGACCTTACCGCCGAAACGCGGAATGACGTCACTCGTTCAAAATTACGCCTTATTAATCTGTGATAGAAATGTCACTGTCGTATTGACAGGGTCATGTGACACTGATAGACAGATAACTTCAATATCCAAAAGCGAAATTAAGGTTGAACTGTGTCGATTTACTTCCAAAAGTTCCTGTAAAGAATCGAAATGCATCTTACCGATGCATTTTAAAGTAAAAAACTTCAGAAAATGGAAAATATGCGTTGACTGTATGCACTTAGTTTCTTTTGCCTTCTCTGAAAGAGGTAAATGTTTCCTAAAAAAATAAAAGTGACGTCATGTGTCAAGCTTGGCTGTGATTGGTGTTTCGTTGCAACGTTCCGTTTCACAAAATTAAAAGTTGAATATTTTGGAAACTATTGAAAATTTTTTAGTAAATCTTTCACGATAACGCTTTTCTAAGGCTCTATTTTTTAAATATTGACACATTTTCTTATTATAAATTTCATGCAAGTACCCTATTGATGTTTTTTTTTATTATTCCACTACCTACATACGAAAATCTGTAATCTGCTTTTTTGTTTGAAACTAAAATGTTCATTATATTTTTGTAGCTGTTGATTTTCCAAATAAAGTAAAATAAAATAAAAATTGTCTGATTGCTATAGAACAACCAGGCAGCGCTATCTGAGGATGTTCCGCCATTATTGTTATGGTAAACAAACGCCCAAGAGTTAACTGTCTAAAAGGAGTCAAAGGTCTCGCTTATTACGCCGAAAAATGAACAAGTCAAACTAAGACTTGAGGGTGTATCCCGTTTTGAGTAGTGCAATAATAACATAACGTAACTTAGTAAGTAACAACAATACTATGAATAGCTATTAGAACACAGTACTCGTCGTTAATAATGTCTACTTACCATATGGACTGAAAAGTTGGTTGATCTCTTGCCTCTGCCATTCCTTCGGGAACGTAAGATGGAAGACGTGATCCCTTGATGGAGTTGCTGGAAGCAAACAAATTTTTCTGGGTTAAGTTAGGTTTGAACAGTGACCACAATAGACTCAAATGACACCAATCTTCGTGCCAGTCAGTTTTTAGTTTGTAAATGGACGTATTACTGAATCGATAATAAATCACTACCATTTTTTCTCCAATGTCATAATTACCATAATTTTCGCAGTAATATAGAGAAACTACTTTCAAATCTGTGGTTTATCTTACACACAACACACATTGATGTAAAAACTTTTTTACGTCGTACCTCGAGGGTTCAGGGTTACCGATCAACTACAAATAATAATAATTAATAAGTCTATTATCAGTAATAGGGAAGTTGACGACTTTTGAAAATCCAAATTGTAATTAATCCATCCGTTAGAAAATTAAAAATCATTAGACACATATTTTTTAAATAAATAAATAATAGATAAAGCGCATTAAAGTTTAGGGTGGGGGCTCGTGTCGTCACTAACCGCTACAAGCCGCCGTACAAACTGTACTGGTTAGTGACGTCACGCGAAATTTCAACTCAATGTATCGCCGTTATATTTAGATTACGTAAAAAAAGGAAAAATACGTGTCCATTATTTTTTATTAATCTACACGACGGACTAAAAAAAATTTTTGTCAAGTAGCCAATTGCTTTAATGTGTGCTCTAATGTGTGCTCTAATGTGGGCTCTAATGTGGGCTAAAAAAAAATCGTCAATACGCCCATTGTTATCAAATCTGCTTTGACATTGGCAAAATTATTAAATATGAAAAAGAAAACGCAAACTTTTCAAATAGTTTTTTTTTTCCTTTGAACTCGTGCACTCACGGTCGTCGCCGGCCAGGTTGATGTAGGGCGAGTCCTGGTGCGCCGTCCGCGCCAGGTACAGCTTGTTGAGGAAGGGGCGCAGCGCGGCGCAGTCGCCGCAGCGGCCGGCCGCGGGCTCGCCGCGCATCCGCGACAGGTGCGCGTGCATCGCGAGGAAGCACAGCCCGGTCACGTACGCGTCGTAGCCGGCCTCGTGGTGCTTGTCCTGCGACTGGTTGTACCCGCGGCCGTCCTGCGACCCTGCGGGGGGGGGGGGGGGGGGCGGGGGGGGAGGTACTGTACTGTCAGCGGCGGCAATGTATGAACATATTGATCAGTGTATGAACTTTATTAAAATCGGTTCAGTAGATCCAGAGATTACCACCTACAACATCACAAACTCACAACTCACATACTCATAAGACATAAACTTTACCTCTCTATAATATTAGTATACCAAGATAAGACGCCTGATGAAACTGATGATGTAATTAGTTTATATATGTAGTTGTTATTGTTGAAGGACTATTCAAAAGCGCCTACAAAGGATTACTTGAATAATAATATTTGGATCGATTGATGCGCACCAGCCTTGGGCAGGGAGAAGGGTGGCTCCGACAAGGTGGTCAGGAGGTGCTGCAGCACGCTCGAGTTCACCTTGTCCTTGAACGGCGGCAAGCTCGACATGTACTTCGTGTCCAGCAACCTGCGAACGTTTTTACTCAAACTCAAAAAAAAAATTGTTTTATTGTTTAACTAGCTTTCCCCCGCGGTTTCACTCGCGCTAATTTCGGAGATCCGGCGGGAATTCCAGGTTTTATAAAGCCTGTGACACTCACAAATAATGTGGCTTTCCATTGTCTGTAAAAGCATTTTCAAAATCGGTTCGTCACAAACTCATTTCACTCAATTCACAAACTTTACCTCTTTATAATATTAGTATAGATGTATACTGTGGTTGCATATATTGTAATATAGCCCGACACACGATCCAACCTATCAGTCAATAAAATTTTATTAAGTTAATCAAACCAACTTGATGATGCAAAAATCATGTATGGTCATATCGGGATGCACTCGAGCATACTTGGGGAACATGCAGTGAGCGAACTCCTTGAACGAGGCGTAGTCGGCGGGCAGCGGTTGGAAGAAGTGATTGAGGGTGTGCAGCAAGTCGAGCAGCATGTTGTGGCCGATCACCAGCTTTTCCTGATTTCGATCAAACATATTAATAAAAACTTTTATAAAAAAACAAAATAAGCAAAGGCAGTAAAGGCACATTCATTGGCTACTGTCTCAACAATCAACTAGCAACTAATTTACATCTATAATAATTAATATATATATTATTATACTCGTTGCTCCCTGCAGTTTTGCCTACTTGGATTTCGGGACAATGTATTTAGGTACATTAACTTTATATCAGTGGAAGAATTTTTAGAATTGGTTCAGTAAAGTTCTACAGGTTACCCCTTGATCCAAACTTACAGACTTAGCTCCTTATAATATTAGTATCGATGTTTCTTTTTGCTCCAATAGAAAATCCATACTAATAATATTATAACAAATGCGATAGTAAGTTTTATCTGTTTGCCTGTTATAGGTTACTTTATCATGCTTATAAACTATTGTATAAAAACTGGTGTAAGCGTGTGCTTACACCAGTGCGATGTCCTAAAGATATCAACTCACAGACTGACTGATCATTCGAGCGACTTTGGAGAAGCCAACAGCTTCCTCAAACTCTTCCCATTCCTTCTCCTTCTTCTTTGCTTCGCGGTCATCTCCATCACTCGCTGATTTTTTCCGTGTTACTTTTAACACTCTATGAAAAATCCAAAAAGACGATTTAAAAACATTTTTTAAGATCATATTTGGTGTCTGTGCTGTAAGCCGTTGAGGAGTTCCGTAGTCAAGACCCAAGCCTAAGTGCAGCAACAATGTCATGACAAAACATAAAACCAGCTATCACAATAAAATGTGTCACAGAATTTCGTGTCTTTTCTGTTGACCATTGAAAAATTCCTTTATCTGAGGTTTATCCTGCATTTTGATTCAGGTCATACTTCCATAAAAATACATTCTCATCTGAACTGAATCAACATGTAATAAAAAAAACTCCGGATAAGGGGATGTTGACGACTTTTGAAAATCAAAATTCTAATTAGTCCGTCAGTCAGAAAATAAAAAAATAATGGACACGTATTTTTTACTTTTTCAAATATAAATTACAATAATCAAAATATACATAGATATAGCGCATTAAAGTTTAGGGTGGGGGCTCGTGACGTCATTTTAACCGCTATCACAGATAATAATATAAAACTATACTAGTACCGCTATTAAGCTCCCATACAAACTGCACCGGACGTCACTAACGTCACGCGATATTTCAACTCAATGTATCGCCGTTATTTTTTGATTGCGAAAAAAGAAAAAATACGTGTCCAATATTTTTTATTAATCAACAAACCGAACCAAAAAAAACATTTAGTCAACATTCATCCATTCATCTTGCAAGATTTGACCAAAACAAATCTCTCTCCTCTGCGATCTCGTTTTTCATGCACTCTTGTCACTAGTTTTTTTTCGGCTAGGTGTTTAACCACAGCTCACCTAATGTTAAGCGAGTGTGGTCAAAGAATGTAAATAAACCTACCCTGGATGAGTTTCCACAAGAAAATCATTCTTGATGGGCCATCATTGACAAATAAATCCGATACCATAGATAGGCATCAAATAAAAGAAGAAATTATTTATCACATTCAAACAAAGACATGCTATATTATTCAAACCTATTTTTGTTCTCCAGTACTTTTGATTCAACAAAGGCTTCGTCCTTGAACCGCGCGCCTATCTCTTGGAACAGCAGTCGTCTGACAAACGCATTGCATCTGTCTATTTCCATCTCATCTTGGTTTTTCGTGTCCAGGAATTCACGCACATTTTTACTAACAAAAAAAAATTAATAATGCAGGATTATACAAAAAGAAATCAACTGATTGACACATTAATGCTTATATTATCATATTGGAAATAAAAATTTCCTGCAGTTCTCGCATTTCACAAAGGGTTTCAATTTACAAAAAATCTTTGAACTAATATGATAGCAACAAAAGTTACATAATAGCTCCTCAGAGCAGCGGTGGCTACATATTGCACCCTGAAGCCAGGGAAGACAAGTTTAGTTACGAAACTATTATATTTATGGTTACAAAACAAATTTTTACATATAGTAAAAAATTCCTAAGATATAGCTTAATATGTCAATAAGAGATTAGTGAAATGAATCACAACAGTAAAAAGTTCACAGATACACTTACCATATATCTTCAATTTGCTGTTTGTTTTCCTCTGGTATTGTGATTGTCTCTTTTTCAGTGGCATACGATTTCTGTCTTTCGGCCAGGTTCTCTCGCAGTCTGGACTCTGTTGGCTCTGTCATATATGATATACCTGGCAGCCGCAAATGCATAAAAATAATATGTAGATGATTAAATGAGCTCAATTACTGATGAACATACAATGCTAAGTGACATATTTATCAGCCAATATTTAAATTTTTAATTTTACCTATACATTTTTTAATTGACTCCAAAAAGGAAAGGTTGTATGCTTCCCTAACGATGTGATCATGTGATTTTTTTTATGACTCTCTTACTAATTAAATACATCCTTACATATTATAAAACAAAGTTCTCCACCACATCTGTCTGTCTGTCTGTTTGCGATAAACTCCAAAACTACTGAACTGATTTTCACACAGTTTTCAACTTTTCACCAATAGATAGTGATTCATGAGGAAGGTTTATAGTTATAGTTTATCATGGAATTCCTGCGGGAACTCCAAAATTACTGCAAGTAAAATCACGGGGATAGCCAGTATCTGTACCTGTTGTAATCTGCTAAATAAAACTTAGCAGTTAGTGCCTTTGTGCCTTAGTCTGTGACACACTCTGCTATGTGTCTATGCAACCTTCTTTTTCTCACTTCTACTCCATTGACATTATGATTTATGAATGTACCAGTTATACTTACTTTAATAAATAAATAAGTAAAGTTATTACCTAAAGCATGTTTAATTCAGAACTATACAACAAAGAATGTATATCGTCGCTGCGCGTGCGATCCCGCGTAAGAGCAATTTGTAAATACCGCGTAACAATAAAACGCACTAAGCTCAAATAAGTGATTTTGTAGAAAGTAGAAGAAAACTACGGGTAAATTTACGTTATTTTCCAATAAAGAAAGTTGTGAAGCACAAGCTGTTAAGTTCAGTCGGTAATAAGAGTTGAAATCGCCGAGATATTGTTTTTTCTTCCTCCTGTCAAAACGCAAATACGCGGTCTTTACAAGTTGCTCTTACGCGGATTCGCACGCGCAGCGACGATATAGGAATGCCTTGCTCTTTTAAATTTTTTAATATTTTATTACCACCCAATTAATATTTACCTCCCAAGTTATCCCACACAAATTTGGTTAAGATCTGATGAAAAATCAGTTTTACTGTTATTTACAAGTGATTATTAATTACTTACAAATTGTCACTGGAGTTATGAAAAAAAAATAAGACTTACCCTCCCTTATTAACTTATTAAAGTCAAAACCCTGTGCCGCCAAGAAGTCTAAACTGGAACTCTGACACAAAAATGTCTTCTCGGGACCTGGCCGCCCTCGAGGGAACAAATAGAAGTTGTATGCATCATTCATGTATTGGTTTTTGTCTTCGTCCCAATAGAAAGCACATAAACCGTACTGTATTAGAAGAAAATCAGATGCCCCGTTTAATAATCGGACATAATATTCTTGTGGTGAATCAAACATTGAAACATTCTGACCATTCAACAACCCCGTAAACTCTGCATCTATAACTAAAAAATCGGCTTTCTCGATTGAAGCACTAATTAATGGTAGCATTCCATTAAAATCTGAAAGTAAATCAATATGTTAGTTTCCTGTTGAAGAAATAACCTCCAGAACTTAGGAATTTACGAAGTTAAAACTTCACTTACTCTTTCTGGTCACTTCCATATTGAAGATATTAAAAAATAAATAACAGTAAATTCAGAGTGAATTTGATTATAATGTAATTCTTATCATAAAACTCATCACAATACCAAATACCAACAATTTTATCAAAAGCGCGCCGCCGGTTGATAAACTTATTTTGTATTTGTACGTAGCGAATAGGTAGGATCAAGGATGAAATTGGTGAAATATGGCCACAGAACACACCTGACGCTGACGCCTGCGGCCTGACATTTGACAATCACACTGACAACTGACAAATGACATTTATTAGTGACATTTGTGATTTGACAGCCGATTCGCATTGGGCAACTCGAGGCAGAGAAATCTAAGTCCATGTAGCCGAGTTATATTTATATTGTCATTTTACATCTTCAGAAAGTTAGCAAAATAGGATGCGATGAGAGTAAAGGGCGAGTTTGAGACCACGTAGTGGTTATATACTCTTTGTTTGAGACCTCAGAAGTTATTGTTCTGTAGGGGGAGCACGAATTTTTTCGCTCTCGTCTAGTCGATATCGAGCACTTTTTTTGTATGGAAAATAAACAGCGCCATCTATCCAGTGTCGTTCATTTTCCATACAAAAAAACGCTTTGACATTACGACGATATCGACTAGACGAGAGCGAAAAAATTCGTGCTCCCCATACTGAGTTTGAGACGACAATTCGACGAACGATTCTGACGCAGTTTTTTTTTTAAATTGCCTACTTTGTAAGTATAGCTACGAACTCAGAACAATAATTCTTCTGAGGCTACGCAAGTCTAAAACATACCTATCTGTCGTCGATGAAAACAAAAAACAAATTATTTATGAGGATTTTTATTAACTTCATTCACAAATATCATGAAAACTTTAAAAAGTTTGTAAGTCAAATGTTACCTTGTGTAAAATTCCACTGGCATAAGTCTACCTTTCGTGCCATAATATATCCTTGATAACAAGGCTAAATAAATAAATTAATGAACGTGTCATGAAACAAAATAATAAAATTTACCTACATAAAAGAAAAATTCTTTCCAGATAAACCTAGTTAGTACCTAATCATTATTTATAGCATTAGTTTCTCGAGGTGACTGGAGAGTTTCTCGTACGCAGACTTGTTTCTATAAAGATGAATGTTCGCTTTCACTTTCTTCATGAGCAATTTCGGATCTATATCGCTAAGGTGTAACAATGCCTCTGAAACAAAACAATTTATTTTTATTTATTTATTTTATTTTATTTTTTATAATTTTTGGTTTTCACCTCTCGCATTACCAAAATACCATGAATGAGAAAAGTCTAAATACAGATTAATTGCGAATCTTAATATTTAATATTTATATTAACTGTTACACGCGGTTTCACTCATATGAATTTTGACTCTCTCGGGAAGTGTATAAAGTATCCTGTCTCTCAAGTTGGAACATTATTAATTTTCATTAAAATCGATGGTTTAGTGGACAAGCAGGACATAATTATACAATTCATCTCTGAATAATGGGCATGGTGACGGGGAATAACAATCAAAACTTTATTTAGTTCGTTAGTTAGATTATAAATAAACAGACACGTATTTTTAGTTTTTTTTTTAATTAATGAACTATTGAATTAATGAATTATTGAAAAAATACTTATATAAAACGCATTTAAGTTTAGGAATGGGGGCTGGTGACGTCATAACTAAGTATAAAGTACTCCTATGCGTGATGTCACACGGAATTCCAAACAATGTATCCCCGTTATTTTTGATTACGTAAAAAAAAAGGAAAAATACGTGTCCGATACATATTTTTTATTTACAAGACGGACTAAAAATTAATATTTAATTATTTAGTCATCGAGCCCATTCCACCCTGTGTGCACTGACCCAGCACCTCCCCGCGGAACGCGCAGTCGGCGTCGTCGAGGTGCACGAGCAGCGCGCCGTACAGCGCGTCGGCGTGCGCGCCGAACACGAGCGCGTCGTAGGGGCGCGCGCGCAGCCCGAACAGCGTGCGCAGCGCGCGCACCGCCGCCGAGCGCGCCGCCTCGCTGCCGTCGTCCAGCCGCTTCAGCACCACTGCACACGAGCACACAATCCTGTCGTACCTACTGTCATCGACCGGAGTTAGATATCCCTCACCGACTGCATCAGTCTCTCACTGCCCTACAGTGGACACGATGACGAGATATAAAAATCAAAATTCTATTTAGTCCGTTAGTTAGAATCTTACCAATTTTTTTTTATATCTATCTGTTAGATGGTAAAAAAATAATAGACAGGTATTTTTTTATTTTTCGAATTATACAATAAATACTTAGGTAAAACGCATTAAAGTTTAGGAGTGAGAGGTCGCGACGTCATAACTATGTATAAAGTGTAACTAGACGTGAGTCATGACGTCACACGGAATTTCAACTCAATGTATCGCCATTATTTTTTGATTAGGTAAAAAAAGGAAAAATACAAAACGGACTAAGAATTTGAATTTAAGTACACATACATTACAATACATAAATATACTCAATACAATGTGTCGAATAGTCAGAAAATTTCTAAACGATGATCAAATAAACTTAAATTGAAACAACTTGACTTTGGCCCGTGGCGCGTGGCTATCAATGGATACCAGAAAGTTAAAGCCGGACAGCTAGTATAATATAAGATGGACGGAGACTTCTCACCAAAATACAACTTATGCAGCACGTCATTGGAGAAGCACCCGCGCTGGTGCGCCAGCGTCGCCAGGCAGCAGATGGCGCGGAGCGTGTACTGCCGCGTCAGGGTCGAGTTGTCGTCCGCCAGGCCCACTAGCAAGGGCACCATTTTTTCTAAAAATGGCTCGAGCGATTCTTTCGTCGGGAACAGGTTTACGTCCTGTAAAAATTGAACAGTTTTTTTTTTTGAGCAGTCCTCTGTAAAAAAAAATAGACAGACACGTATATTTTGGTTTTTCAAATTACTGAAATAATTCTTATATGTATAAAGCGCAGCTAATGTTTGGGGGGGCCGGAGGCTTGTGACGTCATGACGACGTTTCGACTAATGTATCTTCGTTACTTTTGGATTAAGTATCTTTGAAGTAATATTGATTTTTTTATGAAGCGTTTCCTGCCGGAATTTTATCAGAAAATAATATTAAGTATAATGACGTAAATGACCTAAATGACGTAGAAACAACGAAAGTTTTTTTTTAATTAAATAGGTACCTCAGAAGGTAATATAATTATCCGGGTGCTTCATGTGCCTTGAAGAGTTCCCGAGGGCATCGTCTATGCGTAGCGTATACCAATACCTTTTCCTGGTTATCCCCCTCGGCGCCGGCGTCACCGTCGGCGGGGCTCTGCAGCGCGGAGCAGAGGCACGCCACGGCCGCGGTGCGGATCGCCTCCGACGTGCGCCCCGGGCACCACACCAAGTTGGGCACGATCACGTCTTGACGCGCGCCGACGAAGCAAGAAAGAAAGGAAGAGAACATGATTGAGAAGCTAGCGAATGTATGCACCACTGTAACCCTCGAAGTTTGAGCTGCAAATTCAAGGTGACAACAGCCTATTCCTATCACTTCTAGGCTCGCCGCTACTTCGTGCAGGGGTGTGGGGAGGCAAGAAGATAGTGGGGGGGACGGGGGGTACAATGAAGCGAGATGAAAACGATGCGAATTGTTGGATCAAGGAAATGCGCCATTGTTCTCGAGTCCCTCTGGAAAGACATCCCGCCCCGCAGAATGTCAAAAGAGAGATAGATAGAGATACTGATGACAAATAATCTCTGGATCTACTGAACCGATTTTGAAAATTCTTTTTCTCTTAGAAAGTCACATTATTTGCGAGTGTCATAGGCTATATTGTAACCCGGAATTGCCGCGGGTGAAACCGCGGGACACAGCGCGTTATTTATGTATAACTGACAGACTTAATATGATTATGATCGTCAAGATACCGTCAATAACGATCTTGAGGAACGCCTCCAGCTTGTCGGGCTCGCACCGCGCGAGGGTGGTCCGCCGCCGCAGCAGCGCCGCGGACAGGCAGGTGAACGTCTTGAGCCGCACCTCGGGGTCCACCTTGGGCGTGGCGAGGCACTCGCGCAGCAGCGGCGACACCAGGTGCAGGTGCGCGCCCAGCGCCGCTCCTGCCGCGATCCGAACGTGTATTTATGTCGTGGCCATATCTAAGAATGGGCATGTTGACTAATTTTTATTTTTTAGTCCGTCTTGTAGATTATTAAAAAATATTGGATACGTATTTTTTTCTTTTTTTACGTAATCAAAAAATAACGGCGATATATTGAGTTGAAATTTCGCGTGACGTCACTATTCTGACAGTTTGTATGGCGGTTTTGTGGTTAGTGACGTCACGACCTCCTCATCCTAAACTTTAATGCGCTTTATCTCTGTATATTTTAATTTATTTAAAAAAGCAAAAAATACGTGTCTATTGTTTTTTTATTTTTTAACTGACGGACTAATTAGAATTTTGATTTTCAATAGTAGTCAACATCCCTATTGGCCAATTCATGAACTGACTAAAGTTTCATTCGGCGCAAAAAATACGTGTCTATTGTTTTTTTATTTTCTAACTGACGGACTAATTAGAATTTTGATTTTCAATAGTAGTCAACATCCCTATTGGCCAATTCATGAACTGACTAAAGTTTCATTCGGCGTTAGGCTAGGTTTGTTCTGTTGACCGAGTCGCGCGAGCCGAGCGAGCGTAACGAGCGTGCCGCGGTAGAGGCCGGCGATACGCCAAATACAAATGGTCAATTATTATCATAGAACAAATATCACCACCACCATCTTTTGCTTTCATAGTTCATGATGTGGCCAATTATTTGATGTGACTACTGGCCACGACATATTATGTATACACGGTGATTGGCGTATGGATCGTACAGTATAGTATCTAGTACCTATATAAGAAACAGTCATTTCTATTTTATAGCAGGTAACTTACAGTAGGCGCTATAGATATTTGTTAATAATTTGTCTTACGGAATTTTAATTCGACTAATTGTAATTTGTACGATTATTAAAATAAATGATTTTTTTCCCCACTAAATTTTGTTATTGGATATCTTTAGACAGTTCCCTTGAGTATCGCTCACATTTTCCGACTTCCTCATACCAGTTGTCAGTTAAATGTGAAAACAAACAGCCTGTATAACTTGGGGCCTACACAGGCCACAGTAACCGTACCGGCGTGCATCAGCACCGCCTCCAGTATGCAGCGGTCCGGCGTCAGCAGCGTCCACGTGACGGCGTCGCTGGTGATCGCGCCCAGCGCGCGCCCCACGTGCCGCTCGTACAGGCACGTCAGGCTCGCGCCGCACGCGGTCGCGGCGCGCAACTTGTCCAGGTTCGCTGTGGGAGGGAGTATTGTTGTAGCGAGCCCGCACTCATCTGAGGAGCGGGCATTGGCCGGGCATGGTGAAAATCTAACCGCCGCACTCAGAGTCGACTTTAATGATTACTTAGTTAAGTATATATTTTTGAAACAAGGCTGCCGCAATCAGAGACGTTGAGTAAATTAATGTTAATTGGCTTTTAATCAGATGTAACTTAATTAGTTAAATGCCAATTGACATTAATTTATTAAACTTGTCTGATTGCGGCAGTTTTGTTTTAAAAATCTATACTTAACTAAGTAAACATTAAAGTCGACTTTGAGTGCGGCGGTAAATCCAAAATGTAATTAAATAATTGTAAAAAAGTAAAAGTGTCTACGTGTCCAATACTGATTTTTATTCTACATAACGGACTAAAAACAGTCATCTAGCTTATCTGGCTAGGGCAATCCGATGGTGGGCTGTTTTTATAACAGTTGGTGAAAACAACTTCTTTCCTTCTCCTTCAACTTACACACTCCGTACTCCGTACACTACAAGAACTCACTTACACACTCCATACACTACAAGAAGTAAGAACCTACTCACACAGAGCCATGATCTGTATGTGATCGTCGGCCGGCATGGCGTACACCGTGAAGCACATGGTGAAAAGCTGGTCGGCGACCGGGCCGCAGCCCTCGCCGCACAGCTCCAACAGGGCTTCCGACACGCGCATCAGATTCGCTTGGTACTTGGGCTGGAATGCCAGCATGCCAGCACGTGTGAACCTACTTTATTTTTTTTATTTTTTTCCTTTTTGTTTTTAAAATAAAGAATAAGATAAACCATATTCAGCACAAACAAACACGTACACCACGCATCAAACACGTACTTTACAATGTAAATGTAATTAAAAGTGTGTGGTGCAGGGCCATGCTAAAATTTGACAGCACCGTCGTTGGTGTTGTGGTAAGTGAACCTGAATGCTATACGCCCAGCAGGTGTCGCGGGTTCGATTTCCGAATCAGGGCGAACGTTTATGTGAACGAAATAGCTTTGTGTATAAAGCTATTTCCTTTGTCCTGCAGAGTCCACCCAGTTTAACTAATGCCATATTATGCCTCACAAGTACCTACCTACTTGTATTTACACAAAAAATAAGTATACAAGTTGTCTGGTAGTACATACAAGCTTTTTGATAGAAAGTTAACTTACTATCTATTGTATTTGACCACCCGGTATAAAATTTAATACCGGGTGGTCATGGTGATAATGAATGCGTGTCGAAACTCAACCAAACGGTTTGACCCGCGCGAAAATCGGCATTTCTTCAGCAACTTAAACATTATCATAAAAACCATGAAGGTAGATCGTTAAAAACGTGGGCATTCTACCCCATGTGGTCATTGACGACGACAGATCGGCTGATGCAAGTATGTCCGAGACCGATATCGAAGCGGGAACAATAATAATAATAAACTCTTTACTGAACACCACTTAAAAAAACAATAACAAAAACAATATTACTACAGAGTGTAACAATCGGCGGTCTTATCGCTCAGAGCGATCTCTTCCAGACAACCATGGGGTGCATAAGGAAAATGATAGTATAGAAGGAAGGGGATGTTTTGCGTTAAATAGAATTTGGGTCATGTCTTCCAATTGCGGATTTATTACCCATTCTATTTATAATAAAAGAACCTCTAAAATCGGTTCTAATTCATGAGGATACATCGAATTCTCTTTCATACATACATCGGGGATAAAAAATATGGATACCCACCTTTCTGGTCCTGCACCGATCTGGATCAGATAGCTCCTTGCATATCTCCATCATGATCTTCCCCTGGATGTTCTCAGGGCGGGACCCTTTGATAATGTTGGCCAGCACCATGAGAGCTCCCCACGAATCCATTTCGGCTTCCAAGAGAGGCCACCACGTATCCGGTACTATGAAATAGCCGAAGAGTTCGGCAGCGCGTTTGATCTGAGGAAATTCTGGCAATTGGTAGATATTCTATAAAGTCTTTCGCTCATAGGAAGCAAGTAGCAACAGTATCCTGAATCTAATATAGAGTACTTTTGTCGGGACCAAGAAATTGCCGAGGGAGTCTCGAAATTCAGCGAGTGGAAAAAAAAACTACAATTTGGACCTCTTCAAGAGTAGAGATTAGAAGTAGGTAGGGAAAGTACCTTGAATATTGTAGATGGAACATTTTACTGAAAGAATACATTATTTGAATAGGTACAACTGAAAGTTTGTATTAAAAATGTTAAAATTTCAACGCGCGCGGGTGAAACCGTGGGAGACAGCTAGTTATTATAATAAAACTAGTTGCCCCCGCGGATTGACCTGCGGTAATTTCGGAGTTCCCGCGGGAATTCCAGGATAAACTGTACCTATAATCCTTTCTCTGGAATCCCTCTGTCTATTCGTGAAAACCACATGAAAATCCGTGGTTAAATGTAGGAAAATGTAAAGTAAATGTGTTGAGTTTATCGCAAACAGATAGACAGACAGACAGAGGCGGCGGGAGACTCGCGCACCTCGACCACCACTCGCTGGTCGTCGTCGCTAGCGCCGCGGTGCATTGCCCTCACGACGGCGGCGGCGTGCTGCGTGCCGCCCTCCTCGGCGCACAGCACCAGCCAGCACAGCAGCTGGGACACGCGCAACCGGGCGTCCGCTTGCCAACCGTCCATTTCTGGTATGTATTTAATAACATAATAGGTAGGCACTTTGAACAACACGTCTTGACCGCATCTATCCAGGCGAGATTATGATTTTTGGTTTACTAATTATGGACTTAAGCAGCGGGCGCCGCGCCGCTCTGGCTCGAAACTACAGTATAGGTGCCTAGTTCATGCAAATTCCCCATAATGATTTTATAGATTACTAGCTGTACCCCGCAGTTTCACCGGCGTTAATTTCGGAGCTCCCGAAACAATTCCGGGATAAAAAGTTCCCTAAATAATTTTCTGCAAAATTTAATGATGATCGGTCGATAGTTAGGACATGAAAGCGTAACAAACAAACACACACACACATTTAGTTATCTTCTCTATGCAATGATTCAATCTAATGTCCCCATCTATTAATTCATGTATCTACCTACTTATATCGAATAAGTTACTTTTTTTTCACGACCTACCTACCTCTATTTATTGCCGGCACTATCTTGCCAACATTGCTCTGCACCAGCACCCTGCAGCCCAAATTTGGTCGTTTCACATTGGGGTAATGCGCCGGCACATCTTTGAGGAAGTCGGTCTTCTTTTTCAGATCTTCCTCGTTCTCGTCCATGTACTGAAGTCCGATGTCGTCCCAGAGCTTCGATGCTGTCTCTCTCACGTCAGCTATGGCGTCACTTAGGCTTGAGGAATAATTAAAGTAAATATTAAGTAATGCCATAAAAGTTATGAACTTGTGCAGTGGGAGAGCCCTCATTAATATTAATGCTTGAAAATTTAATAAGGTAATCTAGACAACGCTACTGTCTCAAACTAAACAGAGTTTGCATGGATACCAGATACTTGGATACCAAACAGTAGACAGTAGTAAGACTACTGACTAAGGGTTAACTTAACGAGTTAACGGAGATTTTCTTCACAGCAATGTTTCCATGATGCGAGGATCAAACCTGCGACATCTAAACCAATAGCTCTGTCATATGACTCAGACCCTAGAATGACCTTACCTCTTGAACATGACCAAGCCTCAAGGACACTCAAACAACTATTGAAAATGGTTTGAAATTGATACCTACTAAGACTATAATAAGACTAACAAATTAGGGGAGGTAGGGGAGGGACGGGCAGTCGGGAGACAGGGAACCCCCCATTTATTCTGATCCGGTCACAGATTTTATTTTTTTCCTAATTAGGTAGTTTACTTTACCGACTGGCAACACTGTTTATCCATAAACTATCTGTCATTTCTGTCAGTTGTTATACACAGACACGTTTGAAGGTTATGCGCTCGTAAAAGTAAATATTTTATTGTGGTTTGGAATCGTAATAAAGAGTAAATTCGCGAAAGGTATGTTTGTTTTCGATTATATATCTATTTTATATTTACCAACTTATAAATTAAACTGAAATTCACGCTTAAATACCTAAATTAAAAAATACCGGTAAATTATGTTGAAAATATATACAGAGGGGCATTCTGATGTGAGGGAGGTTCGGGCATGCCCAATACTCCTATATAGTTGAGTACCTATAGGAGATTTTTTTAAACTAATTACCTGCTTTAATTAAACTATTTAAATAATTTTTAATTACAGAAAGATGCCGTTCAAATAAAAAAAAAAGGTTTGCGACGGGAGTTGTGAGGGTTGGAGTAGTAATCCTCGGCTAGCTCAAATAAGATAATAAATAAAATAAAATAAAATTTATTGAGAGACAAATAATTGAGATGTATACTGTGCCGAATCTGTAATTGAAGTCGCTAATAAAATACAAAATGAGAATATAAAAAATATTTGAAATTTATAAAAAGAATATCAATAGAATATAAAAAAGAACTTATCTTAAAAATAAAAAGTAATACAAATGAGGCTGGATATCGTAACGAGTGGCATACGGCCGCCTCGTTACAACGTACCTTAAAAAAGATTCTGTAAAAGATTTTCGCACAGATATAATTCTATTATGGATATAAAGTGTTTTATAAGCCATGTCCAAGCCTGCCACAGGGTGTGTCTATACCTCCCTGCCATAGGGAGCATTGGGCACTTTTGACTGGTTTCTGAAATTATCTCGTACCTAATGTTGAGACTGATTATAATTTTAAGAAAGTTTTCTCTAAGATATCGAGCTAAATGTGTGGTGCAATAAGAATTGGCAATAAATGTTGATTATCTATAAAATCCGATTTTTTATGCATTAAATTGTGAAAAAGTGCCCATCCCTCCCCTACCTCCCCTATCCAGAAAATTTACCTAACTAAACACATCACTTCAAACAAATGCTCCCGTCGCGTCGCGTCGCAAGACTCCATGACGCGTGCTGCATTCTCAACTAATTATTATGTACCTGTCACCTGTTAACATTGTAATTTTCCATTTTCAATCTTATCATAGTTACCTCGTTAACAAGAGGGGTATCATACGATGCCAGAAAGAGTATCTGTCCCGGTAGGTCAACATCCATTTGCCAACCTCAAGTGTCACTTGCAGACGCACCTGGGTATTTTCATCAAACAGCTTCTCTGCCATAGGTGTGATGGACAGTTCGAAGCATTTAACTGTGCCAGCGAGGACTATTGCACCTGAAATATTATTAAGGATTTTTTATATAGACAAACAGCTTTCAGTAATGGTGATGTGTCTATATCTACACTTAAACTGTTTTATTTGCTTAATTTTTTCTTTTTATATGTATTTTTTATTATTCTAATATCTATCTCCCTTCTATCTGTAAGGGCTACTTACAGAGCTTGTTTTATTTTAGACAAGTGAAACTGTATTAGGTAATAGGTACAAAAGGGTAGGTATAATTACTAGCAGTTCTATCTTTACCCAAAGAGTACTTACTCATTAAGCTGATGCAGATGAAACCTATAAATGACAAAGTTTCTTACCAATAGCTTTGATAGCGGCAACACGAACTCTAAAATGCTGATGGGCAAAGTTAGACAGTACCGGCTTCACATAACTCTCAGACTGAAAGTTGAAATCACGGTGTAGCAGTATTGACAACTTTATTATACATTCAAAAGATTCTAGTTTGACCTTAGGAAATGGATCTGTGCTGGTTTTAGTTAAAATACTAGTGAAATCATTTATAAAAGGCGTAAGAAGATGGGTCACTTTATATTTGTCTAAAATTTTATGAACTAGCTCAATTAAAACTAAACGGATCTCCTCAGAATCTTCAACTATTTCTGGTGAGCCAATACGACGAACCAAAACAGGGAGAATGTATGTTAGATAGTAATCGTTAAGGGGCAGGCGCTCAATGAAGTTGGAAATTAATAGCACCGAAGTCTCCCTGCAAGCCTCTGAAGGGTCAGAAAAACTTTTCAATATGTAAGCATAAACTTCAGGAAATACAACTGTTAGGTCGCATTCATTATTCGCAGGATTCTCAAATATTTCTTCATTTATTTTTAAAAGCGCTTGTTTTCTCGTCATTTTTGACTCGCTCTGTAAATTTGTTATATATTGTTCAAGAGCTCCTCTCGGGTTATTTTGTAATATGATTTTTTGTTGTGACATTTCGTAGCTTCTTCTACCTTTAGTTCTTTCAACGAAATTATAATAAATAGATTATCACGTAGTGGTTACTTGCTCAATGCTCAGGTTTTACCACATCTTATTACAATTGCCTAATTACGATTTACGTTTGCCTTTGCACTGCGTTTTGCTGCGTTTTCGGTTTTATCAATATCACAGATGATTCACAAACTACTTAGAGTATTGGTAAACAAGATCTGTTTCTATGACAACAGAACCACAGATCACTAATGCTACTGCTCCACCTGCGTGTTAACGCGTAGTGCGCTAATTTAGATGTGGCCAACATTTTAACGCGTTAACTTACTAACATTACCACGTTAGACATTAACATCAACGTTAACGTTAACGCAGGTGGAGCAGTACCATAATAACAACTAAAAGAGGAATTTTTGGGTGGGAATCGAAAAAGACGATTTCGTAATTTATTCTCGTGTAAAAAAAATCGTCAAAGTGGTTATGGATTTTATTATGTTGTATGCACTAACTACTTATGGGCCTGCATGAAAAAAAATCACAATGGCGGTTGTTTATGTGGGCAAGATAGTTATGTCAAATTTACATATAAAATATATAACATTTCGAGCTGATTTCTTCGGTTTCCTCCAAGACCTCCGAGAAAGTTCTTGCAATTTTCTTTCTTTTCTAAATTAGTTTATCCTGATTAATATTGCGTGAATATGGTGTATTTTACATAACAGTGATCCATTAGTGATGAACAGTGTGCGGAAACAGTGAAATAAGATGAAATAGGGCGTTCGTCGGGAGGTTAATGTTTTACTATACAACTTCCCACAGGGCGTCCTATTAAAGTTTAACTGTGAAGATATTAAGCTACCAAAAGTTTCGGTAAAGCATCAAAATGCATCTCACCAATACATTTCGATGTAAAAAACTTCAGAAGAAGAAATATACCACTGAATTGGCTATATGGAATAAGTTTTCTTCTGCCTTCCC
This sequence comes from Zygaena filipendulae, assembly GCA_907165275.2. NCBI lineage: Eukaryota > Metazoa > Arthropoda > Insecta > Lepidoptera > Zygaenidae > Zygaena > Zygaena filipendulae. The sequence continues at coordinate 10,432,957 of OU015659.1, read as the reverse complement.
CGAAAGCGGTAAACTCGTGGTAAGCTTCACAAAAAAAAAGTGATCTGACATTTTATTGCTGACACTTGACACTTACGTGCTCCAATGGGATTCCGCCAAGTATTGTCAAAAGTTTTCAATTTTGTGAATGGAGCGAGCCCACCAACGAGCCTCTTTTGCTTTCCGAATTTGATACATTCAGTTTTCTAGGTTACGTTGAGCGTCGTCGACGACCCGTTTAATTTATTTCTTAGATAAAATCGCTAAATATGGATAAACTATTCAACTATCATTGGATATTTTTAATATCAGTTCTGCTGCTGTTGCAAGCAGTCTTCACTTTAAGAGAAGGCGAGTGTGAAGTCTGTGTGAAAACAGTAGAAAAATTCGCGGCCACGTTAGCAGATGACGTTAAAAAGGACCCAAAGTTAATCGAAACCGCGTTTAGGAAGTTCTGCAAAGGATCCAAGAACAAGGAGAATAGATTCTGCTACTATCTAGGAGGATTGGAGGAGTCTGCCACCGGCATCTTAGGTGAGCTGTCTAAACCGCTCAGCTGGTCGATGCCAGCAGATAAAATCTGTGAAAAGTTGAGAAAGAAAGATGCACAAATCTGTGACCTTCGATTTGATAAACAAATAGACTTGAATAATGTTGACTTGAAGAAGTTGAAGGTACGTGATTTGAAGAAGATTCTTAATGACTGGGATGAGGGCTGTGATGGCTGCATTGAGAAGACAGACTTCATTAAAAGAATAGAAGAATTAAAACCCCTGTACATGGGTAGATCTGAGTTGTAAAAGCTAATAGTTCAATAGGTGAGCTTACATACCTTGTATTTTAATCACTACATAGTATAAAACAAAGTCGCTTTCTCTGTCCCTATATCCCTATGTATGCTTAAATCTTTAAAACTATGCAACGGATTTTGATGTGATTTTCACCAATAGATATAGTGATTCATGAGGAAGGTTTATAACTATATTTTATCCTGGAATTCCCACAGGAACTCCAAAGTTAGCGCGGGTGAAACCGCATGGGTCAGCTAGTTTAAAAATAAATGGATTTGTATAGGAATTATTTTTTAAGTATATGAGCATTTCATGCCAATTCGAGAACTTCTACAATTTCAGTCATAATTTTGTAGTATTTATAGAGTAATAAACTTAACGTTTTTTTTTTTTGTAAAACTTAATCTTTACATATTCTTGATATAATTGTTTATGTACTCTTTTTTTTTTTTTCAGTAATCCCAACTTGAATGGAAATGCACCTAGATGTTATAAAGTCATGAAAGTACCTGTATGGTACCTTAACTTATTATGTGAATTTGTAGCAGGTCATTGACAGGAACTATTTTCCCTATAAATGTGATTTGTTTAAATGCAATCAATTTGTTTGAACTGTATTGATAATTATTTTGAGATGAATGCATGTGAACATCAAATGAATAAATTATTATTGTAATAAGACTAAGTAAATATTTTTTTAAGTATATAAACTCTTTGAATTTGAATAATAATAATTTGAAAAATAAGTAGGTAATCAATATAATAGAGTAATAACTTTCCCTACCAGCATTCCTATATCCTATGTGTTAAAAATGTTGTACATATGTAGGTTTTAAGGATATAAGTGGAAACAATCACAGAATTCACACTAATAATTTTATTTCACCAGTTACAATTTACTCAGTTACAATACATTCACAAAAAGTAAATTTGCTTGATTGCTTAAATATATAACTATAGTGGTGGCAATAGACATGAAATCTCAAATCTTTAGTGGTACTTGTAGTTCCTGTGGTGCTCTGAAAAAGAAAATCCAGAAAAAATTGTTGAAGAGAAACTGTATGTACATCTTAGGGTCATTCCCAGTTGCCCTTGCCTAAAATTTCCCCAATGGTGACACAGAAAATTTTGTAAAACATCCCATTTATGACTATAGATTATTGTTGTATCTTTCATGATGACTGGTTGAGTAGTTAAGGTATACAAGCATAAGAAACCAACTTACATTCCCATTTATAACATTAGTTAGGATTTTTATTAGATCTTTCTTTATTCCCATATACCTACTTAGATAATATTATGTAAAAATTTATCTAATTTAGAATTTTAATCTTTTTGTGGGTAGAATATATTATTTTATTCCAAATATTACTGACTCCTACTCAAAAATTATGAACTCTAGTTCCTTTGGTTGCAGTCTTCAACTCTTCTCAACTGGGTTAAATCAGTTATTGTTATGGAAACAAATCAGAGTGGTCAGCCTGTGGTCATTATTGAAAACCAAATAAGTGGCATGAGGTAGTGAACATATTTTGTTTGTATTATATCTGATATTGAAATATTATGTTTGTTATAGTCATAATATTACAAGCTTAGATCCAACAGATAGAAATAATAATTGAAAATATTAGGCAATATTTAAGAATAAACTTACTCATTTTTCCATAGTTGATAGTATAGAAGAATACCATCGATCCAACCAGGAGTTGATAGAATGGAGCCATGCCTACTCTTTTTGGCTGCACATATTTGTGTTGCCACCTCCACCAGGCTGTTAGGCATTCATAAGTTCCATTAGGTAAAATAATTACAAACAACTAATCCTAGCCTTTCATAGTAAATTGATATAAACTGTTGAATTTCAAAATACTAATTGGGTGATGCATTCAAGTTACGATCCACTATTACACCTCTGCCAGATAATATCGTATATTTTAGATAGTTCATTGATATCAAGTATGAATACATTTGTTTTCAGGAGCACTAAACAATTTATCTTCAAATAGAAATCGGTTTCTAGTTACTTTCTAACCTCTTTGCAAATACCCAAAAATCGTATGATTGTTACAATTAGATTGAAAGACAAGAAATACCTCGGCTGCAAGCGCCCATGATAGCAGAGGGCGTCTTGTTTCTACGGGCAAACCATGAACCTAGCTCATTGATCTTCACCTGCCCGAAGGGTGTATCAGCTGAAAACACAAAATATAAATTACATAACCAGTAACAACCACTCTTTACAGAGGTCAAGATTATTTTTTACCAAAACACTTACGCTTCCCATAGAATCGAGCGGGGTCGTATGGCCCATGAACAGATGGATTATATTCCTTGGGATAGTCTCCAAAGGCCATGATTTCTTGGATAGGTAATTGACCAAACCGAATTGAATTTTCTCTCGCCAATACCTACCACAAATTAACTAGACTTATGTACAGATTCACACAGAATATTCAGATTTCAGAATACGACATACGTCAAAACTCAAACTTCAAAGTCAAAAAGGTACTGTGTCAAACCCACAAATTAAACGGTCAAACCAAACTCATATTCTGTCCTAACAAATAGTATTTATTTGCTGAAATTTTTAATAAGAAATTATGTCAATATTTCAAAAATAGAGCCTTAGAAAAGCATTATCGTGAAATATTTACAAAATTATGCACACCCCATCTTCTATATCTCTCTGTCTACCCAATGGTTAACTGGTAGAGAATGCCGAAAGGCATTAAGTTCGCCATTTGTACACACTGTGCAATAAAGAATAAATAAATAAATAAATAGTTTCCAAAACATTCAACTTTTAATTTTGTGAAACGGAACGTTGCAACGGAACACCAATCACAGCCACGCTTAACATGTCACTTTTATTTTTTTAGGAAACGTTTACCTAGATTTATCTCCTCAGAAGAATAAGAGTCCAGTCTCCTCTTCTGAGTTTACCTCTTAGGCCAAGGCCATACATCTTTAAAATAAATTGGATAAAAAAATCATGCAAGTACCCTATTGTCCACGACGGTCGCGCGCAGAGAGAAGGTAATCACTACGTTTTAGTCGCGCGGTCCACTGTTTTCTCCTGAGGTTTTCTCTGACTAAGGCGCCTACCTATCCAAGGAGTCTGCTGTCATATTGAAAAAAGAAGAAGAAGAAGAAGAAGAAATCAAACTCCTCAGAAGATTAACTGTTATTGTTCTGAGTCAAACTCAAAGTTCTTTTTTCTTTTTTATGGACTTTCACATATTTTTTTATTCCGCATTTAGCCAGTTTCAAGTAAAATTAATTTGATCAATGTATTTTCTATTAAAATGCTTCATTGTACGGATTGAAATAGCAAGTCACAGTACTATAGCTTGCAAGAACCAGAGAGAAGGTAATCACTACTTCTCGGAGCTCTTGGAGGAAACCGAAGAAATCAGCTCGAAATGTCATAATATATTATATCTTCTTGAGCACATAAAAAACCGTCATTGTGTAAATTATCGTCCAATACAGCGCTTTATAACGCAACAAAATCCATTATTAAAATTTTTTTATCGATATGAAAATAAATGTCAGAACAGCCATCTTCGATGCCCGCCAATGCTGTTGGTAAGGGGTTTTATTTTTATAAACTTGCAAAATAATATGACACAGCATCAAAACCAACGTCACTATTTTTTGGCGAAACGAATTTTTAAAACGCGTAGACGAAAATTATACTTTTTACATTATTTTTACCTTATATTACACCTACGTCTGTTTATATTCTCTTTGAAAATGTGTAACTTTTTTTATCTGGAAAGGGGGAAAAAAAAACATAAATGTCAAAGTACAAAGACTAAAGAATAAACTGACATTTTGTTCAGGACGTCATAAGTCTAGTTAATTTGTGAGGACGTCTAGTTAATTTGTGGTTCAGGATTATACAGCAATTTTTGCAGCTTCATCGTTTGTTTATTTGAAAGTTTTAGAAACTAACACAAAATGGTTTTAGAAAGTACAATGATATGTGTTGACAATAGTGACTACATGAGGAATGGAGATTTCGTCCCAACAAGACTTCAAGCCCAGCAGGATGCTGTTAACCTGGTATGCCATTCCAAAACTCGTTCTAATCCTGAGAATAATGTAGGATTACTTACTCTTGCTAACGTAGAAGTATTAGCAACTCTTACCAGCGATGTTGGACGTATACTATCGAAGCTGCATCGCGTGCAGCCTAATGGCGATATCAACTTTTTGACTGGTATCAGAATCGCTCATCTTGCCCTGAAACATCGTCAGGGGAAAAATCACAAAATGCGCATTGTGATCTTCGTTGGCTCTCCAATAAACACTGACGAGAAGGAAGTCGTTAAGCTAGCCAAGAGGCTGAAAAAGGAGAAGGTGAACTGTGATGTCGTGTCATTTGGCGAAGACACCGATAACAATCCTCTGTTGACGTCTTTCGTTAACACTCTGAATGGTAAAGACAACACTACTGGAGGCAGTCACCTGGTCTCTGTACCTGCTGGTGGGTGTGTTGTACTCTCTGAAGCTTTAATTACAAGCCCTCTTATTGGTGGGGACGGTGCTGGCCCTTCAGGCTCTGGTTTGTCGCCATTTGAATTTGGAGTTGATCCCAATGAAGATCCTGAGCTTGCTCTTGCTCTACGTGTCTCTATGGAAGAGCAACGGCAGCGCCAAGAAGAAGAGACACGTCGCCAACAAGCTAACACTGAAGGAGATGCCAGTAAACCTAGTGAAACTCCAGAAAGTGGCATGGATCGTGCTCTTGCAATGTCTTTAGGACATGATGCCATGGAGATGTCTGAGGAAGAACAGATTGCGCTGGCTATGCAAATGAGCATGCAGCAAGAGGCACCCCAAGCTGAAGAGAGTATGGACGTGTCTGAAGAATATGCTGAAGTGATGAATGACCCTGCATTCTTACAAAGTGTTCTGGAAAACCTGCCTGGAGTAGACCCCCAGAGCGAGGCAATTCGCAATGCCATGTCAACAATTAAAAAGGACAAAGATGAGAAAGATGATAAAGATCAAAAGGACAAAAAAGATGGTAAAGGAGGTTCAAGTTCCAAGGAAACAAAGTGAGGAAAATTATTTTTCAATTTTTTTAATTGATACTTTATGCTCGTAAACTTATAAAAATAATAGACACACCACTGCTATGTTACTACCCACTTAAATTTATGAATAAATAAAACAAAATACAGATGATTTATTTGGACTTGCATGTCTACTTCCATGAAATCCAGTTCAATCCTTCTATTTTATCATATTCTGAAAATAACAAACAAAAAGTTTTCATTTTCCTTTTACAGTTGAGCTATTTTAATCAAGACTCTCTCATTAAACATTACAATCGATGAAATGAAATATTGTAATATAAATAAAGTATTAAAAGTGAAAACTATAACTTTGTACAGGACCTACTTGACTCGGAAAAAAACTGTTTGCTTTTAAATCTATTTTTTATTTTCATTAATTGCTCTCTTCTTTGTAGCTCATTTATTATCTTTGGTTTGTTTGTGGATTCTATTGATTTTTCTGAAAACAATACAAAAATGCTTTAAATATGTATAGCATAAATAGACTTGTCAAAATATCAACTATCATAATATCAAACTTTTAGTATTACCTTCAGTGAAAACAGGACTTTTTTCATTTTGTCAGTAAAATTCTGATCACAATAATTTATCATAATTATTTATCACAATAATCTGTTATTCTTGAAAAAGATGAAGAAAACATGGGTAATCCTTTTTTCACTAAAATAGTATAAAATATATGTAATATAAATATATTATTCTAGCTGATCTCTGCAGTTTCAAATGCGGAAATGTCAGAGTTTCTGTTGGAATTCTGGGATAAAAGTACTCTATGTATATCCTTTTCTGTGCCCCTGAACCGCAGTATGCAAATTTTAATGTAGTTTCATCCTCATTAATTTCGAAATTCCCGTGGGAATTCTGAGATACAAAGTACCCTATGTCCTTCTCTGTATCCCTGACTACATGTATACAAAACTTGATGATAACACTGGTCAACACAGGTTTTGTTTCCTTTGTTTTTTTATCTGTTACTGAATATTTCTACGGCCCTGACTATGGAAAAAATACTGGGAGATTGCTAACAGCTTTACTTTTTGAAATATACAGTTTTATTATTTTGACAAAATATACAAAAAAATTCATACATTATGTTAACAAAATTTCTATTGAACCCTATCAAATGATCTTTTATAAGAATTCTTTGAATTAACAACTTTAGGAAGATCTCGTTGCAAACTCCAGCAGTAGCCTGCCATCATATGTGAGTCCCATTCGCCCCTGATAACGCTCTTCCATTGTCCGAAGATCCTGATGGAATCTTTCATCCTGCTCCTCACTAAAATCACCCAGATTTTGTGGGAATCGGTCTAAATGCGAATTTATGAAGTGGATTTTTATAGCTTATGCTCATGTTGCACCCTAGCTCTTGCAAGTTCGATAGCATGGACTCAACAAGCTCGATGTGGTCATCAGATTTTGCCTAGGAAATTACTCATAACCAAAAGATATGAATTCCAAAATTCGGATTCGACTTCAGTCATTGATTTGATGAAATTAGGATCTTTCACGAGTTGCCTAATCATCTGTGGCCCATCAAAAATATCAGCTTTAAATTTTTCTGTACCTACTTAAGTAATCCTGGAAACTTGCGTGAAAGAAAATTCAAACATTCGCCACTTTTTTAAGCGCTTTCACAAACTGTTTCATTAGGCCGCGTTTAATATGAAGTGGTATGGTGCGGTTTTGGCTACCTAAAAGCTCTTTTTCCACTGGACCATGACCATGGACATACCATACATTTCTGGCATACAATACGAGGAACCCATGGCTTTTCTTGATTACACAATTTTATTTTAAAGTATTGGAGATACGCAGTTTTTACAAAGTCCTATATTGGTTTTCGATATTTTTAAAATTCGTATTCACCAAAAATATACCAATAACAGTCTGAATTAAGCACAAAACATCTTCTTGACGAAGCCATACCGATAATAACAACAAAATATATTTCAGTGTCCAATAAAAAACTCAAATCTAAGTAAAAATAGTAAATGAGGGTAGTTAGCTATAACTCAAAAACAAAAGCTGTTAGAGAAAAATTGTTGCCATATTTAAAAAATACGAGTCAATTTGAGTTAGAGCGTTTTCACACTATCCGATCCGATATCGGTGTCGGACGCCGACACGATATCGGGGCAAGCAAAATGTATGAAATATGTACCTGTCTTTCATATTGTCCGGCCCGATATCGGATATCGGAGCCGACACCGATACGCTGGCGGCACCATCGGACGCCCGTGAGCCGTCGGACGATAATGTTTGTATGTGTGCTGTACGTGTATCTAAATTGTCTCTGTGTGCGTAGAGCCTGATGCGCGGCGGCCATTTTGAGCTTCTTTACTAGTTTGGTTGTCAGATACAGCAAATAAAGTTTTCTATTATAGTCTGCCATGATGACCTGCCCGCATTAAGCTATGGAGCAAATGGCCGTATCGGAACGATTTTGTCGGAAATATGTGAAAATAGCACATGGTGTCGGCTATCGGATGTCGGCTATCGTCGTCCGACACCGATATCGGATCGGATAATGTGAAAACGCTCTTAGAAACAAAAAAAAAATCACAGGAAACAAACAACTTTATTTTTTTTGTTGACCAGTGTAATCCATGCAGTCATTGAGGTGTGGGTGAAAGTTAACAAACAAACTCACTTTTGCCTTTATCATAGTAAGGATTATCTGGTGCCCATATAGGTATAGTACAAGCTTTGCAGTGATGCTGTGTGATCCAAGCATTATTATTATTAATAATAATTATGTTGTTCTACAATTTATTTCATATTAGGAAATCGAAAGTACCCAATTTGCTCTTTGGAACAGCTAATTTTATATTCCTATCTTCTTTGTGGTTTAACAATAGAAGTGAACTTTTAATGTCTTCTAGTTGAGGCTTGAAGCTTCTGCTGCTGGCTGTAACATGGAGTTAGTTAAAACTCTTATTCTAGTTACTTTAGCAGTTAGCTAATTCTTTTTTGGAAAAGTTTGATTTTAAATAATATACATATACAAGAAAAAGAAAGTATTGATGAGTTGGGAAGTTTAGGGTTCTGAGCAACTAGTTATCTTTCCCATAACAAATCTATATGGATAAAGTTTATTAATTCATTATTGATAACAAAAAAATTAAAACCGACTTCCAAAAACACAAAACTAAAAAACTAAAAATAAAAAGCTAAAAATAACAAAATACCGATTTAATCCAAAAGACAAAAACACACGTAATATTATTATTGGTTTGTGCTACCACTGATCGGTTTGAATTCGGTGCCAAGCCTGCTGGTGTCTGCCCACTTGGGTTGTTCTGCTCACGAAGAGCTGGTGGCGGGAGTCGACTTAGCCCATCTACTCCCTCCATATTTGGCTTGTCACCGACTTCATACCGATTAGTGGTAGCACAAACCAATAATAATATTACGTGTGTTTTTGTCTTTTGGATTAAATCGGTATTTTGTTATTTTTAGCTTTTTATTTTTAGTTTTTTAGTTTTGTGTTTTTGGAAGTCGGTTTTAATTTTTTTGTTAAAATTTTGTTTATTTCTCGCTTTTAAGTGACTTAGTTCGTAATTTCTCTAAGTTACAATAGCCTAATGTCAACTGCTCATCACCTTTTACAAAATATTGCTTTTCCCGACGCAAGGACGTTAATTGTTGAGGAGTTCTCCTAGTACATCACCATCAGTTCCACTTCACCATATACATTGTGACGGGCATAAATTGTTTAGAAACCATATTAAAGTTAACGATTCGGAACCCGTGAAATACCCATTATTGAGTAGTTCCGATGACCATCTGTGGTCTTCATCATCAGTTCCTCTTCTTCAAATTTTGCTTTCCGAAAGCAAAGAAACGTTTTACTATAAAAAATACAAAAATCGCTATAGGTGTACCTATAATTTTTGAAGAGTTCCCTCGATTACTCCAAGATCTCGACTTGGTGACAATGAAATCAATTTGGGAGTATCCCCTTTCAAACAAAAAAACAATTTTCGAAATCACTTCAATCGGAACCCGTGAAATACGTATTATTTTTGAGTTGTTCCGATGACCACCTGTGGTCTTCATCATCAGTTCCACTTCTTCAAATTTTGCTTTCCAAAAGCAAATGAACGATTTACTATCAAAAATACCCAAATCGCTATAGGTGTGCCTATAATTTTTGAAGAGTTCCCTCGATTTCTCCAAGATCCCATCATCAGATCCCGATTTGGTGGCAATGGGACCTAATTGGGAGTATACCCTTTCAAACAAAAAAAGAATTTTTCAAATCGGTCCAACCGTCTTCGAGTAATCGGTGAACATACATAAAAAAAAAAAAAAAAAAAAAAAAAAAAACATACATACAATCGAACATAGAACCTCCTCCTTTTTGGAAGTCGGTTAAAAAGTAAAAGCTTTCACTACATTTCTTCCACTCTAAGCGTGTTGCTCAGTTAAATAGCCACTTACAATATGGTTTAGCAATAGCCGGCAAGGGTTTTCCTGAACTGAACACCGATTTTTTCACACTCTCAATCGATGGTTGATGAACGCGCGTCGAACTCTTTTGCTCTGTCGGTTCGCAGTTGTTGCCTAAAGCAGAGGAGTTAATGAAATCATAATCATGTAATAAAATATAGATCACAATGAAATAGATTTCTTGGTATTTGATCATGAACATTGTACACAGATATCATAAAGTTGATATTGCTTCAAAAACTATGAGTCCCTTTATTAATACATTAGCTGTGCCCTGCGGTTTCACCCGCGTGAAAAGTTTTTATATAAGAACTTTTTTTCCCGGCATCCGATTTAAATGAAACAAAGCCTATATGTAGTTCCAGCCTAAGCTTAATCTACCTGTGAAAACCGCATGACAATCGGTTCAGTAGATGCTGAGATTATCGCGAACAGACAGACAGACAGAAAAGAATTTTAAAAACTTTTTTTGGGCTTGGTTACTCTTCTTTTATTACCCCTCTCAATTCTAGGTAAAAATATTAAATGTACAGAATCGCGGATTCTACTCTTTTATTATAGTATAGATATAAATGCGTAAGTTGTTTTGCCCCTCTTTTACATTACAGAGCAGTGTTTTTGGCTTAGAAAATTAATACTCTACGGCTGCGTATAAAAATTTCCCCAATGTAATTCGCCGTCCAAAAAAAATACATTATATTATACATTCGCTGTTTTACTTTTTTTTAAATATTGATAAAAAATTGTCGGTGTTGTTTTTAGGTCATATCTTTTTTGTCTAATTTACTAATATCTCCAAATTCATGAGAACACACCCGCGACACTCCATACAAACGATCTGATTTGCCACTACGTTGTCGTGGGGCGTGGAGATGCACTAAGTTGGCGGAGAGCGGAAAGTGTCGCTTCTTTACGTAGTACACCTAGTTATCTACTATTCGTTGAGGCGGTGATTCTAGCGTGGTCTTATTTGTTTATTTATTTTTCAATGTCGATTCGAAACCGGAGTGCCTACCGTGAGTCGACGGCTTCAATTCTGTTCTACTGGCATTTCTATTATTGTTAGCCAGTACGCTTCTTATTTTAACTTGACTGGTCGCCAGAGTAACTGTCTTACTCTGCTTTCGCATCGACGATATTGGGATGTCTGAAAAGTAAAGAACAAAAACTGATAACGAAAGGCGGCAAAACTGATATATTCAAACACTTCTCATTCTCACGCACACAAACTCAAAGCAGTTTTCTGTCACCCTTTTTTTGGATGGCAGTAAGAAATCTATAGGCACGTGTCAAGGGATCGATCGCAAATGTTCCTTTTAACTCTTTACCCTTTTTCGGGCTCTGTTTCAATCGCAAAATAGGTACCTAGTGCCTTAGCATACTTCAGAGTGAGGCATGCACCAATTCTTTAGACAAATATTTTTCTTACCGCAATGGACATTTCTGTTGTCTTTGTTTAGTGAAGGGCTGGGTGATCGGCCGCCCGAAGCAGAACGTTTCTCATCTGCCGAATAAAATAATTATCACGTTAGTTTAAGACGCGGGACGTTATTTACTAGCCGGGAAGTTAAGTTAATTAACTTAATAATCGACAGGATTAGTGATTGCAAATTAAAAAGATATACGTATATTGTATAAGTGTCGGCGAAGTATTTCACCCATACATATTATGTTCGATTCCCGACGGTGCCAGACCTTCGATCAGGCGCGGTGGCAGTCTGAAATTTTGTCGGGGTCACTAATAAAAATTTTGGAAGGGTCACTAGTAACAAAATATTATGTCTGGTAAATTAGACTTTATTGAACAATACACAAGTTTATTGCATACATTATAAAACAAATGGATTTGGGGGGGGGGGGGGCGGTCATGCCCATTGACAGCGTATACTGCTTTCCAGCGTAAGTTTATACAGAACGTTTGGCGCATAGATCAATCCACTGCGGTTTCACCCACTTCGATTTCGGAGCTCCCTCGAGAACTCTAATTCCGGGATAAAATATCCTATATTCCTCCTACTGTAACTTCCTATCAGTAAATAAGTTTTATAATCCCGCCGTTTAGTAATATTATGTCCATGTGTTATAAAATGTAATTTCAAGCACAACATATACACTTGTCCTTGTGTGGGATCAATCTGAGTATTGTCGGAGGTTAATTTTAGGCCGTTAACTCAAACTTACCTACTACTTACTGACGAATTTAATTAAAATAAAAATAAAACTTATACGCACATGTCGCTTTCCGCTCAAGAGACCTGGTCGGTGTGGTGTGAATCGAGGTGGGCGAGTACGTTGTTATGGCTGGAATTAAATTACATAAAATAGAATAAATAAAAAATTACCCCCAGTTAAACAAACTAGTATATAATTTGTATGTGTGATCGGCAAATCTTATAATTCGTACATTTACAAACGGTATCGTCAGTTAGGCAGATTGTATATGAAAATTCCACAAAATATTACCCGCGCTCTTTTTTGCACCCTGATACCCTAAGTTGGTTGGAACAGTGATTACAACAGAATCAAATGGAACCGATTTCCGATGCACCAACCACAACGCGAATGCATTTTCAAATCAAAATGCCAACTCGTTTGTAAACGGATGAGTTATACAAATTGCCTGCAACACATGCTTTACCGGATATTGAGGACGGTAGATAACGACATAAAAACTAATGATAACTACATGAATGATTACCAGTGAAGGGCAAATATAGTATCGTATATGATAGTTTAATGGCCTTTCGTGTACGAATCGCACAAACGCAAAACGAACTCACATTTAGCTGCAGATGTAGTAGTGGCGAACAGCAGTTGCTTTATGTCCGCTTTCACATTATTACCGTTCGAGCCTCTCAAATGGTTCCCAGATACTGTTCCCTTAGCGGCTGTCCAAAACAAAGCAATCACTGCGATTATTACATTCAGTAACGGGAACGGTACCCGGCCCCCACATATAAACGATGTCAACTGGGCGAGTCTCCAAATTATTAGGTTCATTACAACGCTCGTAAGAACGTCTACCTTTGTGACGTTTACTGAAATAAAACGTCCACGGGTACTGAATTTACCGTCTTTACATACACTCTTACTTAAATACTGTATAGGTTATGCAGGTAGATGGATCAACATTTGGTTGTGCTGCATGTGTTAGTGGTTGACCCATAGCAATAAGCAAACATCCGCATTTAGCGCACCCAGAGTCATAGAATTTCAAGTGTGGTGGAAACGGCATAAAACGACTCGATGCGCCGCCCACGAATATTAATGAAGGTAACACTAGGTACAATATCTCTATGGGTTGACCAAATTGTCTTTATATTGCAGTCAATCAAAAAGCGATACTCACGCAGTACGGTATTGTTGATTGTACGCCTGGACGAGAGAGCCGGCGTCGAGACGTCATAGTTGCCCGCTTCAAGAAATTAAATTATGTATATTATTACATACGACCTATTCCACTTGTAGAGTAGTTCGATCAGAATAGACCACATATGGGTCAAATACGTTATATCACAGACCACAGGCCTAGATACAGGCTGAAGAATGGGGAAAAGATTGAGGTGTCTACTGTCTAGCATGATTTTATACGGTTCTAATGAATATTATTAATCTATACATTTTTGTGCACAAGAAATGGTTTCTTTACCTCTAAATGACATCAATGGTATTCTGGAGCGTCTCACGGTGGCTGATGATACTTTAGCACCTGAAATAAACAAAACAATTCACACAAGACTTCACTAAATAGCCCCGCAGTTTCAAAGTGTGAATTTAAAGATTTCGTCGGGAACTTTTCATAACAACGACAAGACAAGTGTCCTATGTATTAATTATGCAGTAGGTACCTATAGCTACTGCCTGCGGTTCTAATCGCATACACTTCAGGATTTCTTTGGGAACTTCTTGTTCCGGAGTAGAAAGGACTACAATGATACCTACTGGCTACTGTAGCTTACTCTCAGTAAAATAATTCTTGGGATCAGTTAATTAACTTTTGTTTCTATAATTTTTTCATTCATTTTGGTTTTGCGATTAAAATATGCACGTTTTGACACCTACAATATCTAGCAATCAACCAAAATAAACATATTTCAAAAGTTGAAGCTGCCTAAACATGATTAATTAATCATTATTTATCAGATTGAAACTAAAATATGATAGCAACAAAAGTTATATAATTGCCCTGCAGATTACACTTACAAGGAAGCAAACCAATTTTTCCTCTTTTTGATTTTAAGTAGGTACCAATAGTTTCTCATTTTTAGGTAAGTACTTATAATATCATTGGGGATAAGTAATTAAGCATGTTCAATATGACAGGTTGTCATATTGCGAATTCCTTTTTTCGAAAAAGAAGTAGAAGAAATGAAAGTGATGTGTCTATGTTCATTTTGGTTACTTACTAGCAGAGTCTCGAGGTAGCTCTCTCTTGATAGAGAGGCGGCGATTCACTGGAGTTACCAGTGGCATGCCGTACCCGCTCGCATTGTCTGCAACAGCGAAATACCTTATTCGAAATCCAATATATTTTAGATGCTCCATATCACTACAAATAATGGAAAAAATGAATCATTGTCGAACAAGTTTTAAAAAATGACTTCCGCACTTTGACCCTCCCCAGAGACATCACAGTCACAACCCACCCAATCAGGAGCGATCTGCTGGTGAAGGGTTAACCTTACGTGATAAGGCTTGGAAACACAGCTGTATTTAATAGGTCTGTATGTATACATCCAGACTCAGGGATCAATTTCCGCAGCCACTGCAGTCAGGTACACATAACCACTAGCTAGAGCAGCGGTGCTATCATTTTCAAAATAAATTACATTCATGATCCCATCAATGCACCCTTGTAACATGTTATGACTCACCAGTACTGGTATAATAGTTGCAGTGCACGGCGCTTTTCTTCAACTGACCGGCGGCGTCTTGCCTCTCTTCTACGGCCGAGGGTCGATGTATCGACGCCGTTGTTCTCGACCGCGCTGGAATCGTTATCCAATTATAACACCTAGTTGTTTCCTGGAGTATCAAATGAGTGAATTTAGAAATTCTCTCAAAAACTCCGGGGTGGAAGCCGTTCTAATCCTATATGACGTCTACTGTCTAGGTACACTCCATAAATTAGTTAGGTCTGCCAAACTTTAGGTTTATGTAAAAGTTACTTGACAAGCGTTCTGTTATAAAAAAGAAACATAATATAACTAGGTAGGTATCTACTTTGGATTTTGTCGAGAAAATTTATTGTAGGTAGGTACCTAATCATGTTTTAGCTTGAATCAAAATTTCAGTTGTAGGTACTTATATTTAAATTCGGATTAACATACAGTACCTAGGTATATCCGAAAATCTAATTGCTAAAATTAAAACATACTTAATTCTTTATTTTGTTGCTTATATGAACTCATTTTTGACAGCTTCTTCAGCTACACGGAACGCCCGAATCGAGGGTTCAGATAACACAGAACGGGTTACGGTTAGAGGGTTCGCTTTTTACGTCTCTGTAAAACATCTTCACACTTACAGTTAGCGATGCCGGGACTGGTAGCCGAAGTGACCCGGGGCCTCTCGTGCCCGTCTCTGCAGTCCTTGCTGATCGTCACCGACGCGTGGGACACCCGCTCGTTCACATCGATCGTAGCACGAGCTGGAATATCATCATCATATCAGCTGAAGACGGAAGACGTCCACAGCTGGACATAGGCCTCCCCCAAGGGTAGCCAAAACGACCGCTCCTATGCTTTCCGCGCCCAATGGCGTCCCGCGACCTTCACCAAATCATAACTACACACAAGTAAACGCATCCCGTCCCCTCGTGGATATACCTTGTACCTACGATCCACTACTTAATAGAAATAATAGAAACTCAAACTCAACTCAGTTTAATATTATGTAAACAGATGATTATATCTTTACTAGCTGTCCCTCCCGGTTTCACCCGCGGTAATTTCGGAGTTCCCGCGGGAATCCCGAGATACAAAGTACCTGTTGGCGGCGTTAGTCCTTAACTATGGATGTGCAGGATCCTAACGCCTAAGAAGTGAATAAAACTGTGTAGTTTAAGGACTAACGCCGCCAACAGTACCCTATGTTCTCTGTATTCCTGACAACGTGTATGCAAAATTTCATGATGATCCGTTGGGCCGTTGAGGCTGAAAGCGTGACAAACAAACAAACTCATTTTCGCATTTATTATATATATTACTAGCTGTGCCGCGCGGTTTCACCCGCGGTAATTTCGGAGTTCCCGCGGGAATTCCGGGATAAAAAGTACCCTATGTCTTTCTCTGTATCCCTGACAACGTGCATGCCAAATTTCATCCATATCCGTTCAGCCTTTTTTGCGTGATGAAGTAACAAACATCCACACTTTCACAAATATTAGTAGGATTAGTAAGGATTATGTAACCAATTTAATAGAATGCAGAACCTCTTTTTTTGGAAGTCGGTTAAAAAAAGATTCATAACCCGAAACCGTGCCTATTATATCAGTTTGATAACTGGTTGTCACTGGCAATTTCTTTGTTGCCAGAACACTACGTCACTAAGTTATACGTATCGCTATACACCCTTAAGTTTTACAAATACTTACAATCTGTGGGCCCATTGGCGGAGAGCCCCCGTTCGTTGACGGAGGGCGTGGTGCTACCGCTGGTGTGCGCCGACGTTGCTGATCCTGACGATATTGATGTCGTTGAGGAATGCGTAGGAATGTTTGATTTACGAGTGTACGACTACTCGTACACACCATAAAAGCGAATTGATATTTAACTCCCATACTACTACTGACCACTACTGACGGCCGGGTAGGGTGTGTGCGTTTGTCGTGGGGCTCGACGAACACACAGCACTAACAGCCTACACGGCACCGCCCCTATCACCTCTAGGCTCGCCATTACTTTGTGACGGGATGTGGGGAAGACACAACGCCTCCCGATTCCAAACTTAATAGTTCAAATTCCAAACTTGTACTAACAACTTGTACTATACATATATACCAGACAACCGATATAATACCTAAAATACTTTTTTACTTTTTTGTAGGTACGTACATACATACATAGGTACTTAAAACTAGACTATACACCAATGTATAATTATGAACATCTCATCTATACTTATAATAAAACTGTAGAGAGGTCAATTCTGTACATTGAATATATATTCAAAATTAATATTGGAGGATGAATGGAGACCGATACTGATGCCAAAAATGCAATCAGTAAATTTTTTGTCTGTCTGTCTGTCTGTCGGTCTGTATGTGCACGCATGGGTCAAAAACTACTGAAGGGATTTTAACCAAACTTAGTACGATTGTAGTCTATACTCCTGGGCAGGCTATACAACGTGTTAATGAATTAACTGAAAACCTGATACACCCCATTTAAAATAATAAATAATAATATGATTAAAATATATTTTATGTTAAAAAAATTTATGCTTTAAATGTTATTCGACATTAGGTGTAGCTTTGGATCTTCTTACTTCGTACTTGAGTGATAGGATCCAAAGGGTTGATGTCAACGGAAAACGATCACATGGTTCTGCCGTTGTAATGGGAGTACCCCAAGGATCTATATTAGGACCATTCCTGTTCCTTGTTTATATAAATGACTTACCTTATCTAGTGAGGGACAACCATGAGATAGTATTGTTTGCAGATGATACATCTTTAGTGTTTAAGGTTAATAGACAGCAATCGGCTGTAGACGATGTGAACAATGCTCTCTCCAAAATAGTACATTGGTTTAATGCTAATAACTTATTACTAAACCGTAATAAAACCAAATGTGTAAGATTTGTGACGAAAAATGTTAAACAAGTAAAAACCAGAATACTGATCAATAATGAGGATTTGGAAATGGTCGATGAAACTGTCTTTCTAGGTATAACATTAGATGCAAAATTACAATGGGGCCCACATATAAAAAAGTTATCAGGTAGATTAAGCTCGGCGGCTTATGCTGTTAAGAAAATCCGTCACCTTACTGATATCAATACCGCGCGTTTAGTTTATTTTAGTTATTTCCACAGCATTATGTCATACGGCATACTGCTGTGGGGCAGTGCCGCGGATATAGAGTCTATATTTGTGTTACAGAAGCGAGCTATTCGCGCAATCTATAAGTTAGGCCCTCGAGATTCACTAAGAGCTAAATTCAGCGAGTTTAAAATAATGACTGTACATTCTCAGTACATATACGAGAATTTATTATATGTTCACAAAAATTTAGGCAACTTTAAGAAAAACAGTGATTTACATAATCTAAACTTAAGAAATAAAGATAAACTCGCTGTGCCTAAGACTAGGCTCCATAAAATTTCTAAGTCATTTAAAGGACAATGTATACACTTTTACAACAAACTCCCAAACGATGTAATTAATTTGTCAATTAATAAATTCAAGAAACTTATTAAACACAGATTATGCGATAAAGCATATTATAGTGTAGTAGACTATTTAAATGATACAGACGTTTGGGAATGAATTGCTCTATCCAATTCCTATTTTTTGTTTTCCTAGTTTATAAGTATGGTAATTAAAAGACAGCGCTGCTGAGTTTCTTGTCAGTTCTTCTCAGCAGAGGACTTATTCCGAACTGACGGTAATTTAATTTATAGTTCGAAGAATCTGCTGACGATTACAAGTGATTGTAACCAATCCTAAGTAATAAATAGCTTTTGAATTTTTGAATTAGTTGGACGTGACCTATCTACGAAATTCCAAGCGCTACGCCCGCGCATACCGGATCGATTTTTTTTTTTGCTGCGGGCGGCGTACGCGCCAAACATTGTATTATAAATAATTTAGACATGGGCTAGTAAAAATGAAAAAATATAATCTATATTAAAACATAGTTCGATCGATTCGCTAGTTGATTCTGAGCAAACTACTTTCTAGTTTTCAGTTAATTCATTAACACATTGTATAACATAACGATACACATTGTATCACATAGGAGCTGAGCAGTGACGATAAATTTGAAGCAAATCGGATGAAAATGCGCTTTCGAGCTCTTATCCTCGCATACGTTTACTCAAAAACGGCTGAACGGATTTGAATGTAATTTGACATGCACGTTGTCAGGGGTACAGAGAAGGACGTAGGGTACTTTTTATCCCGGAATTCCCGCCGGAACTCCGAATTAAATCATATAACATAAATGTTAGTGGAAATAGAAATTCAGTAGGTAGCTAAAAATGCTAGAACACATAGTTGGTTGGTTCTATAATAAAATATTTTTTTACAAATAGTAGTTAAACGAACTATGTGTACTCATGGTATTATTCTCGAGTTTTCCTACAAAATAGACAACCCACTATAAAATAAACTGTAAATGTTCTATATTGTAGGTAGTTACTAACTGGGTCTAGGTATACTAGAGGTGGATGTTTTGGACCGCGGTCGACTCTTGGACCTTCCTAATGTGCCGCAAACAGTCATGCCCTTCGCTTCTTGCCTTAGTCCTGAAAATTAGGAGACTTTTTCAGAAATTTGAATCGTCGTTTTTTAATGAAAAAAAAAAGAAAATTTGCTTCATTATTTAGGGTACTTTCCCTCGGTATTAAATTGTGGTCGCGACTGTGACGTCGTCACAGGGCAGTAGGTATGCTCGCAGTTAACTGTTAAGATCACTAGCGCCTTTCGAAAACAAGAAACTTCTAACGGCCACACTCAGAGACATTTAATCTAAAAAAATCTATAGTAAAATATGTCATTGTAATATGTATATTATGTAACTAAAAACTGCCAAAAGTGGACGTTTACGACACTTTATCTCAAGGTTGTTGCAGAATTTTTATCAAAAATCAATATTTTACCCTAATAAGAAGATATAGGTAAGTACCCTATTTTACACCGGGTGGCCTAGCTTCACCCCTGTTTGAGCTCGAACCGCATTATGACTAACAGTGTGTCGGTGTTAACACCGACACAACAGCCCCCTTAATGCTTCCGTTCCTTAGTTTTCTATGCGTTAACGATTGTGGATTATCAACCTGGCTAAGTGGGCAGTATGTTGCCGGATATGATTCATTGGATGTTAAGGCAGAGTTGCGACTAACTGGAAGCATTGCTCTCCCTGTAAGGCGCGTGCGTGCGCGGCCCGCTCCCAGCGGACGCCGAGAACAGGCCTGGCCCCCTCCCGTTCGAGTCTGTGAATATTTTGCAAAATTAAGCTTTATTTTCGATAATTCCCCGCTAAGTTTTCCTCGCCTCGAATGTCTCCAGCGGTCACAAATGGAGAGATTTGTATGGAAATAATTATTGTTACAAAATGACCCATTGGTCACCACAAGCGGGAACGACCCGCTTCTTTGAAACATTGGCCAGACGTTACCTACTTCCTTACCTTACAGAAATCGATGATATGGACTATGAGGTGTGAAAGGTCTGTCAAATAAATACCTAATCACTGTTTTCAAGATGTCTAAATCAAAGTTTTTTTTTTCACTTTCAGCATTCGTTTATTATGCGACTTCGAAAAAAATTGTCCCTACAATTCAACCCGGATTTTTGTTTGTTCAGCCACTATTTCGGAAGTATTCGACGTATTCGGAGTTAATAAATAAAAATGAATGTTTCTATGTCTGTCCTCTATGCGTTTGGAAATCATTGGTCCGATTGTGATGAAACTTTGGTGGATTGTTCTGCCTGCGTCCGCAAAGGTTCCTGATCCCAAAACTCACGCGGGCGAAACTGCGGGGCACAGCTAGAATTTTATAAAAGGTTAAAGCGGTCGATCGAACTGGCTCTTTGGCCAAGTACACAACGGAAGAGAGAAAAAAAAGGGAACCTTACTTTCAAAAAACTCATTATAGTTATTTTTTATTAGTATCAAGCTGGTAATTTTAACGCAGCTTTGTTAACAATAGACTAATACCCTTATTAAAAAAAGGTAGTATGTTGTATATTGTCTCTTTCTCCATTGATCAATTATATCAATTGTATGCAAGAATGAGATAACTGTAACCACTACGTAGTATTATAGTATTGTTTATACTGTAGCTTTCCTAAGCTGTTCCAATTTTGCAATAAAGAATATTACTCACTAAATACTAGCTCGTGGGCGGCGAAATAATTCACATTTTCCTACAATGGATGGGCTGATCAACATGAAATGAAAGAAGCTATAATGTTACATTACTTTATTCGGTAACAAAATCAACATTAACATGTACGTAGTAATCTATCTACTACTTACAATAGCACAATTTTTACATACTGAACTAAATTAATACATACCCTACTTACGGTAATAATAGTATAATAATAATTACATGGTCACTTTTCAGAGTAGGAACTAAAACTATTTTTATAGCGGTTTCATCCACTGACGAAGGAATCGTGATAATATGGACTATGCATATCAACTAAATCAACTTCGCTTAGCGTTTCTCTTTCTGTTAGCTATTTAGTACGTTATTGGATATAATTCAGTCTTCTACAGTGTTTCTTTTTTTGTATGCTTAGTGAAGACTTGAGGAGAAATACAAATGGTGGACCCAGCCACTAACGCAATGAGGCATTAAACACTGCACGTCCAGAAAGATTCTCTCGTCAGACAATCGTAATTTATAATGATCAGAAGCGTCTCGAGTTCAGAATTAGGCGAACTAGATCGACATTCATTAACGACGAATAAAAAGTGGCCAGTTTATTAAGAGTATAGATGGGCAATCAACCCGGTACTTGGGATTAAACCCGATAAAAGCCTGTCGTTTTCGGGTTTAAACCCGATAAAAGACCATAAAGGGTTTAAACTCGAGCACAGGGTTGACTGCCCATCTATAATTACGAGTGATGTCCCAGCGAAATGAGTTATCCGCGACGAACGTGCTAGCTAGTGATACCGGTCTCTTTTATGTCGGTCGTTATGTTGTCTATGGGCGCGCTGTCGGTGTCGGCGGTCTGTGGCGGGAGCGTTCCGCTGTCGCTACGCGTTGCGGGGGCGCGGGGGCGCGCCTGCTGCGTACCGGCGAAGGGCGAGAGCGCGCGCCGCTCCCGCTGGCGGCTCCGGTGCGCCGCCCTCAGCTCCATCTCGACGCAGTGCTCGGCGAACATCAGCTGGAGGGGCGCGTACATGTGCGGCAGCAACTCCAGATCGCTCATCGTTATCTGGAATTTGAAAGTATATTCATTTTTTAAGACTTAAAATTAAAAAAAAACACTCCTGACAGTAGTTCAAGGTACATAAATGACACTATACCAAATTTTGAGTTCAAACCGGTCAAAGAAGCTCACGAGTCACTTCCTTTGATCAACTTAGAAAAGAGCTGATAATAATCCTCAAACTGACCAAATATTTTTTTTGAGTCATAGCTAAGAACACTCGATGATCAAGTTGAGTCATCAAAATCCGTCAGGGAGCTACCATGCCCCTGAGCCTTTATTCATTATGACCATAACACGTCGCCTTGAGATAACGCGTCACAAAAATGGTTTCGTCCTCGTGCTGCGTTTTGGGCAGCCCCGGATCTAGGGGAAGGCAAACCGGGTCCCCTGCCCCGACGGCAGTTTCAGCAGGCATCAAAATCACAATATAATGTGATCGAAAATAAAAAAAACTTGCTCCACAAAACGCCCAGCATACGGAAGCCTGGTTAGCTCACCGTTGAATTGAAGAAAAAGGTGCCACACAGGCCCACACCACAACTGAACATAATATATTTGTGAGTTTTTTAATAAGCACCGCTATCAAGTTTCTGCCCCGGTACGAAAAAATCGTCGAAAGATCTGGAGCTGCGTTTTGAACAAGAAATGGTGTTGGTCATAGGTGTAGTGAATAAGGGCCCTGTTCGTGTTTTTTTTATGTCAAAGGGGGCAAACGGGCAAGTGGTACACCACCGCCGCCTATCGACATCTGCAACACCAGAAGGCATGCAGGTGCATTGCCGACCTGGAATGGGGATGGGAACTGGCTTTCAAGTGGGGCTGCCGGAACACACCGTTAGGTGCTTGGCGAGTTAGCGACAGATTTACAACCCGAAGGTGGTAGGCGGTAGCTAGCCAGCCGGGCACTAAAAAGTGCCTTACCAGTCTTACCACATGTTATGATTTCCTCACGATGTTTACCTTCACCGGAAGGGAGACGGGGGAGTCAAATAAATAAAACTGCGTGCGTGCGTGTGTGCATGCGTGCGTGCGCGCGCGTCTACTCGCCTGCATGTTGTCGAACGCGATGCCGACGTTCTTGTTGTCGTTGAGCATGGTCGCGTTGAGGCGCGGCAGGCGCGCGTACCGCTGGCTGAAGTGCGTGAGCAGCGTGTGCGCGGCGCCCATCTGCCGCCCCACCTCGATCGCCTGCGACGTGGTCGAGTGCATCTTGACGCGCGCCTCGTCCGCCAGCTCGTCCTCCATCGTCGCCTCGTGGATCAGCAGCGTCGAGTCCTGGCCTGGGGTTTTTCTTTTTTTAAATACATATTACAAGCCTTAATTACGGAGTTCCCGCGGGAATTCCAAGATAAAAAATATTCCATGTACTTTTCTGTACCCCTGACAACGTGTATGCAGAATTGCCTACTAGATTAAATTTTTTTAGTCCTTCGTCGTGTAGAATAATAAAAAATATTGAACATGTATTTTTTATTTTGTTACGTACCTACTTAATGAAAAAATAACGGCGATACATTGAGTTTGAAATTTCGCGTGACGTCAAAACCCGGCGCAGTTTATACCTACGGGGCTTATACCGAATAATGACGTCATGAGTCCCCAACCCTAAATTTTAATTCGCTTTTTTTCATTAAGTAATTTGAAAAACAAAAAATACGTGTCTTACCGCCGCACTCAGAGTCGACTTTAATGATTACTTAGTTAAGTATAGATTTTTAAAACAAAATTGCCGCAATCAGTCAAGTTTAATAAATTATTGTTGATTGGCATTTAACTAATTAAGTTACATCTCATTAAATGCCAGTTGACATTAATTTACTGAACGTCTCTGATTGCGGCAGTTTTGTTTTAAAAATCTATACTTAACAAAGTAATCATTAAAGTCGACTCTGAGTGCGGCCGTTAGTTTCTTATTTTTTAACTGACGGACTAATTAGAATTTTAATTTTCACACCCCGGAAAATACCCAATTGTATGATGTTCGGTTGAGTGGGTAACCGTAACTCCGAAATTATCGCGGGTGAAACCGCGGGGAACAGCTAGTCAAAATATAAAACAGTAATGAACAGAGATTTATTAATCACAGAGTATGTGACTAACCTTTACATTAGATTTATCAGCGCGTCAGCGGCAATACACAGGAAGGGGCGTTAAATGACCTAGTTAGGGTAGTGTGTGCGTTGGCAGGCAACTAGAGCGCTCAATTTTCATGTTTTTTTTTTAACTTATGTTATATTTTTTTTAATATTTGAAACGAGAATTGAATCTTTGAATTGTTTAACCTTATAAATGTATACGTACATCCTGTATTACACAGTGTTAGCTCACTGGTGCATTCGGATCACACTTCACAAGGCGGGGGTTCAAATCTTAACGATGAGTGTCTACCGGTATAAAAACACACATCGTAAAGAAACCATATTACCGCTACCGCCTTCAAGCTGAATTTCTGCCCCAAAAAAACTAACGACTTCGACAGTATCACTTGAAATCTATTCCAGGCTAGGTGTTTTTTTAACGTCGTCTGTGACGTCACAGGCTTTTTTTTACTATTAACGGGCTAGGCGTTTGACCACAGCTCACCTTCCCCCTTAGCCAAGTTGACAATCTATAATCGTTTTCCCGTTTTTTGTAACCAGGTGTTCACAGTTACAGTTCCCTAGTTTTGTATAGCGATTCTAGAGCAATCTACAATAATTTATAGATTGTGTACTTGGCTAAGGGGGCTGATGTTAGAATTTGCGGTAAAACTAGGAGAGTAACGCTTACCTAGACGCACGAGCTCTTCGCACGGTATGGTGTCGCCGGAGTACGTGATCTTGTGCCGCTGGTCAACGTCTATGGTGACGCCGAACGCATTCGGGCAATGCGACACGTAGCACGTGCCGATGTCCTCGACGCCGATCCGCGCCAACATGGCCGCCGTCATCTCCGCCTTGTCGCTGTCCTGTTGCTTGCCGCCGCGCACCTGTTCGATATTCGTAATTGTTAGAGACAAAGACATAATCTTTATACGACTTTATCAAATACTAGCTGTGCCCCGCGGTTTCACCCGCGGTAGTTTCAGAGTTCCCGCGAGAATTCCGGGATAAAAAGTACACTGTAGCATTGGTAAAAGAATTTTCGAAATCGCTTCAGTAGATGCAGATTACCCCCTACAACGTCAAACACTTGCTAACTCACAATTCACAAACTCACAAACTTTAGTTTTTTATAACTTTAGTATAGATTACTATCTGTCTCACTATATAATATTATAGTTTGAAAAAACCATTTATTCGTCATCACTGTCTATGCTCGCCTCAATATAAAACTGCAACTCACCAGCGTCTGATTGGGCACCAGGGTGTAGTCCTCGCTGATCTTTTCGAACTGCTGGTCGTACACGGACAGCCACGCGACGATCTGGCCGGGCGCCAGCAGGCACACCGGCTCGTACGGCGCCCTATCGCAGGACACCTCCTCGAACGCCTGACGACGCGCTTGCAGCAACCCTATCAGGCCTGTATCGAAGAATATTAACCGTTCCTATAGCCGTTCCTTGCGGTTTCGCTCGCGTATGTGCCAACCCACACGGTGCGGTGCGACTCAGGTGCGGCGCCGCTACGGTATACTACAGGAAAAATGCGTTGTAGCCACACGGCGCCGTGCGGTGTGCTCCGGCGCCGCACCGCACGCGCATTGGAGTCGAGGCGAGGTGGGGAGGGGAGTAAGCAGCTCGCTGTTGTTTATCCTGTTCTGTCGTACGTAGCGATGCACGCGATGGGCAAGCCTACTCTTTTTGTCGCCGCTGCGGCGCCGCGCTGCCCGTGTGGTCGCCAGTACGGTGAAATGGCTTGCGGTGCGGCGCCGCACCGCATCGTGTGGGTTGGCCCTTAATTCCAGGGTTTAAATACCCAATGTTTTTCTCTGTACCCAAGGGCATAGCGAGGTACGGGCAGGGGAGGCAGCTGCCCTACCTATAAGATGCAGGAATACTCTCAAACAGTAAAGTAATATTACGTAAGTATCTTATTAGTAATAAACAAAAACAAAGTTGATTCTATTGACAGGCGAATTTGCCGTAATTGCTGCCCCTTTAACAAACTCCTAGCTACGCCCCTGTCTGTACCTCTTTCAATGTGTATGCAAAATTTCATAATTTCATGATGATCCATTAAAAGCGTGAAAGCGTAACAAACAAACAAACTCACATTCCCATTTAGGATAATAGTAAGGATTACCTACTACGTAAAGAAGCGGCACTCTCCGTCCCATGACCGTGTGTTTTTTGGGCGTTTAGTATGTGTTATAAGTATGTAGTAGGTACCAGGCCAGGGCTAAACATTGTTTTTTCGGAGAAGATACCGGCTCTATCGATTCGTTAATAATAATTGTTTTCTGTACGATTTAGTAGTACCTACTTTTTTGTATATTTTAATTAGGTGATCTATACCTACGTTTCTTCATTGCGACGCGAAAGCCAGGCAAACAAACCAACATACTTTCGCATTTGTAATGTTTAAAGAATTCAAAAAGTCAGATGATAAAACCAGTAAAGTACCTAAATAGTATTTGTACTGTTTTAATGACTGACTAGCCGTCCCGGGCACCTTTGCCGCCGTGAATTCCGATATTCCATCGGGAAATCCGTGATAAAAAGTAGGTATCGTTAATACAGAACATTTTATTCTCTGTGCTTAAATGACAAACATCTTTACAAACTTTCTTCTTTATAATAATTATGTCTGTTTAGCAAAAATACAGAACTTCGAACGGAACCAACAAATCAATTCATATAATGAATGAATCTTTTTGATGAGTATATTCAGTTAATTTAGTCAACAAGTAATCATTTAATACGGTCTGTACTTGTTTGGAATAAAAATAATCATGATGACTAAAATTTGGATCGGATATCTTATACATTGTAGACCATCTGAGTCGGGAATGAAGCAACCTCACTTCGCTCCCGCTGCATAGCCAATCGTTTTCCGACCAAAATATCACTATAGGTGTCGTCACCCGGCTCAAATCGTATTCCGATGGCGATTCACTCGAGTACCAAACTCGATTATCACTCGGTCCGTAATCGAACTGTTGGAATTTACCGCCGGCGTTTATTTCCTGAGCGTAATGCACTATGGTTTTCCACGATGTACTTTTCTCAGCGTGAGCGTTGACCACCGCCAGCATTGTTTCATTCAATTTTTGCCAATCATATTCATCCAACTGTCTTTGAAAGAAATTACATATTACCGCTTCGACGCTTCTGCCAGCGCAGGGATTGAAAATTTTCGTAGTGAACTCGAAATTTCCAGTCATCATTGCCATTTGGGCCAAGTTGGCTGCAATCGGTGCCAATGATGCTAGAGGCGATCGAAAATCCGTTATGAACACTTCAGGAGCGAACACAAAACCCGCCTCAAGGAGAACGTTGTATTCCGGCCGCAATGACAACATCGCAAAAAGTATAGTGGCACCCATTGAGTGGCCTACATAAAATAATTGTGTGTCATTTCCTTTGGTTTTCATTATGTAATCGATGATTTCGGGCATGTCGTGCATGGCGATGTCATGCCACGAGAAGTCCCAGTACGCTTTGGAGTCGGTTTTCAGCCAGGCGTGCTCCTTGGAGTACCTGTTGCCGCGGATGTTGGGCATCCACACGTCGTAGCCGGCGTCGGCGAGCACGTAGGCCAGCGCCCTGCCCGGCCCGTTGAGCACCCAGTCGGCCGAGCTGGCGAACAGCCCGTGCTGCAGCAGCACCGTCCTCTGCGGCACGTCCCGGCCCACCGCGCCGCGCGGCACGCGGTGCACGCTCAGCAGGTAGCCTTGTGACATCACCGTATGCGTCTCGCACGGGTACCCGTTGCGGGATATTATCGCCGGCACCGACAGAGCCACGTCCGGATTGTCAAGAATATTTCTAGGGGTTGTATGACTATATGTAATGGGAAACGGCGGACCAAAAATTTCTTCAATTTTTTTTTTGACCGGCTGAAGACTTTTGTTAATGTCGTTATCAGTTTCTTGAATACTTTGCTTTATATCATTACCGTATTCAACCATTAGTGATTTAATATTTTTATAGATGTTGCTGATGTCATTAAAAAATTCATTCACTTTAGGCGTTTGATCTTTACCGTATTCAACCATTAGTGATTCAATATTTTTATAGATGTTGTTGATGTCATTAAAAAATTCATTCACTTTAGGCGTTTGATCTTGGAAAAACTTTTTTATCGTGTCACCTGCAGATATTATCCCTGGATCATCCGCAAAGATGCGACCGACGAGTAAAATTAAAAATAATATTGCAAATTGTACGATATTCATGGCTGGGCATGCAAATTGTTACTGAACACACAATAACAAAGATAATATCTTGAAGCAACCTATTCCGATTGAACTCAAACAGAGGTCACAAGATTATGTGTACTACAGTTATTAAGATAAGACGCACTTACGAGTATTAATTATTTATTATTGCTTATCTCCTTCTATGAGGAAAAAATACCAGTTTGTTTAATAAATTTTACTGTTTAATACGAGATTACATTCGCCGTTACGAATTTCTTAAAGTAGCACTACTTTTTTATGAACACATGCAAAGTTTAATGCATGTATATCGGTCATCTTATCGTATATTTTCAACTGTTAAAAGTTGCTTTGACACATTATTTTTGTGTAATAGAAAAATTTGCATATCTCCAACTCAAATTACGCTTTATTATAATAAAGAAGAATATAGAAAAGAAGTTGTTATATATAACAACTTCTTTTCCTAACATCCGATAGTCTATATATGTTGCTCCAGACTAAGCTAAATCTACCTGTCAAAACCGCATGACAATCCGTTCAGTAGATTCGGAGATTATCGTAAAAAAGACAGACAGAAAAGAACTTTAAAAACTTTTTTGTAGTTGGATACGCTTATTTTATCGCCAGCTTTATTTTTTTGGTAAATATATTCAACCGTGGATTCTACTCTTTTTAGCTGTTTCCCGCGATTTAACCCGCGGTAATTTCGGAGTTCCCTGGGGGTTACAATATAGCTTATCAGCTCAGGGATAAATGGGATTGTAGCATTCTAATGGGGGAAAAAAAACATTCGGTTCAGAGTCCAGTAGTTTTTGAATTAAATCGTAACAAACAAACAAAAATACAAATATTTCCTATTTATAATACAAATATATAGATAGATAGAAGATGTTTAACATAATATTAACGCATACTTTGCAAATCAAGCTACGAAAAATCTGAATAATATTTCTGTGGAAATGTTATTGGATTTTATGTGAGTGTAGAACTACGAGTATTAGAATACATGGTGTGCTCCTATATATTTATTGTTAACTGTACCAACGAACGTACATCATCGACACCAAAATACAATAAAATATGATAATAAAAACAAGAGCGAATCCCTACTGAGGATTAGAAATGGAAAAAAATACTGTTTGGCGACTAAATGTTTTGGCGCACTTGTGACTTGTGCTGTGTTCATAACCTGTATGATAACACGATTCTTTGCACTTTGCTCATTATTTTTAAATATTATATTTAGTGATATTTTGAATAAAAATACAAATAAAATCAATTTTTCAATTATATATTAATAATTACCTATTTACTATCATAAAATCTTGCGTATAAAATTTTAAGATAGGTACCTACATCTCCTTAATAAATAGGCACACATACCTAGGTATATAAGACGTAACAAACAGACCATTGATCTCTTCTTGCTTCGGTCCAAACATGGCGGCAAACATCGTTCGTAAACAAGGCTTTACCCCTTGACCAGACTTTGCGGCGGCGTTGGCGGCGGCGGCGGCGGCAAAAACAAATGGTAGACAACATACGAAGTGGGCCACAGCTATCAGAGGCGCGAGCTGTGGCCTACTTCTTATGTTGTCTACCATTTGTTTATGCCGCTGCCGCCGCCGTAATGACTGGCGCCGCCCTTGGGGTGCTTTTTAGCTTTTCGAGAACTTACTTTACCAGTCAGATCCCCCTCGGTCTCGCTGACCATTTGACATATTGATTCACAGTTGTATTATTTTTTTATACACGCACTTCTTCATCTTCCCACTTTCAGCTATGCATTCCTAATGCTTCAAATAAGCATTCTCTTAATTTAGCTACTATATCTATCATCTGTATCCGACATACACGCACCACAATTTTTATAATTAGAATTACAAATTACAATAATTACTCTTAGGGACCATCCATAAAGTACGTCATACGTTAACGGGGAGGGAGATGGTCGACGAACTGTAACATTGTGTAACGGGGTGGGAGGGGTCCTGAATTTCGTGACGTCACATTTTTAAACCTTATACTTCTAAGTTCTAAATGTCAAAGAAATATTAACGAAAACTCTTATCTTAAAAATTATGTTCTCAATGTAAACCTAATATTGAACTCATTCTGTTCGTTCTTTTGCAAAACGTCCAAAAGCTTGCGGTTCACTAGAGTGGGTGCGTCGATGGCCCATATGTAATCCAAATGATTGAATTCGGGGTGCGGCACTAGACACAACTCGGTGGTGGACGGAGGCAACCTTGCGTACAACGTCTGCACATCTCTCTCGTCGGACAACAGATCGTTCTTGGACCAGAACAAAGTCAACGGTAAAGTCACTTTGCTCAAATCATAATCGGGCGCTTCGTCGGAGCCGTACAAAACTCTGTTGTGGGACGGCCCGTAATCGAACATTTGGAATCTGCCCGACACTACTTCTTGAGCGAAATGCACTATCGTCTTCCAGGAAGTACCCGTACCGAAGTGAGCCATGAATATAGGCAGCAGACTCCTGTTGAATTGGCTTTCGTTGCTGCCGCAAATGGAGAAGAGCATGTTCTTGCACACCAGATCATCCATCGTTTCCGTTTCGCACGCGCGGAACACATTGCTGAGCAGAGAGTTCTTCGGGAAGAACTCGTGGCTACCATACAGCGTCTCCATATACGCCATGTTGCTAGCCAAAGGCGCGAACGATTTCAGAGGAGACTTCATATTCGAGAGGAACACCTCAGGGGCCAAAGCGATGCCGGCGCGCAGTATATCGTTATACTCCGGTCGAAGCGTCAACATGGCAAACAATATCGTAGTGCCCATAGAGTGACCGATATAAGATATCTTAGTGCCGCTCCCCTTTGTCATTATAATATAGTCTATAATTTCGGGCACGTCGTGCATGGCGATGTCGTGCCACGAGAAGTTCCAGTACGCTTTGCAGTCGGACTTCAGCCAAGCGTGCTCCTTGGAATATCTATTGCCGCGGATGTTGGGCATCCACACGTCGTAGCCGGCGTCGGCGAGCACGTAGGCCAGCGCCCTGCCCGGCCCGTTGAGCACCCAGTCGGCCGAGCTGGCGAACAGCCCGTGCTGCAGCAGCACCGTCCTCGACGGCGCGGCCCCGCCCCCCGCGGCCCCGCCGCCCGCGCCGCGCGGCACGCGGTGCACGCTCAGCAGGTAGCCCTGCGACATCACCGTGTGCGTCTCGCACGGGTACCCGTTGCGGGATATTATCGCCGGCACCGACAGAGCCACGTCCGGATTGTCCAATCTCGCATCGTCGTCACTCGGCTTGGGCACGTACAAGGCCGCGCTCTGTCCACTTTTTTTAACACTCTCAACGTAACTATTTATATCTGCCGAAAGTTTTCTCCTTTGATCTTCGAAAAAGTTATTTACCGTATCTTTCACTTGAACGACGTTCCCGAAGCCGATGTTGACGGCATTTTCTACTTTACTCTTTTGATTTTCGAAAAACGCTCTCATTTTCGTCGTATTATCTTCGATAAAATTATTTAGGTGATCGGAGGCGTCGTATATGTAATACGTCCAGTCACGGTCGCCCGGCGCGGCGTACGATACGCCGACATACCAGATAGATAATAACGTTGCTACAGTTCGTACATTCATGGTATCAAATATGGCGCGCGACTTATTATTATTTCTCTATTCGTCCTCTCAAAGCGACGCGTAACGAATGAATAATGGATGTTTATGTTTGCAAAAGCATATAATTGTTATTATACCTAATTTTGTTACGTATTTAGCATTAATTTATAATGCAAAATAATATACTTTAGCGTGTACAAAGATCAATATTAAGGTCAAGGACAAGGGGCCGACGCGACGTCGAAAGAATGACGTAATTAGAAACCGGATTTAGTTAGAGCTGATTTTTGTGTGTTGCATTGTATTGTATTTGTTATCGTACGTAAACAAACCATTATTAATTCTGACTAGTCAAATCTCGAAAATATAACATAAGCAATAGACGTCGTCGGCTAAGAAAGGATTCCCGATGAATTCCGAAAATTCACTAGAATAGTACGACGGGGAACAGCTGTAGTTTATAGAATTCGAATCGAAGTTTAATATCAAGTTGTGTTCATACCGTCATCGACAGTGGTGTGTATTATTTATTGACAGTTACTTTGGTTTAGTGGTGATTGAACCAGACTAGCTGCTACGCCGGTGTCGCGGGTTCGATCCCCACAGCATCAGGATAAACATTTATGTGAGGGAAATGTTTACCTTGAATCTACATAAACGTGTCCACAAAAACGTATTTAAGTGTTACATTAAACCTAATAATATGTGATAATACGTATCTTATATCATAGCACCATAGCACAAACTCTACTTATTTCGGAAACTTGCAGCATATTATTCCAGGCATATTATTCTTATTATTTATTATTCAAAAGTTACAACAACATTGGGAATACCAACAATTACCACGAAACGATAAGTCAATTTTGTCCATAACATAACAATTTTATTGGTATAATATATTTATTTACAATGTATTTATACTAGTTACCTCCAAGTAAACATGACATGTATTTGCACGATTTATTTGCATATATTTAATATACATAACACATATTATTACATTTTTAGCACCGTTAGACGAGAGTGAGTCATTTATAAACACATATACATAGTTCTAATGGGTATTTCACACACAGATCTTGATACCTACTAAAGTAAGAGCTATGTAAAAATAAGGATGTTAAAAGATTTAATAATCATAAAGTACTAATGAGAAGAAGAGTTGCATTTTCCAGCTGTTATCGTTTAATGGTGTTCAATCGACAAACTTTCCCGATAGAGAAAAAAATTGCCTCTATTTTTTATTGCAGAATACTTGTTATACCTACTAGATTAAATTTTATTAAAAAGGACTGATATTTGCTAAATATTGTGTCAAAGTTTGAATTACACTAAAAAATGTGTTTTGCGGTTTTTTTTCGTTTATTTTTGGATCCTCCTCCTCCTCCTTTTTTTGGAAGTCAGTTAAAATCACAAGTCCGACTAATTTCTGTCTACGTACCTATACAGGGTAGGTAAGCAGTTAAGGCCTAATTTATTTATTTAAAGGGCATAATAGCTTAATCCACAATTTTATTGTTGCGTTATAAAACAAGACGTATATAACATAAGTAACGTAGGAAAGTAGGTAGTAACGACATAGAAGTTTTGCCCATAACTACTAGTATACTGTATAGTATTATATTATCTGTGCCATAACTCTCGTATATCATGTCGAATTAAATAAATTGTATAATGGTTCTAAGATTGAACAAGGCACTTATTCAAACACTTAATAATTCATACTTCGATATAACTAAAAAAATATAAACAAAAAGAAATACTAATAACAGAGAAAATCTATATACCTACCTATATATAAAAATGAATCCCTCTTTTTGTTGGTCACGCCATAACTTGAGAACGACTTAACGATCACCATAAAATTTTGCATACACGTTGTGAACAGAGAAGGCCATAGGAAACTATGCATTTACTATTTATCCCGGAATTCCCGCAGGAACTCCGAAATTACCGCGAGTGAAACCGTAGGATACAGCTAGTCCTAAATAAAAACGGAGATTTACGGGGGTGAATGACCTGTAGATTTGATTAGATAAGATTTGATAAATCGAGTCGTGACCACAGTCGTGACGTATAAACTGTAAGTTAGAATTCGCGACTTCGTATGACATGCCGATTCAATTTTTTGACTACGTAAAAAAAATACGAGTTCAATATCTACATGACCCTTGTACATGATTACTTTTATACTTTCTTTCTTTTTTATGTTGTCCTTGTGTGTAATCCTACTTAATACTTATTATAAATGTGAAAGTGTCGATGTTTGGATGTTTGTTACTCAATCACGCAAAAACGGCTGAACGGATTTGGATGAAATTTGGCATGCACGTTGTCATGGGTACAGAGAAGGACATAGGGTACTTTTTATCCTGGCATTCCCGCGGGGACTCCGAAATTACGGCGGGTGAAACCACGGGGCACAGCTAGTTGTTAAATAAATAAATGACGATGACGGACTTCATACTAAAATTAGTCACCTAGCCTACTATCTTGAAGCTCTTACAACGAAAAGGCCACTTTAACGCTGGACGCTTTCGATCGGCCCGCAGCATGTTCAGTATGAAGTAGTATTTAACATAACATATTTGAATTTAAATTGTAATGAGTTTTAATTAAATATATTATAATGTATATTGTTAATACTATATGAATATATTGTTACTTACTACTTGACTGCTCCTACTTAGTTAATAGCAAGCGTATTTTAATGACTACAACGGGCCCTTAGGTCCGTATTCCAGAAGGTGACTCAGATCACGTTTCTCTCAAATCATAACTCAAGCGTACATCTTATTATAGAATGCGTTTTAAGTTCTAATCACTTGAAACTAGTCTTGAGTAGAGATTTTGAACGCTGATTGGTTGAGTGGTCTTGACACGACAGATGTAAACAAAGATCAAATCTTTGCTTGAGTATAGATTAGTACTCAAGCGTCATTTTAGAATAAGGAAATAACTCAGCTGATTGTTGATTGATGAATCTCGTTTCAAGTAAGGTTCTAAAATTAAAGCTTTACTTGAAATCATTTTTAAAACTAGATTCATGACTTGAGTAACCTTTTGGAATACGAACCTTATTCTCTATGACCATAACACATTGCGTTTAAATAACGCGCCACGAAAATTGATTTTCCCTCATGCTCAAGGCGTCAAAGAAGTTTCACTTCAAAAGAATACACTTACAACGTGTTTTATAGCATACAGAATATTATTTTTTAATATTTAGGCATCTGGGGCCGTATTTTTAAATCGCTCGAATTACTATTCGCACACGGAATTGCAAGATTCACGCGTGAATGCTTAAAAAATGTATGAGGATTCGCACGTGAATTCGCGATTCCGTGTGTGAAAGTAATTCGAGCGATTCAAAAATATGGCCCCTGGAGCGTTTGTGATAGTGTTTTTGGGACTCGCGTTATGAGCAAGGAATGTTGTCATAATGTACCAATGTGAAATAAATAAAAATAGAAAGCGACTCACCCATGTGGTGGTCGGCGTGCAGGTGCGACACGTAGATAGCTTTCAGCGTCCTGAGGAAGGCGTTGACGCGCTTCGGCCCGTAGAAGCGCACCAGCTGCGCGAACGTGCCCTCGCCGCAGTCCAGCAGCATCGAGCTGTTCTCGCTGCGGCGGCACACCAGTGCAGCGTCAGTCACACAGTTGCCAATGGGCTAGTTAACTTCATCTTAGTTTTTACTCCGTCATGTAGATAAATGAAAAATATTAAACACGTATTTTTCATTTTTCACATATCTCCGTTATTTTTGACTAGCTGTGCCCTGCGGTTTCACCCGTTGTAATTTCAGAGTTCCCGCGGGAATTCCGGGATAAAAAAGTACCCTATGTCCTTCTCTGTACCCCTGACAACGTGCATGCCAAATTTCATCCAAATCCGTTCAGCCGTTTTTGCGTGATTGAATAAACAAACATCCACACTTTCACATTTATAATATTAGTAGGATTACGTAAAAAATGAAAAATACGTCCCTCTCCAATATTTTTTATTAATCTATAAGACGGGCAAAATAGAATTTTGATTTTCATACCCCGGAAACAAGCCTATTACTTTCACACACGGAATCGCGAATTCACGTGCGAATCCTCATACATTTTTTAAGCATTCAGACGTGAATCTTGCAATTTCGTAAGTAATTCAAGCGATTCAATAATAGGGCCCCTGGGACCCAATTCTCGCCTCCTTCGAAAAAATCTCGAACTCGAGATTGCTGTTCGATCCCTATGTCGACCACAAAATCTCGATACTCGAACCTGTTTCTTCGTATCTCCTATTCTCAACACAAATCGAACTAGACTTCGAGTTTATAGTGTAAAATGTTGCCAGTAAAAGCTTATTCGAAAGCCGTATCCATTCCATTCTACATGATTCATCTGGAGCTAAAAAGGCAGCAGCTTTTTAAAGTTTTTAAATAGTGTGCATCGTTTTATATCAAGAACTAACATATTTTACAATATATTTGTACCAAAAAAAAGAAAAGTTCTTACTTTTATCACTTTTACAACATCACTTTAATTTTGTTTAAATTAGTTTGCGTAGTACGGATCGTGATGCATAATATTAGTTTTTGTTTTTACCCGTTTTTGGGGAAGGCAAAGGGATCGTAGTTCATACAGCCTGAATTGGCTGTATAGAATACGATTCCCTTGTTTTTTTTTCTGAAGTTATATTTACATCCAATTGGGTTGCTGATATGCATTTCGATGCTTAATCGGAACTTTAAGCTATGAAGTTACAGTTAATTACCACCATAACACTTAATACGGAGTATATTTACTAATACATAATAAACTTCTAAAACTGTAACATATGACTTGGCTGTATGGCTCAACGTCCCTTGCCTGTCCCAGATGGGGATAGATAAAAAACAACAACAACTTCTGAAACTGTCACGCACGACACCGCTATTGGACATTTATGAAGATTCGAATTCGAAATTTACGTCTCGACCGCTTCCGACCAGTCGAAGCAGTTCGAACGGCTTTCATTCGAGAAATGTCGAAGTCGACATGTCGAGAATTGCTCAACTTGACTTCATCTCGATTTAATGTTCGAATTCGAACTTTATCTCGAGTCCGAGTCTACTTCGAATGTGCGAGAATTGCCCCCCTGGGACCCAATTCTCGCCTCCTTCGAAAAAATCTCGAACTCGAGATTGCTGTTCGATCCCTATGTCGACCACAAAATCTCGATACTCGAACCTGTTTCTTCGTATCTCCTATTCTCAACACAAATCGAACTAGACTTCGAGTTTATAGTGTAAAATGTTGCCAGTAAAAGCTTATTCGAAAGCCGTATCCATTCCATTCTACATGATTCATCTGGAGCTAAAAAGGCAGCAGCTTTTTAAAGTTTTTAAATAGTGTGCATCGTTTTATATCAAGAACTAACATATTTTACAATATAGGGGCATTTCACGTGAAGCGGGCAGGCCAAAACAGGTTCACACTTCCGATTTCAGTTATATTTGAGAATGTTATACCTGTACATGTTCTCAACACAGATGCAAAATATTTTTAAAGTGGCGAACCTAGTTTACGAGATATCGGTCTTTGAAGTTTTCAGTTACGGTGAGTTATGGACTACTTCAAATGCCATTATGCGGCTTAAAAAAGATGCAGAAAAATATTTTTGCCACTGGATTCTATACTTTGTTATATGACTTTTTAAACCTTATAATTGAATTTACAATATTTTTATTAAATAGCTGAAAAAAAAAGAAAATAATTTTTATTTTTTATTTTTTACAATCTCGGCATTTTATTATATTTTTTTTAGTATATTAGAAATAAAGCTTATATCATATTCATAATCCATGCCAAGTTTCATAATGGGCCGCACAGTCGTTCAGGAGCTATTTGTGTTTAAAACCGAAAGGAGGCGGCGGCGGCTCCTTACTCGCGTGTAGTCAATCACCGCTACTTACATGGTAGGTCATATAAATGTTTTTTTTTTTTGGTTTGATAGAGATCTTAGGGTATCTAATAATTATAACAAAGAATTATAGGTAATTCATCGGTTTATTTGAAAATCTTTACAGTTTTATGAGTGGAAGAGTCACTTGTTCGTTTGGTGATGATACCGTCACGCGTCAGTGCTTGGAATGAAAGCGTGGATTTTTTTGTGTCAGGTATAGTTATTGCAGAGTCAAAACGGCTCTTGAGTTTGTTTCTGTATTGATCGATTTCATTTATATCAGCATAATAAATTGCAGTGTGTGGCAATGATGCTTTTGCCCAATCATATAAACCTTTTGGTGTAATAATCGCTTTATCTGGACCTGACTGTAAACTAGCTCGTGTCGCCAAGCGTTTTATATTGCCACCAAGACCATCACAAGGCCCTTTTCCGTGAGAAGTAGCATGGAAATGGATTTCTGCTTCTGTTCTTAATATAAGCTCTTAATGTGCAACATCGATGAGTTGTACCGACAGTTCAAATTAGAATACCCTTAGACAAGGGTGGGACTCACGAGATATTTGCTGAGAACTACAGCTTTGTAATACAAGATGCTGCTCAGTCTTTCCACTGGAACAATGACCAGGCTACTCTTCTGACGTCGGTTTATTATTATCGCCAAGGACAAGATATAAAACATGGAAGTATGGTAATCATATCAGATGACTTAAAACACGATACAGCCACTTTTTTCAACTTTCAAAATATTCTGCATCAGTATCTCCAAGAAAATAACGTTATTACTAAGAAATATATCTTTATAACCGACGGCGCATCACAATATTTTAAAAATTGATTTAATTTTATAAACCTTTTCTACTTCAATCGTGATTTTGGAACAGAAGCAGAAATCCATTTCCATGCTACTTCTCACGGAAAAGGGCCTTGTGATGGTCTTGGTGGCAATATAAAACGCTTGGCGACACGAGCTAGTTTACAGTCAGGTCCAGATAAAGCGGTTATTACACCAAAAGGTTTATATGATTGGGCAAAAGCATCATTGCCACACACTGCAATTTATTATGCTTATATAAATGAAATCGATCAATACAGAAACAAACTCAAGAGCCGTTTTGACTCTGCAATAACTATACCTGACACAAAAAAATCCACGCTTTCATTCCAAGCACTGACGCGTGACGGTATCATCACCAAACGAACAAGTGACTCTTTCACTCATAAAACTGTAAAGATTTTCAAATAAACCGATGAATTACCTATAATTCTTTGTTATAATTATTAGATACCCTAAGATCTCTATCAAACCAAAAAAAAAAACCATTTATATGACCTACCATGTAAGTAGCGGTGATTGACTACACGCGAGTAAGGAGCCGCCGCCGCCTCCTTTCGGTTTTAAACACAAATAGCTCCTGAACGACTGCGCGGCCCATTATGAAACTTGGCATGGATTATGAATATGATATAAGCTTTATTTCTAATATACTAAAAAAAATATAAAAAAATGCCGAGATTGTAAAAAATAAAAAATAAAAATTATTTTCTTTTTTTTTCAGCTATTTAATAAAAATATTGTAAATTCAATTATAAGGTTTAAAAAGTCATATAACAAAGTATAGAATCCAGTGGCAAAAATATTTTTCTGCATCTTTTTTAAGCCGCATAATGGCATTTGAAGTAGTCCATAACTCACCGTAACTGAAAACTTCAAAGACCGATATCTCGTAAACTAGCTTCGCCACTTTAAAAATATTTTGTGTCTATGTTGAGAACATGTACAGGTATAACATTCTCAAATATAACTGAAATCGGAAGTGTGAACCTGTTTTGGCCTGCCCGCTTCACGTGAAATGCCCCTATATTTGTACCAAAAAAAAGAAAAGTTCTTACTTTTATCACTTTTACAACATCACTTTAATTTTGTTTAAATTAGTTTGCGTGGTACGGATCGTGATGCATAATATTAGTTTTTGTTTTTACCCGTTTTTGGGGAAGGCAAAGGGATCGTAGTTCATACAGCCTGAATTGGCTGTATAGAATACGATTCCCTTGTTTTTTTTTCTGAAGTTATATTTACATCCAATTGGGTTGCTGATATGCATTTCGATGCTTAATCGGAACTTTAAGCTATGAAGTTGCAGTTAATTACCACCATAACACTTAATACGGAGTATATTTACTAATACATAATAAACTTCTAAAACTGTAACATATGACTTGGCTGTATGGCTCAACGTCCCTTGCCTGTCCCAGATGGGGATAGATAAAAAACAACAACTTCTGAAACTGTCACGCACGACACCGCTATTGGACATTTATGAAGATTCGAATTCGAAATTTACGTCTCGACCGCTTCCGACCAGTCGAAGCAGTTCGAACGGCTTTCATTCGAGAAATGTCGAAGTCGACATGTCGAGAATTGCTCAACTTGACTTCATCTCGATTTAATGTTCGAATTCGAACTTTATCTCGAGTCCGAGTCTACTTCGAATGTGCGAGAATTGCCCCCCTGGTCCTACCGATGAATAGAAATCGTTTGAGGATATAGTCAACATCTCTTTTTTTCTTATTGTGGCCAAACATGACCGTAACGTAAAATAGTTACACTAGTTACACTGTCAGCCGCTAGGGGTGAGATAACATTATGCTATGTGGCAACCATTTTGTTAACAATCATTATGATGTTACGTATTGTGTAGGAAAATACTTTTTTAATACAGTTGCTCAAAAAGTGGCATATTGCAGGGACGTATAGCGTTCGGGAAGTGGGCTATTACATACTCGAGCTTTTTCTTTACCTTTTCCGAACTCGTGCGTTCTCTTTCCCAACTGTCAAAAATGGCGAAACGACTTTGACACACTTTTTGTATTGCGCAACGTAGGTTTCGTATTACTAATACGACTAGCGCCATCTCTTGATCACAGTTGGAACTTAGTTGAGTTTGTGTTTTTATTATTTTACTAAATTTCTTCATTTTTTTCGCAACTGTATTAAAAATAGTTGTTCAGTACACGTGCGGAACCGTCATTGCAAAGAGTTCCGACTGTCAACCCTCACCTTCGGCTGCGCCTCGGCTCGGGTCGACATTTGTCGGAACTCTTTGCAATGACAGCCTTTCCGCACTTGTAATGAAATATACTATTTTTTAAGTACTCCCAGCACTAGAGGCGGATTTACACATTTGCTGCCAGTAGACTATTCAAATTTCGATACCTTATTTCCAAATGATTGCATTTTTTTTTTAAATGTACTAGTGGATCAATGTGTCAGTTCCCAGATTTTTTTGACAACCCAACGATGAGTTACGATCGCACAAGAAACAGGTTTTTTTGTCAAATTTAGGCCTCAAACTTGCCGCCTCTAAAATCTGCCGCGCTAGGCTCCAGCCTTTTCAGTCTAAAAACGGAAACCCAAAAGAAAAAGCACTCACTCTATCTGCAAAGCGATGCCGCTGGTGTTCCTAGACTTGCTGGGTATGCTCGAGCCGGTGCCGAGGAACACCACCTTCGGGTGCTCGCGCTGCTCGCCGCCGCGCCGGTAGCGCAGCGCGTCCGCGACGCGCCGGAACTGCTCCAGGCTGGCCACGAACCCGTCCGTGTCCATTGTCTCCTGGTAGTACTCCTGGATGTGAAGCTTCGGTTCCGCTGATCTGCGAGACGGTATAGAAAGAAAGAAAGCTGGTCAAGTAACGCTGCCCGAGATTGGTCCAGATGTATAAAAAAAATCTGAAGCCCTGAGATTAGTTGCCACCTTTTTTTGGAAAAAATATAGTATTTTTCCGAAAAAAGATGCAACAATTTAGTACTTTTGGGAAATCCAGGGAAAAAATAGTACATCTTATTTATTTTTAAGCATGTATCGGGCAGCATTCATCTATAAATAATTGCCAGTTTGACAGTTGACGTTTTGTTGTCGCGTATGCGTTTCGTTCTGAAATTCCCTATGCTGCGCTGCGGGTGCGTTCCAGACCAGTCACAGTTAATATAAAAAGCGTGACAGTTGAATTAGGAATAAAAATATAGTATTTTTCGTACTATATTACTTTTCTATAATATATAGTACAATTGACTAAAATATAGCACGTTACTATATAATATAGTACGGGTGGCAACCCTACCTGAGATACAAGTTTGCTTAGTTTAGAACACAGGCCACCAATCCTATTCTACCTCCGTGATATTATAATGTATTGTTTGTGACCATTATTTTACATTTACAACATCAGTTTCCGTATTTTTCATATTTACATATTGTCAGAGGCACTAAAAAGAATACAGGAATTGAATTGAATTGTGTAATAAATGCGAGTTGTTAATCACCTGTCGAGTTGTTTCTTCGGCCTCAGATGGAACACGGTGAGCGTGCGGCCCGCGATCACGTCCAGCTTGTTGGCGGGGTCGCCGTCCGGCGCCGCCGGCGCCGCGTCGCCGCCGTCGCCGGTGCTAGCGCCGTTCGCGTTTATTATCTTCTGGAACTGCGCGAGCGCAATCTAGAAACACCACCGCAA
The DNA here is from genome assembly GCA_907165275.2 of Zygaena filipendulae. NCBI lineage: Eukaryota > Metazoa > Arthropoda > Insecta > Lepidoptera > Zygaenidae > Zygaena > Zygaena filipendulae. The sequence goes on along the minus strand of OU015659.1, from coordinate 10,390,182 downwards.
CGGTCCCAGCGCCGAACGGCAACGGCAAAGACTATGTTCTCGCGTTCCAATTTCAAATGTAAGGTGCTGACATGACGCCGCAGTCGTGTATACAGGGTGTGAGGTTAATCGAGGGACATATCGATGCGGGGATTCAGTATTCGATTATCGTCCGAAATATCTACGCATAAATAGCATAGTCTAATCGCTATCCTATTCTATCCCCGCGTCTGGGTGAACACTTATTATATAAAAATACATATAATATAATCGTTACTATTTGCAGTTACATTATGAAACTATGGACACATGAATTGGCTAATTATTCGCTACTATGCAACACTAAACTACGAGCTCCGCTACTAATAAGACTTGTACTCACACAAGCGATGGAACATGCATTGATTCCTTGTTGCAGTCGAAGAAATTAATAGCTATATTTGGTAAAGACGTTTTAATTTATTGGATATTATAGGTTAACTAGCTGTACCCTCCCGCAGTTTCTCCCGTTGCATCCATATTTGCTCAGTGGTTGCATCCTTAGTGCCTGAATTGACAGTTTTTAAAACAAAAAACTGTGACCCAACGAAGTTGATATATTTTTTTTTATTTTGATATTAAAAAATATCATAGGGAACTACTGCTCAATACGGTTAGCAAACAAAATTCTGATGGCCTGATTTGCTAAGCAAACTATGACCAACAACATTCCTTGCCCATAACGCGCGTCCCAAAAACGCATTTCCAAACGTTCTAGATGCCAAAGGTACTGAAATTAATATTCCTTATGCCATAAGAAATGTTGTAAATGTATTTTTCATTACTCATACTCGGAAAGTAGGTCTGAAGTTGCCTGAGAAGCGGGTTGAAAGTAACCCTTTTCAGCCCTAGGGAGAATCGCTTTCAACTGACAACTGTCAAATTATTAAAAAAAAACTAGGTCTATTTTCACATTTCTATTGAACCATGTTTCAACTTTCTATACAGCCAGCGCGATGTAAAATTGAAATAACGTAAAGTTTAAGTAGGTATTAATTAAAATAAAATTCACTCACTTTTTCTTAAGCTAATTCCTATTTATATTTTTTTATTTTCTTTAATTAATACTTAATAATTAAACAAAATAATTTTTTTAGGTCGCCACAATGTAAATAAAAAATACTGGCTGAATAGCTAGCCGGCCAAAGAAAAAGAAATAGGTGGGAAAGTGTCAAGCGACTATCCGATCTTCACTCATTTTTTCTTTAGCTAATTTCTATTTTTATTTTGACTTTCCTTGCATTCGTAATGAAAAGCACAGTGTTACCCTCGGGAGAAAGACTTATTTAGTCCCGAGACGGGGTTTGGCGCCCGAGCGTAGCGAGGGCGCCAATAGATCGAGGTTACTTTCACCCCTAGGATAACAATGTACTATTTCATTACTCATACTCGGAAAGTAGGTCTGAAGTTGCCTGAGAAGCGGGTTGAAAGTAACCCTTTTCAGCCCTAGGGAGAATCGCTTTCAACTGACAACTGTCAAATTATTAAAAAAAAACTAGGTCTATTTTCACATTTCTATTGAACCATGTTTCAACTTTCTATACAGCCAGCGCGATGTAAAATTGAAATAACGTAAAGTTTAAGTAGGTATTAATTAAAATAAAATTCACTCACTTTTTCTTAAGCTAATTCCTATTTATATTTTTTTATTTTTCTTTAAATAATACTTAATAATTAAAGAAAATATTTTTTATAGGTCGCCACAATGTAAATAAAAAATACTGGCTGAATAGCTAGCCGGCCAAAGAAAAAGAAATAGGTGGGAAAGTGTCAAGCGACTATTCGATCTTCACTCATTTTTTCTTTAGCTAATTCCTATTTTTATTTTGACTTTCCTTGCATTCGTAATGAAAAGCACAGTGTTATCCTCGGGAGAAAGACTTATTTAGTCCCTCGATCTATTATATACTATAACCCCGTCTCGGGACTAAATAAGTTACTTTCACCCCTAGGATAACAATGTACTATTTTTTTGCAGTAAAACTTCTTTGATTACGAGGGAATAGTATATTTCATTATAAGTGCGGAAAGGCTGTCATTGCAAAAGCCGAGGCGCAGCCGAAGGTGAGGGTTGACAGTCGGAACTCTTTGCAATGACGGTTCCGCACGTGTACTGAACAACTATTTTTAATACAGTTGCGAAAAAAATGAAGAAATTTAGTAAAATAATAAAAACTGTGATCAAGAGATGGCGCTAGTCGTATTAGTAATACGAAACCTACGTTGCGCAATACAAAATGTGTGTCAAAGTCGTTTCGCCATTTTTGACAGTTGGGAAAGAGAACGCACGAGTTCGGAAAAGGTAAAGAAAAAGCTCAGGTATGTAATAGCCCACTTCCCGAACGCTATACGTCCCTGCAATATGCCACTTTTTGAGCAACTGTATTAAAAAGACAGTTTTTGCGACGTCTATCTTTAACGCGGCGTGTTATGGTTATAGTGAATAAGGGCCCTGGACAACTGTTTTCGAGACCTCCGCTGGTGGCTACATTATAATAATAATAATCCACATCACAACACACAGATCTACTTGATCCCACAGTAAGCTACTATTAGCTTGTGTCGTGGAAGCCAAGCAAACGTATACGTATACTACATAGAATTACTTATATATTATACTATAGATATATAAACACACCCAGACTGGAAAATGGAACCCTGTGTTTATCACACAAAGTCCACCCCCACCGGGAATCGAACCCGGAACCCCTTGATCAGCGGGTAGGCATGGTGACCTCTGCGCCAATCGGGTCGTGAAATTATGCAATAGGCTAGTTTCCTAATTTTTTTTTTTAGTCCGTTTTGTAGATTATTAAAAAATATTGGACACGTATTTTTTTTTTTTTATGTAACCAAAAAATAACGGAGATATATCAAGTCGAAATTTCACATGACGTCACGCCTCGCTACAGTTTGTTCGCACGTTATAGCGAGCGGTGACGTCACGAGTCCCCCACCCTAAACTTTAATGCGCTTTATCTATGCATATTTCCATTATTTTAAAAAAGCAAAAAATACGTGTCTTTTATTTTTTTATTATCTAACTGACGGACTAAATAGAATTTCGATTTTTTTACCCAGGAAACTAGCCTATTATGCAAAGAACATTCTCGTAGGTACCTTATTCTTCAGCTCCTCCAGCCCCTTGGCGCGCACGGGGCTCGCGCTGGCGGCGCCGTGCGCGGCCGCGTGCGCGTCGGCCGACTGCTGCGCCCACTCGGCGGGCACGCTCGCGTCGCGCAGCAGCGGGAACACGTCCGCGTCCAGCAGGTGCAGCTTGTGCTGCGCGCGGTGCGCCGCCTCCGAGCCGAGGCACGCGTTCTGCGCGTTCACCACCAGGTGGCGCGTGCACGGCCCGAACATCGACATGAACGCGCGGTACCTGCGCGGGCGCACCCGCCGACACACGACGCGAACGTAACGAATGTCTTTAAAATGGTCGAAGTGGCCACAAAAATTGAAAAACCTTCGAAATAACTTATATGATATGAAAAAAAAATATGCACAGATTTCTCAAAGAATAGAAGAGAAAACATTTTTTTGCATAAAAAACTAGATGGATATAACAAAACGTGATATTATACAATGTGTTAATGAATTAACTGAAAACTAAAAAGTAGTTTGCTCAGAATCAACTAGCGAATCGATCAAAATATGTTTTAATATCTTAATATCTATCTAATATATATAAATCACGTGTCACGTTGTTTGTGCGCGATGGACTCCGAAACTACGAAACGGATTTTGATAAAATTTTGTAACCGTTTATAATATGGTCCAACTTAAAAGATAGGATAGTTTTTATCCCGGAATTCGCGCGGGAACTCTGGAATTAATGCGGGGAACTGCTTATCACTGTAAACTACAGCACTTTTTTCCCGGAATTACCGCGGGAACTCCGAAATTACCGCGGATAAAATCGCGGGGGACAGCTAGTAGGTTATATTTTTTCACTTTATCAGCCCATGTATTAATAATAATAATACAATATTTGTCGCGTACGCCGCCCGCAGCAAAAAAATTCGAACCGGTAGGTGCGGGCGTAGCGCTTGGAATTTCGTAGATAGGTCACCTCCAAACTAATCTTGAATAACTTTTGAAGTATTAATTTTTTCTACATAAAATATATTTTAATGATATTATTGTTTATTTTTTTAAATGGGGTGTATCAGGTCTTCAGTTAATTTAATTAACACGATGTATAAGTATAGTTAGTAGTTCGTTAGTTCAGTAGTTTTTAAGTTTCTCGCAAACAAACAGACCGACAGAAGACAGACGCGGTGGAGGGCTTTGTTTTATAAAACGTAATGTACATGGCAGACTCACGTGGGGTGGTGGAAGACGTGCGGCGGCGTGTAGTGCACGATGAGCGTGGGGATGTTCTCGGGAGGGTTGAGGCCGTTGTTGAAGTGCGGCGCGAACTCCGCCTCCTTGAGATACGACAGCTCCGGCACCTCCAGAACTGGGGCAAACGAAAATTACGTATTTCTAAATAGTTATCAGAGACACACACCTCGTACAACTGTTACATACCATACATTGTATTTGGATGTAAAATTTCCGTTTTCAGGTTGATATTGTAAACGTGCAAAGAACACGGCAGCTCAGCAGCATGCACGCGATTTTAGTCAAAAAGCTATTGACACTTGAAATTTGTAAAGTTTAATTTTGATATTATCCAACACACACACACACACACACACAGCACAGATCACCTCTAGGCTTATCGCTACATTGTGCCGGGGGGTGAGGAGGCATGAAGTTGGGGGAGGGAATCACTTTTTTCGTAGTAGTATATACGCGGTTTCCCCGCGTTATTTTCGTAGTTTTCGCGGGAAATTCCGAAATAAAAAGTACCTACCCTATATCCTTGTCTGTACTCTTTACGTGTATGCCAAATTTCATGGCGATCGGTGGAGTAGTTAAGGCGTGAAAGTATTACAAACAATCTCCCATTTGCATTTATATGATAAGCATGGACCAATAAAACTAACTTGTTTAATTGGTCCATGATGATAAGTAAGGATTCATTGACAGTACCTATGAAAACCGGTCCGGGGTCATCAGGCGTCTTCACGTCCTTGGAGAGCACGAGCGTGCCGTCGGGCAGCACCACGTCGAGGCCGCTCTTGAGCTGCCCCAGCAGCGGGCCCGTTTTTACGCCCTTCTCCACGCACTTCTCCAAAATCAGGGTGCCCGGCCGTTTCTGACAGCAGAAAAAATATAAATGCAACTAGCTGTCCCCCGCGATTTCATCCGCGGTAATTTCGTAGTTCCCGCGGGAATTCCGGGAAAAAAGTACACTACGTCCTTCTTTGTACCCCTGACAATAGTTTACGATGATTAGCTGTTCCCCGCATTAATTTCGGAATTCCCGAGGGAATTCCGTGATAAAAAGTACCGTATGTCCTTCTCTGTACTCCTGACAACGTGCATGCAAAATTTCATCCAAATCCGTTCAGCCGTTTTTGCGTGATTGAGTAACAAGCATCCAGACATCCACACTTTAATATTTATAATATTAGTAGGATTAATAGGATATAAGATTATTCAATAACCTCTAAATCTCTTTAGACATAGACATATCTTTATTCGGCATCACAGAAAATTAAAAAATATCTTACAAAATTTAACACTACAACATTCGCCTAAAATTTTTGTGATGCCGAAATGGACACCGATTCAGCATATACCGTCGCGTAAAACGCGGCAGCGCTGGTTTTCAGCTTTTCTTTGCTTTTGCTTTTTTCTTTGCTTATGCAAAGAGATTGTTTTATAACTATGTCGGGATAGGATAATACAATAAATAATTAAAGCCCAAAGCTTTTAAATATGTTTGTTTTGATTTATGATACCTTTAATGTACATATGTAAGCGATAGAACACTGCGTCTGCCTCTGTAGCTCTTGTAGTACTTTTTCAGTTTTTTTCTTCATTGCATCTGCTGCACAAATGACAATATAGACAAATTAAGAACACATTATTTAATTAGGATCAGCCACCTTAGCCAAGTTGACAATCGTTATCGCTATAGAAAACGAAGGAACTTATACTTATTAGACGATTTTTTGTGATCACGTGACATGAAAATAGTTTTCTGTAGCAATAACAATTAAAGATTGTCGACTTGAATGAGTATAAGTCCTGTATTGCCTAACAAATAGGTTTATATTGCTTAGCAAATTATTAGATTAGCCCAGTTTATGGAATTTTAGAAAAAAAATATAGCAAGATTACACTACTTGAATTGAAATTTTTATTAGAAATATCTGCCGAAACACGTCAAGCATTTCACTAACCTAACTGGAACAACTCTGGATATTAGTAAGTTCACCTATATAACTATAATATCAAACTTTTGTTGCAATGGCAAATCTATGTTATCTTGATAATCAAAAACTATTGACAATTTGCTCTCTTTGCGCAATCTGACCAACATGGATTTTTTTTACGCAAGGAGGGGAAAATCCCTTACGGACCCCTGCTAACATGTGCTGGCCGGAAGTGTCCGATTTGCACGGACTATAAACCCCTCCTCCATTGCGGCGACTGCCTGGGACTGTCTGATAATGCATCAGGCAGCCGCTGTACCAAAATGGACTGGCTGTATTAAATTTAACCTTTGTCAAGCTCTTTAGGTTTCCCCTTGGGCTTCTCCTTCTTGCTGTGCAAGTGGCGCACGTCGGCTCGGTAGTAGTCGGTGTCGTCGTGCACGAACTCATCCAGCGACTTGTCCACGTGCGTGTCGCCCAACTTCTGCCGTTTCGCCGGCTTCTCCTTGTCCAAGATATCTTCCACAGGCCCTCTGGAAAAAAATTCACATGCTATCTAAATTAAGATTTGTATAGGGTGAGGTAGAGTGGACATAGAATATGTAATAGAATTTCTCAAAAGAAGCAAGTAGCTCTGAGCTACTTTGAGTGACTTCATAGTCGCCTTTAAATATTGTTTTACATAGTATTTTTTATTTAGAATTAGCTGTCTTCCGCGGTTTCACTTGCGATAATTTCGGAGTTCCGAAAAGGACTTTGCTTTATCGTGTGTAAGAGTAAGCTTTTGTGACTGCATGGTATTTGAAAAGTTGACCACATCCTGGTATAATAATATAGATAGAAACTCACAATGTAACATATTTGACGGTCATGACCTCATCTTCAAAATCCTCACTGTTGTTGCATTTCGCCATAGAGACATTCATGTCTTTCATGATGACAAACCTCTTTGTGGCTTGGTATAGTTCATCCTGGATAAAATGTCATCAATGATTCTTTAAAAAATATTAAATGTATAAAAAAGGTTACTTTAATAATTGATTTTCATTTGATGACATTTTATCCAGGATGAACTAAAAATGGATAAAATGTCATCAATGATTCTTTAAAAAATATTAAATGTATAAAAAGGTTACTTTAATAATTGATTTTCAATAGAAACTAAGGTAACTATAACATATATGTAGGTTGTTAGGTACAAAGACCCAAACAGATTTTTTTGGGAATTGGGGGGATCATTTGCTAGATTTTACCTATGCATAAACTTTATGTTATGTATAGCACACACTAACAGGGTTTTCAACTACTTAATTTTGGTGTTGCAACTCAACCTTCCATGACTATTGTGTATTAAAGAATTAAAAAAATTGTAGGTACACTTAAGGCCGGCGCACACTGACGGCACGGCACGGCGCGTCACGTCGTGGCGTCCCACAGCAAGCCCAGCCACTCACTATTGAACTCGCCATTCGCCGAAGACATCGCCGCACCCGTTACAAACCTTATTTCAATTAATTAGTTTAGCTATCATAATCCTGTAGCCTATGTGATTTGCGGGACGCCACGACCGACGTGCCGCAGTGCCCTGCGAGTTGCGACATGCCACGACGTGAGGCGGTATAATTGTATTGAAATAAAGTAATATGAATTCTAAACTCAATGAAATAAGGATAAAAATATCTTGAAAAAAAAAATCCTTTGCCATGATGTGCCGTCAGTGTGTGCCAGCTCTGTATATTGACAATAGTTCTTGCAGAAATCTCTATAAATTAATTTCAAAATTAATTTTAAATGTAACTAACTACATGGGATATTTTTTAATATCTCTAGCTAAGAAAAAATATTTTATTTTGCTTTTGTATTTATATTTTTGGACTAACCTGCCTGTATATTCTTCTATTCCAAACAGGAAGAATACATATAAAGAAGGCAGTGGCGGCATTTCCATAGCCCAAAAGCCTGTTCTGTCTGGCCAAAACACTTGCCACAGAATATCAAATATTTTAATAAGTATAATACTTATAAAAATGTTTGATACTCTACAAGCAAGTGCTTCAGCTAGGCAGGCCGGACTTTGGGCTTGTATGGGAGGCACACCAGTGAAAGAGGGCAATCAAATTAAGCCTAACTAAAATATTTAAAAGTACTCAGTCCATCGCCTAATTAGGGAAACTATCATGTTTTAGATAATCCAATCATTTACCAAGCCTTCAGGACCATGAAGAGTGATATTTGGAACACCAGCATCTTGTAAGGTCAAGGAAAGTCCTGGCAGGCCACCTATGTTGTTCCAAGTCTTGCTAGTGATGAATATGTGGTTGAGACGTGAAAGCTTCACTTTGTGCTCATGGGCTAGACGTTGTGTGCACTCTCCACAGTTGAACAAGTACCTGAAAATAACAGACCAAATAACCATACATCATAATTATGATCATAATTATCTATTTTTATTTTTATGAGATTTTATGGAATAACTTCCATTTAATCTTAACACTTCCACTCAACAATTTAACTATAAACCAAAAAGTTTCTAATAAAGGATACTTTTTCTGTATCTGCCAATTTATGTAGGATAAATACACATACATATGAGAAAAATTAAGAATACACTTATATGTAACACAAATGCATCCATATAGTTAGTTATAGAGAGAAAATATATCTTAAAACAATTTTTTAGAAGAGATATTTTAACTTAGATGATGCAACTTTTCAGCATTAATGATGCAATATTAATGTTGTTGATAGATAGATAGGTACAATTTAAAGTATAGGAAAAGTAAAAGTTTAAGAAAATATAGGATGTACCTGAACAAATTTATTTTTATGATTTATAGAACTTAAGGAAACTAATCCTAAAGATTACTCCTTTATTTATGAATTAAATCAAGACCAAAGCAACTTGATTTTGGAGTTTTTAGATTTTCGCGTTTTGAGCACATTATATTATGTAAATTACGCGGGACTTGAACGCGATGTTTTTATTACCTTTTTTGCCTGACGTTTCGCGGACGCGGTGAACGCGGACCGAGTGAGTGTAGTGTGCAGGGACCTTAAAAGTGCATCTAATAAAAAAGAACATCCAGTGAGGGTAGATGTGGAATCTGCCCGCGCGGCTCGCTATCGACGCCGCAATGCTTTAGTCAGCCTGTGACCACGGCGTGATGCAACTCAGCCGAAACGTCAGGCAAAAAAGGTAATAAAAACATCGCGTTCAAGTCCCGCGTAATTTACATAATATAATTGATTTTGGAGTTCTATTAAGTATTACCTTTTTTGATCCGAAAAAAGGTACAAGGTGTTCGGGGCACCTCTAGCCCCCGATCCGAGCACCTGAAGATACACAGTACTGGGGCCATACTTTGCGCCTTTCTTTGCTATTTGTTGACGTTGACGTTGTGATTCTGCAATTCTAGTTGAATTTACTTTCGGCATGCTAGCTAGAAATTCCAATAATTTCTTTGATGTGGAAGACGTTTGACGAGACCAAGTAATGCTACCTACACGAGAGTAAAACAAAACTTTTTTACCGTACATGTGTTCGAGGTTATTTTTCTTTTTTTATTCGAAGTTTACGAGCATTCGTTCAATATTTTATGTTGAATTGTTTATATTTTTGTTGTGATACATAACTATTCCCCTAATAATATTGATACATTTCTAAAATTTACAACCTAATTTGCATTGAAAAATCCCAGACGTTTTCATTATTTTCTTCTTTCCTGTCAATATACTGTCAATTTTGTTTTTGATTTTGACATTTTTGACGACTGGTGGGTCGGTCCAAATTGAACCTTTAGTGCTCGTGTGCGCTATATTCATGCAGGGGCGCGTTCCGTGGATTTGCACGAATGCACTCGAACGCGCTCGAGCGCGCTCTGTACCAGAAGAAGACCTACCCACAAACTAACTAGACTTATGTCTAAAGATCTACCTACGGTCAGAGAAAAGGTAATCACTACGGTATAAGCTCAGACAGTTATTCTTCTGAGGCTCAGACCCTCAGAACAATAACAGTTCTTCTGAGCTCAGACCATACGGTGGTATCTCTAAGTAGTTTGTGCTCAGACCTGAGGCTCAGACCACCCGTGGCTCAGACCTACGGCTTTTGTGATGTTTTTTTTTCGCAATTGTCATTTACGACATTTTTGCCAGTGTCACGTTAATTTGAAATTTTGGAGCAAGTTATTCTTCTGAGGGAGAAAACTACTTGTAAAGCGTACGTAAGAATCAGCGATACCATCTACCTCTCAGAAGAATATGCTTTAGTTATTCTTCTGAGATCTACCTACACTACGCCACAGAAAACATAGGTATCTACGCATATGAGTGCAACGAGAGAATCAATGAGATCCTTGCAAAAATTTAGCAGAAATGGTAATAAATCAGATAATCAAACTTTTCAATCTGTTTTTCCTTTAATAAAAAAAATCAGATTTTTAATTTTTCTTTTAGATACGAATTTTTTTATGTATAATCATCGTTCTTCATCTTCACTACTTACCTACAATATTCGACACTAGTAACACTACTTTTGCTTCCTTATCTGTAGCTCGCTCGTATTCGAAAAATGGCGTTTTGTACAGCTGAGGGTTGCGCAATTTTGTTATAAATGTGGAATTAATTCGTAAAAAAAATCTGATTTAAGTGTACCGAATAGTCGAGACTTATGTTATGTTCATAGTGGTTGCTATAAAATTATAATTAAAAGTGTTCCATAAAGGATTTTCAATGCAAGTCTGTCATGGATCATGTATTTTTTGTGTTGTGGTGATATATTGAAATGATAAATAATGAAACGGGAAATAATACGGCTGTGCAAATAATGTAACAATGTTGGATAATTATATTAAATGGGTGTTTTTGTTTCTGGCGTTGGTCGGCCCACACTTCGGAAGTGGCTATCCAGTAGGACCGACGCCGCAAACCTACCCTCAAGGTGAGTCAACATATTTGGATGTTTTTCGCTGAATAAGCTTGATATTAAAAGTTTAGCATTGTAAATCCACTTCAAACTAAAGGTTATCAATGTAGCTAAATATTTCATCCTAATCCGATGGTCATTATATAGAATGAAATGCCCTAAATTTCAAGTTAAATTTCACAGCATTTACTGTGCAATTCCGACTGTATTTTTGAAAATGTAGTTTCTACCCTAAATTAGTCTATCAAATTATTGTAATCAAATAATATTCTAACATGACATGAATATTGTTCTAATAACTTTTGTCATTCTAATGGTTGTATTTGTGTTGGTTGTTAAGGCTTGAAGATTTACCCATGCAAATGTCAGGCTTTTCTAAACATTTATATGTACTGCAGTAAAAAATATCCTATATTGTTATCTTATTCTTAGATTATTTAGATTTTGAAACTTTATTTACAACAGTTAATTCATTTGGTAGTTAATGGAGGGTAGAATCATTTAAATAAACACAAATATGCCAAAAAATCTAGGGCTCAACTGTACAATAAGCACCCGCGATTTAGAGCTTCATATTTTTTATGTGTGTGGGACTTTGCTTAATATAACTTCACATAAAATCCCTAATTACGGAAACTCATCGTTTTCGAGAAAAAAAATACTAAAGTTTCACAATTTCATACAAAACTCCGCGATGTGTCAACCATTTGCCATTGACTTTGTAAGAATTGTTTCGTTTTACATTCGGATAAAGTGATTATATTATTTATTATCTTTGATTATTATAATTTGCTAATGAAAATGAAAATTTGTTAAACTTGAGTTGGTTAGGTTAGGTTTGCACTGTTGACGAAGTCGCGCGAGCCGAGCGAGCGTAGCGAGCGTGCCGCGGTAGCGGCCGGCGAAGCGCCAAAGTCAAAATATTATCGTAAATTGAGTGAGGTTTTTATTTTTTTTTCTCGAAAATTATGAATTTCCGTAATTTGCGGATTTGAGAAATACACTATAAACACACTATTCTATCAAAAAAAAAATTGTAACTATTAAAAATCGAGGGTGCTTATTGTACAGTCCTTCCAAATCTAGTTCTGGCTTAACATTTATGATACTGTTTATCTCAGTTCCCCAAAGAGTTCCCTATCTGATCCCATAAATAATATCTGTAAAACAACAGAACTATCCAATCCAAAACATTTGTATGAACTTTTAGGTTTTTTTTATTATTATTTTTTATTGTGAAATTTACTGTGTTTAATGTTTACTGTGTTTAATGTGAAACACTGAAATCCTGAGAAAGGCAATAATTTCTGCAAACATCTCTTTACTGCACAGATGGAGGGCAGTTGGCAGGTTTTGAAGAAAAACTGTGGGAGAGAAACTGGCTGTATGGAGTTTTGTCGACCTTGTTGGTTGTGGTTGTCTTCGCCAGTCTCTTGTTTGGTTGTATGTGGTGCTTAGCCAACAAGCATACTAAGGTATGGTACAAGAAAATTATAATATTTTAAATTACCTACTTAAATTTAACCAAATGTTTACTATTGATAAATTTCTTATGTAATGCCATAAAATTTGAATTTTACAGCTTAATTTTGACTATTTCTAATTAGAAACAAGATTTTTTTTTTTTATCTAGGTTTATTGTACTAGTCATTGCAAATATGATCACTGATGGTATAATGGGCTTGTCTGCCAAATTTTAATTTTTAGTACATCTTATAGTTTATTAAATAATATTGGACACTTATTTTTTATTTTTTTACGTAATCAAAACTAACGGAGACACATTAAGTGTGTATATTGTGTGATGTCACTCCATGTTACAATTTATAGCACATTTTGACATCAAGAGCCTGGGCCCACTCGTAAACTTTAATGCATTTTATCTTAGTATTTTTTCAATTATTTGAAAAAGCCAAAAAATACATAGAATTTTGATTTTCATACCCTGGAAACAAGCCTATTAGGGTTTAGGAACAACAAATGACCAAATGGAAGCTCAAAGTTTGCATTGATTGTTGTTTTTAATACATTCCGAAACTTCACATTTCCATCTTAGATATTTGTCAATAGACTATAAAGACACCTTGCAAATTTTTGTATGTGGCAAAGCAGGCAAAAAAATAAAATTATCAAGTACATGACAGAAGTTGAGAGCTTGTTACATAGGATGTTCTTAGACCTAGGGCCTAGTTCTAACTAGGCCCTGACACACTTGTTATGGTCATACAGTATAAATACTAGGATTGTAGTTTTTATATTGGCAGCAGCACAGTGTAGTAATAGTAATCGGAGATTATTTTGATTCTATTCTTTGCTGTCGGAATGTATATGCCTTTCCTGTGGTCATATTATTGTGTTTATCTCTTCACAGGCAGTAGAGGCAGACACTTTGTTCTACTTTTGCTGTTTACAATCAGTATGCCTAAGCTTATGTATAAACAACAGACAACTCCTTACTTATTATGATGAATAATTATATTGTATGTTCCTGATATTTTGAATGTCAATACATTAATTGTAATGCCCGCTCCACATTCACACGAAAATGTTGCGAGAACGCGAGAAAACCACGAGAATGAACGTGAATGTGGAGCCGATGTTCTCCGCCGTTTCTCGTGGTTTTCTCGCGTCCTCGCAAGATTCTCGCAAGATCTAAATAAAAACAAAAAAAATACTGAAGCAGTTCTATATATTAGTTCCAATCGTAAGCGTAATTAGGTATAACTTATAGGAGAAATTTCACTTTACATGATTAAAGTGGCCCTTGGTACCTATTTTTCTATACTGCAAGTGATATCGCTGATCTGCTGGTCTTACACCCGTTAATACTGTCATAATTATGTCTATATGCAAGGTTTTCACATTCTATTCAGCTAGATATGTACATACTTCTAGTCGGCACTCGACAGTCACTGATAAGGTCCATTCGTTGTCCAACTGAATGGGTTGTAAAAGTGTGTTGATGCCTTCTTCTTTGCAGTCATAAAAAAAAAACATTTCTCCGAGTTCTACCTATCTGATAGTGAGTTAATCACCAAGATTAGTGCAGATGTGGGTATATAAAAAAAAATTAGTCATACTCTCGCGAGCGAGCGAGAGTATGACTAGCTCGTTGCATGCAAACGGGGTAGCCCTAGCCAGCGACAATCACTCATTGCTCATCAACTTCTGGTATTTGGCAGAGAGTACGAAGTGTCATGCCGCATGTGTGATGCCAACATTAAAATATTATAAACGGAATTAATAATGTAAATGGTTTTTGTTTGTCACGATATTTAGAAAAAAACATTTATTCAGACAAAATGCAATCAATATAAACACAAACTAATTAAGTATATTATACTTACGTAGTACGTATTCTCGTATTTTATGTCTTTTATCTTCGATAGCAGACCGCAACATCCTATTAAAGTTTTTAAAGATAGTAGGTAACAACTAACATTTGCTTAAATAAACATAGTAACGAAATAATATAACCATTAATATACTCATACGATATGAGTCTGTGTGATAACGAAGTTTCACTTTTTGCGTAAAAACATGTTTTTGAACCACGTATCATTGATACATGACATCTATTTCTATCTATACTAATATTATAAAAGGGAAAGTGCGTAAGTTTCTTTGGATGTCTAAAAATTCTTTCATTGATAAGAAGCCACAATATCCCCGAGTGGCATAGATACTTTTTAGTGTTCTCGAGAGAGTCCTGAAATTCACGCGGGGGAAACCGCGGCGCAGCAGCTAGTCCATAGTATTTAGGTGATTATTCAGTTATATACCTACTACTAACTATTTTGCCAAACAATTGTAATCATTGTTAGTATTTTAGTTTTACTATAGGCAAAACAGGCGAAGAAATAAAATTAAACCGACTTCAAAAACACAAAAATACCCTACACTAAAAAGTAAAAAAACCAAAATACCGATCAATTTTTTTGTTAAACTTTTGTTTATATTTCGCTTTTAAGTGGGCTGGTTTATAATTTATCTAAGTGACAATAGACTAACGTTATCAGCTCATAATCATTGCATTTCCTGATGCAATGGTGTTAATTGTTGAGGAGTTCTCCTGCTACTTCACCATAGTTCACCTCTACTTCACCATAATCATGCATTGTGACACATAAATTCAATGCATAAATTGCTTAGCTAGCATTTTAGAGTAATAGAATTGCAAAGTGTGAAATACTTATTATTAAGAAGTTCCGTTGGCTATCTATGGTCTTCATCATCAGTTCCACTTCATCGATTGGTGATTTTCGAAAGAAAATGAACAATTTACTATAAAAAATACTCAAATCGCTATAGGTGTGCCTATACTTAATATTTACGGTTTACGGTTGAACAAATTTATTTCTTTAAAAGAATTACATATAATTCACTTAACTAATGAAATACAAAAGAAACTTATAATAATTAGCGGAAGTGCGGACGAAAGAACGGAAGTGTAGTAGAAAGAGAATATTTGAAGAGTTTCCTCGATTTTTCCAAGAGCCCATCATCAGATTCTGATTTCATTACAACAAAGGGACCACACGGGAAGCACCAGCTTTCAAATAAAAATAGAATCATCAAAATCGGTACTCGAAAGTTCTGGGGTAAAAAAAAATTACGGGGCGAATTGAGAACCTCCTCCTTTTTTAAGTTAAAAAGTATTTCTTTGTAATCAGTTGGTAGATAGGTATTAATTGTCATACAGAATCTCAGTGTTTTCGTGCAGAAATATCGTAGAAGTAAAATACGCTAGATTCATGAGTTCTTTTTAGTTGTTAACTATTATGTTGTATTCTAAGAAAAACAACAAAACATTAACAACTTAAACAAGTGTCTTGGTGTCTTTAAACAAGTGCCCGAAAGGGCTTATTGGTGTCGCATCTGACTTTTTTATTTTGTGATTAAATATCATGGAACATTGAATAACATGGAAATTGAATTTTTCAACCACAATAAGTTGTTTTACCTAAGCTAACTAATAATTAAACATAGTTTCGCGGTCACATGTTGTCTATCACACAATGTCAAGTTGTATCCTGATTAGAGTTTATCCTCAAATACAAACAAAAACTGTATGCGCTTCTGTGAGTTGAATGTTATTTTTTAAAAGATTGAAAGTAATAATTTAATGTAGTCAATTTTGCTCGCAAAACGCGAAAGCACACCGCTCCTGCATCGGTAAGGGTCTCCTCACAAACGGACCTAGCCCGTCGCGATGGCCGATTGTTTTAACCTATCCTTACCTTATAATATTATGTAAATAGGCCCTAAGATGCGGTGCGGTATGCGTGAGTAGAATCGACCCTCTAGACATTCTGCGCGTGTAGTCGCGTCTTCTCTAGTAGTTTTAATTGCGTTTGATATGATTACAAGAAGGTCTCCCTCGCGGGTAGTGAGTCAGCGCCGCGCCGAGCCGCCCACCTGTAGCGCGATGCGGGGCGCCATCGAAACGCTAAACGCTTACGCAGATCTTTATGACGTTATGTAGCGGTTATGTAGCGGTGCGGACAGCGAGTAAAAACACAAACACTGAAACACGTGCGTTAATATGTACATAGTGACTCGTATATTATGTTTTAGTTCGACGCGCTAGCTAGGTCAGGCGGACGCGGCGCACTTTGGTGATGCACCAAATTTGAATCAGTTAATAGGTAATCTGAGACAACTTACCTGTCAACTGATCTTATCTTACTGAAATACCATATCATCATCATCTAGCGGCGGATTTAACCACCGCTAGATGTTGGTTGTATGCAGGCAAGTGAAGACCAATTACCAACTTTTGGGATGCCCATTCGGTTCCTTTTACCATGGCTTGTCGACGCTCCCCTTCAATACGGCTCGCCAACTACGGTTTAAAGTATAAACTTTAAACAAACCGTTTGGAGGACTCCCCAAAAACTTTCTACTCTTGCCATGACATTGGTCACATTTCGAACTTGGCCAAGTGGTAAACCATCGCTTTGTACTATTCTTTCGGCATTAGCGTTTGCTGAAGCTCGGCTGATATTATACCTATTGTATCAGCGGCATAACATCACAAATATTTCGGCGGTGCAATAATTTACTGATCGAAAAAGTAACCGTCAAAAGTCGTCATTAGTCGTGTTTATTATTCGTTTCCTCTTCAATAAATCACTAGTTTCTCATATTCAAGGTAATATAAACACTTAAAATTTACGAGGACATAGCTAATGTAGTGATGACTCCATAACTGGATGACATAACCAAATAGCATAGCTGCAGAGAATCGCAGACATAGTACAGTATAGTTGCTGCGTATATTGTACTGCGCACCGCGCCTAGATACCTTGCAACCAGATACTCATTATTACGGATGAGACTGCACATGTAGGTAGGTACTTGGTTTATAGTGAAGTAAAAAAGGTCCGTTAAAACAAGGACTGTTAACCACCATCATAAAGTTACATAGATATTTTGTATTCCGATTATTAAGACTAAAAACCGAGAGTTATCTTAAATCGCGCTTGTTATTTTGTGTCATTTCTTCTGATTCCAATCATTTTGCTCTCTCTTATTATGAATTTTTGTTTCTAAAAAAATCTTGTCTAAAAATACTATTCGTATCATGTCTCAAGAGACGAAAATTTTCGCTTATTAGAGTTTTAGATTCACACAAAAAAATAAAAATCCTAGACTATTCGCGAGACATTTCGTATACAGGTTGACTTCAATTCTGTTTCTTCATCGATTCCCTTACTAAATTCGACCTTGTGGCGCATGAAATAAGAGTGCTGTTACATTAGTCGACTGTGAAATGTTCGTAGTCATCAGACGTTGCAGTGGCGCTTATACTTGGCGCTTCGCCAGAAGTGGGCACACCTCCGGACACCCCGGAGCTCTTCCTAAAGTGATGACCGTATTACATTGGCACTATTGTGTTTAGACTTATCATCAACCGACTGCGCAATGTATACCTTGTATGCGGACATATGCGTAATACAGATAATACACCTAGCATACAAGTGCATGTAAAGAATTCTCCGTGCAATGCTGCAGAGCATCATTCAGTATTGGTTATATGTATAGCTTCGTCGATCTGTCCACCGGATTTATTTATGAGTATGAGATATATGTATTAATAGATTTATGAGTTCTACGTTTATTGCTATTACGTTTTAGAATTTCCTGAGATGTCGCGTTTTATTGCTCTTCTGTGACTTGTGGAGGGCGATCTGTTTACTTTAGTGCTTAACTAATTTATATTTTGACAACGAATGGATAGTGTTCTTTTGATTTATTTTTTACAAAATTTTTAACCGACTTCCAAAAAGGAGGAGGTTCTATGTTCGATTGTACATGTGTGTTTTTTGATGCGTAAGTTGCTTACTTCGAGATTCAATTATTGAATTGCTGCAATACTTGTTTCCAATTGATGATTCTAATCTTATTTCGTATGAATATTCACCCATAGAAGTAATCAAGAAGAAT
Source organism: Zygaena filipendulae (assembly GCA_907165275.2). Classification (NCBI taxonomy): domain Eukaryota; kingdom Metazoa; phylum Arthropoda; class Insecta; order Lepidoptera; family Zygaenidae; genus Zygaena; species Zygaena filipendulae. The sequence continues at coordinate 10,371,519 of OU015659.1, read as the reverse complement.
ATACATAATCACTTTAGGTAATACAAAAGTAGAAACTACTTTTAATAGCACTAATGAATGGCATAAACGACATTCTATAGTTCTCCCTCCATGGACAGGAAGATGCAAATAGCATTGTCAGTCACGTCTTCTATTACTTACCCAGATTATGTTATCACGACTCGTATGTACGTATTCATCGAATCGACTGTTCACTTGGTCAAGCCTGTTCACACACCAGTTCACGTCGAAATTCTTGGGAATTTTAACGTTTAAATATTTGTCTCCGCACAATATTCTATGGGCCTTTCCTACCGACGACGTTGATGTTTTGTTATTGTGAAAATAAGACTGATTTTTGTAGCTCACGCTCACGTATGGATGGAATTAATTACAAACAAAATGCAGTTCAGTTGCCGTAGAATAGAAAACATATTTTAAAAAAAGAACTACATAGGTATAATACAACTTTGAAATCTGTGAAGAATCTGTATAATTTAGTTCTTCTCGTTATTAGGTACATATACTTATTTTTAAAACAGCCACAAATTGTATTTAAATTCAATCAATTGGTTTCGATGCTACTTTTTGTAAAGTGACATTTGTATGAAACTGTTAAATATGGATCCAGCCTACGTTTTTTTTTACATCAATGTCATACACTGCCATGCCATCTAATATCTATACAGACATGCTGACCGCTGCCCGCTGGCTGCATCCGTGCGCAGCCCGCGGTGAGTCACGCACGCTAATTATTACAGTGAGTGCTCGACGCGCCGCGCGCCGCCGCCGCCGCCGCTGTTGTCCGCAGGCGCAGCACGTGGTCACTGCGCGTGCGCAATGGTCAGGGGGCCAATTTCTGCTAGTGCAAAACAAAACCCGTATCCGCATCTATAAAGGTCTCCCCAAATACGCCGTTGCGATGGCCGCGCTGATCGGTATGCGGGTATGCGTATATCGACACTTTGTGGGGAGACTATGCAGGAGCAGTGCGGTTTTGTTTGGGTAGAATTATGTGCTCACTGTACGCTCATTGATAACTTCGTTATTCTTTTTATTTACCTAGTTTTATGTTACGTTTCATTTTGAAGCATTTACGTAAGTAGGTATACTATATTATGCCGGAAACATACTATCTACATAACTGTATACTTAATGTGCCGATCGAATTGGCACAAGTGAGATTACTTATATGCCGCTGCGCAATCAAAAGGTCCCAGTTTTGATTCCCGCGGCTGGAGTGAACCTCAGACGAAATAAAAAGTCGTGAACTTCGTGTTATTTGTTTCAAAATCGGCCCCGAGACTCCTTAGAGCAATTTTCGCTATTCGTAGTTTCGGCCATGCAAGCCCACTTGAAAAATCCACTCGGTATATGATAATATTAGTATGTAGGTAGGTATGTATATATATAATACATCATTATGTCAGTATGTAGTATAATATAACCTCATCATTTGCTTGGTTTCCAACGATAAAACAGTTTAGTGAGGAATCAAGTAGATAGATCTGTGTGTTGTGAAAAGTTATTGTACTGTTAGGTTGGGTTGGGGTGTGTCGAGACGCGCTTGAAGCCAGTAAAGATTGGTTGTGTTCACATAACTATTATGTACCTATGTATTGTTTATTTACTGGTTCGACATCGTACTAGCTCGACACAACTAACCCCAACAGCAATAATAATAACTGGTCTATGCTTCACTTAAGCTCCATACCTCATTCTTCCAGACGAAGATGGAAATAGATTTTTTGATTGATTTGTACGTTCGTACGATTCATTTCATTAGGAATGTAGAGAAAATATCCTAACTTTATGGTTATAATTCGGTACAAGTTATGATTCGGTTTTGTTTGCCCAAAACTGAAAAGTTAATTTCACCTAGGTAGGACCACTCATGGATTCACCTGCGTGAATTTTAGACTTATTCGTCAACTCGCACGTGTCAAACTCGTGTGTGTGCGCGAGTAAGCACCTTCCGTTTTTACCTACTTTTTCTGTCGTTAACTCGCTCAACCGTGAAAATGTGTAGAGTCAGCTAGTTAGTTAAGAGTCATTTTTGAAAATTAATACACATAAGGTATTAAGGCAGGTACCCACTTTAAATGTATAAAAATTTTATACGACTTGACTTTAAAATAAAACATAATACTTATCGTTTTCGAGATAGATATTTTATGTATAATACAAATCAACATAACAATAATATTATTTACCCAATAATCAACAAAATTACAATGACTCAAGATTTTGGTTTATCCATCGATCTCTTAAAGTAAATTACAAAAACTAATAAATAAACTTTTTATAGAAAACCAAACTAAAAAGTAGAAAATAAATTTTAATAAATTTGAATTAAGAATAGTTAGAAAAATTTTAATAAATATAAATATAAATTAAATATAAATTAACAATATTGTAAATAAAAAAAAAATTATTTAAAAAAAAATTATTCAGAATAGTGTAAACATTATACACTATTCTGAATTCAAATTTATTAAAATTTATTTTCTCCTTTTTAGTTTGGTTTTCTATAAAAAGCGTGTTTTAGTTTTTTTAAACTAAAAACATGCTAGTTTGGTTTTTAGTTTGGTTTATTTTTTAATTTTTTTAAACTATCGTGCCTAGTTTTTCTTATTGGTCTTGCAGACACTCTGGGTCTCAGGAAAACAAAAAAAAATCGCTAATCCTGATTATCCTAGTATGTATAACGAGTCAAACTGTTTAAGATATTTAATTTTCATCAGTCCATAATAAGTTTGTCAAATTTAAAGTTAACCCGACGTTTTGAAGGAGGTCAAAATTATGTTCAAAGCTAATAAAAAGCGTGTAAAAAGTAGATACATAGTCCCATACAAAAGTTCACTTAAAAACTGTCCACAGTCGTGTTTACGTAGTTATAGCTGTGGTTATAGTTGGTATGATCATAAATTAATGAAAATTTAACCTTATGTACTCGACTTAAAGTTATATTTACAAATCAATCTACAAAAAGAAATAAAATTTTATGATCGAGTTTCGACAGTTTAACATAATAATAATCCACTTCACAACACACAGATCTACTTGATCCCACACTAAGCTATAAGCTTGTGTCGTGGAAACCAAGCCAACGTGGTATATATTACACATATTATTACATATATATTATACTATAGATATATATATATATATACACACCCAGACTGGAAAATGGAACCCTGTGTTCATCACACAAAGTCCACCCCCACCGGGAATCGAACCCGGAACCTCTTGATTAGCGGGCAGGCATGGTGACCATTGCGCCAATCGGGTCGTCGTCGTCGTTTAGGACAAGGTATTTAAAAGCGCACCCAAATGTTCAAGTGGGCGCTTATTTCAGTAGGACATTTTTTAACGCTGATTGTGTATCTACTTTTTATAATTATGAGATCGATGGGTTTATCACATGATTTTGTGGAATGTGGAAGATGTTAAACTGTCTAATCTCTATAATATAATCTGAACAAATAACTACACATAACAATAATATCACAATATGTGATTGCAGCATTTCGCTTATTATCATCTAAATTATTACCGAACCTACTTATCCGAATCAGCCAGCGGCCAGCGTGGACAATATATTTATAGTTTTTAGTTTCAAGCTTTATCTGACTGTACTTTATATGTACAAGCGAGTTGACGACAAAAAAAGTAGGTAAAAACGGACGGTGCCAACTCGCGCGCACTCACGAGTTTGATATGTGCGAGTTGACGAATGACTCGAATTTTACGATTCCGTCCGGAACTACGGGATCAATAATATTCGTCTGAGTCAAAAACATAATAAGGAATAAATGAATAGTAAGATATAAGTAGGTATCTGCACTTTAACTTGATGCGATGGTTAGTGCCTTCCAGGTTTTAAATATAATAAAAGAATGTCAATGACCACGTTGCGACTCCAATAATTTTGGCAACGGTGCGCGATGCCATTCATTTTGTATCTATTTTCGTTTTGGAATTCATAATCGGGTGGGTACATGAATTTAATGCATACTTGTCGCCGTCATAGTTAAAATCACACATTATTTACACAGTGTCTCGGTGAGAAATTCCAATATAATACATACGTATATTATTTACAATAGGTGCTAGACCGAATACCGCGGGACAGAAGTTCGTATAGGCACAGATAATATAATACTATGTGAATAACAATTTCACGTCGTTATGAGAAAAGAATAAATAGGTAACGGGTATACCTACCTACCTACTTGCAGGAATTCTTAGAAGTAATCCAATATTAGGTATACATTATGTTTAGCTTTTCGATGTTTTAACTTTACTGTTTATTTACGAAGAAGAAATAATATGATTTTTTGTTAAATGTGCAGTTAACTAAAAGTAACTGTAACACTTTCGACGTTGAATCTTGCAATAGTACTTACCTAGTACCTACCTAATAAAGTTCCTTATCTGCCAAAAGTGATAAGCTATTTTCGATGAACAACGTACCTCAATCTACAGAAATATATTTAACTAGTTGTGCGCCGCGGTTTCCCCCGCGTTTATTTCTGAGTTCCTCCGGGAATTCCGGGATAAAAAGTACCCTATGTATTAATCTGATGTAGGTATAAGCTATATTATTGTAAAGTTTTATTTAAATCCATCCAGTAGTTTTTGCGTGAAAGAGTAACAAACATTCATCCATCCATCCATCCATCCATACATACATACTTACAAACTTTCGCGTTTATAATATTAGTAGGATATCTATCCTATGGGCTATGACATAGAGTTGTTGAAAAAACTGTACTTCTTACTAATCGAACTATGTACTGTTCTTTTTTTTAGGACGTTTTTATCTTTGTGTTTAGTATAGGTACGTATTATTGAAAGGTTCACTGTAAAGTGTAAAGTGCCTTGTACCGGTAGGTCGATGATGTGTCTATTTTATCATTATCATCCAAACTTAATGCTTATACATAGGTACTCGTAATTGTTGTGTCACTGCTATATAGATAGGTGGACAGTCAACCCGTTGCTTGGGTTTAAACCCGATAAAAGCTAGCCTTTTACGGTCTTTTATGGGGGGTTTAATCCGAAAACGGCAGGTTTATATCGGGTTTAAAATCAAGCACCGCGGGTTGATTGTCCATAGTCACTGCTCCTGCCAAACGAGTGCCCAGGAATGCATTATGCATTCGAGACACCCTTGTCATAAGTTTAACTTGACGCCTGTCAAATTAACTATTAGCATTCACTACTTGCAGCACGCTCGCTCGCACCAAGGATGTTCAGAGTTTTGCTAGCTTTCATTGTCTATTGACCATTGATATAAAAAAAAAATTACAATCCTATTGACTATTTATTAGATACTAGCGGTTCTCCGCAGTTTCATCCGCAGTAATTTCGGAGTTTCCGCGGGAATTTCGGGTTACAATATACAATATATTACTCAGATTTTGGTATATGAAAATCTTTACGACAACTTATAGACACTTCTTAGTGTTATTGTAAATTTTAAACGACGACGCGCGACGTTTATTCACACTTTCCATTTCTTTTTTCAAATATTCACTTTCAATCATTTTACAAATCGATAGCTTCACGGTGTTGTCGATTTGCGTGTTTTCCAGCTATAGTTTTTAAAATAAGTTCGACAAAAAAAATTAACTTACTGTACAGCACAAAATTTTAGCCACGGTTGGTTACAAAAACACTTTCGACATTTGTTGTCTTTGTTAAGTTTTATTATTACCTACTAGGTTCAACAACTGTTGAGATTTAGCCCACTAATAAAGTCGACTGAGCTTGCTCAGCTTTTACAATTTACATAGTTTAGTTTTCATGGTGTCGTAATTCTACTATCCGCGGGTTCACGACACTAGTCAGTACTGCGTTCTCGTCTATTCGTTGTCTAGTATACCACAGGGTATAAGTAGGTACTAAAAGCCTAATAAAAAAGCATTGTGAAATTATTCTTCAATCCACATTATTTTCCGCGTAGTTACAGTTAGTGGGTATAATCTATCACTGATGAAAATACCCTGCAAAAACGATAATTTGAATGCTATTGTGATCATAGAATAGGCATAAAACCGCATTCGGCGCACGCAAAATGATGAAATCTCACAGGTGGTGCAACCAGCTTACTACGTATCCCGGCGCGATCGTAATTTCGCACCGTTCCACGCACAAGTCGATTGTTTCTGTTTTTTCGAACGGAATTTTGAAGAAAATTAACACTTTGTGTGTTTATCTCTCTGTCTCTATGGTCTTCATTATGTGCATGCGTGATTATGAGCAATTATATCTACCTGACACTGGCAAATTTTATTGAATAAAAACTTACGTAATCTTCTTTCGGTGTCTAATGTCGTTTAGCTGTTACGCCATAATTTTATAGCTCAAGCAGATAACCGCGGCAAATGTGATGGAGTTGGATTCCCACGGGTTTTGTGAATGCAGGTACGGTCTGAAAACAAATCAGAGGGCCAATAAATTCTACTCGCGCGAAACTAAAAACATGAGGTCTCCTCACATACGAGTATATACCCTCGTCGCGACGACCGATCGACTCAATGGGAATAATATGCTAGTTTCGATATAATCCTACTAATATTATAAATGTGTGGAAGTGTGGATGTTTGGATGTTTGTTACTCAATCACGCAAAAACGGCTGAACGGGTTTGGATTAAATTTGGCATGCACGTTGTCAGGGGTACAGAGAAGAACTTAGCGTACTTTTATCCTGGAATTCCTGCGGGAACTTTACCGCGGGTGAAATGAATCACTTCATTGGTGAAAACCGCATGAAAATTCGTTGCGTAGTTTTAAAGATCTAAGCATACATATAGGGACAGACAGACATCGAGAAGCGACTTTTTTACTAACCGACTTTCAAAAAGGAGGAGGTTCTGCACTCGGCTGTATGTTTTTTTTTACTATGCAATGATAAGTACCTACTCTTACTCTAGTTACTAGTTACTTATACAAGTTACTTGATAACAACTCTGCCTTCAGATTAGATTTTTTATTTGTAAATAAGGAACATTCCCTAAAACATAAAATTACTCATATTATTTACAATAATATCCGTGTAACGAGATGGCTCAGTAGCACAAAAAACACGTCTCCCGCTTGCAGTAATGTCGCAAAACGTTAATTAAACTCGCGATTAAAACAATGCAGTATTTTAAAGCCTTGATGTTTTTTATCTCTCCCACATTTTAACTACCAATGGTCCGTTCCTCTTTCTAGCGTTTACATTTTTAATTAAATACGAACAATGACGTTTCACTCTTCTTTGAATGCGAAAATAGGTCATTGCGAAGTGGGCCATATTAAAACTAGGCGCACATTAAAACTAGGTTCTAAATCTACAGAGGTATATTTTTAGGAATCAAAAACAACGTTAAAAAAGTACTAATAGGGTAAAACCCGGATAGTTGCCACACTTTTCGAAATCATTTTATATCTCCCAGTACATAAATCAAAATATTTTATTTTTTAAACTGGCAAGTACTTTGGTTCTTTATCTACAAATTTATTAAATGTAAAAGACATTATCTTTGAAATTTCCAGAGTATTAGCGATTTCTACGGACCTCTACTTTTTGTGACATCTATCCCATAAATGGGATAGTTGCCCAGTCCATATAAATTACATTTAGGATAGACGACCCGCCGGGAAACAAGGCATCTATCCCGAAAAATCTTTGATCGCACCTTGCGTTCCCGTCGCACAGAGACATGAGACGCGGTCCACTTAATAGTAGTTGGAAAGTTACGATCGGGGCAACTATCCTGGTTTTACCCTACACGCGATATCATCGAAATTAGGTGTAAAAAAACTTATTGTATTTGTCATATTAATATCGTTACTAATGTTATAAATACAAATGTGTTTGTTACGCTTTCATGTATGTATACACGTTGCCAGGGGTGCAGAAAAGGACATGAGGTACTTTTTAAGTTTTTATCCCGATATTTCCGTGGGAACTCCGAAATTAATGCAGGTGAAACCGCAGAGAGCAGCTAGTAGGTACCTAATAAATAAGTTTTAATGTTAGAGAATTCCCTTTTCTTCCTACAACATTTTCTTGCACATCTTTTTATGTTATGTTTTTCTAATTTCTTATTTCACCACTCGATTGTATAAACTCTTTTACAGCTTCATTGTTTGTAAAGACGTTGACTCGTTGCGAAGTCGCCCGTGGGTAGTTAAGGCTATAATCCACCCAAAGAAAAAGATGTAAGACTTGGTAGAAAACGAATTTCTTCCGTACGACAACTACATATTTTTTGCCTTTACCCTGCAGAGACATAACACAGTCCCGGACATCGGATTGAGCCATTTCGAGATTTCATGCTGGTGCACTAAAGCTAAAAAATATAAGGGAAAACTTTCAATGCAGTGACCGTATTTTTGAATCGCGCGAATTACTTCCGGACACGGAATCACAAGATTCACATGCGAATTCTTAGATATTTCTTAAGGATTCGCATGTGATTCCGATTTCCGTGTGCGAAAGTAATTCGAACGATTAAAAATACGGCCCCAGACTCGATGTAAACCAGATTCAATAAACGTCCGTTTTGCAAGCTTTTGTAATAAGTTTGAATTTAGTGTACGGAACCACTATATAAAATGTATTATTACAACAGTTGGTAAAACTTCGACTAAACCAAAAAGTATAATTTGCTATATTTCCTTTTTTCAGTATAATATTCATATTTGTTATAATAATGTAGCTCCGCTGTGGTGGAACACTGTCCTTGGGTGCCTTAGCGACATGACGTCGCGCGCCGCGTTTCCATGTGAATCGTCACCCCATTGTGTTGATAAACAAAATGATGATAAAATGACAAGCTTCCTTGCACTATATAGTTATTGAGTAATCATTGTACATAGAATATTTTTTCCTGGAAAATTGAGTATGTCGATATTTATAATATATTCACGTTAATATTGTAGAAAAAATATCGACAAAAAATAAAATAAATTTTAAACTCTTTACCAAATTGGTAGTAAAAGTGTAGTAGTAGATCTGTAGTATAGTCCCTGTGATCACCCTGCGAATTACAATACATGATTTTTCATAAAGAAACGCCATCATCATAATCTCTAATTTAGATAATTCTGTATAAAATATATGGGTAGACGCCATGGACCAATTAAACTTTGGTCCATGGTAGACGCCTTAAAACCAACATTACTATAATGTTGTACATGTCTATAGGTCTTATTACACTTTATTTTGTAGCTATAAAGTTATTATGAGTGATCATTATGTCCATTCAATTCAATGTCCAGTGTCCACTTATCTCAATAATAAGCATTCATACATTTACTTTCTGCATTATGTATGACGTCATCCCGCAACAAAGCTTCCAATTGGTTGGTGTTGCCATAATGTATTAAATGTCCTGACGTGACGTATAATTTTAATGGTAGGGTTTCATAACACAGCGACTAACGGGTAGCTAACTGCCAGTGACGTTCAACTCTAAAATGCAAAGGAGAATAAGATGGATAACTTTGGTTTTTAATGTTTGCTTTGATGAAATCTCACTTATCGAAACGGTTGACTGGTACTTCTGTACAAAGGAGGACTTAAATCTTAAGGCATTCTTGCCGCCTTCTTCTTCTTCTTCTTAAGTCCGCCTTTGTACATACATTTGTGCAATAAAGTTCTTTAAATATATATAAAATACTATTGTTATATAATATAATATCCCTTCTAAGTAAGAAGTAAAAAACAAATATGCAAGATAACTTGCGATTGATCATGCGCGAATTTTGTCTTTTGTGGCTGTTTTGCTATCAGATATCTCACTAAACAATCCGGATATTTCTAAAGCCTTCTTCTTATTCCATTATGGCATCTATCGCGATTTAGCGCATTAAGTTCCAGTCTACAAGAGATCCGAACAAAAGCCTGCAGTTTGACAACCTTCAAATAAGTCAGTGATGACAAAAATGTAGGATCGCCGCAGGGAACGCGTCCATTAACAGACAATTTACGAAGTGGCCTCAGCGGGCCGGGCGCCCCCATTCGCGGGATCAGATAGCGTGACGCGCCGCGACCCATCGCGGCCACACCATGGGTGTGCACTACCACAATACATTATAGGAGTGTACCTACCGCGGCCGTACCACGGGTTTTGCTGCTGCAGTTAACGCATACTTTACCGACAAACTGTCTATAACAGAAACATATCCAGGGCAGGGCGTATTTGAAGACCGTGAGCTTGCAACGGTAGACATTGAAGTATAGTTATTTGACATCTTTTGGGTTTTTCCATTTTTACTGGTCTGCACACCTCACTAGCTATAAATTGGTAACTGATCTTGTGATCGCTTCAATTGTTATCTAACATGACTTTTTAGTTGCCACAACAGAAAATGCTTTTTTTATGCTAGTCTTTTCCTATCATTATTTCTCCTATGCGGCTAGTCATATTTTATCAGTTAAACTAGTGTCCTTACTTTAAAGAAGTTTCTGTATACGACGACTGGTATTTTACTGGTATTTTTAATTGTGTTGATAATAATTGTAAAGAAAATCAGGTAGGTTGGATCAATAATCAGAAAATAAATGAAATTTTTTTATAGAAGTACGTCATGTTAACTACCCAAGTATTTGTAAAATCGTGGTAAGGCACGACTACGATAGCGACCTGCCAGTTAGCTGGTCGTAGATTCTTATTACAGTCAGTTTCACACCCCGGGGGCCATTTTTGACGATGATATTATACAAACTACGCTACCTATCTTTTTATATACCGAATACTACACGGTTAAAAGCTGATTCATTAAAAAAAACCGTAAATAAAATTTAAACTGAATCAACATAATTAATTTCAATGGTTTTTCTTCTCTCTTTGTTCTCAGACTGACGAAGGAACGGGCAGTCAGGTATCTTACTTGATTGATTAACAATAATAATAAATAACATTTTTATGTTGTCCGTCTTTCGTTTTGTTTATGTCTTTGTTTGTGTTGTTTTATCATAATACTAACTAACATGGACAGCTGCAGTTAGACATCTATCGCGATGAAATCGCAATGTTTAGAAATTGTTTAATGTTTTTACTTTCTCGATGGTTTCGACTCCCAATTTCCAACATTCAATTTACGTAAATCTTACTAATCCTTTCTATACAAAGATATTATAAAATATTAAAATACACCAATGGTGCGAGTTGTGATAATGCTACTTTACTCCGAAAAGTTACATCAGTTAGTCCATATTCATTATCCCTCTAGACTACGGGAACAGCTCTCAAAGCATCGTGAAAATCAAATTGGTTCTGAAGTTGAAACTTCAAAGTGAATTTTGAAGTAGATTTTCTATCGAGCCCTCAGCTGAAACACTTGATGTTGTTATTATACCCAATTAGGACATAATTGAAAATTGGAACAAATTTCGGAACGAAATACCAGTGTCATACTCCTAATAGAAATCAGTTCTACGTCCAGCGACTTTCAAGGTTGTGTAGCACATGTACTCTCTAAATTACTAGGTCGCTGAAACTGTCAACCAATTTAAGGCTCGTGGTGTCGCCAACGACCTTGGGCGTTGAGGCGTGGCCTAATTTTCTCGCCCCCGCTACCCGCACCCAAACATCGCGCGATAATGTACGTAGGGTCAGTGGAACAGTTATCGGCACTCCATCAAATCTATCATTATTTTAATTGATATTACATTGAGTCATGCAAATATTTTTATATCGTATTTTTTATGTTTTATTTTAATACTTTAATAATGAAGGTAAATAATTATTGATGTTTATTTTTATTATATTGTAATTTTACTATAAAGGATTAATGATATCAAATTCGTAGTTAAATAGGTAGTTAAATTAATTTATTATTTTACAATTTAGTACTTATTTAGTACAATTTAGTACCTATACACAAATTGATTTTTTTCTTTTCACATATTTAGTGTACCTATTTGGTACCTTTAGGTACCGAATTTATTTTTAATTTATATCGTCCCAGAAAAAAGTAGTAGACTAATCAAAATTTTCGCCGTAAGAAAACATATTTGCTGTAAGTAACAAAACACCAACTTTTCACCAGAAACATTTTTTTTATAAAATTGAAAATAAAGCAACTTTTTAACAAGAACTGACAGAATTGTGATTTTTTTTGTACATAGTTTTGTTAAGTTAAGGGTGCGCTCCGCCAGATTATGCAGCTCTTATCCGATAGAGGCCGCGGACGGCGCCATAAAAGAGTTTTCTCAATTTACAGAGAATCACAAGGTTAAAAAATAGATTTTGATGATGGCTGCGAGAGAATGAGTGTTTAATACATCTTTAATTTAAAATTTTTATATGGCTTTACGCGCATTATTATCCTTTAACTACACGAAAATATCGAATAACTGGCCGAAACGTAGTCACACACACATGCAAATCGATTAATACTAGACGATTAGGATTCGTAATTTGGCTACCTCAACAAGAGTCTCGGTGGTGTGCGTCTTTTTTTGTAAACTATGAATCGTGAAAATCTTGTGTTCAAACCTTAGATTTCGATTCCACTTTTTGACCACGTGATCACATAGATATGACGAAAACATGAAGTTTGAGTACCAACACGATGGGTCTGTAACTTGTAGTTTCCGAGATACAGGCTATCGAAGATTTGATCTCGTGATCACATAGATATCACGAAAACATGAAGTTTGAGTACCAACACGATGGGTCTGTAACTTGTAGTTTCCGAGATATAGCCTATCGAATATTTGACCACGTGATCACATAGATATGACGAAAACATGAAGTTCGAGTACCAACACGACGGGTCTGTAACTTGTATTTTCCGAGATATAGGCTATCTAACATTAGATCACGTGATCACATAGATATGACGAAAACATGAAGTTTGAGTACCAACACGATGGGTCTGTAACTTGTAGTTTCCGAGATATAGGCTATCGAAAATTTGACCACGTGATCACATAGATATGACGAAAACATGAAGTTTGAGTACCAACACGATGGGTCTGTAACTTGTAGATTCCGAGATACAGGCTATCGAAAATTTGACCACGTGATCACATAGATATGACGAAAACATGAAGTTTGAGTACCAACACGATGGGTTTGTAACTTGTAGTTTCCGAGATATAGGCTATCGAAAATTTGACCACGTGATCACATAGATATGACGAAAACATGAAGTTTGAGTACCAACACGATGGGTCTGTAACTAGTAGTTTCCGAGATACAGGCTATCGAAGATTTGATCACGTGATCACATAGATATCAGGAAAACATGAAGTTTGAGTACCAACACGATGTGTCTGTAACTTGTAGTTTCCGAGATATAGCTTGTTGAAAATTTGACCATGTGATCACATAGATATCACGAAAACATGAAGTTTGAGTACCAACACGATGGGTCTGTAACTTGTAGTTTCCGAGATATAGGTTATTGGAAATTTGACCACGTGATCACATAGATATCACGAAAACATGACGTTTGAGTACCAACACGATGGGTCTGTAACTTGTAGTTCCGAGACTATATCTCGGAACACACGTTGCATCACGTGGTCACATAAGACACAATAAAAATATTATTTTCATTGCATCGGAGAATTTGGAGATAAACGCTGAATTTTATCACCCCAGGCCGAGATACAACCTTTCGAAAATATGGTCTCTCTCTTTTACTCATCGTGAAAACAAGAAAGAGATAGCAAGAATTTATTCAACACAAAAATATAAAATACTTTTACCCGTAAGTTACGTTATACCTCATCGTACGTGACGCAGAACCAAAACGTCTTTTCCAACTTTCCACAAGTTATTTGTATTCGCTTCGGCTACTAATAGGTACCTACTACATCAGTAATAGGTATATTTTCAAATACAATTCTAAATTATCTTGGTAGGCAAAATTGTCAAAACTCACGGCACAACGCCGCGCCACCTTGTGATCCTTTTGGAATTCACTACAAACTACTACATTCGGGGGACTTGTCAGTCTACAGCCTAACTACAGCTGTTTATAGACCGGGCCGCCATTTTCGTACACTTATAAGTGTATTCGTTCTCTCACACAAGCAAAGGTTCGACCGAAATTTAATTCATTTTGAAATGATTGTAATTATGTTATTTCTTCACTATAATATGCAAAGATTTTGGGCTGTGCGTTATCGTAACAAGTAGTAGTATTTTATTAAATGAAGTCTAATAAATAAAAACAGGCGGAATGCCTTTAATATAGCTACGGCAGTTTGTATGAAAACTAGACCTTTAGACCCACCTTAATGTTAGTTGCAATTAAAATATTTTCACTAAAGTTACAAGGAAACAGGTTTTACTACTTACAGCATTCTTCGATTTGTATGCAGATAGAAAATTGCTGTATATTTTCCGATATCTAAAATGCTGTAGCTGTATATTTTTATTTTTATTAATTTATTGATTAATTTAGTAAAAGAAAGTAATAAAACAAAAATGTGTTTATAAAATTGCCTTTTGTTACAAAAAAATACAATGAACCAATAATTAAAATTCAGTGAAGTCCAGTTGCCCAACTTTTTGCAGCTTTTTTTTTCGTGGCATTTTTGATGTCGCTACCTTATTTTGCTCACAAAATTAATTTGGTGTAACCAAGCGGATTGCGACAGCGCGACGCACAGCCTACCCGTTTGAATGCCAGCGCCAGACTGACTCCCGTCGCCCGCGCACGGACCCGCTCGTGACCATTTGTAGTGAATGTGGTATAAAAAACATTTCGTCAAAACTATGTATTATTTTGGAACGATAAATGCTCAGTTTTAAGTTAAACAAGTTAGCAATCTTTTCCTGAAAGAATCGTGAAATTATCACTTGTAGTTTAGAAGCAGTAGCGTATTTCAAGTTGAAAACAGCTTCATTTCAATGTTTTTTTTTGAATAGTATTTTGTAGACTACAATTTATTTAAATGCTCAGATTGAAGTTCATATATCAATCTTTAATATATGTTAATTCTGGAATCGTCAGTAGGCTAATTTATGAGCTTTAGGGCCTCAAAAATGATCGTTTCACGACTCCATGCGCCTTAAATACTAACGGCCGCACTCAGAGTCGACTTTAATGATTACTTAGTTAAGTATAGATTTTTAAAACAAAACTGCCGCAATCAGAGACGTTCAGTAAATTAATGTTAATTGGCATTTAATGAGATGTAACTTAATTAGTTAAATGCCAATTAACATTAATTTATTAAACTTGTCTGATTGCGGCAGTTTTGTTTTAAAAATCTATACTTAACTAAGTAATCATTAAAGTCGACTCTGAGTGCGGCGGTAAATGTTTATTGTTTTTGTTTCTAATTACTTATTCATGTTTTTTCCTTTAACAACATGTGTTATTTTTGTGGTTTACAATTATGTTAATAGATTTTTGATTAGATAAAATTGAATTGTAATTAATTACAACACAGTGAAAAACAAAATATTGAGCCTATGTTTGTGATCAATTGCGAAAAGAAATCCATCATTAGTGAAATTTTTGTGGAGAGATTTTATTTTCATCAATTAGCACAGGGCAAGTACATGTATATGCTCAAAAATAGACGTTTATAGACTCTTAAAAGATGATAATTCAATTTTACTTAATCATAAATTTACACAATGTAACCCTTTGTGATTCATTAATAAATGTTATAATGGTTGATCCGACTGGATACCTATTCAATACGTAATAATGTTATGGATCAACCATCTATTATGTAAATGTAGCGCATTATTTAGTTACACCTTGTATAATATGTCACTGTAAAATTGTAAAAACCGTTAGTTTGTAAACTAACGACCATTTTGTATAATGCTGAGGTCTTGAAATCCGTTGTTGTGGTGGGTGACCGCACATGAGAAATCGGTAGGTACCATTTGCCTCTGTCGTTGTTATAGTTCAAACCAAACCTAATCATCTAGCGTTTCGCGGTGCACGAAAACGTGGTACGTCGGCAATGCCGTTTACCGTTTACAATCTTAAAGGTTTTTACACATCAGATGACATATACAACTTCAACTTGTCGTGAAAATGCCGCAATCGTAAAGCCGTCATAAACCGTTCCGTACGCTCGGCATCAAAAAGATATACACATATTAAACATTTTTATTAGTTGATGCACATTTATATAGCCCGGCAGCCTACGCCTTACTCACCAAGTTTCAGCCTGGTACTAGTTACTCAGAAAACAAGGCGTGGGCTGCCGGACTACTTACTGCGATAAGATGCGACGATGGTCAAAAGTGATCACATATTTCCGACGCTGACTGTATGCACCTATACCTGTGTACCGCTACAATAACAGCGTGCGTGCACGTCCTCCATCCAGCAGTTGTTCACGTCGAGCTCGGCGGCGTCGCAGGATGTGCGCGGCACGCACCCGCCCGACTCGGGCTTCTCCGAGCTGTCGAACAACAACATCGCCGAGGCCAACAACAACGGGCCGATCTCGCTGCGGGAGATGCAGAACATTGCGAACAACAACGCCGCCGCCTACATCGTCAGCGAGAACGAGGAGAGGAACAGGGAGTCGGTGGTGGAGTTCGAACCGCTGCCGGCGAGCATACGGCTCGCGGACCCGTTGGAACGCTGCGCGGATTGGTTCAGTGAGTTGGACTAGTCTAATTCCCCACACAATATCATACGTATAAATGCCAAAGTATCTCTGTCTCATCTAATCAACCGTCCGTTATGAAATTTTGCGTCCACGCTGTCAGTGGTTCAGAAAATTACCGCGGGACTCCGAAATGAAAGTAGATAAGAACAGCTAGTCCTTATATTATGCGAATGTTTGTTTTTGTGACGCTTTCACGCCCTGACTACTCAACCGATCAACATGAAATTTTGCATTGATACCATTATTGATACACATTGTCAGGGCCCCTGATAAAAGTACCTCACGTACAGTACAGTAAAGGACGTGAGGTACTTTTATCTCGTAATTACCACGAAAACTCTTTTACCAATAGAAAGCCACGTAAATTGGTATGATTAGTAAGGTGATTGGTAGGTATGTTTCGTTATTTGGTTATTTATCGTTGCAGGTGACGATGACTTGCCGAGGAATCGACTACAGTACCTCAGGGAAATTGGTAGAGGATGGTTCGGAAGAGTAAGTGTTCCCATTACTTTCTGATACTTACATAATATTTGATCTTTACCTATGCAAAATTAACCAAGAGTTCAAAAACGACTGTCTTATAGTTTTCCTCCGGGCAGTTAACAGCCTAAACCGCTATCACCTCTAATCTTACCGCTACGCTGTGACGGGGCGTGGGGCAGTACGAAGTTGGGCGGGGGCCGAAGAGTGCCGCATCTTTACGTAGTATTAGTTATTCTTTTGCGCGGGTACTTGACATTAGGTATGTTTTTAACGCCACAGGTGGTGGAAGGTGAAATAGAGGAAGAGGGCGCCGGCAGCAACAGCACAGTGGCGGTGAAGATCTTGAACCAGAACGCGTCTCTGGAAGACAAGGCGCGGTTCCTAGACGAGGCGAAGATGTACCGCGACGTGAGGCACGAGAACATCCTGGCGTTCCTCGCCAAGTGCTTGCAGGAGGACCCCTGGCTGCTCGTGTTCGAACTTTGCTCTATGGTGAGCTCATAATGTGTAGCTTGTGATTTGTTTTTAAATAATTATATGGTAATTACCGCCTTATCGACACAATGTATAGCGGTTCTCGAGTTTTACCGAAACGAACAGCAATTCACTTTTTAGGTATATACAGATTTACGTGGAATATACCTACACTTTTCATGTAAATCAATGTTTGCGCGTAAGCTTTCTTTAATTTTATTAGAACCTTGAAATAGAAATTTCTATTATATGTAGCGCTTAAATTACTTGAATTACTAGATTCTTAATTTGGTGATTTATTGATTTTCTTTGAGAATAAATAAATAGCTGGAGTTTTTCAATGAAAATCCTTAAATGTCTTTTCACATAATATACATAATTTCACGATTTCTATTCTTAGTTATAAAACAAAGTCCTCCGCCGCGTCTGTCTGTCTGATCGCGATAAACTGAAAAACTACTGAACGTAGGTATTTTCATGCAGTTTTCACCAGTAGATATTCATGAGGAAGGTTGTTACGTATAGTTGGAATTTATTTTATTTATTTATTTATTCTTTATTGCACAGTACGTACAAACTTAATGCCTTGCAGCATTCTGTACCATTGGGTAGACACAGAGATTTTCGCGGGAACTCTCAAATTCACCCCGGGTGAAACCGCGGGGGACAGCTAAGTACCTACTATATAAATGTTTGTAATTTTCAAATAGGTGATTAAAGTAGTTAAACGTGTGTGGTGTCTCTCTACGGCAGGATCTGCAGCAGTACTTGGTGACGAACCGGCCCAAGATGGCGATCCTGAACGAGAGCGGCGTGCCGCTGCGGCTGCTGAGCGACGTCGCCTCGGCGCTGGCGCACCTGCACCAGCGCGGCTACCTATACGGGTGCGTCACCAACCGCTGAGCACTTGTGTGTTAATTCGCCGAGTATTTCGGAGAGCGGTGCCGTTAACTAGCGCCCGAAATTGCGGTGGATGACATCACTAAACGTCTACGCAAACCAACTAAGTAGGTTTCCTAGAGAACGTCAAATTGCATGACGGCCGTCATAGCGGTTATAAACAGTTGTTCGATGTTTTGACGAACAATCAATTGACTTTGTCAAAAAAATGAAGCATAAAGAGAAGATAATTAGATAATAGACAAGTGAGTGCTACTGAGTAACTACGATTGAATACGGGCGCACCACTTTCTAGGAAACTATAGCTGTTTACCGTTCAAGACGGCCGTAAAGACGGTCACCGCACAACAAAATATTACGGCACCGAAACCCTAACTGTATAATAATAACAATAATAATAAGTTTATTTACTTGAACCATTAAGTTAATACAGTAGTGCACTAGCGCCCAAACTAGTTAAAACTGTGTTTCGACTGTTTTACATATTAACATTCCGTTCACCGTTCACCGTTTAATGGGGATGTTGACTATTTTGAAAATCACAATTCTAATTATTCCGTCAGTTAGAAAATAAAAAAATAATAGACACGTATTTTTTGCTTTTTCAAATAAATTAAAATATACAGAGATAAAGCGCATTAAAGTTTGGGTGAGGGGTCGTGATGTCACTAATGCTAAAACCGCCATACAAACTGTCCGAATAGTGACGTCACGCGAAATTTCAACTCAATGTGTCGGCTTTATTTTTTAATAAGGAAAAAAATAAAATAAAAAATACGTGTCCAATATTTTTTTGTTAATCTACAAGACGGATAAAAAAAAATTAGTCGAAATGCTCATTATTACCGTACTCCCGTTCGCGGTCGTACGTTGATGTGGTTGTGTGCCGTTCCCAGGGCTCTGTGGAGCGGCAGCGTGCTGGTGCGCGAGGCGGGCGGGGCGGGCGAGGCGGGCGAGGAGCCGCGCGCGCGCGCCGTGCTGGGCCGGTACGCGGCCGCGCCCGCCGCCGGCGCGCAGCCGCCCGAGCGCACGGTACGCACGCCGCGCACGCCGCGCCGACACACCCGCCGCCTTACCGCCGCACTCAGAGTCGACTTTAATGATTACTTAGTTAAGTATAGATTTTTAAAACAAAACTGCCGCGATCAGAGACGTTCAGTGAATTAATGTTAATTGACATTTAACGAGATGCAACTTAATTAGTTAAATGCCAATTCACATTAATTTTTTATACTTGTCTGATTCCGGTAGTTTTGTTTTAAAAATCTATACTTAACTGAGTAATCATTAAAGTCGACTCTGAGTGCGGTCGTTAGCCAATAAAACTAATGACGAAAAATTGTCCAATCGAACGTACCTACATTTTTTTTAGAACGAAGTTTTTTATCGCACGGTACGGACGGGAGTAAAAATTTTATTTTCCGTCACGGCATCATACGGCTGCTCAACGGATCACGCTCATTTTTCCGAAATGAGTTTTTTGTTTTATTTTTTTTTTGCCTCTTTTCAAGCATAACGGAATCAGTTTAAAAAATTTCGTTTTAAGTGTTCCACGACGCACACGCATTTTTTTTAATAACATACGTGGCATGACGATACGTTTTTTATAGCGATAATGATTTTAGGTTGTAACTTGGCTAAGGGGGCTGAACACAAGCGAAAAATAATACAATAACAAAAAAAAATTAAACATACAACTGCACCGATTTAGGTAATTTCGAAATTATGTAAACTTTACCACTATTGTAAAAGAGTTTAACAACTAACAATAGTTGCATATTTCTCATACACTAACTGCCCCCGCGGCTTCATCCGCGATAATTTCGAGTTGCCGCGGGAATTATAGAATAAACTGTACGTATAAACCTTCCTCTTGATTACCTTTATCTATTGGTGAGAACCGCATGAAAATCCGTTCAGTAGTCTTTGGGTTTATCGCGAACAAACAGACAGACAGACGTGGCGGAGGACTTTGTTTTATAATATGTATGGATATAACATGATGTGGTGCGTGGGTGTCGTCGTGGCGGTTGCAGGCGAGCCCGGCCGGCGAGGTGTGGTCGCTGGGCGCGCTGGTGTGGGCGGTGTGCGCGTGGGGCGCCGCGCCGCCCGCGCCGCCGCCGCTGCCGCCGCCCGACCTGCCCTGCCCCTACAGGACACATCTGTGAGTCTACCACAAACATATTATAGTTTTTTTGACCCAGCGAAAAAAACCCCGAAAATGGCGATGTACCTCAAGGTTTACAGTGGGTAGCCACTGTAAACCCTGAGGTGTTCCTCCTCGGCGGCTAGCGTCAGGGTCAACTAACTAGCCGTGACCCTGAAATAAGTGTTTCTCAATTTAAAAAGCCGAAACATCGATTTGCCTGACTGTAATTTCGAAACCGACGGTAGTTCCAAACTTCTTTTAAATTACGAAAATCCTTTCTTACTGAGTTTAAACGTAGCAAAAACAAAGTCCGAATTTCATTTTACCATTATAGTAGTTTCACCTGGAAAATTTTTACAATGTAAAAGATATTGGTCAACTTTCTTAATTAAACGAGAACGCGTGCTTCTAATTGTCTTATATTAATTTTAAGTACTTTTTTTAAAGTAAGAGAATGTCTGTACTTCTTTGAACGTATGTGTATGCGAGATTTTTAATTATTATTTTGGTTTTAATACACATCCCGGTCCACAGATACCAGCTGATGCAGCTGTGCTGGCACCCGAGCCCCGCGGCCCGCCCGAGCGCCGCGCAGGTGCACGCGCTGCTGGAGCACCTGCGCACGGCGCGCCCGCGCGAGCCTGGCCGCAGCGACGCCGACAGCGCGGACTTCGAGGAGCGCTGGCAGACGCTCAAACCCAACACCATACCCAAGACAGACGAGCACGTGGCCATCGTACACGCCCCGTCCACCTCCACGGCCTCGCACTTCACCGGCTCCGACCGCGAGCTGGAGACATTGCACACCGTCCAAGACAATCTCAGCGTCGATATGGTCGTCTCGCGCTCCAGCAGCATCATGTCCGACCGAGATCCGCTCTCGGCGAGATTCAAATCGGAGAGTCTCACCAACCTGCACGGCTCGCTGGATGACGTCAGGAACATATACCTCACGCACAACGAGAACCCCGTGCTGGAATGCACTCAAGCGAATATAGGCCTCGACGACGGTAGAGACGCGGATCAAGATCGCTCCGACAGCTCCGTGGATCCGTGGCTCAAGGATATCATGGCGGGCAGTCAAGACGACGTCAGTTACTACAAAGATGTCAGCGATGTGATAAAGAATCTCGATAATATATTAAACTCGGAGAAGACCTCGAGTTCCGAGTCGAGTCATCAGGCTAGTCCTTCGAGGGATAATTTGAGTTTAGATTGCAAGAAGGAGCACCCAATGCAATCGAGTATGGTTAAGTCGCCGGGTATCACCAACTTCCAAAGTGTGCTCGATATGGGTTTCGATGATAAGTCACAGAAAGAGCCGTGCGAGGACGACGAGGCTGATCGCGACACTATCGGTACGCTGAGCCACTCGTTCGAACGCTACAGTGACACCACCAGCCAGCACACATTGGAGAATTTGACTCCCGACACACCTGTCAAGAATGAGGATATCTCTAGTATGATTGAAAGTCACGTAGATCCTACAGAACTAAAAGAAGAAAAAATCTTAGTTGGTGATGATGTCAAGGAATCGTCTATTAATAAAAATAGTGAACTGCCAAAAGTAAACGTAGAAACTAGTGATAATAAATTACTTATGTTAAAGGAATTATGCTTAGCTTCAATAAGTGTTAGTGTTACGAACGTATTTAAGGATAATGTACAATTGAATGTAAGTAAAGACTGTCAAACATCATGTGATAATATCTTAAAGGAAACGGTACGGACTGATAACCAAGAAAATAATACTAAGTCAAGTGAAGAGAATAAAAATTTGGTAATAGAACTCCAGTCAAATCATTCACTACCACCATCTCAGGTAGAAGAGCTGATAAGTAAAAGTGATTCAATACAAAAAATTGAGCAAATAGAAGGGAAAGATGATATATTGGAAGAAGATATCTTGCCAAAATTGGAGAACAACACTACTGAACAAAAAATAAAAGTAGATGATACACCAGTTGTGAAATCGGAAAGTGTTTCTTACGAAACAACAGACCAAGAAACTGGCACAGCTCAAGATTGGTCAAGTCAAAATGCAATACCTAAATTAGAGGAAATTATTGATAACAGTAAGAATACTTTAATGACTAGTAGTGTTCCCATAAACGCTGATCATGCTTTAAATTCGACTGCCTCTATTTTGGAAAGTGATTTTCAAGCAATTTCAGACCATGATCTCAGGAACAAGTCTGCTACTTTAGAATCCTCTTCGGTAGAATCTGAAGAACTCATTTGTCCTATATCTGAGGATTCCATCCCTGAAGAATTAAAAACAAACATTGATCTCATAAAGCCAGTTACTCAGGAACCTATTTTGGAAGTAGAAGAAGAAAAATTACAGGAAACAAATGAAGAAAATGATACTACCTTAGTTGATATACAGCCCTTAACCATATTGCCATTGATGCCTGAATTAGTACAAAATTTTATTGATAGAGAAAAACAGAATGAAGCTACTAACACTATAGAAAATTTCGAATTTAAAACAGCTACTAATCTTGAAAACCGAAATGTACAAACGCCCGTATTGCCATCTGAAGTAGTACAAAATGTTATAGATGACCAGGAAGATTTTACGCAAGAATTAAAAAATGTAATCAAAGATGATAGTGAGGAAGAAACGTTAGTTGAAATAAAAAACGAAACGACAACATTAAAACCGGCTGATATTGATATACTCGAATTATTAAAGCAACATACAGTCGATAGTACAGTTTACATGACACTCGATAATGATTCGCAAGTTGAACCATTGATAAATAATACTTCATTGGAAAGAGATTTGAACGAAGCCACCGATACTCACCTAGAGAGGTCCGAAGTCGAAAACGCAAACGAGATACTCAATAACGAATCTACAGTGTACTTAGATCTGCCAAATACGATTAAAAGCACCGATGATTTTTTGCATTCCGAAAGAATAATTAGCTGCCAAACTATCAATTTTGAAGGTATATGTGCGAGTACTCCTTTAGCGAGTGATGGCTCTGCCGAGACTATCGCTGCAGAGAAATCGAACAAAGAAAACGAATGTCAATTTCTATCTGAAACAAAAGTGCCCGACAGTCCGGGGATTTTGATAACAAAATTTGAGGAACGGTTTCCACACGAGACCGCTAGCCCTTCGGAATCGCCGACCAAGAGTCATCACACCGACACGTACGACGAAAACAGCAGCGTCGTGCTAGGTCCGTTCGAAAACTGCACCGAACTATTCAAAGGCGCCAAGGCTAACGTCGAAGAGATACTGGCGTTCTCGGCTAACTTCAGCGAGATCGATCTCGAGACGCCGTCGCCGTTGCGCGACGGCAACTTCCTGAACGAAGTGCCGGATATCGCACACGACGATTTGCACTCAGACAGTGTCGAAGCCACCGGCGAAGTGAAACATGAACAGGTCGACCAGCAGACCGACGACACGGACGAAACTGATAACGACTGTGGAACGGAGAGGCGCGTGTCGCCTTCGACGCCGCCCAACTCGCCGGGCAACTTTCTCGTGGCCTCCACGTCGCAACAGAAGTATTTAGTGGATATTGATCTGTATCCTCCCATCGAAGCGGCAGTTGTGGAGCCGCCTAGGGACGCTTTGCCCGACGTAGATTTGAACCAAATCGAGTTGCAAATGACAACCAAATTAGCGATGGCTGAGAATGAGAATAATATGAATATAGAATACGCCGGCCCGGTGACGGTGGAGGGAGTTGCGGGCGATATGATGGCGGTGCGGGCCGACGACGCCCTGCCGGAGCTCTTGTTGGCCGGGAACGGCGGCTCCATGGCGGACATGAGGCAAAACTTTTCTTTGGATGAAGCTTCAGTGCAGGCGTTGAGGAACGAGCTAGAATTGAAGTTGCCGTTGGCACAGGTAAAATGTCTTAATTTAAAGTATTCGTTCTTCTCCATTTCCAGCGCAATGATCTAGAGTTGGACGAACTCTCAATGATATTATTTTGTGCACATGCGCTGTAATTTTATGTGTGTGTGTGTGTGTTTTTAATATCCTTCCAAACTATCTGCGGTAATTTCGGAGTTTCTGCGGTAATTCCAATATTTATGTATTTATTTATTAGGTTCTCCAACAATTCTTATAAAATAAATTCATGTTTATAATAATATGCTTATTAAGCCTCATTAATTATATAGAAGAACACAACATGTACCAAAAAAAAAATCAATATAAGCTATATGTATAAACCTTCATCTTGAATCACTCGATCGATGAAAACTGCATTTAAAACATTTGCGTAGTTTTAAAGATCCAAGCGTACAGACGAAGGGAAGCGACTTTGTCCTTACATAATACAAAATCCTCTGTCGCGTCTGTGGGTCTGTCTGTGTGTCTGTTCGCGATAAATTCAAAAACTAAGGAATGGATTTTCATGCGGTTTTCACCATCAGATTATCCTGGAACTCCAGCGGGAACTCCGAAATAATCGCGCGAGACAGCTAATACTATGTAAAGATATGCTCGTGGGTCGTGAAAAGTTTTATCAATGCAAATTAACGTTCGTGCGTCTGCGCAGGTGGCGTCGATCGAGCCGCCGTGCGAGGGCGAGGCCGAGGCGGAGGGCGAGGCGTGGCCGTCGGAGCTGCCGCCGCCGCCCGACGAGCTGGTGGTCAGCTACCCGGGCGCGCTCAGCCCCATCGCCGAGGAGACCGGCCTGCAGCTCACCGCTTACGAGAACGACGCGCACTGTGAGTACGCACCAAAAACACGCACGCATGCACGCATACACATGCGCACACCGTACGTACATATTCGTCCGCACTCGGATAAACCCACCCGCACACAACTATACACATTTTAATCCTAATTACGACTGTATTTTGGTTTATAACAGTTACGATTTACGGCATTTGCTTCCCACATGATAAATCGTAGTAATATTATAAATGTCAAAGTTTGTGTGTGTGTGTGTGTATATGTTTGTTCTTCAGCTTGAAACAGTTTATACTCTGAATTAATACATAGGATAGAGGTTTTTCCTGTAATCCCTAAGGGAACTTAAAAATTCGAGTGAGGTCGTTCATGGTCAGTGAGGTCGGGAAACAGTTTTTTTTTTCCTTATTTTAATAGGAAAGCGATATTAAGGAACTTCCACTTCGTAAATTTAATAAAAAATTAAAGCAATGTTGGGCGACCATTGTTTTTACTCAGTAAAAGATTTCTTGGGCACGTAATACTAACTTTATCACTCTGTAGTGGATATTTCGACATATTTGTGAATGTAACATAAAATTGTATTTGACATTTGTAATTTGCAAAAAAAAAAAGATTTTTGGAAATCATGACTTCAAATATAATTTCTTTTTTTTACTGTGCAGGAACTTTGATTTTAATTTTATTTCAGTTTTGATTGTGGTTTTATTTTTGTGATTAATTTTGATTTAATTTTGATCCAATTTTGTTTTATATTAATTATGATTTATATTAATTAAAGAAAGTCGTGTCAGTAACTCCACTTATAACTCAAGAACGGCTGAACCGATTTGGCTGAAAATTGGTGGGGAGGTGGCTTAGAACCAGGAAACGGACATAGGATACTTTTTATCCCGGAATTCCCGCAGGAACTCCGGTCGGTGAAATCTCATGAAATTTTGCATACTTAGGTACACATTGTCAGGGGTACAGAGAAGGACATAGGGTAGGTACTTTGCATTCCGGAATTCCTGCGGGATCTCCGAAATTTCCGCGGGTAACACCGCGGGGCACAGCTAGTATTTTATATAAATTGACATCTAGTTGTACCATACTCTTGCGATTCAATGAATTATGAATTAGGAAATCGTGAAGGGCGGGCAACGAAGAGAAAGTGGGGCATAAAAATCCACGTTATTTGTGAATTTCATAGGCTATATTGTAACCCGAAATTCCCGCGGGGGAACAGCTAGTGTTTTTACAACCGTCGGCCCGCCTCGTCGCATCGTCGCAGGGTACCCGCCGACGCGCACCGACTCGTCCGAGAGCTACCTGGAGCCGTGCGACAACTCCACGGACGAGGTCACCGACCTGCCCACCGGCGCCGCGCCCGGCCCGCCCGGCTTGTCCGCCACCTTCACCGTGCACTCCGACCAGAACTCGATCGACAGCGCCACGTACACCGTACAGAAGGAGGTCGACAGCAGCAGGGAGTGAGTTATATTTAAATTATCCCTACTAATATTATAAATGCGAAACTAACTCTTGTCTGTCTGTCTGTCTGTCTGTTACGCTTTTACGCCTGAACGGCTCAACAGATCATCATGCAATTTTGCATACACATTGTCAGGGGTACAGAGAAGGACATAGGGTACTTTAGGTCCCGGAATTCTCGCGGGAACTCCGACATTAACGCGGTTGTAACCGCGGGAAACAGCTAGTTATATATGTATATGACGACCCAACTGGCGCAGTAGGTCACCATGCCTACTCGCTAATCTGGAGGTTCCGGGGTCGATGGACTTGTGTGATGAACACAGGGTTCCACTTTTCAGTCTGGACGTATATATCTATGTAATAAAATTAGTATATACCACGTTTGTTTGGTTCCCACGACACAAGCAACAGAATTTCCTGCCTACCCCCCTTTTTATTAACTTTATAAAACGCTCTTCATTTAAAAAAAATAAACACGTTTTTTAGGGATTTGGAGATTCAACCCATAAGAGTTTTATCTTTTTACAATAAAATATACCCTGCAATAAATTACTGAAAATAGCCGACACAACCGTAGTATTTAGTAGGTTAGTGAAGACGATATTAAATTAATTTAGTCTGTTGACAGGCTATTGATATTTTTAATATGATATCCACTAAGATATGACGTTTTATGAGCTGGTAAACACATCTCTTCCCTTCTGTAGATATGAGTCTTAAATTGATTTTATTCCATTTCATTTGATGAGAAGCTTTTTAGTTTTTAATTTAACAGAAACAATTCTCTTACAGAATGACAATGAGCGCCGACAGTTTGAACGCCAGTCCGTACAAAACCCAAGAGCAACCCAAGACGCCGTCGCACGACCACACGCCGTGCCATACGAAAAACGACGAGGGGAAAGAGTGCAGCTGCGAGAGGTTATCGCAGGAGTCGCCCTTCATGCTCAGCCCCACCGCCGACACGTCCGCGCCGGAGACGCTGGAGCACGACAACGCTACGGGCGTGTCCACTCTGTCGAGGACCACCCTCGCTACCGACGCCAAGCTCTCCAAACCGTCTGAAACGCAATGCGTTTCCAAAGCGACCAGCATCGACTCGTGGTGCTCCAACGACACCCTGTACAACGTCGAGGAAAACTTCGACGACCTCGCCTCGGACCCCGAGGGGCCGCCCGACTACCACCCCAAGGACGCCGACCACAGCGAGAGCCAGACCCTCACACATAACGACGACGAAAAGGAACACAGCCACTGTTCCACTTACATAGTCCACGACAGCAAGTCGGAGCCGTGCGAGACCTTCACCCCGGACTCCGTGACCGCCGACGATCGTTACACGTACACGAAAATAAAGACCGACCCGACCGGGGCCTCGCCCGCTACCAAATCCGAGGTGAACGATTCTACCAAAACCAAAGACTTGGCGTACGGCACTCTCAACTCTGGCCTACCTTCGTATTCCAACTGTAGCACTGAAGTCGTGTCAGGCTTTGAGGAAGTTTGGAAGGTACAACAGCCAGAGTTGGTGCGGCGATCGCCGATGGGTAACGACGTCGATCTTACCCCACCGAAGCGCGTCGACCAATCGAACTGTTCGGAAGGAAGTCCGCAGCCGTCGTCGGAGCATCGCGTCAAGAAGCTGGACAGCGTCGAGCTGAGCTGCCTCCGCGACGCGTCCGTGGAGGAGCAAAGCAAAGAGATTTCCGAAAACCATTGCTCCCCGGCCGGCGCGAACGAAAATCCCAACAACCACTATAGAAGTATGGCGCCCTCTGTGACGAGCACGCCGTTCCGTGAACACGGGGCAGACGAAGAGAACATTGAGCACATACCACTGGAGCTGCCTCGAGTGAAGCTCGCCAGTCCCGATTCGGTGCCGAATTTCCAAACTTTCGTACACTCCGCTGAACTGAGGCCCCAAGATTTAACGCTGAGCCCCATCAACGGAGCCCCCGGGGCCGTTCGGCAGGAAGGCACCGCAGCGTCACGGGAGAGCGAAGCGGGCACCCTCAGTCGGAACAGCAACCCGCCGGACGCGCACTCGACCAACTATTCCGATTTCGAAAGTTCCGGACGAACGAGACCTTCGAACTTGGTGGCGACCGATAATTCTAGTCAATCGGAGTTCCGTCGGTTCGAGAACTCTGCTAGGGGCAGACCGCAGAACTTCTCGTCGGCGATCGACGCCACCGCCATGCTGCTGAGGAGCGAGCGGGCGGGCAGCGAGCGAGCGCCCGCCGCGGCCGCGCGCCGCGCTAGTCAGCCGGCGACGCCCGCTCTAGATATAAGTTCATTGATGAATAAAAGTTATAGCGAATCTCATCATAGCGTAGGTAACGTTGCCGAACCGACAAACTATCTCATGGCCGGCTATATTCATAACGAAGAAGAAACTGAGCAGCCACACTCGATCATCATCACCGAGCGCCCTGCAGAGATGCTGAATAGAACTTACAACTCTCATACGAGTTCGCAGTATGTCGATTTCGGATTTAACTCGCAAACGAGTTCAGGGCACGTCGATGGAAATCATGATAACACTGTAGAGAATTCTGTAATGAAACCTAATGTCAATGGCGTCGTTGGAATCGTCGAACCGAATATCGCTCTGGAGACCGCTGAGCAAATAAAAGAAATTGTTAAGTCTCCTAGCAAAGATTCTATTATAGTATTAACTGAAAACAATGATGCACTAAATTTAACAAACTCTACAACTGAAAAAATCGCTGAAGACGTGAAGTGTAATGGCGAAAGTCAAAATTACGCAACTGTGAATTTTATCAATGAAAACTTCGAAGAGCTGCCGGAAAGTAACGTGGACGAAGGTGATAACAAAGATATCGCTTCTAACGAAGCGGACGAACAACTAACGGAGGAAATATCTGAGAAAGATACGGAGCCGCTGCCCCCCAGTTCTACGGACCTTAATTCAGAAGATTTATCTCCGACAGCGACGGAGGTAAAAGAGAGCGTGAACTCGAACGGCGTGCGAGAGGAAGAGACTTTGACCTCTGTGACAGAGAGTTTTCTGTTGAACGAGAAAAAGTTCTGCCAGTTCGATGCCTATCTGCCGCTCTTGAATGATATTAGATTTACCGGTAAGTTCCTGTTTACTATTATTATTCTATCTCACAAAGTGGGTTTGTTCATTCCTTACGAATCTAAATTTGTATCAACTTATCTAGTTGTTCGTGTGGTCTTTGTCTTTTTACCATAGCACGTGGGATTGATATCTTAAATCTTCATTATAACTATTGCAGTAAGATTCAACAACGGCCAATATTTTCACTATTGTAGACGCCGGCTGTTATGTATTGAATGACAGCTCTATCAGCTGGGGGTGTTTATGGCGGGAGCTGGGAACTGGCTGGCTTAGTTTCGCTCATTTGTATTCTTGCTAATGATATAAGAATCGGAACAATTGAAATGAAATGAAATGGAAATTTATTTATTAGTCGGACACTAGGCGTAACCTGTAACATGGGAGCCGTTTCAGAAACGTAACAACAAAACATTTTTTTACACCACGACTCGTCTCAGTTACTAAAGTTATTAGTAAAACATATTTAGTAATATGCACATTCGGAGTTATTATGTACCTACTAGCCGTACCCCGGCACCCGCATTACTTCTGGAATTCCCGCAGGAACTTCAAAGTAACCTAATTTACTCCCTATAACATCAGCTAATTAGCAGTTCCATAAAAATGGAGATGCTCTATCCCTGTTCGTGCTCGCTTGCCATACAGGCATCAGTTGTTACCAAGTAACTACACTAATTCACTAGCCGTAAATGTACAAAGATAATAACATTATTTATTTGTAACAATCATCATCTTTATCAGTATTTTTATTAAAAATTTACTAATATTAGATTTTATAATAATTATCACAATAAATACCTAGGTACCTAATGAGCTACAAAAAAATCTCAGAATTAAAATGTCATTTACAATTTTATATGGATAACACGGTTAAATTGTCAAATTTAAATATAAATTTAAATAAACATATTATACCACAAAGTTCTCCGCCGCGTCTGTCTGTATGTTCGTGATTAAACTATTGAACGGATTTTCATGCGGATTTAACTAATTGCACACGTAGTTTATCCTGGAATTCTCGCGGGAACTCCGAAATTATCGCGGGTGAAACTGCGCGGGACATCTAGTTACACTAGATATTGAATCCATGGAGTTCGCTCCAGGGCCGGCGTCGGAGGTAATGAGCACGTCGTTCGCGCACGAGGCGCCGCCGGGGCCGCGCGCCGCCGCCGACGCGCTCAAGGACTGGGACAGCGACACCGACTCGCGCTCCAGCAACTCGTCCAGCGGCGAGTTCATATGGAAGGTACGCGAACACTGACTCTTTCGAAGGCAGTGCAGTGTGAAGTTTTCCATTTCAGATGTGCGAAGTCTGACCGGTCAATTTTGTGCGAGCTAAAAAAAAAATGAGACATCTTTTCGTAAAATTCCCGAAATTTATTAGGCTCGGCGCCCACTCGGGACGACACGGCAAGATGTCGAGTTACTAATCGATACCCTAATATGATATAATATGATTTCAATGGTAATAATGGTCGTGAGCTTCGTCAGTGTGCGGCGAGCTTCAATGCTTAAGATTAGTTACGTCTGCGATGCAAAAATTGAACGCTGTATACCTTTGTCGGTATTAAAGGCACTGATTGGTCAGATTTCTACATCAGTCGGGGGGCACGGCAGTGCCCCCACCAAGTGGTACATATTTACATGAAGAAGCTGCCTTATGTAATTTTGTTTGGCATCTTTTGGAGACTGATAAATATTTGATATTGAGCGAGTGTTTTTTAAGTTTACAACTTGAGCTTTTGGTACGTGGTACTTATTTTCTACTATTGTAATAATTGGTTGTTTTATTCTTGTGATACTTAAATATTTAGCGTTTTTATTTTTGAATGTGATTTAAATTCACTATTTAATAGTCAAATTGCAAATAAAAATAATACTACTTATGAGCTTGCAATTAGAACTCGAGCTGGTTTTTCAATCTGATTATCCGATGTTATAACATGCCCCTGTAGTGATTTTCTGTATAAAAAAATCTGTTTTTCTTCTCTTTTAATGATCTCTCAGCGACGTGTGACAAAAGGGTGATTTCACATTCAAGGGAATAAATAAATAAGCAGAAAAAATTTTGACCAAAAATAAATATCAATAGACAATAAGTAATTTTGTATACCTATTCAATAACTCTACAGTTTGAATCGACGGTCATTTGATAAATCTCTTACAGTATAGGTTGATTATTCAAGCAGATTTCTAGGCGGAAAAACAATTACGCCGCAAAACACCTAGATTTTTTTCTCAAAGGTCCCAATAAATTACAAAACGCTGCTGTACATTCTTTTAAGTTCGTAGATAACTTGAAATTACTTTAAATTAAGTTTATGTATGTATAATCCAAAAAAAGGCGGAATCGTAAATATAACCGAGAGTAACTCTTTGTGTTTCATAGAAACCATTTTCCATTACGGGAGTTCAACTAGCGCCAACTGCTATAAATTATATTTTCTAAGATATCGCATTGGAATATTAAATATTTCACTTCAAAAATGATATTACGTAGTTTTTGTTACTACATAATCGGTATGACAATAAGCATTAGTTAAAACGCCAAGTTACAAGCCCTATGTATTGTTTCACCTTTTTGTTGCACGTACAGTATTTTTAGTAATTCCTTTTTTCTTTGCTTTTATCTATTGTTGAATTTCTTATTCACAACATATCGGTCATAAACCAGTGTATGTTTTTATATACATTCATAGTACAACACAATCATTATCGGATTCGAACCGTCCATTCAATGTCATCATTTAATTATTATGTGAATATAAATCATGTCGTATATTTACTAAACTTGTTACATAATGTCAAAAATATTATTCAAATGTATGTAAATTATCAATGTTTTTATATGTACATTTTCTATTTGTAAATAATGTCAGAAATAATAAAAATATTAATGATTCATAGATATTTTCTAATTATTGGCTAATTTATACAAATTAGTACATATCTTTTCAATAAGTCTTGAAATCTGAAGTACCTATATATTATTTGCATTGAACAGTGTTGAAAAGGTAGTTTCCAAGTCTACAAAAACTGATTTTAATTTATTTATCACCCCATGGTGTTCTTTAAAAAATTGGTTCCACATTACATTTGAAACAAACTATTTGAGAGTAAAAGTAGACGTCGACCCGTTTGCTTCAATGCTATGTAAAAACCTGACAAACAATCACAATTTCACATTTTTATTGAATTACCTAGAATGTTAGGTGTGAATTTCTAAGTAGCAGAGTTTCACCGTATTTAAAATTATTATACAATGTCTTAGAAGATGTTATACCTAGTTTGTTTTTAGCGAGTGGCTCTAGCGTCACCCGATGTATACTAGAGTTGATGATGAGTTTATCGCTTGCGTTAGTTTTTTTTTTCGAGTGTACATAGTATTACAATGTTTCATCGATGTAAATAATAATCCTATACATACAACGATACCCGCCGCGGTGTCGGTGCGCCTTGCATGTTGTGTCGGTGTGAATAACGTGTGCGCGTGTGTGTGTGCGCGGGTGCGTAGGACGGCGAGGGGCGCGAGAGCTGCGTCGCGTCCTCCACGCGCTTCGAACACGTGAGCATGGGGTCTCATCTCTAAGAAAAGAAAAATAATTCTGAGTGATTATCGATAGATGCCGTTAGAGGTATCGATTTGCATTTCACGGTCGTGTAAAACGAAGATAACGTGAAATTACTAATTAAACAATGCTTAAAATAATTTTAAATGTTCCATAAGCATAAAAAAATCAAGTAATCTGTTAAATAACAAACAAATATAACAGCAATTTGGTTTCTCTGGCGGCAATAATAAGTACTATTTCAACACGTGGTTAAGTAACCTCAGGTAATGGCGCCATCTATCAATATGCTCACAAATTGTACAAATTGTACTTTCATTGCGTCACAGACATGAAGCGATACAGATAACGTAATACTATAGTACTACTAGTGCACAGAGGACTCAAGTGGAGTTTTTAGGGGAATCGAAGATGGTGGTGTCGTCATTAATTTTCGTGTTGATGAAAAATTAGGGAATAGTATTATATTGTTTAAGGTGAGAATGAGGAAGATCAAAACGTTAAAACAAACGTATTTTACGATATATAATAATAGAATTGCTATTATTACAAAATAATAGAACTCCCGAAGTAGTCCAGTCAACAAAGCTAAAACTTTGTCATTTTGAGTTGAAAGGATAGGACCAACGGAAAAATTCGTGTCAGTATTCGATATTTATTATCCTTAGAAGTCAGGTATCTAAAACAAAGGAAAGTTTGAAAAAAAAAATGGCGAAAGCTCAAAAAAGCACTTTTTGACTATATCTCCTAAATGGTTTTAAATATTTGAAATAAAAATTATTCACAATAAAATTTCCTACAAACAATGCTTTCTGAATATTTTTGCGTGCGTTTTTAGATGTTTCGAGCAGTTTAAGAGAGATATTAGACATTTTTATAAAAATTTACACTTTGGCGCATTTTTTGCGAAAACTATCACACCTATGGAAAAATGTCAAGATAGTTTTATTGTAGGAAATTTTATTGTCTATAATTTTTATTTGAAACGTTTTTTGATATTTCCAACCATTTAGGAAATATTGGACATTTTATATAAATATTGTACTTTAGCGCGTTTTTTGCAGAAACTAACGCACCTATGCAAAAATGATAAGAGAGTTCTTTTGCAGGAAGTTTTATTTTCTATAATTTTTATTTGAAATATTTTTCAATATTTTGAACAATTTAAGAGCTATTGGCAAAAGATTTTTTGAGATATTTATTTTTTATTCAAGTGAGTACACACTTCAGTTAAAAGGATAGGACCAACGGGAAAAGCGTTGGTCCTATCCTTTAAACTGAAATGGCAAAGTTATTGCTTTACTAGCTGTTCCCCGCTGTTTTACCCGTGGTTTTGTACTTTTTTCTGAGTAAATAAATAAATTAAAAAAAAATTCGAAGTTACTGCAGGAATTCCGGAACAAAAAGTACCCTATGTCCTTCTCGGTAGGTACCCCTGACAACGTGTGCGCAAAATTTCGTGATGAGTGATTGAGCCGTTAAGGCGTGAAAGCATAACAAACAAACTCACTTTCGCATTTATAATAGTAAGAATTGACTGGACTAAAAAAAGAATTGGTTTTTTAAATTGCTGGTCGATAGCGAACCCTGCAACTTATCCTGTTTAAGAAAAAATTTAATCCCTTCTGCACCCGATAGTGGTTGAAGTTAGTGAGTGGAGATATCACAAGTCGCGACTCAAAAAAAGGCGGAAAAACGCATTAACATTTAGCGGCATAGTTTAGGTACCTATTGATTTAGCTGGTAAGAACAGAAATATTGTATCAAAACTTTTTTGAAAAAATAGGTAAGTACTAGGTATATTAATTAGGTATTCCAAATTTCGATTGTTATAATTTTAAAATAAGGTATTTCTACACTTCCTACACTACATACCTACTGCATACTTACTACCTAATGCATCGTACAACGCCGCGCGTTGTGGCACAAAACTCGTAGAATAAAACTCAATAGTAGGTCGCGTAGGTACTGTTGCGCCGCGCCGATGCCTATATCCACGTACCTATACATTTATATGTCTAACCTAGTACCTTCAGAAAATGGCGCCCTCTGACGATTAAATTTCATCTATACGAAACTGCCATCTATTGCTGCGATCAGTAAATAAAAATATTTCCCGGAATTATTTTTTTAGGACGGTCACGTTTCTTTGTATGAGATGAGGCATCTGTACTAGTATAGTATTATATTATCTGTGACGTGAGTGGTTCACATGGCATCCCCTCTGCTGCGGTACAGTCGCCATCGGAAGTAGCACCCAAGCTGTTTCTCAAAAAAAAAAAAACATCACGAAAATACTGTAAACATCTTTACTGTTTTGATAAAATTATCTGAACCTTATTGCAACGGTAATAAAGTTGAAATGATGCTAAACAGTTCGATTACTTTCGATGCTGACCGTACCTACTATGTCTACTCGAGGCAGCTTCATGTCGAGTTATGAACGTGTCTTTATGTTATGGGAAAGATTTTAATTTATTTTTAAAGTAACTACAACACTCAATTCAAATTTTACTGCTTATATTTATTAAAGGATTTATGTTCACACGAGATCTTTATTTTACCTTTGAGTATTTACTTGTAAAAAAAAATGACTTCATTTGATAGACTCCAGACTGTCGAGGAGCTGTACACTTGAGGATGTGATATCTCTTTTCCCATATTAGTCATTGTCACCCAAACATAAATCCGTAACAATAATTACTTAAAAAAAATCGTCTTTGATGGTATTCGTTATTAATTTTGATGCTACCAGTATAATCTACTCAAACAAATACATAATATAATAATCTCGTAAATAAATAAAATGCAAAAAGACATGGCTCGAAAATGACACTGCCTCTTGTTAGAACACAGCTTTACTAATTATAATTTCCTCAGCTTTAAGCATGTAAAAAAGCTCCATACCAATAATTATAGAATACAAGCACAAGATATACGCCATACAGTGTGCTGAAATCGCCGCCACAGTCTAAATATAAAATTACAGTACTAGCATCTACATCGGCTTACTCCTACTTGGCGATAGTTGAAAAAATCGCTTAGTTTGCATTATAATTTTAATTTCATCTACATACCTCCTATATCATTAGACAGCTTCTTGGTAACTAAATAGTTATCCCTTGCATTTAATGCTTAAATTACTTTGTCCCATAAAAGTTGCAATGGTTGCTAGGATAAGCAGTACTGCAGCAAAGATATTACAATCGAGATGTTCATGTCATGTCCATCACTAATGCGAAAGTACTGCACAAAAAACTAGTCGCCAAAACGACTTGCCACGTTGACGTTATCGCACTTTGCCAATGTTTCTCAAAACAGCCACATAACAGTGATTTGTTTGGGTAGCTGGTCAATGAGCACTTCGAACGTCAGTGACATGTACACTCTGTATTCGAATATCGTTGCATACAAATATTACATTAATAAAACACATTGGAGAAGCAGAGATTTCATGGCCTTCACTTGCGACGCTTTCTCACTAGTCACCACAAATTTACTTAACTCATTTAAAATTGCAGTAGATACACTGTATGTTAAAAAAAAAACTACGCTATCAATTTCTTTTTAGGGTTTCGTACCCAAAGGGTAAAACGGGACCCTATAACTAAGACTCCGCTTTTCGTCTGTCCGTCTGTCTCTTCGTCTGTCACCAGCCTGTATCTCATGAACTGTCATAGTTAGACAGTCGAAATTATCACAGATAATTTATTTCTGTTACCGCTATAACATCAAATACTAAAACACGGAATAAAATAAATATTTAAGGGCTCTCACATACAACAAACGTGATTTTTTGGACGAGCTTAGCGCTACAAATCCGCCAGTAGTTGTTAGTAACAAGTGTTGTGTGTGACGATAGCAACGCAGCAGCGACGGGGGCGGCGCGCAGCGCGACGCCGGCGGCGGCGGCGCGGGGGGCTCGGTGTCGGGCGACTCGGGCTCCGGCTCGGGCTCCGAGGGCGACGAGGTGGAGTTCGTGCCGTCGTCGTGGGACTGCCGCGCGGCGCCCGCCAAGTCCTCGCTGAGGAGTCTTGAGGCTACACCGGTACTAGTGCAAACATTTACATTACATTACATTTACATTACAACTAGCGTTTTTAACCGACTTCCCAAAATGGAGGAGGTTCTCAATTCGTCTGAATGTTGTTTTTAAATTATACCGTCTTGAACGCAACACCTGTGTCGGGGCATGTTGTCTTCAAGAAAACACATCAAATGCAAACGCATGTTTTCGACAACAGAACAGATAGAATAGAACGGTTTAATATAAAAACAAATGAAATGCCGCCTGATTTTCGCACAATTCGTCACGCACATGCTTATGTTTCAACTTATTTACGCACGCCTGCCGGGCTAAGATGCGCAAGACGACAAAATTTTATCGAGCCATTTTATCGATTCTCGTCGACATATTGTATGGCTTTGTCGACGAGAATCGATAAAATGGCTCGATAAAATTTTGTCGTCTTGCGCATCTTAGCCCCCCTGGACAGTTTTCAAAATATACGTATACTTTTTACACATTCGAGATGTCAATAAACAAAGTTTTGGGAAGTTATGAGCAAATCGCTCATGACGGTGACGGTGACGCGCCTGCCCCGCATACATTGCTTCTCTATTAAATATATTCGTGTCTGTGTGTGCGACGGCTGCAGGAGAGCAAGAAGCGCGTGGTGTTCAAGCGGCAGAAGTACCACTGCGTGTACGAGTACCCGCGCGAGGCGGCCGACGCGGGCGCGGACTCGCCCGCCGCCTACCTGCCGGACTTCTCCACCTACTCGGGTATGTATCGCGCCGCGCCGCGCCACACTCCCTGGGGTTCGTTCAGAGGGTCGATTAGAGAAGAATTGGCAAATGGGGATGTGGACTACTTTTGAAAATCAAAATTCTAATTCGTCCGTCAGTTAGAAAATAAAAAAAAACAATAGACACATATTTTTTGCTTTTTCAAATAAATTAAAATATACACAGATAGAGCGCATTAAATTTTAGGGTTTGAGGGGGTGGTGGCGTCACTAACCGTTATACGAACTGTCAGAATAGTGACGTCACGCGAAATTTCAACTCAATATATCGCCGTTATTTATTGATTACGTAAAAAAAGAAAAAATACGTGTCCAATATTTTTTTATAATCTACAAGACGGTCTAAAAAAAATTAGTCAACATGCCCATTCTCCTCATGCTAAACACAAAATATATACAGTGGAACTTTGATTATCCGAACTAATTAGGACAGAGACTAGTTCGATTCGGTAGTTTGGAAATGTGGGTTTTTTGGTACAAGATCAAACAGAAACAACACCATTTTACTTAAAAACAGTACATTGTATTAAAATTTGATATCAATGTTGAAATATAAAGCACCTGAAAAAATTAGTTTCCTATCTCCTATAACACAGGGTAGCCTGGTAGAGATTACCTAATACTTAGTGACCATTCGCTAAATATTTTCACATATTTTTAAAGGTTCTTTTTGTCCACTTGTATGCAAAATTTAATGGTTATCGGTTAAGGCGTGAAAGCGTAACAAACAAACAAATAGCTTCACTTTCGCATTTATAATAGTAAGGATAAAGGGTATTAAGGAGTAGTCCGCCCGCAGAGTGGGACCCGGCGAGCGTGGAGGACGCGGAGTTGGGCTACGGCCACCTGTTCGGCGCGCCCGGCCCGCTGGACCACTACCCTCTGCGCACCGACTTCGCCTTCACCACCGGTGGGTGCACATACTATAATTACATGACGTGTATACTGTATACACATAATGTTGTCTGTGTGTAAAAAACAACAATAGGGATATACGTATTACATAGTTCATTCTCTGCTGTTTCCCCCCATTTCCACTCGCGCCATCATTGGAATTTTCTCAGGAGCTTTTTGAATCGTAATGAAAAGTATTCTTTGCCAAGGGGCGAATATAGTATTGTTACGTGCTAGGGTTCTTTATTCGGAGATTAACACTAACTTTACAAAAACGCTAGGTCTAGGGTTCCTAGGTCTAGGTATCGCAACACTGAAACACTAAATGACTGATCTCGAAGTCCAATAGTCTCGCCAAGGTCACAGGTATCGCTCAAGATTCACTCGTAGTTATCGCTTCGAAAGCTCAAACTGAACTGCCCGTCCGGTTCGGTTGCGCTGTTTATATACCCAACCGAACGGGGCTCTAGAATTTTCGAGTTCAATGTGTTTTACTAGCCACTCGGCCGAACGTTTCTAGAATAGAACTTCTATCGAATTCGCTACTCCAATGTGTTTGCTTTACATTGCGTGTTTTGTATGCATCGCGCGTTTTGCATACATTGCGCGCTATCAATTTAGCTCGACCGCGACACTGCCCCCTTCTTAGAGATGCTCGTCCCGAGCGTCACTATTGCTGCCTTGATAACGTGCTAAGCGGTCGATGTGCACTATTTTGAAAGCTCCCCTTGGTTGACGTTGAGTCCGATACGTCACGTCATTCATCCGGGTAACAACCTTGTACGGGCCTTCCCATCGAGTCTGTAATTTCGGAGATTTTCCCTTTCGACGGATAGGATTGTGTAGCCATACAAGTGATCCCTCCTCAAAACCACTTGTATTCGCCCTCCGGTCATATCTCGTCTTCATGTTCTCGCTTGACTGCAAACCATGCTCTCGTACCAAAGCATAGACGTCCTGCATTTTCTCCCGTAGATCGGAGACGTAGTCCTGCATCGATTGGGGGTCATCTGGAGGTCCGCCTGTCAGTAAATCCACTGGTAGCCGTAGTTCTCTACCGAAATTCACATACGCTGGGGTCGCCTTCGTGCTCTCA
Source organism: Zygaena filipendulae (assembly GCA_907165275.2). Taxonomy (NCBI): domain Eukaryota; kingdom Metazoa; phylum Arthropoda; class Insecta; order Lepidoptera; family Zygaenidae; genus Zygaena; species Zygaena filipendulae. The sequence continues at coordinate 10,331,306 of OU015659.1, read as the reverse complement.
TGCTCAGATGTTCTGTAGGCGAGTAGGAACAGCGGTATGAATTTGTCCCAATCCCTCTGGTGTTTATCAACCAGTTTCGCCAAATTCCTCTCTAGCGTCTGGTTAAACCTCTCCACCATGCCGTCGGACTGAGGGTGATATGGCGTGGTCCTCGTCTTGTGCATTCCCAAGATTTTGCACATTTCCTGGAATAGCTGGGATTCGAAGTTCCTTCCTTGATCTGAGTGAATTTCCAAGGGTACACCGAATCGACATATCACTTCCTCAACCAACTTGGAGGCTACTGTCGTGGCTTCCTGATTAGGTATGGCGAACACTTCCGGCCACTTGGTGAAATAATCCATGACGACCAAGAAGTACTTGTTCCCTGACTCGGTCACTGGAAAAGGTCCAGCCACGTCAACAGCAATTCTTTCCCAGGGCGCACCAACATTATAGAGTTGGAGGTTTCCGCGGGTCCTAGTTGACGGACCTTTGACTGCAGCACAAGTGGTACATTTGCGGCACCATTCCTGCACATCCTCTCGACAATGAAGCCAGTAGAATCTTTCCCTCACTTTTGTTAATGTTCTCTTCACGCCAAGATGTCCACCTGAAACCCCATCATGTATTTCACGAAGAACATCTTTCACCCTGGTCCTTGGAACAACTAACTGAAGGTGGAACTCTCTGCCGTTAGGTTTCTCCCATTTTCGGTAAAGCATTCCGTTCTGCAGAACAAAGCTGTCCCATTGGGCCCAATAGGCTTTAGTGATAGGGCTAGTGGGTGCGACCTCAACCCATTTTGGTTTGTCCGCACTACGTTTTTTCCAAGCCACGATGAGTCGAACGTCTTCATCATCCTCCTGAGCTTCTCTCATGGTCTCATCTTGCCACAGTCCCGGAGGGCTCGTTCTCGTAAGCTTAACGGTCAGTTCCTTCGACTCCTGTTTGACACAATGCTTACAATCTTCCGGGCATGGTCTTCTTGAGAGGGCGTCAGCGTTGCCATGGGCCTTCCCACTACGCACCTGTGCGATGACCGTTGCTGGGGCTTTTTTCACACCAGCCAGTACCTGTCCTTTAGTCCTGGCTGTCACACTTTTTCCCTGATTCCCGACAGGGGACAGAGTCTCCTGCCTCTTTGTCAGGTCATCAACTTGTTTCTGCAGCTTAAGGATTTTTTCTGTCACCTCGTTCTTCTTCGGGCAGGAGAACTGCATGTGGCCTCCTTCACCGCATTTGTAGCACATGAATCCAGTCTTCTTTAGGGGGGCCTTGATTGCTTTAACTTCCTCAGTGACCTCTCGCAGCTTATGTGCACGCACATCACGCCGTACTGCCTCAACTTCCAATGCATGTGCTAGGGCATCCTTTAGCGAGGCATGATGACGAAGCCCCACTGCAGCCCTTATCTCCATGTCGCGGATGCCATCGACGAAAGCTTGCAGAATGTTTGCGTCCACCATCTTGGTGTCAGCCGTCGGGTGCGCTTTGCGGACAAGCTTCTCAACCTCCAGTGCCCACTGTTGTAGTCCTTCTCCTGGACGCTGGACTCGATCTCGTAACTGGGCCCGGAACACGTGTTCAAGGTGGCGCTCCCCATATCTGGATTCGAGGGCCTCCATCAGCTCCTTGAATCCACTTCCTGAGCTAGGCAGTGCCTCCAACACAGACAAAGCCGAGCCCCTGAGCGCCACGGTGAGAGCCGTTAGGCTCTGCTCGTCCGTCCACCCATTTGCGGTAGCGACGGTCTGGAACTGCTGCCGGTATGCGGGCCAGGACGTAGCTCCATCGTAAGGTGGCACTTTCACTCTGGGTGCCTGGATTACGCCGACAGCCCCACTTGATGTGATTCCCATCGTTTTAAGACGCAACACTTCTTTTTGTAATCCAGAGAAGCCAGTCTCCAATCCCGTGACCCGCTCCTCTACTACATTTTTCAGTCCGGCTTCCAACACTGAGACGCGCCCTTCTATTGAATCGACGTCTTCACGGAGTTGCTTCACTACATTGCTGACCTTATCAACGGCCGCTAAAACTGTTTGAAGATGTAGTTCGGCGCGCTCCTTTTGATCTTTAAGCATGACGTGCAGATTTTGCTGTTGATTTTCACGTAAGACGTGCAGATTTTGTTGTTGTTCTTCACGTATAGCATTAAATTTTTGGTGCATACCCTTATTCATGTTTTCTATCATCTTGACCAAACTACATATATCTAGGGCGGCTGCGTCCGCTGCTCGTCCCGTAGTCGTAGCCCGGACGTGGTCAGTAGGCGTGGCCAGGTGGGCGGAGCTAGTGGGCGGGGCTTCGACGGTGGGCGTGGTCTGGTGGGCGGGGCCAGTGGTAGGCGGTGCCAAGTGGGCGGGGCCAAGGGGCGTGGCCTGTGGCCCAGTGGGCGGCGCCTCAGTGGTGGGCGGGGCCGAGTGGGCGTGGCCAGTGGGCGTGGTCAGGCCGGTGGGCGTGGCCTCGGTAATGGGCGGGGCCTGGTGGGCGGGGCCAGTGGGTGGAGCCCGATGGCCAGTGGGCGTGGCCTGGCGGGCTGCAGGCGTAGCCCCCGCAGCACGTTGTGCCCTCGTCCTGACACCTTCCTCGGCGATGTCTTCTCTCGGAGTTAGTGGCATCTCCAAATTTCACTTCCGACACCAAATTGTTACGTGCTAGGGTTCTTTATTCGGAGATTAACACTAACTTTACAAAAACGCTAGGTCTAGGGTTCCTAGGTCTAGGTATCGCAACACTGAAACACTAAATGACTGATCTCGAAGTCCAATAGTCTCGCCAAGGTCACAGGTATCGCTCAAGATTCACTCGTAGTTATCGCTTCGAAAGCTCAAACTGAACTGCCCGTCCGGTTCGGTTGCGCTGTTTATATACCCAACCGAACGGGGCTCTAGAATTTTCGAGTTCAATGTGTTTTACTAGCCACTCGGCCGAACGTTTCTAGAATAGAACTTCTATCGAATTCGCTACTCCAATGTGTTTGCTTTACATTGCGTGTTTTGTATGCATCGCGCGTTTTGCATACATTGCGCGCTATCAATTTAGCTCGACCGCGACAGTATCTTCATATAGGTAGTAGTTACAGAACTTGAATCATTCATTACAAGTGCTCCGCAAGAAACGCGGTCACAGATGTGCATACATATAGGTACATAGATAAACCTAACTTACTGTAGTCACGTTGCCAACAGATTACGACGAAGACTTCTTCATATCGTCCTCGTCGCGCCCCTTCGAGAGCCTCGGCCTCATGACCGCCAGCCAGTTCTTCCCCGGCAAGCACTTGAAGCCCGCGCTGCCGGAGCCCGACCTCGCCGCCGAGCTGCCCCCGCCGCCGCCGCCGCCCGCGCACCCGCCCGCGCCCGCGCCCGCCCTCGCCGCGCCCGCCGTCCCCGCTCTACAGACGCGCGCGCCCTCGTTGGACTTCACCACGCCCGACTCGGGCGTCGAGGACATCACCCCCGGCTCGACGAGCACGGACGAGGAGTTCAGAGCGAAGAAGCTGTCCGAGCAGGAGTGCTGGCGGCCGATGGACAGCGGCAGCTCCAGCGAATCGGTCAGCCCGAGCTCGCCCGGCGGGGAGGCCCTCGGCGGGCTGCGGCACACGAGGGACAAGCTCAAGCTGGACCTGCCGCCGAGCCCGCACATACCGTCGCCGCGGCACAGCAGGGTGTTCAACTTCGTCCTCGACAAGCCGAAGCGGCGGCTCAGCCAGGACGAGAGGCCGCCGCTCGTCATGACCGACGAGACGCCCGTCGCGGGCGCGCCGCTGCCGCTCGACGGCTGCGAGGGCCCGCCGCCGCACGCGCCCGCGCCCGCGCCCGCGCCCGAGCCGACCTTCTCCACGTTCGGCAAGGGCGTCGCCAAACACGAGCCCGAGCAGAAGATGATCCTCACCGACGACACGGCGGAGAGTGGCGCGCTGAAGGAGGAAACGGACGCGGCCGACCACGCCAAGGTGGAGGCGGTGAAGGGTGAGGGCACCGTGCTGGACAGCGGCGACGAGGACTCCGGCATCGAGAGCAGCTCCAAGGCGACGCTGGAGCGCAACAAGCCCGCGCCCAACGTGTCGTAAGCGAGCGGCGGTTTGTCGTAGAGTTCGTTTGGATGGAGCTTGACGCCGATCGAGCGCATCTTCAAACAATCAAAGGAAAGGTGCGAGAACCGATAGGCAACTTCGGAGTTTCAGAGTCAACTCTAAAATCAGCTGTGAAGGTCAATAGACTCGCTGTGTGTACCGATAATGTCACTATACTTACTCACTAAATTGCGGAGAGTAAAGTTCGCACGAAAAGCAGATGCATTTCGGTGAACATTGTTACAGGTTAATATTGACTTATTTAACACCTGTTGGTAACAAGTCGTATAGAGTTGTGAGTGTCTTAGCCTGATGCGATGAGATGACGTAAACACTGATTGGGTGAAGCATACGTTTGTGTGAGAACAGTTATTGCTCTAGTATTATCGATGTTGTTGATGTTTATTTTAACAAACCGCAGATAATGTGTAGAATCAACATAATATATATTATGGTATATAGATTTCATCTTGCTATTTTAAAAACTATACAAGTATTCAATGGAAATTCTTTAAAATCTGATCAATCCTTTTCATGTACTAATATCGTAGCACGATTAACTTAAGGCGGCCATACGCGCTACGGTCTGCCTATGCAGGTATATCTGTGCAGGTTTTCTATACTTATTGAAACTACGCAAGCGACCGGCGCAAAAAAATTGTGAACTTGAAAACCTTTCCGTACCTATACCGGACCGTCCCAAACACACTTTGACCAATGGCGTAACATTGGATCAACTCGAGCAGGCAAACACGCACGGGTAACGTGTATGACTTACTTATGATGTAATATTATATATTAATTATATCTACCAATACTCCTTCGATGTAATTCTAAAATACCTATTTCTGAAACAAATATAACTATAGATTTCCACTTCGATTTCTACGATCAAAATCTCTTATAATCCAATATAGGAAATAGGTACGTTTAATATTTACATATCGATTCGTTTAGAGTCGGACGATTGAACAAAACATCTGGTCATATTGATTTTGCATGGTAATTTTTAGTTAGTAAATAATTACACAGCATGAATTTACTTCTGTAACAAATATGCTGCATAGGATTGTGAAGAATCCCTCGTCTAAATAAAACCGACTCGCCTCGACATTGAACGAAAGTATAGGACGGAGATAAACATTCAACCAGCCTGTTGACTGTTAACAGCTGACCTGGAATGCAAATTCTTCATAAATAAAGGTGCAATTGAAAATTTCTTGTTATACAGCGTCACGCGATATGGGCTAGGAATGTAGTGATCTGAATTCGCAAGGCCGGTTGTCACAAGGCCACCAAACCACATAACTTGCGAACTGCATACTGAACAAATTCGGATTAGCAGCAGATTAGAATAAAACTGAATTTCTTTCTATCTAATCAGACACAAATCCGTGGCCCTGGTGGCCGTCTGGTGATGACCGTCACTCAATAGCTTGATTCCAGTAATGTAGAGGTAGTATTGTTATCATTAAACCGTACCATAGATCTAGCAATAGAACCAGTAGAAATTATACGCGTGTATACTTACATCCATGAGTCTACCATAGATGTAATTTTTTGAGGAGTTTAAAGAAATAAGGTACAAAATAGCCATTATTATATACGCACGTAGAGCATCTTGCAATAATGTAATCTTTCAATTACATTATTACGTACAATACACACATTGTGTTTTAGTGAATAATCTACATAAACGCTAGTTAAATTATGCTCTGTCTAAACTCTAAATGACAAGTTAACCAGTTCTTTTGCTGGTATAAAGTAAGGGGATAAACGCTAGTGGATGGTACAAGAATATTATCTATAAAAACTTTGTAAAAGGCATGGACATTTTTAATAGTTGGTAAAAATTTTGTCGTTGTCTTGGTTTTTACGGATTCAGTCTAAAAATATATACCTATTTTAAATGGTGGTCGTGTTATGCCCTTATCATAACTAATTCAAACAATGGCCTATGAAGTTTTAGATATTTCTTTATTACTTAAAATCAATCTTAATATTGGCTACCTACATTTTCTAAATAGGTATTACAAAGAATATAGTAAGAAAATGTCCTAAAATGATGTGATTTCGCAAGGAATTTTTATCCATTATACAGAATACATATACAATATTATATAATATACTACTTAGTTGTTGTCTAGTGAGTGTTACTATGAGCTCGGTTGTAGAGTGAGTCCGTGCGAGAGTTACTGAACTCGCATCCACGCACAAATGGAGCTCGCATCTTCCATCATAGATGTCATTTGAATGTTCGTCTATAATATTTAAAAATACTTGAGTATGGTTTGAAAGCCAATTTTTTTAGTTAAGTAAAAATTTAACTAGTTAAGTGGTAGAGTTAGTAAGTATTAAAAAAATGTGGTTATAGACCGACATTGCGTATTGATGGTACAGACAGCAACAACTTCTTTGTTTTTCTCGTGAAAAAATAAAACCTTTTTATTTTATAGTACTTATTTGGATGTTCATCAAATATTACCGCGCCAGTAGCAGTTGTAGCTGACTGTACTTCAGAGTGCCACTAAATATAATAATACAATGAAAAATAAATATGCAATATTTCGTCCAAGATGAACTTAATGTGCAATTCTTATTGTTTCCATATCACTGCGTTTAGTTGTTTAGTTATTGGTGTAAATATATTAATTTAATGTTATTATTGAGCCTAATAAATGAGAATTTAGAACAGACTTTTTGATAAATATTAATGGTATTTGAAAAATTATCGATTTATTAATTATATTATTATTAATCGTACTGCGCGTTTATTGTTCTCGAGCATTATTATTTACAGATTTAGGAAAATAAAATGGGAACACATTTCGTTAATGTACAGTTGTAAATAAATGGTAGGTGTTCATTTTGTTATATCGTAGGGGCAACTCGTATTGTAATAGTTTGCTTAGTTTACTTAGTATACATTATTAAAACATATGTCAGAAGTTTCCAAACGCCATAGCATCTCATGTAGTCTGAACTTGCCCGTAGAAGGTACCTAACTGCGTTGTGCTGATTGGAGTCGAAATCTCTTTTAATATATTTTACAATATAAGAGAATTTAAAAGGAATTAACTGTATATGGTTCAAACAGACATTATTATTTATTGTTCGTGCGTTGTCATCGATATGTATGAGCTGTCGCAGCTAGTGAAAGTGAATTGGAATTAACTTTTTTTTTTAAATACATATAATATTTGTGACTATATGTCTTGTCTTTTAAAAGTATTTCTATATTGAGGAAAAAATAAAAATTATGAATTAAACTTGTGACTTAATATGCTTTTTATTTGTTCCAAACGATAAATCAAACTATAAACATTTTAACTAACATTTGATAAATAGAAATAAAACTAATTTGTTATAGTCGCCGCGTCTCCATAGATTATATTAGATTAGATTGATTTTATTGATAGTGACACTTTGATTATTATGATTAATACTAGTTGTTCCCCGCGGCTTCAGCCGTGAAAATTTCGGAGTTCCCGCGGGAATTACGGGATAAAAAGCACCCTCTGTTTTCTGTACCCCTGACAAAGTATGTGCAAATTTTCATGACGATCGGTTCAGCCGTTAAGGCGTGAAAGCGTGACAAACAAACAAACAAAATCACCATCGCATTATATTAGGATTATGATTTAATATTAGTGAGCGGGATGTGCGCCGACGCCCGCGGCCCGGGCGGCGCGCGTCAGCTGCGGCGCCAGATGATGACGAGGCCGGTGACGTCACTGGTCGCCAACAAGCTCTCGTCGTAGCTGAAGCTCACGCCGAGCACCGGCGCCGCGTGCCCTGCGCGATAACACCGTGTGTTCCGGTTACTACTGCATCCACCATGGTGTAGTGACTGTGAATGTGACTAACTACACCGAGTGATGTGGTTCTATCCTTACATAATATAATTCTTGAAAATTTCTTTGTTACTTAGTCAAGCTGTAAATCTTTATCCCTATAGAGAAAACTAAGCAACGTTTCGTCATGTCATGTTGATGTGGTCAGGAGAAGTTGAGACTTTTGATTGGACGATTTTACGCGTTCACCATGATGTTCTTTAGTTTTCTATGTCGATAACGATTATATCGATAGTCAACTTAGTTGACAGGGCTGGCATCCCGATTCCATTACAATACACCCTACACTAGGATTATATTATTTCTTCTTATTGGCTTTCGCATATAATGCATTTAGCCAGTTTCAAGTAAGTTAGTTAAATACACAAATTAGCGTTTAGCGCATCGTTGTACGGTTTGAACTTGTAGGTCATGCTACTGAATAGACTACAAGAACTTTCTCGGAGCTCTTGGAGGAAACCGAAGAAATCAGCTCGAAATGTCATATTATATCTTCTTGAGCACATAAAAACTGTCACTGTGAAAATTATTGTCCAATACAGCACCTTCTAACACAACAAAATCCACTTTTAACCATTTTTTATCGACACGAAAACAAATGACCGAACCGCCATCTTTGATTGCCGCCAAAAAACTCTAGTATTATTATATTATTGTTTTCGTTTGCACTCCCCATGTCTTTCTACCCAATGGTTAACTGGTATACCGCAAGGCATAAAGCTCGCCATTTGTACATGCTGCACAATCACTACATACTTAGTATACAACAAAGTCGCTTTCTCTATCCCTATATCTCTATGCATGCTTAAATCTTTAAAACTACGTAACGGATTTTGATGCGGTTTTCACCCATAGATAGATTGATTCACGAGGAAGGTTTATAACTATATTTTATCCTGGAATTCCCGCGGGAACTCCGAAATTACCGCGTGTGAAACCGCGCGGGTCGGCTAGTAAAGAATAAAGTGACTGGAGGCGGGAGGGGGGGGGGGGGGGGGGCGGGCGGGGACACACACACACACACACACACACTCACCCTGCAGCTTGTTGACGACGGGCTGGTCGGCGCGGCCCTCGATGTCGAGGAAGTAGACGCACGCGTCCTCGCTGCCGGTGACGACGCACACGCCGCGCCGGAACGACATGATCGGGCAGAACGTGGACTGCACGGCGCGGCGCGCGTGCCGCACCGGGTAGCGCTGCTTCAGCGACAGGCTGCCCTCGCGGTCCGTCACCCTGCACCAAGCACCCCGCACACCGCACACCGCACACCGCACCAGTGGTGGGCAAATTTTAATTGCAAGGACAATTAAAGATTAACAATTAATTAATTGTAACTGTAGCCATAACAACTCACAATTAACCAACTGTAATTGCGAAAAATTACAATAACAATTTCTTAATTGTTAATTAATTAATTTTCATTTGTTTTATGAATTTTGATTAAAACTAACAATTTAAAAAATCTGGTATATAGGCCTGGAGCATGGACGGGTAATAAACCAATGATATTATTTGTATCAAACTGTTTAAATATAATGTTAGCAACAAATAAAAGACAACAAATAAAAATTTTGTGCTCATTTTCTAAATCTTTAGATTTTAATCCGTATTAATAAATAAAATTAATTGTTAGTTTTAATTGTTTCATAAAACAATTTAAAAAGTTTTTAATTGCGTTGCAATTATTTTAATTGCGAGTAACGATTAACTTACATTAATTCAAATAATTTAATTGCAAAACGCCACTAAAAGTTTAATTGCGACTAATTTAATTATGATTAATTTAATTGCAATTACTTTTTTAATCAATTAATAAGTTAACTAAAAAATCAATTGATTAACGCCCAACACTGCCCCGCACCCCGCACCGCGCGACGGAACACTCCATTTATGTATATACCGGAGAGTGAACATTCTCTTATGGCCGCAAGTCGTTTTAATGATTACTTAGAGCGGGCGTACACGGACTGCTCGAGCAGTTAACGGCTGACCGACGTACACGGACCGCTCGAGCGGTCGGCGTTGACTGCTTGAGCAGTCGGTTTTTGACTGCTCGAGCTGTCTCTACCAACCGCTCGAGCAGTTGAATTTCTACCGCAGTCTAGTCATGGATTCTGACGAGGAAGCACTGCTTTTGCTGCTTCTGCTCAAGCGTAGACGACGGCGGCGACGTCAAAAGAGAAAATTCAAAGAGGTCGTAGAGCTGTCGACTGCTCTAGAGCCGCCGACGGCTCGAGCAGTCAGTGTATGCCTCGCGACTGCTCGCGAGCGGTCGACAGCACGATGGAATTTCATCATGTAGTTGACGGCTTGAAGCGGTCGCGACTGCTCGAGCAGTCGTGTGTACGGCAGCGAATGAATGGCTATAGTTCACCGCGCGGTCGCGGCTTCAAGCAGTCGGTCATAACTGCTTGAAGCAGTCCGTGTACGGCTGGCCTTAATTTTAAGCAAAAAAATTTATAACGAAATCGCCGCAATGACAAACGTTAATTATATTCAAGTTGATTGGCATTTAACAAAATTTAACTTAATCAATCAGATGCTAATTGACATTAATTTAATGAACGTATCTAATTGCGACAATTTTGTTTTAAAAAGCTTCCCTCAAAATCAAGTAAATTAAAACGACTCTGAGTGCCACCGTAAGTTATTTTGATAAATAATAATATTATTAATTACTGGTCAGTCGGTGCGTTGTGGCTGTTGTCAGGGTGTAATGCAATGCAAACACTATTCAACGTATTCACTGTTCGGTACCTACTATTAGTTAAAGTATCACAACGTTAACTGCTAATTTAAACACAAGCAACAGGTTCGCAGGGACACAGATCCAATTTTATTTTGTTGGCAACTGGCTGGTGATACAGCCTGGTGATAAATATGTACTATATATACCAAGCTTATAGCTTAGTGTGGGATCAAGTAGATCTGTGAGTTGTTATTATTATTATTTGGTTTAGAGCTATGGGTAACTTGAGAAAATAGAGTTCCTGCAGGAATTCCAAATTAATGAGGATGAAACCACTTTAAGGAGCTTAAGTTAACTATAAAATCTATACATATAAATAAAATTGCAGTGTCTGTTTGTAATTCCAAATCAACAGCTTTTCACAAAGTATATACGGTAGATACTTACATAAACTACTAACTATTACTATAACTATTGTCTGTGTGTCTGAAGATGTGTGAGGAGCTGTATGCAAGGCCTACTAGTATTTGTTAACCATTGTAATTGGTCCTGTACCGTATGTGTTAACAATAAATAAATAAATAAACCATTTTTATTTTATTTTTCTATCTGTCTGTTTGTTCCGGCTAATCTCTGAAACGGGTGGACCGATTTTAACGGAACTTTCACTGGCAGATAGCCGATGTTATAGGGAGTAACTTAGGCTACTTTTATTTCAGAAAAAATAAAAATCCCGCGGGAATTCCGCAAGTCACGCAGGTGAAAGCGCGAGGCGCAGCTGGTAAATAAATGTAACTACAAACCGGAACAGGTAGAGCGAGTTGTCGGCGGCGCTGACGAGCAGCGCGGGGTGGCGCGCCAGCCACGGGCTCCAGCTGAGGCACGCCACCGCGCCGCCCACGCAGCAGCGGCGCAGCTTGCTCAGCGCGCCGCCCGCGCCCTCCAGCCGGTAGCTCACGATCAGGCCCTGCGCGCACACAACTATACTGGCAAGTGGCAACGCAGTTACTACAGCATACAATATATTGTATGCCAGATAATTTTAGTTTTTACTCCGTCGTCGTGTAATATAAAAAAAGTATTAGACACGTATTTTTCCCTTGTTTTTACGTGTACTGATCAAAAAATAACGGCGATACATTTGGATCGACATTTCGCGTGACGCGTTGGTACACTTTATTCTTAGTTATGACGTCACGATCCCTCTAACTATAAATATATAAATAATTTTAAAAAGCCAAATATACGCGTCTATATTTTTTTTATTATCTAACTCGGTTCGCTTTTATTGAGTGGCACAGTACACAGATTTGATATGAAAGCACTAACACTGGATGCGAGTTACTCGTGCTTAGACGCGCGCACGATTTCTACATCAGAAGTCGATCCCAACCCCAGCGGAGTACGATCAGTGTGAACCGTGTAAAATAAAATATGTAAGACACTTTTGTCAGTCGTTGAACTTAATAACTATTGCATTAAGATTCAATCTGTCTTAAATAATAAGGTATATCTGATGCAGACTGTACGCACTACGCAGTACGCACCTTGTCGTTGGCCGCCCAGAACATGCGGCCGCTGGACTCGCAGGCGATGGCGGTCACCTGCCCGCCCAGCACGCTGCTACCACCTGCGGACGGACGACACTGTCGTGTGAACATGTTGCAAGAGATGTGCGCAAGAACAGTATACTATAACACTAAAATCTGTTAACTTTTTTAATCGATATACACCGGATGATGGCCCATAAATAAATAAACACTCTCACTAGCTGTCGTTTGCGGTTTCAGTAGCATGAATTACAAGACTATACAGGGCTATCAATTCTATCAGGAACACGGATATAGGAAAAGGTAGAATCTATAACCATACCCCATTTACCCTGGTAAAATTCAGAGTTATTGATAGTATTGATCTGGCCTACAATAAAGCTCCTGATGCTGCTGAAAAACAAAGGCCTTATTAGGTCTTGGTTTTTGGCCCAGATTCACTAAGGTCTAAGACCGACGACATTGCTTGCTTAAAACGCGCATGACTGCAACAACCACAAACGCTCTAGGTGGCAAAAAAATCACAAATAGGCTAGGACGCTTTTACCTAAGTTTTAGTTGTATAGATGAATAAATATTGGACACGACTTTTCCTTTTTTTAATCTATTGTAGCTTTAAAGTTTAAATGCTTTAATGATAAAATCAACTCACCCCGTGGATATATTCCGGTGGACACATTGAGGACTTCCACCATTCCCCTGGCGTTACCGGCCTACGTTTATGTTCAAGAAACTACTCTTTGAGAAAAAAAGGTCTTCGCTCAGCATGTTTTGTGGCGTGAACCACACAATTTAATATTAACCCTGAATTAAATGTTCACCCTGATGCGGGGATCGAACCCGCGACACCTGATGAACCGATGATGGTCTGGTGAAAAACGCGCGGCCCGCGCGCCTGGAGAGTCCAGCCGTGCACGTTTTTGGGACGATACTATGATAATGATAACAGAGAAAATAGTTTTATATATTAAAAAGATAGGCAATTTAGGCGTGGCAGACGCGTCACGCTTCCTATGCTGACATCCCAAGTAAATTCTCCACAACATAAAACTGCGAATTTTGAAGCACCTACTACAGCGACCCACTGCGCCGATCGGGTCAAGAAGATGACCAAAGTAGGTAAAGGATACGATGACCATGTTGTTGTTGGCCGGCTGGAAGGCGCAGCAGAGCAGCGGCGCGGCGAGCGGGTCGCGCACGCGGCGCAGGCGCGCGCGCCGCGGCACGTGCCACAGGCACAGCGCGCCGTCCAGCGAGCACGTCACCAGCTGCTCGTTGGACGCCGACCAGTCGCAGCCTGCGGGGGCGCGCTGCGTCACGAGTCACGACACTTACGACGCGTCAGGCGCGAATCCACGGGGGGGGCAACGTGTGCGGTATTTCCCCCGAGAACTAAATTAGGTATTAACCAGACCTTTCAGACCTTATAAAAAACTCCCCTTCTACTAAATCCTAGATCCGCGCCTACTATCAACAACACTGCCATTCAAAACCTTTACAGGGGGTGAAATGCCCCCTCTTACCCTTATAATAGAATTTATACCATAAAGTTAAAACAATACCTACGTGCCAACATGATATAATTCAGGGAATAAAAATTCTACTACCTACCAATTTCTTAAGAAATGAAACAATCTTAAAAGACTAATAAAATTTGTGATTTTATACATATAGTGGGTGGTAACTGGTACTGGTACTGGTTTATCTGTGTAACAGCCATCATATAGAACTATTTACCTTTCTAATTGTAAGTTTATAGTTTTTAATACTTTGATTAAGGAGCGATTACTAGCTGTGTCCCGCGAGAACTCCGGGATAAAAAGTATCGTATCTGTACCTTTGGCTACGTGTATGCATTTCATGATGATCATTGACGGTTGAGCATTTAACGCGTGATAGCGTAACAAACATACAAACAAAGCAACATTCACATTTATAATAATAGTAAGGATTTATTCATCTTAGATTTAATCTTATATTTAAGCTCGTTATTTAAATAGCAAGTAGTGTGTTTTATTGATACAACTGAGCGGAATAATCACATTGTGATTAAGCTCATTAATAAAGAATAAAAAAAAGGGATTTATTAGAATAAAAGCAGTGACCGGTGACCGGCTGGGTGTGCCCCTCGAACACGACGGCGACGCGCGGCGGCGCGGCCGTCACGTCGCAGATGGAGACGGTGCCGTCGCGCGACGCGCAGCACAGCTTCGAGCGGTCGTTGTTGGCGAACTTCACCAGGCTCACCTCTTCCGTGTGCTGGGAATGGTAGCATTGTCATTAGGACAATGGGCTGGATGAGTTCATTTAAATTTTTAGTCCGTCTTGTACCTAGATTAATAAAAAATATAGGGAACATATTTTCCCTTTTTTTTATGTAATCGAAAAATAACGCCGATGATACATTGAGTTGAAATTCCGTGTGACGTCACGCACGCCTAGGTACACTACACTTAATACTTTAATATTCATGACTTCAGGACTCAGGAGCACGTCACTCCTGTGGGGGAGCACGAATTTTTTCACTCTCAAAATTTTGTGCCAGCTCCACATTTCAAACGCGTTGATCCTGGCTCCGAACGAGGGCTTTTAGCATCCACATCTCCAAATAAATGACTGAAGATATTTTTTTAACTCCGGCTTTTAGCGTCCACGTCTCCAAATAAATGACTGAAGATATTATTACCTGATCAAATATGTGATGCACTCCAGAAAAAGCATAGTTTTCTGATATTGTCATATCATTTTTCTTCTTGTGATTTGAACCCGTTGTGACATCATCCAATGCTAGACTTGCCTGTAATATTCATGGAATTAGCTATTTAATGAATATCTATAATAATTTATAATGAAATTTTTAAATAATGAAAATATCACCATTCACCATTATCTTGATACTTTAAGATTACTTAAAAATTTGAACATGTAAAGTGTTTTAATGTAACTACTTTGTAACAAAACAGAATGCATGGTCTCTTGGAACAAATGAAACATGTCAATTTGTAGACTATATGGCTACAACTCTGCTGTATTGTAATTTATAACATGGGTACCTTACTACTGGATCTTTGCCGAGACGATGAAGAACTGATGGAAACATTATCCTGAACTCCATATCTACGTTGCAACAGCTGACTCCTTACATTTATGTACTTTTTTATAGTCTCTATGTCCTAAAATAAATAAAATTGACGTGAAGGTATTGTGGTTTACTAAATACAATTATAATTTTATCTAAAAAATTACCCACCTTAAACTTAGCATTTTCTCTCAAAAGTTGACTTCTACGGCGAATGTATAATGTTTCTAATAACGAAATAAAGAAAATCTTTTAAAACACTGCTGTACATTATGAAATAACAATTTTTTATCATCACAAATCCAAAACATACTGTCAGTCAGACTGCCACATAATCGAAATTACTGTTTCAGTCTTTATTACTTTTTAGCACTTGAATTATCAAAATTTAAAATCAAACTAGCTATATAATATTAAAATCTTTACACTACCTAGCTTACATTGTAAAAGAATAGAACAAATTTTAACCCACTAGACCCAGCGACTTGAGCTGTACATTTTCTGAGAATCTATCACAGTTTTATAGGGTATAGATAAAATGATTGGTTCTTACTAAAGTTGGGATTATTTGGGGCTCGGTAAGCGTTGAATCGTGCATCAAGCGCAAATATTTGTTGCTGAAATGCCGCAGCCATGTCAACTCTCTATTCCTCTTTAATACTCCATATAAGAATCCGGAACACTATCAGAGAAAATAAAAATATATTATGTAGGTATCTCTACTATCAGTAAAAAATAGTACTAGGTATGGTCTTATCTTATTAAATTAATAATTCGCTAATTTAAGATAATATGACCATTAATAAATAATCGCTAATATTGTTATTTATTTGTAAACAAAAACAAAGTAGGTAGGTTGCTTATTCTTCTGAGGCGCGTTCCCACAAACTACTTAGAGATACTACCGTATCGCGTTCCGTGGTTTCGCACGAATGGACTCGAGCGCGCTCGAGCGCGCTCTCGACCCGTTCTGTGGCTTGGTTAAATTTTACTCGGACAGCTGTAGTTTCACCCGTTCCGTGGCTCAGAGTCACAAACTATTTAGAGATACTACCGTATCTCAGAGTGCAGCAACCAAACAACCATCTCCGAAGCAGGTTAATTTTCACTCTGACAGCTATGTATTGTTTAAGAAGTGTCAAAGTTTGCGCCAAAAACCGGATTCGTCGAAAAAGAATCAATCGGAGTTCTTACGAACAAAGGGCAGGTGTCGTAGTCACAAAATGTTTATAATTGGATGTAAAACAGTCTTATTTGCAATGTGAATTGAGAGAAAACAAATGACGCCTGAAATTTCAAATTTTTTGAGGTTATAAAAACAACTCGATCGTTCTGTGGCTTGGTTGCAACTCAAACGAGTGAAATTTTAACCGAGCAAATAATCACATCACCAGAGAGAAGGTAATCACTACGTTTCGCTGATCCGATCTATGAAAGCATTTTGTGCCAACCATATCAATGCAATCATAGACGCGGTCATAGAAATTTGGTAAAGTATTCCAAAGTTGGTAAAAAAGTTCGCGCATCCATAGTAACGTTTGGTTGGTTTAAGGGAGTGTCTTCTTCTTCTTCTTCTTTAATAATGGGGTCTATAATTATAATTTGCCAATGACAATGTTTCTTAATAATAACAATCTCTTCATCTACTTCTTCAATTATGGCGAATCGCCAATGACAATGTTAAAGTTAAAACATGGCTCTTTTTTTGAAAGTCAGTTTCCTGCTCAGAGTCCAAAATAGATGCTGAATAGTGACTGAAATACTCAGACTTTTTATTTTGTCTGAGCTGAAATAACGAAAAAACGTGACACGCGTGTTTTCGATACGGCTTTCACTCGTCAACAACCCAAGGGAGTAACGCTGGCCTGGGTATTTTACTCTGACAGCTGTCAGAGCGTAGTTTCACCCGTTCCGTGGCAGCAACCCTGAGCAGCAACCAAACAACCATCTCCGAAGCAGGTTAATTTTCACTCTGATACCTATATATTGTTTAAGAAGTGTCAAAGTTTGCGCCAAAAACCAGATTCGTTGAAAAATAAATCGCTTGCAAATATTTTCAGTTTATAAAAACAACTCGATCGTTCTGTGAGTTTGGGCGTAGTTGTTCGGTTTTTGTTCACTCGTTTGAGTTGCAACCAAGCCACGGAACGATCGAGTTGTTTTTATAACCTCAAAATTTTATGCGCAATTTGTTTTCTCTCAACTCACATTGCGAATAAGACTGCTCCCCTTTGCACGTAAGAACTCCGATTGATTTCTTTTTCGACGAATTCGGTTTTTGTCGTAAAATTTGACACTTCTTAAACAATACATGGCTGTCAGAGTGAAAATAGGCTAGTTTCCTAAATTTTTTTTTAGTCCGTTTTGTAGATTATTAAAAAATATTGGACATGTATTTTTTTATTTTTTATGTAACCAAAAAATAACGGAGATATATCAAATGCTTTATCTATGCATATTTCCATTATTTTAAAAAAGCAAAAAAATACGTGTCTTTTATTTTTTTATTATCTAACTGACGGACTAAATAGAATTTTGATTTATTTACCCAGGAAACTAGCCTATTAACTTGCTTCGGAGATGGTTGTTTGGTTGCTGCACTCTGAGCCACGGAACGGGTGAATGAACTACGCTCTGACAGCTGTCAGATTGTAATTTCACCAAGCCACGGAACGGGGAGCGAGAGAGCGCGGCGCGCTCGACGCTCGAACGCGTTCGAGTCATTTGTGCGAATCCACGGAACGCGCCTTTGCAAATCAAACGAGTTAAATTTCTTTTTTATAGACTTTCGAATGTAAAGCATTTGGCCAGTTTCAAGTAAAATTAATTAGATTTCTTCTTCGGTCTCCTGGTGTGCGTTCCGTGGGTTTGGGTGCGTTGTTCGGTTAAAATTTCACTCGTTTGAGTTGCAACCAAGCCACAGAACGATCGAGTTGTTTTTATAACCTCAAAATATTTGAAATTTCAGGCGCCATTTGTTTTCTCTCAACTCACATTGCAAATAAGACTGTTTAACATCCAATTATAAACTTTTTATGACTACGACACCTCCCCTTTGTTCATAAGGACTCCGATTGATTTCCTTTTCAACGAATCCGGTTTTTGGCGCAAAATTTGACACTTCTTAAACAATACATAGCTGTCAGAGTGAAAATTAACCTGCTTCGGAGATGGTTGTTTGGTTGCTGCACTCTGAGCCACGGAACGGGTGAAACTACGCTCTGACAGCTGTCAGAGTAAAATTTCACCAAGCCACAGAACGGGTTCAGAGCGCGCTCGAGCGCGTTCGAGTGCATTCGTGCGAAGCCACGGAACGCACACCAGTCCTTGTTGATCTTGACAGTTGACATTTGTGGTTTATCACTTGACACTTGACAGAACGAAGGATGACCATGACATTTGTTTTTTTTTATGTTTACTCCTTTAGGGGGAGGCAGTTAATATGCTGAAATTAACGCGGGTGAAATCGCGGGGAACAGCAAGTAAATTATATTTAATAATTCAATTATCTTGGCGACCTTTTTTATTACGAGTAGCAGTGTAAGGGCTTATTAGAAGTACCTAACTAGGTACCTACTCTTTTATATTTTGTAAAAAAAAGGCATCATAGAAAATGTTCAACATAATAATGAAATTACCTATTTATTAAAATTGCAACCTACCCGGCAATGATAAGATAGGAATATTCTTTTGGTTTACTTACCTAATTTATTTTCTTAACTATGACTGTATTAAACTTACTAGCTGCAGTTACCCACGTTCATTTCGGAGGTCCCGCGGGAATTCCGAGATAATATGTTCCCTATGTCCTTCTCTGTACCCCTGAGAACGTGTCTGCATTTCATGATTACGATCGATTGAGTACCTAGTTAGGGTACCTATAGTTCAATTCAAACGTAATAAACTCACATTCTCTATAATTATTATTAAAAATTATTTAATGTTAATATCATAAATGGATCCTGTACCTTAGCATGTGACCATTGTAGAATTACTTAGGCAATACACGAAAGTCGAAATCATGGTAGGTATATATCACATATAACCACGACGAACCCGCACCCACACATCTTAGATACTAGAGTAGACCTGCCGGTTGGCTGGCGCGCCGCGCGTCTTCCACGCGCCGCGCGAGCCGCGGCCGTCGCGTTACCGCGAGGCCAGCGATTTCCCGGAATCCTTATATATCCGATTCCGAAATACTCGTCGCTGTGATACTGAGAAATCTTGACAGGCGTTATTCTGGGGCAATGCCGTGTTAAACCCCGAACACGTAGATGGCCAGCTCGGTAGTGCTTTTCCGTTATAAATGATCAGAAATCTGTATGCGTAAGAAAATGTCACTGACCCCTAATTAAGCCTATACCGTTTCAGGGAAACACTGCATTTCTGCTTTATCAGATGTTCAAATAATATAAACTGATTATTATTAGTACCTAGTATATAAACAAACAAAAACAACAGAAATAATATTATTGTAAATATGGCATTAACTGATTAATAAATGAAATAGCTTATCAATAAAGCCGGTTACGATTAGCCCGAAGCATAAAAAAGTAAACACAGTATATTTCTACGGTCTATACCTACGTATTTATTTTTTTTACCTCAGACCAAATAAAAACTAAAGACGGAACGCTTAGAACAAACAACTAACAAGTGAAGCCAGGAAAAAGACACCATCGCCGTGCACGTACACAGAAACACGCACACACTTACAAGAAAAAGACACCATAAATCCTCAGTAAACTTTGCAAATCCATACACTTTCCTAATCACCACATGCATACGCAACCGGCTTCACTTCGTTGTTCGAGACGTTCTGTCTTTAGTTTTTATTTGGTCTGTTTTTAACAGCTCATTTTTTACATTTGATGGACAAATTCGGTTACCTCGTTTTTTAGGGGATGGACGTCATTATTCCCTAACCGGTGACCCTATACACAATAACCTCATTTATTAATATTATTATGAGACTTTGGAAAAAAAATTGTATTGATTTACATTATCTTTTATATTCTTTCATAAAACTTTTTACAAACCAAACTCTACAGTAGGTGAGTACCTACTTTTACCACTTTTAGCACTTTTACCACTTTTCTTTCAAGTTTCTGTGTTCAGAGTGATTACTCGGGCCGTTGGGGATTCACGATCACGACCCATGCCCCCCCCCCCCCCCCTCCCGTGCACGCGCATGGATGTACTGGTAAAATAGGTTTGAAAATATGTATTTTTTCAATTCTTTGAAAACCTGAAGATTTTTGGGATTTTTCTTTTGTAGTTATCGGTACCAACCATACCAACCCAACTTTGCGATGTGATACCGTTTTTTCGACTAACCTCTTTAGGAATACGCAAAATAAAACATGATAATATGATGTGTATTTTATTTTAATGAATAGGTACATTCAGAATTAATTCATATAATATTTCCTATTAATACAATAATATGTCGTTGATTTAATCATCTCAGCAATATTCATCATCATTTACATTCATAATATCACCAGATTATAATTTATATATCATTAGGTATAATTTACCGTATTTTGTTGGTAAAATATATTACATAGGTACATTTTAAAATCTCATATGAATCTTACGTAATAAAAACTTCTCAGACGGTAATTATACACAGCATGAATTCAGGGTTACATTAGTAAATTGAAAATTAGTGCAGGCGGTGGAGAGTTCATAAAGCAAAAAGTAAAGTATGAAGCGTTGAAATAAGTTTACTAGCATTTAATTACTGCTACTTTTTCAATTAAATATTTGTCCACCGGCCACTAATTACATTCACGGCCACACTCAGAGTCGTTTTAATGAGGACTTAATTTTATGCTACTGCTCCAGCTGCGTGTTCACGCGTAAATTAGTGCGCTAATTTAGGCATTACGTAGATGTAGCCAAAATTTTAACGGGTTAACTTACTAACATTACCATCAACGTTAACGTTAGACATTAACATCAACGTTAACGTTAGACATTAACATCAACGTTAACGTTAGACATTAACGTTAACGTTAACGCAGGTGGAGCAGTAGCATTAAGTAAAGATATTAACACAACAACTGCCGCACTCAGGACGTTAAATGAATGTTAATTGGTATTTTGTTTTTAAAATCTTTACTTAAAATTAAGTAGTCATACTCTGAGTGCGGCCATAAGATAATACGTATATAGTATCTATTGTTAAAGCAAATACGCAGTAACTATGTCTTAAAACCTGCATTGGTAGACAAAACTATTATTTTGATGTTGATGTAAAACAAAAATTGGTATAGACAAATTGATAGATACACTAAAACTGTGTCATAATTATACTGTTACAAAAAATTAAATATTTATATTTAAATGAATCAGTCTAAAACTTATAATAAAAAGTAGGCAAGTATTCCTATGAATATGTATATACCTATTATGTATCAATAGAAACAATTATTATTCTATACAATGACAATTTATAAAAATACCAATAAAAACTAACTATATACAAAAATAACATTACTTGTATAAATTTTATGAGCCTAAAAACATGGAATTGTATTGTAAGTTGGAAAAAATTACTTTGTCAGTTTTTAATAGTGCTACAAAACGATTAAATTTAGACAGTTTAATAGCTGCAAAAACTTGAGTGTCGACGCCCAGGTAGTCCTAACGTGAGTAATGAGTTGAAAGCTGCTCTGCACTCCATAATATCTTATAAGTAATGTTTCGATATTTACAGTCAAATATTTCTAATATGTTTGCCTACTTTAACGCTTTTTCGAAATCTCTTATAATCCTATTATAATTAAAATTATATCGTTAAACCGTACGTACACAGATACCCGCATTTATTTTGACGTTTTTATAGTAAATATAGTACTTATTTAGGTTAACATTTACTTTTTTAGAGGTGCGATGATGTGTGTAGGCAAGAACTGGCTTCGCTAATATGCGCAAGAGTTCAAGCAAATAAAAAAGACAATAACCACATAGATATTGCAAGTTTAAGTTTACAATTTATAGTTTGCTGATTACCGCACAAACTGAGAAGACTTAATTTCAAAGAATAGATTAAAGAATAGCGGAAAGAAGTTGGTACAGACTACGATTTACGATAAAAGAGAATTTATTAAGAAACGAGATAAATAAAAAGAAGACTTTGTAAGTTTAAAGGACAGACTACGATCTACAATCAAAGACAACGGCCACTATTCATCAGAAGTCGCTTACAACTATCGAAACGCATACAAGTAAAATAACATGTTACGATCTACGAGTACAAAAATCCTTTACGAGACCAAAGCACTAACGGCATATTACGTTGCCAAACCTTGTCACATTCGCCATTTACCTAATCTAATAACACGAAATTGACTTTCTCACAACTTAGTAATGCATAATTACTTATTCACAAGTTTAATTTTATTTATTGAACAAATAAATATAACTTGGAGTTCGATTCGTCATCAGATTACAAATAAATTGCATGACAATCCATGAATTAATGCGAATGTTTATCTGAAGGTAGCAACTTTAACTCTTTTTACTCGAACAACGACGCGACATCACGCCAATTTTTTTTATTTTTTTCAATTAAATTCTTTTTCATAAATAAAATTTATATTTTAAACATCTCAACAGACAAATACGTGTCGAATTTAAAACCTCCTCCTTTTTGGGAAGTCGGTTAAAAAAGACATTAAAACTGATTTGAAACAATTTTATTTTTAGCACCATCAAAATGCAGCACCTATACCTATGAGAAAGTAGAAATCTTTCTCAATATATCTTTTTTTTCTTCTCTGTGACGATTTTTATTTTTTTTGTTAAGCTTTAAACTACAAAAACGACCTCGCAACCATTATCCATTTAACATTCTTAACTTAGTTCAGATCTAAATGAAATACATTTTAGCTGAGTGAGAGTTTTTTTTCAGTGCGTTAATAAAAGAAACAAGCCCAAAATAGCCCATAATTCTTATTGTTTAAGTGCCTCGCTTATCGGTCAGTGCGACGATAGCGGGTTAGCGGAATCGATTGCACCCTTTAGCATTTGTAACTACATAACTATAACGCATAATATACTTATCGCAATATTTACATCAGCTTAAATGTACATTATATGAAAACACAGCACTGCATCGTGGAAGGCGATACATACTCGTAAAAGCGATACTTCTATGCCTTTTTTATTTCAATTCTCGAAATGCTAATCGAGTCGGAGCCGAACCTGTTGATAGTTAATGCGCCTGGTCTCGGGCGAGGGACGGGGCGAGGGTGGGGGAGTGAGGCGAGCCAAACCGAGCGCACGCGCACCTTCCCAGAAACGAAAGCGAGATACCCGCGCGCGCAGCTTGTGAGAAATGCGATTATAGTAATAAACTCTCCCGGAACTAGATGGGCCTTATCCTACCCATAAAAGGCACCCACTTTATCTTAACCAAACTTACGTAACAAATTCGGCGGCTTTTCTTAAAGTCTTCAGTAACCCTATCATTATTATTACATTTCGTCTCCCACACCCGAGTCTTGAATAATTTATTTAACATATATCTCAAAATGAAATTAGAATTTTGATTACAAATAAAAATTATTTCCGAGAAACATAAATGTAAAATTATATTATAATGTGTACCCATAACTATACCTAATACAAGTTACGTCGAACTATTCCAATTAACCACACGAGCACAGCAATAAATACAAAGAGGTGTTCAGACAGCTTCCACGAAAGTAATTAAAACACACATATTTATTTTGAACTTGCGGCCGACGGCCGTAGAAGAAACGCAAAAGAACGAGAATACAACCCGAGCTGAAAGTGGTACCAAATGGATTAAGTTTTTTATAGTTTTCGAACCATTAAAAAACATTTCAAATAAAACAGAATAATTAATACATACAATGTAAGTTGTCCAGAATATTGATTACCAAATTAATTACGTAATGACGCTTCATTGTTATCGCCTGGGTTGACGTCATCAGAAGACACGGAGGTCGAGACTGGAGGCGCCAGCACAAAACCGAAACACGTGGAAAGCTTGGAGGTGTACATCTACTTTCGGACGACAAAAAGGCCTCGGTGATAGTTATAACACCTCGAGTATACCAAGATGAGCATGTGTTTATGATTGGTTATACAACGTGTTAATAAATTAACTGAAAATCTGATACACCCCATTTAAAAAAATAAACAATAATATTATAAAAATGTATTTGTTGTCGAAAAAATGTATACTTTAAAAGTTATTCAACATTAGTTTGGAGGTGACCTATCTACAAAATTCCAAGCGCTACGCCCGCGCCTACCGGTTCGAATTTTTGCTTCGGGCAGCGTACGCGACAAATATTGTATTATAAGATTTATAAGAAATGATGTTACTAACAGAATTGATCCATGTCGATGGTCGAATTAAATGAAATTTATTTATTATTATAAATAATTTAGACATGGGCTAATAAAAATGAAAAAAATATACCCTATATTAAAACATAGTACGATCGATTCACTAGTTGATTCTGAGCAAACTTCTTTCTAGTTTTCCGTTAATTCATTAATACGTTGTATAATACCAAGACTTGCAAAGAGTATTTAATCCCACTCGTCGTCCCCCGACGAATGTTGCGGCGATGACTGCTCTCCCGGCTCCGGGATGACGTTCACCAGCGAGTGGAGCAAGGTATCGCCCGTCTTAGCTCCAGATATACCTTGACGCCGCATCTTCAGCTTTAAATGGAGGTCCGCCATCAAATCGCCACCGGTCGCTTTTGTGTCCTACGGACAAAATAAAACATGCTTGTTAATTCTCGTTGAAGGCTTTTACGGCACAACACGGATTTTCAATCATCAAAACAAATAAAAGATAATGTTATCTTGAAATTCTAAAAGGGATTGGTAATTTGACATTAATGAACATAAGACCGGTCACTTCTGAGAAACGAATACGATATGAAGTTCACTATAGAACGATTTAGGATAAAAACCGCCGGCTTTTTCTGTGCACGAATCCTCTTGTACACCGATTTAAACAATGTGCCGTCGCGGTTTCACCCGCGTGAGAGAGGGATCAGGAACCTTTGCGGACGCAGGCAGAACAACCCGCCAAAGTTTCATCACAATCGGACCAATGGTTTCGAAACGCATAGAGGACAGGCATACAAACAATGATATTTATTTATATAGAAAAGTAGCTTTCGTCTACCTCGCCATAATCATATTTTAATTTAATATCAATGGGCATGTTGACTAATTTTTATTTTTTAGTCCGTCTTGTAGATTATTAAAAAATATTGGACACGTATTTTTTCTTTTTTTACGTAATCAAAAAATAACGGCGATATATTGAGTTGAAATTTCGCGTGACGTCACTATTCTGACAGTTTGTATGGCGGTTTTGCGGTTAGTGACGTCACGACCTCCTCATCCTAAACTTTAATGCGCTTTATCTCTGTATATTTTAATTTATTTAAAAAAGCAAAAAATACGTGTCTATTGTTTTTTTATTTTCTAACTGACGGACTAATAGGCTAGTTTCCTGGGTAAAAAAATCGAAATTCTATTTAGTCCGTCAGTTAGATAATAAAAAAATAAAAGACACGTATTTTTTGCTTTTTTAAAATAATGGAAATATGCATATATAAAGCGCATTAAAGTTTAGGGTGGGGGACTCGTGATGTCACAGCTCGCTATAACGTGCGAACAAACTGTAGCGAGGCGTGACGTCATGTGAAATTTCGACTTGATATATCTCAGTTATTTTTTGGTTAGATAAAAAAAAAATACGTGTCCAATATTTTTTAATAATCTACAAAACGGACTAAAAAAAATTTTGGAAACTAGCCTATTAGAATTTTGATTTTCAATAATAGTCAACATCCCTATTGTTGCTTATTACATATTATTATTGTACATCCAATAAACTATAGGCACACATTGTACAAATACACAAATATCGTTTAATTTGTAATTTATTATTAATCCTAATAATATTATAAATGTGAAAGTGTGGATGTTTGGATATTTGTTACTCAATCACGCAAAAACGGCTAAACGGATTTGGATGAAATTTGGCATGCACGTTGTCTGGGGTACAGAAAAGACCATAGGGTACTTTTTATGCCGGAATTACCGCGGGTGAAACCGCAGGACACAGCTAGTATGATATAAAATTAAGTTTATTTTCCATTTTAATATTACATCTATCACAATTTTAAGGAGACAAATAGGAGACGCGGGAACTAGCTATTTAACGCGAGTGAAACCGCAGCGAACAGATAGTACATAATATACATCTATACTAATATTATAAAGAGGAAAGATTTAATTTTTTGTTACGATTTAACTCAAAAACTATTGGACTGATTTCAAAAGTTCTTCTATTATTAGAAAGCTACATTATCCCTGAGTAACATAGACTATATCGTAATGCGGAATTTGTCTGGGGTACAGAAAAGACCATAGGGTACTTTTTATGCCGGAATTCCCGCGGGAACTTCGAATCCGGGAATTATCGCGGGTGAAACCGCGGGGCACAGCTAGTATATTATAAATAAAAGAAAGTCGTGTTAGTTACACTATTTATACCTCAAGAACGGCTGAACCGATTTGGCTGAAAATTGGTTGGGGGTTAGCTTAAAGCCAGAAGATGGACATGGGTGTTTGAAAAACAAAAATAATAAACCGAGTAACAGCAACTACATCATTTTCTAGTAAAATATTTGTTGAAGTGTATGGAGTTTTTAACAGCGCTACATACTACATAGGTGCCGTCCTGCGCCACGTCAACAACAACAAAAAAATATATGTATATATATATATATGTTACAATTTTTGCCAGTTGTTAACATTTCGCTAGATGATGACTTCAAAGGTCGTCGAACATTTTCATTGGTAGTATGTAGGTAATCTGTTTGGTCGATTATAGAAATTCCGACTAAAGCCATTCAAATGCGTTTCAAAGGGGGATGGATGGTCAGTTTCTATTGAAGCCAACAATGGCTGTACCTACACAGCCCGGCCGCGCCGCGTCGGCTAGCTCTGTCAGGCCAGTCAGTACCGTTCAACACAACTCGAGAATAATAAGAATATAATACACAACAAAGGTGCATCACAAATAGTTACCGCATTACCGCTTGTTGGTACTGGGAGGGCGATAAATATCGGGCGGTTTTAGAAACGCCACGGAGAAACCTTATTTAATCGTTTTTTTTTTTAATAAAGCTTTCGTATTCCGCACGTAGCACGTTCCCTCATTGAGCACAGGCAACGCGTAAAACCAACTTTAGCAATAAATATTTTTTCACACCACATGCTCGACAATGCCGAATTATATGTCATGTAAACCTTACCGAAAGCAAGACATTATATCTCTTGGCTTTAGCCGGGTTATAATGTTCTATTGAATTTCATTATAACCCGCTGGTCAATAATGTGATTTTCACTTTCATAATTCTTATTGCTATGTCCATAACGTCTCATTTCGCTAAACAGAATGTGTTCTCAGCGGGCGCGGCCAACTCGATTTTCGAAGACCGAAGCCGTGGCCCACTAGATTCGCAGTGAGACGAACTTCATTTGTTTGTCAAATCGAGTAGGCCACGCCAGCTGAAAGAAGTGGCTATATAGGATCTACTAAGCCTGGTTTTTTATTGTCTCGCATTATGTGAGAAAAGTAGAGTATACACCACAGGGATAAAACTGTTTTTTTCTTGGGCGCTTGAATCCCTCACTGCACTCAGGACTCAATCTTAATTCCCTCCCTTTGGTCGGGAATTAACTTATAACACCCTCGCTGCGCTCGGGAGTTAAATTTGGAGTCCTTCGCTATGTTCAGGATTCAATGTAGCGCCCGTGACATAAAACAGTGCTTTATCCCCTTGGTGTATAATCTACTATTTCACACCACATGCTCGACAATGCCGAATTATATGTCATGTAAACCTTACCGAAAGCAAGACATTATATCTCTTGGCTTTAGCCGGGTTATAATGTTCTATTGAATTTCATTATAACCCGCTGGTCAATAATGTGATTTTCACTTTCATAATTCTTATTGCTATGTCCATAACGTCTCATTTCGCTAAACAGAATGTGTTCTCAGCGGGCGCGGCCAACTCGATTTTCGAAGAGAAGCCGTGGCCCACTAGATTCGCAGTGAGACGAACTTCATTTGTTTGTCAAATCGAGTAGGCCACGCCAGCTGAAAGAAGTGGCTATATAGGATCTACTAAGCCTGGTTTTTTATTGTCTCGCATTATGTGAGAAAAGTAGAGTATACACCACAGGGATAAAACTGTTTTTTTCTTGGGCGCTTGAATCCCTCACTGCACTCAGGACTCAATCTTAATTCCCTCCCTTTGGTCGGGAATTAACTTATAACACCCTCGCTGCGCTCGGGAGTTAAATTTGGAGTCCTTCGTTATGTTCAGGATTCAATGTAGCGCCCGTGACATAAAACAGTGCTTTATCCCCTTGGTGTATAATCTACTATTACTCACTTCGAAACGAAATACAAGTTTTTCAGCTATACGAGTAAATATTTGAAGATTTAAATTTTAAGCTATCGATTCGTGAAAGCAATAAAAGTATTAATAAAACCAATGTTTACATTACATGTAATAGGTATGACATCAAAGAGTACGCTCGCGTCCTATGTAAAGTTTTCATACTGCTTTAATTAAAAAAATTATAAAATATTTCCTCATGAACTTATCAATCGCAATATACAATAGTTCCACCTGTCCTCTCACGAAACGTTTTGCTTCTTCTGTATGCATAACGTTTAATGTTGTCTTTCATTAGACTGGTACGACCTGCCTGAGTCGAGTGAATGATTGAAGATTTCGGACTTTTCAAGTTCAAGATCAGAGTAATTAGGTATTCAATTGACAGATGTAGTCCATATAATCGTTAGATCGTCATAAAACCATTAGGCGAGATTATGGACAATCATCTAAATAACGCGAACGCGTCGAAAAAAATATCTCATCAAATAGGTAACAAAAATAATGTGCAGGAAAAAGGTCGAAAAGTCAGCAGTGCTAAGTATCATATTGTGTCAATGAGCTTGAAACATCATCGCCCGCCGTTGCCAAGCTACTGCAAAGTCAAAGCAAGTCAAGTCGCTACCTACTCGCTTGTATTACGTAATATTTGGCGCTCTAAACGTTAATCGATATTTACACGAGCAACAAAGCTCAATCGATTATTACGCATGCTACTAACGGCCGCACTCAGAGTCGTTTTTATGATTAGGCACTTAATTTTAAGTAAAGATTTGAAAGAAAATTTAAACAGACTTCCAAAAACACAAAAATAAAAAGTTAAAAATAACAATATTTTGTTGTTTTAACTTTTTATTTTTGTGTTTTTGGAAGGTATTCCGCTTTAATACAAAAGAAAATAATAAACGTAGTAATATTATTTATTACTAGCTGTGCCCCGCGGTTTCACCCGCGGTAATTTCGGAGTTCCCGTGAGAATTCCGGGATGAAAAGTACCCTATGCCCTTCTCTGTACCCCTGACAACGTGCTTGCCAAATTTCATCCAAATCCGTTCCGTTGAGTAAACGTATGCGAGGATAAGAGCTCGAAAGCGCATTTTCATCCGACTTACTTCAAATCTATCGTCACTGCTGAGCTCCTATGTATTTTAGCGTTATGTTATATAGCCTATAACCTGCCCAGGAGTATGGACTACAATCGTACCAAGTTTGGTTGAAATCCCTTCAGTAGTTTTAGACCCATGCGTGCACATACAGACAGACAGACAGACAGACAGACAGACAGACAGGCAGACAGACAAAAAATTTACTGATTGCATTTTTTGCATCAGTATCAATCACCATTCATCCTCCAATATTAATTTTAAATATATATTCAATGTACAGAATTGACCTCTCTACAGTTTTATTATAAGTATAGATATAGAAGATGTACAGAATTGACCTCTCTACAGTTTTATTATAAGTATAGATATTATAATATATAAAGCTGGATTACCACTCACTCATTGACATAATTGTTCTCCCAGAAGGAGCATCTCTAGGTTGATATAATGTATGGAACATGTAGAGGGGACGTTTCGGTGATTATGGGAAAACCTCGACATCTTCGATTCCTGCTTCTCATCAGGTAGTGAGTCGACTGCCCGCCGAAACTATCCATCGAAAGTGAAAACGTTTCCAACTAAATTTCATCCACACCTTGGGCAAATTTCAATAGTGTAACTTTTTTTTCAAAATGGCGGAAAAAAACATGGCCGCCGAACAAAATTCAAACTCGATTATCTCCGAAACTAAAAGAGTCAGGTAGGGGGTGCTCAAACAAATGTCATAGAGGTCGATGGGGGGCAACCGCCTGGCGTGGTAAAAATCCAAAATGGCGGATTCAAAATGGCGGCCGAAAAAAAAGTTGATCCGATCCGGGTGAGGTTCGGCATCCGGGGGTTTTTGGGGTCGCTGATGCCGCATATCGAATCAGTTTTTCGATTGCGTCATTTTTCAAGATGGCCGCCGAACATTAGTTATTTGTATGGGGAAATTGTTTCGGCCCTGGCTCGGAAACTATCGGCCGTGGGTATTGAAAAAAAATTTGTACAGTTGGTGGTGCACTATCTTCTTCTATCGGGATATAAATAATTCCAAGATGGCGGACGGATTCGAAATGGCTGGCGAAAAAAAGTTAAGCATAATTGTTCTCCCAGAAGGAGCATCTCTAGGTCGATATAATGTATTTAAGATGTGGAAAGGAGGTTTCTGTGATTGTGGGAAAACCTTGACATCTTCGATTCCTGCTCCTCATCAGGTAGTGAGTTGACTGCCCGCCGAAACTATCCATCAAAAGTAAAACTGTTACTTACAAAGTTTGATCCACACCTTGGGCAAATTTCAATAGTGAAACTTTTTTTTCAAAATGGCGGAAAAAATCATGGCCGCCGAACAAAATTCAAACTCGATTATCTCCGAAACTAAAAGAGTCAGGTTGTCGAACGAATAGAGGTCAATGGGGGACAACCGGGCACAGGGCGACCAAGCCCCGCGAGCTGCTCGCAGCTCGCGCACAGGGCGAATCTAGTTATAATATATAAAGCTGGATTGCCACTCACTCATTGACATAATTGTTCTCCCAGAAGGAGCATCTCTAGGTTGATACAATGTATGGAACATGTAGAGGGGACGTTTCGGTGATTATGAGAAAACCTCGACATCTTCGATTCCTGCTTCTCATCAGGTAGCGAGTCGACTGCCCGCCGAAACTATCCATCGAAAGTGAAAACTTTTCTAACTAAATTTCATCCACACCTTGGGCAAATTTCAATAGTGTAACTTTTTTTTCAAAATGGCGGAAAAAAACATGGCCGCCGAACAAAATTCAAACTCGATTAGCTCCGAAACTAAAAGAGTCAGGTGGGGGGTGCTCAAACAAATGTCATAGAGGTCAATGGGGGGCAACCGCCTGGCGTGGTAAAAATCCAAAATGGCGGATTCAAAATGGCGGCCGAAAAAAAAGTTGATCCGATCCGGGTGAGATTCGGCATCCGGGGGTTTTTGGGGTCGCTGATGCCGAATATCGAATCAGTTTTTCGATTGCGTCATTTTTCAAGATGGCTGCCGAACATTAGTTGTTTGTATGGGGAAATTGTTTCGGCCCTGGCTCGGAAACTATCGGCCGTGGGTATTGAAAAAAAATTTGAACAGTTGGTGGTGCACTATCTTCTTCTATCGGGATATAAATAATTCCAAGATGGCGGACGGATTCGAAATGGCTGGAGAAAAAAAGTTAAGCATAATTGTTCTCCCAGAAGGAGCATCTCTAGGTCGATATAATGTATTTAAGATGTGGAAAGGAGGTTTCTGTGATTGTGGGAAAACCTTGATATCTTCGATTCCTGCTTCTCATCAGGTAGTGAGTCGACTGCCCGCCGAAACTATCCATCGAAAGTGAAACTGTTACTTACAAAGCTTGATCTACACCTTGGGAAAATTTCAATAGTGAAACTTTTTTTTCAAAATGGCGGAAAAAATCATGGCCGCCGAACAAAATTCAAACTCGATTATCTCCGAAACTAAAAGAGTCAGGTGGGGGGTGCTCGAACAAATAGAGGTCAATGGGGGGCAACCGCCTGGCGTAGTAAAAATCCAAAATGGCGGATTCAAAATGGCGGCCGAAAAAAAAGTTGATCCGATCCGGGTGAGGTTCGGCGTCCGGGGGTTTTTGGGGTCGCTGATGCCGAATATCGAATCAGTTTTTCGATTGCGTCATTTTTCAAGATAGCCGCCGAACATTAGTTGTTTGTATGGGGAAATTGTTTCGGCCCTGGCTTGGAAACGCGAGCTGCTCGCAGCTCGCGCACAGGGCGAATCTAGTTATAATATATAAAGCTGGATTGCCACTCACTCATTGACATAATTGTTCTCCCAGAAGGAGCATCTCTAGGTTGATATAATGTATGGAACATGTAGAGGGGACGTTTCGGTGATTATGGGAAAACCTCGACATCTTCGATTCCTGCTTCTCATCAGGTAGTGAGTCGACTGCCCGCCGAAACTATCCATCGAAAGTGAAAACGTTTCTAACTAAATTTCATCCACACCTTGGGCAAATTTCAATAGTGTAACTTTTTTTTCAAAATGGCGGAAAAAAACATGGCCGCCGAACAAAATTCAAACTCGATTATCTCCGAAACTAAAAGAGTCAGGTAGGGGGTGCTCAAACAAATGTCATAGAGGTCGATGGGGGGCAACCGCCTGGCGTGGTAAAAATCCAAAATGGCGGATTCAAAATGGCGGACGAAAAAAAAGTTGATTCGATCCGGGTGAGGTTCGGCGTCCGGGGGTTTTTGGGGTCGCTGATGCCGAATATCGAATCAGTTTTTCGATTGCGTCATTTTTCAAGATGGCCGCCGAACATTAGTTGTTTGTATGGGGAAATTGTTTCGGCCCTGGCTCGGAAACTATCGGCCGTGGGTATTGAAAAAACATTTGTATAGTTGGTGGTGCACTATCTTCTTCTATCGGGATATAAATAATTCCAAGATGGCGGACGGATTTGAAATGGCTGGCGAAAAAAGTTAAGCTTAATTGTTCTCCCAGAAGGAGCATTTCTAGGTCGATATAATGTATTTAAGATGTGGAAAGGAGGTTTCTGTGATTGTGGGAAAACCTTGACATCTTCGATTCCTGCTCCTCATCAGGTAGTGAGTTGACTGCCCGCCGAAACTATCCATCAAAAGTAAAACTGTTACTTACAAAGTTTGATCCACACCTTGGGCAAATTTCAATAGTGAAACTTTTTTTTCAAAATGGCGGAAAAAATCATGGCCGCCGAACAAAATTTAAAATCGATTATCTCCGAAACTAAAAGAGTCAGGTGGGGGGTGCTCGAACAAATAGAGGTCAATGGGGGGCAACCGGGCACAGGGCGACCAAGCCTCGCGAGCTGCTCGCAGCTCGCGCACAGGGCGAATCTAGTAGAAGATATAGATTTAGATTGGTTTGTGCTACCACTGATCGGTTTGAATTCGGTGCCAAGTCCGCTTGTGTCTCTAAGAGATGTGCTGTGACATGATATTATCCCTAAGTCTGACCGTTCAGCACTATTACAAGTTGTAGAAGAAGTATGGAAGCTAAGAAGAATAATAAGGCTAAGAAAAAGATGTGACATTTCATTTCATTAGAATAAGTGTCGAGCAGAACTTGATATTATATTGTTGAAATACGTCTGAAACGTTTTTAAGTTATTTTATATTAAATAGTAAGAAAATGCTAAAAAGAGATATAAACGATTAATTAGCCTTGGGAATAAATAAATCTTTAACGAACAACTAAACTTTTTAATGTTTTTTTATCTCATATTTAGTAAAATTTCTATCTTGTTTATAGCGGGAGCGGAATGAATGATATGACTCGACCGCCACCAAAGGGGAAGCTTCCTGCCGCGGCTCTGACTGTAGATCGTCGGACTCGTAGGTCGTACAGCGCAGTGTGAAAACTTAGTTAGCGCAATTCAGGACTACTGCTCCCGCTACAGAATAATAACCGATTTTCTAAAGAAACCTTGATATTACGAGCATTCGGTTGATATTACTAGGAAAGAAGAGATAATGATGGGTGATGAGTTACCTAACGCATTAATGATAGAGCTATCGCAGTAGACGCCATTGTCTGCGCCTCCGTACACGTGGCCAGAGTCAATTAAATGATAGGAACTAATCTGCATCAGCTCCTGCCACATCATCTATATGCCATACCTACATACTCGTAATTACCTATCCTTTACCCTCTGTCATCCTTACTAACATTATAAATGCGGAAGTGAGTTTGTTTGTTTGTTACGTTTTCACGGCTAAACGGCTCAACCGATCACCACGAAATTTTGCATACACGTCGTCAGGGACAGCGTACAGACAAGGACATAGGCTTCTTTTTACCCCGGAATTCCCACGGGAATTTCGAAATTAACGTGGAAGACTACATTAAATTTTGCATACTACCTACACGTTGTCAAGGGTACAGAAAAAATATAGAGTGGTAAGTACTTTTATCTCGGAATACCCGCGGGATCTCCGAAACTAACGCGGGTGAAACCGCGGGGAACAGCTAGTAAGAAAAATAAATATTATTCTTATACCTATTACGAAACAATGTTCTCCGCCGCTTCTGTCTGTTCGCGATAAACTCAAAAACTACCTACTGAACTGATTTTCATGCGGTTTTCACCAATAGATAACAAGAATAGTTTCATGAGGAAGGTTTAGGTACATAATTTGCCAAGTTTTAGCGTAAATAGTTTGCAATATAACGATAATAGTTAGAAGTGTTCCCGCGGAAATTCCGAAATTTCCGCGGGTGAAACCGCGGGGAACAGTTAGTAGGCTTATATCTCACTCAGTTGAGACCTTTTTATTTTATTTAATAAAAGATGTTTTCCTCCATACCCCGAAATTTTGGTTGATATTTACTTTTTGTTTCCAAAAATATGACGCTTGCGGTTTCTCTTATTGTAGGGGGTTGAATATGTGAATCAATCATATTTTAGTAAATGTTGGTAGCATATTATAATTAATACGCCATTATGCGACTAATTCATGATAACGTGCACAATATTTCAAATTTAATTGACCTTTCTGCATCTCCTGTAAAAAACCATTCCATTATAATTTAAAACAGCACATACCTACGAACTGTATGTAATCCGGGATTTATACAAAAAAAACTGTTTGATTAGTACTAAGTTTCTTCTTCTTCTTCTTTAATAATGGCGTCTATAATTATAATTTGCCAATGACAATCTTAATAATAAAAAATCCCTTCATCTACTTCTTCAATTATGGCGAAACGCCAATGACAATGTTAGATTGTTCCCTAAGTTAAAACATGGCTATCTTGAAAGCCAGTTTCCTGCTCAGGGTCCAAAATAGATGCTCAAAAGTGACTGAAATAACGAAGACAGCGTGACACGCGTGTTTTCGGTACGGCTTTCACTCGTCAACAACCTAGTACTAAGTTAAATACAGATTATTCTCGTCCACCCCAAATGAGCATACCTATATTAAATTAAATTCTCATAGGGTCTTCGGCAGTGCTAGCACGTTATCAGTAATGCAATTTAATCACTTACATACTAATATCCGTACCTACCTAGTGTCAACCATATTCCATATTTATCATTGCTAGACTCACTGTTTGTTGTTTTCCTGTATTTACTTGGTATATTGTAGCAAGTCAAGTACTCTGTTTATTCGATAGGTACTAGCTGTTCCCCGCGGTTTTACCCGCGCCAGTTTCGGGGTTCCCGCAAGAATTCCGGGACAATAAGTACCTTACGTATTTCTCTGTACCCCTACGTGTAGTATGAAAAATTCAATGTAATTTCATCCGAGTTAATTTCAGAGTTCCCGCGGGAATTCCGGGATAAAAAGGACCCTATGTCCTTTTCTGTGCTTATGAAAATTTCATGATGATCGGTTGAGCCGTTAAAGCGTTAAAGCGTAACAAACAAACCAATGCACTTTCGTAATGACAGTAAGGATATTACGTACCTAGTACATAAGTAGGTACGTCGAATAAATTACAACCATTTGTATCGCCGTCCTACTCGGAAGTGATAAAATTGTTTTATCTCTTCTAGGTAAATTCAAGTTAATTATCTTTTATAATATCTTTAGAATATACTTAGAAGTTATTAAAAAGAATCGCAAAAATTATGATGTACAATATAATACCAACTAAATAAATTAACATATTACATAGGTACCTAAATAATAACGTTCCTAGAATTTATTTTGATATAAGTATAGACAAACATTACATAATTTACTTAAACATGCAAAGGTCACATAGAGCATCGTCATCGTTGGCCATATCGAGTATAATAAGGAATTCCTCGAAATAAGATATTTTGGAAACCACGAGAGATAATCATGCTGCACACAGTACAATCAGCGAAAGTGACCACGAAATGAGAACTTGTGAACTCATCATCAAAACATGGATTCTGCTCCACCGTATTTTAGAAATTGTCCGCCATGCACAATAATCTTTAAAAAATTTGGGCACGTAGATTACAATCATTCAAGTTTATATGTAGGTATATCACGAATACGACGATCGCTTTACGTTGACGCAAGTTGATCAGGCAAGTTTTGATGGATGGCATGGAACACTAGCTAATCAAGGAAACTTTACACTTATTAAGACTATTTATTTATTTACTTATAACACAAAAAGTTCACAGCATTACAGTAAAACTAAGGCACTGTGAAGTTAATAACAATTGCAAGCCATTTCCAAATTGTGGGAATTATATACAAAAATTAATTCCAGAGTCGTATTGTACCTACTTGGTTCGTACTTCGTACCAATTCCCCTCCCTAGAACCATAAGTATAAAAGTCGTGTGATGTAGCCAATGCCTCCCTTACTACTCTCCTTTTGTATCAGGATATAGACGTGTGTAACTCAAGTGTGAATGAGCAAATAAATACGTATAATCTATGCTCAATCTAAACGTTTTCTTTCTCTCACATAACCAATTTCAATACAAATACGCTAATACGCTATACCAACAATCAATGATAGCGACTACTCTATTACGACCTCTATAAATGTAAAAGCAAATTTTTGATGATATATCTGCAACGGCAACGTTTAAACTTGATTTTAAAAAGTTTAAACATATTATAATGTGCCAAAATGGCCGAATGCGGTATAGTGGTCTTCAAATATTATTTCTTACAACAATTTTGCAATACCTATTGCAAAATCACAATATAACAAGGTTTATTCAATAACTTCATCTGATTTCATTTCATTATAAAGACATAAACATATCAGTAGAAGTAGAAAACGCCAGCTGTGTGTTCCGACCATAATGTCGTTTCCATATAATATTTTGTTTCTTTCGTTGTGTTTAAACTTACGTGTTTTTGTCTAAAAGTCTGTTTTGTTTACAGTACCAGGCGCACAGGAGTCGGAACAAAGTAACAAACCTTATCGCGATGTCAATCGAATAGGTCAGAAGTTCGGAATTTATTAACGTTGTTTGGCGCTCGCATGTTTAATTTTCAGTTTATCCCACAATCGTAACTCATCGCAAGTTGTAGTCATTTTGACTTTGTGCATGAAGGTCATACCATTTATTAAACTACATAGACTACAGAGTGATAGTTTAATTTAAAATTCAGTTTACGATTAAAGTACAAACCCACTCGATATGTGCGTGGAATTACTCGAAATTAACTTCGTTCACACACAGCCTGAGTCTGAAATGTTTTCATTCTAATTGCGCACTGTCACTGTCGGTTCTTCGCTTATTAGCTTTATGGCTCACCGTTGATCTCGTGCTTGGTTATCAGCTACTCTCACGTCAGTGTCCCCCTCTACTTCTCTATTGCTCAACCTTGACATTTTGGCATTTCGATATCGCTCTCAGGCGAAATGCGGGCTTTCCCATAAGTGCTGTCGTGTGACGTTACTCCGTTTATAAATAGAGTCGCGGTACAACATAACCACACCACACGTAGGTACATGCATGCGCGTCGTGACGAAAGCAGTGTGTTTATGTAGGTGCGTGTCTGGCTAAATTAACTATTATAATACAGTCTTAGACTACGTTCAACACGTAAGTTTTAATCGTTCCGGCGATCGTTTTTTCTTATATCTGTGGATTTCAATTAATCATTTATAGATTTTTATTTTTAATCGAAAAGTTCGGATGCATAAATTTTTATTGTATGTAAGCAGATATCCCCGATAAATGTTTAATACGTATCACGTGTAACGAACTACAAATATTCATCATAATATTGGACAAAATTACAATTTCGTAAATATTAGTAGGTAATACATATTTTGTATAATAGACACTAAAACCTTCCCATGAACATAATATTGTAGATTATAATTTCCGAAAAAACTGCGTAAATACAATTCTACTAGGAATATGGATGTTTTTTTTTTAAGTTACAAAGGATTAAGGGACACCTCACAAAAAACGTTAGGTACGCAAAACGGTGGCGGTCCATTCTAGAGAATACAGACAGTCAGACAGCCTTTAAGATAATAATTATGGTTTAGCATTTTGACCCGATGTTTACGTTTAGTACACAAAACGTAAGTGTGCCCCCCCCCCCCCCCTCACAACAAACACTACCCACCGAGAGGCGTCTCAGACGTCTCATCGCGTCGGTCACGTCAATTCAACGCGCACCAAACGGCGGTGACTGTTTTACGAGTGCGTTTACGACCGACAGCTTAGGATGGCTTTGATTTGCTTGTAAACGAGTAAAGTTCCAACGAAACGTCGTTAATTTAAATTCAGAACTGTTATGTCACCGGTCACTGTATCGTAAAAAAGAGAAAGGCTAATGTAGAGGTAGGTACGTTTTTTCTTTTCTGCCAACTGTACACTGACACACACACACGCCGGTTTCCGAGATATTTTCATTCTGATAATTCAATGTGTAAATTTCGACGCGATCACAAACAACTATACCGTTTAACAAGAAGGCTATTGAGCATTTCCTCGTAATAATGAAAACACGTCATGATCAATAATAATATTATAAACCTCTACCTCTAACCTTATAATTACTGCCTTGTTGGCGATATGATAACAAAAACAATAAGGGTGCTAAAAACAATTAACAAGCATGGGACCGGATTCAGCGCACACAGAGTCATGGAATTTCAAGTGTGGTAGAAACAGCCCACTATGTTTCGATACGAATTTAATTACGCGCCGCTCACACTCACACATCGAGTGGTTTTTCGCTTCAATTTCTGAATGTTGTGTGCACTAGGCACTAGCTGGTTTGCGCGGTTTCACCGTTTCCGCGGAAATTCCGATAGGTATAAAAAGTGCCTCCAGACTTTCTCTGTGCCAAAACCCATCCATACAAGTCCATCTCAGCCCCGTTTGTCTGTTGTTCGGCGGGCGGCGTCTGTCTGGCAGTTGGGAAGCCAGCCCTCAATAATAGTTGTTGCAGTTGTTGTACACGTGTGTTGTCATTTTTGTGTGTAGTGTCAAATTAAGTTTTTTTTCAATTTCAATCCAATTCCGTTCAGACATTCTGGCATGATAGAGTAACAAACATCTATCTATCCATCCATCCAAACCGTCACATTTATAATCCTACTAATATTATAAACGCGAAAGTTTGTAAGAATGTATGGATGGATGGATGAATGGATGGATGGATGGATGAATGGATGGATGGATGGATGTTTGTTACTCTTTCACGCAAAAACAACAGGATGGATCTAAATGAAACTTTACAATAATATAGCTTATACATGAGATTAACACATAGGGTACTTTTTATCCCGGAGTTCCCGCGGGAACTCTGAAATTAACGCGGGTGAAACCGCGGGGCACAACTAGTAATTGCATAGATTAGTACAGATAGCACTATACATGATAACATGACAGAAGCCACTCACTTTGTTGGGTGTTGAGGAGGCGGCGGGTCTCAGCTTCGCCCGGCCGGCGCCGCCCGCCAGTCTGATGGCCGCCATGAGGTTCGCGTGCACGTCGCCGGCGGCGGGTGGCGGCGGAGGCGCGGCTGCAGGACTCCGCTCCTCTCTGCGTGACAAATTATTTATTAAAAAACAATAAGCGTTTTCTTTTGGCAGCTGTTTAGTATGCTATAATTGTTTGTTATATAGATACTTGGACGCCGTCCTTGGCAAAATCTATACTAAGTATAATAAAAGAGTAGAACCCGCGATTCTGTTAATTGAATATTTTTACCTAAAATTGAGAGGGGTGATAAAAGAAGAGTAACCAAGTCCAAAAAAATCAGTCTGTTCGCGATAATCTCCGCATCTACTGAACGGAGTGTCATGCGGTTTTCGCAGGTAGATTAAGCTTAGCCTGGAGCTACATATAGGATTTGTTTCATCGAAATGGGACATCGAGAAAAAAAGTTGTTACATAATAACTTTTCACTCGGGTGAAACCGCAGGGCACAGCTAGTTATTAATACAAGGTACATATACCTACGTGACATCATAATGAAATTTTGCATACACGTTGTCAGGGGTACAAAAAAGGACATAGGGCACTTTTTATTCCGGGAATCCCGCGGCAACTCCGAAATTAACGCCAGTGAAAACACGGGGAACAGATAGTGATGTTATACATAGGTATGACGTATTTTAACAATTCATTTTCTGCAGAATTTCTTTATCCGTAACGTATATACCTACAAAATTTCGTGATGATCGGTTGAGTCTTTAAGGCGTGAAAGCGTACCTAACAAACAAACAAACACACCCACTTTCGCATTGATAATACATAATAGTAAGGATTTTGTTTTGATTCATATTGTCTAGGATAAATAGCAGAGTTCTTCGTACCGGACGAGAGATTTAGCATTCTAGTCGAGATCTCGTTGCTCAATTGAGACAAAATCGCAGTCACATTACAAACAAGGGGGAGTCGATCGTCTGTCTGTCCTACTAAACTAAATGATCGACTGCGCGATGTTCCTTTCGTTTGTTCTAGTCGTTATCTCCACAGGAGGCGGAAGTTCGTATCACAGAGTTAATAATAGTACCGGCTCGCGGACACGCAGCCGCGATCCAAGCGCTAGTCGGGTAGATTTATTCATAACTAGCTGTGCATGCCCCGCGGTTTCACCCGCGTGAGTTTTGGGACCATTGCGGACGCAGGCAGAACAACCCGCCAAAATATCATCACAATGGTTTCGAAACGCATAAAGGACAAACATACGCACATTCATTTTTATTTATAAAGAAGAAGAAAGAAGAAGATAATAACACATTACAACACAACACACAGATCTACTTGGTCCCACCAGATATTGTCGTAAAAACCAAGTAACCTTGGCAGATACTGCATATTATTAGCTGTATAGATATACAATCATCCTTCGTAATTGACGCACATTACTTAATTATAGATATAAAATCATTGTTTTTTAAGTTATGAATATTGTGTTGTTTTGTTTTTGTTATAAAATATCGCGACTTAAAATCTCTCATACGACCTACACCCCAATAACGGCCTTTAAATACACGCTTCAGCCATCAGGTCCTGATTGAGTTTGGAATACCTCGGATTACAGGAGCAAAGAGTCCAGAAATAAACAGAAAGAAAGAGTTTTTTGATACAACAACCAAGCATATTTAGTCAAATTTCTGATTAGATAAATAAACACATTTGCGATTGGAACGATTCCAACTTTAGACACCCTCACACATTGGACTCTTCAGGCGCCGGACTCAAAGTGTCTATTTATACATATACAAAATAAATGATAACGTTGTTCTTGGTATGTTTGTTATTAATTATAAATATCCTCTTAGTACACCGTCAAAATACCATTCGTTATTTTAAAGTGGTTTTTAAAACATATTAATCATAAAGACAACACGGCAAACGGGTAGGTAAATACACATCATCAATCATAAATAATATTTGATAATGGACACAACCTCATTTCAGTTGGCTAAGTAAAAAAAAAATGTGTTGAGGGTAGAGCAACTTTTTATTAATATTATAATTCGACATTCATGCATGAATAAGCTATTTTCTCCAAACGGCTGCTATTCAATTTGACCTCTGTGTGAGATATCGATTTTTTATTTAGAAAGAGATTTTTGTTAAGCGACGCTAAAACTTTTTTAATATATGAGTCACCTTTGAAAATCTTTGTATTTTCTGTAAGTTATTTATCTAGGCTAATATTACTATTAATATTATTGTTCTGTTGTGGAATATGAATCAATTTTGTCGCTACACGATAAATCCAGTCCTCTTTTTACAATAAATTATGGAAGTAGAGTATTTGACAGTAGGTATATAAGTTTTCCTCTTCCCACTGTATCGGTGTAGTTTAGGTACATTTAATATTATATTTATGAATGCCATGGCAAAGAAACACAAACCGATATGTGTGTCATAAACAAACATAAAATAAATTATTGAATACCCACTGTTGTTTACCGAAAACGTAGGTAACCTATTTTCAAATAATATATTCAGCGTGTACCTATTA
This sequence comes from Zygaena filipendulae, assembly GCA_907165275.2. NCBI lineage: Eukaryota > Metazoa > Arthropoda > Insecta > Lepidoptera > Zygaenidae > Zygaena > Zygaena filipendulae. The sequence goes on along the minus strand of OU015659.1, from coordinate 10,288,561 downwards.
CAATAAAGAAAAGTTCTCAAAACATAGTGATGATGGATGAGTATTTTTCATTGTTCACAGGAAAATAGTACTGATATTTTATCTGGTATTGGATGCGAAAGATTTTTTACAATTGGTTCAGAAGTTCCAGTGATTATCCCTACATTCTACAAAACTTTTCCTGAGTACAATATTAGTTTAATTAAAATTGCTAGTGTAAGGCGAAAAGTTCTTGGCTATATGCCAGAAAATAGTTATTAATTATTATTTTCAACAAACAACTCTCTGTATTTAAGTTTGAAACATTAATTAATTAAAAAGGCAATAATTATGGCAAAAAACTAAATAAACACAGAAGCAATTTTCGCTTCACCACTTGTTTTTGTGTTACGTGGAAGCTTAAGAATCCGCGAAGTTTTTAAAATTAATCAGAACCCATTATAAAATTATTTTATTTTATTAATTTGAAATCAAACAATCTGTTTTTCTCAAACTCGCTTTACAAATTTTGACCAAAATTATCGTAACGTTTTGTATTAATTTTACCTCATTACTAGATACCATGTTGTAAACATAGAGCAAAATTGACTCAAAAAAGATATTATAGTAATTTTAAAGCAGCTTCATCGTAAAAGCCTCGTAATCACAAAAAAACATCTCGAAAACTACATTAATAATCGCCAAACATACATGGGGTCCATTCGATATACCTCGCGCCCTCTTGACACCTAACAGGAAACACCCTGTATACTTAATCTTTAAATAAATACAAAATAAAATAATAAACACCCAGATTCAGAGTAAACACCAATGTTTACCCTAACGGGCAAGGGAATCGAACCCGCGACACCTGGCGCCGCTGTCAGATTAGCTCTAATATACTTGTGCAGGTTTTCTAACGATGTTAGATTTTTTCACCATAAACATTGTGGTGAGTAATTATTTCGATTAGTACATAGATCAGCAAAGACCTTAGTTATGAATCCGGGATCGAAACCCCGCCCTTCAAATAAGAGTGGACAGTTCAACCGCCAAGCTATCTATCGCGGGTCAAAACAATACGAAATATTATCTAGACACGCCGGTAGCGTGTCAAGCCGAAGTTCTCAAACTGACAGAACTGGCGAGCCGCACCGTGTGTAATATTACACGAACCATTTGGAGCCACTTTTCACCCCCCCATAATTCAAAACCTATTTAACGTAAACATGTCAAATTTGGCTCATGTATTAAGACTCGCGAGATAAACATGTGCTCCAAATTTCATAAGCACACCTCAAACGGGCTTTTAGATATTAACGTCCAAAAATCGTGATTTTTATCACTGACTGACCTATAGACCAAAATTATAACCGACTTCCAGATGACCTAGGAACTTGATATTTGGCATCAAGGTAGACTTTTAGGCGTAAACAAAGGGAAAAATCTGAAAACTGGAAAAACTTAAAAAAAAATGATAATTATCAATATCTTCAGTTTTTAGATATATCCTTATCAAGAAGGTAATATAACAAAGTCGAGTATTGAAGTATATAACTGGCTAATCAAAATTTTGAAGTATTCTTAATGATGTATTTTACGTCACTCCATTAAACTGAGTCAAACATTGACAATTAATACTTTCGTTATCAGCACGAATTTTTCTATGGTTTTTACGTATAAAACTAGCTATTCTCAAGTTAAAAGTAAATCAGCGTTTGTTTTATGTACGACATAAATAATTTATGAATATCCGTGAATATTTTCATCAGTTCACGCAAATATCCATTACATATTATTCACATTTGACAAAGAAAGTTCTGTATGTAAAAATGATGAATAAATAATTATTTTTCAAGAATAAAACTGCTTCTGGATAGAGACGGTTATTTGGCTCTTTCGTCCGCCTACGAGTGCGACGTATAATCCTCGAACAGAAACTGTACAGGTACTGTCTAGATGATTTTGACTGCAATATAGAGATATACATGTAGGCGAGTTTCCTGAGCGACATAGGGTAGGGTAGGGTAGGGGTTTTTATCCCGGAATTACTAAGGAAACTCCAAAATTAGCGCGGGTGAAACAGCGGGTGAAACAGCGGGCAACAGCTAGTGTGCAATAAAATTGTGTATTGTGCAATCAATTTTTGACCTCCTCAAAAATTTCAGGCTGCGACAGTACAGAAGAATTTCGTTACATTAACGGCATAATCCAGCAATTCTTCTCACTTGGAATGGCAACATGGATTTAAAAGGCAGCTGTATAATTGCAGTCATGTACACTGTGCAAGATTTAGCCGATATAGGCAAAGTTATGGAAGATGCTTCAATAGCTGCGATTCTACTTCGACTTCTAGGAGGCTTAAGTCCTCAATATGCTCCTTTATGCGCATGGTGACGTAATATATCGTGCTACTGGAGTTTGTTGCGCAGCTTTTTCTCTTCAGCCATAGCGCTAGGAAGCTGTGAAGGGTGGATATTTTATGGGTGCTGGCTGCTGTCATAATAACTGTAATTTTATTGACGTCAATAAGATACACATTATTGGCCGAATTTGATTAAACGATTTGACTATGACTTTGATTTTGACTTGTCGCAAAAGAATTGATGAAGTGAAGTCCGATCTCTTTTATCATTTTAGAAATAAAAAATAGTGTCACTTGGTTGTCTTGTAGATGCTACGAAGTTCACCGGGTCTTCTAGTGTATTCTTTTAGTGTCGTCTTCGTCTTGATCGTCTTAAATATTAATTATTTACTACGTAGGTACCTACCTACATTGTACAATGAGTCGTACAATCGAATTACTGGTGGGTGACACTTTTACGTTACACTAAATCATTTACGTTGGACTTTCCAGAGTTAAAACCTTAGATGGAGTACATCTTATCAATTTAGATCCAAGTCAAATCAAGGCACAAGAGAGCTCTATTGTAGAGTACAACCGCCTGCGCACGTTATACCGCCCTGACTTGGCCAAATTAACTATAAACAGAAAACGCGTAAAAAAGAACCGGATAGTAATGGGCAATTCACTCAAACATTTTAAACGTCCAAGAAAATACAGAAAACACAAAAAAGATAGTTATACCACGGAAACGTAGGAAAATAAACTAAATTGACAAAAACCATTTTATTATGAATAATAAGTACCTACTAATAATTTCTGTAAAAAGTTTTTCTTTTCCGATTCATTTATCCATTTCTGTTAATATACAATAATATTGTGACCTATATATCTAGACACGCAGTAGCTTGTCAAGCCAAGTTCAGGCTATCAGAACTGGCGAGCAGCACCGTGTGTAACATTTGACCCCGTCATAACTCAAAAACTATTTCACATAAACATGTCAATATGAATCACGTATTCTCAAATAGAAGCTCTGATTCTTCACTCGTTAGTACGTCACGCGATAGGAGCGATGCAGGATCAGGGGAAAAAAAATATAATCGTTTATACAGGTGGTGTCTGTCGACAAGAGTTGTAGTGTCATGTCTCCAAAATATTTTACTGCATGCGGTGTTTTCTTTAAATGTAAGCAAAATACGTTATAATTATAAATGTAACTATTTTTATTTGTGTTTGTTTTATTTATTATTTGATCTATTGAATCTAGACACGCTGTAGCATGTTAAGCCGAGTTCAAGCTGATAACTGGCGAGCAGCACTGTGTGTAATATTACACGAACCCTTACTTATTCTGCCTGTAATGTAAGAATCATCAACCAAAATTTATGACAGCCGGTCTTTGGATTTTATGGTCTTTAAATATTTATGTATATGTTTATGTGTTATAATCTTTACATACCTTACCTTATCTTTACCTTGATTTGTTTTAAATCCAAACATATTAGTTTCAGTAGATACTTACTACCCCGTAAACAGATTGAAATACAATAGATTAACAGAGACCATTTGGTATTAATTTTATTATGAACAAGTACCTAATACCTACTAGTAATTTCTATACAAAAAGTAGTGATATCCCATCAAAAACATAAATGTGAAAGTGGAAGCCAAAGTTCAGTATTAAGCTTAAGCTTAGTTGTCGACTTCGCCGACAAAAGAATTGATATCTAAATAGGTGCCAAGTTCTGTAGATAATCCTGAAATATATTCAAAGGAGCATAGAACTTGGCTAGTTTTCACATTAAAGTTATCTTTAGCTAGTCAAATTATGTATCTTTTTTATATTATTATGAGCAAATTACTGTTTTTATACTGTAAGGTCAATAGATCTCACCCCTTCAATATTTAGTTTGCTGGTAAAAACAAGCCAATATCAAAAATATTTATACCATAGTTTTTAGCCAAATATAAGATAACTGGTGTGTGAAAACTAGTCAAGTTGTATGCTCCTTTGAATATATTTCAGGATTATCTATAGAACTTGGCACCTATTTAGATATCAATTCTTTTGTCGGCGAAGTCGACAACTAAGCTTAAGCTTAATACTGAACTTTGGCTTCCACTTTCACATTTATGTTTTTGATGGGATATTATTAATTAATGTCATACCATCCGTCACCAGAGACATTCATGGGTATGCATCCTAAGTGCAAAATTAAATACAATGACACCATATTTGCATGCAACAGATGATAATTATAATTCTCAAGTGAGAACGATTCTGTTGTTGTGGATATGTTTGGCTGGCCGCTGTTCAGGCCGTGTATACCTTCGCTTGCTAAACAATTGATTCAATATCATTGCTTGCATTAGGTCGTAGTATACTAAAATTCCCAAGATAAACGTCAGGCGACGCAAAAATGTCCTCAGTAAAAGAACCACAAAAATTAAATCTGTCAAGAATTTGTAGTTCTTTTCGAGTTTATTATTTTATTACCTACTAGCTGGCCCGCGCGGTTTCACCGGCGATAATTTCGGAGTTCCCGCGGAAATTCCGGATTACAATATAGTCTATGTCAGGGATAATATAGCTTTCAAATGGTGAAAGAATTTTTCAAATCAGTCTATTAGTTTTTGAATTAAATCGTAACAACAAACAAACGAAAAAATCAAATCTTTCTTTATAATATACTAGCTGTGCCCCGCGTTTTCACCCGCGGTAATTTCGGAGTTCCCGCGGGAATAGGCTAGTTTCCTAAATTTTCTTTTTTAGTCCGTTTTGTAGATTATTAAAAAATATTGGACACGAATTTTTTTTTTTTATGTAACCAAAAAATAAGGGAGATATATCAAGTTGAAATTTCACATGACGTCACGCCTCGCTACAGTTTGTTCGCACGTTATAGCGAGCTGTGACATCACGAGTCCCCCACCCTAAACTTTAATGCGCTTTATCTATGCATATTTCCATTATTTTAAAAAAGCAAAAAATACGTGTCTTTTATTTTTTTATTATCTAACTGACGGACTAAATAGAATTTTGATTTTTTTACCCAGGAAACTCGCCTATTCCAGGATAAAAAGTACTCTATGTCCTTCTCTGTACCTCTGACAACGTGCATGTCAAATTTCATCCAAATCCGTTCAGCCGTTTTTGCGTGATTGAGTAACAAACATCCAAACATCCACACTTTCACATTTATGATATTAGTAGGATACTTTATATATGTAGATAGTATAGACTAACATAATATACTCAATATATGTATAGGAAAATGGTATTATCTTCAATACCGCGTTATAACGTTGGAAAAAATCCGAACCGAATTTACTTCTGCGGAATAAGAAATGATAATCAAAATCTCTAGCATAGATAGCCACTTCGGAGAACACGATCTCACACCATCATACATTAGGCGTAAACGTTTGATCTGTCGTAGGCCGCGGCCGTAGCCGTAGGTCACCCGTGCCATGTATATTATGTAGCTATATATCTATTATCTAGTATATATCTATATACTTATAATAAAACTGTAGAGAGGTCAATTCTGTACATTGAATGTATATTCAAAATTAATATTGGAGGATGAATGGCAAATGAATGGTGATCGATACTAATGCCAAAAATGCAATCAGTAAATTTTTTGTCTGTCTGTCTGTCTGTCTTTCTGTCTGTCTGTATGTGCACGCATGGGTCAAAAACTACTGAAGGGATTTTAACCAAACTTGGTACGAATGTAGTCCATACTCCTGGGGGGCTAAGATTTAATTATATCGAGGGGGGCTAATTATATCGAGCCATTTTATCGATTCTCGTCGACAAAACCATACAATATGTCGACAAGAATCGATAAAATGGCTCGATAAAATTTTATCGTGTTGCGCATCTTAGCCCCACAAGGCAGGTTATAGGCTATATAACATAACGCTAAGACACATACGAGCTGAGCAGTGACGATAAATTTGAAGTCAGTCGGATGAAAATGCGCTTTCGAGCTCTTATCCTCGCATACGTTTACTCAATCACGCAAAAACGGCTGAACGGATTTGGATGGAATTTGGCATGCACGTTGTCAGGGGTACGGAGAAGGACTTAGAGTACTTTTTATCCCGGAATTCCCGCGGGAACTCCAAAATTACCGCGCGTGAAACCGCGAGGCACAGCTAGTAATTTATATTTCTCAAAGATATTTTTGTGGCAACGCTATATCTCTCAATCTCTTTATCGAACTAACGGCAACGGAGTCTATTTTACAAAATATTTTGATGTTTACATGTAATTTAAAAAAAAAACTGAAACAGGTTATACCACATCAGAAGCCAGCAGCCCTCTTATATTAGGAATAAAGAATTTGTATGTCTCAATTTTATATAAGAATTTATAATATTAGGCAAGCTTAGATACAAAGTTGTGCAAAATCTATGATGAGCAACATTATGTAATATACTCGTAGGTAGCAATAATCTTAAAAAAAAATAAAGAAAATATTCCAATGATTGTTATTTATTTCGTCCCACGGTACATTTACCTACTCACTGTTTACAACCGATGTAAGGAACAAATAACGATCGCAACCGAAAAAAAATGTCGCCGTCGCGTCGCGTCGCCAGTGCTTTTATAACTTTTAATAAATTACCTCTAGGGCTAAGGGCTGGCGAGCTACGCAGCAGCTCGACAGCTTCCTCGACTTACAGCTTTGACAGACTGAGTATCACGAAATCTAACAGCCTCCTCAGCCAAGTTGACAATCTGAAATCGTTATCGCTAAAGAAAACTCAGAAACGTATCGTAATGTCACGTGGTCACGTAAAATCCTCACAAGTCCATCATTTTTGCGTAACCGGCTGACACGAAAAGTCGTTTCTTAATTTTCTGTACGTTAACGAATACAGATTGTTAACTTGGCTAAAGGTGCTAAAGGTTCATGCCTATACTTGTAGAAAAAGAGATTGCATAAAAACGCACTCGTTTTCATAGGATTAGGACAGGAAGCACTGTTGCATTTCGAAAAACATGCCAAACTTTGGTTGAAAATATTTTAACAATAAAGAGATAGTATTACAATATTATTATTCAGTTTTGTCAGGAAACGAGGGCCCGGTTTCTTCATTAATGATATTTTATTAACGTTTATAAAGGTGTTAACAAAAATTTACATAAATGAACTTTGTGTTGTTTGGGATAATAGAACCATTTTAATCGGTGCAGTAGGTAAATAAGTCACCAAAGGTTACTAAATTATATTACATGTGCAGTGGTAGCACAAACCAATTATAATATTACGTTTATTTTTATCTTTTGGATTAAATCGATATTTTGTTATTTTTAGTGTTTTTGGAAGTCGGAATATCCAAAGTGCCGATTGTTCTGTACAATATTAACGTGACCTTTTATTTTCAACTGTAAAAAATATTAACAACAATCGCGTTGATAATTATTATGTATTTAGTTATTTTTTTCTTACCTAAAAACGACTTTTATGTAGGTATTTGTCATTTTATAAAGAGGTAGGTAATATTTTAAGTTTGTATAGGTATGTTTGTTTGGCTGTGATCTTTGGAACTACTGAATCGATTCAAAAAACAACTACACGCTAGGAAAATACAGTATCCCTGAGTGATATAGGATACTTTTAAGAATTCCTAAGGGAGTCCCGAAAATAACGCGGTAATTATATATATACGCAGACAGCTAGTAATGAGTAAACTTGAAACTAGAAGCTTCCGCCTCTCTGAAAGTTTAAAATCAAAAACGGTACACATTCGGAGTAGGTACGTAAGTCTTGTATGATAAAGAAAACTCTCAAATATGTAGATAGATTTGAACAGCATATACCTACCTACCATATTATGAATAACGCAATCCAAAACTTTACTTCGAACTCGGTATACTTGCAACTGAGTAAAGTTATGTGATATGCCTAAGTTTTCTAATTGCAAAATCAATACCCCACCGTACCCGTACGAGTAAGTAGGAAAGTCTGCTATTATTTGTACAAAAACTGTTTTCAACGGAACGGAGTGCGCACGTTTTGTTTTCAAAACGCGGGCGGGTTGTGGGTTGTTTCTACATAACATGGCGACTACTGGGAACTCTGTATACTTTGTAAATATCTCAGTACCTACCTATTCTTCACTCATTCTTGGCCCGGAGCCATATCACGGTGTAATCGATTGCAAACGGGTTCACAAATCGGTCGGGAGAACAGCACCTTATAAGTAAGCTTGGTTCGAAGCTCTGAGCCAACGCGTGCAAGGGCTGAGTGGTGACGCGTTCGCGTACCAAAGTCATAAACACCTTAGTGCAGAATGCATTTTACACAGCGACAATAAAGTAACGTTTATGTGTCGTAAAACCGATTTTATATAAACTAAAAAAGGGATTGTTTCATGACTGATTTATAGGAAAGGACGTTTGCGATGTCATAATAGTTGCCCCCGATACCTGTCTGTATGTTTTTTCCGGCTAATCTTTGAAACTGCTGGACCGATTTTAACGGGACTGTCACTGGTTGATAGTCGAGGTTATAAGGAGTAACTTAGGCTACATTTAATTAAAAAAAAAGAGTTCCTGCGAAAATTCCGAAAGTCACGCGGGTGACACCGCTGGGCACAGCTATAGTGTAAATATACATATAACTGTCTCTAGGTGCGCTTATAAAAAATTATTAACCGAATTGACCCGGGCTTTCAGTTGTCTTGGTAACTTAATCTAAGGTATAGCCTACATAGGTTTTATATAAAATCTATACTATAATAAAAGAGTAGAATCCGCGATCCTGTACATTGAATATTTTTGACAAATTTTGACAGGGAGTGATAAGAGAAGAGTAAACAACCACAAAAAAGAGTTTTTAAAATTCTTTTCTGTCTGTCTGTCTGTTTGCGATAATCTCCGAACCTACTGAACGGTTTCATGCGGTTTTCACAGGTAGATTAAGCTAAACCTGGAGCGACATATAGGCTTTGTTTCATTTAAATCGGATGTTGGGAAAAAAAAGTTGTCATACAAAAACGTTTCATGCGAGTGAAACCGCGGGGCACAGCTAGTAATATAATATGTCAGTTGAAAATTGATAAGTTCTTTGGATGGACGCGATAGTGGAATCTAGGAATATTTTAAAAGATAAAACTTTTATGAACCTCACCACAGAATGGGGATGTGGACTACTTTTGAAAATCAAAATTCTAATTAGTCCGTCAGTTAGAAAATAAAAAAACAATAGACACGCATTTTTTGCTTTTTCAAATAAAATATACAGAGATAAAGCGCATTAAAGTTTAGGGTGAGGGGGTCGTGACGTCACTAACCGCTAAAACCGCCATACAAACTGTCAGAATAGTGACGTCACGCGAAATTTCAACTCAATATATCGCCGTTATTTTTTGATTACGTAAAAAAAGAAAAAATACGTGTCCAATATTTTTTTAATAATCTACAAGACGGACTAAAAAATAAAAATTAGTCAACATGCCCAAGTGTATGTACAGTCGGCCTCAGAAATGTCTAATCACGTCTTATTCTATGTATAGTGTTAAGCATAATATTTATTCTACATTTACTGTACTTAATATTCCATTGAGGAACCATACTGTAGGTACTGTAGGTGTCATTTGGCCCGTAATCCCGACGTTTGTGTGAAATGCGGCTCGTTGAACGCTTCACATTTACATGTTTCCACGAAAAAATCCTTCTATTATAGCTATTATGTAAAACAAGGATGTTAGTTATTCCTTCGATGTAATTATTTATCTACATTTGAACATAACTCACTGAATTCTTTTAAATAAACAAAACAAAATATTGTTAAGCAAAGGCGGTTTCGAAAGCGGCCGAAAGTCGGTGAATTTATATGACCTATGTTTATTAATGCTTGGACATTATCAAACAGCGACACCAGCTATCATGCACATGTTGTTCAAGAAGGTGTATGTTTAATAATTTCAATATATATATCTATACTTATAATAAAACTGTAGAGAGGTCAATTCTGTACATTGAATATATATTCAAAATTAATATTGGAGGATGAATGGTGATCGATACTGATGCCAAAAATGCAATCAGTAAATTTTTTGTCCGTCTGTCTGTCTGTATGTGAGCTCCGTAATTACCGCCGGTGAAACCGCGGGGCACAGCTAGTGCTATAATAAAACAATAGATAAGAATTTGCACCGGCATGCAATAGATAGCCAATTTGCCATGTTACACGGAGAGACATCAATCAGACCAAGGACCGACCGAAACCTCTGCGGTTGCCCGAAAGATGTTTTGGCGACAGAATATCACTGACCAGCAGGCACAGCGACCGACGCGACGCGACCGCGCGGTGTCAATAATGTGAAAACTATACAGAAGACCAGATAAACCCTGGACCCTCATTGCCTGGCGCCGCACTCACAGATATTTAACGATGATACCTACTTAGTGGTATTTTGAAATTTCAACACGAAAAATTACAAAATCGAACGTCATAATAATATTACTTACTTATGTCATTGTTAAAATTGCTAAAAGTCCCGGCATATTTTTTTTATTATAAGTTAATGAAGTTAATATTGTAGTTTTGAAAAAGACGCAGTCGCGTCAACTCGCATCATTATACGAAAATCATCGGAATAGTGACCGAAACCTTTTTTCAACACCTTTCACCACGTGGTCGCAACGACGAGACAAAAAATCAAAAAACACAATAAGATTTACTATGAAGATACGCCTAATACGACACTCGGGGACGGCAGCAAAAAATAAGTAAACACATGTGTGGTGCTGTTGACTAGCCTTCAAGGGCCAGGCCAACCTTATGAGATATGCATTTAAACAAAAAAAGTACCTATAAAAACCGGTCAAGTGCTTCGCACATTTATGGTTCCGTACCAAATGTTTCAAAAAAAAAACATCGAGTTATCAATTTGTTGGTATTTGTTGGTAAAATATACGAAATAATAAATATTATCACCAATTTTAAGTCTGACTTTGGCGGGTTCTCGTGCCTTTGTTTTTCGATGTTTTTATTAAAAACAAGAAATACCTACAGCCTTTATCTTTTCAATGATTAAATTTGTTCTTTATGTGGGCAATTTTATGAGCTCTATTCAATGGTAACCCACTCTATTTGGTAGATAAATAGTACATTGTTATCCTAGGGGTGAAAGTAACTTATTTAGTCTCGAGACGAGGTTTGGCGCCCGAGCGTAGCGAGGGCGCCAATAGATCGAGGGACTAAATAAGTTTTTCTCCCGAGGGTAACACTGTGCTTTTCATTACGAATGCAAGGAAAGTCAAAATAAAAATAGGAATTAGCTAAAGAAAAAAATGAGTGAATTTTATTTTACATAAATCAACCATTAGGAGTGCTACTGGCCAGTAAGTATGCCCCCTATGACATAAAAAAAAACTTGAGTTTCTGCAGTATCCAGCTGTCAGTTGAAAGCGATTCTCCCTAGGGCTGAAAAGGGTTACTTTCAACCCGCTTCTCAGGCAACTTCAGACCTACTTTCCGAGTATGAGTAATGAAAAAAATTTTTTCGCACTCCTTTAGCTGTATGTATGGGTCCCGCCCGACCCCTTAAAAATTCTTAAAAATATTTTTTGACAATTTGTATAGCTTTGGATCATGAATATACGTATACTGTACAAAAGTTTCTACGGTTTGGCTGTAAAACCCGTGTGTAAGACAACGGACAGAAAGACGGACGGACGCGAGTGACAGCAATAGGGCTCCGTTTGGACCCTTCGGCACGCTACCCTAAAAAGTACTAATTGTTAAATATCCTTACATATTATTCCCGTTAACGTGTGACGTACTTTATGGATGGTCCCTTACCCGGGAGTTTCCAAACGGAATTCCGAAACTGTTGCGAGTTTAGTTCGTAACATATTATTATGCACCTAACCTAATACATAACGAATTTATAAAGGTTGGTTTTGCCTACATAACCCTAAAGACATCAAAATTATGAAGTAGCGTTAGAATGAATATGTATATCGAAAGAAACTAATATTATATCGACGAATTTAGTCGAATTACCAATGTTCTAGTAGTTAGCCTCGTAGTAGCCAAGTAGGACTTATTGAGTATCTAGGTCTAATATAAATCGAGATATTTGTGGTCAGCAGTTGCTACGGCGCTATTACTAATTAAATATAATCCATTTGAGTACCTATTAAATTTTTATAATTTTTATCACGATTAACATTAATTTTACCTTATTATTATTTATACTTAATTATTTATATTTATATTTAATTTTACCTTCTTATAATTTATTTTTATTATTTATATTTAATTTAATGCTATTGATATAGCACATGAGCTATCGCTCTGGATTAATTTGCGGATTTAAAATAATACCTACGTTGGGTGTAAAGTATTGTATCATGTAATTTAATTACAGTTTTATTACAGAACCACGCATCAGAAATGTGTTAAAAAAATGAACCATCTGGCGTATACCATACCTTAATATTTTTTTCACACCACATGCTCGACAATGCCGAATTATATGTCATGTAAACCTTACCGAAAGCAAGACATTATATCTCTTGGCTTTAGCCGGGTTATAATGTTCTATTGAATTTCATTATAACCCGCTGGTCAATAATGTGATTTTCACTTTCATAATTCTTATTGCTATGTCCATAACGTCTCATTTCGCTAAACAGAATGTGTTCTCAGCGGGCGCGGCCAACTCGATTTTCGAAGACCGAAGCCGTGGCCCACTAGATTCGCAGTGAGACGAACTTCATTTGTTTGTCAAATCGAGTAGGCCACGCCAGCTGAAAGAAGTGGCTATATAGGATCTACTAAGCCTGGTTTTTTATTGTCTCGCATTATGTGAGAAAAGTAGAGTATACACCACAGGGATAAAACTGTTTTTTTCTTGGGCGCTTGAATCCCTCACTGCACTCAGGACTCAATCTTAATTCCCTCCCTTTGGTCGGGAATTAACTTATAACACCCTCGCTGCGCTCGGGAGTTAAATTTGGAGTCCTTCGTTATGTTCAGGATTCAATGTAGCGCCCGTGACATAAAACAGTGCTTTATCCCCTTGGTGTATAATCTACTAATACCTACCTACACAAAATCATTCGTAATCCTTACTATTAATAAAATGCGAATGTATGTTTATTTTCACACCACATGCTCGACAATGCCGAATTATATGTCATGTAAACCTTACCGAAAGCAAGACATTATATCTCTTGGCTTTAGCCGGGTTATAATGTTCTATTGAATTTCATTATAACCCGCTGGTCAATAATGTGATTTTCACTTTCATAATTCTTATTGCTATGTCCATAACGTCTCATTTCGCTAAACAGAATGTGTTCTCAGCGGGCGCGGCCAACTCGATTTTCGAAGACCGAAGCCGTGGCCCACTAGATTCGCAGTGAGACGAACTTCATTTGTTTGTCAAATCGAGTAGGCCACGCCAGCTGAAAGAAGTGGCTATATAGGATCTACTAAGCCTGGTTTTTTATTGTCTCGCATTATGTGAGAAAAGTAGAGTATACACCACAGGGATAAAACTGTTTTTTTCTTGGGCGCTTGAATCCCTCACTGCACTCAGGACTCAATCTTAATTCCCTCCCTTTGGTCGGGAATTAACTTATAACACCCTCGCTGCGCTCGGGAGTTAAATTTGGAGTCCTTCGTTATGTTCAGGATTCAATGTAGCGCCCGTGACATAAAACAGTGCTTTATCCCCTTGGTGTATAATCTACTATTGTTTGTTTGTTTGTTTGTTTGTTTGTTTGTTTGTTACGCTTTCACGCCTCAACAGCTCTACCGATCATCATGTAATCAAATTTTACATACACTTTGTCAGAGGTACAGAGAAATAAATAGGGTACTTTTTGTTCTGGAATTCCCGCGAGAACTAGGAAATTAACGCGAGTGAAACCGTGGGGACAGCTAGTATTATTATAAACTATTATGAAGATTGGGATACAGATGGCATAAAGATAACCTGCATTAGCATAAAGAGTATTCATCTAGATAATACGAATAGTTCACGACGCGACGGTAGCTATACTTTTTCGATACAGCTACCTTGTTTTAAATAATTATTTTAAATAATTATATTAATGAATCGACTGACCTCTTGGTGTCTGTTGTTTCTCCGTCAACCGGAGGCGGGGGCGGGGGCGGTGGCGGCGGGGGAGGCGGCGGCGGTGGGGGAGGGGGCGGCATTGACGGCGGGGCGGGCAGCGCTGGGACATCCGACACTGTTGCTGATGAAGAATCCGGCAAGTCCGGCAGCGGGGCACCCTCGGTCACCTTGGGCAACTCCACGTCCGGCAATTCTTTCAGATCCGGCAAATCAGCCTCGGGCAACAGGTCTTTGATAGATGAAGGCGACGTCACAGCTGAGGGCGCGATGGTGCCATCGTGTGTCATAGAAAATTGCACGTCACCCGCCACGCCCGGTAAGTGTGGCAGGTCCAGAGGCATCTCCAACTCCGGCACCTGTTATACGAAACGGAAACGTTGAAATACCAGCTGTAAATGAATACGAATAAATTCATTTTATAATTTTTAGTAGTTGTTCTTACCATTCCCATGCCCGGGGCGTACATATACTCATCCGCTTCCCTCTTCAGTTGATCCCTCTTCAATATAGAACTGGGGGCTGCTTCCAGGGAGCTCTTACTTTCAGTGCTCGTGACTTTAGGAACGTAAACGGGCAGTTTGCTCTTATCACCGAAATAGGGACTCTCGTCAGTATTAAAAATCAAAAGTTCACCGACCGTCGACACAGTACTCAGTGCGGAGCGCAAATCTAAATCTTGTTTGCATTTAGGTATTTTGGGCTTCCCCACTTTGACGTGATAGAAATGTAATTTCTCCTAAAAAGGTAAGAATTTATTCATTTAAAAAGTCACTAGTAGGATAATATGATCGAGACAAGACTGAATAAATTGATTAACCTGTATGTCCTTGTCGTAAGCTGTCCCTCGAGACTTTGTCTTCAAGGTGATTTGGTGTGGCACGTGCTGGTATCCGTCTAAACCGAATATTGACTCGTAATGTTCGTGTTTTATTGCCGATGGATATTTGGCACTGGAAAACACCTTGACGGCTTTTTGCATGCCAGCGATTTTATCAACTTTGGCTCTCGAGACTTCCACTCTCTCTTTCAGTTTGTTAGTTTTGTTTACATTTTCCTTAATTCTGTTCGCGACACGGGCGAACATATCGTTGACTATGCCATTCAAGTTGTCCAGTGTGTCAGCGATCTGATGTATAAATTCTTCAGAGCTCAGATCACTAGGTATCAAGTTGACTTTGTAAACACCTTCCATAATTGATTTTAGTTTAGAAATATTACATTACCTGCAGCAAAGAAAATGCAGTTTAACAAAAAAAATGTCTCTCTACCTATTTTGTACTCGACGTAAGTGAAGCTGACACTATTTACAGTCTAAGTCAGTTTATTTACTTTAGTAGTTCAATAAGATGTTTGATTATAATCGACTTAACCAATCCTAAAACTCACCTAATAAGCTTCATGGAAATCATCTAAAATAAATTAATAAGGCACGAGAATCATCACTAGACAACACATTAGCGTTATTAAAATTAAATACTATACAGATATTTTTAAAGCACTGTTTTACGTCTATTAAAAATATTTACAAATTAGTTGCTTCCAAAGTCTTTTAGTCACTATATTTGTCACTATTAATATTATTTAATCTAATTTACTCAATTTTGAGAGTCAATGGTAGGCGAGTCATTGAGTAAAGAATGTATATTATCGTTTGTTGGATGATTACTCCATGAGAATCGAGAATAAGCATCGCGCGACATGGCCGGATCCAGTACAGCTGGCTCCTCGACATGCTGACCGGAAGTCAGAATATTATTGAGATGCTTCGTAATGACTGTATCTCCAGGACTAACATAGCTATTTGACGCGGCAGGCTTCATTGGCACAGTGTTACGTACGATTGGCTTATGACTAGAAATATTATCCAATGTCTGTAGCTGAATGTAGTTACTTTGTGTATTCATCTTTGTTGGTGGTTGGTTTGGCAAGGTGGGCATTGTTGGCAAGCTCTCTGGTCCATGCATTTTCATTGGTGATGGTCCTAAAGATTTCCCTTGTACGTTCGCAGCGCGCACGTAACCGGATTCTGTAGGAACATGAGTTGTGGCACTATGTGGAGCATTTGCATTAGAATACATTGTTGATGGCAAACCTGCCATAACATAACTCAAGCTTGGCTGGGCTGTCGGCTTCAAGGGGACGTTTGTGACATAACCAGAATTTGCAGACTGTACAACTGCATTTTTTCCAATTGGTTGTACACTGACACCAGGAA
Organism: Zygaena filipendulae; assembly: GCA_907165275.2. Lineage (NCBI taxonomy): Eukaryota > Metazoa > Arthropoda > Insecta > Lepidoptera > Zygaenidae > Zygaena > Zygaena filipendulae. Next base: position 10,271,924 of record OU015659.1, on the reverse strand, counting down.
AACTCCTTTTCTTTGAAGGATCACTGAGGTATGGTGAAACTTCTGAAGATGTTTCTGATTCTTCGGATCCCGTACGATCATCTTCAATAACTTTATTAATTTCATTTTTAATATTTTCCTGTTTTAAATGAAAAGAAGAATCGAAACCATTATCTGTTGTGGAGACTTGTCTATCAGGAAGACAAGTTTGTCGCGACGCGTCTGACAAGGCAGTACTGTCTGTGTGATTACTGGCACCACAGTTGTTATCGTCCTGTTTTGACCCGAGGGTAGATATACCAGTGTTACTATTAGGCAATAACAATGTCTCATCTGATGATGGTTTATCATCCTTCTCATTATTAGAAATAAATGCATATTGGGATATATCCTTTTGAGGTATACCTAATCCAACGGGCAATACTGGTTTTATATCCTGAATTCTTTTATATTTCAGATAAAGCTTGTAGAAACCATATCCCATTCCAAACAACACAAATATAATCATAATAATAATGACCACTGTCATACCAGTTTCGATCGGACAGCTGATGTTTGATTTTACACTCCAGTCACCTGGATATGAAACTAAACTACTGTTTCTTACTGGTAGAGATATATTATTACAAAAAGAAAAACATTCCACCCCGTGGTTAGGGTGTTCGTCCAAATTTAATGCTCTTACTTGATAAGTAACCTCCTTAGCTGAATCACAGTGTTTTATTTTGTAAGATAGGCCTGTTGTATTGAACGTTTCTTCATTTGTTCTATCACTAATTCTTTGTATTTGATACATATCTACAATCCCACCAGATATCAATGGAGGACTCCATTTTAGGAGGTCAAGACCAATTATTGATGGTGGTTCCATTTTTCCAGGAGGTCCAATAGCCGTGTTGAATAATACACCATCTCTTGGATAGATTTCAGAACAATAGTTTAAAGCTGGATTAACATTACAGGCTTGGACAGAAAAAGTATAATTAGTGAAGGGATAGAGTCCTGTTATTGTTAAACTTCTTCGTGCTCTATTTACAGACATGATACTGAAAGCCTCTCTTTTCGTTACCCCTTTAAAACTGCCATTATAATATGTGTAAATAACAAACTCCTGTATTTTTCCATTTTCATATACAGGAGGATCCCATGATACTACCACAGAATCATATTTCACATCTGTTATGTAAATGTTTCTTGGATTTGTTGGTACACTTTCTAATGTTGTGATAGAAAGTGTTTTATTCTCTACAGATTTCAACCCATTAGTAGTGTTTAGAGCAATTGAAAATTGGTAGGTCCTAGATGGCAATAAGCCTGTTACATTGATTTCCATCTGATCTGGATTTGTAATATTGACAGATCTATTTCCAACCATATTATCACATGATGTAGTGTCTTTTATTACTGGACAGTATGTTATTCTATAGCCAGTGATAATCTTTTCTTTCCGTGCACAGTTCAAGGACCATTTTAGTCTTATGGATGTTATTCCAGCTGGACCACGTTCTAATTCCACAGGGAAATTGTACAGTTTCAAACCTTCTCTAGCGATATCACACTCAGCCCATACCATACCAGTAGTAGCTAAACCCTTATTAGCTGAAATTGCAAACTGGTATTTCAGGTCCTTTGGTAGATGAATGGCATAACTAGTTTTTTCTGGACTTAATACAATGAAGTTTAGACGTCCTGAACACATTTTGGGAGAGTTATGTTCACACCAGAACAGAGAGTAATTATCTACATTCTCAAATTTATCCCAAGACAAATCATAAGTACCGTTTTTGTTTGCAACCTGAGTAAATGAATTCATACCAGAAAATATCCTTTCTTTAGATGGAATGTACAAAGTGCTTTTATTAACAGAAGATCCATTCACATTATATGACCAAACAGAAACATAAACCGCCCCTTCTTCAGCTGCAGTGAGAAGCGCATAGCTTAAACTATTTTTGTCTACATATAACACTTGACTCTTGCCATTCTGTTCAGCGAGCACTTTATAAGTAAAATTTGCACCACCTTGTTCATATTCCTCAATTTGTTTCCAGTACACATAAAAATAAGTTTTTTTATCATAAAATCCTGGAACAAATGATCCAGATACCATTTCAGGTGGTTTACTTGGTATTTCCATAGCTGTTGTAAAAAAAATGTATGAATATTGAGACCAATACTCATCTCCTGCTTTTCTAGATTTTATATAAACTCTAACTTCATACTTCATATAAGCATATGGCAAGTCAGTCAAATCGAATTTATAAGTTCTCTTGTTATGTGGCAATAGTGATGTGTCAACTTGGTGGAATTGAGTGATGTTATCTACTTTAGCTATTTGGTATTCAATTTTATGATCAACACCACATGATAGTAAATCCATCTCGCCTGGGATATTCCATCGCAACTTAACACTATGAGGGCCAGTCTCTAATACAACCAAGTTTTCAGGTTTATCTGACTTAACAATAGAGTAGTGATCTATCAAGAACATTTGTGTATTGCAGCCAAAAGTATTACATGATTTCAAATGAAAAACATAATAATCCAGCAATTGTCTATAACTTGGTGTTGATGTCAGTGTCCATGTGCAATACCACGAATTGTTAAAATTTTTTATTCCTGGAAGTGCTATTAATTCTCGTGAATTAACTTCAAAGGATATTGAATAATTCAGTTTAATAAATGCATTTGGTGATGTCCATGTGCAGTTTAATTTTTCAAGATTTATTGAGATACAATGGAAGTCTGTAGCATTCTCTGGAGGGATATCTACCAAAACCCGTGATGAACATATATTAGTGCCTTTAATGTCGCTCTTGCAGTTGTATGTGTTCATTTGCCTTTGTGGCTTAGCAATATGTAATTTTCGTGTGGTGCTATTTATTCTTTCAGAACTCAAAGTTTCATTGCCAATCGAGAAATAAATATCGTCAGCACTCAATGACTTATTCTCGGATACACAATATAAATCCAAGGGATCCCCATAAGGTATGAGAACATCCCCACTAGGGTACATTGATATAGCACTAACTACCCCTAAACATAATGATAATGTGCACGGAAAACTTATTAATATTTGTATTACAACACACCAAACCCATGGCCTGAACTGGGATATATTTGTAAACCGTGTCGATTTCTTACAAAGATCATCAACCGAGTCTTCAGACATTATTGTTCAATATTATTATCATTACGTGAAAGAAGAAATATCACAAAAGAAATCCGATACTTTTAATCACACTAATCCGGCGGGTATATTGAGTTTTCTTTAGAACTCAATGACTCCGCTCAGCTCCGTGACGTTAAAATGACCACTTCGAGTTCACTAAATTCCGGGCACATCAATAACAAATCACAACACCACGGCTAGGGAACGAACACAAGTCTGCTTATCACTAGCACTAAAATAATCCAGACGATGTTGCGTCTATTTTTTTCAAGCACAAATTAAATACGCAGATTTTAAGCAAGTGGTTACTTACTGCTCTCAACCCTCAATCAACTAATCCAAGAGCCAAGAGGCAATCGTTTCTCGGAATTGTGACCATAGAATATAAATGGAAGCTGCTTTTTCACTTATCTGGGCGATGCCTTAAGTGAAAACAGTAATGTGCAACTATGATAAATAGGTACCCGTTATTTTTCCAATAATTCGTATCCACTTGCTCAATGACTAGCTATTATCACCATTACAATAAACTATACAGGGTAAAAATTTGTGATGGGCCGAGTACTAGATTCACCGAGTAACCGAGTACCGAGTATTAATCGGTTTTACTTTACCGAGTACTCGGCCGAGTAAACAGAGTTCAGTCTTTACGAAGTTTACCAGCTTAAAGGCGTGAAAACAAGTTAAAAACGCACTTAATAGAATGAAACGGTAGTGGACAGTCATTCAATAAATAATACGGGTATTTTATAAATGCAATACTGTTTCAGTGTTTCAACATTTGATCTGATAATAAAATTAAATTCGATGACGAGTTAGCAAATTTCAGATATTTGTTTTCTTCTAAAAATTGATACGTTTTTAAAATAATAACTACTTTTAAATGTAATTTTCACTATGACATTAACCTAACAATTTATTTAAAACGAGTACTTGGCAGTTGAACCGAGTTATTCGGCCGAGTACAAGTATTAAAAAAACCACCGAATACACCGAGTACCGAGTAGTAACCGAGTACTCGGCGCATCTCTAGTAAAAATCATACTTCAAGTCATCAGAACTTAATGAGCTCCATAAGGAAACAAGTGCCAGTCGCTTGAATAGGGTACTTGCATGAAATTTATAATAAGGAATTGTGTCAATATTTCAAAAATAGAGCCTTCGAAAAGCGTTATCGTGAAAGATTTACTAAAAAATTTCAATAGTGTCCAAAATATTCAACTTTTAATTTTGTGAAACGGAACGTTGCAACGAAACACCAATCACAGCCAAGCTTGACACATGACGTCACTTTTATTTTTTTAGGAAACATTTACCTCTTTCAGAGAAGGCAAAAGAAACTAAGTGCATACAGTCAACGCATATTTTCCATTTTCTGAAGTTTTTTACTTTAAAATGCATCGGTAAGATGCATTTCGATTCTTTACTGGAACTTTGGAAGTAAATCGAGACAGTTCAACCTTAATTTCGCTTTTGGATATTGAAGTTATCTGTCTGTCAGTGTCACATGACCCTGTCAATACGACAGTGACATTTCTATCACAGATTAATAAGGCGTAATTTTGAACAAGTGACGTCATTCCGCGTTTCAGCGGTAAGGTCTAAAGTAGGAACTTTGAAACGCTCTATTTAATTAATTTATGCATATATTTTTTTTCTTTTTCTTGCTGTGCTTAAGTAGGCCATATATCTTTAAAATAGTCTAAAAAAAAATCATGCAAGTACCCTATTTTCATCGGTTCCATAATATTATATATGATTTAAAAGAAATCAATTAAAAAAGTAACAATAAAAAAGGGATTTTTTTGCAAGCCTTTCAGAAGTATTTAAACATTACCACAAAAAGCGTTTTGGTAACAATACATTAAAGTCATCGGATAAAACGCCTGTGTAATCCAATGTTGACATATAAACCACGCATCATAGATTAAATTACAAAGAGGTCAAATAGTTTTGCAATGAAAATAGAAATAATGAAAATATGTATCCAAATATCAAAACGAATAAATGAACTTTGGTCCAATTTTAATTTATTGTCCTAAAAATCATTGTGGATTTCTGAAAATGATACTAATAGTAATAACAAAGAATACAAATATGATCAAGTTACGAAAAATGGAAACGAGCTGCTATGTGCTCGTTTTATCACTTGTGCATTCAGTGCCTACCTTAAGCATTGCACAGCATTGCATCCCATATTCTGTCAAAATTCCTTTTTTTTTAACAATGCTTCCTAACCTTTGCTTCCTATCGTCTTAATACCAAAAATGAAAGTGGCAAATAACACTCAGTGTTGAGTCCAAAAAGAAGAGAAAAAAAAAAGGTAAGGCTAAGAGCACAGCATAGAGTAATTTACATAATGTAAGTTACTCTAATAAAATATTATTATTATATTTATTTTCTTGTTGTAAGTAAATGAGTATTCATTTTATTTTATTCTTTGTTTGATTCCTTGTGGTGAGTGGGTGAGTGTCTCCGTGTATTGTGTTCTCTTTGTTCTCTTTGATTAACATTTAACGTCTTCTATACTTTAACTCTTCTCTCTCTCTCTTTAACTCTAACTTTCGGTACATTGAATATTTTTATTAACAAAAACTGACAGAGGACGATAAACGAAGAGTAACCTTTGCTTCCTATCGTCTTAATACCAAAAATGAAAGTGGCAAATAACACTTAGTGTTGAGTCCAAAAAGAAGAGAAAAAAAAAACCAACCACAACTCCATCTACGACAAAAAAGGGTTTTTAAAAATCTTTTCAGTCTGTCTGTCTGTTCGCGATAATCTCCGAATCTACTAAACGGATTGACATGCAGTTTTCACAGGTAGATTAAGCTTAGCCTGGAGCTTCATTGAATTCGGATGTCGGGAAAAAAGTTGTTGTTTATAAACCTTTCGCACGGGTGAAACCGCGGGGCACAGCTAGTTTTAAATATCTTTAACCGTTGTATATGCATAGGCATAGATATTATACAGAAAGCAGAAATACATTCTTTTTGATAAGGGACTTTTGGCGGGATTTTTAACAGAAAGGAAGTCAGTTTTATCTCTTTGTTTTGCAAATTAGTTTATCGTGTTTAATATTGTGCAGTAGTACTAGTATCTCTAAGTCGTTTGTGATATTGTGTGAATATGGTGGATTATGCATAATAGTGATCCGTTAGTGATGAACAGTGTGCGGAAACAGTGAAATAAGATGAAATGTAGTGTAAAGTGTTCGCTGGGAGGTTTTCGTTTTATTATTTAACTTCCTACAGAGCATCCCATTAAAGTCCAATTATGAAGAATTGATTCCAATTGATTTCATTGAATTGATTCCAAAAAATTGATTGAAATTGATATGAAGAATTGATCATGTCATTCTCATACCCAGAGAGAAGGTAATCACTTACTCATACCAGAGAGAAGGTAATCACTATGACTCATACCAAAAGTATAGCCGGTTGGTCCAACTCATCGACCACACAGCCCATAGACGCCTAATGTTTGATTTTGCGTATTGAATGCATTCTGGCAACTAGCTGAGGTAAGATGAAGCGGGGTTGCAACGCCGTGATTGGCTAATTCAAGGCCACACGCGCTAGTTACACGCCGTGATTGGCTAATTCAAGGCCACACGCGCTAGTTACACGCGCCACGAAACGTTGGAAAGAAATAGATTAATTTACGCAACGGAAAAGAATGAGACGGCACGATAGTTTGAGTATTTGTTTTAAAACCACGACCAGTGAACCGTGAACTCCGTACTTGCGAAAAAAATTGTTGATTTCCTTGTTTCTCATAAACAAATAAAGATAATAGTTACTTACAAGTGAAATGTTATCCCATCTTTCTCCATATTAGATGTGTTGCTTTTTTTACCGCACCATTTAATGCTACACTGAGGCATTTTGAGTTTTTTTTAGCACTTCCTTTATGCACTCCGATCGTGTTGACAGGTCACAGTAGTGGTCGACACTGATTGAGTATTTCCGCGCGGACATTTATATCGGAACTATAAGTCAGATGTGTTGTCAGGAGCCATTCGCCTGTTATTAGGCGTCTATGGGCTGTGTGGTCGATGGTCCAACTGTTGGACCAACTTATTCTTTCTTCTTTTTTTTTGTGAATAGACTTTCGCATATAATGCATTTAGCCAATTTAAAGTAAAATAAATTTGATAAACTTATAATATTTATTAACGTGTAGCATCGTCGTAAGATGTATAGATGTCAAGAAAAACTCCCAAAATGTCGACCGATTATTTTGTATTCAATTTTCAAATTAACGTGACACTAGCATAATGATAATTGCCATTTAAATAAAATTTAAAAAAAAATAGCAACACTCGTCGACTGACCTTAGTTATTCTTCGGAGGACCTTGGTAGGAAGGAATGTTGTCACAATCAAGGTCATTTGAAGGTCACTTGGCAGACGAACTAAAATTAGCCGGCTACACGGGTTGGTTTAGTTATAGTTTCAACCAACGGTCCTTTGGTTGGTAGTTTTTCCAACCGTGTAGCACCCCAATCACATTATTTATTAAAAAGTACTCTGTGGTTTATTTAAATATTTGTAATTTGTATTTATTTTGGGATTGGGACAAGTCTCTCTGTCTGGTTAATTTGTGATTGGGACTTAGGTGTGGAAAAACTTGGGTGTGGAGTTGTGGAAATGTGGACTTAGGTGACAAATAGTTAAATACGAAAAGAGTGAATAAATTATTAACCTTATTGATTGCTTTGAAGTTTGAGCATTTAACAAATAAAACATGACAGAAAACTGAAGTTCAAAATATGGATGATAATATTATCCCAAACACCTTGGGTTTTTCTTCTCGGGAGGCCTTGATACAACTTCGGAAAGATATACATTCGCTTAATGAAGAGCATGTGAAGAGCAATCCCACTGGGTAAATTATGTTCTGTGAATTGTCTACAAGTAACAACAGAATCATTATTTTTTTTTGAGAGTGTAAACTAACCCTGTTTTCCAATTACAGAGCATAATGCGACTCAGTGGCGCACAATGCCGAATTGCGCTAATGCTTATTGGAACATGAATTACTTTTCAAGTGCACCAGCCGAGTGCAAAACTTTTCATCAAAGAAAATAATACTCTCTTTTTATTATTTCCAACCACTTGTTAATTCTCTGCTACTTGATTTTTTTTCCATTTATCCGATCCAGGAAAGACAAAGCAACTTGGGTATCTGCATGCATCATGCGTAAGCAGTACTTTTTGAGAGTGCTCGATTGTGCTAAGTGTTGCTGTAGTTGAAACATTCACGTTGAGCATTATGCCACATAATGCGCTTTAATCCTGTAATTGGAAAACAAAGTAAATAAATGAGATTACATTGATTAAATGCGCGACCATAAACTTTGGAGATGATTTAAAAAGTTTGAATTCCTAGGAGATGTGCGATTTGGGACTGCGAGATTCGATGATTTAGAGCAGAATTTTGCAACAAGCAGCCTGCAGTCAGTCTTCAAACAAAAGATATACAGTGTGGTTATAATTCTCCATTATCTACCGAAAAATAATATTAATTGTTTCTTGTGTTTTCACTTTTTTATTTGCTATAAAACTAGCTTTCATATTGATTAAAGCTTGTTTTAAAGCTAGTGTAATTAAGGAAAACAGGATTGGTGACAAATACCTAATAAATGAAAGGATTTATAAAGAAAATTAAATTTTAAGAGTGAATTTTATGCTATTAAATATCATGTTTCTTGCAAATACTATTGGATGGGTTTTGGTATGTAGTGTATACCCTAACAAAAGGTTACTTTTAAATCAACATCAAATAGTTCCAGAGGACACCTTGAATTACACGCAGGTGTAACAGTAAAAGTCAGCTTTAACAAAACTTTAATGTCAAAGAATCCCTTTTTTGTAATGGTCTCATTTTTTAATGAGAATCAAAGTTTCAAATATCAGTTTTTTAGATCTGATGAATCTAATACAGTTTTTTGTTTCAGAATTGATTTATTACGAAATATTATATCATTTTCATCTGAAAAAGTACTCCTGTCTGGTGTAGCTTACACAGTCACACTGATCTACATTGTTTGTTTAATACTTACATATTTTCTGGGTGAATCTGTGTATGCTCATTCATACTTGCTTTGGCAAGCTTTTTTCTTATTATTAGTATTGATTATCAATTTTCTTATTGCATACAATGAGGAATATTTATACAGGAATGAAATACCTCATAGAATTAAAAAAGTACTTGGTGAGTCAAATTCTATAGTCTCCACATACAACTAACTAGATCTTGAACTTTGTATATTGAAGGCATTCAAAAGAAAATAATGCAGAAACTTTAAATATCACAAACAATCTTATAACATTTCTGTTTAATTCTATTTTGTTTATCATGCAAATTGAACTGACTAGAATTGGGGTTTTGCAGTATCTCAAAATATTTGTTTTACCCTGATATGGGAATCAAACCTTTGACACTTGGCATAGCAGTTGGATTTGCTAACCACTAGACCAACAATGCTGTTGTGTAGTATGGCAGTACCTGCAGGAATCTTTCGATTTATATTCACTGAATTCAAAAACTGAACCACAAAATGACAAAAGATCTATTCAAACTATTTTTTTTTCATTCCTTTATTTGCTTTAAACATGGTTACAATATATATGTGTACAGTGGTGTAAAATTACGTTAGTCCAGCATGTTTTTGCCCTATTGGATCTGCAAGTATTCAAGTTGTTTTATTGTAAACATAGGTAATTATCAATGACATAATATCATTGGGTAATAAATTATTTATTTATTTAATATTCAGTGTAAACCAATTAAAGATACTAAGGCCTTACATACAACTTCTCACAAATCTTCAAACATAAAGCAAAATACCAAAGCTTATTTAGGAGCTAATAAAATAATTAGGTAGGTAGTAGGTACAATTAGGTACTGCAGATTTTAAGAGATTAAAAACGCCCTATAACTATTTTTTTTTTAATTTTAACTGATGCAATTTATTTCATTTTAGAGACCTTAGATGAAGCTATAGAAAAGGCGAAATGGGGTGAAGTGCACTATCCTCACTTATGTGCTCCATACTCGCCCTGCGTCACTCTGCAATGGACTTACAGGGATGGTAGGTATTGTATAATATGCACGTCAAAAGTGTCTGACCATCTAAGTTTTTTTTAAATATGCCTTAATGAAATGATGAAAAAATCGTAACTACATGGCGAAACGACGAGCGGTTTACGTTGCAGTTTGCAATAGTGTTAATTAGGGTCAACCCACACGGTGCGATGCGGCGCCGCTCCGCAAGCCATTTTGCTGTAGTGGCGACCACACAGGCATGGCGGTGTCGCAGCGGCGACTAAAAAGTAGGTTTTCCCATCACTACGTACCACAGAGCAAACAACAGCGAGCGGTGCCGCTCCGGCTCCACTCTGCTTACTCCTGTCCCCGCCTCTTCTCGACTTAAGCCCGCAACACGCGGAGCTATAATATATATTAACTAGCTGTCCTCCGCGATTTCATCCGCGGTAATTTCGGAGTTCCCGCGGAGGTTGCGGGAAAAAAGTACTCTATGTCCTTCAGTTCCCGAGGGAATTCCGGGATAAAAACTATCCTATCTTTTAAGTTGGAGTTAAAAGTTGCAAAATTTTATCAAAATCCGTTCAGTAGTTTCGGAGTCCATCGCGGACAAACAACGTGACACGTGATTTATATATATTAGACTAGCTGTCCCGCGCGATTTCATCCGCGGTAATTTCGGAGTTCCCGCGGGAATTCCGGGAAAAAGTACTCTATGTCCATTTTTGTACCCCTCTCAGTAGTTTACGGTGGTTCGCTGTTCCCGCAATAATTTCGGAGTTCCCGCGGGAATTCCGGGATAAAAACTATCCTATCTTTTAAGTTGGGCCAAATACAACATAGTGACCAAATTTCATCACGATCGATTCAGTAGTTTCGGAGTCCATCGCGGACAAACAACGTGACACGTGATTTATATATATTAGACTAGCTGTCCCCCGCGATTTCATCCGCGGTAATTTCGGAGTTCCTGCGGTAATTTCGGAATTCCCGCAGGAATTTCGGCATAAAAACTATCCTATCTTTCAAGTTGGACCATTTTATGAATGTTTACAAAATTTTATCAAAATCCGTTCAGTAGTTTCGGAGTCCATCGCGGACAAACAACGTGACACGTGATTTATTATATTAGACTAGCTGACCCGCGCGGTTTCACCCGCAGTTATTTTAGAGTTCCCGCGGGAATTCCGGGATAAAAAGTACCCTATGACACTCAGGATCAGTGTAGCTTCCTATAAGTGAAAGAATTTTTTAAATCGGTTCAGTAGGTCCAGAGATATCTGTTCCCCGTGGTTTTACCCTCGGGAAATTCGGAGTTCCCGCGGGAATTCTTTGATAAAAAGTACCTTACGTTACTCAGGATCACTGTAGCTTCGTATAAGTGAAATAGTGTTCAAAATCGGTTTAGTAGATCCAGAGATAACCCCTACAACCTCACAAACACACAATCTCCGGAGTTTCCACGGGAATTCCGGGATATAAAATACCCTATGTCACTCAAGATCACTAGCTTCCTATAAGTGAAAGAATTTTCAAAAACGGGTCAGTAGATCAGACATTCCCTACAACCTCACAAACTCACAATCTTCAGAGTTCCCGCGGGGATTCCAGAAAAAAAGTACCTTATGTCACTCAGGATCACTGTAACTTCTTATAAGTGAAAGAATTTTTAAAATCGGTTTCAGTAGATTACCCCCTACAATCTCATAAACACGAACTTCCAAACTCTGGAGTTCCCGCGGGAATACCGGGATAAAAAGTACCCTATGGCACTTAGGATCACTCTAGCTTCCTATAAGTGAAAGAATTTTCAAAATCGGTTCAGTAGATCCAGAGATAACCCCCTACGTCACAAACTCACAAACTTTTGCTGTTTATAATATTAGCATAGATGTTCACCGTGCACACAAATGACGGACGAAGAATTACATGCTGTATTTATATATCAAAATATACGTTATGCTACTGCTCCACCTGCGTGTTAACGCGTAAATTAGTGCGCTAATAGGGTACTTGCATGAATTTTTTTTTTCAGTCTTCTACTCTGCTCAAATGACGTTTTTCTCCCCATAACAACATTCTTTTGCATTGATTCGACTTAACAGAATTTACACTAATTTATTTTTAAATAAATAAATGTGTGATTTGTGTGTGACAGCAACAATAGTGAACCTGCCGTGGTCGTTGCTCGTGGAGGGCGATGTGATCGTCCTGCGTCCGGGCCAAGAGGTGCCCGGACACTGTCGCGGTCTGCAGAAAGACGATCCAGAATTATTTTCCGGGCAGACTTTTCAACCCGTCTGTCAGGTTCGTTAAAAAAAATACTTTCGGTTTTTTTACGGATTCATTGATGTCGGACAAATATTTAAATATAAAAAAGTAAAAGATTTAATTCTACCCCGGAAATTCCGAAATAAAAAGTACCCTATAGGAAAACCTTAGTATTTTATTTTATTTATTCATTTATTCAGCCAACAGAAAAAAACACTAGCTTACAAATCACAAGGTATTTATGTACATGGCAAACATTATTGTTGTCTATGTATTTATGCATGATGATTGGTTTCGGTATTTACTGAACCGGTAGGATAATATACCTATATTTTGTTTGTTTTCCATTTGATAAAATTGTTGTTTGTCTGTTTGTTTGAATGCGCTGTTTTTTAATTACTGAGCTGATCTTGTAGCGCCTTGTAAGTTCTTAGCCGCCACTCGAGAACTTTCCTGCTCCATCAGTCATCAATTCTTTGAGTGATGTGCTTTGCCCACTGCCATTTGAAGGCTATGTCGGCAACCTTAGTTCGCCTGCCTTCATCATTTCTTATTCGATCCCACAACGAAACTCCGAGCATAGCCCTCTCCTTAGCACTTTAAGTTACCCTGAACCTTCTTACCACGCGACGTTTCAGTATAATAAAGAGAGGCAATATTTATAGTAACAAATAAACTATTACTTACTTCTGCTACAGTACAAAGAGAATTTCAACGCTCCCCGCATTCGGACACCGCACCAGAACAAAGCGTACAAGATGTGCGAGACACCTTACCTCAAGAACCTCAAACTGGCACTGGAACGAGCGACCAATAGGCCAGTGACGGTGTTCGAGAAACAAAGATATTTGGTGAGTAACCTCAAATAATACATTACTGTTAAGGGTAGCTCGAATGATATTAGGGCGGGCGCCCACGAGCAACTTTTGTCTTCGCAACTAATTTGTCTTTCACATCAAGTCTACGGGTTAGTATGAAAGTGCGCACATGTAGCGACGCGACAGTCAGGAGACTTTTGACGCACTTTCATACTAACCCGTAGACTTGATGTGAAAGACAAATTAGTTGCGAAGACAAAAGTTGCTCGTGGGCGCCCGCCCTTAGAAAGATAATGTGTTAGCCGTTTTTATTTTTCTTAATGGTGAAAATAACTCTTGGACACAGCACCATCTGGTCCCAAACTAAGCAGACTACTACTATAGAACCAGACAACTGATAGGTATAGTATTTGTATCACATTACATGCTTAATTACTTAATGACTTAATGACACAATATCTGGGCGATCGAGCTTCGCTCGTAGCGCCATCTCTTGTTAAGTAGAAAAGCAGTAGCAAACAGTGATTTTTCATGCTTGAAAACATGGATAAAACGACATCTTTTAAAAATGAAACCTAGCTGGATCGATTAATCGCCCCCGAAACCCCTCTGCATACTAAATTTCATGAAATCGTTGGAGCCGTTTCCGAGATTCAGATATTAGATAGTAGACACGCAGACTGACCATATTATGTAATAAATAGGCAGGTTGACATAATTTTAGTTTTTTGTCGTTGTCATTCATAATAAAAAATATCGGGCACGTATTTTTTTATCTTTTCAGTGTACAGTGAAAATAATGGAGGGCGTCGCGCTGCCGGTGGTGATGGTGCTGGTGGTGGTGGCGAGCGTGGTGCGCAAGGTGTACCGCCTGCCGTCCATGGCGCACTGGACCGAGGCGTACCTGCTGCAGACGGTCGCCGCCACGCTGCCGCTGCTGCAGATCATATTCCCCATCGTCTGGGTGGCGCTCAAATGCTACGGCCTCGCCAGGCACGTACTAAACTCACTGATAAACTCACTACTACAAATAAGTTTTTTACTTTAGTTTTAAGTTGCGCTTATTATGCTAGTTATAGTTGTTCTATTTCACCAAGTCCGTTTGGCTATGATTGTGTTGAGATGTGCGAACACACAGTGTTCTAGTGTGCGTAACTTTGGGAGCGCTCAGTTTCTATTGCAATGATGTTCACACACACTAATACGCTCATCGGTACACGTCACTACTACATCCGGGGCAGAGCGCACTTCGTGAAAGAGAACAACTATAATATCAAATAGGTAGTTAGAATTTGTTTTCTCAGTAATAAGTTTGAAATATCAATTAAAACTCAGGAGTCATTTTAAGAGATGTATTTAGCTAGGTAGCTAATTGACAAGTAAGTAGGTCATGTCACACACACAATCCTTAACTACCCACATAATTTACTTTATTAAATCAACAAAGTAAAAATGTACCCACACTAAAATATATTACAGATATCTACCTACTTTGTATATGTGAGTCTTTATCTATAACGTATAAGTAAAATATAAATGAATCTCTGTTTCCCTTGGTCACGCCATAACGTGAAAAACTTGACCGACCACTATTAAGTTTTACGTTTTAAGGGGTACAGAGAAGGACATAATAATATGGATACTTTTCATCCCAAAATTCCCACGGCAACACCGAAATTACCGCGGGTGAAACTGCGGGAACAGCTAATGAGAAATATCTTCTTAAACGTCAAACTAACGATAAGTTTGTTTAGATTCACTCATGTAGCATGATGTGAAAAAAGGAAAAAAGGCAACCCTGCCGAGTTTATTGTCATTTCTTTTTAGGTATAATCATCGATCTCATATAAAAAGTAGATACACAATCAGCGTCAAAAAATGTCCTCATGAAATGAGCGCCCACTTCAACATTTGGGTGCGCTTTTAAATCAGCCGTATAGTATTTATTACGTTTTCACCTAATGCTTTAGGTAAAAAAAATGCATAAATATATTATGTGTTCATTACATTTAACAAAAATTTAATTACATATTACACATCAATATAACCATAGCTATAACTATACGTAAACACGACTGTGGACAGTTTTTAAGTGAACTTTTATGTGGGACTGTGTATCTACTTTTTCTTTCTGGGTTTTTGGGTTAATTTTGTTTATTCTTGTTTTACTCTTTTAACTTAGCACCTGTTTAAACACGTTGTATTCACCTCTAGAAGATAACAATAATTGTGTACTATTAAGCTGCAATGTATCTTGTGTTTGTTATATTGTTGTCAGTTTGGTGAATCAAATAAATAAATAAATAAAAAAATATGAGATCGATGGGTATAATACATATTTGATATTATCAGTTATCTGGTACCTACTTTTCTTACGAACTCGGACACACAGTGTCATCGTCCCAAACTAGACCAGATGGCGCTTGTATTGGATGCAGATCTGTGGATAAAATGTACAAAGAATATCAAAATGTACCTACGTTTTGTGATTGATTCACGCTAGACCGGTCCATTTTCGAATCACAAGAGCAAAACATAATCTTTATTTGTATATTAGAGGCAGAGTATAGATTATGTCTGAAGCCGGGACAGTTCTCGTGCACCGATCGCTCTGATCAAAATGGTCAGACGATAGCCATCATGCGGAACCAAGATGCGCAACACGATAAAATTTTATCGAGCCATTTTATCGATTCTCGTCGACATATATATCGTTTTGTCTACCAGTGGTAACATGGCAGCAAAAAATGTTTAACCGAATTTAGTCTTAACTCAATACCTCATTAATATGAGGTATTTATTGGCTTGCTTGGACTTGGACTTTTTTGCTTGGACGCCCAGAAGTATTTGTCGTGTCGACAATTTTATCTTTCGTTCGATAAACATATCGTGTTGCGCATCCTAGCTCCGATGGTCTAGCTTGAATCATCCTTTACACGAAGTCGATCAAATATCTTTATCGAAAGTTAGCCGTAAGTGTTACTCTGTTTGATTGCAATGAAAACCACGATCTCGTAAGTTACATTGTGACAGCAGCACCTACAAAAACGCCCCTTTTCATAGTGCGCAGTGCAGTTCCTAGTGCAATCTGTGCAATTGGACGTATGGATAATCCTACCCTACTAATATTATAAATGTGAAAGTGTGGATGTTTGTTACTCAATCACGCAAAAACGGCTGAACGGATTTGGATGAAATTAGGCATGCACGTTGTCAGGGGTACAGAAAAGGATATAAGGTACTTTTTATCCTGGAATTCCCGCGAGATTTCCGAAATTACCGCGAGTGAAACCGCGGGGCACAGCTACTAATCTATATATTGCGATTTCACAGGTTTAAACAGCTATCCGACACGCGCCAAAAATACGTTCGCACTAAATCGTGTTCGATATCAGAGGACGCGAGCGATCCCCTCATTCAAGCGCTGAGCGAAACCAACCTGAAGCCCGAAGCTCTCAAATCTTTGGTCAAAACATTCTTCAACATCCTGCTCGGCAGAGAAGACATGGTCACCCGGACGGCGAACATTGTCCACGTGTTAGGATCTCTTTCGGTACGGATTAATTTTATCATAATAAAATGCACACAGATGTACGTGATTAATATGTAAACGTTGTGAGTTTATGGTTAATAGCTTGAAAAAATACGTTAATACGCTGTAACTCTAACTTGTACCCAATGGATATCGCACGTGTCACGCCAGAACATGTATACATGTAACATGTAAACTCGTGTTTACGCTGTGTTATGCGGTATGTTCCGTTAATACTGGCAGTACTGGCCCGTAACTGAGGAGAAATTCGTTCTGTTTACAGTGTACTGCCACAGTGTCCTAAGGTAAGCAGTATGACGTCATAATCGTCGCGATTTTTGTACTGTGAGCACTGGCGTTTTAGAGGTAAGTTGCTCTCAGTGGTTTGATTATGTGTTCAACCTAAATAAATAAATAAAAATAAATAATCCTCGGGCTCTAGTTTAGCCAACCGCGTAGGTCGATGGTAAATGAGTGGTCGACAGTGTGACATGATGACAGTATACTGGACTACGTTCCGTTTTAAACAGTAACCAGTATAGCTAACTATAAAGGAACAGCTTCGCAGACCGCAGTATACTAAATTGACGTCATATCTTACAATGCTATCAGTAATAACGGAACATACCCATAATCGGATATAGACCCTACAGTCACGCTACAGTCCTCGCGCTATGTTGTTGTTATTTAAATACCAACATGACTGAGTTGCTGATATGATTATTGAAAGGCTTAGTTTAACATGCGATGCCCATTGGTTTAAGTAAGTGTTGTAAGGCGCAAAATAGAGCAGAATTTTCATCAAAAAATTGTTTCTATTCTACATAATATGTACAATTTATTAGTATTATTATATTTTTAGATGTTTTTGTAGGTTGCACATCATCCTCGCAAAAATAAATAGATAAATATTCCACTATCGATTTCTTTTAAATGAACTATCTCAGAAAATACATTTTTTATGACGGGCGACGCGACGTGCTGGTGTCTCCTGCGGTTTCGTCCGCACTCGCGTAATTTTGGAGTTCCCGCGGGAAATCTCGAAATTAGTCTCCTACCTATAAACTGTCTAGCTGAAAAATTTTAAACTTCATAGGTCAAATTAGTTTTCGAGATTGCACGTTTAACCTGTCAGACGTTTCTCTTTTAAATACAGACTAGCTTTTGCCCGCGACTTCGTCCGCATAGAAGTATAGATCTAGTAGGGTTTTTAATTGGTTTTTTACATTGGATTGGACCAAGGAATCACGTTGTCCCTTACAAACTGTTTGCGATGATTCGCAATAAAACCTTGAACATTTATATTCCATTTTTTTAAACTATATGACATTTATATATTGATTTTCTTTTCATTAAGCTTTCAACATTTGTACGTTTCAATTCATATTTTTCTATTAAATTTATAAATCCTTTAAATAAGTGTTTTTTCTCACGACTATAAACCCAACACAAACTTTACCCCCCTTTTGCACCCCTTTAGGGGTAGAATTTCGGAAAATCCTTTCTTATCGGATTCTTACGTCATACAAAGAGCACAACCTCCGAGTCTCAGGTCTCTACGATCAGCGGTTTAGGCTGTGCGTTGATCGGTCAGTCATAAAGGACAAAGCATTTTATATACATTGTATAGATTATTATTATTGATGTATGTTTAGGCGCTATGTTGCGTGGATAAAAA
Source organism: Zygaena filipendulae (assembly GCA_907165275.2). Taxonomy (NCBI): domain Eukaryota; kingdom Metazoa; phylum Arthropoda; class Insecta; order Lepidoptera; family Zygaenidae; genus Zygaena; species Zygaena filipendulae. The sequence goes on along the minus strand of OU015659.1, from coordinate 10,253,422 downwards.
GGGCATACTGTCCTGGCCGAACCCGACCGCGGAGAAGGTGTTCTTCCTGCGCGACCCGGGGCCCGCGTCGCGCGACGCCAGCGCCACCAGCCTCGACGAGTCGGAGGGCCGCAGCCAGGCCACCGACCGCGGCGGCGACGCCAAACACAACTCGGACCCGGCCAACGTTGCAGAGGTTTGAAAACAAAACCCTTTTTTAACCGACTTAAAAACGGAGGAGGTTATCGATTCAGATGTTTATACTTTATATATTATGTATATAAAAATGAATCCCTATTTCCCTTGGTCGCGTGAGCGACTGGACTAATTTCGATACCACTTTTTTCTTGTGTTTGTTATCGTAAAAAGAAGAAGAAGAGTCAAAGAAGTTTGGAGTTCCTGCGGGAATTCCGAAACTCACGCGGATGAATCTCCGAAACTGTTGGACCGATTTTGACGGGACTTTCATTGCTAATTAGTTGATGTTATAAGGAGTAAATTAGGCTACTTTGGAGTTTCTGCGGGAATCCCGAAACCCACGCGGGCAGCAGCTATTATGTGACATTTGACTGACTGATCTACTATTATAGATGCTTAATCCTAATGTCTCTATAGTCAGCTGTACCTGCCGCATGTAGTTTATTGCTGGTTACGGCTCATTATTCTCACATAATTAAAGTTGGGTTACCACTAATATTATATATATTTAAAATTTTAAACTGACAGCGTGCTGCTGTAGAGTTTGTTGCCCAGCTTCTCTTCAGCCATAGCACTAGGAAGCTGTGAAGGGTGGATATTTTATGGGTGCTGTCTACTGTAAACTGTAATTTTATTGACGGAGCCACATTATGGGCCTAATTTGAATAAATGATTTGACTATTGATGCTGGGGTGCCAGGTGCTGGACCTGACGCACGAGCAGAACGCGCCGTTCTGCGTGCAGTTCGACGACCAGCGCTGGCGGCGGCACCTGGCGCGCCTCAAGCCGCTCGGGCTGGCCGCGCTGCTCAACACGTGCGCGCCGCCCGCCCGGCACACGTACGCGCACTTCTGCGCGCACCTCACGTGCGAGGCGCAGCTCACGTGAGTACTGCCTACGTTCACATATTACTAGCTGTCCCCCGCGATTTCATCCGCGGTAATTTCGGAGTTCCCTGCGGGAATTCCGGGAAAAAGTACTCTACGGCCTTCTTTGTACCCCTGCACTGACAGTAGTTTACGGTGATTAGCCGTTCCCCGCATTAATTCCGGAGTTTCCGCGGGAATTCCGGGATAAAAACTATCCTATCTTTTAAGTTGGGCCAAATACAACATAGTGACCAAATTTCATCACGATCGATTCAGTAGTTTCGGAGTCCATCGCGGACAAACAACATGACACGTGATTTATATATATTAAGAAAGATAAGACTATGCGCTCATTTGCGTACGTGTAATATATTAGCTGTTCCCCGCGGTTTCACCCACGTTAATTTCGGAGCTCCCGCGGGAATTCCGGATTACAATATAGCCTATGTTACTCAGGGATAATGTAGCTTTCTAATAAGGGAAGAACTTCAAAATCAGTCTAGTAGTTTTTGAGTTAAATCGTTACAAAAAATCAAATCTTAACTCTTTATAATATTAGTATAGATGTATATTATGTACTATCTGTTCGCTGCGGTTTCACTCGCGTTAAATAGCTAGTTCCCGCGTCTTCTATTTGTCTCCGTAAAATTGTGATAGATGTAATATTAAAATGGAAAATAAACTTAATTTTATATCATATAATGCTGAAGACAGAAAATTCTTCGTGATACGTGCAACAAACATACGTACAAACACTTGCGCATTTATAATACACATATGTACTTAGTAAGACCTGTGGTGCGTGTAGGTATTCTATGGTTAAAGTGTACTATAGGTACCCGTGGATTTTCTTCCCCTCGGACCCTGTATGTGTACCACGGGTACCTTGTAACAGGATTATCACGTGAGGATTAGTCTTATAACGTATGACGAGACGGCTGGTTGCAGCGAGGACCTGGTGCCGGTCACCAACAGGCGCTGCCTGTGCGAGCTGGCCAAGCAGATCGGCTTCACCGACGGCGCCGCCGACGCCTACACCATACAGGAGTGCCTCGCCATCTTCCGACACCTGGTATGATCCTCTCGTTTACTTCACATACTAGCATTACCTTACTAAGCTATCGGTCAGATATTGGTTCATAATCTCGCCTAAAGGGAAGCGATCATAATTATGAACTAAGGTGTTACGCGTGAGCGTGACTTCCAAACGCGTGTATAGAAAACCGAGTTGAAGTCGGAGGAGTCACGTGACGCTTATGGAGTGTTTTGTGATTTGTCCAAGGCATTTGATTGTGTTTTGCATACAACGTTGGTCAGGAAATTGCACTACTATGGAGTAAGAGGCATGGCTTTGGATCTTCTTACTTCCTATTTAAGTGATAGGATCCAAAGGGTTGATGTCAACGGAAAACGATCAAATGGATCTGCCGTAGTGATGGGTGTGCCGCAAGGATCTATATTAGGACCATTCCTGTTCCTTGTTTATATAAACGACTTGCCTTATTTGGTGAGGGAGAACCATGAGATAGTATTGTTTGCAGATGATACATCTTTAGTATTTAAGGTTAATAGACAGCAATCGGCTGTAGACGATGTGAACAATGCTCTCTCTAAAATAGTACACTGGTTTAATGCCAGTAATCTCTTGCTAAACCGCAGTAAAACTAAATGTGTAAGATTTGTAACAAAAAATGTCAAACAAGTTAAAACTAGTGTAAAAATTAACAATGATGATTTGGAACTGGTCGATGAAACTGTCTTTCTGGGTATAACACTAGACGCAAAATTACAATGGGGCCCACATATAGGAAAGCTATCGGGCAGACTAAGCTCAGCTGCTTTTGCTGTTAAGAAAATTCGTCAATTAACTGATATTGATACTGCGCGTTTAGTTTATTTTAGTTATTTCCACAGCATTATGTCATATGGTATATTGCTGTGGGGTAGTGCCGCGGATATCGAGTCTATATTCGTGTTGCAAAAACGAGCTGTTCGGGCTATCTATAAGTTGGGCCCTCGGGAGTCATTAAGAACTAAATTCGGCGAGTATAAAATAATGACTGTATATTCTCAGTACATATACGAGAATTTATTGTATGTTCACAAAAACTTAGGCAACTTTAAGAAAAACAGTGATTTGCATAATATAAACTTAAGAAATAAAGACAAACTTGCTGTGCCCACTACTAGGCTCCATAAAATTTCTAATTCTTTCAAGGGACAATGTATACGCTTTTACAACAAACTACCGAACGATGTAGTTAATTTGTCAATTAATAAATTTAAAAGCTTAATTAAACGCATTTTGTGCGATAAAGCCTATTATAGCGTAAAGGATTATTTGAATGATACAAACGTTTGGTGATGAATTGCTCTTTTCTATTTTTTATCTTTTATTTTTATTTGATGTGATGTGTGCGAACAACGTAGCCATTACCGGCCTTACATATTGATTAAATTAAGAATTAATTTCATTGACACGATAGTGGCTAGATTATGTCATGCTCACTCAAATGTCCCGCTGGCGGTGGCGTGTGAGTCGGGTCGCTCGGTTCCCTCTAATATGGTTGAGCGGGGCGGGGCTTACGAGCACGTCATACTCGTGAACGGGTGCCGTCAGTTGGTACTGGTCATGTCTGGTCTACTATTAGGTATAGATGCTTAATCCTAATGTCTCTATAGTTAGCTGTACCTGCCGCATGTAGTTTATTGCTGGTTACGGCTCATTATTCTCACATAATTAAAGTTGGGTTACCACTAATATTATAAAATATATATTATAATTTTAAATTGACAGCGTGCTGCTGTAGAGTTTGTTGCGCAGCTTCTTCTCTTCAGCCATAGCACTAGGAAGCTGTGAAGGGTGGATATTTTATGGGTGCTGTCTACTGTAAACTGTAATTTTATTGACGTCAAAAAGAGCCACATTATGGGCCTAATTTGAATAAATGATTTGAGTATTGAGTATTGACCTTATAGAGGATTAAAGCGAATCTGTTTAACACTCCACTACTACTGCAGCAGGACGTGTGACGTAGATCGGTTCAGCGATTAGATTAGTATGAAAGTGCCTACTCTTAAAACGTAAATAGTGTATATTTGCTTTACTTAACTTTATGACGAAGGCGGTATGTACAAAAAAAAAATAATTTAATAGATAAAACTTCTTAAAATTCCACACCTACTTATAGCCCGCGCTTCGCAGTAAGGCAGCTTAAGGGCAGATTAACTCAGTATGAAATGAATGCAAAATAATGCACTCAGCGTTGATTTTCAGCTGTAGCCGTTAGACATGCGCAAAACATCACCTTTCAGTGTAATGTGATATGGGCTATGTATGGCATTACTTTTCCGGTCGGGTCGGATCACTCGCAAACATTACGTATCACTCAAACTACTACTCGACGCATTCTAAAGGAAAATGAACCTTGTGTAGCGGTCATACCCTTCAATCTGATATAATGTAGTATTATACTTTGAGTGAGCCGAGTGCCGTGTAGGTACTGGGTGATGTTTGTGTCTCCGTGGATAGATTATTTATTGTAGTAGCCGTAGTACCTAACAGTCAGTGTTCTGAACCGTATTTACGATAATTATCGTATACACACAGGATAATTTGTGCCTACGTGCGATGTATTTATTATTATTGTACATCGTTACATATTTATGATACAACTAGACTTATGTCTAAATAGTCATAATCCTGATGAGTACGCAAATTTTTTCCGTGTTTCGGTCCAAATACGATAATTTAACGCCCCTGGTACGATAATAAGCTCGCTTTAGGTTGCCAACACTGCACTGGTGACAGTCGGTATCGTTTGCCGCAGCAAGCGGACACGATCCGGCGCGAGACGCGGTTCGCGCGCTCGCTGCACCTGAGCACGCGCGTCAAGGTGCCGCTGCCGCACATGCTGGCCGTTACGCTCAAGGACCACGCGAGCCAGCTGCAGATGCTCACGCAGGTGCGCGCCCTCACCACACCACACCACACCACACCACACGACACCACACCACACGACACGACACGACACGACACGACACGACACGACGCGACGCGACGCGACGCGACACGACACGACACGACACGACACCACACGACACGACAGGAGCCGTTCGTGTAACACGTATCTACATCATCATCTAAACTCGATCTTTGCTTTGTTTATTTTTTTATTTGATTTTTCATGAATCGAATAAGAAACCAGAGCAGATTAATAAATACTTGTACCAATGTTTACATTAGCATGGAGCTTTGCTTAGTTTGCTGACGAGATAAAGGGGGAGGGATGGGGGGAGGGGGGTGATAACTACTAAAATTCTGCTTACGCAATACTCGATTTACTCGAACTGCCTCACAGATAGAAGGGACATGAACACAGTTTAGTAAGAAAAACCAGTGTCGCCGGGTGATTTACCTACACATGACTGTATTAAACGCAATGCCGATACGAAATATACATACTTACTCTAGTCATTGTTTTCAAAATTCACAGATTTGGTACTGCTGTGAAAAATATATATATTTAGGATGTCAGCAAAGGAAGCTTAGAGCATTTACTTTAACTTTGTAACTGTGGCGCGCCTGCCCTAGATAGCCTCTCTAGTTAACACACACGTTGTACGCTCGCCCACCGCGAGTGAGTTCAGTCGAGTTAACAATCTATAAAATCGTTAACGCTATAAAAAACTATGGAACGTATCATCATGTCACGTGATCACGAAAAATCGGCGGACAGGTCAAATTTTTCGTGACCAGTTCCCGAGGAAATCCCACGTGACGTTCCTCGGAAACTCCGGGGTAAAAGTTTATGCGATATTATAATTCATGTAATAAGCTATCACCGTTCCTTTCATTCACATTCGTTTAGCCTTCACAACGTGATGGAGTAACAGACGTAAATAAGATAGGATATAAAATTAAAAACGGAAACTCAAGTGTACTCGTATTCCCCGGCCGCGCCAGGGCACGGCGGACATAGTGACGGACTCGTGCGTGGACTACTGGAACGGGCGCGACCTCACGCCGCTGTCGCCCTCCGACCGCAAGAAGATCATCGACTTCTACCAGCGCAGCTCGCTCACCGCCTACTGCACCGCGTTCGCTTACAAGTGCGTACTACGTATGCGTGCCGTACTGGGTAATCTCTGCATCTACTGAACCGATTTCGAAAATTCTTTTACCAATACAGTGTTCCTGCCACATTGCTCCTGGGTGTCATAGGGTACTTCTTATCCCGGAATTCCCGCGGGAACTCTGAAATGCGGCATCAGCGGAAGATCAGCGTCGGGCCCCCAACGGTTCCCGACTTATGCTGAGCTGGTTGCCTTTTGTTGCGACTCGCTGTTTGTGATTCTTTTTGTTATTGCATATTAACGGTTGTCGTAACGAATACAGTTCATTTCATTTCATTTCAAATTGCCGCTGGTGAAACCGCGGGGGATCAGCCAGTAATATTATAAAAAGGTAAAGTTTGTGAGGTTCTAGGGGGTAATCTCTAGATCTACTGAACCGATTTTGAAAATTATTTTACCATTAGAATGCTATGTTATCCCTGAATGACACGGGCTATATTGTGACCTGGAATTCTCGCGGAAACTCCGAAATTACCTCAGGTGAAACCGCGGGGAACAGTTATTAATAATTTCGGACGGGCTAATATAAAAACTACGAAGTATTGTTGTTTTTTTTTTAAGTTTTTAACTAATTTTTTCGTGCCCACTTGTTATTCTCGTCCTCTTCAGACCGCTGACCCGCGGCATAAGTCCATCCCTGTCGCACGCGTACCTGGAGCTGCCCCCGGACAGCCGTCAGCTGTACCAGCCGAACTCGCAGCAGTGGGCCGACGCGCCCGCGCTGCACTTCCACTCCACCGGTGAGACACTAGTACCATGCCTGTAATCTTATAAAGAGATATTTTTTTACATATGTTCAATATAAGCACATACACGCTTCTAGGCGCAGTTTTATTCAACTATCGTTAACCCGTTTTACAACCTCACTCACTGACCCTGACCCCTGGCGGCGTTTGGAATCGCCTAATAAATGATGACTGTTGCAGATTCGTTGCTGTTCAACGAGATAACTGATGACGACGTGACCGACGCGGAAGGGTTCTTCGACATGCAGTGCAATCAGGTGAGAGGCTGGAAACTGGCGAATTGTCGTACCCGCGAATGTCACTAACAAAAGAAAAATTTCAATAAAAAAAAACAGCGTTGCATTCCACAGCTAGAGGTAGTATTAAAATCTTCACGGTATCGGTTATGTAGTATACATAGATAATGCGCGCATGGCGTCTCTCGTCAGGTGTTCATAGGCATGGTGACGATGCAGTACCAGGCGCAGAGCGACATGGTGGAGCTGGTGGAGCGGCTGGAGCGCGCGTGCATCCGGTTCGTGCACTTCAGCAAAGAAAACGAGCTGCGCTCGCGCGTCTTCAGCGAGAAGATGGGCCTCGAGTCCGGCTGGAACTGCCACATCTCGCTCATGAGCGACCAGGACACCAGGTACCGCCCACGTCCAATACTAAACTACTCGCTCAAAAAGAAAATAAAAGCTTTGTTGTGACAACACAACAAACAATATACAATTTTGATATAGTGGAAGCTTGAGCGTTTTATGCATTTGTTTATGAGCGACGGAGATTTTTCGACGCAGACATCTTCGTCAAATTCAATCTCTATACTTATTTTGCTAAACAGAGTTGCGAATTAAGGTTCATGTAGTCGTCAAATTAGCGCCACCAGGAATGCACGTCGATGGGCATTTTTTGTTTAATCCATTACGTGCAAAATTTACACAGTGCGCTGTATTGATATAATATAGTTATTTTTCTGTTTTATTAACGTGTGAGTGAGTGTGAACAGATCCTAACGTGGTAGCAATCATCAACTAATTGAATTGGTGTTTATGTCACTTGAATGTGCTAACTTGTAATATATTTCATTTCATTCCCACGATATAGAACAAAGAGAAGAGTATATTATATTTCTGTATGTATTCCGGTGTATTTGAAAATCCAATTTCTATATGTAACGTAAGTTGTCTTGTTTTGATCTTTTTATCATACAAAATTGATGTTTTTGCTATGACCCAGATTCTTTGTACACGAATTGTAGTGAATTTTTGTTGTGGGCGACTCCGTCTGCTGCTCTTTAAACTGAAATAAAATAGATTGAGATTAAGATTTTTTTTTTAATTTTGGTCCTTATATTGCATATTATTCTATTATTCTTTTTAAGGCGGGTTTTTTTGTTTACATTTGGATTTAGCCAAAATTTGAATTTTATTTCGGGATTAATTTAGCGGGAATTTTATGTTTGAGAGCTACGGACAGATTCGCTATCAGTTATTCGATTTTTATCTCGATGTTAATTGTTAAGTAAATAGTATTTTCCCCTACAATTATAGATCCTTCTGAGAATGTTTTGTTAATGTCACTATTTATGTTATCCGAAAAAGTCAATGGTTCGCTTCATATTAACATGCCAACATAAACGGTATTAAAAAATATTTAAACAATTATTTGAACTCCCCAACTCAATATGTTAAATGACGGAACGGTACTGAATTAGACCTCAGTTAATCACAACATAATCATATTATAATAACGCTACAAAGCTATTATGCCCACTAGTGTCGTGACGTTTTTCCATCATTGGACGACTGTTTTCTCCTTTTCTAACTGTTCCCATTACGACAACAATCGGTCGTCACCTTAGAGTATTTAACTAAAGGAGGCGCAATAGGCGCAACGTGCGGAATAAAAAAGCGGTGGGGCAACATTGGTCCGCACCGATGGTCACTACTGAGAAAATACGCACTCAAATCGTACAAACACTATATCGACGCTCAAAATGCAGTCTTTATAAGTATAAGTAAATTTACAGGAGGGTAAAATTAGTCTTTACAAAGCGACATAAGTAAATTTACAGGAGGGTAAAATTATCTATTAAAATATACATATATTCAAGTGCAAATATAAAAAACTATAAAACTTCATGAAACTCCATGACTGTCAAAATTAAGTTTTAATGATTGTTTTAAATCTTTTATATTTAACTTGAAATCACTATCGTGTAAGTCGCTTTATTAGTAATAGTACGGGAGATACCGATGCTAATTCGGGAGACACTCGAGCGTCGTTGGGACCTATTGGGTTTTGAAGATTAGGAGATATAAACAAAATAAGGTTATATGATATTTTTTCATTCACCGGTGGGTTTAGCTTCTACAGGCTTTCAAAAATGTAAAAAAAAATAGTAAAATGGAAATACTCGAGCGCGTCAGATATTGTAGTTTAGATACTCCAAGGTGTCTCTGATATCGAAAATATATTCATCTGCCCATTTGCGTGGTGGGGGTGGCCATCCGGAAGGGGAGAAAATGAAAAAAAAAACATTTACTCGAGCGCGTCAGATATTCAAAGGGGATGTTAAGTGAGCCTTAAAAATGCACCCCTTCGAAAATCTGCCGATTTGGAGGTGACGCAAGGTAGTAGCGAATTTTTGAAAATGCAAAAAAAAATCTCAATTTTGAAATACTCGAGCGTGTCAGATTATTTTACAGAAGGTTCAGCTTGCAGTCCAAGTTATGTTGGCTTAAAATCTGACAATAATTTTGAGGGATATTATTAATCTGACTGCTAGAAACAAAAATTATGATTTATTTTTAATTTATTTTTATTTCTGATGTAAGTTTAATAACTTTATGAGCTATTTCTTGTTCACAAAAATACACACTTTATATTTCTATGAAATATGTAAAAGCTCACAAAATATTATTCACAAAACTAACTTTAAAGCACAAACAAGCCATTTCGTTTTACATATAATAACATGAACGCGTTATTTTGTGATGAGCTTTATTATATAATATATATATAATTACATTAAAGTGAAAGGTGAACCTATAGTTTGATGTAATACTTACCTTAACTTATTTTAATATGTATTTTAACCGACCAAAAAAAGTTATAATTCGACACGTTTAGCGCCGTGGTATACTGTGATGACGTTATGGCGACGGAAAGTAGTGTGAGGACGGTGCGAGAGAGTGAGAGATAGAGAAAAAGTAAAAGGGAAAGAAAGACAGAGATATGAATAGGTACATGTTTCACTGCAGCTGCTCGTTCGATTCGAAGACGATTTTTGTTTCTTCGGCTTATGAAAATCGGCAGATTATATTTTTCCCGCTATCCTTGAGTTATTTACTTTAAAATAAAAAACAAATCAACTGCGCTCGAGAATGTCGAAGTTGCGTTTTTTTTTTGCAAGTTTGTGATCCTCTAACTCCTTTACGTCACGTTCAAATGGTCAGATTATTCATATACATACTTCTCACTATGTAATTAACCCACCATATCTTAATCTGACGCGCTCGAGTATTTCGAGTTATCGATTTTTTTTTACTAATCTGATCAGTTATTCTAGACGCACCCACCAGTGTAGAGGGCCTATATTTGGTGGAGGTACTCAACATGGTGCAAGGTACCCCCCTTATGTTCATCTGACGCGCTTTAGCTAATCCACAAATCCCCTCTTGGCGGTCCGTACTATAAGGATTGCCTTTCAAACGTCGATATAAATACACGTTTGTTCACGAGCCGTGATCTCGTACTTTTGGTAGAGGGGATCGTCCATGCACCAATGTTGTCTCTTTTTAGTTTAAAAACCCTATCGGTCGTCAAATAGTAAAAAAGTTTGGGACAAACCACAACACTTTAGACAGGACTGTCAATCGTCACGACACAGTGGGAGTTCACCCACACATTCGCTGTTGGCTAACGTTGGTGTGTCTCACAACTTTAGCAGCCGCGCCGGCTCCCCGGTGTCCCTCCACACGAGGGAGCGCGCTAACACCGCCACTGACAACAATAAATATACTGACGCGCCCGCCGTCGACTTTTTAAATAGGTTTGTCTCCATACGCATTCTTACTGACGCTTGGTTTTGGTGCTTATATCGAGACCGGTTCGGCCCTAATCTCCTCGGTTCTCATTAGGTTCGTATGAACTGGTGGCGTCGGGTCAAGCAGCCACTCGCGATGCAGTCGCAATCGAATCAAATTATAATTTGTCATAATTTTGGATAATTTCTTTTGTTTGAAATTCTAAACAATTATAGTTTTGAAAAAACAATAATAAAGTAAGCTACAAGTTTCATCATATGATCTGGCAACTAAATTTATAGTTTTTGAGTAGTAAATCGAGTTGCTAAAACACTGCTCAGTGTGCATCATGACCTGGCTTCTCTGATTCGTATACACCTATACGCAGATTGTCATTAGTGTTGGTGGTAAAAACTAAGGTTACCAACGGAAGAATTTGAGAAAACCACATAAATTTACACATATTAGGCCGGATTAAGACGGGACTCAATATAAGTGTCAAACAAACCCAGTGGTGTTTCCTCGACTCGTAAAAGCGATTCTGATGTGGCCTATCAATGTGAATGAATACACCTCCTTCGGGGCCATTGTTATTTTAACTTTAGTAAATTCACATACAACAACGTTAGGAAACACCACTGAATGAACCCCAAAATGCCAATGCTAAGGACTATTTTATTAAGTAATAAATTAAGTTTTGTAGGAAGTATACTGCCGCTGTCGCCAGTTGTGTTACCAAGTATGGATGTGGGGATCTTGGGCTTCTTCAATGAACTTCTATATTTATGATTAGTAGTGATTTTATTCAATTACTGAGCTTAACAATTATATTACTTATTACAGTGATACACTAGTTACAATATACTATAGTCGAAGCGTAGCGATGTGGAGCTTGCGCACACGACTCTACTTGTTACTTGAATCCTCTCTTCTGAATCCTTGCACTTGTTTATATACCCCGGTTGCGACGAGCGGGGGAATGCTTCATAGTCCATTGTACTTCACGGACCTTTGTCGGTCTCTCAAACGTTCTCTATTGTGATGCTTGAGAATTGTCCACCTAATGGGTTTATGATCGTTTCGGCACACCTTTGTCTTCACAAACGGTTCGGACTCATCTGGGATTTATTGCTTGTACATTAAGATAAGGAATGAGTTTATTGTTGTGCCGATGCCAATTATCATGTGCAGGTCCTTTGTGCATTTAGGTAGACTCCGCAGGTATTTGTATTACACAGAAGGGTGGTAATTCTCGTTTCATAACACCTCCCCCCTTAAGAAAGAGCTTAGGGCGTAACTTGTTATGCCCGGGCTCTCGTTGCTTCTTCTCGTGGTTTCTTCATCCAATATATTGTTTATTGAGGTTGACCCAGCTCTAGATCGGGTAGGTCTATCGTGAGTTTTTAATTAAGATCATAGGATTTTGGAATTTGGGATTAGACCATGGGAATTAAAGAAAGGAATTATGTTGTATGCGTTACCATCCATAATTTTACTTCTGCATATCCTTAAATATAACCTCGGTTTAGCTATAGTCCCTGACTCTTCTATTCCTAATTCTAACATATTAATTACATCCTTTATTGAAACAACTTGTTAGAATATCTAAGTTAACTTATTTTCTAGTATGTACATCATGAAGTTTTCTAATTATTTCCTAATATTATTCATTCTTATTTCTAATCTTAGTTGCCATTACATTCGCATTTAAATTGTTTTAACGTACTTTATACTGTATCCAAAGCCTTAAATCTCAGATATTACGCCTATTCGTTCGAAGTACAGGAATAGGTCGTAGTATGTTCGCTGCGCGTCTTTTTCCACGGTTATCTAAATATACTTTTGGAGCTTTAATATCACGAATATAGGTTTTGCGTCGCGTACAAAAGACATTAGCTTGTTTATTTGTTTTTGGAAGTTTTTCTTGCGTTTCTAATGCGGTTCAGGTAATTCCGTGTCTTGATTGTATTCATCAGTACGTTTAATTTGAGCTTCGCGCTTAGTGTTGTGAATATAGTCATACACAGTTTTTAAATATTCGCGATGCTTCGTTAATAGGCTATTAAGTAATTGCGAGTCATGTAAAAAGTTTAAAATCGGTTCTGCTTCTACGTGACCAAAAAGTATTTCATGCGGTGAGAGTTTGGTATCGGATTGAATTGAATTGTTATATGCTAATAATGCTAATTTCATTTTATCGTCGTGAGTTATTTTTCCTTTGTGTTGTTCATTCAACAGCCTACAATGCTCCCTTAAAGTTGAATGAAACCTTTCTACGATACCATGTGACGATGGATTGTATGGAGTTGTAAAATGAACTTTTATGTTATAAAGATTTATGAGTTCCTTTAACAAAGCAAACTCTTTACCTGCATCGGAAGTTATTTCTAACGGAACTCCGTATTGTGAAAAGAATTTTAAAAGCTTTGACATCACCGTCGAACTGTTTTTGTCATTTAAGCGCTTTATTACTGCGAAACGTGAGAAACCATCAATGATAGATAGGTATAACTTCCCTTCAATATCTACTACATCGCAAAAGATATGACTTAAGGGTCTTACTGCAATGGGTGGTAATAACATAGGCGGTTTCATTGGATGCCTGTCGTATTTACCTGATTTACAAATAGTGCAATTATTAATGAAACTACGGATATCGAACATAATGTTTTTCCACCAATATTTCCTAGATATATGCATCATTGTCTCTGTAATGCCACGATGATTAGTTTTACCTTCATGATAGTTTTTTAATATCTCTATCTGCCTGTCCCGGTCAATTACCGTTTCCACTAACTCCGTACATCGTGTCAGACGTATGTTAGGATTAAATTCCTTCGTTAAAATGTTTACCATTTCTTTATATAGTTCTTCTGTATAAAAAAATCCGAAATAATGAATACCTGGTTTCATATGTTCTCTAATAAACTTTCTAAGTACTGTAGTTGGTCTGTTCGACGTATATAAACTAACGTAAATAATTTCATTACCCTCTTCTGTCTTAACTTCTATACTATCTAACCTATTATGTAGCTTAAAATATATTTGATGTTGTTTGTTATTAATCACCTCTTGAACTATGGGTATTCCTGGGTGTATATTATCATCTTGGGAATGTTGTGTTTGCGTCTCCTCGCAATCATTAGCGGTATCTACCTGCCTTCCTACCTCACTACCATCTTGTGCGACTACAGATGCGTTTTCATTAAAATTTATCCTAACACGTGATAATGCATCTGCGTTTGAATTAATTGAACCCTTCTTATATTTAATTATAAAATCGTACTCCGCAAGTCTGAGTCTCCATCTGGTCAAACGGGAGTTTGGATCTTTAAGAGACATCAACCATTCTAAAGGTTTATGATCAGTGTAAATAGTAAATTTCCGACCATATAAATAGGGTCTAAAGTGTTTGCAAGCCCAAACAATGGCCAATAACTCTTTTTCGGTTGTTGAGTATTTGACTTCTGTATCAGAGAGCGTGCGCGATGCATAAGCAATCGGTTTATCCGCATTATCCTCCTTTTGAGATAAAACTGCCCCTAATGCAAAATTGCTGGCATCTGTTGTTAAGATAAATGGTTGTTCAAAGTCGGGATACTTTAAAATTGGTTCATTAGTAATAATGTTTTTCAATTTATCTACTGCTTCCAGGAACTCGTCGTCAATTATTATTTTAGCTCGTTTCTTTAAACATTTTGTTAATGGTTTCGTAATTTTAGCGTAACTATCTATAAATCGCCGATAGTATCCTGTTAGTCCTAGGAACGATCTAATTTCCTTTTCATTTTTCGGGATGGGAAAATTAATGATATCTTGAACTTTTCTTTGATTCGGGGTAAGCCCGCCTGGGGTTAATTCGTGACCCAAATATTCCACATGTTTTTTTAAAAATTCAGATTTGTCTGGTTGAATTTTAAGGTTGTGTTCTCGAAGGCGTTGGAACACTTTTCTTAATTTTTCTAAATGTTCGTCTAAAGATTTAGAATATACAAGAATGTCATCTAAAAATACTAAGCATGTATTATATAAGAGACCTCTCAAGACTAGGTCCATTAGGCGTTGAAAAGTCGCCGGTGCGTTCTTTAATCCAAACGGCATTCTAAGAAATTCCCAATGACCGTGATTGGTTGTAAATGCAGTTTTCTCTACATCTGAGGGATCTAATTCCAATTGATGGTACCCGCTAGCTAGATCTAAGGTCGTAAAATATTGTGCTCTTCCTAATTTATCTAAAATATCTTCTATATTAGGTAGCGGATACTTATCTTCGATTGTTTTTGCGTTCAATTGCCTATAATCAATGACCATACGCCACTTTACTTTTCCCGATGCATCCGGCTTTTTAGGCACGATATGCACAGGACAACTCCAGGGTGAATTTGATTCTCTTATAATACCATTATTCAATAATTCCTTAACTTGATTATCTATCTCCTGTTGTTGATGAGGCGGTCTTCTATAATTTCTAACATAAATTGGCGTGTCGTCTCTTAAACGTAACTTATGTTTAACGCTATGTGTAAAAGTTAAGGGTTGTGTTCCCGTGTGAAAAATATCTTTAAATTCATGTACTAATTTAGTGATTTTTGTTCGCTCTTCTTCATTCATATGATCTGTCCTGATTAGCAGTTTGTTTTGTTGTATACAATTTAATTTTATCACTTCGTTTACTTGTTTTAACTCCGCGGGAATCGAAGAGAGAAATTTGTCAAAATTATTTCTTACGTATACTGTTTCAGGGTTTGTATTAGTCAGCCCTAATCTATATTTACCTTCACACACCTTCACTAATGAGCAATTAATTATGACGTCACTTCCACCAATTTGAGGCATGAAATAATCGCCATCGTTTTTTTGTGTAACACAAGTGATTAGATTATCCGAGAGTGCGTCGATTTTTAAGACACGTTCTGGGTAGTCTATGTGAATTGATAGAATGTTATTGGGAGTAATAAGCTGGCATTTTTCTAAATCAATTACTGCTTTTAGTTTTCTGATAAGATCTACACCTATCATACCCGCGTATTTAGGGTCAAAGTCATACATCAAAAATTCATGTTGTATATCTTCCCCTAGTGCTGATAAATTAATAGTACTTGCTCCGCTATGATTTGATTGGCTGTGTGCCGTTTTGATATTAAATTGTTTATTAATTATGTTGTTGCGGTAATTTGGGTGATTACGTATAAAATCTGGTTTTATAAGACTCCTAGTACTACCAGTATCTATTAAAAACTTCCCTCCTAGCTCTTTAATAATAATATAAGGTAAATGGTCTTTATTTAAATAATTTAATTTTATGGAAGGGGGCCTTTCGTGGCTTCCTCTTGAAAAAAATCTACTTCGTTATTTGAGACGGTGTTATTAATCTCTACCGATCTATTTTGTCGATTAAATGGCTGTCTGTTGGATACCGTTCGCATACTAACGTCACTGTCTAAGTGGTCGTTCCGTTGGTGGAAATTATTTTGCGGTTGTGATGGATAGGTACGCCTCCATTGTTCTGGCGTTGGACGCGGTTTATTTGTCCAGTGATTTGGACCGTTAAACTTAGGTCGTGTAAACCAATTATTAGGTGGGCGCATATTGTTGGACGAATTGCTTGGAGTCATTGTATTTTTAAAGTGTTGTGGTACTTTTGGTAACTCGTAGTTATAATTTTTACGAATGTTTTTATCTAGTTTTCGAGCGTAGTACTCCGGATGTAATTCGATTTCATGCTTTATTTGGTTATAGGCTTGATCGAACCTTGTGTGCTCGGAACTCCTAATGAGACGATCTGTTGCTATATCTACATTTTTGCATAGTTGTTCGATCGCAATTCTTTCTAATATGGTATTTGCAGATTGATCATTTGATTTATTTTTCGCGGCGTATAAATGTTCTTTAATTTTATCTGCGAATTGGAGAGGATTTTCTAATGGAGTTCGACGAATACGCGTAATTTCTGAAATAATTTGCTCTAATGTACGGTTATCTCCGAATTTCAGTTTCAGAGCATTTAAAATGTCCTCTATGGTATTATTAGGTTCTTGCGCTACAGCTTTTACAGCTTCACCTCTTAATTTACTTTTAATAATTATTGGAAAAAGAGCTCTGGCGTCGGGATCTGCAGCCCTAGCCAAAACTGTCACTTGCTCAATGAAAAAATTTAGTGTATCACGATCCCCGTCGTATTTAGGCAAATACTTTTCTATGGTTGTGTGATTTAGAGCCATTATAAAATTCTAAATGATTTCTACACAATCCAAGAATACACAAAAATAAAAATAATAGTTTGGTAACGCACACAAATAGGGATGAAAAAGAGAGGAAAAGAAAGGAAACTCACAGTGCGACTTTTTCTTCCACGGCGTTTGATGTTGGGTCCTCGCTGTTCGGGTTGAAACCTTCTGTCCTCCGCAACGATTTGTAGACGCGAAGAGCAGCAGCTGGATCTCACGGCGCTGTCACCAATTAAGTTTTGTAGGAAGTATACTGCCGCTGTCGCCAGTTGTGTTACCAAGTATGGATGTGGGGATCTTGGGCTTCTTCAATGAACTTCTATATTTATGATTAGTAGTGATTTTATTCAATTACTGAGCTTAACAATTATATTACTTATTACAGTGATACACTAGTTACAATATACTATAGTCGAAGCGTAGCGATGTGGAGCTTGCGCACACGACTCTACTTGTTACTTGAATCCTCTCTTCTGAATCCTTGCACTTGTTTATATACCCCGGTTGCGACGAGCGGGGGAATGCTTCATAGTCCATTGTACTTCACGGACCTTTGTCGGTCTCTCAAACGTTCTCTATTGTGATGCTTGAGAATTGTCCACCTAATGGGTTTATGATCGTTTCGGCACACCTTTGTCTTCACAAACGGTTCGGACTCATCTGGGATTTATTGCTTGTACATTAAGATAAGGAATGAGTTTATTGTTGTGCCGATGCCAATTATCATGTGCAGGTCCTTTGTGCATTTAGGTAGACTCCGCAGGTATTTGTATTACACAGAAGGGTGGTAATTCTCGTTTCATAACAAATAATTAATTTAATTTTGTGCTATGGTTAGTGAAATTTGAGATTGATTATTCTCAAATAGAGGATTGATAATTAGTTTATAATAGATTTGGAATTTAATTAGGTTTGGTTCACCAATCTTCCAAGATTTAAGAATACACCTTTTGAGCATGGACCTATTGTTATTTTCATATTTAAATCATTATTTGCATGATCTGAGTAGATATTAAATTCTTGGCTTGCATGGGTTTTGCGATTTTCCATAACTAATTATATCATTTATGTTACGGTCAGTGTAATTAATTGGGAATAATTATTATGAATAATAATTATTAATAAAATTGACGATTTAACTGACCTTAACATACCCTTTGAGTAGGTAATCAAATTTTTCGTATACTAGTACTAATATCTTTACTACTATTAGTAATACCTTTGTAAAAAGAGCTGCTTACATTGCATGGTAACGTTTTCTTTGTAAAGACTAACGACTAACGAGCATACAAAAAAGTCGATACAAATAATTTTTAATTAGGTATTTGACCACTGACCGATGGGTAGCTCAAATAGCAACCAATCAACCAAGCAGTTAGATGCCTAATCCCCTAAATAAGTAATATTATTGCTTGAATTGTCAAAATATGTAGGTATATTAATAGGTACTGTTTTCTGCATCCTACAACATACGCCTGCTTCCATTTTTTAAATCATCTACCCAAATATATGTAGATGACGAAACTAAACTATATAGAAATTAGGTAATTGGGTCATCTCCAGGGTATCAAATTCAAAATTCAAATTGTCCGTCAGTTAAAAAATAAAAAAATGATAGACACGTATTTTTTGCTTTTTCAAATTAATAAAAATAAACATAGATAAAGCGCATTAAAGTTAAGGGTGGGGGACTCGTGACGTCATTATTTAGTATATGTACAAACTACACCGGGTTGTAACGTCACGCGAATTTTCAACTCAATTTATCGCCGTAATTTTTTGATTACGTAAAAAAAGAAAAAATACGTGTCCAATATTTTTTACTAATACTACTACTACACGACGGACTAAAAAAAAAATTAGTCAAGTAGCCAATTGCAATAACATGGAAGTAGTAGTGGGTAAAGAAAGAGTACAACTCCAAGAAAGAGTATGAGTCCACTAATTTCAAACACCCGGTGAACGTATAAACCATGGAACACTCATTCCGCGTTAGAAAATTACCCAACGTAATTTTTAACGAATGTTGTATATTAAACTCAAATTTTATAGAAAGAAGGTCGAGTTTGAACTGTACCTACTAATTTTAGTTTTTGAATCAAAATGACGAAGTTTGTTTGAAAATAAGTTTCCATGTTCTCTTCGTTCTTTGCAAACACCGCCGACTTTTTTATTGAATAAATTCCTCAAGAATTCAAAAGAATAATAAATATGTACTTGACAGTGGTGTTCCTAACGAATGCTCCTCAGAGAGCTCAGACAAATCGATAGCGGTTTTTGCAGTTTTTCCAAACTAGCGGCATTTGCATGCGGTGTACACAAATCATGTCGCCAGAGCTAAGCTTTTTACAAAGTGTCGAATGTGGGCATTAGTAGCAACATGACGTCATCGCGCGCGCTGTCCATGTCCGCGCCGGGCGCCATCAACCTCGACCACACCACCGTCAAGTTCGACAACGAAATCAAACGAGCGAGACTCTCCATCACCACCGGACTGAAGGTAGAGCCTGCATTCGCTGTTACAAATATAATACATTTAAAATGCATATTATGCTATTTCACGAAGTCTGCGTAGCTTCGGTTGTGTTAGTGCTTGAGACGTTTACAATGTACCTACACTATACATGATTTTAAACATCCATGTCCCCATTTTGGAGAGAAACGGGTAACTTGAAGTGGGCAATTGTAAAATTTAACGTCAAAAAATAAAAATCGTTCGACGATAGCTCCACTAGTCCACTATATTATAAGTAGAATCGTATTGATCACAGAAAATCTATCATTTTTTTCGTCAAAATCCCACTAGTTCGCTCGCGGAGCAAAGTTCAGTGAAATCATGGACTGAGCCCGCGCGCTGGGAGATCATGTATGATGTACACATTACGTAGGCGTAATCACAGTCCACAGTCATAGCGCTCCGGTCTTTGGGAAATAGAATATTATGTGTACGAGCTTGTATAAAAATGCACAATACCTTCATTACATGTTTTAAAGCCCAATTTTATTTGAAAAATCTGTAAATAGACTTTAATCATCATACCTAATGGTTAAAAGAAAATTCCAAAAATAGAGTGTACTTCCTCCTTAGAGAATGACGCTTCTTATTTTTTGCAGTTTAGTTGAAACCTGAAGAGATAATCGTACAGGAAAGACGCTTAGTGTTTGATCATAAAGTAGACGATTAAATTGACTTTTATCAATAACGGCTTGGACATCTGTTGACTCTTCGTCGGCATCGTCGCATCTTAAAATTCGTTGTAACATAATGAATCAATTAAATAAATAATAGTTTATTTAGTTTATAATCTGAAACTAAGCAATACAGGGGGCCTACCACCGTATCTTGTTGTTGTTTAATCTTGAAATTCGCAATTCCGCACAAAAACAATAATTTCGACCTTGCAAATTTCTGGCACGACCTTTATGATGTGAGTTTAAAACAACACTGTTATAAGAAATTATGGTAGACCTCCGCGAGGGCGGCCGATCTTTGTGTATATATAAATGATCAGACCATCCTGTATATATTGCGAGTGTGCACCCTGTATGACCCGACCGCGCATGTGTGGTGTGGCCTGCGGAGCAGCAGCGCGGGAGCGTGCCGAGCGAGCGCCAGTCGGTGGACTCGCTGCTGGAGGCGGGCGGCGAGGACGCGCCCGGCTCGCCGGCCGACGCGTGCCGCTCGCTCTCGTGCCTCACAGACTCCACTGACCATTCCGCACCCATCAAATTTGACATGAGCAACCGGGTGAGAACCTCGCACGACCCATCCCGACATTTCAACTTGACAGGGCCCTTATTCACTACTAGCTGTGCCCCGCGATTTCATTCGTAAAACGCTTTTATATAACAGTTTTTTTTTTGACAGCAAAAATTTTGTTTACGTAATACTTAAACGGCTCCTCACACTTTTCTCTAACACCCTGGTATTCACTATGACCAACAGCATTCCTTGGCCATAACGCGCGTCCCAACAACTCATTCCCGAATGCTACAGATGCCAAAATATTAGAAATTAATTCTGACCTATTATATATTTATTTAAAGTAAAACTTCTTTGAGCATGAAACAAGGCGGAAACACATTTGTGTGTCGTGTCGTGTTGTGTCGCGACAAAAGCATATCTATCGGTTTCATAGATTTAGTGTGGTTAGAGACATATTTGTGTTGTGTCGTGTTGTGGCGCGTTCTGTTGTGGTGCTTCTCTAACCATACTAAATGTATGAAACCGATAGGTATGCCTACTTCGGTCGCGACACAACACGACACGACACATAAGTGTCCCTGAGCCCTGTCTGCCTGTGCCCAGGCGAAGCTGCCCCGCGGCATCGACAACATCCGTCCGCACATCGAGACAGTGGACAACGTGCCGCTGCTCGTGTCGCTGTTCACCGACTGCACCGCCAGCTCCGTCAACCAGATGGTGCAGATCATGCAGGTCGGTCGGTCAGCGGGGGCGAGCGGGGCACACAATGGGGAACTTGACCCTCCCTTTCTGGACCAAAACGGCTACTGTCAAAACAAGTTTATTTCAATTGCAAAAAAATCTTTAAATATTCATTTGCAATATTATAATAAGTATAATAGCAATTTAAACAATACACAATAGGAAGATTAGTAACGTAAAGTTGTTGGCTTTTACTATTATAATTTACATTATGTTATTTATTTAGTTCAAGAAACAAAACACAATTATATTCCCTAATTGAAATATTTATGATAATATAGTAATATACGTATTATTTTTGTTACGCTTGTTTGTTTGAATAAATTTTGCTCAGAGTGTCCGGAATGTCAAGTTAATATGGGTAATGCGATGACTTCCAGGACTACAACGAAGTGGTGTGCGTGCTGGGATCGGCGGCGAACTGTTTGAACATGGAGGTGTTCATGCAGGCTGACGCCAGGTGAGCTTGTGAACTACGATTTTCGTAACACCATTCGACGGACGTTCACCGCGGCACAAAAGCCTATTCGAAGGATCGCGGGCAAAGCAAAATATTTTTGTTCAAAGTTTACCTAAATGTAGCTCTTTTCGTCGTCAGTAAAATTATGACAAAATATCCACCCTTCACAGCTTCCTAGTGGCTTGAGAGAGGAAGCTATGTAACAAAACTTCCCAGAAGAGTTAGTCAACTTAATTATGAAGTTTAATGATATCCACGAGGGCCGGTTCGTTTGATAACTTCATCCAGCCCGGCCCCGCAACCTTCGCCTGATCCTCGGTCCATCATCGGCCCGCACCGCGTCAGCCGGTACGTGCTGAGAGTTTTTCTACTCCAACGGCAGTCAGCACAAAAAATTACACTGAATCAGGACCTGATAGGTGGCGCTGTGGTCGAGCTGTTAAAGTTTAGTTCTAAACTTTTAACGATTCGCATGATGGTTCATTATATTTTATTCATATTATGTTTTTAGGCACCATGGTTCATAGCTATGTTAGAAGTTCCCGAGTACATACCGAAATCGTGAGGGTGAAACTACAAGGCGTTTGCTTGGTTTCTACGACACAAGCTTATTGTGAGATCAAGTATAGATCTGTGTGTAGTGAAATGTTATTATACTGTTATTTATATTTTTATAGTAATTTTTTTAACTACTACGCCGTATATGTAAAGTTTGGAATTGTTGTTTAGTTTTTAGTTAGTTGGCGACAAGGTGATGTCGTTTTTATTTATATTGCAGCATCGCGGTAGAGCCGCTGTACCCGGTGCTATGCCAGAAGATGCCCCCGTACCAGGTGCCTGAGGGGTGCATCGGCCCCATTGACCTGGCCAGGCAGCTCAACTCTATACCCTGTTCACTTTCGGTAAGGTCCATAATGTCGCTTGTCCATCCATCAATCCAAAACATTTTCGACAGTTCTGTCGAAAACTTGACTTTTTTACTGTTAAAATATATGTAAATATATTGTCAACTAACAACAGGTAGAGTATATAGTTACTATAATTCCCCATATTCATTCAGAAAAGTTGTAGAAGCTAGTGTTTCGTGCCTTTCTTGGTTTCGACAAACAAAAGAGACGAAACACCATTTTTAACAGATTTCAGAAAGATCATATTTCCTTGGTACGTGTGCGACATTTTTTTTCTGAAACTACACGATCGATTTTTGTTATCTTTTACTGGGACAATCTACATATTTAGGGAAAAGTTTTAGTATTCAAAACGGTTTACCTCTATTATTGTTCCCATAGAAACGTTTTGTAACCTTTTTATCAATAAGAGTAATTTTATAACTTATTATAATAATTATTATAGACGTATGTTAAAATTCTTAGAACATTATTAATTTTGTACGTAGATATCCTGACTTATATTTTTTTATCAACGCATGCTGCTTATGCGTGAAGCTAAAAAGCAAATGGCTAAACCAGCCGCAAATCAACTACTGCAACAAGCAGGTGGGGAGCTTACACCTATTAGATGTTGTAATTAATGTAAATTATAATTTACCTCAGCTTAATAGGGATGTTGACTACTATTGAAAATCAAAATTCGAATTAGTCCGTCAGTTAGAAAATTAAAAAACAATAGACACGTATTTTTTGCTTTTTTAAATAAATTAAAATATACAGAGATAAAGCGCATTAAAGTTTAGGATGAGGAGGTCGTGACGTCACTAACCGCAAAACCGCCATACAAACTGTCAGAATAGTGACGTCACGCGAAATTTCAACTCAATATATCGCCGTTATTTTTTGATAACGTAAAAAAAGAAAAAATACGTGTCCAATATTTTTTAATAATCTACAAGACGGACTAAAAAATAAAAATTAGTCAACATGCCCATTGGAAAAAGTGACAAAATCACAAACGAACTTGGAAAAAAAATTTGTTTTTGTATTTTTGGCAAAAATAAAGCCGTGATTAGACTTTTTGTGTAAGTTTCAATTATTTTGTGGCAAGTGATGGACATTCATAATAATGATCGATCAGCTTTATTTGCTCTGATACCTGTATCTAAATAGCTTTTTTAATACAGTTGCTCAAAAAGTGGCGTATTGCAGGGACGTTTAGCGTTCGGGATGTGGGCTATTACATACTCGAGCTTTTTGTTTACCTTTCCCGAACTCGTGCGTTCTCTTTGCCAACTGTCAAATGGCGACACGACTTTGACACACTTTTTTGCATTGCGAAACGTAGGTTTCGCATTACTAATACGACTAGCGCCATCTCTTGATCACAGTTGGAACTTAGTTGAGTTTGTTGTGTTTTTGATATTTTATTAAATTTCTTCATTTTTTTCGCAACTGTATTAAAAATAGTTGTTCAGTACACGTGCGAAACCGTCATTGCAACTAGTTCCGACTGTCAACCCTCACCTTCGGCTGCGCCTCGGCTCGGGTAGACATTTGTCGGAACTCTTTGCAATGACAGGCTTTCCGCACTTATAATGAAATATACTATATTCGCTTTACTGCGTACTATAGCGTTGTTTTACAGTCTGTGATGTTTGTTTTACTAAATGTCAAAAGCAGACCGAAGCTTCCAACCCCTTCCGACTTTAAGTCTGTTGAAGTTACAATGCTCATAATTATTTAATTTTAAAATGCCACAATTAGTTAAACAATAATAACCAATGTTGCTGTGAAAGCTTCTTGAGCTTTTTTTACGTGTGTTGAGCGATAAATTGAAAGTTTCGAATTTTCAAGTTTATTTTTTATCGTGAACAAACAAACTAGACAAAATCTAAACCAAAGCTAGCCAAAACCAAATATTATGTTGTACTAGCTGTTGCCCGTGGTTTCACCCGCGCTAATTTCGGAGTTCCCGGGGGAATAAGTACCGTATGTACTTTTTTGTACCCCTGACAACGTGTAGTATGCAATAATTAATTCAATTTCACCCGCTTCAATTTCACAGTTCCCGCAGGAATTCCCCTATGTGTTATTCTGATGTATAAGCTATATTATACATATGTATGTGTTTTACGTATGTGTGTGTGTGTGTGCACAGATGAGCCGCGATACGGACATGTCACTGTTTACTCTGATCACGATGTCGCGCCACTTCATGATGTGCGTGTGGAACAGCACGCAGTTCTGGATGTGCGGGGCCTGCTTCATTGCGCTGCTGCAGGTACGTCGCAGGCAGAAACCCAATATTTTAAGTGGCTTTAAAAAAAAAACTGTTCTTCTTTACAGTCTTAGAAATTATTATAGAACCACATTCAACGCACGCAGTGATACAATTACACAGGTGCTGGAACCACTTTACTACGTGCTACACTGTACTTCAATAGTTTTTGTGCTTGAATTTCGAACAAAATTTTAAACGAAACTAGGGGCTACCCATAAATTACGTCACACTTTAAGCGGAGGGGAGGGTCTCAACTGAATGTGAAATTGTGTAACAAAGCGTCCTAAAGCGTCAGTATACGTCTTAAAGCGTCCTAAAGCGTCAGTATACGCTTTAGGTAATTAAAAACTTTAAAAAAATACATTAAAATATTTTAAATGGAAATTAAAAGAATTTTGGCACTGCTGTTTTAATTTAATCAGTTTTATGTGCAACGGTGGGCATTCTCTGCCAGTCAACGTTTAGATAGTGCAGAGTTCACTGGGCGGTGCATTTAATAGATAATAATAATTAGCTGGTGATTTGTTTACATAATTTAATAGTTTGCATAGTTATATTACGTTATAATGTCAAATAAATAAAAAGTAACTTGCATAGTGTATGTGTGCGTGATGTGTGGTTAAGACGGGCTCGCTGTGCTGCCTGCTGCCGCTGGCGCTGGGCCCCGGGTGCGCGGCGTGGGGCGCGGGCGGCGCGGCGCTGCTGGCGGCCGCGCTGCCGCACGCACCGCTCGACGCCGCCGTCATGCAGCGCGCCGCCACCAGGCCCGCCTTCGCGCTCGACGCCAAGGTGCCACGTTACGTTATGATATCCGGCCTCGTTTTTATTACGTCTTCGTTTTTGAAAATTGTTGTATTTTTTGTATTCCATTTTGGCATTTCTTTTTTAAATTCTAATTCATGTACAGTGCGGACCCCCGGTAATCCGTAAAACGTTTTCCAGGGCAATGTCAGACTATCGAATTTGTCGGATTAACAGCCTATAGTCCGGATTTTTTTTTAAAAAGAGTAGGTAGGTACTTTGTAATCCGACAAAAAAAATTACAGATCAAAATAATAAGGTGCTATCCGAACCACCACTACTAACTTATCTTACATTAGTGAAGATTTGTCAAAATAATGTTTGTGTTCCTACATTCAACAGTGATAGGCAACATCTGACTCCTGTCTAATCCGACGCCCCGGATTAGACAGGAGTCGGATTACCGAGGGAACCCCCGTGGCTGTATTTTCTATCTTTGTTATTCGCGTTGCTTTGTTCATCAAGTCACACATTGTCATTATCACAGTTATTCAGTGCCACTTAATAAATGAAGAAGTTTACCGTAGCTTCAGACTGATCAGATCAAAACCATCAGATCGGAACCTTCATTTTCGATTCCCGCTAAAATAAAATCCTGACATACTCGTCGAAACAATCCGGCCTTGCGACAACACAGTTGAGGTAATACGTAACGGTTCTCGTCAGATGGCGCTGTTCATATTCTGGTGCTACGCCTGCAAGTTCCTGCCGGCGGCGATATCCATACTCCTGCTGTACTTGTTCACGCTGCGCAGCTTCTGCGAGCAGATAGCCGAGGTATGTGGGGTCGGTGACCGAAGAAATATGAAACTGATCCAACGTAAATTGACTGGTTAAAAACCATAGAGGTGCAAGTGACTAAGTTATCAAATGGAGAAAAACAATTTTGTACTGTTGTTGTTCTGTTGGCTTTGATCTTAAACTTTACAATAAAACACACCATGTATCAAATACCTACAATGTATTGAGTAAGTACAAAATTGTTACAGAATATTCATTTTTTCATTACACAAATGGAAAAAGAAAATCAGTCATCAATTTCCAGTTTTGTCTCTTGCACCTTTATGGTTTTAAATACTTGGGTATAATCGGACTAAAAATTCAAAGTAAATCGTACGTTATTTCCTTGAAGGCAGTTAGTTTTTGTCAGGGACGGTTTCCAATTCCTTGATTCTCTTCGTGCGTGGGATTTTAAATAAATAACAAATTTTTAAGTGCGGCCTGAAAGAATTATGATTTTAATTTTTAGTCCGTCTTGTAAATTAATAAAAAATATTGGACACGTATTTTTCGTTTTTTACGTAATCAAAAAATAACGGCGGTACATTGAGTTGAAATTCCGTGTGACGTCATTCCTAGGTACACGTTATACCTAGTTATGACATGGCGACCTCCCACTCTTAACTTTATTGCGTTTTATCTAAATAGGTATTTTTTCAATAATAGCAAAAAATAGGTGTCCATTACTTTTTTACTATCTGACGGACTAAATAGAATTTTGAGTTTTATACCTTGTAATCATGCCCATTGAAATGTATTGGCCGACTTGGGACTCGGTCAGCCGTCAGCAGTACAAACCTAACCTTACCCAGAATGATGCTGTAGCGGCCAATTAATTATTTATTTGACGTGCATGCGTGTTTGTTGCGCACTGCGCAGGCGAGCGGCGCGACGTCGTGCTGGCTGGTGTACCCGATGGACGCGGCCAACGGCACGGCGGCGGCGGGGCGCGCGCTCGCCGCCCAGAGCTGGCACGGCTGGGGCGACGACTTCTACGACGGCTACTACCTGGCGCAGCACATCACGCTCGCACTCATCACGCTGCACCTGAGTGAGACTACATCCTTACTTACATTCATTACATTACATTGCATATTGTGAAACAAAGTCCGCCGCCGCGTTTGATATGAAATGAAATGAAACATCTTCATTGTATGGTACAAACATGAGTAATTGCTACTTAATACTACTACGACTTCAAATGAGGCTACAATATAATAATAATAATTTATTTATTTATAACCAACTTAACAATGGGCGGCCTTATCTTCTTAATCTTAATATATATAAATCACGTGTCACGTTGTTTGTCCGCGATGAACTCCGAAACTACTGAACGGATTTTGATAAAATTTTGTAACTATTTATAATATGGTCCAACTTAAAAGATTAGTTTTTATCCCGGAATTCCCGCGGGAACACCGAAATTACGCGGATGAAATCGCGGGGGACAGCTAGTCCTACTATATAATTATGTATCCTACTAATATTATAAATGTGAAAGCGTGGATGTTTGGATGTGTGTTAACTAAATCACGCAAGAACGGCTGAACGGATTTGGATTTGGCATGCACGTTGTCAGGGGTACAGAAAAGGACATAGGCGGCACAGCTAGTTATTAATAAGTAATCTCTACCAGGCTACCCTAGGTTAGAGGAAACAAATTAGACTTGGAACTAAGTGGGTGGCATAAGCAAATATAATTATGTGGGGAGGTATCGGTCCGCCTGTCTGTCCGCGATAAATTAAAAACTACTCAACGGATTTTCATGCGGTTTTCACCGACAGATGTAGTGATTGAAGAATAATGTTTATATGTATATTTTTATTTTTATCGTGAAATTCCCGCGGAAACTCTGAAATTAATGCGGGTGAAACTGCATTAATAATATAAATCGTTTATCTTCAGTCACAGGTCCCATACAAAGTTTACTTTGATTTACAATTTAAAAACATTTGCTGTTTTGATTTCAGTCGTGATATCATTGTCATTCGTCCACCGACAGTCTTCAATATGGCAGAAGAGCTTCTGGTCAAACAAAGTGTGGTCGGCTACAGTTGTCATATTGTGAGTAAAAACCAGATCTATTTCAGTAGTTCTTTCTTCAGACTGATAGAACCACTTTGAATCTGTACCACTTGCCCGTTTGCCCCCTATGACATAAAAAAAAAAACCACCACGATCGTTGTTTTAGATTATACTATAATATGAAGCAGCTCCCATGCAATGCATTATTTTTCACTAACTGTTCCCCGCGGCTTCACCAGCGTTAGTTTCGGAGATCCCGCGGGTATTCCGAGATAAACGTACTCACTACCCTATATTTTTTGTAGGTAGTTTGCAAAATTTAATTTAGTTTCTTCCCCGTTTATTTACGAGTTCCCGTGGGAACTCCGGGATAAAAAGTAGAACTATACCTTCTCTGTACCCCTGACAACGTGTATGCAAAATTTCGTGGTGATCGTTGAGCCGTTGTTAACAAACAAACAAACTCACTTTCGCGTTTATAATATTAGTAACGATATATTGTAGTCTCGCCTCTAAGTTATTATGTGTTCTTTTGTCACCGTAAAATGGTTAAAACCGTTAATTTGTATGTAATGTTTATTGTATGGCATTGCCGAGGTGTTTGTTTGCTTGTTTCTAATTTGTATACCTATAAAATTTGTTTAGCTCGGTTAGTAGATCCATCGGTGAGTTGCTCGTGTCTGTCACTACTGCAGGATAGTACTGCAGACCGTGTTCACTGCGAGCATGCTGAGCAGCAAGTACGGGCACTGCGAGCGCTGGCAGCTGTGCGACTATCGGTACCGGGTGCCGTGGGCGCTGGTCGCGGGCTACGCCGCCTCGCCCCTCGCCGTGTTCGGCTTGAACGAGTTCATCAAGTGGCAGGAAATCGAGTAAGGCCACATTCAAAAAATATTAACTATTAGTACGCTAGGAACGGATCACTAAGTCAAGATAGTATATAAGATGTGGTAAAATTAGCTGCAAATGTTTACAGGGCTGAAAGTATACGTTATAACAAACGGGATAATCGAAAAATTAATATTATGAGTTCGGTAGTTTTTCAGAATATGAGGAAAATAAATTCAATAACAAACATTACAATTACATATAAAATTATACTTTCAACCCAGTAAATATTTGCAGCTGATTTTACCACATCTTATGCAACGTGACCAAAAACCTGATACACCCCATTTAAAAAAATTAACAATAATGAGACTAAAATGTAAATTATGTCGAAAAAATTAATAGTTTCAATTTAAAAATTATTCAACATTAGTTTGGAGGTGACCTATCTACGATATTTCAAGCGCTACGCCCGCACCTACGTGTCAACGACCGATTCCATTTTTTTACTGCGGGCGGCGTACGAGCTAAATATTGTGTATAAATCATTTAGACATGGGCTAGTAAAAATGAAAAAATATAACCTATATTAAAACATGGTGCGATCGATTCGGAAGTCGATTCTAAGCAAACTACTTTCTAGTTTTCAGTTAATTCATTAATAGGTTGTATATTATGTATTACGTTGTGCACTCACCACTCGCTTCTAGTTTCTATATACAACGTGTTTATGAATTAAGTGAAAACCTGATACACCCCATTTAAAAAAAATAAACAATAATATGATTAAAATATATTTTGTGTCGAAAAAATTTATTCTTTAAAAGTTATTCAACATTAGTTTGGAGGTGACCTATCTACGAAATTCCAAGCGCTACGCCCGCGCCTACCGGTTCGATTTTTTTTTTTGGCTGCGGGCGGCGTACGCGCCAAATATTGTATTATAAATAATTTAGACATGGGCTGATAAAAATGAAAAAATATAACCTTTATTAAAACATAGTGCGATCGATTCGCTAGTTGATTCTGAGCAAACTACTTTCTAGTTTTCAGTTAATTCATTAACACGTTGTATACAGCTCTCTTTCACCTTAAGGTTGCCTTGAAAAGATTGCCTCTAGCAATAAGGCCGCCATTTGCTCTGTCTTTACTTTTAATTTATTATTTGTTTTGGAGCATTAAAGTATATTTGAATTGATACAGCTATTTTCCGCGGCTCTACCCGTGCGAATTCTGGTATAAGAAGTATCATCTGTGCGCGGAATTTCATCTAAGTAAATCCATTTAGCCGTTTGTTTATGCTTGATTCAGTAGCAAACATATCATTTTCTCAAACTTAAAAAGTATGAATCTATACTAGCTGATCTCACGTTAATTTCGGAGTACGCGCGTCAATTCCGGATACTCTATGTTACACTTTCATCCTTTATATGTTATTCTATAATTGGGTATTCTCCAAGGTTTGAATATCAAAATTCTAATTAGTCCGTCAGTTAGAAAATAAAAAAATAATAGACACGTATTTTTTGCTTTTTCAATTTAATGAAAATGAACATAGATAAAGCGCATTAAAGTTTAGGGTGGGGGGCTCGTGACGTCAATATTCATTATAAGCGCCATACAAACCGCATTGAATTGTGACGTCACGCGAAATTTCAACTCAATGTATCTCTGTTATTTTTTGAGTACGTAAAAAAAGAAAAAATACGTGTCCAATATTTTTTACTAATCTACACGACGGACAAAAAAAAAATTTTTTGTCAAGTAGCCAATTGTGAATTGGCTACTTGACTAATTATTTTTTTAGCCCGTCGCGTCGTGTAGATTAGTAAAAAATATTGGACAGGTATTTTTTTCTTTTTTAAGTAATCAAAAAATAACGGCGATACTCAAATCAATTCAACTTCAACTCAATAGTTGAACGTCACAACCCGGTGCAGTTTGTACAGAGCTTATACTGAATAATAACGTCACGAGTCCCCCATCCTTAACTGTAATGCGCTTTATCTATGTTTGTTTTCATTTATTTGAAAAAGCAAAAAGTACGTGTCTATTATTTTTTATTTTCTAACTGACAGACTTTCTGACTCTTCATAAAGAAAGTTTGCCCACCACTGCTCTATGTACTCAACCGATCATCATGAAAGTTTGCATACACGGTGGCAGGGGTACAAACTAGAAAAGAACATAAGGTAATTTGTTCCCGGAATAGAAATGATATTTTAAGTATATGGTACCAACGCGGCGCGCGGAAACTGAGACCTGCAATAGGCTAGTTGACAAAATTTGGAAATTAGTTTAAAACTATAGCTTAGCATCTATTTTACCCCAAAAATATGTTATTTTAAGAAAAATAGGTCTTTTATATTAGTATTTTGGGTTTTTAGAAATGAACTTGAAATTAACCGCGAAAAAGGCCAAGACTGTCATGGCGTCTTGAATGACGTCACGTCTCACAAAACAGCCGTGTTTGTTTATGACAGTCAATTGTGTTTTTTAATAAATAATGAATTACTCGTATTATAAATACTGTATGATGCCTCAATGTAAAAGTACAACGATAAAAACTCCAAACAAATTATTCATATACGTTCCGAACAATAAACAAATACGAAAAAAGTGGTTAAAAATGGCAAGGAGGCAAGATGCTCTTACTTTATCAACTGATTCCACAATTTATTTCTGTGAAGATCATTTTGATGTAAGTATTAAACACAACTTGATGTATCTATTTATAAATGGATAGTAAAAGATATGAATTTGGCAAAATCTACCATAATATACCATACATCTATCTATACATATAAAATGCTTTGTCCAGAATGACTGGTGGATCAACGCACAGCCTAAACCGTTGATCGTAGAGACCTGAGAGGGTGTGTTCTTTTTAAGACGTAGGCATCCGATAAGAAAGGATTTTTGAAAATTTAACCCCTAAGGGGATGAAAAGGGGTTGCAAAGTTTGTGAAACAATTCCGCGGGAACTTCGAAATTATTGCGGGTGAAACCAAGCGGGACAGCTAGTAACCTATAAAATGTTAGGACTTGAATAGGGTTTTATGATTTATTTGAATTAAAATATTATTTTCGTTTTATAAAATGTAATACTTAATTCATACTCTTCTTATTTTTTTAGTTGCTAAACGATATGATTAATTATAATTAAATAAGACATTGTGTTTTCGTCTCATAATACTTACATAGAAGTTTTAACGTTGCGGAATTCCGATAGACAAAAGCCGGTGTTCATTATGACGATGTTCATTGCAAAAAAATTGCCAAGCATAAAGGCGTCAATTTTGGGCAAATTATTGCTGTTTGCTTTGTTAAATCCTGATTCCGGTGCAAATTATACCTATCTCTCAAGATTAAACTAAAAACGAACTGTATTAATTTAACAATAATTGTTGAAAACTCGAAATTTATACGAAAATGACAGCTGCAACATAGTGTTTCGCGCTCGTTCCGAGGGGCGTGACGTCACGCTTCCAGGCGCTTCTCTGATTGGTGTTTAATGTCACGTGATTAAACGCCTCATTTTGTCGATTTTATTTTCCAAAAATATTATTAATCTTTTATTATTTTAATAGAAAAGTTGTTTTTTTTGTTTACTTATTAACATGGTTAATCATTAGAAATTCAAAGCCATCCGATTTATTCTTAGTGGAAACAAGCCTATTGCCCCTAATTAGGGGCTTTGCTTTGAACTGTTAGCAGATACCTATCTCTTTCTATTCCATAATTTGTGTAGGTATTAGCTTTAGAAACAATATTTGAATGCCGCGCGCCGCGTAGTACGAAGATACGTCATCCTTACTTAAATATCATTGCGGAATAGGGTATTTTCCGGAGAAAGAAAACCAAAATTCTATTTAATGCGTCAGTTAGAAAAAAAATAATAAACACGTATATTACATAAAGTGCATCGCAAGTTTAAGTCTTGACGTCACAACGTGCTATAATCTGTAGCACGGCGTAACGTCACGCAAGATTTAGAATTAATCTCCATTATTTTTTGATTACGTAACAAATGTAAAAACACTTGTCCAATAATTTTTTATTAATTGTCTTGTAAGACGGACTAAAAAATAAAATTTAGTAAACTAGTCAAAAAAAAAAAATTACCGCGGGAACTCCGAAATCAACGCGTGTGAGACCGCGGGGAACGGCTAGTATTAGAATACTTCCTAATTTGTGATTTATGCTCTTCAGATCTGCGTTTAGGATTGTTATAAGCACGCGCTTTATGGGCATGGGAATCAATGACCCGATTGGCGCAGAGGTCACCATGCCTACCCGCTAGCGCCTATCGAGGGGTTCCGGGTTCGATTCCCGGTGGAGGTGGACTTTGTGTGATGAACACAGGGTTCCATTTTCCATTCTGGGTGTGTTTCTGTATCTAATTCTATGTAGTATCTCAGACGAAATAAAAACTCTAGACGGAGCGCTGTCAACAAAAAAGTGAAGCCGGTTTCGTAAACATGTGGGCATTTAGTGAGTGTTGCCGTGCAATGAAAACTTATTACCCAAAATTGTTAAGTTCTAGAAAGATCAATGGATAAGTAAATAGATAAGTTAGTATTTTTTTAATTTGTATACCTCGGTTGTATATTCGAGAACCTTAAAAATATAGGTTTCGAAGTTATGATAAAACATGGAAAATTAAAATTAACGCCTATTTACACTTACATTAATTTTATGAATATTAAAATTTAAAACCGAAGTAGGTAAATGAAAGTGTTACATTACGTTCCAGGTCACATTAACTTACCCAAACAACGGGGACTATTGTGACGCTCACTAGTAGCAACACTTATGGAAGTTGTGGAGGTTTTGTGTTCCAAGTTGTCACAAATTAATAAAATTGATATTTTATTAAAAATGTGGTTCTACCCTGCTTTTTATTTTTCGAAGATTGGTTTTTACACCCTCACTACACAATTCGGCATGTTTTTCTTTAAAAAATAGGAATTATTACAACGTGACACTCCGCGCGCCGGAATAGCTCGACTGACAAGGTAAAGCGTAGTTTCGTTATGTGTGCGTGTAACTGTGCATGTACACGCCGAGGCGTAGTTTTATCAGCTTCACTTTTTTGTTCACAGCGCTCCGTCTTGACTTTTTATTTAGTATATACCACGTTTGCTTGGTTTCCACGACACAAGCTAATAATAGCTTACTGTGGGATCAAGTAGATCTGTGTGTTGTAATGTGGATTATTATTATTATTAACTAGCTGTGCCCCGCAGTTCCACCCGCGGTAATTTCAGTTCCCGCGGGAAATCCGGGATAAAAACTACAAAACTACCCTATGTCCTTCTCTGTACCCTGTGTCTCTGACAAAGTGTATGCCAAATTTTATCCAAATCTGTTCAGCCGTTTTCCGTGATTGAGTAACAAACATCCACACCTTCACATTTATAATAAATAATGTCAGTAGGATGAATGTTGTTGCAAATGGATAATTTTTATATTTTCAGGGCTGACATCAGAAACCAGAGGCGCGCCAGGTTGGACTTTGGAACAAAACTGGGAATGAACTCACCATTTTAACGAGACTCTTGACTAGTCAATTGTATGCTTTAGTAGAATTTTGAATTTTAGTTGTTTAGTAATTTAATAGGTTTTATTGACTTGAACAAGCCAGCACGAGTTGAGTTCAACATGATTAAGTTAAGATAAAGTGTGACATTGTACTTACACATTACATACAATTTTGTACTTATACATTTGTAATAGACTTTTTATACAGTTGTAATAGACTTTTTACGAGACTAATATTTATTTGTTGAATTAAATATTGTGAATTTTCAATCACAGTATTTTTATTTTTTACAGTGAAAAAATTAAAGTTTCTAACAAATATTTAATATTTATTATTTGTGATGTACATGCTAGTTCTAAATAATTAATGGTCAAAATTGGCCATTTTGTGTTATTGAACATATTACAATGAAGTCGGCTGACTACCCGAGTGTCGCTCCCATTAGTTACATACTATTTTATTACTTCATTAACATTTATATTATTATTAATACAACTCAACACTACATTTTTGATGTAAATGTGTTAATAACAGTTTTTTTTTCTTTTAAATTGCTTTCCAGTTAGGATCTACATTAATGTT
This sequence comes from Zygaena filipendulae, assembly GCA_907165275.2. Lineage (NCBI taxonomy): Eukaryota > Metazoa > Arthropoda > Insecta > Lepidoptera > Zygaenidae > Zygaena > Zygaena filipendulae. The sequence continues at coordinate 10,217,611 of OU015659.1, read as the reverse complement.
AGTTGCTAAACACTTGTACTTAAAGGTAGGTAAAATAAACTTCACCCTATTACTAGGAATCATCAGGCAAGTTCAATATTTCTTGAACAAACGATGCAACATCCGTCTCTCTTTGACTATGCTCCCGACAAAACGGATGCGCCAATAACGCATTGTAATTCGATCTCTGATTGTAATCTTTTTGCAAACATTTTGTTACAAAGTCTTCAAATTCTGGTGAGAATTTCCCATTCGGCAATCTGGGAGGTTGGTCTTCTACAACTTGCTTCAACTGTTCAAATGGAGTGGTCCATTTATTGTAAGGAAACTGGCCAGTGGCTAGCTCAATCATCGATATACCTAAAGACCAAACGTCACTACGAATATCGTACTGGCCAATATTACCACTAGGATCGATCCTTTCCGGTGCCATATATGGCTTACAGCCTGCATCTATAGTTTTTGCAACAGAATCGACGAGGTAGCCAGATATGCCAAAGTCACACATTTTCACTTCACCCTTGCGGTTGATAAGAATGTTAGAAGGTTTCACATCTCTGTGTATCACCTTGAGCTGTGAGTAAAGGTAATGGAGGGCACTAACGACAGAAAATGCAATTTTACCAAGAATATTTTCTGGTATGGTCCGATTGTTCTTGTATACTTTAGTGTAGAACTTGTCAAGAGATGTGTCCATGACCTCCATACAAATCCAGACGTCACCCTCCCTGAACATGGCACCGTAGAAGTGCACTGTGTATGGACATGCGCTAGCTCTCATCGAGACGTCCAGATCCATGAGAAGACGCTTCAGTTCTTGTGACTGGCACGTAGCTGTGATTCTCTACAATCAAAATAAAGGTATTTAGAGGATTTGAAACCAAAGTAACCAAAAGCTCTTGTGCCCTCCAGTCTGTCTGCCCTTCTAGGAGACAATAACCTAGCAATTTAAATATCTTTGAAAATATACCTTTACTGCCATTATAGTATTGCTGGGTCTATGATGCATCTCCTCAACAATTCCATAGGCTCCACGGCCTAAGTCACGGATCTTCTCCAGATCATCAGCATGAACAGTGAATGTTCTATCATTTACTGTTATAGTTGTATGCTGGTCCAATTGTCTAGGTGGAGTCCTGAGGGTAAAATTAATGTACTTTAAGATTTATAATTAATATTAAAAAACAATTCCACATTGGTCACATGATGTTTATTCTCAATCTCGACCCATTAAACGATTCTTTGTGGATGGTTCGACAGGATGGTTCATCATTCTTTTTAAGAACTAAACATATTTAAGCATAGAGCCAAAAAATGGAAAAATAATGTTTTCACACATAGCTAAAGGCACTCCAGATGTGCACTCCATTAATTTATATGACGCCTAGCACAATAGTCATGTCACAAAATATTTGTTCACCACTAAAGAGTCTACAGATAGAGCTTTGCGAAATAGGGTCCTACTATGAATCAGTTGATGAGAGATTCATTCATTTCACAACACAAAAGCATAAAAAGGACTAAAAGTAAAACACGCAACAATCTTACTGGCCAAACTATGATATCAAGAGACATGATGCAAAACAGCTCCTGCCACATTACTAACTAAACATTCATTACTTTATATACACTACCAGGTACACCTGCACTGAGCAAAACCTCATTTTATTTCGTCCACTAGTTTGTGAATGTAAAAAGGGTAGATCTACCGAAGTGGGAATTGTAAGTAAATAAGAAAAAACCTTAAAACCAATATTAGTATGAAAAACACAATATTTGTTTGAGATAATTTATATTTTGTTTAATGGTATAGCTACCAAGTATTCATGTATTCTGTAGCTTGGCGAACCAGAGCTACGAACGTCTTTAAAGATAGAATTATTGTAAGCTAAAAAATATCATGTTATACAAACACAGCGACCGGCTCCTCCTGCTGACTAAAGCTGAAACCTGGCGGTTTCTTTTTCCCACCAGAGCCCGACATCTCTTCAAACCTCGTCAAAGATATCTCAAGGATACCAAAGCTCTTCGTTACAAGTAAATGTCAAAAGTGCTCAAAAATTATCGTAAAAACAACATAAAAGCTTCTATTGAATGTTACGTACTAGAAATTATTTTGTTATAGCAGATTTATTTAAAAAAAATCAAATAAATCTCGATTGTAGGCGTTCCTCTAATTTTAATTAAATTTTGACACTTTTGACATTTGCCAACGGTGTGACCAGATTTTTCTGATTGTGAGGATTTCCTTTTTTCGGTCTATGACTATAAAGATCGAGAAAGATGACCTACGGTGCCGAGATATTCACATCAATTTGAAATAGGTACCATATATCGAATCGAAATCGAATTACATATCTTTTAAATCGTTTTTAAAATATTCACAAAAATCTTCGTACGATCCAAAATTAGGATGAACACCAGATATACCTTTGCGCTCATTGAATTAAAAAAAGATGTGTCAATGTCATGGTCAATGACTTGACTTTTGTTCATGGAGGGTAGGTGGCTCAGGACAGGGGTCAGTGTTGCCAACTTAGGGGTTTCCCCCCCTAGATTTAGGGGGAAAATGAATGCGATGGGATTATATTTTTAGGGGTATTTTTGGGGTTTGTGAACTAATAAATAATATTTTTTTCAAATTTTTATTTCTTATATTTTTTTTCATCAAGAAAAATAGAGGTATAAAAATATAGGGCCTGAAGTAAAGCAATCTAGCCAATCATGTTTATTTGTTGATCTAACGGCATAGCGACATCTAGTTTCCTTATTATCAGTGTTTACCATAAATAAATAATAATAAACACAACAGGTACAGGTACCTGTATAGGTGATAGGTTTTACTTACTTTATCGTTATTAATATTGTGTGAGTGTGGGGAAATTTGCATAATAGTGATTCATTAGTGATGAACAGTGTGCGGAAACAGTGAAATAGATAAGATAAAATGGGGGTGTTCGTCGGGAGTTTGTCGTTATATGCAACTTCTCACAGAGCGTCCTATTAAGGTTTACTAATTACTACGATCGATACTTTTACTACGATATTTTTACTACGATCAATAGGAAAGCCGTAATTTCGAAAAAATTAAGAATTTCTTAATTAGCATTTTGATAATAAATCTTCATTTTGTAATTACGAAGAGACATTTTTGCTTTTGATTAAATTGTTTTATTTTAAGACTGATAATTTCACCTTAATGATTTCGAAACTATGCAAAAATCTTTGCGCTGCTATTTACTATAAAGTTTTTTTTTTTTTTTTAAATAATATTATTGTATTTAGGGGGATTTAGGGGTTTTTGACTTATCTTTTAGGGGTAAATATTTTTGAGGGTTGGCAACACTGACAGGGGTGCCAGAAGTCTAGTTAATTTGTGGGTGCCGACTGCCGGGTCAGCGTGGTGGTGGTATGGTATGAAATAAACGGAATGGTGGTATGGTATGAAAAAAACGAAATAAACGGAAACGGAATGAAATAAACGGATAGTCAGAAGAATAACTAAAGGATTGAAGCCGTATATATTATAGCCGTATATATATTGTATTATCTATGGATTGAAGTTACGGTTGAGTAGGTACTTACCTAGTACATTGTTTCACTTTTAATAATTTTTTGTTTTCTTAATCTTACAACTTTGTCGCCTTATTTATTTTATTATAAACTAGCTGACCCCCGCGGTTTCACCCACGATAATTTTGTAGTTCTCGCGAGAATTCTGGGATAAAAAGTACCCTGTCACTGAGGATCACTGTAGCTTCCTAAGTGAAAGAATTTTCAAAATCGGTTCAGTAGATCTAGAGATTATCGACTACAACCTCACAAACTCATATTCTCCGGAGTTTCCGCGGGAATTCCGGGATAAAAAGTACCTACCTTGTGTCACTCAGGATCACTGTAGCTTCCTATAGTTAGGTGGAAATCTAATGTTCAAAATCGGTTTAGTAGACCCAGTGAGACCCAGAGATTACCCCTTACAACCTCACAATCTCCGAAATTCCCGCGAGAACTCCGGGATACCAAGTAACCTATGTCGCTCAGGATCACTGTCCTATACCCAAGTGAAAGAATTTTCAAAATCGGTTCAGTAGATCCAGAGATAGCTGTTCCCCTGCAGAAAATTCGAAGATACCGCAGGGATTCCGAAATAAAAAGTACCCTATGAGACTCAGCTTGTAGCTTTCCTCCAAAACACCAAATGACTTCACCAGATGGAAATTACACCATTAAATTTTTTCAACTCAGCACACTTCACTCCGTGGTATAACTGCTAAATTCATATTATCATGCTGTCTGATTCCGTCTTGCTACGCTAGCGTTATTGTGGTGAGTTATGAACTGTGTTGCTTACGGCTGCACTTTTTCAGCCTGTTCCCCATGTAAGATGTTTCTCCTAGTCCTTACCTCTACCCTCCATAATTTTAGTGCAAAAAAACCTCAGAAAAGTAATGGACATGCATGCACTTTCTTTTGCCTTGCCTGAAAGAGGTAGGAGATTGGGCATTATTATGAGCAATTGGGAACATACCTACCTACATAATTATACAGAAACAACAATAGTGTACCAGTGTAGGCTGTAGCATGTGGAGAGACGTGGGAGAGCCGTCAGCCGAGGGACTGTTCGAGACCGAGATATTGTGTCCAGAACATGAATTTTCTGTTTTTTTTTTTTCAAGGTTGTATAATATATTGGCAGTACTAATATTAGAAAGCTGAAGTTTGTTTGTTTGTTTACTTGAACGCGCTAATCTCTGGTCCGATTTGAAAAATTCTTTTAGTTTATCGAGTAAGATTATAGGCTAGGTATAGGTATATATCATCACGCAAAGACCAATAGGAGCGGAGCACCAATGAAGAATGGTTTAAAATTGGGGGGTATTTTTTCCTTTTGAGAGCTTCTGTTGCATGTGCTGCGTAAACGGTTAAAGTTTCGTGAAAAATATATGGACATAGATAAGCAATAGTGTGTTAACCCACACTGGAGAAATTTTGAGTAAATTAAAGTTTCAACATTTTTATGTTCAATATTTAGTTACATATTTAAACAATGTAATAAGGTAAACACATAATTAAAAGACGTTCTCTAACTCTCAATAAATCGTTCTGAATCAATAACTTTGTTTTATGGGTTAACATGTTATTGCTTATCTGCGTCCATATATGACAGAATGTTTCCCTTTAAAAGTTCTAAAAAAAGTCCACGACAGCATAATATTGTCTATCTTTTAAGGTTACATCTATCTAATATTATTGAACTTAAGTTCTTAGGTTCGATTCTACCAACTTTTTATGAAACTGCGAAATATATTTATTTAAATATTTATTGTTTCTAGAATTAAATTTAAAGAAACATAAGAATTTATATTTCAAATTTCAATCTAGCAAGAAATCACCTTGAAGAAAATTTAACTGCCCTCACAGCCTCCCTGGCCTTTTTTGTGGCTTCTTCTTTTAGCCTATATTTCTCTTCTTTTTCAGATAATCCTATAACCACGTCATGGTGTAAAGCATTTTTTACATTAGCTTTAGCAAACAATTTATTTAGTACATAATCGTCGTCATCACCCTTTATTTCTTTCGGTTTCGATTTCCTAATTTTAACTGTCTTTACAGCTACCAAGCTTTCTATATCTTGCTTCAGTATTTCGGTATGTTTTCTTTTTAAGGCTTTTTTTTTTATTAAAATGTGTTGATCACCAACAGCTTGAGATGGCATAACAGTTGAAGTAGAAGTTTCAATTAATTCTATAACACCTACGGTATCTTTATTTTGGTTGTTTTCTTGAGGTGTGCTGTTATCGCCATCCGAAATTTGTTCTTCCTTATTTTTACTTAAGGCTAATTTCATTAAATTATCTTCGTAATCTTTCTTAGCATGCATATTTATTATGTCTAATTCAGAAAGTACAGTGTTGAAAGGAATGCTTGTTATTTTATCATCAATTAAATTTATCTCAGGTTCTTCAACCTTCGGAGGATTCAACAACATTTCTCTTTTCTTTTTGTATTTTTCACGAGGATCCTCTATTGCTTCATTTTGAGATCGCTTAGCATCTTTTGAAATTTTTTTACTGATTGCCTTTGCCATTTTTTTCATTGTTTCTATCTTCTTTTTTGAATATGATGAATCACTGAAGTTATTTGAGTTCCTCTTAGCATTACTGGAAATATTTACTTTTGTATGCTTAAATAAAGATGCTGTTTCAGTATCTCCTTCACAATTTGGCTCTTCATAGGAAAATAAGCCCTGAAGTGTGGAGGTTGTGAGAACATTTCTTTGATTGGGATCAATTAACACTTTGTTACCGAGAAAATGCTTAAAAATTTGTCTTTGATATATTTTCTCTTCAATGGTTCCCGCAGACAGCAGTCTATATACAGTTACATTACGCTGCTGACCTATCCTCCAAGCCCTTTCTTTAGCTTGGCTGTCTGTTGCTGGATTCCAATCAGGATCATATATTATAACTCTATCAGCACCAGTTAAATTAACACCAAGGCCTCCAACCCTAGTTGTTGCTAAGAATACTAAATACTCGAAATTTTCATTATATGTTTTTATTAAGCCTTGTCTCTGACTGACACTCACAGAACCATCCATTTTCAAATATTTATATTTCTGGTACTGTAAATATTGTTCTAATATGCATATCATTGCTCTTGATTGTGAAAATATCAATGCTCTATGACCTTGTCTTTGCCAAATCTTCAATAATGAATGCACAACAGCCATCTTCCCAGACCTTTTCCAATGACCAAATGCTTCAACATCAATTTGGTCACTATCCTCATGTGCTTCATATAAATACAAATCTGGGTGATTGCATATTTTTCTTAATGTTGATAAAGCAACCAAAACCCTAGCTCGGTAAGGGTTTCCATATATACATTCTTTATCAATGATACTTCTTACTGTTCCACTCAGCAGGTAACCTAAATAAAGATCTTTTTGCTCTTGAGACAGCGCACAAAATAGAACTTGTTCATTCTTTTCAGGAAGTTTAATATCATTTTGTACTTCACTTTTAGTCCGTCTTAACAAGTATGGAGTAATAATATTCTTCAAAGCTTTTGCAATTTCTAGTGCTGTCGCTTCTTGCAATTGAGTAGCATTAGCATATCCACCTTGTGTTATTGGTGTAGCAATATGATCCATAAATACATTGTATGTGCCTAACAATCCAGGTTTCATAAAGTCAAATAAAGACCAAAGCTCCTGTAAACTATTTTGCATTGGAGAACCTGTTATAATTATTTTATGTGGGGTTTGAAACTTTTTTACATATTTACTCACTTGTGTATCTGGATTCCTTATTTTATGACCCTCGTCTAATATGATATAGTGCCATTTTCGTGACATTAGATCTTTGTTATATTTTATTATTCCAGCATAAGTAATCACCAGAATTCCATGAGAATTATGCAGATCAGCTATCAGTTTATTGTGCTTCCCTGAATGGGACCCAGAGTTGTGTAATACAGCAACTCTAAGTTGTGGAAACCAGTAGTGAAAATGTGAGACCCATTGATAGATAACAGTGGCTGGTGCAACAATTATTGATGGGCCAAGACCACCCCAGGCACCACAATCTGTTTTAGCAAGTCCTGCAAGGAATGCTATTATCTGAACAGTTTTACCTAACCCCATTTCATCACCCAGCAAGCCACCTGATTCCATTTGATGCAATTCCCATAACCATTTCACACCACATCTTTGATATTTATAAAGTTTCTTCCAAATGTACTTGGGTACACAAAGTCCATTCTGAAGTTCATGATTTTCTTCTAGATCTTTGTTGCCATCTAAAAGATAATTAATACATGCTGACTGTGAGATCCCTTCATATTTCCCTTCTTTCACTTCCAGTAAACTTTTTCGCCAGATTGCTATTCTTTCATTGAAAAGTTTTTTGTCACCGTCATCTATAATTTTTTTGGTATTGCTTTTAAAACGTATTTCCGATACTGATGCTTTTATGGTTGGGTTTTCATCTCCACTCTCTTCATCAAAGGACGGTAAATATTCACTCTCACCATCGGAATCTTTTGGTTGTGACAACATAGCAGGTTTCGCCAGGCAACTGCTATTATTTTTAGATATTTTGCTTTTTATTACTAGACTTTTATCTTGTTGTTTAGAGATTAACTCGGCAGCGACCTTGCTTTTCTTTGAGACACCTTCATTTTTCTTTCTGTTTATGATTTCGTTTTTCTTTTGAGCAAAAGCTAATTGTGTTTCAAGATATTTGTTTATATCAACCATTGTTCATGTGAATAGGTTACCACGTAGTGATCACAAATTAACTAGACTTGTATATGAGATTTGTATTGTAGCTGAGCCTCAGAACAATCACAAATTTACTAGATTTATGTAGAACAATAACAGTTATTTTTCTGAGAGCTGAGCTTTGTAGTAACTTTTTAAGAAGGGAGGCGCTAGTGTTCATCTTTGACACGGTTTTGGTGTCCGTCAAGTGTCCGTGTAATTCCTGACAGGTGCTGCCGCTGTCATTGTTAATTCCATAGTAATAAAGCGCTTATTACACCTTACAATAAGCGCTTTGTAGTGTAATCACTCGCTTCCGATTTAGCACCCTAAATTGGTGCCCAAGGCGCGTTCCGTGGATTCGCACTAGCGATGGGCGATTATTACTAAAAGTTATCGAATTAGTAGATTGTTGAGTTTAGTAGTTAAAAATCGATAACAACTGATGTTATTCGATAAACTTTAACTACTAATTTGTAGCGCACTGCATTATACTACTAAATAAGTAGTTCAAACAATCGTCGCAACACGGCACGCACCGCTTCGCGCGTCACAGTTAGTACTTACAAATCAGTAGTTCGTCGATTGGTATTACTATACTACTAAATAAGTAGTTCAAACAATCGACGCAATACGGCACGCACCGCTCCGCGCGTCGCAGTTAGTACATACAAATCAGTAGCCAGTGGTTAGTAGTTCGTCGATTGTAATTACTATACTACTAAATAAGTAAAGTAAATAACTTCAGAAGAAGAAATACACCACTGAATTGGCTATATGGACTAAGTTTCCTTCGGCCTTCCCCGAAAGGGTTAAACTTCACCAAAAAAAAAAAACGGAATACGTCGGACGTCCTAAAGTATGAGTGTTCTGAAGGCTCTTGACAATCCGTGTTTCTATGCTGCCACAAATTACATCATATATGCTATTAGAGAGAAAGTATGCAGTTTATCAAACAGAAAAGAAGTTTCATTTGTATGGGTACCATCACACACAGGCGTCATTGGCAACGAAAATGCTGATACACTTGCTAGGTCTATCACTCAATTTACATCAAGCACATGCATAACTACGATAAAAAAAATTAAATTGCCCGCTTCAGACTGCCAAATAATAGTCAAGGAAAAAGCTAAACAGCTTTGGTATCAACATTGGGAAAGCAAACGAAAAGAAAATGGTATAAAGAAATCAATCAAAAAATTGGTAAACCTTGGTTCTCCAGTGGCCAGTTTGTTGACAGAAAATTTTATAAAATTATTAATAGATTACGACTTGGTCATGGCCGATACAATGCTCATTTACATTGGATGAAAATCATATCTTCTCCCTCTTGCAATTTTTGTAGTACTAACTCAGTACAAACGCCACAAACTCTAGATCACTCTATCTTTGATTGCTCTGCATTTTCCATTCAACGTTTGATTTTAATTGACCATTTAATAAGAATATACGAACATTCTAAGAGTATCCCGCGCTCTACTCTAGAACTGTTAAAAAACAGAAGAAACTACAAATCCTTATATGAATACATATTGGCAACAATACAAGATATTTAATTAACGATAATGACAAGACATAATAGTGTACATAAACATGGAAGAATTGGCTAAGGCCTTATGAAGAAACGAATTGAAGAAAATAAATATCTGAAATGGCTGTATGGACTAAGTTTCCTTTGCCTTCCCCGAAAGGGGTAAATTTTACCAAAAAAAAAACTCTTACTCTTATTAATTGTATATTCATCTCTTATTCGTCTGTGGTATATTGTATTATCTATGCTTATTCGTCTGAGTATGTTCCATAGTATCCAGTATGTTCTTTTATTTGTCCTCGTTTTAACCATAATTATTTATTTTCTGACCTTGTATTCTGTAAAATTCCGCTCCCCACATCCATCATCACCCTTCTTCACTCTTTAGACTTTAAAATTTATAAAATCCTAGTAGACTCTTACTTTTAACGACATTAAATTATGACTTATTATTCGTTCATATTCTCTTATTTATTTAAGTATAAGTATATAATTTCTGTCTTGTTGTATTGTACATAGCCCATCCCATTTCTCTATTCTTATTACAACGAACGCCCAAAATTTTCGCTCGTTCATTTTAAATCCTTTTTGCAATTTAAATTAACGCGACACTGGCAACAATGTCATTAATGACAATTGCCATAAAAAAAAAAAAAAAAAAAAAAAATGTTCTTTTATTCGTCTGTGATAGTATCTCTAAGTAGTTTGTGGTATGTTCTCTTATTCGTCTGTGAGTAAGAGTCCCTGTATTGTACAGCACCGGAAAAGGCGACACCGGAATGCACGACATGAGATTGTACGACACCGGAATGTACAGCACCGGAATTGGCGACACCGGATTTCATGGCCTAGCCGACTTCGTGCTCCGTTTAGTAGTATTCAATACAATGCAGGTAGTAGGTAGTTAGTAGTTACTGTCTCAAAATCTGATGGAAATTCAAATAACAAGTCCAAGTGTAATATTTAGTAACGTAATTATTATTTTTCACCTTAATGAATTGTTACAACTTGTTATATTCTTTTTTTGCATAATATATCGAAACTTCGTGGTCACACCTAAGAATTAATCGAATAAATGTCACCTTATTTTGTCTTTAGCGCATCGCCGGCCGCTACCGCGGCACGCTCGCTACGCTCGCTCGGCTCGCGAGACCTGGTCATCAGTAAGAACCTAACCTAATAAAGAATGTCGGGTATACTACTTTGAAATCTGTTCATGATGTGGCCTTGATAGTAATGTTCTCATTACTTTTTACTTATTTCAATAAATAGCTTATAGTGGCATCATCGCCACACTAGTACCTACTATAGGATAGGTGTAGGAAAGGTGACGTAAATCAGGCGAAGCTAACCGCTCGCTAGTCGCTTCCCGTTCGCCAGTTAATACAGTTTTGGTTCCTTTCTTTTCGTAACTTTTATAATCTGTACAATCTGTATAGGGCACATAGCTCGTGGAAATAATAATTATAAAGTGTAAACTAAGGGACCAGATTTAGTGTATTGTACTCTAAGTCTATACAGTAAAATATATAGAGTGGTCCGTTGTTTGATTATCCTGCCTATAGACTGTAACATAATAACGTAATGGGCATAAACACTAACATGAAACCTAATAATTATCACCAAAAAATCTAACATAAAATATATGTGCCGTATTTGACAATAACTTGACCCAGTATTTAGGTAAGTAACGTAAACGAGCACAAAGAAAGGAGGCGTGATTTCATCGACCAATAGGAGCGGTGTCACCAATTCCGGTGCTGTACATTCCGGTGTCGTACAATCCAGTGTCGCGCATTCCAGTGCTGTACATTCCAGTGTCGTACATTATCGTGTTGTGAATTCCGGGTTCCCTGTGAGTAATCCTAATAATTCATTTTGAGCACATGTGAGTTGTGACTGAAGAAAATATCTAGCGAATATACGGTGAATTATAAACTAAATAGTAAGTACCTACCTAGTTGCCAAAAAAAATATTTGTTTTTGATGGTAAGTTATTATACTCTTTGGGTAGTCCTTCTCTCTGATGGTAGTGTCATGATAGTCATCATCATCAATGATTGTGCTTGATAACCTTTAAAGCCAGTGAGAAGGTAATCACTACGTTTTACTTAAAGCCTCCAAGTTATAATTTTTTCAGATAATGATAAGAGTAAAGAAAAGGAGCAGCGAGGATGGTGAATCTGATAAACCCGAGGTGAAGAAGAAGAGAGTTCATTTCGCTAAATCTGAAAGCGAAACAAAAACAAAACACAGTGCGCATAAAAATGACGCCTCCAAAAAAATTAAAAAAGACTTTCACAAGAATGTGTCTAAAAACCGTAAAGAATTCAGCAAGCCGGGACAAGACAAGAAATCTAAATATCCTAAAGACAAAAACATTTCAAAAGATACTCCTAATGGAGAGAAACCAAAATGGTCTGAAATGAAAAAGGAGAAAAAACAATTGAGGATTGTCAGAAGGAAAGCCAAATCAACTGTTGAGGTGTTTGAGATCTCCCACAAGGCTAAGTTACTGGCTGCCCAGATTCAACGGTACTTATTATATCCTTAGTTTTACACTGATTTGCCTTATGTAGTAGTGGCCAAAATGAGAATGTTTTCTACACTTGTCTGTTCCTAACTACTGGTGGCCTAAATGCGAATGTTTTTGATACCTATCCCTTTTACTTGTTGATTCTGCATTGTTCCTTTCACACAATCTATGTATCTTTGGCCTTCCTTGTTAAATATCCACTTTTATGCTACTCACCACTCGCATGGCTTTCATCTCTCATCTCATATCTACGAGATTTGACACCAACTGGGGAACCATTTGGCTTAAATTCTGGTCCCTTTCAGCTTCTATTACTTTCTTTCCTCTAATATTCTAGCCATGTTTTCTTATTCAATTTTCATATTTTTTTAAATATTTAGTGCTGCCAACCAGGCTTTACGGTATTTTATTTGTGTTTTAATATATAATATATTTAATCTTCAGGAAAGTAGTTAAACAAGACTTCAGGGAAAATTCATGTAAAGAATTGCATCATTTGATCAAAGGACAATATAAATCTATAGCATTGACTCACGACTTAAGCAGGGTCATCCAAGTGCTGCTCAAATATGGTAATGAGAAAATAAAACAAGAAATCACAGAAGAATTACTTGATATAATGACTCAGATGGCCCAATCCAAGTATGCCCAACATGCTGTGAAGCGGATTTTAAAGTATGGCACAGATTTTATCCGGCATGAGGTGATAAAGAAGTTCTTAGGTCATGTTGTATCTCTCACCTCTCACTCATTAAGTGCACCAATAATTGATTATGCCTATGGTGAGTTTGCTACGAAGAAAGAAAAATTTTATATGCAACAGGAGTACTATGGTGATATTTATAAAAATGCAAGTATCTAACACAGACAATCTGTATAACTTTCGAAACATAAGGTTACAAAGGACCCACTCAGTACCTTGTAACTTTAATGTCGCCAGCAGTGAAATGGTAAATTTTAATGGATATAAAATGTCCCATGTTTTAACTGGTGACGGGCGCAACTGGGAAAACCCAGCCTAAGCACAGGCATTTGCAACTGAATTAGTCAATCTGAGATTATGGCATCTAAGAGTGATTTGTGTCTTTAGTGTGTCATCATACTGAATGTTCTGAGTGGTTCTTTTGGTACTATTTACCTTGTTACATAAGACATTGTGCCCACTGTGATGTGGATGCACAGTAGGCCAATATCTTATTTAACAAGTGCACTGTTAGGATTAATTACATAGTTATTGTATTTTAGACAAAGGATGACAAAATAAAAACATTAAATGATGCTTATAAGAACTGTCCTGAAATGAAAGAAGCCATCCTACAGTCGTGCAAGGCTAATATACAAAAGATCCTGAACAAAAACTTACATGACAGCGAGTATGTATATATTTTTTGTATGCAATTCTTTTTTAATTTTTGTTTGTCATAGAACTTCTTTTTAACATGGGTTGACCCTAGTAATTCATGAATTGAACACACACACACACTATTAATAATAATCTAGCAGTGGAAATACTCTATATTTATTTATTATATCATCCCCAGGCTCTTCCATACCATCCTGTATGACTACATTAGAGAGTGCAGCCCTGATGATCGCGCAGAGCTCATCTCCACCCTGAGTCCTTTGATTGTGCCTCTCAGCAACTCACTACCGGGCGTCAACGCCGCGAGCATGTGCGTGTGGCAAGGCACTAATAAAGATAAGAAGGTGAGTATTTGTTCTGACGTGTTCTAGACAAGATCTTTTAATCTTGTGATAGGTTAGCTGGACAGCTTAATATTGTGGATATTTTAAGTGGCAAGTGACCATCTGCAGTAAGAAAATTTCAAATTGATTGACAAACGTAAGTTTAAAAATACTAAACACATGCTTTTTGCTAAACAGAAAGAAAGAAATTTTATTTGGCATAAAAAGCATAATATACGTAAAAGAAATTAAATTAAAACTAAAAAAAAGTGGGTAGTATCTGTTAACAATGACTGGACTACATTATTTTATAACCTGTGTAAACATGAGCTGAATGATTCTGGTGATAGGTTATCCGAAGTATAGTGCCGTGGGTTATGTCAAAAAAATGTTATATCTATATGGTTTGACTGCAAAGCAGATAAAAAAATTTAAGTTTCAGTTCAAGTGGTTATATTCTTTGTGTCAGTTCTTGCACGTTTACACGCGTGTTTTTTTAAATAGCCTATAAATAGTTTTTTTATGTCTACAATCTACATAATTTAAAATAAAACAAGAAGTTTATTTGGTAGGTACCAATTAAAATTCAACTTAAATAAATAGACAAGGTAAATGACCGCCACTCAGCATATGCCGTGAAACTAGCCCCACAGGCCACCAGTGGCAACCATTTAAAAGTATTTAGAGATTCAGAAGTGGGTGAAAGTTGAACTGAAAGATTCCTTTACATTCATATGGTGCGTTTCCATGCTTGCCAAGGCTCGACAAGCATCCACAAGCCCCAAGCGTCCACAAATCTCGCTTGGCATTTGGAAGTCGTTTACACGCTTATGATGCGTCAGATACGTACATCCAAACATGGCAGACACCGAACTTGTATCGACTATTACGTTTGGTTTAACTTACTTTTATTTCAAATACAAGCAAATAAAAGCAAGAAAAGCCTAAAGATAAACTCTCCTCGTTCGACCAGCCACTCATTTTGCCAGAACTAGACGTGCGTTCGTCGCGAGATCATCACAGCGGCTACAAAGCGCGCGCCAACGTGTGAACTGTGAACGCGATCGGATCAAATACAAGCGTCCACAAGCTCACGCAAGCCAAACCAAACACCCTCTTTACACGCTTGTGCTTGTGGATGCTTGTCGAGCCTTGGCAAGCATGGAAACGTGGCTATAGATGAGTAGGTATAGTGTCGGGGTTGACCTTTGCGAAACAGCAGACGTCTTCAGCTGATGATTAATCTAACAGTTATCATCTTGCAGCTAGGCTATGAAATACCACAAATTCGTATTACCAAGATCATAATTTACAGATGACATGGAGGCCTTGATAGGGATTTACTATAGATGATTTAAATGATTGATTCCCAAAGTGGTAGTGGGTCTACGCTTGCGTGGAAAAAAAATGGGGGTCCACAACTGTTGGATGAAGATGCTTTTTAGACTGACCTTGAAACTTAGTTTAAATGACATCCACTCACAGCATAATCAAAACAATATTAACTCTCACCTTTTTTTCGAAAACTTTTAACTCATAGTTGATTGAAAAATAGTCACAACACAGATTGCCATAGACATATACTTTTTTCGGGTTTCGGAAGTAAGTTAGTAAATGTAATAGTTGCAGAGGGTCCACCAGATCCAGCAAAATGTTTAAAATGGTCTATGAGAAATAAAAGTATGGGAACCTCTGATTTAAATAAATTAAAAAAATATCACAATTCCAGAGTATACTAAAAGTAGTGAAGGAGCATGTGGTGCCGCTGAGCAAACACAAAACGGGCTACCGCTTGTTGCTCGCGATATTCGACTCTGTGGACGACACTGTGCTAGTCAAGAAGGCGATAGTGGCAACCCTAGCAGCTAACTTGAGGGACATTGCCAAGAATCACTGGGGCAATATGGTGAGTACTACAACAGCATCACGTTTAAATATGGCTGAACCAGGCCAGCACCACATTTAAAATGTTTCGTAAAATAGCTCATTTGTATCTACTATGCAGTTTCACATTGACCATGACTAATCTGCTATCAGGGGAATTATAAATAAATAAATAATAATAAATAAATTATAAACACAAGTTTAACAGGAGCTGACTTTAATAGCCAAGTTAACAATCTTTAATCATTAGCGGTATAGAAAACTAACGGCCGGCCTCACCAGTCTTTTTAATGATTGCTAAATGGACATAGATAAGCAATAGTGTGTTAACCCACACTGGAGAATTTTTTAGTAAATCGTGTTTTAAAAGCGTTGTAGGAGCGCCATTTGTGTCAACATTTTTTATGTTCAATATTTAGTTACATATTTAAGCAATGTAATAAGGTAAACACATAATTAAAAAACGTTCCCTAAATCTCAATAAATCGTTCTGAATCAATAACTTAATTTTGTGGGTTAACATGTTATTGCTTATCTGCGTCCATATGGTACTTTTATCCCGAATTTAAGTAAAGATTTTTTAAAACAATATTGCCGCAATCAGAGATGTTTATTAAATTAATGATAATTGGCATATTTTGACCAATTAGGTTAAATTCCAATTAACATTATTTGATGAACGTCTCTGATTAGAGCAATTTTATTTAAAATTCTATAAGGAACTTATTGCCATGTCTTGATAGAAATATTATAAGACGCAGATAAGCAATAACATGTTAACCCACAAAATTAAGTTACCTATTCAGAACGATTCATTGAGAGTTAGAGAACGTTTTTTAATTATGTGTTCAGCTTATTACATTGTTAAAGTATGTAACAAAATATTGAACCATGGACCAATTACACGATTTACTCAAAATTTATCCAGTGTAGGTTAACACACTATTGCTTATCTATGTCCATATTATATACGACATATTATATTAAATATATGTAGTTTAAATCTATTATTATGCTTTACTAAATTGTTAAGCCCGCTCCACAATCACCCAAGAATCTTGCGACAACACGAGATAACCACGAGAAACGGCGGGGAGAACATCGGCTCCACATTGACGTTCTCCTAGTTTTCTCGCGTTCTTGCAAGATTCTCGCGTGAATCCCAATTTGAGAATACCTACTTAATTGGACATTGAAGATTGCAACAATGTTATTTATTTATACTTTTTTTTAAACACTAGACACTACATTGGCTTGTAAAGCCGAAAGATCCAGCGGCTTTTCACCCCAGCCTAATCAAATTCCTGGAGGAAGGTTTTAAAAGCGGCACCTCTAAAAAGGACGCCGAACTGCGCGTCTCGGAGCTGAGGGAGGCGATCCTGCCCGCACTACAAACTGACATACAGACAGACGCAGAGTTCTGGTTGAGTGTGAAGAGCAATATGCTGCTAACAGTTGCCGTGTTATCTATAGGTGAGAAGATAACTTTAAAAGAAGTAATCTCTACCATGTTAATTCCAGGAATCCCTCAGAGACTTGTTTAATTAAATTGACCAAAAGCACCCTGTTCTTCTCTGAACTTTAGGTTACTTTGTTATTTCAGCTGTGGAGGCAGTAAACTCACTTTTTTATTTATATCTGCTGCCTGCTATTCCCTCAGGATCTACACATTCTAAAAAGTGAGCCCCTTATACTGCAAGGATAGGTTCTTGGTGCATTACACATTGCTTACTTGGACATTACTATTGCTCACTCATTCACATCAAGTATAAAATGTTTTTTTCAGAATCTTCAAAGGAAATACTTAAATCTTTAGCGAAAGGAATATGCAGGCCCGATTGGATAGTGGTGAATAATGACAAAGATGTACTGGCAGTAGAAGATGCAGGGATTCACATGTGTTTGAAAAAACTGGCTGCTTTGGATAAAGACAAATCAGAGAATACCTTGGGAGATGTCATCAGCGACAATTTAACTGAAGAAACGGTGAGTGAAAAAGATTTAAACTTTGGAAATAATGCATAAGCGAATTTCAAATTGGCTACTTGACAAAAAATTTTTTTTTAGTCCGTCATGTAGATTAGTAAAAAATATTGGACACGTATTTTTTCTTTTTTTACGTAATCAAAAAATAACAGATACATTGAGTTGAAATTTCACGTGACGTCACAACTCTGTGCGGTTTGTATGGCGCTTATAATGAATATTGACGTCACGAGCCCCCCACCCTAAACTTTAATGCGCTTTATCTATGTTCATTTTCATTAAATTGAAAAAGCAAAAAATAGGGGTCTATTATTTTTTTTTTTTTAAGGGGCGGACTAATTAGAATTTTGATTTTCATACCTTGGAGAATACCCAATTATTTCAAATTCACACTGCCGCGAATTTGAAACAGAAGCCAAATAAAATAATAAAAATATACCTATCTCTGATATCTCTGTGGCGTTCTTATGAACTGTCTGTTGATGCAGTCAGGTGGAGCTGGAAGTCGATTTCCAATAGAGTTTTAAGGGAAGCTTTAATTGCGCGATGCCTTTAGCACATTAATAAAAAAGTCTGAGTTATTAATACTAGACGCCAAAATACCATAGTTTAAAAAAAGTCTGCTATGTGTACAAAAAAAATTCTCTGCATCTCACTGGTCGGTCTGCCGATAGGTCCATGCTTTGACATAAAGCAAGGTTTAGACAAAGCCAGTGTTGGCAGCCAGTTTCAATGACAGCTGGCTTGTTATCGGCCTCGTCTAAACAGTTTTTAAGACAAGCCAGTGTTGGTTGCCAGCACTGGCGGGAATAGAGCGTTGGCCTATTTTTCAAGCCAGTGACCTCCGCCCGCATGCAGCGCAACCCCCGCGCCTGCGTGAGGACGCGTGTATACACACCGCGCCAGCCGTCGGCACTCATCTGTAGAGTAAAACGTTCACACCACAAGAATAATCGAGGAATGAAATGAGGCCAATGCCTCATCTAAACAACACAGGCCAGGCCAGCGCAGGCTTCTCAGGTCTGAGGCGTGTTACTGACTTCGTCTAAAGTCTAAACCATGCTTTGTGCTCGACCAAGTGACATGACGTCGCTACTTATGTTTTCTATGCGTCAACGATTGTAGAATGTCAACTTGGCTTACCCCGCTGTGTAGGGAGTAAAATTGGACAGTCAAACTTGAGCTAAGGTATTTCGTTGCCATGAGTACTTTCCGTTACATAAGAGACGAAAGTCGGAAGATGAAGCTGGAAAATGTCCACTGAAACTGCAAAGATAGTGGTGTTTGGGCTCGTGTTTTGTTCTCATAAGTAGGTACCTTCCATAACTCATGATAGAGCATGATTTTAAAAAATCTTTATTTCATTTCAGATCAAGTTGTGGCTACCTACAAATAGAGGCTGTTTCTTTTTGTTAAAGCTGATCGAAAATAATGCAGATTATGTGGTCGGTAAACTAGTGAAGAAAATAAAACCACATTTAAGTCTGTTGAGGGAGAACAATAATTCCGAAGGAGCAAAACTTTTGTTACAAAAAGTTTCGAAATAATAAATAGATTTTATTTTGAAAGAATGTATTTTTTTTTAAGAAACTATTATACACTCTTATACTAAATACCTACACAAACATCACAATTCTTCTTATTTAAAATTATCACTTTAGCCATCCTGGGGGGCTAACCGCCGCACTCAGAGTAAACTTTAATGATTACTTAGTTAAGTATAGATTTTTAAAACAAAACTGCCGCAATCAGACAAGTTTAATAAATTAATGTTAATTGGCATTTAACTAAATAGGTTACATCTCATTAAATGCCAATTAACATTAATTTACTGAACGTCTATGATTGAGGCAGTTTTGTTTCAAAAATCTATACTTAACTAAGTAATCATTAAAGTTGACTCTGAGTGCGGCCATAAGATGCGCAACATGATAAAATTTTATCGAGCCATTTTATCGATTCTCGTCGACAAAGCCATACAATATGTCGACGAAAATCGATAAAATGGCTCGATAAAATTTTGTCGTCTTGCGCATCTTAGCCCGGCTGGTCACTGAAATATCCTTAACTAGGTGTTCCCCGCGGTTTCACCTGCGGGAATTCTGGGATAAAAAGTACCGTATGTCCTCTGTTTTCTGTACCCCCGACAACGTGTATACAAAATTTCGTCGTGATCAGTTGAGCCGTTAAGCCGTGAAAACGTAACAGAGTTACTTTCGCATTTATAATATGTATTATAAATTTTATTTTATTAAGGATAACAACAGTCATCATTATCTAGACACGCGGTAGCGTGTCAAGTCAAGTTCAAGCAGACAGAACTGGCGAGCAGCACCGTGTGTAATATTACACGAACCGTTACACGAACTGTTACAGGGGACATGACCCCTCCCCTCAATCATACGTGTCAATACTAATATTATACCAACTTGTCAACCTCACGATACGCGCACACGTACAACACGTGTATGTACAAGCCGGCTGTCTTGGTGGAAAGTACTTGAAACAGTAGGGGGAGCACGAATTTTTTCGCTCTCGTCTAGTCGATATCGTCGTAATGTCAAAGCGTTTTTTTGTATGGAAAATGAACAACACTGGATAGGTGGCGCTGTTCATTTTCCATACAAAAAAAATGCTCGATATCGACTAGACGAGATCGAAAAAATTCGTGCTCCCCCTACAGTTCATTTGTAAAGAGTGTCAATGGATGATTATACCTAAAGAGGAAAGATTTGTCGTGTTTTTCAAGGAGCATACAACTTGACTAGTTTTCACATTCAAGTTATCTTTAGCTAGTCAAATTATGTATCTTCTTTATATTATTATGAGCAAGTTACTGTTTTTATACCGTAAGGTCAATAGATATTTCCCCTTTTAATATTTGGTTTGCTGGTAAAAACAAGCCAATATCAAAAATATTTATACTATAGTTTCTGGCCAAATATAAGATAACTTGTGTGTGAAAACTAGTCAAGTTGTATGCTCCTTTGAATATATTTCAGGATTATCTACAGAACTTGACACCTATTAAGATATCAATTCTTTTGTCGGTGAAGTCGAACACTAAGCCTAAGCATAAGCTTAATACTGAACTTGACTTCCACATTCACATTTATGTTTTTGATGAGATTAATTTTACAACATTTTGAAGTAAGGCATTTTGAAGTTATCCACTTAATTATTTAATACAGTTTTGAAAACATTTAGGTACAGTTACCTACACTATAAACAGTAAATATAAAACAAATACAAATACCTACCATTGCTACACCAATTCATAAGATTAGGGCGTTAAATTAAATTAAAAAATTTGCCGTTTCAATGAAGGCTTGGACAGATCAAATGGGTCTATATTCGAAAATTTGCAATTATAAGTATTAAGAACTCTAGTGATATGTTAGTGATATTAGTAATAATAGTAGGGAGGGATTTTTTTATTTGAGACTTTTTGAGTTATGGGACTCATCCTTATAACTTCATGACTTTCTAATTCCATACAAAAAAAATTCAATGTTTTATTTAAGGCTGCAAAATGGGAGAACAGTTTTATACAAACAGCAGGCATTTTGTTTAATTCCAAGGATAGAATCTGCCGTTTTGTGTTTACGAGCACCCGAAACTGTAAGGTACCCACAGCAACGCATTTTCTGTTCCCTTCATTATACAACTAGAAATTTAAAAGAGAGAAAAAAAAATTCACAACTAGGCTCTCATTTGCCTTAAACCTTTCACCGCCGTGTTTTGGTAGCCTTAACTTACCTCCAGCGCCACATGCTTTAGGCATGATTTTTCCTAGTGTTGGGAATGATTAAAATATATAATTAAATCTAATAAATATGATACTACAAGGACTGTGCATGTGTGTCACTATAAGTACATGTTAAATAAAAATGCAGTGGTTAGTAACGGACAAGGAGGATGACATCATCATCCTCCATGGTAACGGAACACTACGTCACTACGTGTCTGACGCCAGGAGCTCGTCGTTCTTAGATCGTGATATTACGGGGATGGCGGTGAAAGGATATTTATCAATATTTACTATGAAAGAGTTGTTTTACAAGTATTTAACTTTAGCTCAGCTAAAATATAATTACAGCAGATCTATTTTATAGGGGATTCTTTAGAGGAGGTTTTCAGTATTATTAGGTATTGTAAAATGGAGTCTTAGAGGGTTGATTTGAAGGCTATTTTTTTTTTCACTATTATTAATATTGTTTAATTGGTCCATGTATGAACTATGAGTCTATCCACAATTTGCCTATTGGTCGGTTTCCAACTTCATTCACAATGTTCAAGGTTTTTTTTAGAAGTTCTTCCTCTATTTCTTGGATTGTTCTGAAATGTTATGTATGCATTTTTATTTTGTGTACACACATTGTTTAAAAGGGCCAAAGGTAATGATTTACAATAGTTTTTTTTTGTTGTTGTACCTGCTTGCATCCAAAACTTCCCAATTATCCTCTTTTAAACAAGAATATAAACTGGCAACCTTTCTCTGAAATTCTGGCACTTCAAACCTGAAAGTTAGTAGTGAATATATTATCTATGTACCTATGATTTTTTTATTTAATTAAGCTTTATTTTTTTAATTATTTAAATAAGCTTTTAATGTTTAAATTATTTTTATTTATAACCTCTACGATATAGAGTTGAGATAAACTGACCTTTCATTTCCGAAGTCTTTCCTCTTTTGAACAATTTCCAAAGGTAATGTGAGGAAAAATACTTTATCTGGACATGGTAAGCCAACGTCTGATGATTTACACCACTTTAAATCTAAACCTATAAAAAAGTAAAAGAATACTTATGACTAATATTATTTTATAGATACCTATTGAGTTCATTATAGAATGGCCCTGCCAACTTCCAAGTGTTCATTAGTTCATTGATCCATGGTTCATGACATAGGTAATTGACTATGATACCTTTAGCAGCTGAATATGCAACTCCAGAATAACAGTATCTATCTACTACTAGGCTTATACCCTTCTCAAGGGTATTTATTATGTAGTCTGCTTTTTCCCAACGGTTTGCTGAGAAGAGGAGATGAATTGTTTCATTTGACAACTCATTCTGTAATAAACAAATTTTTACTGTTCATTTACTAACTACCCAAGACAACAGTCAGAGATGCAGAAGTGATCTTTCAAAACCTGTACAATGGAAATATATGGGTGTTTTTATTAATACAGTTTGGTATGTGAGTGTTCTGTTGTATCTAGATTTTTTGATGATTGGTTTTATATTTCACTAGCCGTCCCACGCAGTATCATCCGCGATACAGATAATATAATACTATATTAGTCCATGATTATTTCGGAGTTATCGCAGAATTGTTCCATACAAACTTTGCAACCCCTTTTCACCCCTTAAGGGCTGAATTTTCAAAAATCCTTTCTTATTGGATGCCTATGTCATACAAAGAACACACCCTCCTAAGTTTCAGGTCTCTACAATCAGCAGTTTAGGCTGTGCATTGATCTATCAGTCATTCATGACAAAGCATTTTATATGTATAGATTTTTATCTATTGATACCATCTTTTGTGGGAACATTTGTACCGATAGTTCCAATGTAACCATGTGAAAAGTTTTTACAGGCAGCATTATTTGGAAAGTATTACCTTTGATGTCAAATAGTTGCTAATAGTTCTTCCAATCTCTGTATTTCTGGCTGGAAAGTTTGTGTACTCAGCTTGTATTTGTTTCTTGATCAGGTTTTCAACTAATAAAAGCAAATAAGTTAGTGAGTAGGTACTTATTAAAACAGAAAAATAATTTGAAAAAGTTCATATTCTGTCATACTAGCCATATTGTTCACAGAGTGAGCACTGAGCTACTCCATTTAAGCAGAAGGGTGTTAGGTTACCTTCTGGGTTATACTCAGACCAAAAAAAGCTTTTATATGGTCTGAAGGCAAAAAAAATAACAACCTTTTATTTTACCTACCAAGAGCTTTAGATTGTGTAGATTTTCCTGTTCTATCTACACCCTCAATGACTATAAGTGCACCACGTTTCATGTTTCTATTTTCAATAATACAGGTAGGTTTGTAAGAAAAACTAGGCGGCTTTTATGCCTCAGATCTAACTGTGTCGGTGAGTCGGTGATTTCGCTGAATTACAGAAACAAATAGATAATACAGTAATGATTACTCTAGAATGCTAATATAAAACGGCACAATTGAAAAATATGTATACGGATGCAAAGAGTAGTTTTTACTTTTTACTAACAGAGAACGACACGATTAACTTCACGACGTGTTTTCGACAGACGGATAATATTTTGTTTGTTTACATTACACGTATTACCCAAGTCTAGTTAATTTGTGGTATTACCTTCTCTCTGGTTTGTTAAGCGCTCTCCACATTCGCGTATCATGGTTCGCGGGTTTTTCGTGGCTTGTGGAGCGCGCTTTAAAATATTTTTAGTAGGTAGGTAGCGGTAGGATATTTTTAGGTTATCTGTCGGCATAGGCCGTAGACATACGGTAGTATCTCTAATACGGGATTTAGACTCGCGTACGCGTGACGAGGCGAGCCACGCGGCGAGCCCCGAGCGACTGTTCACATTCGCACTTCGTCGTTCGCCGCGTGCCTCGCCTCGTCGCTCGTGCCACTCGCGTCCCCCGGAGCGGATTTTTTGTCACGAGTCAAAGAGACGAAAAAGGACCTCGCGTCAAACGCGAGCGTGGTGTTTACACTCGCGTTCTCGCTTCATTCGGGTTTTAACTTTGGGCCGCGATGGTTGTGTGCTTTTAAACTGTATTAATGGATTGGTTCCAACTTGCAACAAGAAACGTTTTGGTTTCTAGAATAATAATAATAATGCACTTCACAACACACAGATCTACTTGATTCCACACTAAGATATAAGCTTGTGTCGTGGAAACCAAGCAAACGTGGTATATACTACTCATATTATTACATATATATTATACTATAGATATATATATACACACCCAGACTGGAAAATGGAACCCTGTGTTCATCACACAAAGTCCACCCCCACCGGGAAGCGAACTCGGAACCTCTTGATTAGCGGGCAGGCATGGTGACCATTGCAACAATCGGGTCGTCAATTATTTTAAAAGAAACCGATAATTTGGGATCCCAAACATAGATTCCAAAAAAATAACCAAAAAGTATGTATGTAACAACTTTTTTTCCTGACATCCGATTTGAATGAAATAAAGCCTATATGTAGATCCAGGCTAAGCTTAATTTACCTGTGAAAACCGCATGACAATCCGTTCAGTAGATTCGGAGATTATCGTGAACATACAAACAGAGAAACAGACAGACAGACAGACAGATTTTTAAAAACCCTTTTTTTGTACTTGGTTACTCTTCGTTTATCATCCCCTGTCAATTTTTGTTAAAAATATTCAATGTACAGAATCGCGGATTCCGCTCTTTTATTATAGTATAAATAGATAGATAGATACGTAGACCTCCAACCGCACTAAACAATAAACCTTTCGACAGCACCTCCTGCGCAAAAAACAGTCGATGACACCCGGCGCAGGAGAAGATGATATTAACAATTTTCAAATTACTTGTCAAGTAATTTTATGTAGGTATGTAGTTAGATAATATTATTATTATTATTTGGTTCTATTACTTTGTATGTATATTATTATTGTATGTATTTTGTTTGTATATTATTATTTCATATACCTACCTATCGAAAAGATGCACACCAGATCAGCCTATTCTTATCTCTTTTCCTGTTGCGGGTCTGCTGGAAGAAATTCCACATGGAATAAGCATGACCCTTGTACATGATTACTTTTATACTTTCTTTCCGTTTTTGTTGTCCTTGTGTGCATTAATTGTTAAATAAATAAATAAATAAATTTTATTTATTATATTTTTTAAATTATTTATTTAAATTTAAATTATTTATTTAATTTATTTATTTTATTAGCTATTATATTCTAGCGTTTCCCCGCGGTGTTATCCGCGTTAATTTCAATGATCCTGCTGGAATTCCGGGATAAAAAGTACCCTATGTGTTATTCTGAATTGCTTCTACTTGAAGCATGATCAAAATATTAGCCTTAAATATATTATCTGTGCCTTAAATACATGCATTTAATTTTCGACGTTTACAAAATAATGGTTAACGACATCTCTTGATTATTTCGGGAATAAATGAAATTTTAACCGTCGAGAACCTGTATCACGCACATACAGGCACAGGACAGTTCAAATTTGAAAAAACTTTTGTTAGCAATACATAGATGGCGCAATATTAATACAACAATAGGGTACTTGCATGAAATTTATAATAAGAAATTGTGTCAATATTTCAAAAATAGAGCCTTAGAAAAGCGTTATCGTGAAAGATTTACTAAAAAATTTTCGATAGTCTCCAAAATATTCAACTTTTAATTTTGTGAAACGGAACGTTGCAACGAAACACCAATCACAGCCAAGCTTGATACATGACGTCACTTTTATTTTTTTAAGAAACATTTACCTCTTTCAGAGAAGGCAAAAGAAACTAAGTGCATACAGTCAACGCATATTTTCCATTTTCTGAAGTTTTTTACTTTAAAATGCATCGGTAAGATGCATTTCGATTCTTTACTGGAGCTTTTGGAAGTAAATCGACATCGTTCAACCTTAATTTCGCTTTTGGATATTGAAGTTATCTGTCTGTCAGTGTCACATGAGCCTGTCAATACGACAGTGACATTTCTATCACAGATTAATAAGGCGTAATTTTGAACAATTGACGTCATATCGCGTTTCGGCGGTAAGGTCTAAAGTAGAAACTTTGAAAAGCTCTATTTAATTAATTTATGCAAATATTTTTTTTCTTTTTCTTGTTTTGTTTAAGTAGGCCAAATATCTTTAAAATAGAATGAAAAAAAATTTCATGCAAGTACCCTATAGTAGTAGCCAAGCTTGGTAAAAAATCCTATAAAGCAGATAGCAGACAGTAGATATATAATATGATTATAGGCATCTATAGCTATTATTTTTTATTAGATATTTTATAGCTGTATTATTGTAAAGTTTTATTAAAATCCATTCAGTAGTTTTTGCGTGAAAACGTAACAAACATCCATACAATCCATACAAACTTTATAATACAAAGATTTTTAGAATAATAAGTAAGGATTTCTTTTATTAAAATTAATCGAGTAGTAGTAAAAGCTGAGTAAGCAAAGACGTCTTGTTGCCGCTAATAGTGATTACCTTCTCTCTGGCCGCTAACACTTCGGCGTCCTCCCTTGTTGCTAGCTCAAAGACAAATGAACGCCGGCCGCAGCTCTTTTCCATCGATCGCGCGGTCGCACGAGCGACGGGACGAGGCAGCGTTTACACTCGCACCTCGTACCCCACCACGAAACGAAGCACAAGACGAGGAACGAGGCGCGAATGTAAACGCCGATAAAATAGCATTTACACTCGCGCTTCGTACCTGGCCACAAGACGAAGCACGAGGCGAGGCACGAGGCGCGAGTGTAAATCCCGTTTGTAGTTTGTGCTACATACCTATTATTTTCTTTGTTCGTCAGTCAATTTGTGAGCTTCGGAGCTTTACCTTTTACAGTTTCTGGGGCTTCTAAATTATATTTTTAATAACTGACCTATATAAATTAGTAATAAAACACACAAAATGATGAAAAAAGGATATAAAGTGGCAGATTTAAAAAGACAGAAAAGAATTGGTGTTGCCGCGGGAAATCTGCGAGAATTAATTGAGAAGTCGCGCATTAAGTTGGGTGTTAGTAATTTTTTCATTATCCCTTCGCTGTAACTTACACATACTCGGATAGTTTTTAATTTCTAGCATATTTAAAGTAGTATATTTTATAATTGAGTAAGTTTCTTTTTATGATAACGAGTTTTCCTTGGCCCATATTTACAAACCTTGACCCATATATTCAGTACCCTTGACCTGATTCTTAAGTCTGATTCCAGTTCAATGTTAGTGGGGCGGAATGCAGGCTGTGCGTGGCCGAAGATGGCACTCAAGTTGATGATGACGATTATTTGAACACTTTGCCACCACAAACATTATTTATACTACTAAAAAACCATGAGGATATGAAAAATGGTAAAAAAATTAAAGTAAAATCTATTTTTCAACTATCATAACACATTTTTAATGAAAAATTTCTTAATCTAATTTTTAAATGAAACCGTTAATTTCAAATTGTCAAATTTTCGTCACTAGCAGGCATGAGCTTTAAAAAAATGTTTGAACTATTAATTTCGTTCAGAACTTTCAAAGAAAACCTTTGAAAAATAAATTATATGTTGGTATATTATTTATTTATCTAAAATATGAAGTATAATATGAAAAGAGAAATTAAACTGGTAACTAAAGATACCAAATTGCTGTTTTACCGTGATTTGCATATTGTCGCAATGGTGCCGTTTGGCGCAATGGTCACCATGCCTGCCCGCTAATCAAGAGGTTCCGGGTTCGATTCCCGGTGGGGGTGGACTTTGTGAGATGAACACAGGGTTCCATTTTCCAGTCTGGGTGTGTATATATATATCTATAGTATAATATATATGTAATAATATGTGTAGTATATATCACGTTTGCTTGGTTTCCACGACACAAGCTTATAGCTTAGTGTGGGATCAAGTAGATCTGTGTGTTGTGAAGTGGATTATTATAATAATAAATTTTGAACACAAGTGCTCATAAAGTGACTCATCTATACACTTATAATAAGACTGTAAAGAGGTCAATTCTGTACATTGAATATATATTCAAAATTAATATTGGGGGATGAATAGTGATCGATACTGATGCCAAAAATGCAATCAGTAAATTTTTTGTCTGTCTGTCTGTATTGTATTTGACCCATGTGTGCACGCATGGGTCAAAAACTACTGAAGGGATTACCAAACTTGGTACGATTATAGTCCATACTTCTGGGAAGGTTATAGGCTATATAACATAACGCTAAGACACATAGGAGCTGAGCAGTGATGATAAATTTGAAGCAAGTCAGATGAAAATGTGCTTTCGAGCTCTTATCCTCGCATACGTTTACTCAATCACGCAAAAAACGGCTAAACGGATTTGGATGAAATTTGGCAGGCACGTTGTCAGTGGTACAGAAAAGGACATAGGTTACTTTTTATCCCGGAATTCCCGCGGGAACTCCAAAATTACCGCAGGTGAAACCGCAGGGCACAGCTATAAATAATAAAAAGATAATAATACCTATAATCACTAATGCCATATTTAGGTTCTTTAAACTTAACAATTAGCTTATATTACAGCACATTATCAGAACATTAAGCTTTTTTTGCTCAGCAAAGTTTTTAGGCTTTTCCCCTGAAAAGTTTACTCTTTAGTAGAAAAACATATTATGAAAAAAGATTTATGAGAATGAAGATAAAATAAAAAAAACAACAAAAAAATATATTATCATATTTGAATAAAGGTTGAAACAGCGCAAGATTTCCATGAAAGATTTGTAGTTCTTTAAGACTCCCTGCAAGAAAATATTGAGTATGCGATGAAACCACCCCCCATGGGGGGTGTTTTGTGTTTCAAATTTCGTTCATATTATTATAGTACGGGAGATACCGATGCTAATTCGGGAGTCACTCGAGCGTCGTTGGGACCTATTGGGTTTTGAAGATTGGGAGATATAAACAAAATAAGGTTATATGATATTTTTTCATTCACCGGTGGGTTTAGCTTCTACAGGCTCTCAAAAATGTAAAAAAAAATAGTAAAATGGAAATACTCGAGCGCGTCAGATATTGTAGTTTAGATACTCCAAGGTGTCTCTGATATCGAAAATATATTCATCTGCCGATTTGCGTGGTGGGGGTGGCCATCCGGAAGGGGAGAAAATGAAAAAAAAAAATTTACTCGAGCGCGTCAGATATTTAAGGGGATGTTAAGTGAGCCTTAAAAATGCACCCCTTCGAAAATCTGCCGATTTGGAGGTGACGCAAGGTAGTAGCGAATTTTGAAAATGCAAAATTTCAAAATTTTAAATCTCAAATTTGAAATACTCGAGCGTGTCAGATTATTTTACAGAAGGTTCAGTTTGCAGTCCAAGTTATGTTGGCTTAAAATCTGACAATAATTTTGAGGGATATTATTAATCTGACTGCTAGAAACAAAAATTATGATTTATTTTTAATTTTTTTTTTTATTTCTGACGTAAGTTTAATAACTTTATGAGCTATTTCTTGTTCACAAAAAACACACTTTATATTTCTATGAAATATATAAAAGCTCACAAAATATTATTCACAAAACTAACTTTAAAGCTCAAACAAGCCAGAGCGTTTTACATATAATAACATGAACGCGTTGTTTTGTGATGAGCTTTATTATATAATATATATATAATTACATTAAAGTGAAAGGTTATAGGTGAACCTATAGTTTGATGTAATACTTACCTTAACTTATTTTAATATGTATTTTAATCGACCAAAAAAAGTTATAATTCGACACGTTTAGCGCCGTGATATACTGTGATGACGTTATGGCGACGGAAAGTAGTGTGAGGACGGTGCGAGAGAGTGAGAGATAGAGAAAAAGTAAAAGGGAAAGAAAGACAGAGATATGAATAGGTACATGTTTCACTGCAGCTGCTCGTTCGATTCGAAGACGATTTTTGTTTCTTCGGCTTATGAAAATCGTTAGATTATATTTTTTTACTTTAAAATAAAAAATAAATCAACTGCGCTCGAGAATGTCGAAGTTGCGTTTTTTTTTTGCAAGGTTTTGATCCTCTAACTCCCTTACGTCACGTTCAAATGGTCAGATTATTCATATACATACTTCTCACTATGTAATTAACCCACCATATCTTAATCTGACGCGCTCGAGTATTTCGAGTTATCGATTTTTTTTTACTAATCTGATCGGTTATTCTAGACGCACCCACCAGTGTAGAGGGCCTATATTTGGTGGAGGTACTCAACATGGTGCAAGGTACCCCCCTTATGTTCATCTGACGCGCTTTAGCTAATCCACAAATCCCCTCTTGGCGGTCCGTACTATTAGTATGCTGTATGATGACAATATTCAAATCTGTGAAACATCTTTTTACCGGCACAAATGCTACACCTGCAATTCTAAATCCTAAATACATAATATTTTATATGGAATGTGTCTTTATTTGTTTATTTGTTATGCCTTCGCACTTTAAATACTTAACCAATCATCATGAATCTTTGTATAGACACATTGTTATTGTTATTATTGTCAGGGGGAGAGTACAGAAAAGAACATAGGTTACTTATTATCTATGAATTTTCTCCAGAACTCCCAAATTAACACAGGTGAAACGGCAGGGAACAGCTAGTAAAATAAAAAGTTGAAAATTTCTATAATACAATATAATAATGATTATTGTCCAGATTTTGACTACTACTATGAGGCCATACGGTCAATGAAGAAGGACTACATTGACATTGGCCTCGCTGCACAAGAGTTCCTAAACACAGACACCGAGGAGAAGTTAAAGGTTTTCCAGAAGTACATAGCAGCAGCAGACAACGCGCGAACCATGCTCAGTGAACGGGTTCAGGATCCAGCTTGGTTTGAAGGTAAGTTCTTGTTTTGTACTAACTGTTGCCTGTGGCTTAGTTCACATGGCATTTGGAAGAATACAAGCATCACTGTTGCATTGTAATTCACGCACTTTTTGGGGATTATTAAATAAAGACCGTTTTTCATCATCTACCTATATCGACATGAAAAGCATATGTTCAGGGTCTCAACGTCTGACCAAAACTACTTTTTAATTTAACACTAGTACTAGCTGATGCCCGCGGTTTCACCCGCGTTTATTGCGGAGTTCCCGCAGGAATTCCGGGACAAAAAGTACCCTATGTAGCACTGTCAAGTTGTTACAATGTTTGTAAATTGGTAAATAAATAAATTTCCTTCTCTGTACCCCGACAATCTAGACAACGTATATACAAAGTTTCATGCTGATTGGTCGAGCCGTTGAGGCGTGAAAGCGTAACAAACAAACAAGTGGCCTGTGGCGAAGCCGCTCGTGCCATGTCCGCGCCCGACGCCATTTATATGTGGCCTGCGCCTTAAGTCCGTATTTAAAAACGCTATTAAGCTGGATACGTTTGGTCTTGCGTTTCGTTTATTGCGTTGGAAAAAAAACAAATAAGGGCAGAGTGTATCAAGTTTAATGGTATGTATATTATATCAATATTAGCGTTAGTTCCTATCATAAAAATGCTCAAGAAGTTTTCTAGCTCCTTACAATGGACGAAGTTGTGCTCTCTGTTGCACAAGAGGGGCCCAATGGCCAACATAAATTATGATGATGTATGATTATTTCGTCTGAATAATCCCACAGGTTTGGAACCCTCTGAGAAAACAAAGGAGCAGTCAATGTCGAAACGTGTCAAAGAGCGTATGAGAGGGTATTACTACAAGACTAAATCCGCCCTCGTCTCATCAGAGCTTTACACGCACTCGAGGAGCGGGTGTGGGAAGAAACTGATCGACCAATTCCTTTTAGACTTGAGAAAACTGCTCGAAGGCAAAAAATATAATGAGAGTTATTTCAACCGGAAAGCCAATAAGAGCTTGCGGCTGTGCGACGGGTCCGGTCTCTTTGAGTGCGGCGGACTGTGGAATAAAGACGAATGCCATTACACTGATGAGCATTTTATAAACCCGTACAGGAGTCGCGAGGAAAGAATCATATTCCAAACGTGGAATTTGGACCACAAAATTGAACTCTCAAGATCCATTATCCCTAAAATCTTGGAGGCGGTAAGTGGCTTGTGCAAAGGCGATCTCACGTGTTTGATATGCGAGAGAGACGTAAGCAAAGCGATCGAGGCAGACAGGTATTATTTACAAATATTCACGCGTGAGAATCTCAAGTTAGTGCACATCGTGTGCCATTATAAAGGCAAGCATGAAGCTCTTTCTGACATTTATACGATCTGCAAAAAATGCGTTCGCAGTAGCAGCACAGCTTGCATACAGTACAACTGAAATGGCCGCCACGAAATTGAACTTAATATTATTTTCTGAACACGCCATTTACAGCTTTATTGAATTTATTGCTATTTACAGCTTTATTGAATCATCTGAAAGACACGCTTAAAGCTAAAGTCGTGTGAAACAGAATAAAACGAAAATGTTGGACACACCTAAATGATCCTAATTTCATAGACATTGGATCATTGACTAAACTTAACTATTAGTCCATATTAATATTATGTCGATTTTTTTAGAATAAATTGAAGCAATACGTTATTTTTAGTATACACTAACACGGAAAAATCTTGTTCAGAATCGGCAATGGCAATCTTGCAATCGTTTTTAGTTCTATAACATTTTTACTTACTTAAAATTAGGTGGAGTTTTTGGTAATACAATTACTAGACGGGCCGGGCCGCCCACGTATCACTCATGCACTCGAGTCATAGATTAGTGTTTACTAAAAATAATCTTGTATGCATAGGTAATTTTTTTTAATTAGCATTGCGAGTAAAATATGTTTAATGTTGATCGGTTGATAATAAATTAATTGGGCCTTCGCCCATCCGATTAGTCGATTAACTTTTTCAAAATTTTTGTTAGGAGTTCCTTAAGCTCTCTTCTCTCTCGCACTCCTCATTACTGAAAGTCGTGTCGTGGTCGTGTCCGTCCTGAAAGTGCTGACAAGCTGTTTCCACGACTTTTTCCACAACAACCAGTTTAACGCGACTGTCGGGTTGTCTGTGTGTATTCTAATGCTCTTTTATTAGTATGTAATTTATGGATACAAACAACTATTAGTTCTAAGTCATTTTTGTCAATGGTATTTACGAAAATCATGCAATATCTAAACTATTTTGAAAAGTAGGATTTTGCTGATGTTATTTACCTACAATTTTAATATGAATGTTATTGCCGATTAATTTATTTATTTACTGAGTATTCTGAGATGAAAAACGTTTTTATATACCATAATTATTTTCCTCGGGATCTGGGGGCCAAAATAATGGAAAAAATTGTGACTTGGAAGAGAAGCTACATGTCTATTTTTCGTTTTTACACAGTGTGCATTGTTGACCTTTTATTCCATGAAATTTCGATATAACCTTATAATGATACTGTTATAGAGATGGTGGTAGTGCCCCAGGTTATAATAGATGTAAGAATGAATGTGTGTAAGCTAAAGGCAAAGTGGTAATGAGGATATTTACAATGCCCGGACGATATGAAGGCAAATCGGGACAATAAAGCGTCACTTAGGTCTGTCCAATCCTTAAATCTTTTCAGTAGGTAGTTATTAACATATTCAGCCATTTTTTAATTTAGTACTTATCACTTGGCGCAGAGCGACATTTGTTTCGCCATTCCCAAAAATAATTATAATAAATAATTATAATAGCATGAAAGCTCAATTCATGACCGGTTTTGGAATTTGTGGAGGCCCAAATAGATGAATATTGAAGAAACCATACGTACTTTAAGGTTTGTATTGAATATCGTTTCATATTGAGTTTAGATAAATAATTTTGCATAACAATGACTGCTAAATCTTAATATATATAAATCACGTGTCACGTTATTTGTCCGCGATGGACTCCGAAACTACTGAACGGATTTTGATAAAATTTTGTAACCATTTATAATATGGGCCAACTTAAAAGATAGGATAGTTTTTATCCCGGAATTCCCGCGGGAACTCCGAAATTACCGCGGATGAAATCGCGGGGGATAGCTAGTATAATATAAAATAAGCAGTCTACTCGATTAATCTGAAAAAAGAGTTAAACAGTTTTTGCTGGAAGTCCTCGCTATCTGGCCCTATACAACGATTGAACTACTTTTATAAAATTGAGCGGATCCTACAGAAATACAGGTCTTAATGTTATGGAATTATTGTATTGTCATCAGTACCTATTACGTATGTGTAAGATTAGAGACAGGTGAAGATAATATGTAGTTAGGTAGGTTAGGTATAAAGCGGGTAATTTTAATGGTTGACCAAAAAAATGCTGCTCCATGAAGTTAGAGGGTCTCGAGAAAGCGGAATTAAAAAAAAGGTTGTGAAGTGTAACCACTAATCAGGTTAGAAGGATACCTACAATTTTAATATTTCGTATGTGGATATGTTAAGAGATGCTCTAGCATCGCCGATCGCCATCATTATCAGAATAAAACATATTGTTCGGTTTAAGCTGGTGGTCTCGTCTCTGTGGGTCTTTCCCAGAAATTAATCAAATCATTCAACATTATGAGACATTTATATGGACATTTATTTATTAATGTCCATATGAATGTCCATATATTTATTATATGGATATCATATATCCACATTTATACAAAAAATTCCATTGCTGGGAAATGGCCCATCACCGCTTACCCTTTGAAAAGACATTCATAAAATAATAATATATTTTATAAAGTATGTTAAGTAAGTTAAGATCTTAAAGTATACTTTGAATGATCCTGTTCTGTTTCCCATATAAACTTTCTGGAACCGCTAGGATCTATCAGTGTTTTATAGCGGTAAACGCTCTTTAATACAATATTTACAGAAACATTATACAGCTAACAACTTTGTATGGGAAATAGAATATTGTCTGGAATGAAATCTGACGAATAATATAAGTATGTAGGTACATTACTTAAATGTAATTAAGTAATAAATAATCGATCAATACCTATGTTATAGATATAACAGATATCCTATTTTGTGATAGTGCATTTATTCTCTGAGCGGAATCTATATTTTTAATAATAATTTAAGTAGACCGTATCTAAATAAGTTATATCAGGTAGGTAAGTCATATGTTTCGGTGTTGTCATATATTATACCTAATTATATTCTTGATATGTTATTGAAATATATGGATGTTAATAGAAAAGTTTTATCCTGAATTTCTTCAGTGAAATGACGACGTATTTTTAAATTTTGACGTTAAATGACGTGCATATTTATTCGTAGTAAAGTAGGATAAACGGTAGACGCTTCCATCGTAGCTTTATAGATGTTCCAGAATATCGTGTAGTGCATGATTAACAATATAAAGTTTTAATAATAATTCGTTAATATCGTAATATACAGTATTACACCTTCTCCCGTAGCCGTAGAGGATGATACGACTGTGCTTGGAAGTTCGAACACTTAGGACATAGCAGTAGACCTTGCACAACAGACACACCAAATGCAACACTATTTTATAAGAAACATTATACAGACAAGATAAGATAAACTTTATTTATCAAAATAAACGCCTACACCATCCATGCACCAACTACTTAACAATTTAAAGAAAAATAAAATTATGTGGTGCAGTGCCTTGCTAAAAGGGACTCCACTCAGCATTGCTACGACCGCAGTGATCCCAGCGCTGATTTTCAGTGGAGCCCCAACGTTCCGCCTGCGAAATTGTCGGATAGTACCTATGAATTATAATTGACATATAATTAAAATATTATGCAATTATGACACAGGATATACAACAAGATGTAACGTTGTATTCCCATATATTAATCTCTTTACCTTTCCTACATTAATTTCTTTGCCGCAAGTCGGGTGCCATTATAGAGACGTGGCTGGTTTATATTCCGCAACATAATTAATTATACCGATCCGAATTTTTGATTGCAGATTATGAGGTGGTAAGCAGGGCAGTTCCAGCTAATTTAAGAATTCCGTTGGATAGTTAGACGTCATCTTGATTAGTGACGGAATCAATTTAATACTTAATAATATCATTGGACGAAAAAAATCGATCTGTTTGTATATTATTATCATTGTTTGTATGTTGTCAATACGCGAGCTATCTCATTTTGAATTTGTAATTTTTTTTCTTTGACATCAACGTTTTTTGCAGCCAATATAACTCCAAGCATGATTTTTGTAAGTTTGAGCATGTTTGGGAAAACCTTCTCGATGAGTTCGGTCTTTGATTCAGTAAAGTGACGAAAATACTGTCAGTTATTTCAAACGCCATATTATGGTTATAAAAGGATGACGCGTGATGCCTTGGCCAAGAGTAGGGATTAATTTTCATATTTATATACAACGTGTTAATGAATTAACTGAAAACCTGATACACCTCATTTAAAAAAATAAACAATAATATGATTAAAATATATTTTATGTCGAAAAAATTTATACTTTAAAAGTTATTCAACATTAGTTTGGAGGTGACCTATCTACGAAGTTCCAAGCGCTACGCCCGCGCCTACCGGTTCGATTTTTTTTTTGCTGTGGGCGGCGTACGCGCCAAATATTGTATTATAAATAATTTAGACATGGGCTAGTAAAAATAAAAAATATAACCTATATTAAAACATAGTGCGATCGATTCGCTAGTTGATTCTGAGCAAACTACTTTCTAGTTTTCAGTTAATTCATTAACACGTTGTATAATATGTACCCAACGTTACGGATTAACACATTTAGAAATACATTGAAAAGGACAATGCCAATCTTTGTATGAAGAGTGGACCAAGTGCTGCCCAGAATAAAGTCATAGTACATTATGTTCCTTAGGGTAGTAGTAGTCTGTAAAATAAAGCGCATCTAATTCTATCCCAGGAGTCGTGAAAAAAAAAAGTTTTTGTTGAGATTTATTGGGAAACAATAAACTTGCATGGAAGGTAGACCAAGTGCTGCCCAGGATGTAGACATAGTACATTATGTTCCTTAGGGTAGTAGTAGTCTGTAAAATAAAGCGCATCTAATTCTATCCTAGGAGTCGTGGGAAAAAAAGGTATTATTTATTGGGTAAAAATAAATACTTAATTACAATAACAATAAATAAATGCTTTTCCCGATGGAGGGATGTATATTTTTGAGGAGTTTTACTGATACACACTATCAGCTCCACTTCACCACATGCACTGTGATGAGCTTAAACTGCTCAGCAACCACCTTAAAGTAATCGAATCGCAACCTGTGAAATACCTATTATTGAGTAGTTCCGCTGGTCATATGTTGTCTTCATCATTAGTTTCACTTCACTAAATGGTGCTTTCCGAAAGCAAATGCATGAAATATTCCAAAAAATACCCCAAATTGGTAGGTGTGCCTATAATATTTGATAAGTTCCCTCCATTTCTCCAATATCCCATCATCAGATCCTGACCTTATGATAGTGGTACCACCTCGGAAGTATACCCTTTCAACCAGAAAAAGAATTTTCCAAATCGATCCAGTCGTCTTCGAATAATCGGGGAACATACATACTATATAAAACGTACAAACAAAACTGACGTTAATTTTTTTTCTCCGGGACCGATTTGGAAAAAAAAATTATTTTTCAATATAAAGCAATGCAAGGAACTCAGTCAAGGTAGTCCTACTCCTGGGCAGCATTTGGTCCATACCCTGTCAATCTCCTTTATTAATTTTTTATTGTTCTGAGTATAGATATGGTCAACCCGGTTAAAACCTTTTTTTAGATGCTCACGGACGTCGCTTTCTGGCTTTTTGAAGGATTAGCTGTTTTAGTAAAGATGCTTTTCGGCGAGCTTCTCCATCTATATCCTTATCGGCATCAGATTTTTCTATAATTTCCATAATTTTTGTCTGACTAGAAGGGCTTCAGCCTGAATAGCCCAGGCCAAAGAGGGTCAATTTTTGTAGATAAATGCGACATTTTGCTTATTTTTTGTACCTGTAGTATTTTTCGAATTTTCAGCTTTGCTTTACAACTTCTGTTCTTTCTTTCTACGTACCATTTTGTTGATTATATGGCGCAGAAAGCCTCCGTTGGATTCCACAGTTTTTCAAATATTTGTTAAATCTTTGTTTAAATACTTCGTCCCGTTATCGGTTTGCAGATACTTTAATATGTTCCTAGTGTAAGTAAGACTCAGCCATTCTTTGAATTTCTCAAGTGTTTCATCCTTTGATCCTTAAGTTATAAAGCATCTGTTCTGATGAAGTTTTTATTGGTCTACATACGTCACTATGGATTGTCATCCATTTTCTTTGTGTTCGTGATGTTACGTGGTCCTTTGTTTTACTTGGTGTCCTGAGCTTCACTCGGATGCGTGACTCGCATTCTCCAAGGATAGTCTTAGGGTTAAAATCGAGTCCTAGTAGACTATTGTTTTAAGTGCTATTTTCATATCCTGTTTGCAGGGATGGCCAAGTCTACAGTGCCATTGCTTTATATCATCATCTTGTTCGGTATTAGAATTCTTATTAGAACCATTGGACATTGTCGCTTCATTTATTTGTTTCCGCAGCAACATTCCTTCACTATTGTTTTGCGGCGATAACGTCTGCGTTTATGGTAGGTATCTATGTAATATATAGGTCATCATTTCCTCTTTTGGAATAACTGGTATGTTTTCGAATAGTGTCATAAACGATGGCTTTATTCTTTGTAAAGTGGAGATCGCATTCATCCAACTCTATGTGGTCAGGATCAGGAGAACGTGTGTGAGAGGTCTGCTGCTACTGTTGACGATTGCTTCCGCTTGTAAAAGGAGAGTTATTAAGTAACTTCTTCAGCTCCCTGCTGAAAGCGACAAAACCGCGCGCGCGGGTTAAACCCTATAGACGTCCAGGCGTTTATCGGGCATATACTATATACCCAAGCACCATACCACAAGAAACCGGGTTGATTGATCATCTATATCAGTAACACACATAAATAACAATTTAGACGTTTTAAGCCCCTGGCATTAAAACCCGCGGCGGGATGAAGGATAATAATTAATAAAAATAACAAATATTTACTAACACTTCAAAACACAAACCTACTTAACCACACTACTCCTCAACTTTCCTAAGCTTATAAGCTTAGTGTTTTGCAAACTAAGCAATAAAAAGCTACCTACTATTTTCGTTTGAACTGCAATGTCGTAAGTGTGCGCCGAGCCTTAATATTATTATTTTATATTAGAAAATTATTATAATGTTATTGATAATGTGTTTTAGTACCTACTCATAAACCTATTTTAAGGTCAGAGTGTTTAAAGATTACTAGTTAAGAAAGATAGATCACTGATAGAATTGTTAAAAGTAATCGAATTGCCCGAAAGAAGTGATTTGTCAGAGTTTGTATGTCGTTGCCAGATCATAGAATTCACATTTCTCATGAAGTGGCCAATATTAGACTATTCATGATGTGGCCGATTACTGAATAGAAATAGCATTTGACTGTATGGTTAACTAAACTCACATTTATGTAGCCAAACTTTAATGATCAAATCTTAAAATAGTTAACACTATTTATTAATATTTATTAATAATTGTGAAAAGTGAAAGAAAAATGGGGTGACCAAGCAACTAAGTCGAAGGACTATTACTGGCTTTTCAAATATGACACTATAGAAATTGCGAATGAGGGCTTTTAAATTTTTAGATAATATCCATCGACGACCCTACAATTCGAATTTTTCAGTTGGAGAAATATTTTTTGGCAGATTTTGATCTGCCCTTCGTCCACGCGTCGATTCGCGACTCGATTATGATACGGGTATCATACGCGTCGCTCGGAAGTCTCCGCTATACATTTTCGGCAACCTTCGTACACGCGTCGACGCGACGCGCTCCCGACGCGACACGACGGATACCAGTTGCACGCGACTTGGTTTGCTAGTCGCGTGCAACTAGAGTATCATGCGAATCGTTCCGTTATACAGGACTATTTTTTATTCAGTGCGCAAACTTTTACAAATTAAACTTAAAGGAGTTTTAATAAACACCTTTTTTATTTTAATAAGTCTTAGTACAAAAAAGTAGTGAACGATGTATACTTTGCAATTGATTTATTGGCTACTCTATTCGCCGTCGCCACCGCTGCGCGCGAAGCGCTCGTTCGGCTAGGTATTTACGTGGGTTACAATGCCCCCGCTGCAACACCTCCGCGTACGCCGCACGGCGCGCGCGCCCATTGATATTATTACGAATAGATAGTGTCCATATTTTGCTAATTTAAAGCCGGATAAAAAATATATAAAAGTTTTGAACAAATAATGGAAATGTGTTCTACTCAACCACCATATTTTTTTTGCGCATTGCTTAAAAAATATACCGGTCATCTCTTCCAGTGACGAGAAATTCATTCCGATATAACTTTCAGTATACTACCGCAGTATCCGCAGTAGGCGGTATGACGTCATAATCGTCGCCATTTTTGTACTGTAAGCATTGGCGCTTTCGAATTAAGGTACTCTCAAATCTCAATGGTTTGATCACGTGATCAACTTCGAATCAATTACTCAATTGGTCAACTCACAACTGCGTTCCGTTTTGAACAGTAACCAGTATACCTCAGTATTGCTAACTTTATAGGAACGGCATCGCAATATACCGAATTGACGTCATACCTTAAAGTGCTCGCAGTGCATTTCGGAACATACTCAAAGTAAAATGTCTTTAGTACAGTCGAGTCGAGTCGACGCATGGGCGAGTGTAGGTCGAGAACTCGTAGCATACGCTAATTAAAGTTAAAGTCGCGTATCAATCGAGTCGAGAGCGAGTCGACGCGTGGACGAAGGGCCTTAGAAGTACTTTTGACTATTTTTGACTTGGCGTACAAATGGTAAATCATCATCGTTATTGTTATCATTTGTCTTTGGCGCAACGCCGCCGGTCGCTGTCGCAGCACGCTACGCTCGTTCGAGTAGTACATACCTAACCTAGAATGATACTTTAGTGGTTATATTTCGATAAGCATATTTAGATTTTTTTATAATTTTTTTTATGGGCACCCCACACACATAATATAATATGATATGGCCAAACGTAGTTGCCCTACATTGACGTCTTCGAAATCTTTAAATATATTATATGATCAGTTTTAGCTGGCCATGTCATGAAATGGTTTCATATGATTTCTTTCTATAATCTGACCCCGACATATACCTATAACTATATTTTGTTGATTAAATAAACTTTTGAAAACTTCCTAAACTTTTTCATTGATAGATAAAAGTTATGGAAGCAAATAAAACTAAATCAACCAGTATTTAAATGTTTTTTTATTTATTTTTAGTTTATTATACCTATTAACTTGATGAACATTTACATTAATAACAATTTCGATACAGTTCTCAACCCAATGAATTAAACTTGTCGAATTCGTCAGTGACTAGCTTTGAACAAGGAAAAGGCTGAGAGATTGTCATTTATGTAGGTATTCACAAATTCATACCAGGCAGTGTATATCCGAACCAACTATCGCCTCTTCCTGCCTGATACATTATTTTTGCCAACTTTCCTTTGCCCTTTACCGCCTTTAGGTTTTTTCGCCGAAAAATTAGTAACATTTCCTTTGCGTTTTGGTTTTTTGGGTGTTTTCAAAGTTTTCTTCTCTTCTGATCTCCTGAAAAATGAATAAAAAAACTATATCATCTAGCCCTAATCCACTATCTCCTCTCCAATCCTCTTTATCTACTATGTAAAAGGAAATGTATGGTAATCAAAGAGAGTAAACGTTCTGTTTACAGTTCCTCAACCTCATTTTTTACAATGTGTTCAATAATTAGGAAATTATAATAAAACTTACTAATATTTTGATCACGTGAAAAAAAACACTCTTATATACTGGAACAAAGAATCCCGAAAGTCAAGATTCACATGGGATGGGAGGAACATATTATATGAATTCTCTCAATCTTAATCCTACTAACTCAGACTTTTTATTTCGTCTGAGCCTACTAATATTATAAATGTGAAAGTGTGGATGTTTAGATGTATGGATGTTTGTTACTCAATCACGCAAAAACGGCTGAACGGATTTGGATGAAATTTGGCA
Organism: Zygaena filipendulae; assembly: GCA_907165275.2. NCBI lineage: Eukaryota > Metazoa > Arthropoda > Insecta > Lepidoptera > Zygaenidae > Zygaena > Zygaena filipendulae. Next base: position 10,175,028 of record OU015659.1, on the reverse strand, counting down.
TGCATGTAGCCTTTGATATGGAAAAGAACATAGGCTACCTTTTTTCCAGGAATTCCCGCGGGATCTCAGAAATAACGCGGATGAAATAGAATTAATTATTGCAGACTACACATTGTCAGAGATACAGAAAAGGACATACATAGGGTACTTTTTATACCGGAATTCCCGCGGGATCTCCGACATTAACGCGGGTGAAACCGCGGGGCACAGCTAGTCTAATATCTAATATATATAAATCACGTGTCACGTTGTTTGTCCGCGATGGACTCCGAAACTACTGAACGGATTTTGATAAAATTTTGCAACCATTTATAATATGGTCCAACTTAAAAGATAGGATAGTTTTTATCCCGGAATTCCCTCGGGAACTGAAGGACATAGAGTACTTTTTTCCCGCAACCTCCGCGGGAACTCCGAAATTACCGCGGATGAAATCGCGGGGGACAGCTACTTTAATATATGTAAATCACGTGTCACGTTGTTTGTCTGCGATGGACTCCTAAACTACTGAATGGATTTTGATAAAATTTTGTAACCATTTATAATATGGTCCAACTTAAAAGATAGGATAGTTTTTATCACGGAATTCCCGCGGGAACTCCGGAATTACCGCGGATGAAATCGCAGGGGACAGCTAGTATATTATAAATCTGCTAATAGCAGTTTCTCAGTTATAAAAGTATTGGAAAAGGTAATGCTGATTTGTGAACCGAGTGCTAGAAGCCTGGCATCTCATAAGCCCAAATGTCACATGTGAAAAGTATATAAGTATTGTTTCATACAACTGATAAAATACTTATAATTATATTCTCTTTTACTAAGTAGAGCTTGCACTATAGGTACCATACATTTTGTATGTATGTTCTACACAATACAAACTTGCTTAGTTTGGAGCCAAGTGTGTTGTGTGATGTTCTAGCATTATTTTTACTAGTGATGACTGTACTTACTGCACTTGCTCCTGATGTATATGCTTTGACACTGCTTTTTCCATATCTATTTTAGGTCTTTTATTCAAAATTGAATCAATGACACTTAAATTTTGTTCTTTTTCTATCTGAGGTGTGGGCACAGATGCCTTTCTCTTCCGTTCCTTGCCAGGAATGAGCTCATGGATACCCTTCCCACGAGCTTCTTTCTCTTTTGGAAGCTTGTTTTGGAACTTCCCAAGTGATGCTGTAGACGCTTTTGCTACTGTTGTAGCTGTTGCCAACTGTAATAAAAAATATGTAAGAATAACAAAAGATAACAATCTACTGAATTTTTTTTATCAGGAATATTCTAATACAAGACAGAAGTAATTATTCATTGGTAAGAACTGCCAAGAATATTTTTAAATGAATCTCTAATAAAAACTGTTACACAACACAGATGAAGACATTAAAAAAAAGGATAGCCAAGTTACAATAATATGAAACACAAAAATTTCATTGACAGAATCTGTCACAAATGTGTACCTGTGCGGAACTAGCATTCTCTGTAGTGAAAGGTAATCCAACCCTTGGTATCTTGGCTTTGCTTGATCTTGCAATGTTCCAAAGTCTTTGAAGCTCATTCTTCGCAACTTTCTCTGATTTTTTTTTCGATTTAACCTCATACGCATCTGTCATAGGATCAACATGTTGTGGCAATTCTATGAGCCAATTTTTTTCTTTTTCAGCTGCAGCCTTCTTGTAACTGTAAGGCAACAGAGTAAAACATGAAATATCCCCCCATACTTCATAATAGATATATAGGTTAAAGTGGCATACATATGCTTAAAATAAAAAGAGGTAAATTTTGTTTGTATCTATTTCTGGACTAAGCTAATTTAAAAATTCTTTTACTGATAGAAAGTGAAAATATTTCTTAGTAACATAGTGTATGTTTCATCTCAACACAAAGAGTTCTGCATTAATGTATGCAAAACTCATGCTACTCCACCTGTTTAGTTAAGGATTAGTTTACATCCTCTTCAGTCAACCATTTGTGCACCAATTAACACTAAATTTATTCCTAATAACATACCCGAATAGTGGCACCCATTTTTGTAATTTCTCATCCCATTGTAACTTGTCCTTCTTCTTTTTTGTAATTCCCTTCGCTTTTGCAAATTCCTGCCATTTAGTAAGGGGCTTAGGTTTCGGCACTGGTTTTGACCGCGGTAGAATGGTTGTTGGCTTCGGCAATCTCACCACGATTGCTTCTTCTATCTTCTCTGTAGGTAGTTCCCAAACTTTATTTAGCAAAAGTTGTGTATTGTCACGAGTCAACGACTGTAAATATGCGTCTTTATCGTTAGTTGACCTGAAATTTAGTTTAGAAATTTGACATGTAGGTAACTATATAATTGTTCAAAATTTCAATTTTAACGAAAAGGTGCAGAACTCACTTCAACAGTTTATAATCCAAGTCATTTGTGTCCAACGCAAGTAGCGTTCCGATATCACACTCAAGTTCTAAATTCTTTTCAACTGTTATAGGTTTGTATTTTTCAGCTTTTTTACGTTCTCTTTCTAAAATATGGTTGACAATATCCATTTTATATTATATTTCGTTAATCTATTAGGTAATACCCCACAGCGTTCAATTTTATTAACATTTATCTTAACTAATATTAATAACCCGATTTTAACCTAGAAAATATACACACTACACGAGTTCGGAGTTACACCACAAATTAGTGGATGTGAAAAAATAATCGATTTTTAATCGATTATTTTTTGTAGTATATTTTATACTCTGAGTTTTTTGTAATCGTTCAATCCAATTTTTATCCTGGAATTCTCATGGGAAGTCTGAAATTAACGCCGGTGAAACTGCATTGAATTTGCAAACTATACTTTTTAAGGGTTACAGAAAACAATTTGAGTATTTTTATAACAGAATTCCCGCGGGATCTCCGAAAATAACTCGGGAGAAACCACAGGGAACAGCTAGTACCTATAATAATAAATTATTTTAGTTACAAACTGTCTTATCTCCTTATTTCTTGAACTACAACTTGAACTTTCCAGAATCTTCAAGACGGTTTTATGACGTTTCGGAATATTCCAGATAATTTTCAAACATTTCAGAATATTCTCGATTACCGGTATATAAGAACAAAACACTGCACTGGCTTTTAAAATTAAGAATTAACTTATTTATCGATATTAAGCATTCCCGACACTAGGAAAAATCATGCCTAAAGCGTGTGGCGCTAGGAGTAAATTTAGGATACAAAAACATGGAAGTTAAAGGGTTAAAAATCGATTTTTTTATGTATAGTGTCACATCCCTCAGTGTTTTTTTTTACTTTAGAACTCCGTTATTTGAAAACCGATTTGGAAATTCTTTTTTTATTGGGGGGTCGATTTTTGAATCGCTCGAATTACTTTCATGCACGGAATCGCGAATTCACGTGCGAATCCTCATACATTTTTTAAGCATTCACGCGTGAATCTTGCAATTCCGTGTGCGAATAGTAATTCGAGCGATTCAAAAATCGACCCCAGGGTATACTTCGCAGGAACCCTGGAAACAGGGCCTATTTATAATTAGGTTAGGATTTAATGATCAGAATAATTTTTAATTTCAGTCGATTGAGGCTTTTAAAAGGTTTGTATTCATATCTAAAATTTTATTTGATTTCTATTTTCATAAATTGTTAAAATTAATCTGAGTTTTATTATTACAAGCATACAGATTTTCATTTAAAAAAAAATGTTTTTTTCTTACAAATCGATTTTTTCCTATTTAAATCGATTAATCCAAAACCGATTATTATTTAAGAGAGAAAAATCGATTAAAATAAAAATCTTTTTTTTCTGTCAATGTCACATCCCTACAAATTACTAGATTTACTATGTCAATGTCCATAGAACACACATACCTACGTCCAGAGAGAAGGTAACCTACGTCTACACGACTGACGACACCGTAGACGGAGAAAGACGAGTGACGACACACGTTCGCGTAGGCTTGTTGAGAAAGTATCGATATATCGATATTTTTTATCAAATATATCGATATTTTAGCTGATATATTTTGATCCTATTGATATTTTATTTTGACCTTTGGTGAAGAGTCTTGCCATGAAATTGTTGGACTGGCGCTTTTGTTTTGTTAGTGTGTTGCCAATCGTCAATTTCTAAATTTCGGGCCCAGCTGAAAATAAGCGCTACGGCTCCGTCCCTAGCAATATAGCATGCTGAGTTAGGCACCATTTTGACTTAAGTAATTTTAGACTTTGTAACTGTTGTTAAGGTTTTTATTTAATTTCTCTTTTAATGTACTGTTTTTTTTAAATAAAATGAATTATTATTATTATCCGATATTTCGATACAAAATATCCAATATCGATAATTTTATCAAAAACGTTTTTATTTATTTATGTATCTTAAGTTACTAGAATCCAAAACTGTAAAAGATAGGAATGAACGGAAAGTAGTAACTGTATTGGGATTTGGGAACTGACCGATTGGGTCATGAGTCATGACTATTAATAGCCCCACAATAAAGTGTATGGTGAGCAAGTGGTGGATTTAGCATCATAGTGTTCCATTAGTGATAAATAAAATGTGGATACAGTGAAATAAGATGAAATGGGGCGTTCGTCGGGAGGATGTAGTGTTACTACACAACTTCCCACAAAGCGTCCTATTAAGTTCAACTGTGAAGAGTTGCTGCCAATTTTAAAAACGCAAAATCTTTTGAAAATTTGAGCGATATATCGATGTTTTTTCCTCGATATATCAACGTCGATATTGATATTTTTATAAATATCGATACATCGATATATCATTTTTTTTTTCACTTTCGACATCCCTATGGTGCAGAGCCGTTTTGAGGGTTTTGTATAAAACTGTAAATTATTTATAAAATAATTTATTAAATCCTGGCTTCATTTTTAAATATTATAAACATAAAGTTCTATTTATGTTTATTCCAATATACCATTTCTTTTTTCTTCCCTACGCCTAATCCAATCCAATAATCCCGTTCTGTCAAAATTCCTTCTTTTTTAACAATGCTTCCTAACCTTTGCTTCCTATCGTCTTAATACCAAAAATGAAAGTGGCAAATAACACTTAGTGTTGAGTCCAAAAAGAAGAGAAAAAAAAAGCCTGTAAATACGTGCGTGAGCGTGTACACGTGACACGACTATTCACTCTTCGTGTTCTTTAGTAATGGCGTCTATAATTATAATTTGCCAATGACAACGTTTCAGTTTCATATAAAGTTCATATAAAGTTTGACAGCTGTTTGACAGTTCCGGAGACACTGCACTACTTTTTTATTTTCTTTTCTTATTGGCTTTCGCATATAATATATTTAGCCAGTTTCAAGTAAAATAAATTAGTTAAATGCACAAATTAACGTTTAGCATCGTTGTACGGTTTGAACTTGTAGGCCACTGTACTGAATAGACTACACGAGCACGAAAAGCACAATTTGGACCGACCGCAGACGGAGACCCACAAATATGTAGGTCGTAGACGGAGAATGAACTAGACGAGGCATTCGCGTATAGCGTAATGCTACGTTCACACGCGCGCCGTGCAGCCCGGCGGGCTGCCTGGCGGGCTGCGCGGCATGCAGCCCGTCCCGGGCCGGCGGACATTCAAGCTGTTTACACGCACGCCGTCGTGTCAGTCAGTGCCAGAATGGCGAGCAGCGAGGATCTCGGTGTTGTTGCTGCCATATCCTTTGGCTTAACTTATTTTTATTGGAAAAAGGAACAAAATTATGAACGATTGTAATATCCAATCGTAGCGACTTTCTTAGCAACGTTGAATGAAGATCCACTCGTCGCGAAAGCGCGGGACAGACTGACTGCCCGCGCGCGTGTAATGCTACGTTCACACGCGCGCCGTGCAGCCCGGCGGGCTGCCTGGCGGGCTGCGCGGCATGCAGCCCGTCTCGGGCCGGCGGACATTCAAGCTGTTTACACGCACGCCGTCGTGTCAGTCAGTGCCAGAATGGCGAGCAGCGAGGATCTCGGTGTTGTTGCTGCCATATCCTTTGGCTTAACTTATTTTTATTGGAAAAAGGAACAAAATTATGAACGATTGTAATATCCGATCGTAGCGACTTTCTTAAACGTTGAATGAAGATCCACTCGTCGCGAAAGCGCGGGACAGACTGACTGCCCGCGCGCGTGTAAACAGTCACCGGGCGCCCGCACATTCATCCTTTGAACTTTGCCAAAAAACCGACACTTGCCCGATTCGCGGCATTCACGTTCACAGGCGCGTTCACGGGCTCGGGCGTACCGTTTACACGCTCGTGAATGTGAATGTGCACGTTGAATGTAGAGTTGAACGCACGCGTGTGAACTTACCATAAGAGAAAGTGATATTCTTCCTATGCACACATGTAAACTACCAGTATTGCCACTAAATAACTTATTTCCAATTTCCAAGGAGTTTTAGCTTGTTTGGTGATGAAAAAGCTATAGGAAGTAAAATGTAGTTTTATAGGATAGGTTGTTTTGTATATAAACTATAAATCATCGATCCCTGATGGTGTCGAGGGGATTTATAAAATACTAGCTGACCCGCGCGGTTTCACCCGTGGTAATTTCGGAGTTCCCGCGGGAATTCCAGGATAAAATATAGTTACAAACCTTCCTCATGAATCACTCTATCTATTGGTGAAAACCGAATCAAAATCCGTTGGGTAGTTTAAAGATTTAAGCATACATAGGGATATAGGGACAGAGAAAGCGACTTTATTTTATACTATGTAGTGAAGCGGGGCAAGTGAAATGAATACTATGTAGGTGCAAATAACGTTTTATTGGAACTTAAGTTACTTAGCGCACGGTACGGATGAGCAAACCAGCTTATTTCTCGTCAGGGCATCATAAAAGTTGCGCGCTTGGCTTATGGTTTTTGAAACGATTATTATTATTGCTTGCTATTGGTTCGCGCCAGCTGCACTCATTGTAATTAAGTTTAGTTTTTCGAAAGAAACTGCTTAGGAAATGCTTGAAACGAATCCTTGAATAGCTATTTGGTTTCCAATTTACACGACCAGTGCTTGCTATCCAGTTAATAAGAGTAACCAATTTAAAAGGAAATCTGAAAAAGAAAAAAAATATAGAATACACACTGTATTAACATGAAAAATTAAAAAAAATATTTGACGTGGACAATGTAGTTATCAGGCCCAATATTCTAAAATTTCCAAATCGAATCTAAAATTGTTTATTTCATACACTACTCATACAGTCAAGAGCATGCAAGATTTTCAGCCAGTCTTACACGCGAAGGGTACAGTACACGTGATTCTGTTGACGGTTAAATTGAACTTATTCGATTCGATACTGAAGTTTTAAAATACAGCGTCTGAGACATAGTTAGATTCTTAGATAGACTAGATTCTTTCAGTATTTTATCCCACGTTGAAAAAAAAAACAAATGATGGAAACGATTGGTACTTGGCATGAAACTTGGTAGAGATAAAAAAAATGTCCAGTCTATTTTAAAGATATATGTATGGCCTACTTAAATAAAGCAAGAAAAAGAAAAAATATACGCATAAATTAATTAAATAGAGCGTTTCAAAGTTCCTACTTTTGACTTTACCGCCGAAACGCGGAATGACGTCACTAGTTCAAAATTACGCCTTATTAACCTGTGATAGAAATGTCACTGTCGGGTCATGTGACACTGACAGACAGATAACTTCAATATCCAAAAGCGAAATTAAGGTTGAACTGGTTTTGTTGACGAGTGAAAGCCGTATCGAAAACACGCGTGTCACGTTTTTCGTTATTTCAGTCACTTTTCAGCATCTATTTTGGACCCTGAGCAGGAAACTGACTTTCAAAAGAGCCATGTTTTAACTTGGGGAAAAATCTAACATTGTCATTGGCGATTCGCCATAATTGAAGAAGTAGATGAAGAGATTGTTATTATTAAGAAACATTGTCATTGGCAAATTATAATTATAGACGCCATTATTGAAGAAGAAGAAGAAGGTTGAACTGTGTCGAGTTCAGAAAATTAAAAATATGCGTTGACTGTATGCACTTAGTTTCTTTTGCCTTCTCTGAAAGAGGTAAATGTTTCCTAAAAAAATAAAAGTGACGTAATCTGTTAAGCGTGGCTGTGATTGGTGTTTCGCTGCAACGTTCCGTTTCACAAAATTAGAAGTTGAATATTTTAGAAACTTAAATTTTTTATAGTAAATCTTTCACGATAATGCTTTTCTAAGGCTCTATTTCTGACATATTGACAAAATTTCTTATAATAAATTTCATGCAAGTACCCTATTTTGTTTTTTTTTTTTTTTTTTATTTTATTTAAAACGTTTACAAAATATGACTTAATCTAATAGCAACCCAAAAATCACAAAGATTTGTCCGGGATGCTAGACAAAGTTGAGTTTCGTTAAAAAATATAGAAGTAACGACATCACACATAGGTACCTACTAATATTATAAAAAATTGGGAAATTAATCTGGGTAAGCTAGCAACCTTTGTCGTAGTATAACCCAACATATTACGGAAGGCATAGTAACGACGTGGTAAGGACATAGTCGCCATTATGGAATAAGGACCACGTAATTTGGCAAGATTATACATTAAAATAAGAAGGCAAATTAATGTTGATTTTTTTGTTATATTTTTACGATTTATACCACAAAGCTGTTATTATGAATATATTTGCTATTTTGCACAAACAAAACACATTTACATGAAAGTAAATCATTACATACCGATGAAATGTTACATGCTCCGTTTTCCTTTCATTACGGCTCTTACAGCCTAAAATACAACATATCACTATGTCCACAACAAAAACAAACACTTTAAACACGATATGAAAGTCTATTTAGCTTTCAATAATTGAAAAAAACAACGTTTTTTATCAAAACAAACAAAGAGCACTTCGCTTTGTTGGGCAAACTATAACTTTGCCCAACAAAAAAAACCTATACGCTAGATAAGGACAAAAGATAATTGGAAATCTCTTTCACTCTTAAGAACTTAGCCATAACACTGTCTCGCTTACTATTCGAAAGAGAAGGAAATCGCCTCATCTATTCATTCTCCATCTACGATGTAGGTCGTCTACCAAGTGATTATATTATGATCTTTGTCGTCTACGATGTAGAGGTAGATACTAGTGGTACTTTGGTGGACCGGCAATGGTGGTACTACCTACCCAAGAAGCTTTGTACCTAAGGATGAAAAAATCGATTATTATAAAAATAATCAATTAATATGAAAATCGATATTTTTATAGTAATCGTTTTTTTATCGATTACTGTTGAGAAGAGAAAAATGTATTTATAATTATGTTTTATTCCATTATAATTTAAATTTACTTTTGCTTTTTTATTAAAATAAGTCTTGACAATTGCCATAAAAAAAAAAAAAGTTTAGTTGTTTGCTACTCTTCAGTCTTGCCGACCAGAATAAACAGCTTACAGAAGTCTAATTAATTTGTGTTACAGAAGCTCAGCCACAAATTAACTAGACTTATGTCTAAAGAAGCTCAGCGCACTCAAGTCTCAAGTCAGATTTAATGTATTCCACAGTTAATTGTTATTCTTCAGTTAGTATTTTTTGCAGTTCTTAGGGCATTTTATTGAGGTAACCAAATAGCTGATTAAGTAAATTATTGGAGATAGAAAGAACCCAATATTTAAAAATAACATAAAAGACATGTCGGAATTAGAGAAAGTGTTCTGCTTTAAAACAGAAAATAAATTTATATCTAAAAGTGGAGCCAAGAAACGAATGTGGAAGTCTCTTAAACAATTGTTGACCACTGAACGCACCCTACCATGGCCTAATGATGCTGTTTTATGTATGTTTTAATATACATTCTTATTCTTTGTGTGAGATATAATATCTGCTCATGTTAAAAGAATTATTCAAAACAAAATTATTTTTATTTCAGATTACTCTATCAATGCACCACCAACCTTTAAACCTATAAAGAAGTATTCTGATATTTCGGGATTGCCTGCTCCATACATAGATCGACATTCAAAACTGTATTATAGCAACGCAGAAGAATTTGCCACCGTGAGAAGTTTACCAATGGACATTACTGCTGGATACTTACAGCTCAGAGGAGCTAACACTTTAGTGGGATGATGTTGTAACTGCTGGAATTTGGTTAATAGTACTGATATAAAGAATAAACATTTTTAAAATTTTAAACTGAAATATCTATAGGTACCAATATTAACAAGCAGTTGAGTTAGTATGTAGGGGTATTCTTTGGAACTACTGAAAACCTTTCACCGATGATGATAGTTCCCACCTTTCATTGTATTTGCACTCTGTGTGTAAAGAGAATAGATTGATTCAATAAACAAATCAATTGAATCTTTTAATATGCTATTTCTGACTAATAAAAACAAAGTAGGCACCTACCTCAGTACCTACCTACATAAAAAATTTTCCCTTCTGAGTTTAATGGATACTTAATGAAAAAACTCACATTCACATTTGCTCAGTGCCTCAACCCTCAGGCATAGAAAAAATCTTATTATTATAATTATAGTCATTTTATAAATGCGAATGTGAGTTTTTTACGCTTACGCCGCCTTAACTACCTACTAAGCCGTTAGTCAATCATGAAATTTTGCATATTGGTCCATGATAGGTAGGTATACAATCTTTTTCGGCACGAAACACTAATTAACTAGACTTATGGTACGAAAAGCCGTAGGGTAGGTCAAAGATCATAGGTACTTTTACCCACAAATTAACTAGACATGTCTAAGCTTTTACCCCGGAAACAAGCCCACAAATTAACTAGACTTATGTCTAAAGAAACAAGCCTATTGTATATGCGAAAGTCCATAAAAAAGAAGAAAGAAAGCTAGCTAGTGCCGTGCCGTTAGTGCCTAGTGATAGGGATGTAAAATAATAATCGACTTTAGTATTAATATATTTTTTTCATAATAATCGATTATTAAATATAGATTTTTCAATTTACGAAGATCGTAGGTATTCAAGTGCTAGATTCGAAAAAACTGGGATATAATGTCTCGTGTTTATCTAAAACTACATCGGGTTTTCCTTACGAGATAGATTTGGAGCATCTAGGAATTGCTTTTTACATAAAAAAAAATTACTCTCATAGATTTTGATACAATTATCGATATTGGATATTTTGTATTATTGAATTTATTGATATATCCGATCAAAATATTTTGTATTAAATTAAAAATATCGGTACTTTTTTAACAAGCAGTTTTAAACCTTTCGGGGAACTCGGGGAAGGCAAATGAGTCTAAGTCCATACAGCCAAATCAGATATTACTGAAGTGATTGAAGCCTAGCTTCGGCTACATCCGAAACGTGTCGAATTAAAGAAAGTCAAATTGATTCCTTGTGCGTTCATTTTAGCTTATCCCAATCGAACCGAATAACGTCAAAAGGCAAAAATTATTTAAATCAGGACACGTTCTAAATGTCGTCAACGAAAGATGCGATGCAAACTATTGTAACCTGCTCAGTAGTAGCCCAAACCAGTGTTTCAAAACTTTACACCTTAGGAATTATCGTAAGTTAATAGCATTGGTCCATGGTTAATAGTTATTTTTACAATTCCTTTATATAATATTAGAAAATCTGTTAAATCTGTAAAATATTATGGCTGACATCGAGCTTATTAAAAACTTGCTGTTCCCCGCAGTTTCACCCGCGGTAATTTCAGAGTTCCTGCGGGAATTCCGGATTACAATATAGCCTTTGTTACTCGGGAATAACGTAGCGGCGGATGTAAGGGATGATCTGAGTTTTGATTATTAACAAAATGAGCACTACAAATGCGTGCACTTTTTTTTGGTTCTAAATCCTTTGGATATATTCTGAAAAACAATTTTTTACTTTTTTTCCCTAATATTTTAATTGAATATTTTATTTAAAATAATTTACTTACTCACTGCATTTATCCACTTTATTCGTTTAAAGTTTATCCATGCAGTGTTCAATGAACTTTCAGGGGAACAATAAAATTTCACCTTCGTATTGTTTTTGTATGGCATATTTGTGCAGCCGCGGATACAACAACGTGCTTTCGAAGAAGATATTACGAAAAATCAAGAAAATAAAAAAAAGTCATCAAATTGTTATTGCTTAGAATATTACTTCCCGCCATTTGTTTAAATTTTTCTCGTTAGATGGCACTATGGTTATCTTTCTCGGTGCGAAGTCAGAATTAAAAAAGTAAAACTTGTCACTTGTCAATTGTCATTGATACAGACGTCTGCTGCCTGACAGTTTTGTAATTTCCATTTTCCTGATTTTGTCCTGCTCACTCATCACTGCTGGTTTGTTTCATTGGCGGTTGGCACGTGTGGTTATCTTATTATTATTGGGAATTTTATAAGTTGTGTAAAAAACTTAACGAAATGTCTGCAAATAGCTTTCTGAAAGGAAAATCGAGGAAAATTTACAGAAAAAAAGATGATAAAGGCAAGAAGAAGAAGCCAAAACTACACAGTGAACCTAACCTGCAAAATGGTGAAGAATCTTCGGAGAGTGATTTGGATCTTAAGAAGTTCTCTGATGTGGAAGACGAGAGCGATCATGAGACAGCAGAACATAAAAAGTTGCGATTAGCCAAGAAATATCTGGAAGAAATCAAAAGAGAGGAAGAGAAAAGAGCGGAATTGGCTGAAGACGATGCCGTTGACAAACGATTGCAGAGAGATTATCTAGAATCTCAGGGAAAGCTCAAAGTGCAAGTGGCGGACAATTATACACAACCCACTAAAGATAATATAAGGGTTATACGTGCGAGAGAACATCGTTTAACCCTTACTTGTGTGTGTATTAGCAGTGAAGGCCAGTATGTGTTTACAGGCAGCAAATGTGGTACTTTGGTTAAATGGGGTGTTAAAGAGAAAAGAAAGCTCGGTTGCCTCACCCACAAAACCCATTCCAAGTTACTGAAAGGAAGTATCATGTCTATTGCTATATCATCTGATACAAAATATTTAGCAACCTCAGATGAATCTAATAATATTCAAATATGGGATCCAATCACATTAAAACATTTACATACTTTCAATGGTCATAAAAATATAGTTACAGGCATTGTTTTCAGGAAAAACACTCATGAATTGTATTCAGCTAGTAAAGACAGATGTGTTAAAATATGGTCATTAGATGAAATGGCATATGTGGAGACTTTGTTTGGCCATCAGTCGGCTATTAACTCCATTGACGCATTAACCAAGGAAAGAGCAATCACAGCTGGTGGTACTGACACATCGGTGAGAATCTGGAAGATTGTTGAAGAGTCACAACTTATTTTTAATGGTCCCATTGGGAGTATAGATGAAGTGAAATTGTTAGATGAAGATCATTTTGTTTCTGGTGGTGATAATGGAACACTTTGTGTGTGGAGTATATTTAAGAAGAAACCACTTTGTTCCGTTCTTCAGGCTCATGGTGCAGAAAATGAGGTGCCCCGTTGGATCACAGCTTTAGCCACATTAATAAATTCGGATATTTTCGCATCAGGTTCTCATGATAACAATATCAGGGTATGGAAGGTGTGTGACATGTATAGAAAAGTATTGCCAATGTTTAGTATAGAGGTGGATGGATGTGTCAACTCAATACAGTTCACTCCTGATGGCAGGCATTTGTATGCTGCTGTAGGTCAGGAGCATAAATGGGGCAGATGGTTTAAAGTTGGAACAGCTAAGAACAGTTTATTGATTGTTAATTTTAATCTTAAGTCTTGATAGTTTTAATTATAATAAAAATATTGTTATTAATTTAATATTGCTTTTATTGAAAGTTCCATATTATGTTATCAGTGGATGTTTCAAGTTTAGTATTTTAACAGTTCTATGTTTTTAAATAACCAGTTTTCCATCAAGAATGTGTTTTACTCTTTATTGTGAACTTCTCCACATAGTGAATTAAGTGCATCAAGTTAAAAAAATGTAATTAATTTTCTAGTCCATGAATGTTTGTCAGTTTTTGTTGATGCTGATTGGAGAATCTAACCGCCGCACTCAGAGTCGACTTTAATGATTACTTAGTTAAGTATAGATTTTTACAACAAAACTGCCGCAATCAGACAAGTGTAATAAATTAATGTTAATTGGCATTTAACTAATTAAGTTACATCTCATTAAATGCCAACTAACATTAATTTACTAAACGTCTCTGATTGCGGCAGTTTTGTTTTAAAAATCTATACTTAACTAAGTAATCATTAAAGTCGACTCTGAGTGCGGCCGTTAGAATTCAAAGGCTACATACATCAAAAATGGTCACTGTGACTAATAATATTTTTTTAGCTGTATGAATTATAGTACGGGCGCCCAAGAGGGGATTTGTGGATTAGGTAAAGCGCGTCAGATGAACATAAGGGGGGTACCTTGCACCATGTTGAGTACCTCCACCAAATATAGGCCCTCTACACTGGTGGGTGCGTCTAGAATAACCGATCAGATTAGTAAAAAAAAAATCGATAACTCGAAATACTCGAACGCGTCAGATTAAGATATGGTGGGTTAATTACATAGTGAGAAGTATGTATATGAATACTCTCACCATTTAAACGTGACTTAAGGGAGTTAGAGGATCACAAACTTGCAAAAAAAAAACGCAACTTCGACATTTTAAATTATTTTGATTTATTCTTTATTTTAAAGTAAATAACTCAAGGATAGCGGGAAAAATATAATCTGCCGATTTTCATAAGCCGAAGAGACAAAAATCGTCTTCGAATCGAACGAGCAGCTGCAGTGAAACATGTACCTATTCATATCTCTGTCTTTCTTTCCCTTTTACTTTTTCTCTATCTCTCACTCTCTCACACCGTCCTCACACTACTTTCCGTCGCCATAACGTCATCACAGTATATCACGGCGCTAAACGTGTCAAATTATAACTTTTTTTGGGCGGTTAAAATACATATTAAAATAAGTTAAGGTAAGTATTACATCAAACTATAGGTTCACCTATAACCTTTCACTTTAATGTAATTATATATATATATTATATAATAAAGCTCATCACAAAACAACGCGTTCATGTTATTATATGTAAAACGCTCTGGCTTGTTTGTGCTTTAAAGTTAGTTTTGTGAATAATATTTTGTGAGCTTTTACATATTTCATAGAAATATAAAGTGTGTTTTTTGTGAACAAGTAATAGCTCATAAAGTTATTAAACTTACGTCAGAAATAAAAAAAAAAATAAAAAAAAAATCATAATTTTTGTTTCTAGCAGTCAGATTAATAATATCCCTCAAATGTATTGTCAGATTTTAAGCCAACATAACTTGGACTGCAAGCTGAACCTTCTGTAAAATAATCTGACACGCTCGAGCATTTCAAAATTGAGATTTTTTTTTGCATGTTCAAAAATTCACTACTACCTTGCGTCACCTCCAAATCAGCAGATTTTTGAAGGGGAGCATTTTTAGGATTCACTTAACATCCCATTTGAATATCTGACGCGCTGGAGTAAATTTTTTTTTTTATTTTCTCCCCTTTCGGATGGCCACCCCCACCACGCAAATCGGCAGATGAATATATTTTCGATATCAGAGACACCTTGGAGTATCTAAACTACAATATCTGACGCGCTCGAGTATTTCCATTTTAATATTTTTTTTTACATTTTTGAAAGCCTGTAGAAGCTAAACCCACCGGTGAATGAAAAAATATCAAATGACCTTATTTTGTTTATATCTCCTAATCTCCAAAACCCAATAGGTCCCTACGACGCTCGAGTCACTCCCGAATTAGCATCGGTATCTCCCGTACTATAAAACAAAATGCAGAAACCGATCTTGGCATTGAAATTCGCCCTTAGTCCCTCCGCTAAGATATGCTTAGTTAAAAACAAATTTTTAACAAAAAAATTAAAACCGACTTCCAAAAACATAAATCTAAAAAAGCTAAAAATAACAAAATACCGTTTTAATCCAAAAGACAAAAACACACGTAATATTATTATTGGTTCGTGCTACCACTGATCGGTTTGAATTCGGTGACAAGCCCGCTGGTGTCTGCCCACTTGGGTTGTTTTGCTCACGAAGAGCTGGTAGCAGGAGTCGACTTAGCCCATCTACCCCCTCCATACTTGGCTTGTCACCGACTTCATACCGATCAGTGGTAGCACGAACCAATAATATTAAGTGTGTTTTTGTCTTTTGGATTAAAACGGTATTTTGTTATTTTTCGCTTTTTTAGATTTATGTTTTTGGAAGTCGGTTTTAATTTTTTTGTTAAAAATTTGTTTATTTATTGCTTTTTAGTGAGTCGGTTTGTAATTTATCTAAGTTACAATAGCCTACTGTCAACTGCTCATAACCTTTTACAAAATATAGCTTTTCCCGACGTTAATTTTTGAGGAGTTCTCCTGGTACATCATCATCAGTTCCACTTCACCATACACCGTGTGACGAGCATAAATTGTTTAGAAAGCACATTAAAGTTAACGAATCGTAATCTGTGAAATACCTATTATTTAGTAGTTCCGATGACCATCTGCGGTCTTCATCATCAGTTCCACTTCTTCAAATTTTACTTTCCAAAAGCAAATAAACGATTTACTATAAAAAATACCCAAATCGTCATAGGTGTTCCTATAAATTTTGAAGAGTTCCCTCGATTTCTCCAAGATCCCACCATCAGATCCTGACTTGGTGACAATGTGACCAATTCGGAAGTATCCCCTTTCAAACAAAAAAACAATTTTCCAAATCGCTCTAACTAGAACCCCTGAAATACGTATCATTGTTGAGTAGTTCCGACGACCAGCTGTGGTCTTCATCATCAGTTCCACTTCTTCAAATTTTGCTTTTCGAAAGCAAATGAACGATTTACTATAAAAAATACCCAAATCGCTATAGGTGTGCCTATAATTTTTGAAGAGTTTACTTGGTGGCAATGGGACCTAATTGGGAGTATACCATTTCAAACAAAAAAAGAATTTTTGAAATCGGTCCAACCGTCTTCGAGTAATCGGTGAACATACATATAAAATCGAACATAGAACCTCCTCCTTTTTGGAAGTCGGTTAAAAAGGGATGGTGCGAATATCATAACGGTTGTTTGCGTGGGTATGCATTTTGGTATCGATTCGTAGTTTTCGTTTTTTTGTATCGGTTCGTTACGAGGTAGATTTGGATTTCTGAAAAACGAATTTTATAATTTGGATATCGATACGAACCGATTTCTAAATGAAATCTGCTTTCAGATTCGTTTTGATATATCTGACCCATGCCTATCGCTTTTATGCCACTAGGAACTGCAACATGTGTACGCGCTGTAACTTGTGAGGAATATGCACACAATAAAAGAATTTGATTAATGATAAAAAGTTTATTTATTTCTGGAAAATCTCAACCTATAAATTTCCAAGTCTGCATTGTGCCATTATCGACGAATCTTTATGGTTCTTCTTTCTTCGAAATAATTTCTAAAAAAAAAAGTTATTCTACGGGCCAATCACCTAGACATTTGACGAGGGACCGACTGAAATACCTAAAAAATAATTATTCCGCACTAAATGTACTCTCAAAACGTTGGAGGGCAGGGAGGGTCGTGACTCGTGTAATCCGGCTGGGTTACCGATAAACCTAGACGCGCTCGTATCTGCAAATCACAGCAATCAGCACAGGAAACTGCCACAGCAAACAGGCCAGCAAGCAGCACCGGCCTGCCAAACAAATGCGTACATTAGTTCAGTCTGCGTGCACCTCCGCTAACTGGCCACACCTACTCAATATTTCATGATGATTTTATCATTTTAGTTTGTTTGTTTACTCACATATTCTACTACTTGCAAGTCACTTCAAAAAAAGTCATCCAGTGTGACCTTATGTCATTTGTATAGTTCAGGGCAGTCTGCTGTTCATTAGGGTGGTTTGTATGAGATTTACCTAGTTATGCGTGTCTTGGTTTGTCAATAAATACAAAAGTTTACTCATAACTTAGAAACTGCAACAACAGCAATTCAGCAGTTGTCAGCAAACGGCAAACCCCCCCTTTCCCCGCAACTGCCTCGCGCCCCGCGCACTCCACACGCCCTGAGCATACCAACACATCAATTAATTTTACATAGGTACTTAGCCAATTCGCATATAGGTACATTTTCAGGAACAATTTACTTTTTACATAAATGACACTCAGAGACCATAAGCATTACATAATTACGAAAGTTGAAATACTGTACAAGTTTTGTATTACAATTAATCTGATCTGAGTGATGCATCTCCAATACTTTATTACACAAGTTTATAACAACTGGGATTATGTGGAACATTGGAGTTAATCCTGATTGATCATTGTATCAGTTTTCTATAAAAATAGAATTACCATTAACTTGATGTCCAATAATTTAGCCCAGATATACCATGGAGTGAGCTTACATCTATCTGCCCAATGTTAATACTTAGTATCTGAAATGATATCTAGGACCATTATGGTCACAAGCTGTGGTGAGAATTAACAGTCATGTTATATTTTAAAAACTCTTGATGTACAACACCAAAATGCATCATGTACTTATATGAAAAAAATCTTATGTTACACAAACAAAAAACACTACTGAAAGATGTGGGTCAAGTATTTTAAAGCGAATTTAAAGAATTATTGACCTCACATTTACAATATTACAATCTAGTTTCAATAAAAAAAGAATCTTAACAGTACAATGTTAAGTGTTAAACTTTACTTAATTTTTAAACTTAGTCCTAATTTGTTACATCATATATTTCTGCTGCTATGAAATTCATAGCTAGGTGTTAGGGCTGAAAAAAAGTGAAGTTTTAGTACCTTGTTCAAAAGCTGCAGAGTCAAGTGGCACAGCTCTTAAACCACAACCGGTACCCTCTACCTGTAAATAAACAATAAAAAAATTAAAGCTTGTTTGTACCAGGTAAAAATTAAAATGGAATCTTCTAAGTGCCAGGTAAAAGGAAAAATGACCAATTCATTACTTATTAACTGAAAAGTTAATAACAAAAATAACACTACCTAGGTACTTATTTAAGGGTAACTGGAACTATATTATAATAAAATATTTATAGAATTTAGTTTACCTTTAATAACAAAAGTTTTTAATGATAGGGACAGGTAACCTAGAAAAATGTAGCACTAATTTTCTGAAAATTAATGCTGCGATGCCACATGCCTCTACTACCACCTACCTACCATATCAATTTGGGCAATGAAGACAAAAGAATATCTTTTTAATCTTTATTTTAACTTAAAAAAAAGAGGTATTTCAGCTTATGTTTTTTTTCACTGACTTAATATTGTAACATGTATGTAATGGCATATCAATGCTGCATCTATGTGCATTAAATTCCATACACAAGTTCTATCTGCAGCAAAAACTCAGACTATTTTTATACTCAAATATAAGAAAATACTGTTTGTATAAATCTATGGAGCTGGTCTACTGTTCAACTGCAATGTGACTATATCAACTTATTGCTTGCACTTATGCAAAGTACAGTGAATTAAAGAGTACCTGAGGGAATCCAAAAGCTAATGCAGGCGAATTAAAATATAACTTACATACATGGCATTTCAATGCCTGGAACGAGAGCGGGAACGACTGCGGCTGCGGGAGCGCCCACGGGAGCTCTTTGAATCAGAGCGGGAGCGCGAGCGAGAGCGCGACCGGCTGCGGGTGTATGAGCGCTTCCGCGACCGGGACCTGGAGCGACGACGTGAACGAGACCGTGAACGGGAATTGCTAAAAACAAATACCACAACACAAATACATAAACATTGTTATCTTGTCAAATTAAATTTTCCATTATGCAGCTAATTATGTAAAACTGTTTAGCCTCATAAAGCTTGGCGTCCTTAGTGGCAGATCCAGCATTGTGGAGAGCGCCTGCACTGTTTGACTACAATACAAACAAAAGTTAGTCATATTATTATTGTAATAAAACTAACTAGTAGGTATTTAGCAAGTGTTACTAATCACAAAGGAAGCCATTTTTAAGTTTCACTAATAGACACTATAAATTAGGGTTTATTAACAAGCATAGTATACATATACTAACTTACTAACAATTAAAATACCAGTAAATTATATCTACATTTTAATACCATTTATTTAGGTACTAGATTGTCTAGAACAGCTACTAACCTTCGTCTGCGATCGTAGCGGCTTCTATAGGGCGAGGAGGGACGTCCATAACGGGCCATTTGGACACGGAGCTCCCTGCCGTCCAACATGCGGCCGTCTAAAGAATCCAAGGCTTCTTCAGCATCGCGTCTATCGTAAAACCTAAAACAAAAGAATGATTACCAATTTGTACACTAAAGCCAAAAATAGACGCATCCCACGAGCTCGATTGAAATATTTACCTCACAAAAGCGAATCCTCTGCTTTCTCTCGTATAGCGATCCCTGGGAATATATATGTCGCCAACTTCTCCACATCTTTCAAATACACGCCTCAAATCTTCAGGTGTCGTGCGATATGTTAAATTATCCACCTTTAACGACACCATGCCGTCGATACGAGGCGGGGGTCTTCCGTAACTCATTTCGCTGTTTTCTTTACCACTCAATTTACTAACTGTTATTAGTGTTTTGCCGGTTCAAACGCAGTAAAAGTAAATGGCGTTTAAAAAATTTGTAACGCGGGCGGGATTAGCGCACTGCACAGTACAACCGACTCGATCGAGATTCGAGAATGAGCTTGTGACAAAATGGCGTCAGGATATGACGCTATGTTTTGTCCATCGACGGAAGCGGATGTCTTATTTATTTATGGTCACCATAGATAATTTTTAAAAGTTGCCAACTTTAAACTCAAAAGTTTACGTAAAATTATAAAATTAATAATGCTCGGAAAGTGGACGATAAAGGTTGTTAATACATGGAAATATTAAAAACATTCAACCACTACAACCACCTACATTAAATCAATCCGAGTAATCCAAACCTACGTTAAATATTACTAATAACTATTTTTCATCTTTTTCTCCAATAGGGTACTTGCATGAAATTTTTTTTTCAGTCTATTTTGAAGAAATATGGCCTACTTAAACAAAGCAAGAAAATAGAAAAAAATATATGCATAAATTAATTAAATAGACCGTTTCAAAGTTCCTACTTTAGACCTGAACGCGGAATGACGTCACTTTTTCAAAATTACGCCTTATTAATCTGTGATAGAAATGTCACTGTCTGTATTGACAGGGTCATGTGACACTGACAGACAGATAACTTCAATATCCAAAAGCGAAATTAAGGTTGAACTGTGTCGATTTACTTCCAAAAGTTCCAATGAAAAATCGAAATGCATGTTACCGATGCATTTTAAAGTAAAAAACTTCAGAAAATGGAAAATATGCGTTGACTGTATGCACTTAGTTTCTTTTGCCTTCTCTGAAAGAGGCAAATCTTTCTTAAAAAAATAAAAGTGACGTCATGTGTTAAGCGTGGCTGTGATTGGTGTTTCGTTGCAACGTTCCGTTTCACAAAATTAAAAGTTGAAATTTCGGAAACTATTAAAAAATTTTTAGTAAATCTTTCACGATAACGCTTTTCTAAGGCTCTATTTTTGAAATATTGACACAATTTCTTATTATAAATTTCATGCAAGTACCCTATTATGGTCAGTGTTGTCAACGTGGTCGATTTTTCACTTTTTAGGCTACTCAGAATGAGAATCTGAGAATCGGTGACGAAAAAATTAAATAAGTCAAAATCGTCGCCATTTTTGTACTGTGCCAGAGGAAAAAATGGAAATTCACCAAATGATGATCTAAGAAATCACCATTTTTTTTTACTTTTAATAACACTAAATTTTTGTAAAGACAGAATGAAGTTCAACTCTATGTATTAATATGGTCACAAAGTACAATGCAAGGAAATTGATTGAAAATAATTTTGAAATTTTTAAGAAAAAAAATTGGGCCCAGACATCGAAATGCATTGGTGAGATGCATTTTGATGCTTTACCGGAACTTTTGGCAGCGAATCTTCGCTGTGGGAAGTTGTATAGAAAAACGAAAACCTCCCGGCGGACGCATCTTATTTCACTGTTTTCGCACACTGTTCATCACTATTGGATCACTATTATGCAAAGTCCACCATATTTACACAATATTAACCACGATAAACTAATTTGCAAAACAAAGAAATAAAACTGACGTCCACTCTGCTAAAAATCCCGCCAAAAGTCTGTCAAGTGTCAGTGAGTAAGGTTTATAGTAGGGGAGCCCACGATGCTAAATGGCAATTTACTAAAGCGTCGATGGGACCTATTGGGTTTGAGGTAGAAACAACATCGGGGTTAGCCAAGTTGATATTCTACAATCGTAAACGTATAGAAAACTAGAATAGAAAACTTTGGCCAGCCAATCAAAACTCTAGTTTCACGTGACTACTTGAACTTAGTTTCCTTCTGCCTTCCCCGAAAGGGGTATTATTCTTCTGAGGGGTAAACTTCACCAAAAAAAAAATGACACTTGACACTGACGAATGACGAGTGACTTTATTGACAGATAATTGACATCGCGTTCTTTGCTTTGCTGTCTTTCGGAAAAAAATCACTTTTGCTTTTTCGTTCGTCAAATTCAGCAAAAAAATTTTGTCGTTTTGCTTCGTAATTCGTTACAAAATACACTCAGCCATTTTTAGCCGTGTACTATTTTCGCATGATTTTTTTGTTTTTCTTAGCAATTATTATCAAACTGTGTGTAAAACATTCGGCAGCATACGTAAGTACATACTTACACCATCTGAGACTTACACGTGTAAGTTTTAAATATTTTTTGTGGCCTACATAGCAACAGCAGACTTAAAAAGAACTCCTTTTTACAGATAGCAGTGCCGTAAGCAATAGGACCTCAGGCTTCGGCCTGTGGTCAGTTACATATTTAATGAGAAAAACATTACGATAGTCAATATTCGCCTGCTGAATTTCACCATATTTCGTAGTTTACTACCTACACTATGACGGAGTGGAATAACTCTTACGCATACAACGATCAGTATGAAGGATCATCTAATGGTGACAGACAATACCCAAATCAAACATACTTAAATGACCCCAACAAACGTTATGATGCAAGCAACCATTATGATCAGTATTTGACTCAGATGCATGGTGACAACAGTGCCACACCTGGCGACACAGCCAGCTATAACAGTGTACCATATTTAAATTATCCAGTTAACCAATATAACTATCAAGGTATGCCAACAACTTCCCAAAACGCTCAACTTCATGATGTTTACAATTATGGTCAAATCACATCTGTTTCAAATAGGTTAGATGATTATAATCAAGCTACGTCATCTAATACTGCTGTATATTCAAATGATATAGCCTTGAAATCAAATTTAACACCAACAGCTATAGAGTTTGTGCCAAAAAGTTCAATGCAGCCATCTATGAGCAATCAAAATGTTAGCATATCAGAACCTGTCACTTTGAGTGAGCTTAAAATTGGTCACTCCAATAATGAAACTAATTGGAGGGAAAGACCTCAAAATTCCAAGAAAAGTAGTCAAAACAGGTTTTTTAATCAGTCTAACAGAAACATTGAACATAATGTATGTGCTCAAGAGAACAGCAGAGGTCAAGAGAACATCAGAGGACAAGAGATTAGTGGAGGACAAGAAAATAATAGGTACAATAGAGAATTGAGAAACTGTAACCAGGAGGGTCCTACAAACAATGATTACAACCTTAGCAATGAGTCAAACAATCGAAATGGTAGGAATAAACAAAACTCCAAAACAAGAAACAAAGAGTCTGATAACCCTCGTACTTTTTATAATAGCACAATTAGTAAAGGTCATGATCCAAGAAATAGTAGAGGTGAGGGTTCAGGAAGACAGAGAGGTAATTGGGCAGGCAGCCAAAGACTGCGCTCTACACAAAACAACACTGCTGATTATGAGCAATATGCTAACACATATTTGTCACAACGCGAGGAAAGATATGAAAGGCAGAATAAGTTAGAGGCCCCAAATAGAGAAACTGCCAATGTTTCTAGCCCTATGCGAAGCAAAAGTAAACAAAAATTTGTCCTAGATCAAACAGGTTAGTTCAGGGAATGAATATTTTAAGTGAGTGGTGTGATAAAAATGTCATATTTGGATGTGGGTATTTAAATTTTTATTATGATAATATTCCAGTACTATTTTCTATATCTGTTGCATGATAATTATTTTGATGATTTTAATTAGTTTTATTTTTAAGTTATGATATGAAATTTGGATTGTGCACAAATAAAATTAGGAAACATAATTTGCTTTTATTTCCTTGTTGAAATAGCTTTCACGGTTTTTTTTTACTTTAGATACAATTAACTATAGCTTTCTTTTATATAAAATATTACTTAGTAAAAAGATAACAAGATAGTTGTCTCATTAGGTACAGCCATAGATGTACTTTTTGCTTTAGAAATACAGAAACTTTTTATAGAAATAAATGGTTCAAAAAAGTGGTGGTTGGTGATGGTGAAAAAAGCATCACCAAGTTAAAGAAACATGTTTTAAGTTATTCACAGTTTTTTTTTTATGTAGCCAACACTGAGATGACACAACGTGAACGTCTAAGTGAGCAGTTAGACAATGGAACCCTGGAGTGCCTTGTGTGCTGCGAGAGGGTTAAACAAATAGACTCTGTGTGGTCTTGTTGCAATTGCTACCATGTGCTGCATCTGCGATGTATCAGGAAGTGGGCTTTTAGCAGCTTGGTCGGTGAGTGATGCTGTCTCTGTCTCGTTTTCTTTTCTAAACTTAGCTGACTTTCACAATTAAAATTTTTAAATCTGTCACTGATTACATGAAATCTTGAATACTAAGTGACCTATGAAGCTATTATTTGTCAGTTTATGAGAAGTCAGCTAAGAAAGTATTTCACCTGGTTCCCGCAGGAACATCCTAATTATAGACACCTTTGATCTATGACAGAGGGCAAATGGCGTTGCCCCGCCTGCCAGAACACGTCCGCGTCGGTCCCGGCCGAGTACCGCTGCATGTGCGGTGCGGTGCGCGCGCCCGAGTACTCGCGCGGCGGCGGCGGCGCGCACACTTGCGGCCAGGCCTGCCGCCGCGCGCGCGCCTGCCCGCACCCCTGCACGCTGCTGTGCCACCCGGGGCCCTGCCCGCCCTGCCAGGCCACCGTCAACAAGTCAGTACTCGATACAGACATCTGCAAGTGCAACATATTTGTAACCATTATTACTATCACACTGAGCTTTGAAACTTCGAGAAGCTCGTTAGTTTTTAAATAATGTTTATGAAATAACTTTTTTTTTAAATTATTTTATCGTATGAAATATCGTATGAAATATCACATCGTATGGTTTCTCGTCCTACATAATTTGTAAAATTTATTTCATGTTTGAATGTAGAGGATAGTCTCTCAGACTGGAACTGCTGAAGCGATTTTCAAAACTCTTTCAATCATAGGAAGCTACAGTACCTCAAATGACATATTAAGATACTTTTTATCTTGGAACCAGCTCAAAAAATAAAAAAGTTCATCTAAAAATTTGTATTGATATAATGGTAGTAGTATGTAAATTAAACTATCGCATTGTACATAAATATTCTTAGTGTACAAAAGTCTCGTCGTCGATTATAAACTATGTGTACGGTTTGTCGCATCAGACAATGCGGGTGCGGTGCGGAGACCCGCGCGGTGCTGTGCAGCAGCAAGCTGCCGCAGGAGTGCGGGCGCGAGTGTGGGCGCGCGCTCGACTGCGGCGTGCACCGTTGCGCGCGCGCCTGCCACCAGGGCGCCTGCGACCCTTGCCGCGAGACCGTCACGCAAGGTGCGCAGCTGCAACTCATATAATTATAGGGAGTGAGGTTTGACGGAGGGACGTGTCGAAAGAGGTTATTCGGTATTTAATTTTCATCTCAATTCTCAAAAATTTTTAAAATATAAAAAAAAAAAACACAAAATATAGGTAACGTTAGTTTTTACGTAAAACTGGGTAAGTTGCTGAAATGCTGACCCATCATACCCTTTGTATTGCCGCTGACGCGCCGACAAATCAAATGTACAGGTCATTCACCTGGGTATATCCATGTTCTTACTTCTTTGATAAGTTTTTCCCTGTGGTATATCTATATACATATAAAAATCACATGTCACGTTGTTTGTCCGCGATGGACTCCGAAACAAATAAATAAATAAATAAAATTTTGTAACCATTTATAATATGGTCCAACTTAAAAGATGGATAGTTTTTATCCCGGAATTCCCGCGGGAACTCCGGAATTAGTGCGGGGAACAGCTAATCACCGTAAACTACTGAGAGTACTTTAGAGAGTAGAGAGTGCTTACAGTACTTTTTTCCCGCAATTCCCGCGGGAACTCCGAAATTAAAGGCCCTGAAGCAATGCTTAAGGGCCAACTTTGAATAACTATTAATTTGGTGCTTCACTGTAGTGAGTTTTAATTTTTAATTGAGCTGTCGGTGTGTTCACCGCCCAGTGTGCTACTGTCCGGCGGGGAAGGAGCGCGCCGTGGCGTGCGCGTCGGCGGGCGAGGGCGAGGCGCGCGCCAGCTGGTCGTGCGGCGCGGCGTGCGCGCGCGTGCTGGCGTGCGGCGCGCACGTGTGCCGCGCCGCGTGCCACGCGCCGCCGTGCCCGCCGTGCGCGCTGCGGCCGCTCGCCGTCACCACGTGCCCCTGCGGCAAGACGCTGTGCGTACTTCGACATCTATATCTATACTTACAATAAAACTGTAGAGATGTCAATTCTGTACATTGAATATATATTCAAAATTAATATTGGAAGATGAATGGTGATCGATACTGATGCCAAAAATGCAATCAGTAAATTTTTTTCTGTCTGTCTGTCTGTCTGTCTGTCTGTATGTGCACACATGGATCAAAAACTACTGAAGGGATTTTAACCAAACTTGGTACGATTGTAGTCCATACTCCTGGGCAGGTTAAAGGCTATATAACATTACGCTAAGACACATAGGAACTGAGCAGTGACGATAAATTTGAAGCAAGTCGGATGAAAATGCGCTTTCGAGCGCTTATCCTCGCATACGTTACTCAATCACGCAAAAATGGCTGAACGGATTTGAATGAAATTTGACATTGGGTACTATTGGGTACTTTTTATTCCGGAATTCCCGTGGGAACTTCGAAATTACCGCGGGTGAAACCGCGCGGCACAGCTAGTTTTACATAATATTACGTTCGCTTTCTTGACTTCAACTCCACGTGCAGTGCAGCGCTGTCGCGTAGCTTAGTGGCGAAGAGTGGGAGGTTTTTGTGACCTCTGTCAGGATATGTTGTTAGTGTTGATGTATGAAATTTATTCTTAGATGGGTAATTTCTTACAAAGGCGAGCAACGATTAGGTATGCTTGCTTACTGTAAGTTTTCGTACTGTAAGTTAAGGTATCGTTATATTGAATGATTTAATATAAAAATACAAAAGATACAATAAAATATTTGAATTTACAATAAAGAAAAAAAAAATTATTAAAAAAGGGAAGACAAGAAAACAAATAAAAAGTTAGTAAAAGAAAGGAGGATATCATAAAGAGTGGCATACCGCGACCTCCTTCCAGGGCGTATGGTTGGAATCTTAATGGAAATTGTATAGATAGAAAATTAAATTATTTTATTGAAAATAAAATGATTTTATTTTTATCCCGCTGTCAGGCTGGAGAAAGGCAAGCGCACCTCGTGCACGGACCCCATCCCGCTGTGCGGGAACATCTGCGCCAAGCCGCTGCCCTGCGGGCCCGCCGGCGACCGCCACTTCTGCAAACAGGACTGCCACGAGGGTATGCCTGGCAGACTAACATAATAGTTTATACATTACGATATGAGTGAGCTATGTTGGTCATAAAACTAGAGGCTGGATGGTTGGTAAAAATTTAACTTTTGGTTGATTTTACATAACTACGATGACGATATGTTCATTAGTTTTTTATAGCGATAACAATTAGATTCTTAACTTGGGCGCCTCAGACTTCAGAGTAAAACTTGAGTTTTTGTGTTCACTTTGGAGGTTTAGTGTTGAGTATGTAAGTTGAACTGTGTAAGATTATTAGTAACACATTGATTCTGAACACAGCATTTGACCCATGACCAGTAATTATGTTGGTTCTCCCTTAGGTGGCGGCCTTTCTAGGAACTGTATCGCTGTTCGTTCTGTGTGCAATAAATCGAGTGGAATAAAACTGTTTCCTTTCCGGCAACATTTCTCAAAAATTATAAATATTAGGTTTTTCATAAAGTGTGTTAATTATATCACTAGTGGCGTTAGGCCCGGTTTCCACCAAAGCGGAGAGGAGATAAGTAGTGTAGAGGAGCTGTGAGAGCTTTAGGGTTTGCGATGCGCGGGGGGAGACGCGCGCCGCTTGCTTGCTCGCAGCACTTTCTATAGCAAAATGTGACATCTCTCCTCTGCGCTTGATCCATTTCCACCGAAGCTAAGCGGAGGGGAGATGTGGTAATAACGAAATCTCATTGATTATTCAAAACACATCTCCTCACGTGGAGAGGAGGGGAGTCCTCTCCACTTCGGTGGATACCGGGCCTTAACGTGCGTGTGTTGTGTTGCGGCTTGGCGGCGGCAGGCGCGTGCCCGCAGTGCCCGGAGACGACGCAGCTGCCGTGCCGCTGCGGGCACTCCAGCCGCGAGGTGCCGTGCGCCGACCTGCCCGCCGCCTGCAGCGGCGTGCTCTGCAACAAGAAGTGCAACAAGGTACTGTCACGCGCCGGCCGCCAAGAACGGCCCGGGGATGTTCACAAATTTGCTTTACGTAGTACTAGCTAACCCTCGCGGTTTCACCAACGGTAATTTCGGGGTTCCCTATGTCACTCAGGATCACTGTAGCTTCCTAATAAGTGAAAGAATTTTCAAAATCGGTTCAGTCGATACAGAGATTACAGCCTCAAAACTCACAAACTTTACCACTTTATAATATTAGTATAGATAAAACACACTCGGTTCCCGCCATCTGTACGCTTAGATCTTTTAAATTACGCAACGGATTTTAATGCGGTTTTCATCGATAGATGTAGAGTGATGACCGCGGGGGGCAGCTAGTTGAAATATAAACGACTCACATGCCATTTTAGTTAAAGATCTTTATTTTACAGGGAAACCATGTATTAGTAGGTACGCACAACAAGAGGCGTAGCTAAGTAACCAAAGCGTAAGAAATCGTCGCCAAGCATTTTAAGTAAAGGATCCCATACTTAGGTGATAGTATAGGGGATGTTAGTGAAAATGAGCATAAGCCTCCTCCTCCGATGACACCGTGCATTGCGGCTCGTTGTGCAGAAGCTGTCGTGCGGCCGGCACCGCTGCCGCAACGCGTGCTGCGCGGACACGGCGCACCGCTGCGGCGTGGTGTGCGCGCGCCTGCTCTCCTGCCAGCTGCACCGCTGCGAGGAGTTCTGCCACACGGGCCACTGCGCGCCCTGCCCCAGGCTCGGTGAGCGCGCCACGCACACACACGACGCACCGCACACCGACACCACACACCTACAAAAGCACACGACACACGACACTCACACCATTATGATTTATGTACACTGAGAAAAATGTTAAGTATGGAGTACCAGTATAGTGATTTCACCAAAAAGTACGACGACGCGCGACGTGACCAATACTTAAGGTGGTTAGCATCATCCATTACATATAAAATGTTTTGTTCTAAATGAGTAACTGACGGATCGTGTGTAACTTGGAGCGTGTGTTCTTTGAAAATTCTTCTCCTAAAGCGATGAAAAGGGGTTTACAAAGTTTGTATGTAACAATGCTAAAATAGAATCAAATAGTAGGTTCACGAGGTTTATTTTGGCGTAGTGGACGTTGCAGCAACGATCTCGAAAAACGATTGAACATTGACGATCCTTCGTTTGGATGATATCGCAACCTTCAGTGTAAAAAGGCAAAGTAATTTCACTTCGAAATGTAAATTATGATAAAACAGACAGTTTGCTAAAACAGACACTTATACTCTTTACCCACGGAGGGTAGGTACAACATTTGATGTAGTAAGTGGGTGGTGTGTCAGGGTTCACGGAGCTGTCGTGCGCGTGCGGCGCGGAGGTGGTGCTGCCGCCGGTGCGGTGCGGCGCGCGGCCGCCCGCCTGCTCGGCGCCGTGCGGCCGCGCGCGGCCCTGCGGCCACGAGCCGCTGCACGCGTGCCACGCGGGCGCCTGCCCGCCGTGCGTCGTGCTCACCACCAAGCGGTGCCACGGCGGCCACGAGGTGCGTGTCGTGGTGTCGACTGTCGCGCTCGTGCCCACAGAGCGAATAAATTCACTAGAGATGACAATTTACAACAAAACTCAGTGGTTGTGGGAAAGTGGGAAAGTTCAAAGGTTAAAAAGACAAAACTAAAAAATATAATAAAAAGTATATTATTAGGCGAAACGGCCTAGTAATATACTTTTTATTTCAGGTGGGTTAATGGTTGTTAATAATAGGCTAGTTTCCTGGGTAAAAAAATCAAAATTCTATTTAGTCCGTCAGTTAGATAATAAAAAAATAAAAGACACGTATTTTTTGCTTTTTTAAAATAATGGAAATATGCATAGATAAAGCGCATTAAAGTTTAGGGTGGCGGACTCGTGACATCACAGCTCGCTATAACGTGCGAACAAACTGTAGCGAGGCGTGACGTCATGTGAAATTTCGACTTGATATATCTCCGTTATTTTTTGGTTACATAAAAAATAAAAAAATACGTGTCCAATATTTTTTAATAATCTACAAAACGGACTAAAAAAGAAAATTTAGGAAACTAGCCTATTAAGTAAGTAAATAGATAAGTTGTTAATTAGATAACATAGATATACAATTATAATTATTAAAACTAAGATGCGCTTCCTCGCCAACAACCTATTTATAGGTTGGCGAGATAATATATATGTATATATATTATATATATATATATATAATATATTATATTATATATACAGTGGTGGTCATATAATTAAGAACGATTTATATGTAGACCTCATATTGAAATTAAAATGTTCATAACAAAGATTTCACTCCTTCCTGGAAAATAATGAATATACCATTAGTTTCAACGTTTACAAGGCTAACAAAATCTGTAATAAAAACAGGAAATAATATTTAGTTTACCGGTTAATTCGTTGACAATTAAATATTGGTAACATCGCAGTAGCTCGGAGGCTGGACAAATAATTAAGAACGAAACATTTAAAAAAAAAATATTAAAGATAATTTAAGAATTTAGGTATGGCTTCAATTGATTTAATTTGACAACTGTTATTCAATAAAATAAAACAGGAAAAATTGTTATAAGGGGGCTTAAATTAATATTCTGTACCATTTCCTTAACTGCAGATAACTGCATAACAACGGCGCATCATGGATGTTATTAACTACTTACAGGTTTTAATTTAAAAAGTGTTTTGAAGGTTATTTATCTTACCAGAACGTTTGTTTGATATCTTTTTTTTATTGACACCAAATATGTTCAATTGGATTAAGACTTAGACTGTTTAGTGGCCAATCAAACACTTTTACCACTTGCCTGTCAAGGTAGTTTTTAGAAGTGGATGGTAGTGGTCTGAGTGAGTAAGCTGTGTTTTGGATCATTATCATGCTGAAATGTCTTTATTACCGAAAGATAAAATCATTTGCGTATGGCAACATACATTTTTCGAGTATTTGTTTGTATTAGTATTGGTCCATGTTGCCTTTTACCAGCCTAGTAAGTCCTACGTCATAACTAGAAAAACAACCCCAAATTTTTATGTTTTCACTGTCATTGTCCACCATCCATTTAGTGTATTTGGGGTCGAATGTCTTATTCGCAGGTCGGCGTACATACCTACTGCTTACCATCAGAGCATACTTTTTTATCTTTGTTTAATTCGAAAAAAGTATGTAGGTACCTAATTCTATTGCGACTATGTCCAAATTCCATAGGTACTTCCTTCCAAACGCTAGTCGGGTCTGCCCTCAGAAGAATAACTCTGCCTATGGCGTAATGTCAACATGGGTACGTTCCTTGTTTCTCTGTCAAAAAACTGTGCCTCCACAAAATGCCTTCAAACAGTGCCCCAGTGACTGTCATCGAAAACTTCATTTTTGATCTCATTAGAACCTTTAAACTGGCCCCGCTTAGCGAGGTGAACTATTCTTAAACGTTTCTGGGAGACGTTTTTCTAACTTTAGATTTGCGCGGAATATTCGGAGTGGTCTGATGTGTATAAAAATGCTTCACAGCTTGGTAAACCATCGTTTTTGAACAAGATAAATGATCTGCAATTTTTTAGTATGATCGATTATGACCACGCAGCTTTATTATTATTTCTCTAGTAGCCGAGACGCTAGATTTCTTTTTTTCGATAAAAAATTACCTTAAAACTATTAAAAACCAATAATGGCATAAACACACTATAAAATAATAATGAAGAGCATTTTAAGAAATAATTTCATTTTATTTTTATTTTATTTTATTCACAAAATTAATTTAAAAAAAAGCAATACTATAATCGTTCTTAATTATTTGTCCAGCCTCCGAGCTGCTGCGATGTTACCAATATTTTATTGTCAACGAATTAACCGGTAAACTAAATATTATTTCCTGCTTTTATGACAGATTATGTTAGCCTTGTAAACGTTGAAGCTAGTGGTATATTCATTATTTTTCAGCAAGGAGGTAAATCTTTTTTATGAACATTTCAATTTCAATTTAAGGTCTACATATAAATCGTTCTTAATTATATGACCACCACTGTATATATATATATATTTATATATATATATATTATATATATTATATATATATTATATATATATATATTATATATATATATATATATTATATATATATATATATATATAATATATAGGTCATATTGTATATTTGTGGATAAATAAATAATAAAATAAATAATAATGTAGGCGGGGCAGGCGCGCTACCGTTGCAAAGGAAATTGCTTCAACTAAGGAAATTGCTTCAACTTGCCCAAAACTTCTTTTGCTGCCATCCCAAATATATTCACCACAGTATTCCTAAATTTTATAATATTATCGCCCTTATACGACCAACAACAGGTGTGTTTCATTCCCCACCCGTCCCCCGCGGCTACCAGATGAGATCCCCCCCCCCCCCGAATTTCCCCCTGCGGCCCACGGCTACGAGACGAGTGTTCCCCCCCCCATGAGTGTCCCCCTACCAAGCGAGTCCCCCCTGCGGTATAGCGCGCGCAGATCCAGCCCTGTGTCCTTCAGCGGCAACAACGTACGTGCCCTTCGTCCCCTCGTGACGTTATGAATCTCGAGTGTTCGTTTTATCCGTAGGAACGAAAAACGATTCCTTGCTCGTTGGAGGATTTTTCTTGCGGTCTGCCGTGCGGCAAGCCGTTGCCCTGCGGGAAGCACACCTGTATCAAGATATGCCACAAGGGGCCCTGTGACACCGGCAAGTGAGTATATGAAACGCGTTTATGTCCGCTGGTTTTTAGGTCAAACTAGGTTTAGGTTTTTTCAGGATTCCGGATCTGAGATAAAAACTTCTTCCTCCACTTCTACTAGTACTCTAAAAAACATATGGAAAATTTTGAGTGGTATCTTTATTGAATTAACAAATTTCGAAAACTACTTAACCTATGTAGCTGAAACTTGGAAGGTATTATAATACTTTTTATAGGTTGTACACGTCAGCTAAGAACGAAATTCACGGAGTTCCCGCAGAGACTCCTAAATTTACCCAGGTGCAGGTCAATCTTTACATATCAATCACAAATACGAATCTTTAAATAGTATAAAATGAAGTCGCTTTCGCTGTCTGTTCGCGATAAACTCAAAAACTACTGAACGCGTTTTCATGTGGTTTTCACTAATAGATAGAGGAATTCCCTCGGAAACTCCGAAATTACCGCGGGTGAAACCGCGGGGGACAGCTAGTGTGAAATTGTGAAATAAACTCTTATTTGTTTGTTTGTTACGCTTTCACGCCTTAACGGCTCAACCGATAGTCATGAAATTATGCATACACGCTGTCAGTGGTACAGAGACACAGGGTGGGTACTTTGCGTCTCGGAATTCCCGCGGAAACTTCGCAACGAACGCGGGTGAAATCGCGGGGAACAGCTAGTAGAGGTACAAACAATATTTGTGTGTGGTCAGGTGTACGCAGCCGTGCACCGAGAAGCGGCCGAGCTGCGGCCACGAGTGCGCGGCGCCGTGCCACGCGGGCGCGGGCGCGGGCGCGGGCGCGGGCGCGGGCGCGGGCGCGGGCGCGGGCGCGGGCGCGGCGTGCCCCAGCGCGGCGCCCTGCCGGCGCGGCGTGCGCGCCACGTGCCCGTGCGGCCGCCGCAGCGCCGAGCGGCCCTGCCACGAGAACGCCAGAGACTACGCCAAGTTAGTACCATCTAAGAAAGAAACAAACAAAATACATTTATTTCAACACAACCACACAAGAAAAAGAAACAAACATATTAAACAGTGCCTAATCTAAATTTGTACACATATGATATCTCTTGCATGCTCTGCCGAAAGGGGCCAACCCTTACCAGTTTCTATATTTATAAATATAAAATGATTCGTCCTGAATGACTGGCTGACGGATCAACGCACAGCCTAAACCGCTGATCGTAGAGACTTGAAACTGGGAGGGTGTTCTTTTTATGACGTAGGCATCCGATAAGAAAGGTTTTTTGAAAGTTCAACCCCTAAGAGGATGAAAAAGGGTTGCAAATCATCGCGGGTAAAACCGCGTGGGACAGCGAGTGTAACATATTATTACTTATATATTATAAAACAAAGTCCTCCACCGCATCTTTCTGTCTGTTCACGATAAGCTTAAAAACTACTGAACGGATTTTCAACTGATCATCGTCCCGGAGTTCCCGCGGTATATCCGAAATTAACGCGGGTAGAACCGCGGAAAACAACTAGTAGTCTACTGTACTCTTTGTTTCTCAGATTCTAGGCCATAAGCGCACGGGTGAAAGACCCATCAATATCCGTAAATCACCATCTGTCCGTCTGTTGCAGGATAATGAGCTTGCTGGCCGCCACCAAGATGCAGGAGAGCGGCTCCGTGGACCTGTCAGAGGTGCAGCGGCCCGGCTCCATGCTCAAAACGTGAGTACCACTTCAGGGCCCTTATTCACTATGACCATAACGTGTCGCGTACGACGTTATGACGTCACGAGCCCCCTCTCCTAAACTTTCGATGCGGGTTTTTTTATTATCTGACGGACTAAATAAAATTTTGATTTGTAAACCTTGCCGCCAGCCTGGAGTGCGACGACGAGTGCCGCATGGAGGCGCGCAGCCGGCAGCTGGCGCTGGCGCTGCAGATCCGCAACCCGGACGTGTCCGCCAAGCTGGCGCCGCGCTACAGCGACCACGTGCGCGCCACCGCCGCCAAGGAGCCCGGCTTCGCGCAGCAGATACACGACCGCCTCACCGAGCTCGTGCAGCTCGCCAAGAAGGTAACGCGTCCCCACCGCCCACCGCACACCGCCCACGGCCCATTACCCACCGCCCACTACCCACCGCCCACTACCCACCGCCCACTACCCACCGCCCACTGTCCACTGGCCACCGCCCACTGCCCACCGCCCACTACCCATCTCCCTACTACCCACCGCCTACTACCCACCGCCTACTACCCACCGCCCACTGTCCACTGGCCACCGCCCACTGCCCACCGCCCACTGCCCACCGCCCACTACCCACCGCCCACTACCCACCGCCCAGTACCCACCGCCCAGTACCCACCGTGCGCCGCCCGCCGGTAGAAATCGGTATAATATTATTGAATTTTTCCCTCGTATTTTGTTTACTGTCCCCAAGCGATTGGCTCAGTCCCAGCCCAACCCTAGTCCAGGTCGGCAACGCACCCGCATGCCTTCTGGTGTTGCAGATGTCCATGGACGGTGGTAATCACTTACCATCAGGTGTACCACTTGCCCGTTTGCCCCCTATGACATAAAAAAGACGGTTCACTGAAATGTTTTAATTTCATCCTCAGACCAAATAAAAACTAAAGACGAAACGTCTCGAACAACGAAGTGAAGCCGGTTGCGTATGCATGTGGTGATTAGGAAAGTGTATGGATTTGCTAAGTTTACTTACTGGTGATAAGTGATTCGATGCTGTTTTTTATTTTTTGACGTGTGACTGTTGCACCCGTTGACGACACAATATGGCATTTTACTTAATTTTTGCGTCACCTCCATTAGCGGGAGAAGCTCAAACTAAAATGTATGGTGGTCTTTTTCTTGTGTTTGCGTGTTTCTGCGTACGTACACGGCGTGGTGTCTTTTTCCGGGCTTCGCTTGTTTGTTCTACGCGTTCCGTCTTAGTCTTTTCTTTTTGTGGTCTCTTTTATTTGGTCTGAGATTTCATCGTGTCGCCAGTCGAAGCAGAGGACCCGCTCGCACTCGTTCCCGTCCATGAACTGGCAGAAGCGCCAGTTCATCCACGAGCTGTGCGAACAGTTCGGCTGCGAGAGCGTCGCGTACGACGCCGAGCCCAACAGGAACGTCGTCGCCACCGCCGACAAGGAGAAGGTGATACAGAGCTCTTCACTGAGTACCTACATATTATAAAACTAGCTGTGCCCCGCGGTTTCACCCGCGCGAAAGGTTTTTATACAAAAACTTTTTTCCCGACATCCGATTTTAATGAAACAAAGCCTATATGTAGCTCCAGGCTAAGCTTAATCTACTTGTGAAAACCGCTTGACAATCTGTTCAGTAGATTCGGAGATTATCGCGATCAGACAGACAGACGGAAAAGAATTTTAAAAACTTTTTTTGTGCTTGGTTACTCTTCTTTTATCACCCCTCTCAATTTTAGGTAAAAATATTCAATGTACAGAATCGCGGATTCTACTCTTTTGTTGTAGTATATAGACAAAGTCCTCCGCCACGTCTGTTTGTCTGTTCGCGATCAACTCAAAAACTACCGAACGGATTTTCATGCGGTTTTCATCAAGTGAGAGAGAGGTTCATGGGGAAGGTTTAGGTGTATAATTTGTCAATGTGGGAAAAAGTCAAGTCGCCTACGTTGTTATAAAAACGTAGGTATAGGGGTACAGAAAAGAACAGGGTACTTTTTATCCTAGAATAGGGATGTTGACTACTTTTGAAAATCAAAATTCTAATTAGTCCGTCAGAAAATAAAAAAAACAATAGACACGTATTTTTTACTTTTTTAAATAAATTAAAATATACAGAGATAAAGCGCATAATCTACCAGACGGACTAAAAAATAAAAATTAGTCAACATGCCCATTTCCGCTGGAACTCATGTTTGTCTGTCTATTCGCGATAAACTCAAAAACTACTGAACAGATTTACTTGGTTTTTAATAATAATGGATAGAGTGATTTCAGGGAAAGGTTTATATGTATAGTTTACCTTGGAGTTCCCGCGGGAACTCTAAAATTATCGCGGGTGAAACCGCGGGGGACAGTATACTAATACTAGCTGCTGTCTCCCATGGTTTCGCCGGCGGTAATATCGGGAGTTCTCGCGGGAATTCCAGGCTAGAATATAAATATAAACCTTCCTCATAAATTACTCTTATCTATTGGTGAAACCCGCATGAAAATCCGTTGCGTAGTTTTTAAGATCCAAGCATACATATAGGGACGGACAGACAGTGGGAAGCGACTTTGTTTGGTACTATGTAGTGACATGGCGATGTGAATGTTCCAGTCGTGGCTGCCGGCGATGAGCGTGCTGGAGGTGCTGGCGCGCGAGGCGGGCAAGCGCCGCGTGCCCGGGCCCGTGCTGCGCGCCGCGCCCAGCGCCGCCGCCGCCAGGTACCCTGCACTCGCCGCGCCGCCACACGACACCGCACCTTTTTTTTTTATTTAACTAGCTACCGCCATCGGCGCCTGTCTCTACATAATCCATTCATTCCAGTTCCCGCTTTTATGCCTCTCGTACTTTCATACTTCATACTAGTTCTTTCTTGCATCCATCATCTTTCTTACTTTGTCCTTTGTCGATGGTATTGCGATCTATCTCTACTCTACATTACTCTACTTCCTATCTGTAAACTGTATCCAGCTTTTTGTTTGTATTTTTACATACTTACGCCGCACGTTATGGCTCCATTACATTATCGCCGAGTACAGAAGATTATGCGCGAGCGCGATAGTGTAGAGGGCATACGAGGGCATACTCGGCTGTACTCGCCGATCATGGTCTATGATAGCCTGCGAGCCGTGAATGAGGATGTGGACTACTTTTGAAAATCAAAATTCTAATTAGTCCGTCGGTTAGAAAATAAAAAACAATAGACACATAATTTTTGCTTTTTTAAATAAATTAAAATATACAGAGATAAAGCGCATTAAAGTTTAGGGTGAGGGGGTCGTGACGTCACTAACCGCTAAAACCGCCATACAAACTGTCAGAATAGTGACGTCACGCGGAATTTCAACTCAATATATCGCCGTTATAAAAAAAGAAAAAATACGTGTCCAATATTTTTTCATGATCAACAAGACGGACTAAAAAATAAAAAATTACTCAACATGCCCATTGTTGGTTTTTGGGCACGCATCAAAGGGAATCGCCTGTGATCGTGTTGAGGTGTCCACATGATCGCCGATCCGGATTATTTAATTTATTTATATTTACACTATATTTATATATTTATTTTTATGTAGTACCTACTTAGAATGTCGGGATCATTTAATTTTGTGCGTGTTCATACGTGTACGTACTTCCAAGTAAAATTCGTACGAAAACGTACCCAAAGTGCGCGCGGCCTCAGGGGCGTCCATTGATTACGGGAGGCGTTTAGAGGGTAATCTCACATGGGGGAGAGTTGGTCTCGGCAAATATTATCACGTATTTTTTTTTGAAAATGTGATTATGAGAGGGGGGAGGGGTTCGAGTAAAATCTCACAACATCTCACCAAGAGGTTAGGGGGTGGGAGGGGAGGGGGAAAATGCATGCGTGGGCCGTAGAGCCATTCGCTACGATCGATGTTAGTCACACGCCGGGTGTTAGTCGTGTACACACACCACACCACACTGACTCCGCCGAGCTACATATTTGCTAGCTGTCCCCCGCGATTTCATCCGCGGCAATTTCGGAGTTCCCGCGGGAATTCCGGGAAAAAAGAACTCTGTGTCCTTCTTTGTACCCCTGACAGTAGTTTACGGTGATAAGCAGTTCCCTGCATTAATTCCGGAGTTCCCGCGGGAATTCCGGGATAAAAACTATCCTATCTTTTAAGTTGGGCCATATTATAAATGGTTACAAATTTTATCAAAATCCGTTCAGTAGTTTCGGAGTCCATCGCGGACAAACAACGTGACACGTGATTTATATATATTAGGATGTGTTGAACGTTTTGCGCTACGACGGTGACTGCGCCGTTGTTGCGGCGGATGCTATAATTTGCGCTACATTGTGCGTTGAGTCGTGTGGTACGCTCTCCATTACAATAGTACATTGTTATCCTAGGGGTGAAAGTCTTTCTCCCGAGGATAACACTGTGCTTTTCATTACGAATGCAAGGAAAGTCAAAATAAAAATAGGAATTAGCTAAAGAAAAAAATGAGTGAATTTTATTTTACATAAATCAACCATAGCCAGTAAGTATGCAAAAAAAAACTTGAGTTTCTGCAGTATCCAGCTGTCAGTTGAAAGCGATTCTCCCTAGGGCTGAAAAGTGTTACTTTCAACCCGTTTCTCAGGCAACTTCAACCGACTTTCCGAGTATGAGTAAAGAAAAATAATATTAATAATAATACGAGTATCATCAATTACTTTCGTTTTGCATCATCAACCATCTAACTCGTTTGTGCGCATCCACTCGCACACGACGAGAGTTCGCACGTCACACCTAACGCCGATATTTTGCCAAACGCCTGGAGCGGTTTCACCCGTGGTAATTTCGAAGTTCCCGTGGTAAATCGATCTAGAAGTTTTTGAGTTAAACCATGGCAAACTAATAAAAATACAAATATTTCCTCTTTATAATATTAGTTGTAGATTAGTTAGGTTTACATGTGTGACAAAATCTGTGTTGCCAGGTCGACAGGCAGTTGGGCGAAGTTGACGTCGACGAACGCGTGGGCGGCGCGCAGCCAAGCCAAGCCGCAGCCGCAGCCGCAACCAACGCCACAACCGCAACAACAACGCCCGACACCTACCCCAAACAAAATAGACTATTTCGACAACCCGCCCGAATAATTTATACTGTACTAAATTTTATTGTATAAATTTAGTATATTATTTATACTACTACTATATTAAGCCGTATATGGCTTCCACTCAGACCTTTGCCTAATTATGCCATTTAAAAAATATGATGAATTTAAACCGAATCGTCTTCTATACCTATAAATTATCATATAAAATAGTATTATGAAATTTGTGTGTAATTCGGCTGGAGTTTATCATGTAAAAAAAAATGAGTAAATAATGAACATTTCACTCATTTTTTAATGCTCACCATATTATATTTCCTAAGGTGATATAAACCAGGGTATTTTAAATACACCTATATATATATGCAAAATATTAGCCCCATTAAATAAATTAACTCGCACAGAGTGCACCTTTTGCACGCTCGCATTTGTCCAACATTAAATAAAAATAATCTGTAATAGAAAAAACCAAGTTGCTATAAATGGCTGTATCGTCATTAGAAGGAGAACCAAGGCTCGATAAGATTATTGTGTGTATCAAATAAGTGGCTGAGTAAACGATTGTCAACCACCACTCGTTCAGTATCGATAAAGACGCCATGAGGAAGCTCGGAGTGACATATAGCTACAAACTTGAAACAGACACATACAACATAGTAGCAGCCCGGTGACACTCCACATAACACAACTGAACTGATTCAAGTACTTTCCACAAGTAAACACGGCCGGCTTGTACACGTGTACACGTGGTGTGCGCGTGTGCGTACCGTAGGGTTGACAGCGAGCTGACAGCCACTGTCAGTGAAAAAGTGTCATAATATGTGTCATCTACATGCGTCAATTTTCCTCGGAATTTCCAAGAAACTTTCGCGGGGTATGAGGAGGCATGAAATAGAGTGTCGCTTCTTTGTACAATCTCTATTCTTTGGTAGTAGGTACGAACATTGCAAGTTGGTAATGCTTATGGAACTGTAAAAATGAAAATGTGAAATGTATGAAATAATGAAATAAAAATGAAAACGAATGTTGAAATTAATCGCCCTAGGTCCATTGGTAGTCGCCTTCTGATGAATGTATCGAAACCAATGTGTTCACTTGTGTAATACCATCTATATACTATACATGACTAAAATATTGTTTGTAGCAGAAGGGGAGAGGGTAATCTCTTTACCTACTGAAGTTTCTAAAAGATACAGTGCAGTTAACATCAAAAATAATAATTAAACGCTTTTTTCAGTTGTTATGTTTTATTCCATTGCAATAAGATTCAACGACTGACGATGTGGTTACATTTTTCTTATTTTGACTGTACATTATATACATTATACATTATGTACATTAGATCTTTGAGGATATAACGTAACGCATTTGACACTGCGGTGACTGCCAACAATTTATATAAGGTGTTGCAAGCAAATATTTACAGGGTTGAAAGTATACACCGTAAAAAATATTCATAAAATAAAAAAGATAAAAAAAAAACAATTAAAAAGAAAACAACCTATGAAGGTGCTCGCCGCTCAATCGCTTTACACACACATCTGCGCGCCGGTTTCTTAAGATCAATGACCTCGATCGTCGCTCGATCGAGCTGACCAACTGATGTATCGCTCGCTGTGTGCGTGGCGCGTGCCTTGTATAACGTATTAGTGTGTTCTGTGTTTTGTGAACCTTGTGAATGTAGTTGTGATGTTTTTTCAATGAATTTATTTTCTTCATATTCTGAAAAACTTCCTAATTTATAATATTATTTTTTCGCCTATCCTGTTTGTTATAACGTATATATTCAGCCCTGTAAATATTTGCAGCTAATTTTGCTACATCTTATATAATAATATAAATAAAAATAACAGTGAAACAGGAAAAATGTTGATGTCAATTTTTTTAAAGTACTATACTGTTTATTGGAACATTGTTAACACATAATATACGTTATTTATGTTAAAATACATAATATTATACTCAAGTGGCCGATTAGTGATTTTACCGAGGTTATTGGTCTCCATGTACATAAACACTAAATATAGTTTCAGGTAACTTGACTTTAGGTTTGGTGTTAGGTTTTTTATTTTTCCCCATTTTTCCCTTGGAGAATGAAATGGAATAAGTTGAATTTTCCTGTTTAAGAATGTCATCATACTGTATATGGGTTTGGTTTTTTAAGTTTTTTTATATAATAATAGTATAACGCTTATTTTTTTATCTTTATTAACTATCATATTCTTACTCTCACAGTACTCGTTGTTGTGGATATTGGTATAGCGAATTTATTGTGAAACTAGCTGTTCCCCGCGGTTTCACCCGCGTTAATGTCGGAGTACCCGCGGGAATTCCGGTATAAAAAGTATCCTAAGTTCCCCCTTATAACATTAGCTATCTGCGAGTGAAAGTCCCGTCAAAATCGGTCCAGCCGTTTCAAAGATTAGCTGGAACAAAAACAGACAGGTAGAGAAAAAATTTAAAAACTGATTTTTTGATTTAAGTACCGTATATAATTTTATATGCATTTAGTGAAAAGCTGTTAATTTGAAATTACAAACAGACACTTCAATTTAATTTATATGTATAGATATGTGTTGAGGAAAGTCCGGGTTTGTAATTTATCCTAAATCTAGGTAATTATCTCATAACGCTCATACAACAACAACAGTTGCAAAGACACGATATTTCGTGCAAAGCGGCGCTGGAAAGCGCATCTAGAGATATACGTCGACGTAGTATCCATCCGAACTTGTTTCCTATACATTTTTTTTTTTTTCATTTTATTTTGAAGGAAAACCTTACGGCTAATGTAACAAAATTAAATATATAAAATGGCAGACACAATTCACAATTAGAAATGTATAAAGAGTTGAGGACAAAAGTATTTTTTTTGTTTGGATTCCATTTCGCGACCACATAAATGATAATTAATTTATATTTTATTTTACTTGTGTTTTGCTAATGATTTTCAGATTGATTGAAATCGTTATTGTACGCTTAAATAGATTTATTTAAGTTGCATGTAACCGTTAACGCTTCATTGTTTCATAATTTGAACTTATTTTCATTTATTTGAACTTATTTCATTGTTATGAATAATAAAGATCATTTTTGTTTGCAAACAATATCAAAATGAACCAGGGGCCGCATTTTTGAATCGCTCAAATTAATCGCAAGATTCACATGTTACATTCACGCGAGAATATTGCGAGAACGCGAGAAAATCACGAGAAACGGCGGAGAACATCGGCTCCACACTCACGTTCTCTTGGTTTTCTCGCGTTTTCGCAAGAGTCTCGCGTGAATGTGGAGCGGGCT
The DNA here is from genome assembly GCA_907165275.2 of Zygaena filipendulae. NCBI lineage: Eukaryota > Metazoa > Arthropoda > Insecta > Lepidoptera > Zygaenidae > Zygaena > Zygaena filipendulae. Next base: position 10,131,652 of record OU015659.1, on the reverse strand, counting down.
TTTGGGATAACATGTGAATCTTGCGATTTCGTGTGCGAAAGCAATTCGAGCGATTCAAAAATACGGCCCTATGGAACAGATCGTGCAGTTTTTGAACGATATTACCAAAACAAAACCGCCAAACGCCACATGATATGAATTTGTTTTTAGTTTTCGACGTGACGCTCGTTCAAATACGGTCGAAGGTTTACCAGCATTATCTAAATATGAGTTAAATCGTCATCTGTAAAATGATCAGCGCGATAAGAAATTGCTTAAAATATTTTCATTTGACGTTTATGAGGTTTTGGTTTGATTTTATCGTTATGAAATAGCGAAACTTCACCCGATCCGCACACTTAATTTAATATATTATGTCACGTCATATGTTATGCACAATATTCAGATAGCTTAATGTAATTTATAAAAAGGTAACGGGGTGAGCATTCTTATGAATTTAATTTGATTAAACTTGTAACTAGATTATAAAAAAAATATGTAATTGAATAATGTAACTAAAATTCTCTGTTGTAAAAGCGACACGTGTATTAAAGTGTTACATATTTGTTAAAAGAAATAATCTTTTATTTTTATAGTTTTTAATTTTGTGTCTTGATGCATGATGTTAAAGATCAAAATTGCTTCCCTGCTTCACAAAAGGTGTCTGCCACGACGTTGTTTTTTAGTATTACATCTTCGTCACTCCCTATCACAAAAACACTAATTCCCTATAAATAAAACGAAATATTATGTATAATAATATGTATATAAAAATATGTATATTCGATAAAAAAAAATATTTCATCAAAAACGTTTTGATTCGTCGAACAAATAGTCTGTATGCCGCACAAAATTTAACATCGGTCGCTTTATATCAGCGGCGTGACACGGGCATCTACAAGAGTTTCGTGGTTTATTTGCTTCGATCCATGTACAGCACGAGGAGGTCGGCTCACTTGTATTCTTCTGTGTACTTTTTGATGAGAACATGGCAACACTACGCCACGGCTCGCTGGATCTTCGTCTTTTGTCTGTTTCGTCTTCATTGGTTAGGTACTTTGAACGGTACTCCCAGAAGTTTTCCGAACGGTACCTTCTTTCTATGTGCCTCATTTTATTTGTTGGTTTGATATGACGACAGTAATTTATCTGGAATAGCATGTATAGGGCGAAAATAAAGTAATTAAGTAAAGTAATAAAGGTTAACTAGTGGATAATGAACTATGGCATTGGTTCGCATTTTTTATCTCGCGCCAAAAGTGTAAATCTTTACTAATATTATAAACGCGAAAGTTTGTATGTATGGATGTATCATTTAAGGATGTTTTTTTTACTCTTTCATATAATTTCATCTTTGGATATAATGAACCTTTACAACTTATACATCGAATAACACATCGGGTACTTTTTATCCCGGATCTCCGAAATTAACGCAGGTGAAACCGCGGGGAACAGCTAACCCAAAGGGGTGTTAGTTTATATACTAACAGTATACTAACTAAAGACCAAGGAGTTCTGTAAAATTTTTGAAGTGATACAATATGTACTGTATTGTACTGTATAATTGGAACTAGGTACCTACCTATTATTTAATTTTAACACTATTTTGTTGAAATGTTAGTATTCTTGAGATTATTTTTAATCGAATTTTTACAGCATTTTAGTATAACCTCAGAGTAAATAACTACGTACTGTATAACTAACTAATGGTTAATTATTATTTATTCATACGAAAAACTTTTAAAACTCTTTCAGAAAATTAATGAAGCTCAAATCTTCGGTTATGGAATAAAAATTTACTACGCAAAGTACGTATAACACACACGCACCTTATTTTCCATAGGTTTCGCTAAACTTGAAGATTTTTTTCTTTTTGCGTTAACGTGACATAGAGTGGACGACGGCGGGTCGGAGTCATCAGTAGCAAACTTTATTGGGGAGACGTAGGGCTGCAAAATATGACCTAAAATTAAATTATCTATACTTGTTACATGGACAAATACGTAGTTGAAAAGGAAAAATTAGAGAATTCGTTTCTCGTCCTAAATATCTAAACAAACATAAATGTTATAATAATATAATAGTTTCGTACTAGCGAGTTGACGACAAAAAAAAATAGGTAAAAACGGAAGGTGAGTTTTAAACTCGAGAGTTGACGAATAACTCAAACAGAACCATGCACATGCCGTTGCAATACCGACCTAATCTCGTTAAAGGAATTCCGAAACGGGCAACAGCAAGCCAAAAAAACTAAAATGCTTATGAATGACACTTACACATCTTATTGACGCTCCTGCGGATGACGTCACACGCGAGCACTGCTGTCAGGAATTGTGAGCTGAAGTCGTAGTAACAGTTGCCTGTTAACAAATTAATGATTTTTATGATCGCTACATTAATTGGTCATTGAAAACTACGCAATAATAATAATAATAATACAATCTGTTTCCAGCTTCTTCAACTACCTATGGTGTCTCTTGCTTAATTCAATGCAGCTAGAGTCATGACACTGACAACGCTATTAGACATAATTAAGTGTTCAAATACATCCTGACTTAATATTATAAACGCGAATGTGAGTTTGTTTGTAGTTTGTACGGCTTTCACGCCTAACTACTCAATTATCGTCACGATACGGATACCTACTGAAAAGGATATAGGGTGTTTTTTTATTAATTTCCGCAGGAACTCCAAAATTAACGCGGGTGAAACCGCGGGGAATGGTTAGTACCTAACTACTTGATAATTCCATGTAACTACTTACCGTGGTTCAACTGAACAACTTGATAAGCAAATGAAACTAGTTTTGACCACATAGTGTACAGGTTGTTATCCTTCTCTTGTTGTGCGTCTTGCTTGTGTATTTCGACTTTTAGTTTTTGATCCTCCAACAGATTCATGCTGTCTTCGGATGTCTCATCGTACAGTAACGTGTATTTCTCCAACGACTGTATGTTCTCTTTGACGGTTTCTAACTGTAGTTTTATGTTGTCGGCTATATTTTTTTTTGCAATCTCTAATTCTTCCTTCACCTCATCCGCTATGTTCCCTTCAATTTTAACGTTTTCCACTACGCTGTTGACACTTTCGGCGTAACTGATGTCATCCCGTAACTCTATAGAGTTACGAGTGTTATAATCCGGGACGGAATAAGTTTTGCTGGTTCCGGAACAGTCATCGCTGAGAACGTCTTGTTGGTCATCGGTGTCGGTCCTGTCAATGTTTTCAGTTAAATGACAGTTGTCGAGTTCCGAGTACGTTTCGTAGAAGTCATGGCTGGTCACACTCGGGGTTGTTTTGGCACTTTCGCTCCTGATGCTCCTGGTGGGGCGAGCCGAGCTGTGGCTCACGTCAAACTTGTCATACAACCTCCGCCGAAGCCTCCTCTCGCTTAGTTCCTTGTGCAGTATCTTTTCTTGACTTGACCGATTTTTCAGTTTCTGGGCTGCATCCAATTGGTTCTTCTCCAAAGATTTGTATTGCTCGTACAAATACCAAGAACGCACCCGATGTGCTTTTTGGTTGCAAGTGTTTAAATCTAAAATAGATCAGAGCTATATTTTGCTTTTTCGCATTGCTTATACGAATGATGAAACTTGGATGAAACGAATGATTAACCTCGAAAGTAGGTACCTACTTACCTATTTTACTAAGGGAGTCCAAAAAATCCATCCAAAATAATATCAAGTCCTAAATAAGCAGGTATTCTTCTCAAAATTTACTATTTTTAAAACAAATTCATTAAAGATTCCAATTTTACATAGTTTGTGATAGAGTAATTAATTTTCAAAAATAATTAGTCGCGCTTTGCGGTCAGAAAAAAGACGTTTAGTTTTTATTATTTTAGATGTGATTCCAATGATATTTGAGCTATTTAAATTAAGTGGATGTTGACAGTCTTATGCAGTCTTATGAACACACATTGTTGACAACCTTCTTTTGAAAGAAGTCAGATATGGGTACCTAACGTCTTTTGGACGTTCTTCATAAAATGCTGTAGAATTTATCAACTATATAGGTAATAATCTAGGTAGGTAGGTACTAACTAAAAGTTAAAAAAACTATTAAAAAACCTTATTTCTAAAAATCCATTTATTTATTTACACTACAATTCGTGAGTAAAGAATACAGTAGGTACCTAATTAAAATGAAAAACGTAAATGTCAGCGTTAATCAACAAAATAAACAGGTGCACGTTTAATTTAATAAAGTACCTAACATTAAAAACAAAAAATTAAAGCTCATTTTTAACTAATATCTAGGTAGGTAACAGTAAGAATACCCTGACATTCCGAATAGGTAAATAAAAGAGTCGATTACATACAAAATGACACACACACACACACATAAAATTGATATCTATATATATAATAAAACTTTAACAGGTCGATGTCTGTACATGGGAGATAAATAAGAAAAAATAAATTTAAGCGACTCTATGAGTGATATAGAAGCCAAAAATACCATTTTTAGAATTTTTGTCTGTCTGTCTGTATGTATGTATTCGTGCTACGCAAAAACTGCTGCACCAAATTGAATGTGTTTTTTTTTGTTTAACTTAGATACTCATGTTTCGATTTTTTCGAAATTCCATCTGGAACTCGAGATATTAAAAAAAAAATGCTGGTCATCCTACTAATATTATAAATGTGAAAGTGTGATGTTTGGATGTTTGGATATTTGAATGTTTGGATATTTGGATGTTTGGATGTTTGTTACTCAATCACGCAAAAACAGCTGAACGGATTTGGATGAAATTTTTCATGCACGTTGTCAGGGGTTCAGAAAAGGACATAGGGGACTTTTTATCCCGGAATTCCCGCGGGAACTTCGAAATTACCGTGGGTGAAACCGCGGGGCACAGCTAGTTGATAAATAAAACTTATTAATTAATAACTTAGTTATAAAATGAGTATTTACAGATTAATGTAGAGACATTTCAAACTACGGTCCACTAAGAATAGGGAAAAAAGACAAAATATTGTTAGAATTATCTCTTACGATTTAGTTTTATGTAATGTAAGTAGGTTTGGTCCTTTTTTGCTAGTAGGTAAGGTCATTGAACTTGATAGGTAAAAATGTGGTCAAAATTTAGGTCAGTTAGCTTTTTGCATGGCATAGAGCTACATTATGGGCCTGACTGACTTCATATTAGCGGAATGTGTGCGAGAACTCCAATTTTCTCTCGTTCTGGCGGTCCGTGCTTTGTCCTGACGTTGACGTAATGTACCAATCTACTTTTCTTTTTTATATTATTATTAGAGATGAGTTTAATAAAAGAAGATAGCGCCACCGGCCGGTTGTCTGCTGTAGCCCGGATTGGTCTGGGACGAGTGCACTCCGGAGTTCATAAGCTTAACACTGAACGGTGATCTTCGCTCCTTTATGCCACCACGTTTCATCGGATGACCCTGGAATAAGTACAATAAACATCTTCATATTATTTTAAAGATACTCATGTATGGCGCGCTTGCGTTGTTAAAAGATTCAATACAATGCATAATATGATAGGTATGGTAAAAAATAATTCGAAGAGTATAGTTAGCTGCCCTAACCACCATCTCGTATCATTTAAACAACAAGCAATAAGGCCGCCCTTTGTTGCCTGTATTTCCCACCCATGTATGTATTAATAAATTGTTTTTTTTTTTTGTTTTTTGGTGACAATAAAGAATATTTGTATTGTATTGTATTTAACCTCCACCGAAATTTCGAAATTATGACCATTATCCTTTAACTTTCAAAGTCGATGATTTTAGGTAGGTACCTAAATTATCTCACAGTGCCATCTAGTATAGATATTACTAAAACAGAGCTTGTCCACCAGGTACCAGATGGCTGATATTACTTATATTTTAATAAAAGTTCAAATACTTATGACTTATGATACGTTATAAACGCCCAGACTCAACGTCCACAATAATGTTTACCTACCCTGAACCTGCGACACTTCGCAAAGCAGTCTGGTTAATTAACCACTTCGCCAATGGTACCTACGGTTTATTCTGTGACCGCTTCCTCTTCAGATGCATTACGTGATTTCCTAGGTGCATCGGACGCTAACATAAACAGCTTTGGAGAAACATACCAGAGGTATGATAACAGGTGGTAGTTTGTCGAAAGTGTTGCGAAGTCTCCGCCAAGTGTCGCAGCCCTGGGTCTCCGGCTGCAAGTACAGGTCCTCCTTGTCGGCGAACCTCTCCGTGGAATGGTTGTAGGTGGCTGCTAGGACCAGGTCGAGACTGTCATCCGGCAGACTGTAGCGCAAATTGCATTGGCATCATAATCTCACGTCTATGGTGTTTCCGCGCGATGCGAGGAAGGTATGCAGACATCGCTACTTGCTAGGGCCTTTTCTTTCTTTATACAGTATCTTTGCTATAGTACTTATCTAAGGATAACAAAATGTTTCCAATGACGTGTTTACCCTAAAAACATAAAAAGCTCAGAGCAAAAGCTCAGTTAGAGCCTTTCATAATCGTTACCTACCTGTCTTTTATTCTACTGTTTTTTGACTCGACTTGCCTGAATAAAATTTAAAGTCTGCTTATTTAGCACTAAAAGCAGATTCATTGACAGCAAAAAGTTCACGCCGTCCGATTGATGATGAACGCGTGATCCATCCGATAAGATTATGATTAAAAAAACGCATCTATTACTAAAAACAAATACGTCTTGCCAATTGACGAAACAATCGTTTATCTTCAGCGTAAACTAGACAATAAAGGAAAAAAACGAAGTAACTCATCCAATAAAGTTGAGTAGGTTTATTGCGTAAAATACTCACCAAAGTGGATGGAAGAAGCTCAACCTCCTAACACTTGCCAGGGTATGGTGGGAGAATAGCCTGGACCCCGCGGGCACACCGTGTTTCTCCTTTGTGGATAGAACTATATCTTTGGTGAGGACACCCTCTTTTCGCAGGTCTGGTAGAAGTTTCTTGTTTCTTACTTGCTTTACTCCGGACATGATTTAATTGTGTATGATTGAATTATAAATTAATTTAGCTGAAGAAAATTGTGAACACGAATTTAAATAAAAATCAAATTTTTATAACCTAAACAAGTCGTCGCCTAAAATGACTCCTAAAATAAATGTTGTTCAATAAATAAACACAAGTTGCTAAGCAACTAAAGACGTGACGGTGAGAAAGAAGTAACCAACCCTTTGGTCTGTTATACTACATCCATAATTAAAATTCGGTCAAATCACCTTGACCAAACTCCGAAAGTTACTCGATGAGATTACGATATGTACTGTAGGTGTAGGTGTATTTCTCAAAAGAATTAAAACTTTCTTTTACACTAAATTGTATATTTATTTATTTATTTATTTATTCAGGAAAGTTGAAGGAAGAAGGAATCAGGAATATTGTACAAGTCGTATCTAAGTTTTCCTATGCACCCTATGGTTGTCTGGAAAAGATCGCTCTGAGCGATAAGACCGCCTATTGTGACACAGTAGTAAAATTGTTAATTTTTTTATTGTTAATTTTAAGTGGTGTTCAATAAAAAGTATATTATTATTATTATAAAGAAGGGGACTGTCTATTGAGTAGATCAATTCTCTTCTTTTTCAAATAAGGCAATTTTTCGCAATTTATCGCATTTAATTACGTATTTTAATAAATTGTGTAATTATAGCGAAGTGCCAATGACAGTATTATCTAGATTGTTTCCCAAGATAAATAACGATTCTCTCTTGAAAACCAGCTTCATTCTTGGAAAACAAAATGGCTGCTGAACGGTGGTGAAAATATCGAATAAATAACGCGACAGGCGTCCACTCGTTACGACCTCCACCGGTGAACAGCCTAAAATAAATTCTCGTTCCATTTATCTAACTAAATAAAACTAACGTTAACTTTCGACGCACACGCTGCCATAGATGATACCTTAAGCAAAGAATAGAGGCTGCGCCTTAAGGGTCATATCGTCCCTTTCCCTGACACGCGTGATTTAACCATGTTTTCTTATTAGTTACAAGCTCGGATCATCGAGGGCATAAATATGTCCTTCGTTCAAACCAAAACACCTAAAGGTGTATTGTATACTCATTACTCGTATTCTACACGGTGTAGAAAACGTGTAGGGTAGATTAATTATAGGACCATGCACCTATAGGTACGTACCTACTTACACCATAAGTGAGTATACCTAAGCTACGCTATGAATGACTATGGTGTTATTGGTGAGGTAGGTGCAGTGGCGGATTTACAAACTTCCTTTCATTGGGCTATTTAGGTGTAATTTAACCGCTCTTACCGACCTCTTAATTATCTACAACTTTTTGTTTTTGTGAATGTATTTGTAACAATGTTTTTTTTTACACCATGGTGTAATTAGAACGAGTATGGTCGTAAGTACGATTGTGTCGGTTACTATAAATTAATTTTACAACCCGAAGATTTAGCAACGATTGCACGAGAAAATTTTGGCCCCAAATTTGCCGGCCCTAAAATCTGCCGCCCTATAGGCTCGCCTTTAAGCCTGCTGGTAAATCCGCCACTGGGTATGTGTGTATAATGGGCTGGGTACTAAGTATAACGCACGTTAAATATCGTCTGCTATAATATCGGTGCCGGTGTCGTCATGTTCAATGTCATTCCGTGTGCTGAGTAATTATTGTGCAACAGAGAACAACGAAAGTTTGGAGGAGGTATCCTTCGGTTGTGGAACTTGTGGTTCGTCTGATTGCGTACCTAGTACCTACATAATATTATTATATACACCACCGTTGACCTAGTGGTTTACGACCATAACAACTACTTAGCCAGTTGTCGCAGGCTCGATTCTCGCATTATGGTAAACATTTGTTATGTGATGTGTGGAATCATAAGTTCGTATGTATTTACATATGTACAAGATTTATGTGTTTAAACAAGATCATAAAGTAGGTATACCTACTCAGGATAGTATTCTGGAAGTACCGCTACTTAGCGATAAACACTACTAGGATGTGTATCAGTGTTATACTTATATTTTACATACAAAATTAATTTGTGTAGGTACTTAGGTACATATTAGTGTGACCAGTTAGGTATATAAAAATCAACCTACAAATAGTGAATACCTACTGTGAGGGTTCAAGTTTTAAGCCATTAAGTCAGTGTTTTTATATGAAACTCTTTATGTTTCCTAACTCAACGTCAACAAGGGTAAAGAACACGCGAGTGGTACCAAAGCGCTCCTATTGTCTCACTAAAGCGATTCCTTTGAACCCATAAACAAATAGATACTTTCGTGGATAGTATTCATAACCTTGACACTAAAGTCCATTCTTTTGGGAGGTAATAAGAAAGGGTGTGAAAGAATTGCGTGATAGTGTTGGTTGGGAACTGGGTTGGTGATGGTCCCTGGCATGGGCTGCATGGCTAGTGTTCATAAGAGTAGTGTGCCAATATCACGTACTGTGAGTATGTATGGATTTACAATCCTAATAATATCCTACTAATATTATAAATGTGATAGTGTGGATGTTTGGATGTTTGTTACTCAATCACGCAAAAACGGCTGAACGTATTTGGATGAAATTTGGCATACATGTTGTCAGGGGTACAGAGAAGGACATAGGGTACTTTTTATTCCGGAATTCCCGCGGGAACTCTGAAATTACCGCGAGTGAAACCGCGGGGCACAGCTAGTCTTTTAATATTATAAAGAGCAAAAGTTTGTGAGTCTGTGGGTTTGTGAGTTTGTGGGTTTGTGAGTTAGTGAGTTTGTGACGTTGTAGGGGGTAATCTCTAGATCTACTGAACTGATTTTGAAAATTCTTTCACTACTTATTTATAAACGATAGGCGACATGGATTGGGCCTAGAATAATGGAAAAAGAACCCCAGGTCAAAAAAAGTGGGTCGGCAATTATTACGAACGAAAAAAAAAACATACATAGTTACAGCCGAAAATTGACCTCCTTTTTGGAAGTCGTTTAAAAACACAATTTCATGTCGCCTCATAAGAAATGCATAATATGTTTTTAGAGTTATTAAATTTTATTGATTGGTAATATATAAGATACCATGTTGTGTCGAAAGATTTTGCTTTTGCTAATTAGGTGTCATGGCAAGACACAGCTCGGAAAGATGTGACAGAAACAGTTTTGGAAGCTCTCACAAGGTTGGACCGAGAGGCCGTCAGCAGTGAAAGGAGCCATCCAGCGGGCAGGCTAGCGGTGATCACAGGCGAGATGGAGAGTCTACAACAGGTCCTCTGTCCAGATAGCTTTTGATATAATTATTAACCGTTACTTATAAAGTCAAAGAGTATATTTTGTATTGTAAGTAAAAAGACATTACCTATGTTATAAAAAATCTTTTTACAGGAGATCAAAGCATTTGAAGAGTCTCCAAATATAAAGTTAGATAAGGATGCGTATGCGAAAACTCTTCATCAGGTCAGTTGAATACAATATAGAATCTACCAGTACTTAAGTATGACATAAAAATAGAAATTCAACTTCAAATATTTATGGCATTCATGTGACAATGATATGCCTACGTAGTACGTAGGTATTTAAATAAAATAAAATTTAAATTGAATTAAATAAAATAAAATTTAAATTGAATTAAATAAAATAAAATTTAAATTGAATTAAATAAAATAAAATTTAAATTGAATTAAATAAAATAGCTTGAATTAGGTCTTAACGTTAAGCCCGGGACATACGGGAATTCGAAAGTTAATTATGAATGACATTTGGGGATGGAATATCATTAGTTAAGTTAGTATAATAAAATTAATACAACGTGTTAATGAATTAACTGAAAACTAGAAAGTAGTTTGCTCAGAATCGATTAGCGAATCGATCGCACTTTAATATAGGTTATATTTTTTCATTTTTAGTAGCCCAGGTCTAAATTATTTATAATACAATATTTGGCGCGTACGCCGTCCGTCGGCAGCAAAAAAATTCGAACCGGCAGGCGCGGGCGTAGCGCTTGGAATTTCGTAGATACGTCACCTCCAAATCAATGTTCAATAACTTTTAAAGTATAAATTTTTTCGACATAAAATTTTTAAATGGGGTGTATCTTAATTCATTAACATGTTGTATATCTATACATATAAAATGCTTTGTCCTGAATGAGTGATGGATCAACGCACAGTCTAAACCGCTGATCGTAGATCAGGGTGTTCTTTGTATGACGTAGGTATCTGATATGAAAGGATTTTTGAAAATTCAACCCCTAAAGGGATGTAAAGGGGTTGCAAAGTTTGTATGGAACAATCCCGCGGGAACTTCGAAATTATCGCGGATGATTCCGCGCGGGACAGCTAGTTAAGAACTAAATAGTAAAATGTAATCGTCCATGTGTTATTCTTTTTGCAGATGTTTGTAAGCTTGAACCTCTATAGACGACCGATGCTGGCGTCGGAGAATGAGGATTTCATTGCAAACGTTAATAGGAAGGTATTACTAGTATAATTGGTGCTTTTTACTTGGTTTTCGCTAGTATAAAGATATCCGTGATTGGCATAAAATAGTTATGTAGATACTTTTTATACCGCAACAAAAAGGGTAAATGATAATGAATCACAATATTTTATAGGAGATGCGTCAGTTGGAAGTGAGTTGGCTGATCGCGCGCCTCGGCGAGCTGCGTCGCGAGCGCGGCGCGCTGCACGCTCGGATGCTGCGCACGCGCACACTGTACGTGCAGCTGCAGCTGTTGACCGGTATGAACTAGAGACGAAACGGATAGTGGTTTGGCCGGATACCGAATATTCGGTAAGCTACTAGGCCGCAGAACCGGATATCCGGCTACCGGATATTCGGCGCTTTATCGCGCATTGCACGATCAGTTTGATTTGAATATAGTGAACGAGATCGGAAATATTTAGGCGTGTTCGGGTGTTATCGCACGTGAGCGGAGATCGGGATTAGTACTCGGGGGCGTTCGGGTGTTATCACGCGTGACACGAGTCAGTTTGTGTTTGTATCTCAGTTCGTTTGTTTATTCCATTGTTTCTTAACTTGTCTTCGTGGTTTTATGTTGTTGTGGTATGATTTTCTTGTGTAATATAGTAAGAATTATTTGAATTTTACTATCCGGTATCCGGTCGGATACTGAATTAATATCCGGTATCCGGCCGGATAGTGAAAACAAGGCCGGATAGGACGGATAGTTACCAGATATCCGTTTTATCTCTAGTATGAAAACAATCCAACAGAAGTTCCCCGCGGGTTGTCAGTAAAAAAAGTGGGTTGTTACGGAGGTGATTTATCGAAACCGAAGTCAGAGTCGGAGTTTTTTTGAATTTGGTTTGTCGGAGTCGGAACCGGAATCTGAGTCACAGTCGGAGGTGGTGGCAGATGAAAAATGTGTTAATCATCATACGTATTGCGACCTTCGTGATCGCCATTTAAGAAATTCCGAGATCACTGACGTTATGGTCCGTGAGGTGAACCGACGACTTGATAAAGGCCAGTGATATGATGATACTTAAGAAGGTGGGTATAATTTTATCTCAGAGTAAATAACTACGTACTATTTTATAAAATTTTAAGATTTCGAGATTTGTGAAAACTTACGGAGATAGATGCATTTACTTTATCTACCTTTTTGTTGTCGGTCTTGATGTTAAATTCAAATTATAACACACACAGTAAAACACATTTTACAATAACACAGATACATAATACGTACAATTTAGGTATTATAATATATTATAGTAATTTTTTTACCGACTTCCAAAAAGGAGGAGGTTCTATGTTCGATTGTATGTATGTTTTTTTTTTTTTTTTTTTTTTTTTTTTTTTTTTTTTTTTTTTATGTATGTTCACCGATTACTCGAAGATGGTTGGACCGATTTGAAAAATTCTTTTTTTGTTTGAAAGGGTATACTCCCAATTAGGTCCCATTGCCACCAAGTCGGGATCTGATGATGGGATCTTGGAGAAATCGAGGGAACTCTTAAAAAATTATAGGCACACCTATAGCGATTTGGGTATTTTTGATAGTAAATCGATCATTTGCTTTCGGAAAGCAAAATTTGAAGAAGTGGAACTGATGATGAAGACCACAGGTGGTCATCGGAACAACTCAAAAATAATACGTATTTCACGGGTTCCGATTGAAGCGATTTCAAAAATTGTTTTTACTTTCAAAAATTGTTTGATACTCCCAAATTGATTCCATTGTCACTAAGTCGAGATCTGATGATGGGATCTTGGAGTAATCGAGGGAACTCTTCAAAAATTATGAGAACACTTATAGCGATTTTTGTATTTTTTATAGTAAAACGTTTCTTTGCTTTCGGAAAGCAAAATTTGAAGAAGAGGAACTGATGATGAAGACCACAGATGGTCATCGGAACTACTCAATAATGGGTATTTCACGGGTTCCGAATCGTTAACTTTAATATGGTTTCTGAACAATTTATGCCCGTCACAATGTATATGGTGAAGTGGAACTGATGGTGATGTACTAGGAGAACTCCTCAACAATTAACGTCCCTGCGTCGGGAAAAGCAATATTTTGTAAAAGGTGATGAGCAGTTGACATTAGGCTATTGTAACTTAGATAAATTACGAACTAAGTCACTTAAAAGCGAGAAATAAACAAAATTTTAACAAAAAAATTAAAACCGACTTCCAAAAACACAAAACTAAAAAACTATACACACCGGCAGAATTAGCGGAACATAAAAAGGCAGAGTATAGAAATAATTACGTATATATATTAAAACAAATAATAATTAGACGTGAAGTAATAAATTAATATACATCTTTTAACACTTTAAAAGTTTGTAATAAAATTATTAAATTTTATTTAAAATAATAATAAAAAAAACACTTTTTCTCTAATTTGTGGGCACACAAATAATGTTGCAAATTAAAGATTACTGTGATTTTAACACTAAATAAATGAACGATTAATAACGTGTGTTTCCCCTTCGTGATTTAACTTTTATTTGCAACATTGTCTGTGTTCTCACAAACTACAGATTTTTTTTTTTTTTTTTATTTTGATAATTTTTAATAAAATTTAACTAAAAACTTCTTAAAGTCGATGTTAAAAGATGTATATTAGTTTATTACTTCATGCCTGATAATAATTTGTTTTAATATATATACGTAATTATTTCTATACTCTGCCTTTTTATGTTCCGCTAATTCTGCCGGTGTGTATATAAATAAAAAGCTAAAAATAACAAAATACCGATTTAATCCAAAAGACAAAAACACACGTAATATTATTATTGGTTTATGCTACCACTGATCGGTATGAAGTCGGTGACAAGCCAAATATGGAGGGGGAAGATGGGCTAAGTCGACTCCCGCCACCAGCTCTTCGTGAGCAGAACAACCCAAGTGGGCAGACACCAGCGGGCTTGTCACCGAATTTAAACCGATCAGTGGTAGCACAAACCAATAATAATATTACGTGTGTTTTTGTCTTTTGGATTAAATCGGTATTTTGTTATTTTTAGCTTTTTATTTATAGTTTTTTAGTTTTGTGTTTTTGGAAGTCGGTTTTAATTTTTTTGTTAATTTTGTATCTTGTCATAAAATCTTATTCCAAATGGCATTCAGTTCATTGTTTCGTATCTATTTCAACTGTTAGATAGTATTTGGGCGGACGGTGCAAGGCCGGGCGCGATTCAAGAGGGTGCATTGACCCGAGCGAGGACGTTGCGCGACGCACTGGCATCGGTGAGCGCGCGACTTCGCGCCGCCGCTGAATATGCGCACGCTGCCGCGCGACTGTTAGACGACGCACTGCCCGCTTGGAGACTTGCATCCATTGGAAAGTCAGTATGATCACAGATAATATAATACTATCAAAACTCGTTGGATACTTAATATGTACATAACACATAGATCCATTTGTGAATTTCGCGAATGACTATTGTTTGCCATATTACACATTTAATTTAAAGAAGGGATAAATGAAAATTTAATCAATCCCTATACGTATAATATGCCCATCTACTAGTGTAAAGTATTACTACAAAATAAAAAATCCTTAGAGCTTAGGAAGTTCTTAAATTTCAGAAAATCAGTAGTCGTAGTCAGTAAAAGGAATTAAACAACTAATAACATAAAACAACTGTTGTCATGATGTGTGCATTTAAAGGAGCGGTTGGGAGCGCACATCAGCCTGCGCTGATGCGTGTCGCCAGCTGGTCGCGGCGCGGTGCCAGGAGCGCGGCGCACGTCGCGTGCTGTGCGCCCCCGCGGCGCCCCGGGCGGCGCGCACGCTTCGGCTAGCTCTAGACTACGCATTCACAGATGCCATACATGACCATAAGTGAGATGTGATTATTAATTGTTTGCAGCGTATAAACTATCTCCATTCCGAATCTCATCCTTTAAGTATGAAGTAGTAACCAACATACAAATTCATTCACACACAAACTTTCCCATTTATAATATTAGAGTGATAAGCAATTTAATCTAATGTAGTCTAATGTATCTACCATTTCAGGTATCAAAGAGCAACGGAAATATTTGTGCAGTTTAAAGAAGCGCTAGTGCAATTAGTTAATTCGATTAATCAGGTTAGTCTAGTTATGGCTGCACTCAGAGTCGTTTTAATAATTGCTTAATTTGAGGTAGGTAAATATATTTAAAACGAAACTGCCGCACTCAGAGTTTATTAAGTTAAATTTAGGTAGGTAAATGCCAGTTAACATTAATTTAATGAACGTCTCTGATTGCGGCAGTTTTGTTTAAAAATCTTTACTTAAAAATATGTAATCATTAAAACGACTCTGAGAGCGGCCGCGTCAGTCAAGTTAACCAAAACCCAGAACGGATATACTAAAACGTTTAACTTTCTTCAACTGGCACAAAAGAAAAAGTATGTTAAAATGTATGAATAAAATCACTGAAATTATTTTATTGACATTAATAATAATTGACACTTGTAATTTTCGCTATAATTCGTTACGTGTCTTGGTAAATGTTATGTTACGTTCATCTACCAATCTTTTGAAATGTCGTAACATATTAAAGAATATGACCAAAAGGTCACACCAGAAACGAGCTCCAGACGTCGATATTTTTATCAATGGAAAAGCTCTACAAGTGCCAAGCTATTTCACAATACTGCAAGCGTTGCGGAGAGAAAAAGTCACCTTGCCAACATTTTGCTATCACGAAAGACTTTCCATAGCCGGCAATTGTAGAATGTGCCTAGTTCATATAGAAGGTATGTTCAAACCGCAAATCGCTTGTGCCATGCCTGTAGCCAAAGGCATGAAAATTCGAACAAACTCTGAAATCACAAAAAGAGCACAGGAAGGGGTGCTCGAGTTCATTTTAGCCGATCATCCATTAGACTGTCCAATATGTGATCAGGGAGGAGAGTGTGATCTCCAAGACTTGACCATGAGATTTGGCAATGATCGATCGAGATTCACCGATATTCATTTTGAAGGAAAACGAGCTGTCGAACATAAAACCTACGGCCCTTTTATCAGAGGCGAGATGACACGCTGCATTCATTGCACCAGATGTATAAGATTCGCTTCTCAAGTGTGTGGAATGGATATTCTGGGCACGAGTGGACGAGGAACAGACATGCTCGTTGGCACTTACGTGGATGGCAAGATGTTTCTATCAGAACTCTCTGGCAATGTTATTGACCTTTGTCCAGTTGGAGCTTTGACGTCTATCCCTTACATGTTTAAAGCGAGACCTTGGGAAGTGCGAAGAACTAATTCTATTGACGTCACAGATGCAACCGGGACAAACATAGTATTGAATTTTAGATTCAACAGAGTCATAAGAGTATTACCGCGCGAGCACGAGGAGATAAATCAGGAATGGATTTCCGATAAAGGACGGTGGGCAATTGATTCTCTTGAAATGCAAAGACTGGTGACACCCATGTGCAGAACTGGGGATTGTTTGGTTCCAGTGGAGTGGGACTACGCTTTGTGTTTAGCTGGCAGTTTATTGACATCTAACTCCCCCGATAAATTAATGATGGTGGTCGGTCCGCACTGCAACGTTGAAACTATAGTGGCCGCGAAAGATTTACTAAATATGCTTGGTTCAGACAATATTTACATAGAGCGTGACCTCAAAGCCCCACCATCAGGTATCGATCTCAGAGCTGGTTATTCTATGAATATTAAAATGAGTGATGTCGCTGAGGCGGATAAAATACTACTAGTGGGAACCAATCCTAGGTTTGAGGCTCCCGTTTTGAATGCGTGGATCCATCAAGCATACATAAATAATGAATGTGATATTTTTGCAATTGGACCAAAATGTGAATATAACTATCACGTCCACTATTTAGGAGACAGCGTTGATGCAATAACAAAATGCGGCGATGCAATAATCGGTGGTAAAAAACCTTTAATATTAGTCGGAGTGTCACTGTTGGAAGCTGATATTGGACCTGGAGTTATGAGTGCCGTTTATAAATTGGCATC
Organism: Zygaena filipendulae; assembly: GCA_907165275.2. Taxonomy (NCBI): domain Eukaryota; kingdom Metazoa; phylum Arthropoda; class Insecta; order Lepidoptera; family Zygaenidae; genus Zygaena; species Zygaena filipendulae. The sequence goes on along the minus strand of OU015659.1, from coordinate 10,114,281 downwards.
CAAGTGTAAGGTTAGCGATTGGAAAGTAGTGAACATAATAACAAGAGAAGCTAGCTTTGCTGGTGCTTTGGAGGCTGGATGTAAGCCAGGTGCGTTAAAAGCGTTAGAATGCAATTGTCCTAATGTCTTGATATCTCTAGGCGCTGATGAGATATTTTACGACTGGCGACCGCCTGGCAACTGCCATGTCATCTATATCGGATTTCAAGGAGACCGCGGATCGGAATACGCTGGAGTTATTTTGCCAGGGAGTGCTTATACAGAGGCTGGAGGCACGTTCTTGAATATGGAATGCAGATCTCAGTTTGCTATGAATGCTGTAACTCCGCCAGGCAAGGCTCGCCGAGATTGGAAAATAATACGAGCGCTGGCTGAGTACAGTGGCATTTGTTTGTTTTACAGCGATGAATACGGATTATGCTGCCGACTCGGTCAGATCAGCCCCAATTTTACGCACTTTGGTGATTATCAACCGAAATTATTTAGCGATTTGGTCGGAGAATTATCGCAGTCAGCCGGCGAAGGAAAAGATGGTCACATTGAAGTTGATATGAAGAAATTGGAAGATTATTACTGCTCAGACGTCTTCACATATAATTCAGCTTCGATGATCAAAGGGCAAAAAGCTGCTGTAGATTTTTCTAAATCAAATTATGCCCCAACATAGTTCTAATATTAATGATTCTTGTTAATTTACTAATTTTGATTTATGTGCATGATTAATTCATATAGATCTTAGTAATATTTTAATTGACTTGTTATTTTATCAGACCACCTATAAATAGAGATTTCCCTTTTTCGCCTTTTGTACACCAGAGATGCAACATACGCGGTTACGTTTTCATATAGCTACGTATTGAGATAGGGCGAATTAACTACAGTATATTTTTGATTTTCATAAAACAGGTGCTTCTAAGCAATTTGGAAAATCTGGCCGTTGCCGAGAGGGATGTGGGAAGGTGCAGGAGAGAGCTGCGTGCCATCAGAGTGAACGCTATAGTTCAACAAGGACTCGCTGAGCTCAAGTACGAACCCAGAGCACTCACTGCACTCAATGGTTCAAAGTTGAAGTCGACGTAGTTCAACAGTTTGTAATAGCAGTCAGGCTCGGCGTAAACGGGCCACCGACCACAGCCACTGGTGGTTAGCGACAGCGACAACATACTTTTTAACATCTTTTGTATAGACGCGCCGCACACGTGTAGCCGGTGGCGGCCACTCGCTACAGCAGGGTCCGCGGACTCCGCGGTCACTTGTAGTCGCTACGGGCCGCCGTTTAACCGAGACATTCTACCAGTTAAAATTGGATGTACCCAATATAGGCGGCCACGGCGTTGTCTACATACGTATTAACAATAGCGCGAGCAAACTTTCCGTATCGGAGTCCATCGTTAGACTGACCAGCAGGGAGGGGTTAAAAATGAGGTGGCTTCCGAACACCGGTGGCTGTCGCTCGCTTCTGACACTTTTACAAATGTGGCGGTAGCGCGCGACAGCCACCGGTGGCTGTGGTCGGTGGCCCGTTTGCGCCGAGCCTTAATTGTATCGCAATACGTATTATATACATATAATGATTATATACCTAGTTTGTGTTCAAAAATGTGTTCTCATGACATGAATGATGATCTAGAATGTATTTAATGTGTGTTAGTACGTTAGTACTTAAGGGAAAATAAAACTATATAACCATTTATAAAAACACAATCAAATTTTATTAAATATCAAATATTGTATTGTCTAACACGATTTCTTAATTATAATGTTTCACATCTAATATCAGTTATGGGTGTAATAATAATTAATAATACGGTTACAAACAGTAAGTATTCATATTTCTTAGAAAGGGCTGTAAAGAATAAGTAAATATATGTAGTTGAAAGAACATCATGTATCCAGGTACGAAAGCATAAGGCAATCACTGAAGCCAGTAGACCAGTAGGTATTGTCATAACGGAACAAGATGTAGCAATCTCATAAGTAGAAATTTTTCTTAAGAGATTTGCAGACAAGAAAAGAATAAGGAATCCCTTCTTCCCTACTAATATTATAAATGCGAAAGTAACTCTGTCTGTCTGTCTGTTAAGCTTTCACGCCTTAACGGTCAACCGATCATAATGAAATTTTGAATACACATTTGGAAGGACATAGGGTATACTTTGAATCCCGGAATTCCCGCGGGAACTCCGGAATTAACGCCGGTGAAACCGCGGGAACAGCTATTTCTATAATAATATTTTGATTTTTGATAACGTAACAACGGTTTTCATAACGTTAAGAAGTAAAGTTACAAAAGACGTCAAAAGGTTTTGTTTCTTTAATTTAAGGCAACCTTTAGCTATAGTTCAGCATAAGGTTAAGTGCCATTAGATGCTAGTTGGATATTAGGTAGACTTAAAGCTTTCAAAATTGGACTATTGATCACAGTGCCCATGCTTTACGTATAACTAAATATGAACAAGTGAAGACAATTTGTTCAATAGTTACTTTTTATTCACGATCACAAATGACTCTCCGAGAGTTGTGAGAAAGAAGAAAAACGTCAGAAGTCACGTTACGATTGAAAAAATCCCTAAAGAAGGTGAAAAGTAGAACACATTCACTTCATAATACAATAAGTACTCATCACAATACATTGGTTTAAATGCAAACATTACAAAATCCGTTACAGACGACTATGATACAGTACGATCCGCATAATATAAATAGGGTCATATAAATCTAATCGTACCTACCTACTTTAAAGGTAAGGTATTTGTGCGCCAAAGAGGCTTTATACCTTCAGCAACGAACTCGGTTATAATAAACACTAGTTATCATATTCCACATCATAAGAATTAGTTCTAAAGTTCATTTGCAAAAGATTAAAGTCAGTTTTCGTAGTTACAGCGTTGATATGTGGCATGATGTGTCAGGTCAATGGTCGGTCGCCAGAGCTAGATCTAGCTTCCTCTAGTCTTAACTTTGGGCAAATAATGTGGATATAAATCTAATTTTACCGTAGGTACATGAAATGTTTTCTTTAGTAACGATGATACCTACATTTATAAATACAGTTGTAATTAAAAACTTTTTGTGTTGGTATAAATTGTACTGCAATATACATAATATTTTACTGACGAAATGAAACGTAACTATAATCATATATACGAGTAATATCAAAATAGACATGAAAATAGATTTGAATATTATGTATTTATTTTCTTTATACACAAATTAATAAAAATTATTGTGTCGTTTGTTGTGACCTTAGAGCGAGATTGAACCGTAAGAATATAGGTACCTACACGACTTCGCAAGTCTTCGTTTATTATACCAAAGACATTTTATTACAGTGAAACTTGGTTAAGTGGGACCTGGATAAGTGAGAAACCTCCATAACTGGAACTCATGCTGAGGTCCCAACACTTTGGCACTGAATTACCTCTGTTAGTGGGACGAGGTAAACCTCTATATCTGGGATTTGTTCTTTCGATTTATCATCATAGATAACATTGTTTGTTTACTCATTCTTATTCTACCCACAAATTCCACACGTAATTCCAAGTACGTAAGTACAAATTTTGAGCTTCAATTACCTTCAGTTTTAGTTTCGCTTTACTATCATACAGATGTTTATTTGAAAAATGTCAAAACGAAAGCTACATTCGTTATCATTACGTGAAAAACTGAAGTTAATATCCGTTTATGAAAGTGGGAAGACACGCGAAGAAGTTTGTGCCGAATTTAATGTGCCAAAATCTACTCTTTGTAGAATAATTCAGAGTAAACATAAAATTGAATCACAATGTTCTGAAGGACAAGGAAAACTAAAACGTGTACGTTTATCAGAATATCCTGAACTTGAACAGTGTTTGCTAACATGGGTTAAGCAACTTCGTAACAAAAATTAATGGAACCCTCTGTAAATGAGACAGATATTTATTTATACCTGTATATCTGAGACACTGGGTAAGTGGAATACCTCTATAAGTGAAACGACATTGCAGGTCCCTTGATGTCTCACTTAACCAGGTTTCACTGTATTACAATAACCACCGCCGCCATGTTCACATTAGCTTACTGCTGATTAGAAAAAAAAACCGGCGGTATTCATATCACTTGCATTTGTGTTCAAGAAGGAAAAATATTGTTTCATTCTGCATTTTTATTTTACCTATTTTTATGAAGATTGGTGACAATTTCGAAAGCATTCGCGTTATTATAGTAAGTAGATAATATCAGTTAGTGGTTATCTACAAAATATGTCGAAATTGTAGGTAAAAAATTATGAGATAACTTGAGATCTGATCACCATAATCGAGCCTTAAATACTTGCTTAATGCTTATATTAAATTTCATCTTTGGTTGTTACAAAACTAACGAGCCAGCTACGCCCGTATAGCTGGTGTTTGATCAAATATTGTCAATCCAATAAGCCTGGCCGACCGTTCGCTAAAAATTAGCATGGATAAGATATAAAAACCTTCTATATTAGCTTATACACGTCATAAAAACATGGAAGCACTCCTGCGGACAGACTGTTTGCTGGCTAAATACATGAATTTAATTATTTAAATACAATATACTAACAATATTCATTATAAACTGCGTTCTCAGTTGATGCGATATTATTATTACGATACATAGATATATAGATACATATACAATTATTATGATTATGTACGAATATGCTATTGTATATTATATATTTCGACGGTAAGTATATCGGAAAACCTACAACATAATGCATATTGAAAATAAGAAACAAGTGAAACTCTTTGGTACTCTCACCTACTTCACTTTGGTATAGGTAATAATACGTAATAGTGAAAAACTTAACAGATTAAAATTTAGGAAATAAACAACAAAAACGATAGATTATTTATTATAGGAGTATTCATAAACAGACAACAAAACGTCGTATAGTATCGTTCGCCAGTACAGAGCTGAGCGGACGGCGGAGGTATATAGTGGCTCCGGCCGAAGAATTTGTCCCAAGAAACCTAATCCGTTCACCGGCTTAAACTTTGGTGATGCTCTTCAATTTTCTGCTTCTGAGACATCTAGGAAAAGCAAAATAAGATTATTATGTAAATGTGTAAACGATGTGTGCAAACTAAACCAACCATACAGTATGTTATATCTTAATCCCAAGACCAGTGTTGGTATAATCTGATTAGCCGTTCCCCGTGGTTTCAACCGCGTTAATTTCGGAGTTCCCGTAAGAATTTCGAGATAAAATATACCCTATGTCACTCAGGACTACCGTAGCTTCCCATAAGTGAAAGAATTTTTGAAATCGGTGTAGCAGTTTTTGAGTTGTAACGACAAAGATACAAAAACAAAAATCTTTTCTCTTTATCTCTTTAATATCTATTAGTGTAGATTATGTGATAAGGTGAACCATGTTTGGAGTTGAAATATTCAGTTTATGAAACTAGTATTATAGGTGACTAAAAACAAATGGGTTACTAAAAAATGGGTTACCTACCTCATTAGTCCACGATAAAGCACAAAAGCTCCATAAAAACTGAGGATGATGGTTGCGGTCCAGACTATGGCCAGGAGCGAGCTGCTGCCCTCTGTAGACCACACAATATGTTGAACAATACCTACTGTACTCGTATATCAGTACTTTGAATAGTCAGTGCTACTTCTTAATGATATGGTATTTAGTATTTACTTCAAAATACTGAAGAATTAGAATAAAATAATGAAGTAGAGAAATGATAGCTGAGTTTTCATTAGACCAATCGAGGGAAAACTAGATTCTGTTCAGGCTGCAAATTATGAAAATGGGAATGAAAAGCAAAATATAAAATGAGCCCGAACAACGTTCTATTTTTAAAATGATGGTTTTTAAGCTTTTCCAAATATAATAATTTAATGCTCCAAAATGGCTGAGTTAATCAAGAATAAACGGCTATCATAAACTGGTGATGATTAAAGAAGAACTTAAGCGTAAACGTGATTTGGTTTTCAGTGAGAAATTCTGCCAATCAGCGTTATAGAAACCCTGAAACGCGAACTAGTGAACTTGTTCTCTCACCAATATATCCGTTGTGAAAGTGGTCGTTGCCCAATGACGGACGATGGCGCGTCGCGTCCCTCGGCTCAGTGGCAAGCAGGTCCACCACTTCACCTTCCTCGCCCGTACAGTTCGCCCACTCTATCGTCACGTATCTGAACGCAAACATAGATACCAATAATCCTTACTAATATCCTTATCCTTACCACAGATAATATAATACTATACCTTACCACAGATAATACAATACTAATATTATTTTATAAATGCGAAAGTAACTCTGTCTGTCACGCTGTCTGTCTGTTACGCTTTCACGCCTTAATGGCTGAACCGATCATAATGAAGTTTGGTACGCATGTTGTCAGAGATACAGAGAAGGACATAGGGTACTATTTATCCCGAAATTCCTGCGGAAACTCCGAAATTTCCGCGGGTGAAACCGCGGGGCACAGCTAGTATAATAATATGTACGAAAATAATATGCTAAGAACAAAATCTCTCTTTATCTTGGACACGTATAAGGAAACGTGGACCAAATCTAATGAAATCGTGAAAAGGTGCCCGCGTTTCAAATACTCGACGAGTCTTCCTCACTTGTCCCATAGACAGTTCGAGAAAGCACGGCCGTCAATCATTATCAAACACATGTGAATAGACGTCTCCTAAAGCAGTTCTGCCCAATTGCTTGTTCACTCACCTAGAGGCGGTTCTACAAGCTTGCCGAGGTGGTACGAACAGTTGCCTGGTGCGAGAGCGCGCGCCTCCACGGCACGGGCCCCACGCACCCCACGGGCCTGCGGCGCCTACCTCCGACTCCTTGCAACCGCACTCCACCTGGCATGGCTCCTCCTAGCAGAAAAAGATATAGAGGTATAGGTTATATGATTGGTAGGCCTCCTCAATCCTTGTGCCACAATGCTCAAAGGTGTGTTTACGCCTGTTGTAGCCCAGATTTCGCTATCTGACGGCTTCTGTTCGTTTAGCTGTATCCTTATCTAAATTCCTGAACGCGTTTTGCCTTAACTTCTGTGATTCTTCTGTGATTGCATGACGCATTATGAAATAAATTATGTTATGGTGGTATTATGAGTGACACTCAGGCTTTACATCCCTGAAAGATTTCAGCGTCATATTACGGTTTGGAATTTTCTACAGTTTAATACATTCATGCTATGCTGTTAACTATTGTGGATGTGTAGGTATAAAAAAGTTATCATCAGTAGATAGGTAATATAATACTTGGTAGTCCAGAGGTGGCGCGATGATGCGCCCGGGCAGTGCGGGGGCGCAGCGCCAGGGCTGCAGCAGCACGGCGGCGGTGGAGGCGGAGTCGTCCACGCTGGACAGCTCGCAGCGCGCGTGCGACAGCTTCACGCCCCAGCCGCACGCACCGTCCGCCTCCCTGCCCGATACAGTCTGCACCGAAACAAATACTTACATGGTTAATCTAATTATCATTGTGGTGAAGAATCGTGGAATTAAAACTGGAAACTAATCACTTAGGTAGGTAAGTTATTTCAATACGTATGTAATATTTCAATAATGGCACAATGTTAGCCATTATACACATAGAGGGCCCCTGAGCTTTGAGTTGCACGGCACTCTTTGCCACGCCACTGTTGGCAGCGCATACCTGCACATGGCAGCCGAGGGCGGGGCGCGCGACGAGGCGCATGCAGGGCTCGCGCGGGCACGGCGCGCGCTGCTCGCTGGCTGCGCACGCACGGCCCGGCCACACCGCAGCCGTCAGCCGCTGTCTGCAAAACCGTACCGCTTTTTATACCAGTTCTTTATACCTTTTTATAACAGTTATAACCGACTAGGTTCCCCACGGTTTCAACAGCGTTAATTTCGGAGTTCCCGCGAGAAAAGAAATCTGTTTGCCTGTCTGCCTGGCTGAACTTGTTTGATTTTAACCTTTCACAAGATATTTCATATTAAGTTTTCTATTCCATTAAATACATAGTTTAAGTTACGTCAATGTTATTGCGCATGGGAACTACCTATAGTTTGTAACAGAACAGCTTGGCATAGCGTGGCTTTGGTATAAGTATATGTATAGGTACCTAGTCCGGCGCATGTGCCGAGCGGTGGAGGCGTCGCCGCACGCGCACGCGCTGGCATCCCACGCGCCCCACTCGCCCAGCTCGCAGTCCACGCCGCACGGCACGTAGCACCACGACTCGCGGGCCTCCGACGCGCTCGCGTTCTAGGGAACGTACACATTATGCTGGCTTAGCACGGTGTGCACCATGGGAACTATCGTCCGTGGTATTGCAAACATGTCCGTATCGGCGAGGCCAATCCGCGGCGAGTCGGTAACTTCAAAGGTGCGATGCGAGCTCATGCAAGGAGGCTCTATTACGTTGCATTTTGGAATGACAAAATTGTTTAGAATCTCAAGACCTACACAGACTGACACGCACCGTTGGAAAAGTCATGTGATCAGTGCGGGCGTGTTATTAAACTATGTAATTTTCAAAATTTTCATATTATGATATAATATAGGTTATTATTTAGAGCATAATATCAGTACCCATAGTAAACGTTACGTACAAGTTCTACGTCACTAAAAATATTAGCCAATTTTTCATGATCACAACATGACGAAAATAATAACCTGTAATAACGATCAAAGAGACAGAGAGCACAGAGAAGGTAATCACTACGTGATCGTCAACTTGGCAGGTGACGTTAACTGACCTGTTATTACCTATTTTAGCAGATAACTGCTTAATTAGTCATAACGAGGGTTTATTCCTTTTTCATCGGATTCCTCATAGGACGGATTCCGTGTTGCCCACAGTATCTTGTTTGAACATAATATCACTAACCTGCTCAAAGGAAACGACAGATTGTTTGCTGATTAGTAAAGTAAATGAGCTGCAGTGCAAAAAGAAAGATGAACTTACAGGACAAAAGGTGTCGTTGACAAATACACCGTCACTTCGCAGGCATCGCACGGCTCTCTTCTTTACCCCTTCACCGCAAGGGGAGCCTCCTGAGGAGAAGACAAATGAACGATCAACCTTTTATTTGTCATAGGGGACAAAGGGCAGGTGGCACACCAGCTGGTAAGTGATTACCGCCGCCCATAGACATCTGAGATGGATGGATCTGAATCTGGATGGGAAGGATGGGAATTGGCTTTCAAGTGAGGCTGCCGAAACACACAGTTAGGTAGATGCTTGGCGTCAGATTTGTGTCAACTGGAAAGTGGTAGCTTGCCAGCCAGGCACTAGTAAGTGCCCTACCACTATACTATGGTTTCCTCACGATGTTTTCCTTCACCGACAGTTCAAACTCATTGTTAGGGTTTGAACCTACGTCTTGCGGCGTTTGATCCGAACGCACCAACCAGTTATCACCGAAAAATTTAAAATTTGAAATATTGAAGAACTAGTTTTTGCTTATCGGCGTTATTTATAAATACGTATTGAAAACAGTGTTTACCCAGTGGTTGACAATCATCCCACGGCGTGATGTGCCAAGAGTAGGCCTGCGGTGAACAGGGCTCCGCGGACACCGCGGGGGGGCACGGAACGCCGTCCTCGGCCGCGGGGCGCAGGATCACGCGCGTGCGGTCGCGCCGTCCGCCCCACTTAGTCTGAAAACGATACACAATAGTTTTGATTGTACCTACATACGTGAAACCTCACATATTATAGTATATATACCACATTTTTAAAATGGAACAACCGTTCCAGTTTTACGTTTCAGTAGGTAGGTAATGTAAATGTCATGTGATGTCACGAAACTCCGACACCTCCCACCCCTTGTTACACAATGTCACACTTCGTTGACCCCCTTAACGTGTGACGTAATTTTATGGACGGCTCATTGTTGAGAATTTGATGGCTTTGACTGTTCACCTGCTCGCAGGGGCTCCACTCGGACCAGTCGCTGAGCACGCAGTCGGCGGGGCAGGGCGCGCGGCACGCGGCCTCGCGCGGCGGCGCCGGGCCCGCGCCCGACGACTCGCACGTCAGCGCGTCCAGCGGCCGCGCCTGCTCGTCCACGCAACTGACACACACACACACACACACACACTGGTGTAAATAGCTCACTCGACTAGCTTCATCGACGGTTCAATGAGGTATATGGGTGTTTTTTTAATACGATAGCTTACATTATTATATAGTTGTAAATAAAATTAGAGAAAAAAGGGTTAAAAATACCAAACATAAACGAGTATTTCCAACGCTCATGACGTCACCGTCTATAACAACATCGACTATTAAGACTTAATAAATCATGGAACAACACAAAAATTGATATTTTTGCAGACTACGTCGTCACATTCATTTTGCATAAACAACTGCGTTGAATTTCGCAGTAATTTTCGGCACTTTTTAATAATAAGTAATTATTCCCTAATCAAAATAATATTACAAAAAAAACGTAGCTATTATTTTCTATTAACTATGTAATTGACGGACTGAATATAGTACCTACTTATTTAGAGTTTTGACTGACTTTAAAAAAGGAGGAGTCTCTATATTCGACTGTATGTATGTTCTTTTATTCTATTCTGTATGCGCGCGAGTCTCACGTGACGGTCCGGTTGACGAGCGCGCGGCCGCACAGCGCGCGCTCCGGCGTGCACGGCGACCACTCGCCCAGCGCCCAGCGCGGCTCGGACACGGCGCACGTGGCGCGCTGCAGCGTCGCGCCGCACTCGCGCCCGCCCGCCGACCCCTCCTCCAGCACCTCCCTGCCGCGCAGATCATATTTACATTCACTGTATTTTCAACCAATTTCCATGTCCACGGTTGGAAATAAGTATTATATAAGAAAAAAGTTAGTATAGGTACATAATTTAAAAGAAGTCATATTGATAGAATCTTGTACAACTGTTAATGGAAGCTTATTAGAAACAGCATATTTTCCTGTGTAATAAAATATATATTTAATTTAATAAAAAAAAATAAAAAGTCATTCATTTCATTCATGCACTAACGTTCCTGCTCCCGGAAAGTAACAGTAGGTACCTGGTGCGGAAGCGGAAAGCGGCCCTGGAGCCCGGCTCGGCAGCGCAGGGCCCCCACTCGCCCCAGGGCCCCAGCGCGCAGTCCCGCGCGCACCGCACGCTGCACGCGCCGCGCACCAGCGACGGGAACTCCTCGTCGTACGTGTACCCGTCCGTGGACGCTTCCCGCACACGGTTGGGGCCTACAATACGCATGTTGCCGGGATATGAAAATCAAAATTATATTTAGTCTGTCAGGTAGAAAAAAAAAAATTAAGAACTGCCCCCTGAGCCAAGTCTAGTATAGTATTATATTATCTGTGGCCAAGTTTACAATTTATGATCGTTAACGCTTAGAAAACTAAGGAACGGAATCTGTATCACACGTCGTCACGCAAAAGGACTTCTTATTGACCTCGTAATATTCATTCCTTAGTTTTCTATGCGTTAAATATTATAGATTGTCAACTTGACGAAGTTGGTAGCACAGAAATACGATAGGCTAAAGGCCAAAACACCAACAAAAATAAAAAAAACGAGATACCTAAAGGTTCCGATTTATCGCAAATCGCGTCGAACGAAAGTAGGGCCTCGAGTTAAAAGAGACTACTCAACACTCGTCGTGCAGGAGTTTAATGAAATCTGTCCACTTTTGGACACAATATAAAAGTTATTTGTTGTCAATATAACAGACTGAATCAATAATTAATTTAAATTTCATAAACAAGACTGGCCATCTTTTCTACCAAAGCAGAAACAAACTATACCTGTAAGTGGATGGTACTTCTTGCAGACGTCCATGGGAACGTCTCGACCTCCAACCAAGCACCGCGCCGCTCTCAATGCCCTGCCTTCACCGCACTCTAAGCTGTAGCAAAATAGGATACAAACATTTATTTAATCAATCTCAGGAAGAATTGCATGCAGCTTTGTTATTTATAAGTACATCATTTACCCTGGAGGAAGAATGCAATCGGAATCAGCGGGCAAAAGTTCCAAAGACACATTCTTGCACGTACAGTTGGGAACGTCAGGATCTGACGCGTCCAAGTACCTGAAAAAAGAGGGAGCATTGAGTACTAAAATCAGAAAATAAATTACTTGCACATTTACCATTTGTTAAGTGGTTTTTATCAAGGAATACTCGTAGTTGCGAAGAGATTATAGCCAGACCCCTGTTTCCTAGTGGGCACTTTGGGCTAGTGCCCTTTGATCAAAACAAAGTCCCTAGTTCCTGTCAGATCACCAAACGATAACCAATATTTACTACCAAAAAACTTATATAATTCGAAGAAATCGAATCTAAATTACCTACTGACTACAATACCAACTTACTAGCTTTTCCATCCAAGTTTGGATGGATGGATGTTTGTAATATCTATTGTTCTCTCTTTAGGATGTATGACTTAATATATACACATAAAGACCATCAGAATGACATTGACTTGGCTATCACATCTAGTATGCCGAAAAGAAATTCATTTTATGGGCTATCTATATCCTTTTGCTTTCGTGTTCATGTTGTTTTCTACTGTAACTAATGAGGCAATAAACATAGTATTTCTACATGAATTTACTATAATATATAAACATTGTACTTATTGTTGGAAAACCTAATAAATAAAAAAAAAAAACCGCGGTAACTTCGAAATTACCGCTGGTGAAACCGCGGCGAACAACTACTAACAAAAGAAAATAAAAAGATTCTCTCAACAAAAATTCCCATGCTCACTTCAAGGGATCCTCGCATACGAGGTGGCAGGTGAGCGCGGGCGGCGGGCGGTCGCAGGGCACGCGGCACTGCGCCACGCTGCGCGGCACCGGCTGGCCGGCGCACGCGCCCGCCTCCACGCGGTGCGAGGACGACCCGCACCAGATACCTACGCAATAATAAATAGTCTAGGTAGACGTCAGAAACTTAACATTAGCCCGGTATGCTGCACACTCAAAACTCAAATCCATAGAACTTTACACTGAAACTCCTTTCCACAGCTCGATTTGCAGTACACTCAAAAGTCAAATTCGTACAACTTTACTGTACTCCTTTCTACAATAATGACAATCAGGGGTCGTATTTTTGAATCGTTCGAATCACTTTCACACACGGAATCCGAGATTCATATGCTCATACATTTTTTTATGCATTCGTATGCATATCTTGCAATTCCGGGTGAGAAAAGTAATTCAAGCGATTTAAAAATACGGCCCCTGATTGGTGCAGTTGGTCACCATGCCTACCCGCTAATCAAGGGTTTCGGCTTCCCGGTGGGTGGTGGACTTTGTGTGAAGGCTGAAGGGTTCTATTTTCTGGTCTGGGCGTGTTTTTATCAGTTATTTATTTATTTATTTATTCATATTTTATATTTTAACTCGATCAAACCTAAGCAGTTCACTTAGGGCAGCAGTAAGGGCCTCTGTATTTTTTTTTGCACCAGGGCCTTTACGCCTTTGAATGAACGGGGTTAGTCCGACTGTGTACTGACTGCGCACTCTGTAGCCGGGTCCGCAGCGCTGCGCGGGCGGCAGGCGGCAAGGCCCCCACGCGCCCGCCGCCCAGCCCGCTCCGCGCGCGCGGCACGCCGCCGCCACGGGGCACGCGCGCTCCTCCCGCAGCGGCCCGCAGCCCGGCCCGCCGTGCACCTTGCGCACGCGGAACTGCTTGCCCGGCTCTAGACCGCCAGGTAGCAAAAGTCAGTTGCAAATTGTAATAATTATAACGCTTATGTTACCTATCACTAGCTTATATCCACATTAACTGTACCTAATAAAAAGACCTGGACCTCGATCTTTTTCTGTGCCCCTGACAATATTTAATTTCAGGGGCACAGAAAAAAATTAATGATGATCGGTTGAGTAATAAGGCGTGAAAACGTAAAACACATTTATTTAACCAATAGTCTGTAGTACCTATGGTGTATTACTTCTGTAAAATTACGAAAAATGCACGTACATTCTACGTGTGCGGGCTATAACGATAAGCCGAGCGCCTGTAGTGTAAAGTCAGCAGCAGAAATAATAGTGGGTTGAATTAGTTCGCTTGTATAGTGTCGCGGGTGCCGCTTGGTTTCGAACGCAGAGAAAATAAATTAACTAGAGAGAACATGTAGGCGGGGCAGGCGCGCCATGGTTACTGAGGAAGTTAGAGCAAATGTCCTAGCAAAAACACTTCTTTGCTAGCATGAAGCATCCCAAGTATATTTTCCACAATATTCCCAAAACTATGAATTTTGAAAACTGTGAATAAGTAAAAACGTAACCAAATCGTGTTTAGTACATTTTATTACGTTAAATATTCATGTTTTTGTGCGTGATAAATAGTTTTCTGTGCATAAATCACCCGGCGACACTGGTTTTTATTGGTTCATCATACTGAACTGAGTTGATGTTCCTTCTAACTGTTCTGTGATTTCAACTCACCGCAAGTGTTAGGGCAGGGTGACCACGACATCCACGCCTCGACGCGGCAGCCGCGCCGGCACCGCACCGTGCACGCACGCCGCTTGGCAGGCTTCCGCAGCGGGGCGCAGCTTAAATATTCATTGGAAATTGTATATACGGTATTTTTTGACAATCGTCACACTTGCTCTCAGCAAATATTCTTATTCACCCTTCATCATCATAATAATCTATCAGCGGAGACCTATAATTAGCTGCTATTTTTGTATTCAAAAGTGTTTTTTTTTCTTAAAAGCTGTTGGTCTTCCTAAAAATAAATAAATAAATAAATAATGTCAGCCGAAAGGCACACCACCGCAGAGCACATCGCTTGAAAAACTGATGACCGATGGAGCAGGAAAGTTCTCGAGTGGTGACCACGAACCGGAAGTTGCAGCGTGGGTAGGCTCGCTAAAAGGTGGACCGACGATTTGGTAAAGGTCACGGGACACCATTGGTTTCGGGAAGCGCGGGATCAGTCGTTGTGGCGATCCTTAAAGGAGGCTAACAAAGATCATATGATTACTACGTGGAGGCCAATGTCCAGCATTGGACGTTCTCTCTAGTTTTTCGGCTGACATTTACCTTTCATACCAATTTCTTTTTCTTCTTCTTCTTTAATAATGGCGTCTATAATTATAATTTTCCAATGAAAATTTAAAAATCTCTTCATCTACCTACTTCAATATATCGCTAACTAATCTGTCATTATGCATTTCTGACAATGAGTGTCTAACCTATTAACCAATTACCAAATAGTATATAACCAGAAATAGAAAAAAAAAACAATGTGAGGGAGACTCACTGTTGCTCTCGCGCTGCGCCGCCGCCATTAAATACACAAATCACGTTTCTCTTCATTTCGCCTTCTTCGATACAAGGCTCTTCATCGTCACTCTCGTTAAAAGGTTCTCCATCCTGTGTAATTATGTAAATCACACTTAGCACCACCACTTCCCTGGCATCATGCAACTTGACTTGGGCATGTCCACATTCACATGTCCTAAGACTTGAATCACACAGATTAAGCATTACAAATTTTATAAGGATATGGTAAATATTATTATTAGGGTATTTCCTTTAATAAGCTATAAAACATGTAACTTAATTAAAGTAGCAGTTAAAATAACAAACAATATTATAAAAGGTTGCTACTGAAATTATTTTAGAAAATAGAAGCTTCTATTATTTACATAATATCTTTTTATTTTAGGATTAATACAGAAGCGTTTCAAACCACAAAGACTACAATTTAAATTTCTTTATTACTTTTGTACTTTTGTACATAAATGTAAGTATTCAGTTCAACCTTGAAGCGTGTTTTTTAGTTTGGTTTATTAATTTACCATGAGCTCGGTGTAGTTGTTGGGGGGCACGTAGTCCCGGCGCTGCGGCTTGCACGGCTGCCACGGCAACGTCAGCCACGTGTACACGAGGCACGCGTGGTTGTTGCACGACTCCTGCTGCACCAGCTGATCCTGGGCCGGGCACGGCCAGCCGTCTGCACAGGTGCAGTGTTGGTTATATATGTATACATCTATACATATAAATAGAATAGAAGTGTCTGGTTTTAATTTCAATTAAACAGCTTTTCACTAAATTTTCAAAAAAGCCTTTGAAAGTAGGTATATACGGTAGTTCATAAAAATATCAATTTTTAAAATTGTTGTCTGTCAGTCTGTCTGTCTGTTTGTTCTAGCTAATCTCTGAAACAGCTGGACCTATTTTAACGGGACTTTCACTACCAGATAGCTGATGTTATAAGGAGTAACTTAGGCTACTTTTATTTAAAAAAAGAATTTCAGAAACTCAAGCCAGTGATTCCGCGGGGCACAGCTAGTTTATACTAATATTATAAAAAGCTAAAGTTTGTGACTTTGTGAATTGTTAGTTTGTGACGTTGTAGGGGTAATCTCTGGATCTCGATCTACTAAACTGATCTTGAAAATTCTTTTACCAATAGAATGCTAAAGTGTTTCTGAGTGTCAAAGAGTACTTTTATACCATAATGCCCACGGGAAATCACTGCGGGTGAAACCGCTGGGGACAGCTAGTATTGTATGAAATTATAATTATAATATTAAATAAGACTATAAGATTGAAATTCTTATTTAAAAACAAGTAACACCATAATTATTTTCGCAGTTCACAAAAACGTGTTAAAACAGTCGTTTGCTATGTTTAGTAGTTTGTTTGTTTGGTTTTTACCATGATTAAGAAAAAAAGTCGAATCATTAAAAAATTATTTGAATCTCAAAAAATCGAAGGAATCGTTTTTAGTCATTACCGGGTGCGGCGTGCGCGATTATGTGCCTCCGGCGCGTTCTGGTGAGCGTGGGGTTGCGGAACGAAGCGCAAGTGTCAGAGCAGGGCCCCCAGGGCCCCCACGCGGACACCACGCAGTCGCCCGCGCACGCGATGCGGCACCGCTCGATCCGCGCCGGGGCCCCCGTGCGGCTGCACCACGCGCGCTGCGCCTCTTTCTGCGCACGCAAACAATTTCTTCACCCTCGTGCTATCTTGGCAACCGGATCTGCGCTGGTAATCAAGAGTTTCTGTGTTCGAATTCCGGTGGAGGTGGATTTTGTGTGATGAATACTGGGTTCCACTTTCCAGTCAGGGAGTATTTATACAACTATACTATAACATACATAAATGTAAAAATAAGAAGTATATATCACGCTCGCTTGGTTTCAATGACATAAGTTTATCTATAGATCTGTGTGTCGTGAAGTGTTATTAATAATTATAATATTATTATTATCTGGAAGTGTCGTGAAGTGAGTTGATTTACAATTTTTTGGGAAGAACTAGTTTTTGAAATTGTGCACAAAGTTTCATTTTATGTTTAGGCGAGCAAAAAGAAAAGGTCAAACGCTCGAAAGACAGCGAACTTTGGAAGGAGGGGTAAAGTTCTACGCGGGTGAAAGCTAGTAAAACATAGTGTCGTTGGTTTTCCAGTCAGTATTAGTATAGTGGGCATGTTGACTAATTTTTATTTTTTAGTCCGTCTTGTAGATTATTAAAAAATATTGGACACGTATATTTTCTTTTTTTTACGTAATCAAAAAATAACGACGATATATTGAGTTGAAATTTCCGTGACGTCACTATTCTGACAGTTTGTATGGCGGTTTTGCGGTTAGTGACGTCACGACCTCCTCATCCTAAACTTTAATGCGCTTTATCTCTGTATATTTTAATTTATTTAAAAAAGCAAAAAATACGTGTCTATTGTTTTTTTTATTTTCTAACTGACGGACTAATTAGAATTTTGATTTTCAAAAGTAGTCAACATCCCTGTTGTAATATCTGACCCCATCGTGTCCGACGCAGCGCAGCTCCCTGGTGCGGTGGCCGGCCCCGCAGGCGGAGTGCGAGTGCAAGAGCACGCAGGGCCCCCACGGAAGCGGCTGCCACGCCGCGCAGCGAGGCGTCGAGCACGAGCGCTTCTCCTCCAGCGGCGGGCACATCGCGCCCCCGCCCGACGCGGCCGACACCACGCGCCGCCGGCGCACACTGTACCCTAATAATAGTAATAATGGATCGATCAACAGCCTCGATAGGCTCTCCCTGGGTCGTTTGCTAGAAGGAGGTAATTCTCGACACTTAATACTTATAATCCACCGGGAGCTTGAACTATACTCCGCTGTCGGTGGCACACTAGAGTTAGGTTTTTTATAATATTCATTATTTTATAAATTTATATTGTTAAAAACCTAAATGTAAACTCAGTTTCTATTGCAATGATCTTCACACACACAAATTCGCTCATCGGGGTACACGTTACTACTACAGTCAGGGCATAGCGGACTTCGTAAAATAGAACAACTATATCAATTTAATCTTTACCGTTAGTAGTGAGTTGTTGAACCGGGAGCAATGGACAACCATTGGCCGGCTGGCAAGCACCCCATTCGCCCCATTCTCCGACTTCACAATCTCGGGGGCATGGTACCTGAAAGGTGTCATATTGCAAGTTAACAGTGAACAAAAAATACTCAAGAAAACTACGATCTGAAGGAATTTCAAATGCTATTTAAGAGAATCAACGCCACTCGTTTGACTTTTGAGAGGGCATCACTTTATGCTGCAAAAACCCTGTCTCTCAGAAACATAAACACTTTTCTGCTAACAGAGTGATTGTATACCTTAGAACGGGCTATCAGAAGAAGTAACTTAGTTTCAGCACAACATTTCGAACAATTAAAAGATAAAAAATAACGAAGAATAACTGGATACAAAAATACCTGAATTCAAAAAATAAATTAAGCATGGGACTCAAGGAGTCGAGTGACGATATTCTTTAACCAGTCCGGTGTGGAATCATAGTAACTGGCATCTATTGTAACTTTAGTATTGTTATGGATGTATAAGATGTACCAGTTGAGAATCTGTCCAGATGTGAATCTATCCAGATGCTTCGGAGCCATTAATGTAACTACACTATCGGCGAACCAAGGTGTTTTTTACTGTGAACAGGCTAGGTGTTTGACCACAGTACACTTGATATCCGAGCTTTTAAGGTGTGTAGAGTAATATACCTCGCAGGGCTGGACCAGTGTCGGCAGCGGCGCGTGCGCACACTGCGCGGGATGCAACAGCCGGCCGTCAGCGTGCACGCAGCTCGCGTCGCGCCGCTGCACCCCGCCGCCGCACCTCGATTGCCTGTTGTCTACCTCCTCGGTGATGTCATCGTCCTCGTCGTATATTGAGTTGTCACCATCGGGGCCGCCCGAGCCGTCGTCTACTAGTCAAATCATGCACATCGATTGGTATTGGCTAGTTTGACACGAAGCTAGAAGCAAAAGCTTCGGCAGAAATTTTATAACACGTGTAAAGTCATTTTCCACAGAAGAGACGAAAGAATCAGTCTTGAACTTTCAAAGAGGATCAATTCATTAGGTCGTAATTTTTCTCCCCAATCACATTCGTACGTACATAATTACCTAATAAAATGCAAATAGCAAATATTGCATTATGTTTAGTGAGACTTACTTTTATCCATCCTGGTCCACCTTACACTAGTTCTCGCTGTATTAGGCTGGTCTCCCGCCACGCGGCAAGGCCCCCAGTTGCCCGGCGTCCAGTGGGCGCTGGCTTCTAGGGCCACCGGACGCACTTCCTCTACCACGTCGCATTCCTTGCCACCACCTGTAATCATAACTCTTACGTTGTATTCCCAGTCTAACCTGCTAGTGATTGTTCGATGGGTTGGTAAAAAGTATTAGGTACATACATCCCAAACTAGCTGGTCTTCCAGCGGGTTTACCCTTATCAATTAGGGATTTGGGAAGGATCGTTACTAAATAGCCATAATATGTTTTACCTGCGTTAATTTTAGAGTACCCACAGAAAAAGTTTCCTATGTCCTTCTCTGTCCCCTTCTCATATATATATAATAAATAGCTGTTCCCCGTGGTATACTGCTTCAATTTCGGAGTTCCCACAGAATTACAGGATAAAAAGTACCCGATGTCTTTCTCCGTATCCAGATAAATTTCATGATGATCCGTTGAGCCGTTGAGGCGTGAAAGCATAACAAATAAACAAACAAACAAACTCACTTTCACATATTTTATTCGGCGCAAGAATGAATAAAATTAAATATGCTACGAACAACTAACGGTGACCGGTGTCTACAGTTTTGTACAGTGTCTTCGTAGAGTAACGTGCTACGGCGTAGCCTGGGCGTAGCGATGAAGCAGTGTACCATTTTTGCCGGGAAATTAGCTTCATGTGCTTTTATTGGAGCATCGCGTAATTTTACACGTAATTAAATGTGTTATTTTTAATTACCTACATGCGTGAACTGCTTTCCGTAAGTCTTGTTACTATGCTATTTCATAGATGTATGTAATTATCATACAATATTATTTTATGTAAAAATTAGATTTACCTGAGAAATGTTAATGGCTACGAGTTTAAAAAAATTAAGTACGCTACGGCTACGGCTACGGGAAAGCATGATAATTATTGTTATATAATAAAATTATGTTGGGATGTTTTTTCATGCTCACCGTGTGGCAGCCGCCGGAGTCTGCGCGTGCGCACCAGTGCGCCGTCGGGTCGAGGTCGCCATGGCAACCATTCGGCCAGGGAGCATTCCTCGCGCACTACACACACGCGGGTCGTGCCCATGTGCGTTATAGCAGAGCCGCAGTACCTGGATGCAATACACCATGATTCAGAGATTCGATAGCTGTGTTTGGGATCGTAAAATCCAATAAGCCTTGCTTGCCACTACGTATATTATTTTAATATGCACAACGCGTAGTTATTACAAAATGCTACTATCTTTGCGATGAACTACCTAGCGTAGCGTGCGATGAAAAGCTACGAAGCTATGTAGCCTTTTTATTCGGGAAATTGGTGACCACATGGTGACCACGAATAAATTTCCAACGAAGGTCATAATGACTCAATGTTAAGGCTGCAATTAAATCTTAGGGCTTTGTATGAAAATACGGCTGGTATTTATTAGGTATAGAGTCTAGACCTATCCAGTTCAGTTCTAAGTTCTAACAGATATTAGCTGCCACATAGTAATAGGTATTTCTTTATTTTCGCGATTAAGTTATTCTGTTGTGTAATGAAAATCATGTATGAAACAAAATTCGATTCAGTTTTATGTCAAAAGGAAATAGAATTGATTCACTTTTATGCATGGAGCCGGTTGCTGGTGTTTATTATGCAAATGATACGTAAGTGGTTGCAGATCAATATTGACGCGAGTCGAGCCTGACCCAGTTGCCGACAAAAGTGTCGCGAGAATGCACGAGGCGTGAATAAATAATTCGCACACACAGCACTCAAGACAAATCTTAATATATATAAATTACGTGTCACGTTGTTTGTCCGCGATGGACTCCGAAACTACTGAACGGATTTTGATAAAATTTTGTAATCATTTATAATATGGTCCAACTTAAAAGATAGGATAGTTTTTAACCCGGAATTCCCGCGGGAACTCCGGAATTAATGCGGGGAACAGCTATCTAATATATATAAATTACGTGTCACGTTGTTTGTCCGCGATGGACTCCGAAACTACTGAACGGATTTTGATAAAATTTTGTAAACATTTATAATATGGTCCAACTTAAAAGATAGGATAGTTTTTATCCCGGAATTCCCGCGGGAACTCTGGAATTAATGCGAGGAACAGCTAATCACTGTAAACTACTGTCAGGGCCGTCAGGGGCACAAAGAAGGACATAGAAAACTTTTTTCCCGGAATTCCTGCGGGAACTCAGAAGTTACCGCAGATGAAATCGCGGGGGACAGCTAGTATTATATAGATTTTGACGGAATACTTAACGACAAACTTTTTTTTTGTAATATCTATCTCGTACCTATATAACACGTACATATATCTAAAAGCTTATTTAGCAATTTTTTTTGTGCATAAAGCGTAGGAGACCTGTAGATAGATACACTTGAATATAAGAAAAAATGAATCAATAACGTATAGATACAAAAAATTTAGTTTACGTAATTAAAAATAACGTATGTGTGATTCCTTCTCCTCTCTTTATTAACATTGCTAAGATTCGTAATTTTTTTTAACCAAAATGGACTAAATGCATCATAACGATAATAAAATTTGTGTATTCGTAAATACAGATTGTACGTTTTTAACAGATTCACAGTTCCGTACACACGTTATTCTAAAAAGTAGCTTAAAAAACGGAATCAATTGTTTTAATAAACACAAATTCGTACTTAATCCAATCAATATAATCGATGGGTGAGAAGTACTTTCAAAGCGTCTTAAATTAGCTAATAGATAGGATTTGGGGGTAAAGTAAATTGGGCAAACCAATCGTGTTGGTAAAGAAAGGGACTTACAATGGCTCCACGAATTTCCCGTCTTTCCTCCGACATTGCACTTGTCGGCGCTGCAGTCCCAGACGCGGAGTATGAATCAATGAATCCACTTCCAGCCGCTGCTTCAATCTAAACCGTAAAATTACACGATAAGGCTTCTTTTCCACTGGCAAGTGAAAGCAAGCTTTTTAGACTCACACAAGTTTTCTCATAGAACTATTATTTGAATGGAAAGTAAATTCAAACGTTAAAGTCGAGCTTATGAATTTTATTAGCCTTATTTTATTCGAAAAGGATTTTTACAGTTTTACCTAAGGTGTTGGAGCCGTTTTTTTTTGTTTGCTACAAAAAAACGTGATTAAAACAGATTTCGTTGACTGTTATTGTTCTATTTTGGATAAAAAAAAATCTTAAGCAAAGTTTTTTGGGTTTAAAGAACTTTATTACTCATTAAGAACAATGTAGTTCACTTACAATGAGTTATATGTGTAGAGTGAATATGATAGGTATATATGATGTCTCAAGCTCATGCCTTTGGCACACCCATGAAACTTAATTTTATTTATTTAATTTAATTTATTTAATCTGATTAATTTAATTTAATTTACTTTTTGTAAAATTGTATGGGTTATTTTGCCTGAAATTAATGAATTTGATTTTTTTTAAACTACAATATAATATGATGAAAGCGAACCAATTTAACGCACTACTACTACTACTACAGACTTTGTCATAGGGCTCATCTGTTACCGCGATCGACAAGGTTCGGGATCAAAATTAAATTTGATATTTTCCAACACACAATAAAGCACACGGGAGTAGGCTTGCCTGTCAGTGTTGGCAGCTTGGTTGCCATCCCCGAATGGCTCACATTCGGTCCACAGACCGACGTATACAGAATATTGGAATTCATCCGCAGTTGAGTCTGAAACAAGACGAAAGGGTATTTTGAAGAAAAATTCAAATATTTAATAATTTTATCTTTGTATTACTTATGTATAGAAGTATAGGTACAAACTGAATTTATATAATGATCTAAAACTACTCGTATTAGGTCAATATTGACTTGACATATTGATATATTATAAAACAATAATAATTATACATTTAATTAAATACATGTAGATCAATGACTTATTTGAGATTGAATTATCACCAAGTTGGAAAGGTACTTAGGTAGGACAAATATCAAAAGGAAACGAAGCAATGATATTTAAGTTTCAATACTTATAATACCATTGAAATGAAGACGACTTTTGCTTTATTGTGTGTGTGTTTACTTATGAACTTGCAGTTTTGTAGAGTAAAGTTTGGCACACATAGCTTTTTAAGATCGTCATTAGCAAGATTAAATGCAATAAATCGCAATATATCCATAATTCATAAAGAAGAAGAAGAAGAGCTATGTTAATATGTATATTGAAATAAATAATCTCGAGCTGGTATGTATGTATAATGCGTCATGTACAGTTATAAAAGATTGGTATCTAGCTAGATACATGAATAGCTTTTACCTCATACATGCTAATATAGAATAATATAAATGCGCATAATTTGGGAATGCACTTTGCATCATTTTCATAATATACGGGGTTGCATAAAGAGAAATAAAATGCATGCATGTAATTTGTTTCGTGGCTCCTAACCACTTAATGTGACGAATTTAATTTTAAATTCTGTTTCACAACCTCATTCACAACTTTCAGCCCTGTAAAGTAAGAATTTAAGTTAGTATAGGTACCTTAAAAAAAACAGTACTAGGATAGCAAAAGAGCACAGAACGTCGGCTGAGTGGTACGCTGAGGGTTTCCAACACAATTTATTAGCAGTAAGACGGCAGCTACCAGCAAACTCTATCGAATTACCGACAGGAGCGCTCTATTTGTTTGCAAAACCCCTTCTTAATGGAGTGAACACAAGACGGCATTAACGACAAAGTATGTAATATTGGTGATTAAATGATGAAACGAGACTTTTCAGGTAATATTACGATTGAAAATCTTTATTATGTAGGTACTTATCGCAGAGAAAAATAATAATAAAATAAAAATATTTTTTTTTTTACAATGTAAAACAGGTAGCTGCAGACAAGCTTAATTTAATACCAGTGAAAACCGCATGATAATCTGTTCAATAGATTCGGAGATAATCGTGAACATGATAGAAAGAAAAGAATTTTAAAAACTTTTTTATGGTTGGTTATACTCTTCATTTTTCGCCTCCTGTCCTTTTTTGCAAAAAGTATTCAATGTACCTACAGAATCGCGGATTCTACTCTTGTATAGAAGACTAGTTGTGTCCCGCGGTTTCACCCGCGTTAATTTCAGAGTTCCCGCGGGAATTCCGGGATAAAAAGTACCCTATGTGTTAATCTGATGTATAAGCTATATTATTGTAAAGTTTCATTTAAATCCATTCAGTATTTTTTGCGTGAAAGAGTAACAAACATCCATCCATCCATCCATCCATCCATCCATCCATCCATCCATCCATCCATCCATCCATCCATCCATCCATCCATCCATCCATCCATCCATCCATCCATCCATCTATCCATACATTCTTATAAACTTTCGCGTTTATAATATTAAGTAGGATAAGTAGTATGAATAATATGTACGTATTATGTATCTGTGTTTTTGTAAAATGTGTTTTTACTGTGTGCAATAAAGTAGGTAGGTAGATAGATTATGTTAGGAGCATGGGTAAGTACGCAACAAGCTTAAATAATTCACAAAGTAAATCACCTAAATATTATTTTGAGGCAAAACCTTTTTCGAGTTGCTGCCGTCGCTGAGTGGGTTAATCTCCATCCTGAAGGGGTATTTAAATGATCAGTTACTCCTGCTTTTTTATTACTTTTTACCTTCGTTTTCGATTTATTTCGCAATCAAAAACGTATGTAGCTTGATTTATATTCTTAAATAATAATAATAATAATAATAATAATAATAATCCACTTCACAACACACAGATCTACTTCATCCCACACTAAGCTATAAGCTTGTGTCGTGGAAACCAAGTAAACGTGGTATATACTACACATATTGTTACATATATATTATACTATAGATATATATATACACACCCAGACTGGAAAATGGAACCCTGTGTTCACCACACAAAGTCCACCCCCACCGGGAATCGAACCCGGAAACCGACTTACAAAAACACAAAAAATAAAAAGCTAAAAATAACAAAATACCGATTTAATCCAACAGACAAGAATACACGCAATAGTATTACTGGTTATTGCTACCACTTTTCGATTATTACTGGAACCCGTGAAATACGTATTATTGTTGAGTAGTTCCGATGACCATCTGTAGTCTTCATCATCAGTTCCACTTCTTCAAAATTTGCTTTTCGAAAGCAAATGAACGATTTACTATAAAAAATACCCAAATCGCTAAAGGTGTGCCTGTAGTTTTTTAAGAGTTCCCTCGATTTCTCCAAGATCCCATCATCAGATCCCGACTTGGTGGCAATGGCCTAATTGGGAGTATACCCTTTCAAACAAAAAAGAATTTTCGAAATCGGTTCAATAGTCTTCGAGTAATCAGTAAACATACATAAAAAAAAATACATACAATGAAATGCATAACCTCCTCCTTTTTGGAAGTCGGTTAAAAATTGCTAGTATGATTGTAAATAAATTAATAAGTACAATGTTAGCTACAATGTTTTGTAGCTAACATTTTATTTAAATAGAAACTGTTAAAACAGAATTTTAACAAACCATAATTTAAAAAAAGTATTATTCATAAAATCCACATAAATAAATTACCAAGCCGACGTCATTGGTTTGATAATAAAAAAATTGTCAGCAACTTGAAAATTTAGGATTCGTGAAACGTTTACTTTTTCTACAAAGCGTTTCAAGTACATTTTACGACTACGAGAAAAAAAATTAGGCTGTTATTACCGTCATCGACAAACCTTCGTTTCTTTTGTAAAAATATGTGACTTCAGCCGGCAATTAGTTGCTGATAGAAAATCAGTAAGACGGAAATATCTCATGAAAAGATGATGAAAACGTAGTTTTTTTTTTAAATAGGAAAAGACTCAAAGACATTTAAGAAAGGAGCGAAAACGTAATTAATGAAGAAGGCAGCAGGGAAAGTAATTACTTGTGTTACTCAAAGCCGTTGGAGTTTCGTTAAGGCTTCATCAAATTAATGCGGCTCTGGCCCGGCTCTCTGACTCGATTATCTGTTTGTTTTTAAAACGATTTCCCTGACTGATAAATATTTTGAATCTGGAATTTCATTTGATATCGAATATGATTTGGTTTACAGGCAGTTTGCGTACAGTAAACAAAAAAAAAAACAATTGCTGTCGAAATTAAAAATATAACTAGGTACCTACAAGCTGTTGATTAAAATTAGCACCGTAATTTTTAAATGATATTTTTCCTATATGTTAAGGAGAAAAAACGAAGAGTAGAAAATTAATTAAAAAAAAAAACAGTTGCTCTTTGTTTACTTTTTCCTACGGCGTAGAAAATACGCGAAAAAATCCTGTAAAAAAAGAAATGTTTTTTCATCTACTATTTTCATCTCCGTTCCATACGTAGTACCTAATGCTTATCTACTTAGGGTACGTATTAAAAACCTACACATAAATGGTATTCTCTTAGTAAATATATATTAATGGAATCATATGTGAATGGAATTCATTGGAATTGCTACATCTATACTAATATTATAAAGTAGAAAGATTTGATTTTTTGTTTGTTATTTTGTTTGTTTGTTACGATTTAACTAAAAACTATTGGACTCATTTCAAAAATTCTTCTACCATCAGAAAGCTACAATACCCCTGAGTAATAACATAGGCTATATTGTAATGAGGAATTCCCGCGGGAACTCCGAAATTATCGCGGGTGAAACCGCGGGACAGCTTGATAAAAGGTTATATAATAAAGGCAGAACAGATATCGATCATTAAATTAGACACCCATCCCTTTGGTCCAGATTCATTCGGATTAACGACGGTGTAAACCAGGACCAGGTAAAATTTACATTTCCCGCCGCGTAACGTCCGTGTAAATCACTAACATTCGCATTGGTAAATATGCAGATTCGTGAATCCTACTAATATTATTAAAAACGCGAAAGTTTGTAAGTATGTATATGGATGGGTGGATGGATGGATGGATGGATGGATGGATGGATGGATGTTTGTTACTCTTTCACGCAAAAACTACTGGATGGATTTTAATGAAATTTTACAATAATATAGCTTTTACATCAGATTAACACATAGGGTACTTTTTATCCCGGAATTCCCGCGAGAACTCTGAAATTAACGCGGGTGAAACCGCGGGGCACAACTAGTATAATTATAATCTTAATCTAATATATATAAATCACGTGTCACGTTGTTTGTCCGCGATGGACTCCGAAACTACTGAACAGATTTTAATAAAATTTTGCAACCATTTATAATATGGTCCAACTTAAAAGATAGGATAGTTTTTATCCCGGAATTCCGTCGGGAACTGAAGGACATAGAGTACTTTTTTCCCGCAACCTCCGCGGGAACTCCGAAATTACCGCAGATGAAATCGCGGGGGACAGCTAGTATACATATATAAATTACGCGTCACGTTGTTTGTCCGCGATGGACTCCGTAAACTACTGAATCGATCATGATGAAATTTGGTCACATGTTGTATTTGGCCCAACTTAAAAGATAGGATAGTTTTTATCCCGGAATTCCTGCGGGAACTCCGAAATTACCACGGATGAAATCGCGGGGGACAGCTAGTCAAATGTTTAAATATATATTTTATACTAACTACAATTATATACATTTTATATAGGTAAGTGAGTATACAAAGTTAGCAAGAAAAGTTGTAAAAAAAGGGTGTAATGATAAAGTTTTTACTTCTTCCTCAAGAATTCAATAGGGTTTTATTTATTTAATTTAACCAAAATAGGCTTACAGTTAAAACCAATAAGTTCTGTTATTAGATAAAATATTAACAAACTTACCTATATTAGACTTTACCAGTAAGTACATCTTCATTCTTTACTTAAATTTTAAAAATTTAATTTAATTTCAATATCAATTTGCCCGAGAACTCTAGAGCGTTAGAGACGTTAAAAAGGTAGATATAACAAAATACAGACTATACACAGCAGACAAAACATGTGAAAAAAGGTAAAGTATTTGCAATTTCTTTGGGGAATACCTATATCTACATATTTATTGCTTTACAGGTAGGTATAGCTTATATTATATTCTTCTTTTTTGAGAGGTTGAAGTAGGGTCACCATACTATTAATGTATGTGCTTTTTTAAATTAAATTATGTGATATATGGAATAAAAAAGCGTCCCAAAACACATTTTATAACTCTTGATAATCAAAAATATCTCCTACACAAATACATGAATATGGAGGTAAAGGCTATCGTTTTAGTGTTATTTCATCATAACTCGAAATACCCACGATGTATGGCAAAATATTGAAGTCCCTTTCGAAAACAGGTTTGGGTTGCGGAGAGAAATAATAAATAGTGAATTGTTTTGGATATATTCGGAAAAATTAGAACGGTTGGTAACCCTAGCTAAGAGAGAAATCAAATATCGGATCGCTCAATGGCGCTGCAGGCTCCACAATGTTGGTGCTTAATGAAGATTCTCGCAAACGGCCGATATTGAGGCTTACGGAACAGAATACATAGTACATGTCATATATCTATACAATGGCGGGACTTTAAAGGTTTCACTTTACCTAAGGCGAGGCACTTGAAGTACGGGGATAATAATAGTTTTTTTATTTAAGTTTCTACTAAAAGTGAATTTATTTCTTACTTACAACAATTGTAACTTGTTTGCTTGGGCGCTTGGGCAAACGCCCCTGTAATGACTTTGTTATGTTATTTCATGGTGATGAGCGACTTCGTTTACTCTTATAATCTTATAAGATTTCTTTTTTAATGGATACAGATTTGAATTAATAAAGGGGTAGGTTCGGCACTAATTCTTCCTTTTTAGTCTGTATAGCACTGAAATTTCCAGTAAAATTGAATTTCAATTTAAATTGGAACTGCAAGTAGCAGCTATTTGGTATAGGTACATAATTATATGTTTAAAGATTACGAGTACCTAATTTAAGCCTCGGAGTTTTTAGGTTATAGCGCGCTTTTTATTCCGATTCAACGAGTTGTCTATGGAATTCCGTAATTGACGCGGGTAAAAACCCGCGGGGACATACCTAGTAGTATTTATTATTGTCGAATACAAAGTCAAAAGTAGAAACCGAATATATTAGTAAATAGTAACTACCTATGTATTACGTAATAGTGGAGACTTGTAATATCATTATTTTCATAATGTATAAGTAATACAGATAAAACCTTTTGTCTTCCTGAATACACAAATAAATAAATAAATAAATAAGTAAATACCGTAAGTAAAGCTTCAACAAAAAGTAAACAAGTATTATTCACATTGAAGTGCTTACGATATCGGGCTATCAAAACTTTATACCATGTGCGAACGCACACTCAATGTTACGTCAGACGGTTGCGGTCGGTGTGACGAAACTTTTCCAATTCTACTATGAAATTACTTTCTGTACGTCGCGTTGAAGTCCAGCCATATAGGAATTAATATTTATTTATTCATTTATGCTTAGGCACTCGTCTTTATTTTGAAGAAAAAAATAATATAAAAAAGGACACAATTGTTTAGCAGTGGCGAAGGTACCATACAAGCCGATTCCCACCGGCTTCCCTTCAGAAGTTGGGAACACAACCACTCTCTCTACCGTAATTTAGAAATGGCACAATCAGTAAATTTTTGTAGTATTTCAGTAGAATCTACTGAAATACTACAAAAATTATCTCTACTGAGTAGAAAACATTACAAAACGCCTAAACTATCTACAAAATTTGCTCTTCAACAACAAATTGTTATAAAATAAGCCGCTGGCGCGATCGGCTTTTTGGCAGTTAAACTTCCATACAAAATAATGCCGTGACGTCACATCAAGGTCGCAGGCAGCCGGCTAAAATAGCTACTTTGGTAAGCCGCTACAAATCGAGTTACTCTCTCCATTTCACTCACGCGCACGCATTTTCTATTACTGTCTCAACAAATATCCTTATTGGTCCTAGAAATTCGAAACGAAGCGGACATTCTGAGATGACTGTTGACAGACAACTTGAGTTTATGACGAAAAAATTGAAAATTTGAATTTGTTAGTTAGTGTCACGTATTAGAATTTATTTCTTGGTATTAAATTAAATAGTGATTAGTATTAAAGTTGGACTTTTTTGTTGTTGTGTGTAGTGATAGTGAAAGCAGTTACGCAGACGTACGTTGAAATTAGGTACCTATTTGCGGTAAGTAGATAGTTTAATAAGTTAAAATTACGTATTTATAGTAGGTACCAAATAGATTTCCGGCTTGCCTCTCTCAATATTTCACCCTTCGCCACTGTTGTTTAGGTATCACTAGCTCTTATTCCCCGCGATTTCACCCGCGGAAATTTAGGAGATCCAGCAGGAATTCCGGCATACAAAGTACCCTATGTCCTTTTCTGTAGGTAGCTACACCTACCAATGTGTATGCAAAATTTCATGAGATTTCACCGGCGTTAATTTCAGAGTTCCCGCGGGAATTCCGGGACAAATAGTACCCCATGTCCTTCTCTGCATGTACCTCTGACAACGTGTATAGAAAAATTAATGATGATCGGTTGAGCCGTTGAGGCGTGAAAGCGTAACAAACATGCTGACAGATAGAGTTACTTTAGCATTTATAATATTATAGTAAGGATTATTTGTAACAACATTAAGTTTTCATTTGAAGGGACCACTGCAAAAATGATGAGTGTCCTAGTCCTTTGTCTTTTGTTTTAAGATAATTGGGTTTTAAAATAAACAGTGTAAAAAAAAATCAGCAGTAGATAATGCCATTCGATCATTTGACTATGTAGTTAGAAATCTTGTTTACAAAATATGTTTTTAATATTTTGGGTACACGGCAACGCTCAACGTCACAGGTGCTCATATTTTTTTATCTTCAAGAATTAAATGTTTTTGGACATTTATCATTATTGCAGGGGACCCTTCATTTGTTTAGAGGCCCTAGACGATTTACTTGCGTGCATAACGCACGCAGGGAACTCGGTCAGATAACTTAGTTCCTCGGCTAATAATTACCTAATATAATTTTTTTAATATAAACTGAAAAAACTAATTGTTTAATAATAATATAGGTACAAAGATATAAATCATTTTAGGAATTACAGGTGCACTTGTCTACAATTCAGCTATATCTAATCTACGTACAAAACACATAAGATTATTATTAAACTAAAACTAACTATACTTACACGATACAGCATCTTTCTCAAAAACGTTAGTGGATGCTTAGATGCTATCTATGTAAGTTGTTTTCTTTGAATTATAATTTTTTATTTGGTAAATAAATGAAGTAAAAGTAAATAAGTGTTGTAGAAGTAGGTACCATTACGCTCTACTTAGAGTTTTATAATATCGAGAGACATTAATACCAAACAAAGACAATTTATGTATTCCTTTTGGAGGGATATAAAGGACTCAACTCGAGTACCAGAGTCCCGAGGTCTATGACAACGGTACATTTATTTAGCATGAAATACGAGTGTAGCCCTCTAAATGTGAAGCGATAATTCTCCCCATTGTTACCCCATGCCTAGCAACTGTGACCCTTGTGCGCTCCATTTTATTTTTCCTATAAGCCCAATGAATTTCTCAATTTAAGCAATAGATTTTATTTGTAATACAAATATAATAAAAGAGTAATTGATAATACCATATTATAACCTAATTGAATATTTATCTGCTAGCTGTTCCCCGCGTTTTCACCGGCGTTAATTTTCGGAATTCCGGGATAAAAAGCACTGTATGTCCTACTGTATCCCTGACAATGTGTATACAAAATTTCATGATGATCGGTTGGGCCATTAAGGCGTGAAAGCGTAACAGACAGACAGACAGATAAACAGACAGACAAGAGTTACTTTCGCATTTATAATATTATAGTAGGGACTAGTAGGGATAACCTATACTCATATTATAGAAAGAAAAGATTTAATTTTTTGTAATGGATAAACTCAAAAACTACTCAAGCGATTTTAAAAATTCCTATACACTTATAGGCAACCAGTGTTCCTGAGTGTACCTACTTTTTCTGAGTTTCTGCAGCAATTTTGGGAAAAAAATACCCTATGTCCTTTTCTGTATCCGTAACAACGTGTAGAAAAAATTTCAAGATGATAGGTTGAGTAGTTAATGCGTGAAAGCGTAAGAAAAGAAAAAAACTCACATTTGCATCTAACTAAACTTTAAGTATGTGAAATAGATTTCTTCCACACGACTGCACCAAATTTGATAATTCTTTTTTTTTGTGTTCACTATTGTCAAGACCAGGTTTTTATAAAAGAAGCTTGGAGTTGCTGCGGGAAAGTGGGACTAACGTGGGTGAAACCGCTGAGCACAATTAGTTTATAATATTAGGATTTAGTTATTTCCGTAAAAAAAAATAAACTATATTTTCAGCGTCAGATAGCACCGAAACATCGTAAATGGAACACATCCATAAAAATCTGTCACAATGACTACGGCCCTCATAAATCACGACGTGTGACTCATACAAGTACCTAAATGTATAATATATACAGACAGGGTGAATTATTTTTACTGTGAATGGATGGCCAAATCCGAACTGTGTATTTTTTTTCCAAATCAACGGATCTGTTCCCGACTGAAAACAATATTTTACATTATAAAAATATCCGATTTTTTTTTTATTTGTATCGTCATGTCAAGAAGTATTTGACATCTATGTTAGTGATATAGAATGCGACCTGCTTAAAACCATGTAGGTAGGTGCCATTAACCTTAACGTTACTTAATATGAATTCTTCTTGATTTAAAATGTATCATTTCGTGATTGAATGAACGCAATCGTTCCGATCAATCTACGTTTATTCCATCAGGCTGAGTGCACCCAGGAGTGAGGATGGACCTAATGAATTCCGAGGATTGGTGCCGCTCTGATCCGTACAGAGCCCTCTGAGACGATATGGGCCGCATTAATCTCGCACAAAAAGTCTTAACTTTTACTAGGACACCGAACGTTTTTTATAACTCTCTCTCCCTTTAGCAGATTACACGATCCTCTTAATATTTATTCGGTTTGTAGATTAATTTCGATTCGTGAGTTTTTCTTAATATAGCAGTACCAGAGGGAGTAGTGATATAGCTACCTATATCACTATGTTACATGTATTCAGCATTTTTTGAGAGTACTTACAAAAGGGCATTATGATATTTTGATTCCTTTCCACTAAATCCTAGTTTTACATCCTATTTTTCAGACTTTCAACACGTAATATATTCATGAACAGACATAAAGTTTGTCAACAATGTTTCACACAGCGCCAGAGTAGAAAACATTTCTTGTACAGTAGAAAACATTTTAACCATACAGATTTATCCTGTAGCATTTAAGTTTAGCTAGCTGGTATTAGACCAACGGTACTGTCAGTCGACAGGTTGAAATTACCTAGATACCAGTCAATAATTAGGATTTTATCGAACTTAATAACTGATTTTTATATCTACTATCTTTAAACGAGCAATTCTTGTATATATGGATATGGATATATATAGACATAGATAACCAATAGTGTGTTAACCCACACTGGAGAAATTTTGAGTAAATTAAAGTTTTAAAATTATAACGCCATTTTGTTTCAACATTTTTATGTTTAATATTTAGTTACATATTTAAAAAATGTAATAAGGTAAACACATAATTAAAAAACGTTCTCTAACTCTCAATAAATCGTTCTGAATCAATAACTTCGTTTTGTGGGTTAACATGTTATTCCTTATCTGCGTCCATATACTAAATACATAAACACAATATAATGCCTTCGCTTTAAAGAATCCTTGTGCCAAATGTGTAAGTTTATTCTTTTTAGACTATTTGTTAATATGTTCTATAAATCTATGGATGTATAGATTTTACCATGAAGTAAAATAAAATGTACCAAATAGGGATGTGGACTACTTTTGAAAATCAAAATTCTAATTAGTCCGTCAGTTAGAAAATAAAAAAACAATAGACACGTATTTTTTGCTTTTTTAAATAAATTAAAATATACAGAGATAAAGCACATTAAAATTTAGGGTGAGGGGGTCGTGACGTCACTAACCGCTAAAACCGCCATACAAACTGTCAGAATAGTGACGTCACGCGAAATTTCAACTCAATAAATCGCCGTTATTTTTTGATTACGTAAAAAAAGAAAAAATACGTGTCCAATATTTTTTAATAATCTACAAGACGGACTAAAAAATAAAAATTAGTCCACATGCCCATTGGCAAGTTCATTGATAAATATGTTTTGACATTTCAGCGTTGTTCATCAATTTGCGGAGTGAAAAGCATCCCCTAGTCGCGACTGTGAGAGTCGATCGATTATACAAGGCGAGGGGGGGTGAGGTAAATAGCCTCCGGCGAGCGGGGTCGGGAGGGGAGTGAGGTGCGGGGTGAGGGGCGGGGGAATTATATCTGCTGTTTTACAGGCGTAAGCGTTTGCGAGCGAAGCGATAAAGCCTCACGGCCAATGTTCGCAACGAGCCTTAATAGGCGGAATGCTTTTTTTTCCTCAACAAGCACTTCCGAAAACCTGAAGGTTGCGACTGCAAATGGATTATTTTAACAACCCCTTTTCATGGAACCGGTAAGATAATAATGAAGGCCATTTTACAATGAAATAAATATTCTTTGTTCTATCTCCGGTGGTGGTTTATTGTGAATAAGTGAAACGACGTTGATTATTATTTCTATTGAAGTGTATATTTTCTTTAGTCATTTGACAAAAAATGATACTCAGCTAGATTAGTTAGGTGTGACCTACTGTGGGATTCAGAGATAAATAATTATTATGCTACTTAACCCAAAAATATTAAAACTTGGTCCATTTATATGTATTTCTCTAAACGGAAACACTTTTAGTTCAGTCATAAGTAAAAATATATCTAAAACTACCTTTTCATACAGTTTACAGTCATTGTAATTGGAAGAAATATGCTATAATTAGTCTTCAAAACAGAAAACTCTGATTCTCATTTGGTTTCACATAAGATGAAACGAAAATTTTAGCCCAAATGCGGAAAAGAATCATCAATCATACTAATAATTTCCATTCGCTATAATAAATGGAAGCACTCACAAGTGAGTTGCAAAAGTTTCCCGACAAAGAGAAGGTCATTGACTCCCCGAAGCTTCTTTGTGTATTATATAAAATTGCTAACAAGTACCTAAAACCAAGTTCAAAGAATCATTCCTTTTTGTCATTCCAACGTCCCTACGAGTAGGTAAGATTTTTCGTGTCACAAAATATCAAACTTTGATTTTTGAATAGGTGAAACACACACACTGAAAGTGAGATAACTTAAAACCTTCTAAGAAAGTCCTCTTTTCGTATGCTGTACTTAATGAAAATTGAATAAATCCACGGGATTTTTTTAGAATTAGCCCGTTTACAAACGGCATTTTAATTCCGGAATTCCCGCGGGAACTCTGAAATAAGCGCCGGTGAAACCGCGGGGGACAGCTATTATCTATTGAATATTTAACAAAAAAAAATCAAGCACATAAAGAAGCAATAGCGTGCATTTGAGAGACAAGCGAGAGTAAAAGTCTTTTTACTCTATGAGAGGGTATTTTTCTGCATGGAAAATGTGAATCGCTTGTAATTTGTTTCGTCACGGTCACATAATAGGTATTAGGTACGTTTCGCTGTACGTTTGTCGTTCTGTATTATTTCCCTGTCAAAAGCAGCCCGAGCTGACTGCCTGCCCCCCGCGGCGCCCGCGGCCGCTGGAGTCAACGACTCCGTCATTTGTTGTCATTGTGCTTTTCACCGTTTTCACGAAGTGCAACGTGCCGGCGTTTGATCCGAGATTATGGACATTTTAGGAAAGTGATCATTTTCGACCTAAATAGAATAGAATAAAATTTATTTCTGCAAAACACACAAGAATAATAAACAAATATTAAAGAAGTACCTAATCTAAACCCAAAACCCAAGTTTTCTTGCATGCTCTGCCGAAAGGGTCACCAACTCAGCATTAGCTAGGTGCGGGTACACCTAGCCTAAATCATCAAATTTCCGACGGAATTCTCAATAGGGTTAGGTATTAATAAAAATTGCTTAGAGAAACAATCGGTTAACCCTGCGAGATGAGGGAGATGCGAGAATCGCACGTGTTCGTGTATGTCTATACATATTTTAATACTAGCTGTGCCCCGCGGTTTCACCCGCGCGAAAGGTTTTTATACAACAACTTTTATTCCCGACATCCTATTTCAATGAAACAAAGCCTATATGTAGCTCCAGACTAAGCTTAATCTACTTGTGAAAACTGCATGACAATCTGTTCAGTAGATTCGGAGATTATCGCGAACAGACAGACAGACAGACATTCAGACAGACAGACAGAAAAGAATTTTAAATACTTATTTTGTGCTTGGTTACTCTTCTTTTATCACCCCTCTCAATTTTAGGTAAAAATATTCAATGTACAGAATCGCGGATTGTACTCTTTTATTATATATAGTATAGATGCACATTAGGTATTATGAAAAAACTGCAAAGCAATTTTTTTACTATTACAGAACTCTCTATACCCCTTACACGTTGTAAGGGGTATAGAGAGTTCTGGGAACTTCGAAATTAAATGGAGCGGATGGAATCGCAGGGGCCTGTAATACCTACCATACAAAAATAATTGTAACTTGATATTTAAGCGAAAGTAATAGAGTCTTAGGTAATATCATAAGTAAAATACAATAAGCATTTTTGTTTGTATCTGTTGCCTTGTATGTATTTACAAACGTCGCGAGAAAACTACAGCATTTTTACGGAGAATTTTTTTATCGAACCGAGAGTTTTGATAGTTTAAAATTTGAAGTGTAAAAACGCACTATCAAACACCACGCGAGCGAATTTTTTTTTATTTTACCAAATTTACAATAAAAATAATTTAAGGTTGACACAAAATAGCACAAGAAACCACAGAGGTTTGTACAATTAGTGCTACTTATCTTATTTATTACACTTAACGTATATGTAAACAACCTATAATATGTTTCGAGTATAACTATAATATATTCAACAATCTTAATCTAATATATATAAATCACGTGTCACGTTGTTTGTCCGCGATGGACTCCGAAACTACTGAACGGATTTTGATAAAATTTTGCAACCATTTATAATATGGTCCAACTTAAAAGATAGGATAGTTTTTATCCCAGAATTCCCTCGGGAACTGAAGGACATAGAGTACTTTTTTCCCGCAATCTCCGCGGGAACTCCGAAATTACCCCGGATGAAATCGCAGGGGAAAGCTAGTTTATTTATAAAATATGATTTCAGTTTTGTTTTACAATTTACAGTTTTGTTTTACAGTTTTGTTTTTAACGGGCAAGAGTTACATTGAAATGCATGTACCCACAATTATTGTGGATCTCGCGTGAATCCTTCGAGTTAACGGCCCAAGTAATTCCTCATAATCGTAGGTTTATATTGAAGTGCGGTCAAAAGGGTTGAAGTTAGTTACGTAAGTAATCTACCTGCAGGAAATTCCATTTTAATTTTTAATCGATGAAACCTATTTTGAAGCGTAATGAAATGATATTCTGTTCGGATTAAAAAAAAAAAAAAAAAAAACATAGATACATATCTACAAGCGAACATAGAACCTCCTCCTTTTTGGAAGTCGGTTAAAAAGCAAGGCGAGGCAATAGGCATGCCCATTTTATTTACCGGTCTGTGGCTTTATCCATTTTTAAAAACAGTTGATTTTACGTTTGCAGCCATTATTCTGGATTAGTTAATTTTAAAAATTAACTTTTGAAAAAAATATATTCATAGCTGTTTGTAAGTTTAACGTACGAAACGGTGAAACGGTACCTCAAGAATTATGTTTAGGTACCGGGTACTAGTACCTAGATATCGGGATAATAAGTATCTATTTACTCTAAAACTTTCAAAAATCACATTAATCCGACCCACAAACACACTTTAGTATTATGAAATTTCATTATTAGTAACGTTTAAAAAGTGATTACAGAAAAACCTTAACTAAATTGTTTATTTTGCCGAAATCTCCGAAATAAATTGTTAGTTGGGTGGGAACTCTTACATAAAAGTTTGTAGTTAGCTCATCGCCAACCCGAGGCAGCAAATTATAGACTAATGTGTTGTACATCCATAACACGATTATTATAACGATATTTCGTCCTCATCTCGATGTTTTGCCACAGCATCCCGTAATGGGTGCTAATGGAGGCAATTTAGCGTGTTTCGAAATGACAGGCAGCGGCAGTCAACGATGCTTCTGAAACGTGTCTGGATTGTTCCAACTGAAGAAAATTTTTGCCTTCTCGATCGAGGGATATTTATTTACTTATTTACTTATTTATTGTTAACACATACGGTACAGGACCAATTACAATGGTTAACAAATACTAGTAGGCCTTGCATACAACTCCTCACACATATTCAGACACACAGACAAGAGTGAGAGATATGAACTCGTATATTTTGAACGGAGCATATACATTTATAGTATATATCTACTAGGTGTGCCCCGCGGTTTCACCCGCTTTAATTTCGGAGTTCCCGCGGGAATTCCGGGATAAAAGTACCCTGTGTTAATCTGATGTATAAGCTATATTATTGTAAAGTTTCATTTAAATTCATGCAGTAGTTTTTGGGTGAAAGAGTAACAAACATCCATCCATCCATCCATCCATACATTCTTACAAACTTTCGCGTTTACAATATTAGTAGGATGTACTGTACCGCCGCCGGCGCGCCGCACTGTCTTGAGTTTTTCCGCTTGTTTGTATGAAAACCACTAGCTGTTCCCCGCGATTTTACCCGCGTCGTTCGAAGTTCCCGCGGGGGTTCTGGGATAAAAAGTACCGTGTCCTTCTCTGTACCCCTGACAAGGTGTAGGCATGCAAAATTTCATCATCGGTTCAGTAGTTACGTACCTAATTAATTACGTAAGAAAAGAAATAATAGATGTTGAATATTTTTTATTCATCTACTATATCAAATCAAAAACTAAAATTTTGTCAACTAGCCTATTGTCTTGCAAAAGTGTGAGTGAGATACTATGATTGTGATATACGATCCAACGTAAATATGTTAGACAATTCCACAAATATACCGACTACTGTTAATGTCTTCAACAGAACTATTTGCGCTAAAAGCTAATAAAAGCTACTCTCTTTTAAGACCCTCCAGACGAGATCAGAGCTCGGTTAATAGCCACGATCCAGTGGTTTCTTTATACGGTGCTTTGAACATAAGGGTGAATGAACTCATTCTGAAATGTATTTTTTTTTTCTTATGTCATAGGGGGCAAACGGGCAAGTGGTACACCTGATGGTAAGTGATTACCGCCGCCCATAGACATCTGCAACACCAGAAGGCATGCAGGTGCGTTGCCGACCTGGAATGGGGATGGGAACTGACTTTCAAGTGGGGCTGCCGGAACACACCGGTATTACTACCTATAAAATAGGTAATTAAAAAGAAATAAATGTGTCTGCTCTGCAAGATTCTTTTTAGAACACCGTGTAAGAATTTTTTTATCATTGTCTTATCATAATCTCTCATGGTTTTACATTTGAAGCGTATAAATTGCCAAAATATTTTAAAATACGTCACCGTAGTTATTTTCGTAGTTCTCGTCATCCGTTGAATTTTTAAACTTTCCCATTTCTCAACACTGCAAATTATTGTACGTAGGTACAATAATTTGCAGTGTTGTGAAAAGAAGTTTACCTTAAAAATATTCCATTAGGAAACCCACTTATTTTCCCAACAGCGTTTCCACAATGTCAATGCAAACACTGATAAACACCGGAAACGCTTGCCACAGCGGTGGTGGACTGGCAACACTTTAATTTCCTCTTCTTCCGTTATGATCGTCACCAAAAATTAATATCAGGGAGTTCACTACTCTCTCTCTCTTTAACAATGTTAATGTAACTTAACATTGAAATTTTGTCTATTTTGATTTCGACTTTATACAACGTATTAATGAATTGAATGAAAAGCGATCGCACCATGTTTTAATATACATAGGTTATACTAGCTGTACCCCGCGGTTTCACCCGCGGTAATTTCGGAGTTCCCGCGGGAACTCCGGGATAAAGTACCCTATGTCCTTTTCTGTACCCCTGACAACGTGCATGCCAAATTTCATCCAAATCCGTTCGGCCGGTTTTGCGTGATTGAGTAAACATATGCGAGGATAAGAGCTCGAAAGCGCATTTTCATCCGACTTGCTTCAAATTTATCGTCACTTATAAATAAAATAATACAATCCGCGTGTCTGAACTTTTAATATAGGTACGCAGGTAGCGAAACCGCGGGCAACACCTAGTTTTGCAGTAATAGTATATCTAGTGTATAATAAATAATGGATAAGCTATAGTTGCGTATTGAAGAATACCTATCTATTCTCTTTCATATAAATTTGAAACAAGATTTGTATTTTTATGTTACTCAATTTTAAAGAATTTTCATAAATTTTTGCTCAAAATATCTGATAAACATAAATACCTAAGTGTAATAATACCTACCTTATTTTAAATTTTCTACAGGCGCCGCTAGAAAGTTGATCATGTTGGAAAATTGCTTTTACTATACAATATTCTAAGGTAAAAGTGATACTAAGAAATATTTTGGTGATATTCTAAACAAGATTATGTTATAGCTACCTCAGGTATAGAGGCTGATGTAGGAAAGAAGGAAGTATGCTTTTCCACCCCTGTGCCTCGGATCAAGGGGTGATTCGATTTGGTGCGCAAACTGACACCCAATATTTTGTTACGGATATAACACAGACGGTTTCGAATCTGGCAGAAGGTGTATTTCACATAATATCTGTTTAGTAATGTGTAAAGTTCCCTAGGACCTCTTTCACTACCTACATAAAAATCTAAACCAAACGCAAAAAAGTAGTATTTGAACAGTATTTTCCATTTTGGAATGCCTTATGCATCACTTACGTATTCCTCTTTAGCGAAGCATGAATCACTCTACACAGAGTCTGGTACCAGAAGACCTTGGCGCGTGCCACAGTTGCTGACAAAATTTGCATTTGTACCGCTCAAAGATCTTTATCAAATTTATATTCCTTTGTTCTTTAAAAAGTACTCGTAATATGTTGGAAATGTTCAGTGCAAAACTTAAAACCTCCTTGAGTGAACAAAAAGCAGAAGAAAAACTGACCACAAGCCAAGCTCAAGCTAGGTAGGTTCGGTGCTTGGAATTATCTTGAATCTTTGTTTTTAAATCATTCAAAATCAACCTGTTAGATATAACAATTTTTGAAGTAAATAAAGAAATTATTATTAAAAAAAAAAAAAAAAAAAAAAAATCTATATATTATGCTACATATATCCAACAACCAACGCATCATAAATAAAAATTGAGAATCTAAATTATTTTTCGTTTCATGCAAGAGTAGTTAAATACACATACCTAATCAACTTAAACGCCCCTTAGTTTATTTCGTATACTTTTACCTATGCAACAAAATATTGTACAAACAAGGTACTTACTTACTAGGTACTTACTTTACTGGGTAATTTGAAAACCAAACCCCTAGTCTTGTAAAGTATTACTGATAACTACGTAACATATGTAAACACACATAATATTATTTGATTGAACAAGTAAAATTCTATAACTTTGTGCTTACAACTTCATAAAGTACCTCGTGCTTAAATACTTAAGCACTATCAGATGGCAGGGCCCACGAGGTACTTTTATCGCTTATATTCATCAGGAACGTGCAATGTGTCGATTATTCCGCCTCTTCGCGGTTCCTCGCTCAGCTCAATCACTTAGCTTAACACCAGTATTATTCGTGATAAAACGGATGATTCAATCACTGTTAGACGTATAACACAAAGTGAATAAAGGTATTTAAATATTCTTTCTTTAAAGTACATATGAATTTATTAATACAAATACTTTTGAGATAGAAATGTATGTATCATTTTATTTGAATTATATTTTATATTTTGTGTTAGATGATACGGTCCTTTATGTAATGATTTGACTGGATTTTATCAATTTAATTCATACTCGATTAAAAATCAAAGGGGTATCGTATAATTTTAAACATCTTATTTTATTTTATATTACAGGTAATTCCTCAAAATTTATCATTTAGCTTTCGTCGTCTCTTCCTTGTATATATGTTTTAGTAATACGTAGGTTAGTATAGCCAGGATTGTAGAACGTCTGTGAAAATATTAGCGTGCAACTATTATTCGTAGCTGCTCTACACGTGCCGTCGTAGCAACCTTAAAGCTACGACGTCGAAGCGTTATTGTCGGTAGGTACCTAAAGCCAGATTTTTTAATTGTTTATATTCTCTACTGAGTACTGTGTTATTGTTTTAATATTGTTCTTTTCACGATCTCATTAAAATTAATAAGAATTAGAACGAAGTTCTTTATTGCGCGGTGCGGGTGAGCGTACAACTTCATTTTCCGTCACGTAAGTCATACGGCTGCTCTATGGAAAAACAAAACAACTGTAATTTTTTTGGAAATCTGTTATTTTATATTTTTGCCTCTTTTCACGGATAACGGACATAACAAACTCAGTTTAATATGAAAAAACTTAGTTCTAACCAAGTGTCCCACGACACCCACGCATGTTTTTATTTGTCTCGTTGTTATTTCAACAAATGTAACTGAAGGCTAACAGCCTTGCTTTACCTTTATCATCTTCTATGGTTCTTTCTGTGATATAGGTACATTATAAAATTTTAGTTACCTAGTTTTTGCTATTTCTTTGATTTGTCACAAAATAATCGTAAAAGTGAACTTTAAGCGATATTTTAATAAAAAAATAGCCAGATTCTTACCATTAATAGAGTCAAGAAGTCCATCAGGGTCGGAAGCTTCATCAGCAGCTGTCGCCAGTGCCAGGGTGAGCACCAGCCACCACGTACGATACATTATTAAACCTAAAACAAATATAAAATAATATTTTTTAACACTATTACAATTTACCGTTTGAAATTTACATAGCGTTTTTTGCGCAACGATGCCGCCAGGGGTTCCCCACATAATAAGTATGTAGGTGGAGCCACATGAAACACTACATAGTAATATTTGCAAGTGATATGATAAAAGTAAGTGTCTGTAACGAAAATAGTATCGCCGATAAAGTTTTTATTTCCGAGGAAGTACAATTTGTTTACGTGCAACACTTGAGACCACATCTGAGACTTTCAAAGAAAAATATTCTACTTCCATCTCCAAGCTCAAAGTATCATCTTGGATATTGAATAACATAAAAGTGAAAAGAATCACACACAAATCTAAACCACGGGTATGTAACATGTAAAATGGTTTTGTCTTATTTGAACGATGTTTAATATGTTTTATGCTGTATTTAGTAAATAAAATAATATAAAGCTTTCCACTGTACTGAACTTATACGTCGTACGGACTATGTAGTTTTAGACTACCTTCTGTTTACAAACGGCATCGTCACTAAGATAAATAGTGTACCTACTATGGTCAGTTTAAAAAACGTTCTCAGTTTTGTATTTGCGACCCTATATGCTTTTTAGTATGGTTAGGTGTGAAGAGTAACCATAAAAGCGTCAAATGGTATATGTATTAC
This sequence comes from Zygaena filipendulae, assembly GCA_907165275.2. Classification (NCBI taxonomy): domain Eukaryota; kingdom Metazoa; phylum Arthropoda; class Insecta; order Lepidoptera; family Zygaenidae; genus Zygaena; species Zygaena filipendulae. The sequence continues at coordinate 10,070,285 of OU015659.1, read as the reverse complement.
TAGTAGGAGCATCCATTATAACCCATTTTCTATTCTCAGCATCACATAGAATGGCGATAGTCTGTAAACGAACGGATAAAACAATTTGCCCGCGACATAAACCCACTTCAGACACCACGTCTTTGAGAGCGCCGCAATTATTTCACAGCAGCAGCGACGAGTTATACGAAACTCTTCCTCACTACCCTAGTTTTATCTACCCTACAGCTTTATCTACCCCAGTTTTTCCTACCCTAGTTTTATCTGCCCCTAGTTTCCTAGTTTTAAACAAAAGTGTACGGCATTGTGCGAAAACAGCGCTAGATACTAGGTATATGTAGGAAAGCATGATTTTACACTCGTGTTTTCAAAGAGAGGTCACCTTTTATGTTTGGACCGAGGATGTTTTTATCCAGATACATTTTGTGATCGTTTTGAGGCCATTGTTAAGAGCCTCCATTGTGCTTGTGCTACTTTGACAGAAAATCAATAAAATATCACCGCTTGTACAATTCTTGTAAGCGAAAAGTGTAATTAGCGAATGAAATACAATATTTATAACCTTTGTTTAGTTTGAGGATTATTGACATATTAATTTTAAAACGAGATGCACTTGTGTATTACTAGGTAGGTATATAGATTTTTTTACTTATTAACTTTATTATATTACATAATTTAATGTTAGGTCTGAAATATTTCGGTTTTGTGGATTCCAAGGAAATTTATACCTACCCTTGAAAGTTTTCGCAAGGGTTCGTGACACGTGTACTCCTCTAATGTTCTTAACTATGTACTCGTAGTACCTAAGATGTGTGTATATTAAATAAAGAAATAGTCATGGCACATGTCAGTATATTTGGTTCGTACTGTTACAAGGCATTTTAACAGATGCAAATATACTAAAAGGAGAAATAAATTTACTAACTGACAGCGCACAGCCTAGACTACTAAATTGACTAACTGACGATCAGCGTACAGCCTAGACTACTAAATTTCAAAATCTTCTTTTTTACTATAATAAGTTTCGAAATAAAAATTAAATAAAAAGGTATTATACTAAGGGTTGTTTGGAAATGCAACCTCTAAGGGGGTGAAACATGTAAGACGCGAGTGAAACTGTAGGAAACAAGTATAGTATCACATAATTGTAAAAGTAAAATATGTTTTAATTTCATAGTGTTGTTTCGTTTTGTAATAAAAAAAAATATAATTGTAATAAAACCGCACGAAATCAATTCATTATATTCAATTCAAGTGTTATTAACTGATATCAAAGGAAAAACTTAATGGGAGCCAATTTACTAAGTACAAAATAAAATTCAATAAACAATGAAACAATTCAATGGATTTCGATTTCATTGTTTGATAAAATGTATTTGGGTGAAAGTATTCTGGTGCCGTTTTTTTTAACCTACAATTTTCATGTTATGTTGCTACATACTGAAACAGTTAATTCAATTTAAAAGGCCGAATAATTAAAACCAATCGAGTGTATAGGTAAATGTTAAAACAATTGTAACCATCTTTGATGTGGTTTGCTTCGAGGAAAAATACTGTATGTGGTTATTTCGTATAATGCTTTTTAAGTGCTCAGCGCAAGGAAATAATAGCAGTTTTCAGAACTTCAAAAAAAAAAAAAATTCCAAAAGTCTAAGTCGATTACCGAGGAGCCAGATGAAATTAATAATAAAAATTTTTAAAATAATAAATATGTCGGGATGTAGAAATGAGTAGTCCGGTCTCTCAGTAACGAATGAATGATATTTATTAGAGTGTTCACATTAATATGTACTTACGTTCTAAGGAATGCATATACGTAGCTATACCTATACATTACACACTACACCTCCGGGGGTGAAAAATTTAAAAGAAAATCTTGAATACAATAAGATTTTTTTTTGAAACATTACATTGATTAACATACACAAAACAAAACAATAAGTAGATATGATTATACAAAGCAAGTTATAGCGTAACATAATATCGTATCATCATAGCATAATACAATGTTGCGGATACCTAAATAGTAATTCTAAACAGTAAGCATATTTCTACACTAGGTGGTTACATATGGCTTTGTCCTGTTTTTGTGGACAATATCTGTTTTGTTATTGTTCTTGATGATTTTTACGTTTACACCCAAATCTTCTAATACTAAAAATGGACCATCATACAACTTAGTTAACTTTGAGGCACATTCGTTTTTTACCAAAATTAAATCGCTATTCTTATATTCTATAGGATATACATTTTTATCGTAAAGTAATTTCGTTACATTTTTGCACTTAATTAAATTCTTATGAGCGTCTGCTTGTGCTATTTTTAATCTACTTTTAAGCTCTAAAGGATAACTATCTATATTATATAATGGCTCTACAGGTTCATTTATGATACTGGGTAATCTACATCGTTTGCCGAACACAAGTTCATACGGTGTATATTTAGTAGAAGTATGGACATTATTATTATAAAAAAAACACCAAAATGGTACCCAATTGCGCCAAGTCTCCGGATACTTGTCACACTGAATACGTAAGAAATTGCCTAAAGTTTTATGAGCATTTTCGAGTGAACCAATTGTTTGATGATGGTAAGCTGTTGAATTTACCTTATCAATCTCCAATATTTTGCACACTTCTGCTATTGTTGACGATGTAAACTCGGTACCACGGTCGGATACGATTGTTTCTGGCAGACCATATCTTAAAATAAAATTATTAACTAAAGACTTAGCTACACTTACCGTATCTTTGCGTTGCAGTGGATACGCTTCCACGAACTTACTTAAGTCGCATTGTACCGTTAGAATATACATGTTACCTAAGTCGTCCTTATCTAAAGGTCCTACGATATCTAAAAATATTCTCTGAAAAGCAGTTGTGGCTGTTGTTGTTACAACCATCGGCTGCTTTATATTCCTAGAATGCTTCATAGTTTGACATTTACTACATTTTTTAACGAAATCCTTGACGTCTTTCTCGAGTCTTGGCCAGTAATACAAACATTTTATATTGTTTACCATCTTGCGTATTCCCGCATGCCCGCTTGTAGGCAATAAATGGAAACTGTTCAAGATATATTTTATCTCGTCGTTATCGATTACTCTCTTTACTCCTCGCAATATACAAAATTGGGGTCCGGACCAATCCTTTAAACTTCTAATCTCATTTATTAATTCTTTAACAAATAACGCGTTTTGTTCATTTTTAATCATACAAACTTGCTCTACTTTAATTTTTTCACAAAAATCTCTCAGTTTCACCACAAATACGTCTCGCGTGAAATGTGACATATAACCGAGGTTTATGAATATCGTTAACCTACTCGGTACAAAACTAAAACACTCTGACTCTTCGGTCACTTCGTTCTTTAATCTTAACGTGTTTAAATCATTTTCCTTTATAAAACAAAGTTCAACAGAGTCACTCGGTTTCCTTAGTATGTCCAAAACTCTAGGTTGATCAGGCCTATCGTTCGTAGTAATACAAGGAGACTGTTTGTCACTTTGCTGATTTAATTTTCTACTTTGTGCCCTCGTCATAACGTTTACAATCTCTTCATTCATGTCTTTTAATTCGTTAGATGTTATAATTACTCTAGAAAGCGCGTCAGCACAAACGTTATCTTTTCCTTTTACATATGCAACTTTGAAATTATACTTCTCCAAAATTAATCTGTATTTCAAAAGACGACTAGATGGATCTTTCATGCCAAAAAGATATACTAAAGGTTTATGGTCAGTTAAAATTTTAAATTGACGTCCGTATAAATATGGTCGGAAATATTTCACGCTCCATACTATTGCAAGTAATTCTTTTTCTATTGTAGGGTAATTTAGTTCTGACTTGTTTAATGGTCGACTGGTATAAGCTATCGGACGCAAGTCGCTATTACAAAGGACTGAACCTATTGCTATTCCAGATGCATCAGTTCGTAATATAAATTCGTTGTTTTCTGAGAAATTTGGATACTGTAGTACTGGTGGTGATGCTAATGCATTTTTTAAAAACTGAAATGCTTCCTCGCATTCTGTACTCCATATAAAAGGTTGGTATTTTCGACATAACTTATTTAATGGAACAGTAATTTCTGAAAATGACTTTATGAATTTTCTGTAATAGTTACAAAACGCAACAAATCGCCTGACATCGTCTGCGTTCGTAGGTTGTGGGTAATTCTGTAATACCTTCGTTTTTTCGGGGTCGGGTAATATTCCCTCGGATGATACTATATGACCTAAATACAGAATTTGTTTCTTTAAAAATTCACACTTAGACGGATTTAACTTCAAATTAACTGTTCTAAAACGCTCTAAAACGTCAATTAAATTTTTATTATGTGATGCTAGATTTCTACCAAATACGATGACGTCATCACAGTAAACGAAGCACTTTTCGAAGGTTAGGCCAGATAAAGCTACAGACATAACACGAGAAAATGCACTTGGACTTATCTTCAAACCCATTGGTAGGCGTTTTAATTGATATTGCCCAGAGTCCGTAGTGAAGGCTGTAATCTTCCTATCCTCAGGTTTTAATAAAACTTGATAAAAACCTTGATTTAAATCTAGATGGGTAAAATAAACTGAACCGGAAAGTGAATCCAAAATTTCTGTTATATTAGGAAGCGGAAACTTGTCATCCTGTATGTTTTCATTAATTTTTCTAAAATCAATGACCAAACGCCACTTTTTTAAACCATTTTCGTCCGCTTTCTTCGGTACTAGAAGTATAGGACTAGACCATTCACTTTTCGTTTCTTCTATAATATCCTGTTCTAACATATTATTAATTTGATTTTTAATTTCTGGCTTTAATGAATGTGGTAATCGGTACGGTTTTACGTAAACTGGATTCGTGTTAGGTTTTAAAGTAATAGACTGCTGCATTATATTAGTAACATTGAGTTTGTCACCTTTTAAAAAGAAAACATCTGCATATTTAGAACAAATCGATTCTATAGAATCCTTTTCCTCCGATGATAAATGATCTAACTTTAACAAACGTAACAATTCCTTAGCTCTATTACTATTAGCTTCGGTTTTAGAAAAATTACATAACTCAAAGTCCTCCAAAGAATGTAACTGTGGCTCAAAAATAGGCAACTTGACCGATTCGTCACTCGTGTTTAATATTTGTAAAGGAATTCTACCATCTTTAGGTTTCACTATACTGCTTGCTAAAAATATACTATCGCTCAGTTGTTGTGAAGAGACAACTATATCATTGTTATGAAAATATTTAGATTGAATGTAATGAATACTTTCGCTTCTGGGTGGTATCGTTAGGTACGCGTTCGTATCTCTATTTGTTATGACTGGGATTATACACTGCTTATAATTGTTATGCAAAGTCAAGCTGTTAGTCGGTAAGTCGATATTAGCTTGGTACTTCCTTAGAAAGTCTAACCCGATAATTCCATCTGCCTTATTCGGTAAGCTATCATACGAATAAAACTTACATTGGAATGCATTGCCATTCTCAGAAGTAAGTGTCACATAAGAATAACCCTGAGTACGAACATGACCGCATATACCTTTGATAACGGTTTCATCTTTCGATAGCGGAATATTACTTGGAAAAATACTACTATGTAATAACGATAATGTAGCTCCTGTATCTAACAAAAATGAATATTTAACGTTGTTTATGTAGAAATTTACGTAGTCTATGCCGAAATTATATGTCAAAATTTTATGCTCGAAAAAACTGCATGTTGTTTACTCTTTCACTTTGAGAACTCTCTAAAACAGGTTGCGCTGGGGGTTCTTCCTCAGCCTGTGCAACATTAACTCGAGCACCACGGAAGTTCTGGTTACCATAATATCTTCCGTCTCTATTTCCTCTTCGAGCTCCACGACTAAAATTGTTGAAACCTCTATTACCTCTATAGCTAGCGGGTTGCCTTGGCGTGTTTTCGCGGAACCGTGAATAGTATGCCCTTTGGCGAAAATTATGAAATCTATGAAACTTACCTCTGGTACTTCTTACACCCAGTACAGCCTCGCCTTTTGATGTCTGCGTCAACTCCTCGTCCTCTGCTGCACGTACCGCCTCTTTTAGCTCGCTGTAGTCCCTCGCGGCTATTATTGTGCTTAACCTCCTGTTTCGTAGACCATCTGAGAATCTTTTTACGGCTAATTTTTCATTAATAGGCCTTAAAATTTCATAAGCGTTTTCATTAGAATCTGCCTGTGAAATCGTAAGGTCAACGAACAATTCCTCTATTTTATTAGCATAGTCTGTAATGGACATATCGTGTTGAGAAACGCTGTTTAATTGACACAACAAAGAACTTGCCGATTTCCTTGTTAATAGAAACTTTTTCATATCCTTTATTAATTCTTTAATTGAGTCATACTTCGCCTTAAGTTTCAGTTTCGCGGTTTTATTTAAACGTGTTTTAATAACAAAAGAAATCAACAACTTTCTACTTATATCGTCATTTAAACAGCTGTCGTACATTTCAATGCTCTCAATAATTCTTTCTGTGGTGGCCTCTTTGCCATCCATTACCGAAATTAGGTTGGTAGCGGTTTTTAAATCGAATTTATCCATCGTTATCGTTTTATTAAAATCAATTTTCTCTAATTCTAGCTCCTTAAATTTTAATATTTTACGATATACATCATTTATATTGTCACACACTAATTCTAAAATATAACCTTGTAATTCTAAAGAACTAGGTTTTTTCTTTAATTCTATCAAAATATTCTCGTACTTGTTAAATAAACTATCTGCCTCTTCGATTTTCTTATTTACGCTAAATTCTCTAATTCCATAAAGAAAACCTTAAACTATTTTTTAAAAACTAAATGCACGAAAATAAAGTGTCATTATTACCTTAAAATACACTTGCACTTTTTGCCTTTTCACGCACTCTTAACGCACTGTCGCACTATTTTTATATTTCAAACTGGGTTTTTTTTTTCGTCCGGGTCGCCGCCTCGCCGTGACAGCCGACTTTGTATCCTCCTTACGAATTCTCCATTTATCTCCTTCCTTATCCACCTTTTGTGGCACTTTTTATAATTTTTCACTGCAAAAATTACTATGACTATACCAAGTATAATCACAATCACCGTCAATAGAATGCTGTTCGTATACATGTGTTCTATTGGGGCGGAGGATGCCTGTGCCGTGTTGCTTCCAGCCGAGTTAATAATGATTTCTTTTTCTTCTTGTTTCGAGTATGTTTTTCCCATATTTTGTATTTTTGTTTTTTCGTCGTACAGTCAAACTCCTTTATTTTATTTTATTTTTCTTTAAACACACTTGTCTTGTATCACTTATGCAGTCCGAATGCAGTAGTTGCCACGCACTGTTATTATAGAATACCGCTGATGTAGCGTCCCGCAGCGCGCGGACGCACACCTGCGCGAGGCAGGGTCGCCATGTCGGGATGTAGAAATGAGTAGTCCGGTCTCTCAGTAACGAATGAATGATATTTATTAGAGTGTTCACATTAATATGTACTTACGTTCTAAGGAATGCATATACGTAGCTATACCTATACATTACACACTACAAATAAATACATAATATACTTGAATGTACACATGAGGTACCAATTCATAATATGCACATTAGGTATATATATAACTTATAGCTATCCCCGTGGTTTCACCCGCGGTAATTTCAAAGTTCCCGCAGGAATTCTAGGATAAAATATATGTCGGCGAGAGGGTAGTTTCATTAAAAATAACTTTTGTTTCCCGCCGTCGAATAGCGGTTGTAGAAAGTTCGTTCCCCCGCTCCACTCCATTGCCCGACTCGTCTTTGTTAGAACTTGATATAAAATGCGGGTATGCGTAAGCGACGGTTTATTGTTATTTTGTGTAAGGTTCAGTGCAGTCATAGTGTCGTATCAGTGTCGTATCAATCTAGTGGCTATAGTGATTACGTGTGCTGTGTCATCTAATTGTTTCCAGAGGTTTGCTTAAGTCGGGAGCACGGGCAGTGGAGGTGAGCGTTCATGCATTGTAAAGGGGCCCCATTAAACCTACACCTGGGTCGCAAGTCCCAGGCACTGCTCCGTGTTCCCTACGGATATCTGGTATGGTGTACAACTTCTAACTATGTTGGTGCAATTAATTGTAACAGTTTCTAGTTCGTTCTAGATGTGTCACTCAGCTAATAGTCTCGGTCATACCTACCCCTACCTTCAGTTACATTGTGTTATGTTATCATCATCAGTTAGTCAGCTATCTTTGCAATAGCAGATAACTATCTGCCGTTATCTGCTACTACTCTTTCTTTCTATTTCCGACATCAGAAGTGGGATTACCATTGTCTTTTTGGGATTACCATTTGTCTTTATGGGATATTTCTTGCGTCCACATTTCGGCCATAAGGTTCCTAGATTTACTTTCTGTCGGTCAAATATTATGTTTCACATAAATCCTGACATCGTTGAAGTCTCTTCTATTTGTTCCCAATGCGTGTAAAGTGAGTCGCTGTACCGTGCTAGCTAGTAAAAGGATTTCGAAGGTTTTTCAGTGTTGCCGCGTAGGCGGGGGTGATCAACATCGCTGGTTAAGTGGTGGTGATCCAGTATCGCTGGTTTAAGCGGTGGTGGTTTACCGTTGCTGGTTAAGCGATGATGGTTCAGTATTTGCCGGTAAGGCGGAGGGTGATCGATATTGCTGGTTAAGCGTTATCGGTCAGCTGTCAGAGGTTAACTGACAGCGTTACACAATGCACTGGTAAAGGGTTTGCTATGCTGGCAAAGCATAGCAGCAACACTGAACAACCGTCATTGTCGAGTAAAAAGAAAAGAAAAACCTAGAGCGAATAGAGCCACATTCTCTTAATATTTGAATTTTATTATTATTAACTAACCTACCAAAATGATATTTTGTAAAGTTGTGATTTTGATACCATTAATTATTACTCAGTTGTTAATCTGATCCCACTATTTTCTACCACTGTTTTGTTTGGGTCAGAATAGCCGAGCGAACTTGTTACTCTCGTAAATTATCTTTCTTTGGATATTGCATCACACGGGGACGTGTGAACGTCAGAATGGCCGTGTCGGCGAGAGGGTAGTTTCATTAAAAATAACTTTTGTTTCCCGCCGTCGAATAGCGGTTGTAGAAAGTTCGTTCCCCCGCTCCACTCCATTGCCCGACTCGTCTTTGTTAGAACTTGATATAAAATGCGGGTATGCGTAAGCGACGGTTTATTGTTATTTTGTGTAAGGTTCAGTGCAGTCATAGTGTCGTATCAGTGTCGTATCAATCTAGTGGCTATAGTGATTACGTGTGCTGTGTCATCTAATTGTTTCCAGAGGTTTGCTTAAGTCGGGAGCACGGGCAGTGGAGGTGAGCGTTCATGCATTGTAAAGGGGCCCCATTAAACCTACACCTGGGTCGCAAGTCCCAGGCACTGCTCCGTGTTCCCTACGGATATCTGGTATGGTGTACAACTTCTAACTATGTTGGTGCAATTAATTGTAACAGTTTCTAGTTCGTTCTAGATGTGTCACTCAGCTAATAGTCTCGGTCATACCTACCCCTACCTTCAGTTACATTGTGTTATGTTATCATCATCAGTTAGTCAGCTATCTTTGCAATAGCAGATAACTATCTGCCGTTATCTGCTACTACTCTTTCTTTCTATTTCCGACATATATATATAAACCTTCCTCATGAATCACTCTATTACCGCTGCATGTTAATCCGTTGCGTAGTTTTAAAGATCTAAGCATACATAGGGACAGACAGACAGCGGGAAGCGACTTTTTTATACTATAAGTGTACGAAGACATGTGAAAAAAGTTGCTGGTAAGTGTTTTTACTGTAGCTTGAAATACTCGTATAAAAATATCAGCCCCACGTAGATTTGTTGTGTATTTGGGCAGTATAAGCGCAATTATCGGCTGGCGATGAACGTGCCGGGTTTGATGAGGGTTCCCTCTACGATCACATCAGTTATGTCCGCCCGACAGCTCGATACATACTTTAGCCACACGATAGATTAACTGCTTAATACCTACGGACAGTTAATCTGTGACTGTAATTTCAGACAGTTAATTTGTCTTTGAAAGGGCCTTTTAAAACTCCCCGAGAAAGTGGATGTTCAAAGATTGAATTAGGTCTTGAAAGATAGCCCAAAATTTGAATGCACTCAAACCAGAAACAATCGTGAGTGGCAAAATCACAGGCATGGTTTAAATTGTAGTAGGCCCTATTTTATGAAACCAGTTTCTTTGTAATGTTAATTATAAAACTCACTTAGTGGACTTAACTGAACTCTTACTTTTGGTAGGTATATCTAAAGACAATGTACGTAGCCGGTATATTTAACTCACTGTATAAAAGCATTAATGGTTTTCTGTCGACGATTTGTATCTGCCACATTTAATTTAATGTATAGAACTTAAATGGACAATTATATTACTGCTACTAAATCAACGTATAAAACACAAAAACACACACTGAAAAAAATGTTTGGATAACAGTAACCAAAGTTTGGCTACCAATAGGCCGTAATTTAGGGACTTGCGAACTACTGGTTATCAGTAACAAAATCTGGTTCATTTAACTGTGTTGTGTAACCTGCAGCCTATCTTTTTTCGTTACATTAACTTAACAATTTGATTTTCTTTAGTCAAACTGCTTCTTTATAAATAACAATCCAATTTGTAAAAAAGTAGACAAAGGGTTTTGCGTTAATAATCAAAACGTTTCCCTACCGATGTCTGTACAGTTTGCTTGCTGGCAACCAAACTGTTTATTTAGTTTAACTTTACCGTTTGCTTACAGGTTACAGGTACGCTTCGTTAGTATTTAACAAAACCGTTTTGTTATTAGTAGCCAATCTCAGTTAATTTATTAGTAACAAAAATACAGGGTGTTAAAAATGGCACGGCAAAACTTTACAGATGCGATTAGGCCATGAAACCGAACAACTTTCCCCATGGAACATATTATGACTGGAAACAAGTGAAAATTTTTGCCCCCTTAGAAATTTTAAACTTGTTTCGGGTCATACTTTCTTTGGGGATAGTTATTCAGTTTTATGGCCTAATCACGTCTGTAAAGTTTTTGTCATGTTATTTCTTACATCCTGTATTATACTACTTAGATAGAAATACAGGGTGTAATAGAAATAAATACTACGGAACATAATAAAATACTAATTTAAGTTTTATTTAACTTCTTTCAGGCAGGTAATTTTAAATGTTAAGTTCAATACAAAATAGTTCTATTAGATAATCTAATTAGATATTTTTTGCACCATTGATTACTTTTTCTCGTCTCTTAATCTTTTTTACTAAAACAAATCAACAACATAACTTAATAACACACAATTTAAACAACTTATAATCTATGAACACTTTGAGTTGTACTAGTATCAATTTATAGTAGTATAAAATCATAATGATCAAACAATATTCATTTTAATGAATATATTTATTCCCTTTGGGGTTTGTAAATTGTTGACTTGTACCTCAGAGTAAATAACTACGTACTACTTGTACCCACATTACGTGGTTAAGTGTATGATTTAAGTCCAAATTCAGCTTGTGAATTACTTCATTCCGCTTTTGTTCAGAACTTCGTATGGATTTACCTTTGGAAATGGAAGACTCTAAAGACTCTTTAGAGACTCTTTGTTGTATCTGTATCTATGACTTCTGCCTGAAAAAAAACGCATTACCGTTAGCAAAGTAGGTGGAAAGAATATCACCACGGAGTAGGTGTTAATAATAGAAGTAGAATAAAACTATTCTTAAAATAAATGGGTGTGTAGGTGTAGGTAATTAGAGTAGGTAGGCAGGTACTTACTGTACTTTTGTCTGAAAATGCATCTGTCACTGTCTCTTAGCATGGCAATTTGGGTTGTAAGCTTGTGACCAATTACAGGGACTAATTCTTTTAGGTCTTCTACTGACAAAATTTGCAGAGTATCCAAGTCCACACTGTGTTCTGGAATGAGCGAAAAATAGCTATATTAATTATTCCTTATTCCGCAAACAATTAGTCATCTCGAAGAGTCATCTCGATTTATCTACTCGTAATATTTTAAATAATTGACCAACAACTCGAACGACAACGTAGAACGCCACGGCCGGCGCTGCGGGCGCTGGAAAATCTGGCTTTGGAACTTGGCGACCGCGCGCCGGTTAGATATTTTTCTGTCAATGCTATACTTACCTATGCACGTGTCATTTCTGAATAGTACCTATCAAAGTAGGAATAGATTAATTACATACCTTTAAACCTGTCAATGTACATGCCAAGACCCCAAGAATTCAGATAATGTTCCAGGTCCCTTGAATCGCTGGAGTTGTCTTCGACCGCCGCCGCCTGGTCGAACTCACTCATGTTATTAAAAATCTGAGTACTTTGGCGAACTATTTTTTTAACAAACACCATGAAATTAATTGGAATGAATCAAAGATAAAAAATGACAAACCGTTTATAGTTGCCAGCCACATACGATAGATAACAGCTCATGAGCTCACTCACAGGAATGAACTTGGTTACACGCCGCGTTGTCTTTCCACCACCGCGCCCGCGCCGCCCGAGTTTCGGTTTACGCATAAACTAATCCGAGCGCATAAACAAACAATCTGTTTTTGTTGGTAGCAAAAAAACATTGCTTATTACTTTCAAAGTCATTGCGTTACGTGTAAAGAAAGTTTAGTTAAATTTGCAAAACTGTTGGCATAGTTCCTTTTTGCTAAACTTGTGGAGTTGTGGCTAATTATTAACAAAACTGTTGTTTTTAATAGATGCAATCAATAAGTTGTTATGAAAAAAACTGGTTAAGTAATATGTAACAAAAGTTTTGTACGTTGTTGACATGTATTGATTAATTACTATTTACTTTACAAATTTCTTAAAAATAATCAAACACTTTGATTGATACTAAGCACAAAGTTTAGATGTATGTAGAAATTGGTTTTGTTGCTACAACCTCGCTAGTTAGTTTACGTAAAATCAGTTACCAATAACAAAAACTTAAGTTACTACATACCAAATATAAATCTACAAATCTAGTTTTGGATTCATTACTAAACAGATTGTTTATATTCAACTAAAGTTTACTTCCTAATAACGAAACTTTCAAATAACCAAACTAGGTTGGTTGATTCTTTTTTTCAGTGCAATCGTTTATTCCCAGATCTAGGTAAGTAGGTATAGGTCTTCGACAACAGCACGATATGACATCAATCATAGCTGTCATACAATCGTAGCAGGCGGTGGTCTATAGTTTCCTTCTACCTTCCGTAAGGAAGCCACATCGATTTACAAAGTAATTAAGATTATGTATTGTAAATATATATATTTATTTGTATTTTTTATATGTACGTATATAGTTATTATCTTTTAGTATATGCTACCGTTTGCGTTAGACTGAATTCGTTATACAAATAAAGAGCATCATTGTGTTTAGCACGTTATTATTTCGTCTCAGCAAAATTTTCACAACATATTAGACGAAAATGGCGAAGGGTAAGCCGTTAGCTCTGCGGGGTTATTATAATAGAGTATGTGGGTGTAATAATTTGGCACAATATCTGGCCGCCGCTAGTGTTCATACCGGTCCGGCTTTACAACAACTTTAATTAAAGTGTCGTTATGTAATTCCTTCGTCGAGATTGCAGCCACCGTTGTTTTGTGGACCTCGAACTTCGTACACTTATTGACAAAAGTATCCGGCGACATCGTCTCGCATGCTTTTTTGACCTCGCATTTCATATATTCTTCTTTTATGGGTTGGCGATTTTTATTATACTTAAGAATGTTAATCTTTTAAATATAAGTCACTTGTTACGACATTGATATCCAGTGTTAAAGAGCTAGTATTCCCAGTAAGGCACCAATCATTTGTGTTATATTATCTTATCTATACATATAATTATACAGTAATAAAACTGTTATGGGTCGATTTGTATGGACACGAGCCAAGGAAGAAGTAAAACAGGTAAAACTTCTAGCATTAGCTAGTAAAATAATTCACACTTATTATGTTAACTGTACCTCAGGCTTTAGACTTTAAGGTTATTTATGTGAGGTGATAGTGCTTAACAAAACCAATTTTGAAACAAATAACTTATTTCAGGGATAATCCACTACTACAAAAGACCTAAGCGCTAACGTAATGTTTATATTATATTATTGTTGTTGAACTATCTAATATCAAATAATATGTTTTGGATGTTTGGACTTTGATAGGTTTATACTTCGGTTTTTATTGTCTCATCAAAACAATAGAAAAGAAAATAGAAATCTTTAAATTAATATCACAATGATATATGAACGCATCGCATTATGGGCTCCGCTGGAAATCAGCGCTGCCGCATTCTATGCGACAGCATATGCTGAGTCGGTGTCCAGTTTGGCATCGCAACAAATACTTAACAATTCACTCTTACTGAAGATCTCTGCATTTTACGTACCTACTTATATTTTTTTGTATTTCGATCAAAGACATTTAGGTATTTTGATGTCGATGCCAAATAAAGTATATGTCTATGTCTATATAATGTAATATTATTATAATATATAGTAATAAAAATAAATAAATATTATTATAATATACTGTAAACTTACTTAATCATAGAAAATTAATTGAGGCTTTTTCATAAGCAAACTTTGTGTTTGGAGAGCGTGGAGGTAGTATTGAAAAAAGAAAGACGAAAACTTTCATTTATCTTACAGACCTTTTAGATTGCGTTACTGAAATATACTGCTTATGCAGTGTCAATGTCAGTTTCTGGAAAACCCATTACCTTCCTTCATAACGTTTCTCTCATTTATGTAGCGTAGCACAGCGTTCAATATTTATGTCCGTAGCATGTCGTAGACATCGCTACGAGATGCTGCGGCGCGAATGTCTCTCGGGCATCATACATAATTTAAGATTAGTTGACAAACCTGCGATATAAAGCAATGGTACAAGTCACCTTTTCATCCCACGGGAGTGTAGGCAGCGCTGCTTGAATGTCAAAGACTTGTGATACTACTCTACATTTTGGTGAAAAGGAACTATTTTTAGATGCCTTCACTGCTTGTATGATATTTCCGTCGTTTGTATCTAGATTATTCTGAAACATTCATCAAACATCTGAAACAGTTCGGATATGTATATATTAGTTATTAAGATTTAGGTAGCCACCTATACTTTTTTTCATCATCTCTTCTCCCGTTAATACTGATAACAGATCCTGTTCCTCACTCAAAAGCTGACCAATATGAAAACTCTCTTGGGGAATAATTAGTCCGCATTTTTCTTATTGTTGTGCAGTTAATGTTTTTAAAATGAATTCACTACGATATGACAAAGTACATTTCACATCCAAACTTGTACTGTAAATTATGTCGATGCTGCGAGAGTGCGCCTTTGCCATTCGCTGTAATCCTATGTGCAATATAATATGTAAGTTGTAAAGTTGGATACCTATGTGTGTTTGTGACAATAATACATATCGACTTCACACGCACACAGTCTCACACAACCGCACTCCCACGACGCGCGATGTTTGCTTTTAATTAAATTTCACTCCCTTAGTACACTGATCGACAAAATTATAATAATAATGATAATTTTTTGAGAAAATTGATCAAGATTAATTCATGAAAAATTTCGTTTTGTGAATTAGACGTTTCTTATTCTTTTAGCTGCATTTTGGGAACAAAGCGGTTTTAGGGCTTAAAAGCGGTTATATTACGGTTACATTAAGGTGTAGAAGTGTAAATTATGTAATTTGGTATAGCAATATTCTTTCACCTACCTTACCTAACTGCCGATTTAGGATGGTGGGGTCGAAATGCGTAGGTCGGCTTGATCACCTTCATAGAACTCGTCGTAAATTAAAGCGCGGTAAATATGCTTCTCTAAAGATAATAAACGGAAAGTTTTATATGTACATATATATGAGTTGTATTTATGTATCTTAAAGCAATTGATGCTGGGGCCGAGCTGGAAAAACCTAAATAGTATAATAGTAAATAAGGGTCAGTGACGTCACATTATGAGACTGTGGTCTATGAATCGCTTAATTTATTTGAATATTTCTTGCAAATTATTGTGTATCATCTACCTATACATATAAAATGCTTTGTCCTGAATGATTGACTGACGGGTCAACGCACAGCCTAAACCGCTGATCGTAGAGACCTGAAACTTGGAGGGTGTGTTCTTTGTATGACGTAAGCGTCCGATAAGACGGGATTGTTGAAAATTCAACCCCTAAGGGGATGAAAAGGGGTTGCAAAGTTTGTATGGAACAATTCCGCGGGAACTTCGAAATTATCGCAGGTGAAACGGCGCGGGACAGCTAGTAATGTATAAAATAAACATAACATATATTATTTTGCCTTAAAACGTGAATCTTTGTGTTTGTTTGTATGTGTATGTCGTTCTTGTGCCTCACAAAAAAAAATTTAAGGAAATTACCTATTACTTTTGTCCCGGTCAATGTTGATGTGGGATTATCTATACTCATGCGGGCAAATCGCAGGCAACGACTGCTCAGTAGTTTTTAAAAGCAAGTCCTTAATAAAACAGACTGCACGAGTCATAACTCATAATTCGAATGAAATAGAACGCTAAAGAATTTTCCAACTCGTAAACAATTGGAATTATTAAAGGGAAATGAAATACCGAAGCTATTAACATCTATGTTAAGATTCGATCGCTTGAACTTAAAACGGAGCCGCCGGTTCCGCACTTGAGCAGAGCGGGGAAGCGGAACTCCAAATAATGAACTGTTTTGGATGGTACTCGATTTCACTCGACGCGGTGGTGTTGGCGAAACAATGGCCTCGCTCGGCTAGGAGATCGTATAGTACGAGTACGAGCGATGCTAATATACCGCTAGAGGTAGTACCTAAGTAAGTACACGCGCACACAGCGATTATGACACGTACCGAATAGCGACTCTATGAATAGAGATAATACAATTTCCGCGTTTGGAATCCAGCTACTGTTACTGATCAGGACGTGTCTGCTGATATTATTTGAATTAGTATGATATGGTTATAAAGTCGAATTAATATTAATACCGACCGAATACTTTCGACGGATATACCTATCAAAATCTACACCAATATTATTGAGACTTAAAGTTTATAAATTTGGACGTTGAGTGACATATTATAGGATTCTTAATCACGGGATAAACATTTCCCGCGGAAATACCGTAATTCTTACGAGTGAAACCGCGGGGAGAATAGACAATACATAGACAATTAATTCCTTTAATTAACTCTAGATTACAAATTTTCACTCCCACTTTACATACGGTACAGAGAGCAAGCCAAACAAGCATGGTAACCAAATAAATTTCGTGTGCAAATAATAAATAGCTTCTATTTCAAGTGTTTAAAAAAAAATTACAATATCGCTCGTTGTGCGCGGGAAATGATAACATTTCCAACCACATTTTTCCGTGTTTCCTTTCAAACACCGAGCCGAGCTGTGTGTGCCCTCACTCGGGGGACAACTCGCGTGATGGCGGACGTTTAATCTGTTTACTTTTCTTTGTTTGCGACGTGGATGTAGAAGTACATATAGCACACTGGCAGAACAAAATACACTTTTGAACACTCGTAATGCACTTCTGCTCATGATATCCGACTAAAATAAAACCGTTACCGATTAAAATTGTAAAAGTTAATAAAAAATATATAAAACTATTAAGCGAAAAAGTTTGGTTTGTAAAGGAACAAACTTTTTTATGCGCAACGGTGACGGAACGTGCAATCAGTTTTGAAGAACGGCTTGATACACCCATTTCGAGTAATCTTGAATGCATATCCGCACCCAACTTCCTCCTAACTTTGTAGCCATTAAGCAATTTAAAACTTGCCGCTTAATCCTGCTCTCAACGAAACATCACATTACCGTACTCCTACACTAATAGCACATTATTAATTCAACGATCATTACAAATGGAAGTACTTTGTAATTCCTAAACTCTAATGATATTCTGAGACTCTTTCCACATTAAATAGCATTAAGTGATGAACTTCTTTCGGATGGTTTACGTGTTTCCAGTAAATATCACTAAATAATGTTGAATATTACTGTACTGTACTAATCATTGATCATAATTTTCTTTTTTTAATATCAATAAATACATATTTATAATCAAGTTTTATTTAATGGTACCATAGCTTTTACTGTCTGAATCATCCATTAACCATGTATTCAGAACACTTCGTCAGTAGGTACGTCATATATGTGCTATAGACAATGCTAGAACAATGCACGAGGGCTCCTCGATGCCACAGCACAGCTGCACTGTTATCCTCTTGCAGCCATCCGGTCCAATCCTAGTCAAAGTGAATGGAGGATTTCCGGCAATTGGAAAACCTTTGCAACCGAGAACGTACGTACTATATACGTAACGTTTGAACGAGGTTTTGTGCTTCAATTCCATTTCTGTTTTTTTTTTATTTGAAAAGGCAAATAGGTACTTTTCTATAGCCTCATATAAATACAAATAAATTCAAAGAAAGTTTCTATTTGCTGCATCTTTCGTATTTAAATTCGATCCTGCTGATTAGAAAAAAGTTTTCGACTTTCTTCAATCCGTTCGTTCGGTGATGAATGTTGATATTTTTTTCGATGACACAATGGATCTATAAATTTGTATGATTCTATATTTTTGTAGTGATAATGTGATCTATTAATTTGACCAAGTTCTCGATTCCTTGAGATCTTCCGAGCTGCAGAACAGAACTACAAAGGACAGTTTGTATATTTTAGTCCCGAATCTCTATCCATTGTATAATACGCTGAAGAGTTGCAATTAATGAATGTATTCGCACTACATATTTCATGGTCATTACGGAAAATTGTCCAATTCTCGCGGGACAAACACAGAACGTGAACAAAGTCGCGAGCACAGGTAACTTTTATATAAATTGATATTTTATTCTATAAAAAAATTCTGCTGCAACCTCACCGAGTTGGCTCACTTTTGACTCTTCATTGAGTTAGGTAGCTTCTTTTCGTTTAATTAGCAGATGGAAGATGTTAGCTACGGTGA
Organism: Zygaena filipendulae; assembly: GCA_907165275.2. Lineage (NCBI taxonomy): Eukaryota > Metazoa > Arthropoda > Insecta > Lepidoptera > Zygaenidae > Zygaena > Zygaena filipendulae. The sequence goes on along the minus strand of OU015659.1, from coordinate 10,051,295 downwards.
TTTCATCTTTGTACCTACCTATTTATTCTCCAAACAAAAATCTCTGTGAGGTTTCTTTTGGTGAAGTTGGCTTTTTAGTAATCTATTACGCAAATGCGAGAAGCGAGCAGAAATAGCCTATTAAGGCCATCGAGGTCTCAGTAACTCAATTATTGGCCCGCCTTGGGCTAACTAACTACCATAACGATGTCGTCGCTTGTGTACACAATGTCAAACAATGTTTGAGGTTATAAATTGTCGGTAAATCACAACGCTTTTTGGAGACCATTCGGGACTTTAAGATGTGTCGGTAAGCAGAGATCCATTGAAAGGGAACCCTTATACGTTTTTTTATAATACTCGTACTTATTAGGTACATAGAACCCATTATACTTACATATATACTGAATTGTCTATACAACGAAAGAGATTAAATAGAAACTTGAGTTGTACCTACCTACCATATATTAATTCCCTTCACAGAAAAACCTGGCAAGCCTGTAAACTGATGCGAACGATAAAATTTTAAGCAATAAACGTCTCTATATTATGTTTCATAATATAGTTTTAAGTTAGGAAAAGGTGTTTTGAATTTATTTCTTCTTTTTATACAATATTTATAGTAAGTATGTCAACCATTTTGGAAAGGTAGGTAGATAGTTGGTTTTATATCAGCTACTATGGTAAGTACAAGCAAAAACAATTTTACCCAAACATTGAAAAGATCAAAAATAACCTATTTTATATGCCAAAGTCGAATTAACTTTGAAGTCAATGATTAAATAGAATAGAATACTCATACCTTCTCTTTGTCGCACACTAAACTCTATATTACCTTTACCTAATCCTACTAATATTATAAATGTTAAAGTGTGGATGTTTGGATGTTTGTTACTCAATCACGCAAAAACGGCTGCACGGATTTGGATGAAATTTGGCATGCACGTTTTCAGGGGTACAGAGAAGGGCATAGGGTACTTTTTATCCCGGAATTCCCGCAGGAACTCCGAAATTACCGCGGGTGAAACCGCGGGGAACAGCTTGTAATAAACAAATTATACCTAATACACTAGCTTTCCCCCGCGGTTTCACCCGCGGTATTTCGGAGTTCCCGCAGTAATTGCAGGATACCTTGAATCACTCTATCTAGTGGTGAAAACAGCATGAAAATCCATTCAGTAGTTTTTAAGTTTATCGCGAACAGACAGACAGACGCGACGTAGGATTTTGTTTTATAATATTTAAGGATTAGGAATAGATGACACCAGAGGCGGTGGTATCTCTTTACTAGCAATATCTTCCAGCCAAACTTTTCATCTTGATGATGACGTGATTTGCAATGATCGTGTCACATGTCACATTTATTGTGAATACTAGCTTTCGTCCGATTTTTATATTACCGCATCTTTGGTGTATGATTAAAAATGCACTATAAACAATAGGTATCACCTTAATGATTATATTCTCTTTTATTTATTAGATACATTAAAAAAACACTACTTTATCGTATGAAAAAGAGCGAACAGGTATCCATAATGGGCATGTTGACTAATTTTTATTTTTTAGTCCGTCTTGTAGATTATTAAAAAATATTGGACACGTATTTTTTCTTTTTTTACGTAATCAAAAAATAACGGCGATATATTGAGTTGAAATTTCGCGTGACGTCACTATTCTGACAGTTTGTATGGCTGTTTTGCGGTTAGTGACGTCACGAACTCCTCATCCTAAACTTTAATGCGCTTTATCTCTGTATATTTTAATTTATTTAAAAAAGCAAAAAATACGTGTCTATTGTTTTTTTTTATTTTCTAACTGACGGACTAATTAGAATTTTGATTTTCAATAGTAGTCAACATCCCTATTTGTCACACCCCTGAACAGGTACTGAAGTGAATAATTGTTCCAAATATGAGTGGCAGCAAAGGGCCGTGTTGTATTCAGCCCGCTTTGCCATGGAGTGTCCTCCATACGCTCGCGACTCACAGCGCGCAGCGGTCCGCACTGGCTGGCTGTGGCTCGTTCATATCACTGGCTGGCTGTGTCTCGTTCACATCACGGACTGGCTTGTGCCTCGTTCACATCGCTGGCTGCGTGCCATGCTCATATTTTTCAAAACGCAAATTGCTTGTCGTGTCTACCTCGCGTTTATTATAGAGACGGTTTTGTGTTGGTTTTATCCTTCCGTTCGCTGCTAATTTCCTTTGTCTGTATACCTATGGTTACTCACATATACCGATATATTTATTTACCTTTGGATAACATAAGAATGTCGAGGTTTTTGTTTCGAATAATTCCGGGAAAATAACGAGTTTTACTTCCTTTTATTTACGTATGTAACTTAGAACGGTCCGCTTTCTTTTTGAAGTATTTCATAAATTATAGACATTAAAAACGCCGCCCAAAACCTTCTTTGGCGCCGCTCAATGTTGCATAAAATAAAGAGAGCTAATTCATAATTTGTTATATGCATGGCGTTGTTTTTAAGAATTTTGTTTAACGAAAAATACTATCATTGGCACGATTAATAATAATAACGCCTAATTAATTGAAAAAGAAAAGATCGAAAAATTCAAAATATTTATTATTTTATATGTAGAGACAAACGTTTGTTGGGACCTAGTTTTAAACATTTTATATACTTGTGCCAGTAGGTCCCACGTTTCCATAGCCATCAAAAACGTTTATATAACTAAAGCCTTATAAATAATAAACTCATAGAAATATATATGTGTATATAAATATAATTCTTATAATGTATTTTTAATTGAAGAAGAGAAGCATAAAGCTTTACAGTGTTTTTTTATTCACCGACTTTATTTACGTTAAACCATCTTATTAATGCAGCACGTAATGGAAAAAATAATTTATAGTAAAATCGCAAATCGGAAAAATCATTCCGTTTTGTTAAGGCTATAAGCATTGCGCTAACGTAACCTATAGTACCTATAGCCTTTATAAAACGTGTATAATTTTTCAAACACATGCAAACATAAAATAGCAACGAGTATTATTTTAAATTTATTTGAGTATATTCACACCGGTGGGTGTTGCACAACTGGCATTACTGCGGAACAAAGACGTTTAAAACGTGAGAGGACTGAAACAAATCTCTGCGAGCGAACAAAGCGCCTGAAAACCGAGCCAATTAGTACAAGGTAACTGAATTACGAGATACAACCACCCAGCTCCATTCCAGGTGGGCTTCCACCGCACAATAGATTTTGTATTTACTTGCAACATACACCGTGTATAGATAAGTGACGTCACTATAAATTCGATATCTACACAACCGACCTATAATAGAACTGCATCGGTAGGTTTATCTATAAGAATATTGGAAATAACATAACAAAAAATTGCCCTCCTTGGCAACTCTGATGTAGTTAGTTTCATACTGAATGGGATTAAACAAAATTTATGCATAACAAAAATACAAACATTCAAGTTTAATAATAAAAATATGACTGTGACGTCATTACAGTCAATTATAAAATAGTCTATTGTTGACAAGAAAGGTATTATTGTTGTATAGGTACTCAATTACTCATGTTTTGCTCTTCCAATAACACACACACATTCTATTGTATGGTGAGAAGCATTGATATTATGCTAAACACCTATACTCGAGATTTATAATCAACGATTCGGCAGCAACACGAAAGACCTTTACCTAATAAAGAACTAAAAAGTGAAAATCGCTAATTTTGAAGTTGCCACAGGAATTCTAGTAGAAGCTACCATTTCATGATGATCCGTTGAGTAGTTAGGCGTGAAAGTGTAAAAAACAGACAAACTCACGTTTGTACCTGCCGTTCCTACGTATAGTATCCTTAGGTACGAAATGCGAAAGTGAGTTTGTTTGTTTGTTACGCTTTCACGCCTCAACGGCTCAACCGATCGCCATGGAATTTTGCATACACGTTGGAACACGTATAGAAAAGCACATAGGGTACTTTTTATGAGTTTGTTTCTCCTTATACCTCAGATTCTTTACTTCAACATCCTTGAGCTTAAAAATAGTAAACTCGCACCACACCGACGAAGTCAGCGGAAGTTATACAGTAGATACAGTAGTTATACAGTACAGGAGTACAGTAGTCTCTGTATACGTATTAAATAAAAGCATCTCGGTTTATTTCTTTTTACCTCCTTTTTATTATCGTTTATGAACAATCACATAATGTAATTTTCGTCTATTTACAATCCAATGTCGTGGTACTCCTAAATACTCGTTTCGGGTATTACGAACTAAGCGAAATCAAATTGATATTTGTAAATGCGTAAACGTATTTAAAAGGAAATACATACATAATATAATACAACGTACCGTCATACGCCATTCAAGTGCCCCTGATTTTCGGTTTATTAAGTACCTACGCCCTCAATCTGGGCGGAATATTTTCAGGGCTACTTCTAGAAAGACGTGCCGTATCACAAATTAAGGGTATAATTTGGGGGAAAATTATAATCAATTCCTTGAAATTTTGCTAAAGTATATTGCACTATGTATAATATATATATATATTATATATTCCTGATTAAGAATTTATATAGGTAGGTAGGTACTTAGGTAATGAGCGTATGAATTATTTTTTGGTAATATCGGGAAACAAGCATTAAAATGAAGTTTGAGTCATTAATTTAATTCTTTATTAAGTGAGATATATAGACTTGTCACAACAATCCCTTTGTTCTCCAGAAGCGTGAAACATAAACCTTAAAATTATTATTAAATTATTAATAATTAGGATAAAGAATTAAGAGAATGGCATGGCCACAAGAAGCACCTTTGAGAAATAATGTACGTTTATGGTAACATATATCTACCTATAGTAACATTTAGTCCGGTCATTTTAGACATAAAAATAGTGATCAAATAAAGAAAATTCCGACAGAGCCAAATTTTTGTAGAGACCTTAGGTTTACCATAAGGAATAAAGTGTCAAAAGTCCCCATCAGTCCCATGTGAGCTTAGGGACTTATTCGGGGCCCAAGGTCAAAATTTTAGGTTTTTTGGATTTTTCTCAAAAACGGTAAGTTTTATCGAAAAAGTACTTTAGAGCAAAGTTGTAGATCTTAAAATTCTCTATAAAAATGGTCCATATAATATTTTCTCTAAGACCCACTATTTCCCAGATATTGCGCTTGTAAGAATCACGTTCTACATAATATGCACACATTTCCACACCACCTGTGAGTATCCCCGGTAGGCCTATTCCACGAACCTTTATGACGTTATTTTCAGGAACAATAATTATTTAATAGTATGAAGATTATTGATAATATATTATATTACTGAGTTTAACTGTCGTTCTAACTTTTTTTACTTTAATCTGACTCATACTCTTCATATTCAACTTCAACAATCATGTTTTCTTCAATTTCTTCTTGTTCTTCTTCTTCTCCTTGCTGTTGATGAACGCTTAGAAATTGTTCAAATGAAGATAAATCAGTTGTCTCTTCATCAAAATCACATGAATCTTCCTCTCTTGTATTTAATTGAAGATTTGAGCAAGAGACACCTTGGCAATCGGCACACGCTGGAGAACACTGCAACCCTACTTTTTTACAGCCACATTTGGCACTACAACCTTTCTTGCAATTGCAAAAAATAGTGTTATGAAGTTTTTCTGGAGCAGGGGGCAGTAAAGTTCGAATCGGTTCCAAAGTATTATTTATCAATTTCCAACCCCAGTCTTCAGGGTTCAGTTCATTGCCTTGCCATGTCTGAACTTGATAGTATACTCGAAACAAATGTTGAGTAGCAGATGCCGATGTTGGAGGAAGACAAGATAGCTGTACTTGCTTTTTGTTTCGTGTATTTTTTACAAATGTTAAATATCTGTACGTATCTATGCAATAATTTTTTTTGGAGTTCCATAAACCGCAAGAAGAAACCGAATTTCTTTAGTAATTAGTATTTGAGGTGAAGAATTAATTTATGTAAATACTTTTGCGCAGTCAATCAAATAATTTTTTTCAAATAATATTAATACTGAATTTTTGCCCCTTCTAAACATTGCTGACGTAGTATCGCATCCGGTTATCGCGTGTAAAAATAAAATAAAGTTTCAGCATTTTGGATAAGCTGATAAACTTTTAGAAGAATATATGGACAAAAGAATCGGCAGATGTTTTTCAAAGCCAGATGTTATTCAAGTAGAGGGGATTCGGTAAGGGACCGGCGGTCATTTTAGAGTAAATTTTCTTAGAATAGTATAATGTATACATAAAAGACACACGAGTAGGCATTTTTGCTTACTTGAGTACCTAAATATGTATATACGTGGCATATGTGTGCATACTATGTAGAACATGATTCTTACAAGCGCAATACCTGGGAAATAGTGGGTCTTAGAGAAAAAATCATAGGGACCATTATTATAGAGAATTTTAAGATCTACAACTTTGCTCCAAGGTACTTTTTCGATAAAACTTACCGTTTTTGAGAAAAACCCAAAATACCTAAAATTTTGACCTTGGGCCCCGAATAAGTCCCTAAGCTCACATGGGACTGATGGGGACTTTTGACACTTTATTCCTTGTGGTAAACCTAAGGTCTCTACGAAGATTTGGCTCTGTCGGAATTTTCTTTATTTCAATTGTCTAAAATGACCGGACTAATTCTAAAGCTAGAGAGCTTATATATACATATTTTCCAGTAAAAATAGAAAGCATTTAACTTTAATTGATTGGATTATAGCAAGTGGCGATAATTGAAAAATCCCTCCGGCGTTATTAATTGGATAACGTTTGAAATAAAAAATCAAAATGGTATATAAATCTAAGTATAGGTAATTAATTTTGTTTCTTTGATCCGAGTTGTTTGATAAATTAACCATTTTACGTTTTAATGAAATATGCAACTAAAAGAGTTAACGGTTAACTTCAAAATAATTTACTGATTTACTAATTCTGAAACTTTTTTTATATTTATAAACCCTTATGATATAATTTATTATAATGCCGAAAATTATAGAAACTAGTTTAGTCGGAAACACGACCATTTTACGCCACAAATGCCATCAAAATCCGTCAATCACCTTGGAAAAACTGTCGCTAAACGTTGGGGCAGACCCTTAAGCCTAATAATGGCATGGCTAAGATCATATCAGTACAAGATATGTATCATCATTTGCAACATATAGCAAAAATTTATATCCTTAGCCAAATTATTGCTTTACCGGAGTATCCCTGTAAAACAATCAATCAGTGATAGGTAGGTAGGTATGTTAAGACAAACAGATCTCATCACAGTTTTACGTAGGTATATATTATTGTATTATATTATTACGTAAGTATATATATTTAGATTCCTTTCCACACATTAAAAGCTGTTAACAAATAAATACGCCAGTAGGCGCATTATACAAACTTACCTCTAATTGGAATAATCTTCATCAAAACACCCAACCTAATATTTTTCACATAATAATAAAAAAATACTTCAAAATTTTGCGGGTATATCAATCAGAAATAAATCGCGATCGCGCGATGCGACTTCGTGTCGATTTGGAATATAAAAAAAAATGAATTTATTACAAATTTAATTGTAAGAGATGAAATAAAGAGTAGATGATACGTAATTTCGGCGTAGACAAGCGAGTACCTTCGCGACGCGAGGGGCACTGACCAAGCAAGCAAAGCAAGCAAGGCTTGGATGCCTGCGCCGCGCCGCCCCCTTGCAAAGAATACGCGAAACACGAATGATTGTAATCGCAACAGATGTGCCATTAGGCATTAGAAACACTAATGCTCTAATCTATACGTTTTGTAAATAAAGTTATGGAAATTTTCATGTAATTATTTCCAAATAAAAAAGGAACCCGTACCCGTGTTGTAAAGCAGGAAAGCTGTGAGGAGAACAGTTAGTTAAAAATGAAAGTATTAGAAGAATCTGAGCTATTACTTCTATTTGATTTTAAAACACAGCTTATATATTTTTCTTTATTTAGTTTACGCACTCTTAGTTTTCTTTCTTGATACCTATAGTCGTTCTTTTGCATCTACGACGTAGCATTTACCTATATAATGCCGTACCCTTTTGCCAATATTTTGTTTTACTATCCTTTTTAGATACTAGATACTACTTACTACAATTTAATTTTATATTGTAACCATATTATTATGATGTAAAACAGGTTTTTGTCCTGCAACAATATTGTGTCGCGTCTACGGCGTAGCATAGTGCATGCGCGTCGCTTGGCAGCGCTAGGTAGGGGCGGTGGCGGGCCGGATTCAATACGTGCGCGGTAACCAGCTACCATCCACCCACAGACCAACTCGCCCTTTGATGGACCTTTGTCTCACCGACCGCCCCACAGCCTCCCTCCATTGTCAAACTAATACACAACGCGTCAACAATTCAAATGAAAACTTGATGTCATTGTGTAATTAAGTTTGTGTATATACCCAGTGATTAAGTAGTTGAGAATAGTAAGTGCGTGCCTACCTCAATATGATTACTTACCACTTTTTTCTCCACTATTTTTAGTTGAACCATCGCTCCGATGACCTAAACCGATGTACATCATTGTTATCCCGTGGCGTTTTGTGTACAGTCAGTATCGGAAATATGTCTACTACTTTGACAAACGTTGAATCTTTTTGCAATAGTAATAAGTCATCTATCTATACAGTATACATATAAAATGCTTTGTCCCGAATGACTGATGGATCAACGCCTAAACCGATGATCGTAGAGACCTGAAACTTGGAGGGTATGTTCTTTGTATGACGTAGGCATCCGATAAAAATGATTTTTGAAAATTCAACCCCCAAGGGGATGAAAAGGGTTGCAAAGTTTGTTTGTC